>CM062572.1:49562570-50762570 GCA_031468815.1 Morus bassanus
GCCCCCACTGTCGGGTGGCCTGGGTACAGGCTGTGGGGCTGACGGAGCCAGGTCCTCCCCTGCCCCCCAGGTCCCTCCTGTGCCCTTCAGAGCTGGCTGCGTTCCCCTTCCAGCTGGCACCCTGGGGACCCAGCTCGGCACCCTGGGCTGCACCCTTGTCCCTCAGGGATGGGGACTGAGACAGAGGGAAAGACGCTTGTGGGGTGAGTGAGGCTGTAACTATCCCTGCCCCAGCCCCCCGTGGGTGCCTGGGCCATGTCCTTGCTTCAGAGGCTGCTGGCTCCTCTCTCAACCCCATCTTTCAGCCCTTTTAATGACCCTCCTAATTATCACGGGTGAGGCGGGCGGCAGCAGGACCTGGGGCTGGGCCGGGGACATGACATCTCCTGCCACCCCATCTCGTGGGGGTGGCAGAGGGGGGTCCTCGGGTGAACCCCACCAGGAGGTGAGGGTGCCACCAGCACCCTGCCCTGCAGACCCTTCCCCAGCCCCGGCGTCTCCGCCACCTCCCCTACTCTGAGCTGTTCATAGCTCCAGGCAAACCCCCCCCTGCAGCTCGCAAGGGGCCCCTGCCGTGTGCGGGGGGCTGCCGGGTCACGCAGCAGCACGTGCCGCCCGCCCTGGCCGCCCCTCCGCCGTGGGGGGCCCTGTCCGGTGCAGGGACACCACATCCTGCACTGGCGGCTGTGGGAGAGACGGGATCCATGCTGTGTCCCCCCACCCCAGTGCGTACATGGCCAGCGGAGCCCCCCATGCCACAGAAGCGCCGGCACTCATGAGCAGCCGGACAGGGTTAACACGGCGGCTGGCTCCGTCCTCGCCTCTTCCCCGGGTGGGCCCCCCCCAGGGTGGGGTGCACCCGCGGGTGGGGTGCACCCGTGCTGCTGCTGGGCAGGGTCACCGCAGCTGCCTGAGTCACTTGGCCCGAGTGGCCCTGCCCTGCCGTGACCCATGCCGTCAGCCCCCCAACGCCAGGGAGGAGCTGTGCCAGGTCCAGGGGGTCACTGTCACCGAGTCGCCTCCCCGGCACCCCCGGCTCAGCCCCCAGCCCCCTCACCGATGCCACTGCAACGTCCCACCATGCCCCAACACCACGGCCAAGCCGTCGGGGTGCAGCACAAGGACCGAGCAGAGCCAAAAAAGCATCGTGGAGCCCTTGTGAAGCGCTTTTAGGGGCTGAGGGGACTGGGGACCGACCTGGCACCCCTCACCACCGTTCCAGCCCTCAAGGTGGCTCTGGCAGCCAGAGGATGGTGGCTGGTGGGCAAAGCCCCAGGCACAGGGGGCCAGGCACGCCCGCGGTGCAGCCACCGTGCCAGGCTGCCCCGGGTGGGCAGCGCCGGAGCCTGGCCAGGCCTGCGGGAGGCTGGCGAGGCCAGGACTGGTTTTGCAATGCCAGGGTCAGGTTTCGCTGACGTGTCCCGTGCTGCAACCAGCTGCTGACTCCAAGTCTCTCGTCCCTTTAATTATGCTGGCATTTCCTTCCCTCCCCGCCTGCCAGGCTCCCCGCTCCAGGCAGGTTTGGCCGGCCCAGCCACGGCCACGGCCGCGCATCCCCGCCTCGCCACGAGCGCCAGGCAGGCCGGCACGGTTGCTCCACCCGCACGCTTTCACCACCTCTCCCTTGGCATCACCCCGCTCCGCCGGCACACGCCAGCGTCCCGCCCTCACACCCTGATGCTATTTCAAGGCAGTGAGGGGTTAACCCAGCCCAGGCTCGCTGGGGTGCTCACCCCTCCGAAATGGGGGGCAGAGGAACAGCCTCCCCCGGTCCCAGGGGGGTCCCCAAGGGTGGAGAGGGGGCCCCGGTTCTGCTGGAGGTGTTAGGACCGCCCTGCCAGCGGCCTGCTGCTGCCTTGGCTGGGCTCCCCTGCGCCTGCACCGCAGATATTTGCCGAATTATTCATATTTTCCGGCTGCGGGGAGGATCTGGGCTTGGATTCCCCCAGTTCCAGCTCAGCCTTTCCTTGCCAGCCTGCTGAGGTGGGAGCGCCGTGTCCCCCCACTCCCTGCCTGCAGTCCCCCAGGCCGGGCTGTCCTGCTGCTTGCCCAGGGCAAGGGACTCAGCAGAGGACACCCCGCTTCGCACCAGCCACATGTTTTAAGGATGAGGCCGATGCCGTCCCTGTGCCACAGGGTGACACCTGCGCAGGAATGGCCAGAGGAGCCCTTCCGGGGGTCCCTGCCCTTCCCTGCCACTTGGGGATGCGGCCATTTGCCCCGGGGAACCCAGCACAGCCGGGATATCCCTCCCCACACCGGCAAGTGAGGACTTGCGACCGAACAAAGCCACCGTTGTTGCCGGCAGGCAGCCAAGCCGGTGGGCTGCCTCCTCGGCCGGTGGGCACCGGCGCAGGCAGGACAGGGGCCCTGCACGAAGCCAGGCCCTGGGCTCTGTCGCCGTCACCGTGGGGAGGGACACCGTGCCTTCGTCGGGCGGGACACAGGCGCTGCTCGCTCCCCTCCCTTACACCCCCCCAAAAACAAGCCGATGTCAGCACGTGCCCCCACCCAAGACCCAGCCAGGGCAGGGGGGATGCAGGATTAAGCCCTTAATACTCCTCCCCTTCAACCCACCCTACGCCGCCACAGCTCCCACCTCCTCACGGGCTCCCCTCCCTATTTAATTAAAGTTTCCGCAGCAGCCCCGGAGGAATGCAGGCCTGGTTATTGCATTCCCCTGGGCGCTCGCCGGCCCCTCGGTCCCGCTCCTGCCCCTTTGACCCGGCCGCGCTCCCCGGCTCAGGTGCCGGCAAGGAGAAAAACCAGCATAGCCACTTTACCAGCAGCCAAACCGCCTCCAGAGGAGCCCGAATGCCGGTGGAGGTTGGGAGGAGGCCGGCAATGCTGCCACGCGTGGCCCCAGCAGCACGGGCAGATTCCTACGGCGTGACTGGGGCAGCCGCCGCTGTCCCCGAGCGCTTCCTCCTGCCGCGTCCCGCTGGCAGAGCCAGCCGGGCAGGCAGCGCTTGCATCAGGGCCACCCGGTGAGGCCACCCGGCCTTGGTGTGGCGTGGGGAAAATAGTAATTAGTGTCATCCTTGACAGCGGCACTGCCCAGCGCCGTGTGGGCAGCAGCATGGCCCCAGCGGGGTCAGGCCAGTCCAGCTGCCCCTGTCCCAGCACATTGGCAGGAGTGGGTATGGGGGACACACATGAGTGGTGGGTTTTGGTTGGGAAGAGAGGTCTTGGAACTAGAGCATCTCTGCTGAGATGCGCTGGCTCTCGTGGCAGCTGCTGGCCTGGAAGGGAGCCAGGCATGGGAAGGGACACTTACCCCACGGTGGCCCAAAGTGACACCTAGAGAGGGTGACGGGGGACGGCATCCCCCCAAGGCATGCCGGGCGATGATGAAGTGTGCAGGGAGCTGGCAGCAGGAGAGGTGGTGGGGTATCCCCGCCGGCTGGCGGCCAGGCTGGCCGGTGGCCCTGCTGGCACACATCCCTCGGCGCCAGCCGGGGGGAAACCCTTGCCGGTGGTGCCCGGGGACCCTGCTCGGCCCCACAGTGTGTCAGCCACCTGGGACACCGGCCCCTGAGGACAGGCATGGCCTGGGCAGCCAAACTCCACCCTGGCCAAGCCCTCCACTAAGGGTGGTGGACACCACCACCAGAAGCGCCCACCTCCGCCTGACCCCAAAGGGCGAGCCCTGCTGCCACGTCTGCCGGGACAGGGCGAGCACGGGCTCAGCCTCAGAGCGTGCCAGCCCCGTGCAGGTCCTGCAGCCCTTCCGCTGGCAGGGTGGGCCGCAGCCACCCGGGCACAGCTGGAGGGAGCCGGGCTCCGCATCAGCCCCAGCCACATCTCTCCCCTTTCCCGTGACGGGAGCAGCGCCAGGCCAAGGTCTCCAGGCCAGACCCCGGCACGTCCCATGGCAGGATGAGCACGGGCACAAGGGACGCGGGGCCCTGCCTGTGCCCTCATCCCTGCCCGCCGCAGTGCCGTCACCCCAGCCCGGCCAAGGCCTGTCACCAGCCCGGGCAGGGGGACAGCCGGCAGCCCCCCGCCTCAGCCGAGGCTCGGGAGGGAGCAGGGCACGCCGGCCCCAGGCGAGGCCCGCAGCGCGGCGCCCTGCCCGCAGCCGAGGCCCGGTGACACCCCGCCACCCGCGGAGGGCAGCGGGCCGTGCGTGCCCCCAGGACCCCCCCGAGCCCCCTCCCGCCCGTGGGGGGCCGCCCCGCCAGCGCCGGCCCCGCGGCGAGGGGAGGGCCGGGCAGCGGCGGCCGGGGACGCGGGACTCACCGGGGCGGGCCGGGCCGGTCAGTCCATGGCGGCGGCGGGCTGGCGGGCGGACGGACGGACGGACGGACGGACTGACTGACTGGCGGACGGGCGGACGCTCCCCTCTCTGGCGGCGCCGGGCGCAGGGGGGCGTCTTTAAAAGCGCGGGGGCGGAGCCTGCCCTCCCGCCGCCTCCCCATTGGCTGTAGGGGACAGGGGAGGAGAGGGTGGGGCACGGCTGCCCCCCCCAGGCTCCGCCCCCTGCGCACCTGGGGCCCGGCGGGAGGCGGGGGGGCTGGACCCCACGGACCCCCGGGACCCTACGGGGACCCCACGGGACCCCCCAGACCCTGGGGGACTCCACTGGACCCCCAGAGTCACCGGGACCCCTGGGATCCCCAGACCCCCTGGGGACTCCACGGGATCCCCCAGAGTCACTGGGACCCCCGGCAGCTCCAGAACCCCCAGAACCATCTCCAGGGACCCCCAGGGCCCCCCGGGACCTCCAGCATCCCTGGGGCTGGGGTACCTGGGACCCCAGCATCCCGGGTTTGTACACACCTATGTATAGGGGTAGCTATAGGTGCCGCTGTAGGTACCTCCCTCGTATCCCCAGCATACAGGCGACCCCTGACACCTCCAGCACCCTCAGGCCCCTGGCACCCCTGGTAACGCCGGGGCTGGGCCTCCTTGGCACCCCCAGGGACCCCCATATCCAGTGCACCCAGGGTAACCGGGGACCCTGGTACCCCTGTGCCCCTGCCATCCACAGAGCCCCTGCCACTGTCTGCTGGGGGACGGGGGGGCAGCGGGTGGCCCTCGCAGGGCTGCCCCCATGCCTGGCCACGGTAGAGCCATGCCAAGTGCTGCAGGACGACACTCCTTATTCGGCGCCATGAGGATGGCACGGTCTGCGCTGGGACAACCAGGCACCCAGGGTGTCCTTGTCCCAGCCCCGGGCCCCAGCAGTGGCGGCAGCACCAGTGACAGTGACTGCAGCTGGGCAGGGGACCCTGGCGCCTGCCGCAGCCGCCCCGGTGGTGTTTGCCTACGTTGTGCCAACAGTCCTGGGGTGGGATCGTGCCGTACCAGCCGCAGCCGTCCCTTGTGCCGCCCAGCCACCCTGTGACAACCCATGGCAGCACCAGGGCATCCCTGCCACGGGGTGTTCCTGCCACGGGGAGCTGCCGGTGCTGGGGCGGAAGCGCAGCACAGCCTTTGTTTTGCCATATTTCCTCAAAGTCATTCGCTGTAAGATGCTGGCACGGCACAGCACGGCACGGCTCCCTGCCCTTGGCGCAGCCACAGAAATGTCAACTCAAAAGTAATAGATTGTCCCTTTGTTCTCCTCCAAGCTGCCTGCGGAGCTCCAAGGCAGAGAGGTAGCTCAGTGCTCCTGTCACCACTGTCCCCTCGGGCCACTGAGCAACCCCGTGGTCACCCTCCCCTCCAGCCACCCAGTGTCCCCCCAGCCACAGTCCCCTCAGGCCACCGAGGCCCCCCAGCCACAGGCTGTGACAAGGACATGCTCCACCTGGCACAGCCCTGGCCACAGGGCACTCCCGGGGCTGGCTGGCACGGCAGGTGCCGGGTGAGGCGGGCGGTGTGCCGGGGTGTGCCACGCGCCCGCCCCAAACTGGCCAAGCTGGCCCAGCCAGCCCAGGGGCTCACCTGTGGGCGCCGGCGGCTTCCCCGAGTGGGGCCGTGTGCCATCGCAGGGTGCAGGGCACAGGGTGCAGGGCTGGGAGTGGGATGCCCCACGGCTGGGCACGGCTTCGTGACAGGCACCATGCACCCAGAGCTGGAAGTGGCCGGCGGTGCCAGCAGTGCCATCCCCTGCAAACCCGTCACCCCGGGGTGGGACGGTGAGGGTTGTGCCATGGGGAGCTGTAAGGCAGGGGAGCAGCCTGGCATGCCGAGGGCACACCCCGGCACCGGCGCTGCCCTCCTGCCACAGGCAGGGCCTGATCCCACCCTGCGCTTCCCCAGGACGGGGTTTGGGGTGCACACCAGTGGGGGAAGGCGCAGGATCCGGCCCCGTGGCCATCAGGGTGCTGAGCTGATGGGTGCCCCCAGCTCAGCACCCTCTTTCCCTTGCAGGGTGGCCATCCCGCTGTACGACGCCGACACAGGGCTGCTGGTGTTGGCGGGGAAGGTGAGGTCCCACAGCAGCGGGGTGCAGGGGGGCGCAGTGGGGTGCTCCCCGCAGCCCTACTCATGCCCTGTCCCCTCCACCTCTCTTCAGGGAGAAAACCTCCTGTACTGCTTCGAGGCGGCACCCGCACAGCCGGCGCTCACTCAGGGTAAGCAGGACATGTCCCGCGCCGGGCTGCCAGCAGCCCTGGGGGCCTCGCCGGGCCCTGCCCACGCTCCCTGCCCCACACCTGCCCCACACCTGTCCCCCAGTGACCCAGTGCCGGACGGAGGGCAGCACGCGGGGCCTGGCCACCGTGCCACGCCTGGCCCTGGATGTCATGGCCTGTGAGGTGCTCCGCGTCCTGCAGCTCACCGACACCGCCCTCATCCCTGTCAGCTACCTGGTGCCACGCAAGGTAAGGGAGGGCTGCGGGCGGCACAGCATCACGGGCACCTGATGCCATCTTATGGGTGCCACCTCAACAGCACTGGGTGACAAAGGGCACCTGGGTGCAGGGGGACCCTGGTCCCCAGCCTGGGGGGAGCAGGAAAGGAGGGAAACCTGGGTGCTGGAGGCTGAAATCTGGGTGCTGGGTGCTGATGGTGGGTAGTGGAGACTGGAAGGTGGGTGCTGGGTTCTGGGTGCTGACATCTGGGTGCTGCGTGCAAGATGCTGGGTGCTGGAGAGTGGATCCCGAAAGCTGGGTGCTACCTGCTGGTGCTGTAGTGCAGTAGGTGCTGGGTGCCAGATCTTGAATGCCAGGTGCTTAAAGCATTTGAAATGCATTTCAAATTAAGGTAGCAGAGCCTCGGTGCTGGCAGCAGGACCCTGGGTGCCAGATCCTGAATGCTGGGTGTTTAAACCTAAAGGCTGGGTGCCGAAATGCAGGCACTGGGGCTGGGTGCTGGGTGCTGCAAGCCGTGATGCTGGGAGCTGGGTGCTGTTTCGGAGGCTGGCTGCATTCAGGGGTGCGAAAGGCAGCCCAACACCGGGCAGTGTCTGACACCTACAGGCTTCGGCGCACAGCTCGCGGGGACAAGGGTCCATGGCTGGAGGGGCTGGGGTGCCCAGGGTTGCCGGGGGGTGCCCCAGGCCAGGCAGTGCCAGCTGGCAGCAGGAGGGGGACTGCGGCGTTTTGGGGACATCCACCTCTCCCCGTCCCCTCTCCCACAGTCTGTCCAGGACTTCCACGAGGATCTGTTCCCTGACTGCGCTGGGATGCTGCCGGCCACCGGTGCCCAGGCCTGGTGGGCAGGGGACAGCCAGCAGGTCAGTGTCACCTGAGGGGGTGTCCCCGCTGGTGGCATCGCCTGGGGCTGCCACCGCCCCCTGCACACCGCTCTGCCCACCAGCAGGTGAGGAGGGTGAGCCTGCACCCTGCACGGAGATCCACAGAGACCTTCAGTTCCCCTGTCATCGCCTGCACCCAGCTACAGGCAGCTGACACCAGCTCCACTGACGCCGACCAGAGCGTGAGCACGGGGCGCCTGGGAGGACGCCAGGGGTGCCAAGGGGTCCAGGGGGTCCCTGCTGCTGTCGTCCCACAGGGAAGGGGAGGGCTGGGACGCCAGCCCCACCCTGCCCACCTGCTCTCTCTCCCGTAGGAGGGCAGCGGCTACTCCTCGCCGTCCTCACTGGCCTCACCGGGCAGCGCTGCCACCTCCATCTCAGCCAGCACTGGCCCCTCCAGCGGCTTCGCCAGCAGCCCCAGCCAGAAGTCACTGCAGAGCATTTTGGGTGAGCAGGCGGTGGGGCGGGCTCGGTGTCCCCCAGACGGGGCCATGTGGGGTGGGGAGGACCCAGGGCGCTCACCTGTCCCCCGCCTGCGCCAGGGCCCAGCTCCCGCTTCCGGCACACTCAGGGCAGAGTGCTGCACCGTGACACCCACCTCACCAACCTGCGGGGGCTCAGCCTCACCACGCCGGGCGAGTGCGATGGCTTCTGCGCCAACCACCAGCGCGTTGCCCTCCCCCTCCTCTCTGCTGGCGGCCAGATCGCTGTCCTCGAGGTACCCCTAGTGCAGCGCGGCTGCCGGCACGGCGCCGGTGAGCACAGCGTGGGTGACCCCCTGGCTCTCTCCCCTAGCTCTCCAAGCCCGGCCGCCTCCCCGACGCGGCCATGCCCACCATCCAGAACGGCGCGGCGGTGGCTGACCTCTCCTGGGACCCCTTTGACCCGCGGCGCCTCGCTGTTGGTATGCATGTCATCCCCAGGGGAGGTTGCTGTGCTATTCCCTGGCCCCAGGCACACCGGATTGCTGACTTAACCACTGCCCATCTGTTTCGGTGCCACAGCGGGTGAAGACGCCAAGATCCGGCTGTGGCAGATCCCCGAGGGAGGGCTGCGGGAGACACTGCAGGAGCCCGAAGCTGTCCTCCGAGGTGAGGGGTGTACGGGGAGGCACTCCGAGCACCCCACGTTGGGGACAAGCTGGTGTCCCCATCCCGGCGCAGGCGGGGACAGCCATCCACCGCTCACTCTTACCAGGTCACACGGAGAAGATCTACTCCATCCGTTTCCACCCCATGGCATCTGATCTCCTGGTCTCCTCCTCCTACGACATGACAGTGCGGATCTGGGAGCTGAGCACCGGGCAGGAAGCCTTGTGCCTGCGGGGACACACTGATCAGGTAAGGGATACCCAAGGGGTGCATTTGGCCAGGCAGGGGACATGGAAGGGACACCCTATCTGTCTCCCCAGATCTTCAGCCTGGCCTGGAGCCCTGATGGGAAGAAGCTGGCAACGGTGAGCAAAGACAGCCGGTTACGGCTCTACGAGCCCCGGCGCAGCTGTCAGCCTCAACAGGTACGATCACAGCAGCAGGGATGGGATGGAGAGCTGGGTAACGCCCCCAGTGGGCACCTGCCCACACCCTCAGCTCCCTCTGAGCAGGCAGAGTGACCTTCACCCCACACAGGAGGGTCCAGGTCCCGAGGGGGGCCGTGGAGCACGCCTGGTTTGGATTTGCGGTGGCGACTACCTCCTGGTGTCCGGCTTCGATAGGTAAAGAGGGGGATGCATGCGGGGCAGGGGTCCCCAAGGGACACTGTGCCCCCCTCCATTGTCACCTCCCCACAGCCGCAGTGAGAGGAGGATCCTCCTGTACCGGGCGCAGGCTCTGCCCGAGGGACCCTTATCCGTCCTTGGCCTCGATGTGGCCCCTTCCACCCTTCTGCCCTTCTACGATGAGGATACCAGCGTTGTCTTCCTCACTGGCAAGGTGAGGGTTTGCACACCCAAAAAACTGAGGGGGCTACCTGCCTACAGCACCCCAACAGTGCCAAGGGACCCTCCATGCACTCCCTGCCAGCCCCCATCTCGCTCCATCCCCAGGGTGACACCAGAGTCTTCCTCTACGAGGTGACGCCTGAGCCCCCCTATTTCCTCGAGTGCAACAGCTTCACCTCCAATGAACCCCACAAGGTAAAGGGCGGGGTGGGAGGCCTGCTGGGGCCGTGCTGCCTGTCCCTGACCCCCCTGCCTGTGCTGCCAGACCCGTGGCAGGCCCTGCTCACACCTCCACCTCATCAGGGCTTCGTCTTCCTGCCCAAAACTGCATGCGAGGTGCGGGAGGTGGAGTTTGCCCGGGCACTGCGCCTGGGGCAGAGCACCCTTGAGCCTGTGGCTTTCCATGTGCCGCGTGTCAAGGTAGGTGGCAGGGACACCCAGCTGTGGTTTGGCGGGGGGGGGGGAAACGCCCTCAGTGATCCTTGCCCCCACAGAAGGAGTATTTCCAGGATGATATCTACCCACTGACCCGTGTGTGGTGGGAGCCAGCCCTGAGTGGCAGTGCCTGGCTGGCAGGAGAGGACAGTCAGCAGCGCCGGGCCAGCCTGCGGCCAGCCGACATGACACCAGGTGGGTGCTGCGGCGGGGCAGCGCGCGAGCCTGGGCCCACAGGGATTGGGTGGCGTGTGGGTTTGTCAGCCACGGGGCGAAGCCCTCCTGCCCCATGGCCACACTGCTCTCCCAGTGAGCGAGGCCCCAAAGGAGGCTCCGGCACGGAAGTTCGTCCCTGCATCCGTGTACCTGGAGGAGAAGTCTGACGAGCAGAAGAAGGAGGAGGTGGGTGCCGGGGCACCCCGGGAGTGCCCTGCCGCAGGGTCTGGGTGGGGGGGATGCCATGCCCTGGCACCCACGGCTCTGCCCTGCCGCCCCGCAGCTCCTCAGTGCCATGGTGGCCCGGCTGGGCAACCGGGACGACCCACTGCCGCAGGACTCCTTCGAGGGGGTGGACGAGGATGAGTGGGTACGTGCGGGGCGTGGCGGGGGATGGATGGACACACGGACACACGACCCCCAGGCCGTGCCCCTCATGCCCACCGGGCCTCCTGCAGGACTAGGCCGGCACCCCGAAGACCACAGTGGCGACCCCCCATGCCTGCCCAGGCCCGGCAGGAAGAACAAGGCAGATGAAGAGGATGAAGAGGAGGATGAAGAGGAGGAGGAGGAGGCACGGCGGGGCCCGGCTCGGCTGAGGGGAGGTGTGGCAGGGCCAAAGGCCACACACCACCCCGGGCTGAGCAGTGGCACAGAACCCCGTGCCCACCGCGGGCAGGCCCCGCTATTAAAGCCGCTGCAGCAGCACCCGTGTCCTGCCGTGATTCCGGGCCGGGGAGCGGGAGCGGGGCGGGGGCGGGACGCGGGGACACGCGGGGCCGGGACCAGGCCTCGGCCTGGGCCTTGCCCGCCCTCTGCGCATGCGCAGCGCAGCCCCGCCGGCTTGCGGCGGGACCTCCGGGAGCTGCTGGGCCGCCAGGGGGCGCTGTGCCCAGGGGGAGGAGGCGCTCCGTCTCGCCCTGCCCTCTGTGGCCGCTGCGACCTTCGCTCTCTGACCCCGTGACCGCCGGGGGCGGAAGCGGCGGCGGGGACATGGTGAGAGGGGCAGGGGGAGGCGGCGGGGCCGGGGCGGGGGGACTGGGACGGGGACGGGGAGGGGCGGGCTGGGCAGGGCCCGGGGAGGTGCGAGGAGGGTGACTCTGGGGTGACAGGGCCTGGGGAGCGGGGACCGGGGCCGGGGCCGTGGCCGGGGGAGGGGGTGACAGGGCCGGGCTGCGCAGGGCCCCGGTGTGAGAGGAGCCCGGGAGGGGCAGGGCAGCGCCCCGGGGGCCAGGGCTGGGCGCGGGGAGAGGTGACAGGGCAGAGGGCCGGGCTGGGGCCAGGCTCCGGGGTGGCTGTGACAGCAGGGTGTCCCCGCAGGCCAAGTACCTGGCACAGATCATCCTGGTGGGGGCCCAGGTGGTCGGACGGGCCTTCATGCGTGCGCTGCGCCAGGAATTCGCAGGTACGAGCCCAGCTGGCGCTGCTGGCGTGGGGTGTTGCTCCCTGTGCAGAGCGTGGCCGCGGCGCTGGGCACCGCATGGCACCCCCACCCTGCCCGGGGCATGGCCGCACCCCCTCCCCCTTCCCCAGGGCACCCCCTGCTCCCTGTCCTCCACAGCTGTGCCTGAAGGGGACGCTTGCCAGCCTTGTTGCAGGGTGACAGCCAGCACCCACATCCCGGCATCGGCCTTGTGGTGTTTCAGCTCGGGCCACGCTCCCAGCAGCCATCCCAGGCGCCAGCCGGACCTGGCATTGCTGCCAGGCTCTGAGACAGCCCCAAAGGGCAGGCAGGATGGTCCCAGTCCTGCCCTGCCTGTTTCTGCCTGCCCGCAGCCCAGCTTGCTGTGGGCACTGAGAGCAAACAAGTTCCCCTCCCGGTTCCTGCCACCTCCCCAGCACCAGGGACTCTGTCCAGGTGACCCTTGTGGGTCTGGAAGCAGTGTGAGGAGGGCAGAGGGGGTGGAACTGGGATCCGAGCACCTGGGAGCCTGTGGGCTTTGCTGCTTGGGGGTCCCCGGGGGGGCAGCGCTGGGGGGACTCACACCCTCGGTGTCTCTGGACAGCAAGCCGAGCGGCAGCAGACGCGCGAGGGCGCTCAGAGAGGCCCCAGTCTGCCGCCGCCTCCAGGATCATCGGCATCAGCCTCCAGGAAGCTCAGCAGATCCTCAATGTCTCAAACCTCAACCCGGAGGAGATCCAGAAGGTAGAGGCTCCCTCGGAGCAGGGGAGAGACGGTGCTGGGGGGGCCCTGCCCTCCCCACAGCTGCTGCTTGGCACAGGGGTGATGCCTGGTCCCCAGAGGGAGCATGGGTGCTGTCATGGGCCCAGTTAATCCCAGTTTGAGGTTTCCCTCCGCCAGCCAGATGAGCGTGCCAGCAGCTCATGAGCATTAGCAGCCTGCTGGGCTCAGCCCTTGCGTTTGCCTGGCAGTGCTGCTGGGGGAAGGGGACATGGGGTCCCCGGAGGTGCCCGACTGGGAGTGCGGGGACCCACCGGGGGGTCGGGCAGAGCCAGCCATGTCCCCAAGATCGCGCTCATCACCTCCACCACCACTGTGGGGAGCGGGAGGCTGTCAGCGTCAGGGCTGGGGAGGGTGGAGGAGATGAAGCTGATGGGGAACGTCTCTTGGGCAGAACTACGACCACTTGTTCAAGGTGAACGACAAGTCGGTGGGAGGCTCCTTCTACCTGCAGTCTAAGGTGAGCAAAGGGAGGTGTGGGGGGGGCTGCGCTGCCCCCAGCCCTGCCCACAGCACCTTCCCCAGCCTGGGATTCGGGAGAGCAAAGCCTGAGCGTCGCCATGAGGGAGGCAGGGTGGGGAGGGGGCAGCCCCGTCCCTCTGTGTCACCCTGTCACCCCGTCCCTGTGTCCCGCAGGTGGTGAGAGCCAAGGAGCGGCTGGACGAGGAGCTCCGCATCCAGGCCAAGGACGAGAAGGAGAAGGGGTGGAAAGCGGAGACGTGACTCCTGCCACCCCCATGCCCCGCATCCCTCACCCTTAACTTATAGGTAGCCAATAAATACAATGTTCTCCAGTGCCTGGCCTGGCTGCTCTGTGCCCCGGGGAGGCAGAGGGGACTTGCCTGC
This sequence comes from Morus bassanus, assembly GCA_031468815.1. NCBI lineage: Eukaryota > Metazoa > Chordata > Aves > Suliformes > Sulidae > Morus > Morus bassanus. Next base: position 49,575,837 of record CM062572.1, read on the forward strand.
CTCTGCCCGCTGCCCAGGAGGGGATCGTCCCCTGCAAGGGGCTGGCGGGGCTGGGTTTTGCCCTGGGGAGGAGGAAGAGAAGGGAGGCGGCTGGGAAAGAAGGGGTGTCCCCGGGGCACCGAGGGCTGCCAGGGCTCAAATGGCACCGGGGAAGGCCGCAGGAGCTATTTTCGTGGTGGGTTCGGGTGCTCTTGGCCTGAGCGCGTGGATACCTCTGGCTCCGTACCACGGGAATGCCGGGAGCGCCGTTACCTTTCTCCCCCTGCGGCTGGGTGGCTGGGACGATTGCTGGGTCAGGGCGAGGGGCCATGGGGGGGCCGTGCTGAGCTGTCCCCACCCGCGGCTTGTCCTGCAGACCCTGGTAGGGCTTCCCTGGCACCGAGGCTGCCCAACTGGGAGTGTGGGGAGCTGCCAGGGGGTCAGGCAGAGCCAGCCATGCCCCCTGCGATCGCACCCATTGCCTCCAGCCCCCCTCTGTCCTCTGGCTTTGTCCCCACCCCGGGCTCACCGCAGCCCTCGCCACCATCGTGGACTGAAACAGGAACTTACTTCAACTTCACTTTATTGTTTTCTTAATAAACTTCCTCTCCCCTGGAGGAATATAGTGTTATAGTCGTTAGCTTATCTCTTACTTCTGCAGTCCTTAAACGCTATGCTAACAGCGATGGAGCCCAACAGGAGGAAAATAAAAACAACCCAGAAACTACGATAGAAAGGCACTTTGAGACCGTTAGAATACTGATGTCCTGGAATGTGCAACAACAAACTGACGAAGGAGCAAGGAGATGTACACCGTACACCGGCCGGGGTGGCCTGGTCGATGGCCCGCGGCCATGCTGGGGCTGTGGCAGCGTCGGGTGGCTGCCGCACCCCGGCCCCAGGAGGGTGAGGGCAGGGAGACCAGCTCCCCACGGAGCCGGGGGCTCCTTCCAGCAGGGAAGGGGCAGGACTGGGGAGACCCCCCGCCCCAGTTCGGGGACAGCCGTGGATGGGGGGGTCCTGCCTGGCAGCGGGAGGTATGTGGGACCCTCCGCGTGTGCTGGAGGAGGCTCCGGGCTCCGCCCGCATGGAGGCCGGGCACACTGCCCGCTCCTGGCGCTGCAGTAGCGTCCTGCCCACCCCAAAGCTGCCCCGTGGCACGGAGGGGGTCACTGGGGAGCCTCGACGGGGGGCTGGCGCGTCCCGAGGAGGGGGTGCCCCGCCAGACAGTGCCGACGTGCCGCCGGCAGCAGCCGTGCCAGCGCCTAGAGTCCTGCCCGTGCTGCCTGCTGCCTGCATGCGCTTGCGGTACATGGTTAGGTATGAACGTAGCTAAACAGGGTGGCTCTGCCCCGGTGCGGAGCCGGCGCGGCAAGCGGCACACGTGGCCGTGTGCCTTGTCACGGGGAGGGCCCGGGAGGCGGCGGGGGGACAAGGGTGGCCGCAGAGCGGGAGGGATGTGGGCAGATGCCAGGCCAGTGTATGCCCAGCCAGCTGGGCCTGGCACGGCAGGGACCGCGCCAAGGTGCCGTGGCCACGGTACTGCCTGCAGCCGCGCCGGCCGGGTGGAGTCGGACGGCATGGCCGGGCGCAGCTCGGGGCTGCGGGAGGAATCAGTCCCCAAGCTGTCACCCCGCTGTCCCCACGGCGGGAGGCCGGGGGCTGCGGCCCCCCATGCTGGCACCAGTGGTGCCGCGGCCTCAGGCAGGGAGACGCCGAGTCGGCGGCAGCGGATGAGCCCAACTGGGGCCCCGTCAGAGCAGGGGGCTGGTCGAGAAATAAATAGCGGCGTCTCCAGCTGCCCAGACCGGGGAGGGGGGAAGCAGGGGGACCCCTGTACCCCCGGGGCTGCCCCTGGCCCAGGGTCACGGCTGGCTCCGGCCACGGAGGGATTATTGCTTTTCTCAGAAGAGTCCATTCTTCTTTCGTGATGGTTAAAAGCGCGAGCGAGGCCCCGCCGGGGCTGGGGGGGGCTGGGGGGGGGGGGGGGGGGGGCGGAAGGAGGGGGCGATAACCCCCACCATTGGGGAGCAGGTTCTGCCCGCCTGGCTGGTGGCCAGCCCTGGGCATCGTCAGGCCCCTCAATTCACGGTGGCGGGTTTGAGCAGCAGGGAGCCAGGGGGGATGAGCACCCAGCCCGGTGGCAGCGCCTCGGGGCTGCCCCCTGAGCTGACACCAGCCGAGAGGTCAAGCACGGCCCCCGGCAGCAGCGCCAGGCTCTCGGGGGGCCCCCGCGACCGCCCCAGCTCCGTCCTTTCGCCCCTCTCCTTCCGGCTCTCTGGCCCCTTGCCCGCCTTGGGTGGCCGCCCCTCAACCCCGCTGCCCTTCTCCCCCTCAGCCTTGGCCCCGCCGGCCAGCAGCGACATGACGGGCAGCCCCAGCCCTGCCGTGAAGGGTGAGGGCAGCAGCGGGCTCTTTGCCAAGTTCAAGGGGCCACCGTTGAGGGGCAGGACGGGGCCCGGCAGGGCGGGCAGGGCACCAGCAGCCCCGCAGCCCAAGGCGCTGAGGTCGAGTGGCGCCGGCGCCAAAGGGATGGGCAACGCCGGTAACCCCGGGGGAGCGAAGAGGGCGGCGGGGTTGGGGATCACGAGCTGCGCCCCATTAACGTAGGGCACCTCCGCCGAACCCAAGGGCGTTTTGGGAGGCGGGTGGACCTTGAGCATCTCCGGGTGCTCAGGGGAGACAAAATGACCGTGGGCTTTGATGTGCTTGCGGAGGGAGCTGGGGTCGGTGTAGCGCTTGTGGCAGCCCGGCATCTTGCAGGAGTAGGGCTTCTCCACGTAGTGAGTGCGGGTGTGCTTGAAGCGGTCGCTGGAGTTGGAGTAACGCTTGTTGCAGCCTTCGTAGGGGCAGATGTAGGGCTTCTCGCCTGCGGGACGGCACAGCGCCGGGTCTGCCAGGGGCATGGCCAGCCCTGCCGGGTCCCCTGTGTCCCCCCCACCCCGAGCCTCCCCACTCCCCCCGGGCAAGTGCAGTGGCCAGCGCTGACCTGTGTGAGAGCGGTTGTGGATTTTCAGGTTCTCCAGGCGGGAGAAGCTCTTGTTGCAGGTGGGGCAGCGATGTGGCTTCTCGTTGGTGTGCGTCCGGATGTGGATCAGCATCTTGTACCTGCCATAGTTGGGGGGGTACGTCACGGAGGATGGCCCCAGCCCCCAGGTCATCTTCTTGTCCCTGTGCCCTGGCTGTGGGGTGGGGGGACAGGGACATCCAGGCCAGCGCCGTCATCTAGCCCCCCAGGACCTCGCACCCTGAACCGGAGGGCTGGATGAATTGAGACTTCACACTGCACAGCCCCCAGTGCTGGGCTCCTGTCTCCCCACAGTGACCCAGAGCAGCCCCCAAGGGACCCCAGAGCCCCGCACCCCGTGCCCGGAGCCCCCCCTGCCCACCTGGCGTTGAAGCCCCTGCCGTGGCGGGCGCAGCCCTCCCAGTGGCAGCAGTACCCTGCGTCCTTCTCGGGTTTGACATGGAAGTCATTGACGTGGTCCACCAGGTCTTGCAGGAGGTCAAAGAACTGGTTGCACTGTGGGCGGGAGGCTGGGGGTGAGGGGGCCTGGCGGGGTGGGCATGGGTGGGGGCCGGGACCCCTGCCAGGGCCAGCCCCCGCCCCTCACCCCGCCCCAGCTCCTGGCCGTACCCCTTGCACAGCAGCACCAGCATCTGGGAGACGGAAACGCCCCTTTCCCCCCCCAGCCCCATATCACGCCCCCAGCATCCCTGTATAGCGCCCAGCTCCCCGTCACCCCCCCTCCCGCCCCACATTGCCTCCCACAAGCCCCATAGAGCTCTGCCATGGCCTTCCAGCCCCACATCCCCTCCCCAGCCCCAAAATGCCCCTGTGTGGCCCCCCCACTCCCACACACACCAGCCCCCCCATGCTCGCAGTGCCCCTGTGTGCTCTCCTGGCCCTTCATCACCACTTCCAGCCCCATAAAGCATCTGCATGACCCCCCCAGCCCCACATCAAAGCCCCAGCCCCCTGACACGGCCCCCAGCTCCCCATCAACCCCCCTCCAGCCCTCAGCTGACCCCACTTGCTCCCCCAGCCCCTATTCCATCCCCCACAAGCCCCACAGAGCTCTGCCATGGCATTCCAGCCCCACATCCTCTCCCCAGCCCCAAAATGCCCCTACGTGCCCCCCCCACTTCTCCCCCCCATCCTTGCAATTCCCCTGCATGTCCTCCCCGCCCCCCTATCACCACCCCCAGCCCCATAAAGCATCTCCATGGACCTCCCCCAGCTCCATAACCCCTCCCTCACACCCCCCAGCCCCTGAACCCCCACCCCACGGCCCCCCCAGCCCTCCCTGCTGACCTTGGACCAGCGGCAGACGAGCTGCTTGGGCAGGGGCAGCTCGGGGGGGAGGCGCTTCTCCTTGCTGGGGGGCAGGAAGGCAGCGGGGGGCAGGTGCAGAGCCCCCCCTGCCCCCAGCGGCAGGAAGAACTGGAAGGAACTGGGGAGGCCGTCGATGTAGCGCAGGGACTGGAAATCCTGGAGCAGAGCCCCGGGGGGGCGGTGAGGGACAGGGCCGAGCCGGATGGAGACCCCCAGAGACCCCAGAACCCCTCAGAGACACACACATCCCCCAGGGGCCACCCCGGGGATGCCACTGGGATCGGGGGGCATGGGGGGCCGGGCAGGACATTTACCCTGTGGTGCGTGTACACATTGCAGGGAGGCCACCAAGGTTGAGAGCACCATCCCAGGCACGGTCCCCACTGTCGGGGACATCTCGGGGGGAAGGGAACATGGCCATACTTACGTGGGGGGTGAGGGGGCCAGGCAGGTCCCCGCTGCCCTGGCGCTCGGGGGAGAGCGAGGCGCTGCCAGCCGGAGACTCCCCACCGGAGCGGGGCGAGAGGCTGAGGTCCACCACTGGCACAACGGGGAAGTGCCCATCCCGCGGCTCCACCAGCCTGGAGTGTGCCAGGAGGCCGGGGGACGGCGAGGCCGGCCCAGCCCGGCGACCCCCCCGGCTCCCCCCTCGGCCATCCCCGGCCGGCGGGGCGTCCAGGCGCTGGGGACCACGGGGTCGAGGGCCAGGGGGACCCCGCTTCTCCCGGGCAGCTCGCAGCTTGGAAATGCTCAGCTTGAGGTCCAGTGGCTCCTCCAGCGAATGCATGGTGCCAGGGCGGGCGCTGTGGGGGACACGCAGGGGTCACCGCGGGTATGGGGGGCACTGGTGCCACCCGAAGCATCACCCCAGCCCGGCCCCACGGCAATGCCCCTCTCTGCTCTGGGCCGGAGGCCCACAGGGTGCTGGCAGACGCGGTGCTGGCATGGGGACTGTGCCGTCCCTTCTGGCCACCCTGCTGCGGCCCTCTCCCGCGGCGGGCAAAGGGCAGGGCACGGCACTGGGGGCCCCCCCACCAGCCCCCGCGGCCCCTCAGTGTCCCCAGCGTGCCCTTCTCTGTGTCATCAAGCCCCGGGGCCAGCGGAGCCCCTTGGCCAATTACCAAACCTTGCCTGGGGTTGCCAAATCCCCCAGGCACCCGCGGCCCTGGAGCTCCAGTGTCCCCATTTTGCCCCCCACCCCCCTCCGTCAGTCTGTCTGTCCCTGCGGGCCTGCCCCAGCGAGGCCTTTCCCAGCGGCAGAGGAGGGCGGTGGCGGCCACCAGCCCGGTGGTGACCCGGGCGGCCGAGCCCGCTGGCCCCAGCCCCGGAGGCGGCAGAGCTTCCTCCCCCGCCGGGGCCCCTTCCCCGCCGGCCAACGCCGCTGCCTGCCGGGGCCGGGCAGGGGCTGCCTGCTGCACAGCACAGCACGGCACGGCACAGCACTGCATGGCACGGCACAGCATGGCACGGCACAACGCGGCACGGCACAACGCGGCACGGCACGGCAGGGCTGCTGCCTGCAAGCACCCCCCGCACTTCCCAGGATGTGGCGGGGGACCCCAACCCCCCCATGCCACTGTCCCCAGGGTGACAGTTCTGCAGTGACAGGCCACCCCGCATCCCCACCCCCCAAAATTGCCACCCCTGTGGCTCGCCCGCCACACATCTGGCAGGCAGCTGAGAATGGACAGCTCAGTGCAGGAGTGAGTGCCTGAGCCTGACCCGCAGCAGCGCAGATCTAGTCCCCCGGCTGTGCCCCCCCCCCCGGCCACCCGCATTGCCCAGGGCAGGGTGGGGGCAGCCGAGGGGCCATGGGGGGGGGCACGGCGCACCCAGCACACGTGGCAGTGGGCCCCCCCCCCATCCCCACCCCACCCCGCCCCGGGGGGCCTGGCCCCCGCCCTGCCCCGCCGGCGGGGCCCCCCTGCGCTGGCGGGGGTCCAGCCCGGCTCAGACGCTGAGGAATGCGGAGGAGCCGCGGGGGGCGTGGGGCCCGACTGGCAGGGCGGGGTACCCCCTGCCTGCACCCCCCACCCCCCCTGCAGCAGTGCCCCCATCCTGGCTGTGGGGCCAGCCCCATGGCAGGTCCCTGTCCAAAGCTCCCGTGGCGGGAGGAGCTGCCCCATAGCAGGCTCCCCAACCCTTCAAGGGGGACATCTCCCTGAGCCCCCCCATGGCCATGGGGCCTACCCCATAGCAGGGTCCCTCCTCTCTAATGGGGGGTCCCCGCCCGAGCCTCCACCTCCTCCCATAGCTGTGGGGCCTGCCCCATAGCCAGGGTCCCACCCTCATGGCAGAGCTGCCCTCTTGAGCCCCCACGGCCATGGGGCCTGCCCCACAGCAGGGTCCCTGCCCTCCAGGGGGTCCTGGAGCATGGCCCCACTGTATGGCGGGGGATCCTTGCCCCAAGCCCCCCATGGTTCTCGGGCTCCAGCCCCCCCATGCGCCCCCCACAGCCTGGTGGCAAAGCTTGAGGACAGACAGACGGACAGACAGGAGGGCAGGACCCCACAGCTGGGATGTTGGAGCAGGACCCCCAGCTGAGGAAGCGGGGGAGGGCCCTGGCAGCCCCCCAGAGATGGGGGTCCCACAGGGGGGCCGAGCAGGGCGTCGGGGCTGGTCCCACCGTGGTGGCCATGTGCCCAAATCCCCAAGGGACAGAGTTTGGGGGGTTCCGGGGCGGGCGGTGCCGGACGGGGGGCCACGGCCGGCCCTGGGCGGGGCGGGTGGGAAAGGGGCCTCCAGCCGCTGACGCCACGGCTCCCAGCGCGGCCGCGGGCAGGCGGCTGCCAAACCACGCGGCCCCGCCACCGCCGCCGGCGCTCCTGGGAACCGGCCTCGAGCGAAGCTGGGGAGCCGCGGGGGCCCCGCCGGGATGGGGACGGGGATGAGCCCCGCGGCGGCTTGGCCGGCTGCCCCGGCCGCCCCAGCACCTGCGGCCCCCGCACGAGGCCCCTGCCTGCTCCTGCCTGCTCTCCCCCCACCCCAAGGCCTCTCCTGCCCGCGCCAGGCGCTGCCAGCCCAGCCCCGGCCCAGCTTCCCCTCTGGCCGCCCAGCAAGCACCCCCCCGCTGCGCCAGTTCAAACCAGTCCAGCACGGCGCTGGGCCCAGGGGCTTCCCAGTCCGGGCGGGGGCCGTTGGGACGGAGCCGAGGCGCGGGGGGAGCCCCCCCAGCTCTGCCGACCAGGCTGGGGTTCCCCGGGGGCCACCAGGCCCCCCACGCTGCCCGGCCAGGCAGCACGGCTGGGGGACCCAGGGTGACCCCAGTGCAGCCGGCGGGGTGCCAGGTCTCCGGGCCACCCCGCTGTTGGCATGGCCGGGGTGTCCCCGTCCCCCCCCAATCCCGGCCCCAGCTGCAGCACAAGACCCACCAGGAATAGCACGGGCAGGCCGTGGGGCAGAGACTTTCCAGCGGCGAGGGATGCCAACGCCGGGCCCGCGCCACCCCGAGAGGGGATGGTGACCCTGGGGCTTGGCGAGCCGGGAGCGGTGCCAGCACCACAGGCAGGCAGGGCTCAGGCCCCCCCGCCCCGCTGTGGCGGCACGGCTCTGCCGGCACTTGGCAGGGCGGGCAGCGGCAGGCTGGCACCGCCGCGAAGGTCGGGCACCCACCGGGGCCCCGGGAGCCAGGGTGGTGTGGGTGGGTTTTCAGGATCTGGCCCTGCTGCCCGGGTCTGCACCGCCGCCGCTGCCCAGGTCACCGTCCCCACAGCCGCTGGCAGGACATGGCCACCGTGGGACCCGCCACTGCGGGTGGCGCTGGCACTGCCGCTCCTCAGTGCAGCCCACTGGTGCCTGCTGGGGCTGGGGGGCCACGTACTGCTGGTGGCTCCAACTTGTCACCGTCCCCCCGGCACCCACCACCCAGGCTGACAGCAGCCCCCAACGGCATCCCCAGGAGTGGCCAGGGCTCTGTCCCCTGGTCCCCAAGCTGAGGCCGGTGCCACGGTTCCCCTTTCCCGGGCATGTGGCAGCCGTGGGGACCCCAGCGGGGGGCTGAGACCAGCCCACGCCCCGGGGAGCAGCCCCACGGGGGTGCCACCAGCATCAGGCACCCAGCCACCTCCGCACGGGGACATGGCCAGACGGGAGCGGGGACAGGAGCGGGGCTGGTCCCCAGTCGCCCAGTGGATCGGATCCTCGGGCACAGCAGCCATGCAGGCCCACGGTGGGGGGACACGGGGACCCCGGGCTGGGGGGATGCGGTCACAGCAGGGTGACACAAAGGCACAGGGAAGGGGAGGTGGCCATTCACAGCGGGGTTTCTCCACCCGGGGCAGGAGACGAGCCCCTGCAGCAGTGCTCGGGGACATTGAGGACAATTTGTGGCAACCCTTGGCTCCCGCTGCTGGTCCCTCAGGGAGGGGGTCACCCTAGCCGGGCCCCCAAAACCCCCCCCGTGCCGGTGCAGCCTGGGCTCAGCCACCCCCCACCTCTGCCCCACAAGGCTGCGGGTCCCCCGGTCCCCCGTGATGGGGACTGGGGGTGACGGGTGGCTGACGGGCGGTGGCACTGCCGGCGTGGGGCTGGGACAGGGCTGCTGGCCAAAGCCACCCCTTCGCTCTCCCAAAACGGTGGGGAAACCAGCGGGTCCCCGGGGGTGGCCATGACCAGGCAGAGCCACCGAGCACGTCCCCCACCGCAGCCCCTGCTCCGCGACCAAGGTCAGGACGCCCACCCCGGGAGTGGGGGGACAGCGGGTGACTGCCACCCCCCTCCCGGCAGCCGCTGGGCAGCGGGGGGGTCCCCCTCTCTGCACACCCCCGCCACCCGCCCTGTGTCCCCCGGGGGACCCCCGCCGCCTCCCCCCTCGCCCCCCCCACCCGCGCCCCGGGGCTGCAGCGGGGCCACGTCGTGTGTGTCCCCCCCAAACCGCCCCCCACGGCGAGGGGGGTGCCGCAGGTGCCCGGCCAGGGACACCCCCCCCTCCGCACCCCCGGGGCGGGGAAGGGGCTTCCCGGGACGGTGTCCCCCGCCGTGTCCCCCCCCCGGCGGTGGTGGTGGCGGCAGCAGCAGCATCATCATCCTACCCCCCACTCCCCGCGGGCGCGGCGGCGCGACAAAGCGCCGGGCCCCGGTGCGCGATCGTACCTGCGGCGGGGGCTCAGCGCCGGCGGCGGGCGGGGAGCGGGGCGGGGAGCGGAGCTTGGCGGAGCCGGGCTTGGCGGAGCGGGCCCCCCCGCTGCCGGGCCGCCGGGCCGCTCCGCCACATCTGCAGGGGCTGGGGGCGGGGGCGGCGGCAGCGGCGGGGCTCGGCCCCCCCTCCCCGCTCCCCCGGGCGGCGGCGGCGGAGGGCGGCGGCGGGGCGGGGGCTCTGCCCGCCGTGATTTATGGCCGCCCCGCACCGACCGGCCCGGCCCCGGCTGCGGGCGGGAGTTGGGCGGGGGCCGGGGCCGGCCCCTCCCCGCCGCGGGGGGCATGGGGGGGGGACCCCCGCACCGGGGGGGACACACACACGCACGGACACGCGGGGACACCCCACCCCCTCCCCGCGCAAGGTCACCCCGGCGCTGCGGCAGAGCCGAACCCCCCCTGCCTCCCGCCGGGTGTGTCTGTGTCCCCCCCCCCGGGGACGTGGCGGGGCGGGGGGGGGACCCCCGGCGGCGCGGGGGGGGGGGGGGGCGGTGTCCACCGGAGCGGCCTTTCCCGCCCCCGCCCCCCCCCCCCCCGGCACCGGGGACGGCGGGGGGGTGACACACACACCGGGACGGGGGGGGGATCCCCCTCCCCGCAGGAGCGGCGCCGCCCGCCCGCCGCGTGACGTCACAGAGCGCGGCTGGCGTCACGCCTGGCGGGGGCCTCCACATGACGTCACCGCCGGGGGGGTTGTCCCGGGGCGGCGGGGCCGCGGCTCCTTCCGGCGGCAGGATGTGGCGGGGCCGGCCCGGATGCTGCAGCCCTCCCGGGGGGGGGGACGAGGGACGGGGGACTCCCCCCTCGGGGCCCGCCGGGCGGGGCGGGGGAGACCGGCCCACGCGGGGAGCCGGGGCACGCCCCACCCGTGGGGATTTTGCGGGGGGGGCGCAGCTGCTGTGTACCCAACGCCCCCGCTACAAAAGGGGGAGGACACGAGGGGGGAGCGGAGCCGTCCCACGCGGTTGGCCGAAGTCACACCCCACCTGTGGTTTTTTTTGCGGGGGGAGCTGCTGTGTCCCCGACGCTCCCGCCACAAAATGGGGGAGGGGGGGACACGGGGGGGGAGCAGCACCCTCCCATGCGGGTGGCTGAAATCGCACCCCACCCATGTTTTTTTTTGCGGGGGGGGGAGCAGTGACCTCCTCCCCCTCCCTGTGCTCTGCAGCCACCACCACGTTCTCACCCTTTTATTCCCTTTTTTGAGGTTTTTTCCCCCAAAAGGAGGGGGGGAGCACCCCGATGGCTCTTCCCCTCCCCCAAAAAAATGGGAGTGGGCTGAGGGGGTGCGGGGGGTGCGGGGGGGCTTTGATGACACCCCCAGCGGTGGTGGCCCCGGTGGAGATGATGGGGACATGGGGGGTGATGGGGTGGCTCGGTGTCCCCTCCCTTCGGGCCACCAGCGCCCCTTCACCGGGCGCCGATGTCAGCCCGCTCCCCCCGTCCCAAAACCCTCCCAGATGGGGGACACGGGCCCCCCATCCCAGGGACACCCCCGTTCCCCGCTGCACGCAGGGAGGGACAGCTGCCAGCACGGTTTTGGGGATCCCCCAGGCCGCCTGGCAGCAGAGTGGGGCACTCCGGGGGTGGTGGGGGGCCACGGCGGAGGGCAGGGGGTCCCTTCGTGCCCCCCACCTCTGGACCGTGGCCGACTGCCCGCGCTGAGCGCCGCGGCCTGGCCGGATCCCTGCGGGAGCGCTGGCTGCCAGCACCTGGCCCCCGGCCAGCCTCGGGGGGGGGACACGGCAGGGGGGGACACGGGTGTCCCCGCGCCGCGGGGGGGACCCCCGAGCCCCCGACGGCGAGGCCTCCGGCGGAGGGACAGGCAGGGGGCCCGGTGAGGGGACGGGGACAGGCAGGGCCCAGCAGAACCTGTCCTGCCAGCTCAGAGCAGGGCTGGGCTGGGGGGGTGCACCCACCCTGTGCCGCAGGGCCCAATCCTGACCACCCGGGGTGCCAGGCCAGCTGCGGGACCACCCCCCGGCACCCTCGGGAGCTCCCCGTGGCCTGGCTCCAGTGGCCATGACCCCACGCAGGGCCCGGGGGGTCCCCAAGGTCCTGCATGGCTCCTGCCGGCCCCTGCCTGCCCTGGGCCCCCCCGGCAGCCCCGCCGGCCCCCTGGCAGCCACGTCACCCCTGTCACCCGCAGCCCCCCAGCCCCATGGCAGCCCCCCCACCCCCCCCCACCCCCGGCATCCCCCCGTGGCAGGTGACAGCCTGTGGGGCCTCCGTGGGGCGGGGGGGGCCCAGTGCCCTGGGGGGGAGCGGGCGCTGCAGGCAGTGCTGGGCCAAAGGGAGAGAGCGGCCGGGCAGGGGGCTGGGGCCGGGCTGGGGTGGGGTGGGATCAGGTGGAGTAGAACAGGATGGGATGGGGATAGGACAGGCCAGGATGGGATGGGATGGGGGTAGGATGGATGAGATGGGGATGGGGATGGGGATGGGGTGGGATAGGATAGGATAGGATAGGATAGGATAGGATAGGATAGGATAGGATAGGATGGGACAAGATGGTACAGGGATAGGACAGAGTAGGATGGGATAGGATGGGATGGGGATAGGGCCGGATGAGATGGGGACAGGACAGGATGAGTTGGGACGGGATGGGGTAAGGTTGGACAGCATGGAAGAGAATGGGCTGGGGACAAGACAGGTCAGGATAGGATAGGATGGGATAGGATAGGGTTGGATGGGGATAGGGCAGGATGGGATGGGATCAGATGAGGTTGGACAGGATGGAACGAGGTGGAATGGGGACATGACAGGATGGGATAGGGATGGGATGGGGACAGGACAGGGCAGGGTAGGTTACGGATAGGATAGGATGGGATGGGACAGGATAGGATGGGGACAGGACAGGTTAGGATAGGATAGGATAGGGATAGGATAGGACAGGATAGGATGGGATGGGATGGGGGCAAGACAGGCCAGGATAGGATAGGATAGGGATAGGGGTAGGATAGGATGGGATGGGGACAGGGCAGGTCAGGGTAGTATGAGATGGGACAGGGTGGGATGGGGTGGGATGGGTATAGGAAGTTACGGGGACAGGACAGGCTGGGATAGGGTGGGGTGTGATGGGGCCAAGACAGGTTGGGATGGGATGGGGCTGGAGCAGGAAGGCACGGGGCTGGGGCAGGGTGGGCCGTGACCCGCGGGGTGCGAGGGCCGTAGGATGGGATGGGGACAGGCCGGGATGCGGCGGGGACAAGGCAGGTCGGGACGGGAGGGGCTCGGGTAGGGTGGGGACAGGTTGGGCCGGGACAGAGGGCCCGGGGTGGGGGGGTGGCGGCGGGGCTGGCCCCCTCCCCCGGCCGCGGGCCCCCTCCCCGCGCCCTCCTTTGTTTACATGGGCCGGTGGCTGGCGGAGGCGGGGGCGGCGCCGCCGGGGGCGGGCGGGGGGAGGCGGCGGCGGGCGGGAGGCGGGCGGGAGCCGCCGCGCTCGCACCAGCTGTTTCCCGCCTTGAGCCGCAGGCAGAGGCCACCGGAGCCGGAGCCGGAGCCGGAGGAGCCGGGCCCGGCCGCCCCCCGCCCCCCGGCATGGAGTACTTCATGGTGCCGGCCCAGAAGGTGCCCTCGCTGCAGCACTTCAGGAAATCCGAGAAGGAGGTCATCGGCGGGCTCTGCAGGTGGGGCGCGGGGGGGCCCGCGGGGGGAGCGCCAAAAAATTGCATTTTTAGGGTTGGGTGGGGGTGGTTTGGGGTTTTTTTTGGGGGGGGGGGCGTGGGTTGGGGGGGGCGCAGCGCGGCCGCCGCAGCCCCACCGCCCGCACGTGGTCCCGGCCGCGCACATGGGGCCGGGCGGCCACGCGTGGCCGGGAGGGGGGAGGCGCCGCCCGCCCTCCCGCGTGGGGGGGTAGGTGGGTTTTTTGGAGGGGGGTGTGTGTGTTTAAAGGAGTGTGCGTGTTGGGGGGGGGTCCGGCGGGGCGTGCGTGGGGGGGGTGTGTGTTTACTGCCGGGCCTGGCCGTGACTCTGCAGCCCTCCCGGAGGAGGCGGGTCGTGGCCGGGGCTGCCGGGACATGTAGTGCGGGGAGGCGGCGGCACAAAGCCCGCGGACACGCGGGGAGGGGGGGAGCCCCGGCGGATCGGGGGACCCCCCCCATCCCACCTCCACCACGGATGGGGCTGGAGCCACGGGGCTGCTCCCGGCCGGCGGGGCCTGGCGGGGAGGCGGCGGGCGGGCGGGCCCCCGCCACGCGTGGGGGGCGGCACAGGCCACGCGGGGTGGCCCTCGGCGCTCCGGGAGCCGTGGGGCGGCACAGGGGGTCGTCCCCGTCCCCTCCCCCCCAGCCCCCTGCCCCGCCGTGGGGCGGGCCGGAGCGGCCGGGCCCTGCCACGCGTGGGGGGCGGCCCGCGCCCCCCGTGGGGCAGCCCAGGCCCGTGGCGTCCCCGTGAGGCAGCCCAGGCCCCGCTGTGGGGCGGGCCTCGGCAGCCAGGCCCCACTTACAATTGTGTGTGGGGGGGGGGCTAGCCCCGCCGTGGGGCAGCCCTGCCCCATGGGGGCCCCCTGGTCCTGCCTCACCTCCCTGCTGCCCCACGGGCTCACCTGCGGTGGGGGCCGCATCCCGGCAATGCTCGGGGGGTGCCCCCACTGAGGCCCCCGGGGGGTGCAGCTGTGGGGCAGGGACCTAGGGCGGTGGGGCGGCTTCACTGGGGTCCCCCCACCTTAGTCGCTGCAGGTGGGTGGCTGTGGCCCAGTGTGGGCCCGTGAACTGGATGGGAGGGCAACCGGCTGGAAGGGGGAAATGCAGCCATCCTGCCCAGGGCTGGGGGGCTGTGTGGCCCCACACCTGCCCCCAGCGTAGGGCAGAGCTCTGGGGGGGTCTCGCTGCCCTCCCACCGCCTCAAGCTCTGGGACACCCTGCCTGGAGCTCTAGGAGCTCCAGGACACCCTGCCTGCGAGCCTGGGGACACCCTGCCTGTGAGCTCGGGGTGCCCTGCCCACAAGCTCGGGGTGCTGGCAGACACCCTGCCTGTGAAGTTGGGTATACCCTGCCAGTGAGCTTGGGGACAGCCTGCCTGCAAGCTTAGCGAGCTTGGGGACACCCTGTCTGTGACCTCAGGGAGCTCAGGGCACCCTGCCTGCAAGCTTGGGGGCACCCTGCCTATGCGGCCATGCCTCCCCTACCCACCAGTGCAAACCAGAGCACTAGTTGTGGGCAGCAGCGGACGCAAGTGGGCAGAGTGGGCAGGGCAGGCATCTGCCACGGGCCTGCTGAGCCGCCAGCCTCCTCGCTGGGCAGCAGCGGCTCTGACACCCCCGTGGGTTTGTTTTCCTCGAGGTCCAGGCAAGCGGGATGTCCCTGCTGGGCTGTGCCAGGGGCTGCTGCGCCACCAGGGCAGGAGAGACCAAATTCTACTTGCCCAGCCCAAGCCCTGCAGCACTGGCACAGGCCTGGGGACACCCTGGGGTGCCACCTGCTCCCCCTGCCTCTGTCCTGCCCCATCCCTGGTGGTGCTGGGTGCCAGGCTGGCTTCTGAATCCATGTTTTTTTCCCCCCTTTCCATATTTCGCTGTCACTTCTCAGGTCTCTTCCCAGGAAGAGTAGCTGGGGCAGGTTGCGGGAGGTCTGCTGGCAAGGAAGCAGGCTCTTCCTCCTTCCCCGGTATTTAAGAAACTGCTTCCGTGCTGACCAGTCCTGGGCCTCTCTGTCCCGTTACCCTTACATGGCTGCGGCTGGTGGTCCGACATCCCGAGCAGCGCTCTGGACACCTCCCCAGCCCCACCAGACATCACTGCAGGGAGATGGGGGTTGGGGGATGGACCCTGCCCGTAGGAAGGGACAACATCCCCGAGACCTGCCGGGGTTTGGCATGTTTTGGGGATGAGTTTGGGGCTGGTTTTTGGCAGGAGCAGGGAGGCGGGTGACAGCCACTGCGGGATGGGAGCCCTGTGCCACGATCCCATCACAGGCACCTCTTGGTTCATGCGACAGACGGCTGCTCCCCACGACTAGGGCAGACCCCCAGGCACCCATCCCAGCTCCGCATCCCCCAGGACACGCATTGGGAGCTGCATGGGAAGGATCCAGTGCAGTGGGCACTCAGCACCTAGCACCAGCCTGCACTGGGACACTGCCTTGGCGGCTGGGGACAAACATCTTTCTGGCCCCCTGGGCTGAGCTGGGATCCTTCCCCGTCCCCCCTGGGCTGAGCTGGGATCCTTGCTAGTCCCCATGTATCTCGGAGGAGTCGTGGTGTGTTCCCCAGTCACAACAGGCAATGGGTGGCCTGGGAACCTCCAGGTGCTGCCTGGGCACACGGTGGTGTTGCGAGCAGGGCTTGGCTTTGCCACTTAGACCCCTGGGCTCCCAAACCTCTGTGGTTCCTCCATGGCCTTGCTGGGGCGGCAGGGAAGACAGGAGGGCAGGATGCCGGGCTTTGCTTTCCAGCCTGGTGTTGGCAAGGCACTGGGTGGGACGGTCCTGTCTCCCCGTCCTGGAGCCGCTGGGCACCAGGGTGGGAGGCCGAAGAACGTCTTATCTTGCCTCGCGCCGACAGCCCAGCCTTTGTGTTTAGTCTTCGGTGCCTCGCAACATCCCTGGCGCCAGCAGCCTCACTTGCAGCTAGTGGGTGCTGGGTGCTTGTGTGCACCCTAGAGAGACCTGCTGTTCGCAGCAGCGGGGAGGCGAAATGGCCAGTGGTGTGGCAGAGGCTGCTGGTTGTGTTGGTTTGGTGTAATGGCCAGGTATTGCCCCGGCGCTCGGCTTATTAATTGCCAGTGCTGGCTGCTGTCTGGCAGGCTTGCCGTCCCCGCGATCCAAAACCCTTGCCAAGATTCAGTCACCTTGCTCCCTGGGCTGTCTCGGGGAAGAAGCAGGGTGTGGGTGAAGAAGCTGGACCCCCAGAGCTGTGGGCTTTGCTCGGGAGGCCAGTGCCCTGGACCCATGGGTGTTGGCCTTAGCCGGCCGGAGCCCTCCCCACCGCCATCCCCGCTTGCTGCCGGCAGCATCACCGGCTCTGGGAAGCATTTCCCAGCCCATCTGTTGGGTGAGGGCGCGGGGGGCGAGGAGGCGGCGGCGGCGGCAGGAAGCAGGCAGGAGCTGTGGCTTGGGGTGGGACGGGGGCTTCTCTGCTGGGAGCTGTCATCTGGAAGCCATCAGCGGGGCGGGAGGGAGGGAGCCGCCTTCCCGGGGCCACACACGCTGGCCGGCCCCGCAGGGACACAGCCGGCCAGCCTGTAGCCTCCCTCGCCCAACCGGGGGTCCCCACCGTGCCCTGCCTTCCCCTCGACTCCCCTTGCCCGGGCTTGCAGCTGGTGCTGGCATTGGACAGCCCATATCCGAGCCCGGCAGAGCCGGGGGGCTGCAGCGGGGCCACTGTTCAGTCGATGCATCCCCCAGAGGTTTGGATACGGGGCTGGAGAAACCCACCCACCCGCTTTTGTGCTCGCCAGTGCTGCAGCCGTCGTCCCCTCCATGTTTTCCGTCCCTTTGGTGGCTTGGTATCGCCATTGCAAAATGAGGGGGGACACGGCGGGGACGAGATGGTGGCAGGGGTGCAGCCCCCTCCTCCCTAACCCTGTGCCTCTATCACAGCTTGGCTAACATCCCGTTGACTCCGGAGACCCAGCGGGACCAGGAGCGGCGGATACGCAGGGAAATCGCCAACAGCAACGAGAGAAGGCGGATGCAGAGCATCAATGCTGGCTTCCAGTCTCTGAAAACCCTCATCCCACACACGGACGGGGAGAAGCTCAGCAAGGTGAGCGGGACATCACCAGGGCTGCGGCTATGTGGGATGCAGATGCTGATCCTGCATGTGGAGGTTTTTGGCATTGCTTGTCTGGCCGGACAGGGCTGTAAGAGTAATTGGGGGTATTTGCATATGTTAATTCAGCAACGGAGGTCTCTCCTGGGGAGGTTTCCTTGGTGGGAGTGGGTGTGCATCGCAAACCTGGTGTCGCAGAGTGGGCTGGGTGCATGTGACAGCATCTGACGCCCCGGGAGCAGAGTGGCATGTGCCTGGGTGACGTGGTGGCCCTGCTGCAGAGGGGATTGGGGTGAGGAGCCGGTGCTCAGCAGCCAGTCAGGTTCCCAAGATGGGTGAACTGGAGGTTCGCTGTGGTAGAAATCCCAGGGGAGACTCGGGGGTGAAGTAGACCCTTGAAGGAGACGCTGGGGCTGGGCAAGGAGCAGTGCTGCTGCCTCCTGGGCAGGGAGGGAGCTCGGCAGGAGGGGGTCTTGGGGGGTCGCTGGAGGCTCCTGCCTCAGCGTGCCCCTCCCGGCTCTCCCGCAGGCTGCCATCCTCCAGCAGACGGCCGAGTACATCTTCTCCCTGGAGCAGGAGAAGACTCGGCTACTGCAGCAGAACACCCAGCTCAAGCGGTTCATCCAGGTAGCGCTTGCCTGCGTGCCCCAGGGATGGGACGGGAGGGGATGGGACAGTCCCAGCTGTCTGGGGACGGGATGTCATTCCTGTTCCTTGGGGTCAGGGCAAGACCCTCCACCCTAATAAGCCAGGGAATGGAGATGTTTCACACATTCCTGGCAGGGCAGGGGAGCCCTGTTCAACCTGGCATCCCTCACCTGGTAGGGTGTGGTCCCATTTTCCATTTGGGATATCGGGGTACGGCCTGGTGGCAGCTCCAGCTCTGGGGTGGCCCGGTTGAACCACCCTGGGTGTCACGCTGTAAGAAGCAGATTTGACAGGGCTGGGGGGGTGAGGACCAGGAGGGTGGGCATGCACAGGGTGGAGGAACCTACCCACCCCCAGGCTGTGCCGCTCCTGGGGCGATGTGATGAAGGCATCAACCCCATGTGCTGCTCATGTCCCCAGGGAGCCCCTTCCCTGCAGGGAGCTGCGTTGGGGGGTGGCTAAGGGGGTGGCATCACCCAGAAGTGGTCCGGATGGATGGGTGAGCATCAGGGCTGTCCCTGTTCCCTGACATTGCATCCCTGTGGCAGGAGTTCAGCGGCTCCTCCCCAAAACGGCGACGGGCGGAGGACAAAGATGAGGGGATTGGCTCGCCGGACATCTGGGAGGACGAGAAAGCCGAGGATCTGCGGCGGGAGATGATTGAGCTCCGGCAGCAGCTGGACAAGGAGCGCTCAGTCCGCATGATGCTGGAGGAGCAGGTGAGGCCACGCGGGGCCAGATCCGGCTGCAGCACTGCCGCCTGTGCGGCACCATGCCGGCTGTGCGCAGGGCGGGCTCGCCCTCTAGCGGGCTGTGCTGCAGCCGTGCTGGAGCCCCCTGGGAACACTGGCGCTGCTGTGGTGTAACGGGCCACCTGCTCTGGCCGCCTCTGCTCCATGCTTGGCCATGGGCTCCCTGGCTCTGCTGTGTCCACCCCACGGGGACCCTGCACGGCAGGGATCAGGGGGTGCCATGCCGGGGGCAGACTGGGCTCCCCACCGACGTCGGGGCTCTCTTGGCCGGCAGGTTCGCTCCCTGGAGGCCCACATGTACCCTGAGAAGCTGAAGGTGATTGCTCAGCAAGTGCAGCTCCAGCAGCAGCAGGAACAGGTGAGGTTGCTGCACCAGGAGAAGCTAGAGCGCGAGCAGCAGATCCGAACCCAGGTGAGTGCGCGGATGCTGCCCCAGCCTACCCTGGCTGTAGCCCACCCGTGGGGACACCCCAGCAGCCTCCTGCCCCCTGAGCTGTGCAGCTGGGCATGGGGGTGTGAAATACAGGAGATCAGGGCGGTTCAGTGATGTGCTTGGCACCTCCCATCTCTTAGGGCTGGCTGGGATGGACAGCAGTGTCCCAGCAAAGCTCCCACCCTCGGGAAATTAGGAAAGGGTCAGCACGCGGCCTCCCCAGTGCTCAGAGGGGCTGCACTTGTGGGCATCCCATGTTTCAGGGTGGGGATTGTGGCTTGGACCATGCCACAGTGGCTTCCAAGCGGCTCCGTTCCCTGGCGCTGAGGGCTTTGTACAGGGAAGGTCACTTTCTGGCGGGCAGGGATTCAGCTTGGCGCTAGCAAGCCCATGGCTTTCTAAGGCTGTACTGGGAGGTGCTGGATGCAGCCACCCCTGACTTGGCCCCCCCGCAGCGCTGTGTCCCTCCCTGGCTAGGCTCTCCCCACCGGGCATGGGTGGAGAGCAGCTCCCGCTCCAGTGAGCTGTGGTCCTGCTCCAGCTCCCACCGGGCGCGTTTCCTCGCCTTCAGGTGATGAACAGGCATCCGTCCCGTCCACGGGTGATGCCAGCAGTCACGATGGCACTGCTGCCAGCAGTTGATGCAGGTCGTGCTCCCTGTGCCAGAGTGGGTGGTTTGCAGCGGCGTGGAGGCCAACCCCATCCCTGGGGGATCACCTCTCACTGGGTGATGCCCACTGAGTTCTGGGGACCCCCAAACCGCTCCTTGCCACCCACCAGGCTGAGAAAGGGAAGCAGGCGAGCTGGCAGGCGGCGCTGCCAGGTGGACTTGGCAGGGCTGCAGGGGCGGGAGCCTTCAGACTTTTCCCCTGGCACAGTTGGATTTGCCAACGGTGGGGGGAGCCTTACGCCAGCCTGGTGCAGTGAGGAGGCGAGTGCAGTGCTGGCACCTGGTCCTTGCTCACTGCCACCCTCGAGCTCAGCCCAGGGGGATGCCGGCCTGGGGAGCTTCAAAGGGAGGGAGAAAAACCAGCTTCCTCCCTCCTTTGGCTTCTGTGGAGCTGCATCCCCGCAGGATCCCCACCGGCCGCCTCCTGGGGAAGTTCGGCCTATTTTTAGGTGAACTCTCCTTAGCCTCCTGCTAGGGTGGATCTTCCCATCCGCTGTTTTAATGAGGATCTCCAAGGGGTGCGGCGAGTTCCCAGCTGTGCACGTTGGGGCGATGGGAGGGCTGGCGCTTGCCTCTCCTGGCTTAAAAGCCCAAATCTTTCCCCCTTCGGGAATCCTTCACATTCCGCTCTGCCAAAGCTAAGGTGACGGCAGCTTTCAGCTGGCATCGTCTTGCGTCCGTCTGGGACGGGTGAACTGGAGCAGCTGAGCTGCTGCTTCAGCTTTTATGGGCTCTCAGAGGAGTTTGGGCTTCACAAACAAGCGTGATGCCGTGCCCAGGTCCCTGCTGACTGGGAGGGTTTTTGCTTCTCTCCCCAGCTCCTGCCATCACACGCTCCCCCAGCGCCCACCCACCACCCCACCGTGATAGTTCCAGCGCCGCCTCCCTCCCATCACGTCACCGTGGTCACCATGGGCCCGTCCTCGGTCATCAACACAGTCTCCACGTCCCGGCAAAACTTGGACACCATTGTTCAGGTAAGGGGGGGACTGAGGAGGATGGTGGACGGCAGGCTTTGGGGGGTCCTTACCCCCGCTGCGTGCGTCAGAGAGGGGGACATGATGTCCTGACAGCCAGTGGTTGCCCTCGGCAGGCGATCCAGCACATCGAGGGAACGCAGGAGAAGCAGCTGCAGGAAGAGGAGCAGAGACGCGCCGTCATCGTGACGCCGGCGCGTGCCTGCCCTGAGCCCTCCACCTCCGACACTGCCTCCGACACCGAGGGCAACGACAGTGACTCCATGGACCAGAGCAAAGAAGAGCCCTCGGGGGACGCGGAGCTGCCCTGACACCCCCTGGCCAGCAGCCGGGGAGGGGAGCCAGGGCGGGGGGGGGGGAAACGTCAGAGAATATGCTGAAATTTTTAAAAAATACAATGCGATTTGGGTCTCTTTTATGACCTTTTTCCAATACTGTAAAGCAGAGTGCTAGAAGCAGGCAAAGGTCACCCTTCAGCTCCTGGGGGGGCGGCTCGGGGCGGGGGGAGGGTTGGGCGCTCGAGGAGGGCCTTGAGGACACGGGGGGCTCAGGACACAGTGGGATGGCATCAGGGGGGTGTTAAGGATGGGGGGTTTGCAGCCCCCCCACCCTGTTTTATCAACCCCCCCTGCTGACCCATGGGGAATCCTGCCAAGCCGTCCGCAGCCCTGGCGTTCCCGATGGAGTTCTCTTGGGACGGGGCCTTCGGTTGGGATCTTAATTTGGTTTTTTCCCTCCTCTTTTGTGGTTTTTTGTTCGTTAGGTTTTTTTAATTAAATGTTCGTTTTTAAGCAGGGGGGAGATGTCAGGTGACATGGCAACAGAGGTGGGACAGGGACCCCTGGCTTCAGGGTACAACCAGCCCCACCACGGCTCCCGCACCCTGCATCGAGCACGGAAAACCCCTTTGGAGAGCAAAAAAATCCTGGGATTTTGCCCATCGGAGCATAAGCAGGAGGGCCAGCATGTGCCACCCGCCCGGCATTTCCAATGCGTGCCTCCTCAGCATGGGGATGGTGCTTTGGGGGCTGATTTTACACCCCCATCCCCATCCCTGTCCCTTCCCCATCCCTGTCCCTCCCAATCCCACTCCTGTCCCTCCTTTAAGCACTTAATCTGGTTTGCGGGGTCCGTCAGCTCCAACGAGCTTTTCTCTTTCGTGATTGTGTCGCTTGGGTCTGTCGTGGTGGGTCGGGGGGGGGTCCCCGTTTTGTGTGTCACCCCCCTCACCCCTGCCGCCCCCCGCCCAGCTGTAGGGTTTTAGGCCAGTTGTGTGTAGAGCCTTGGTGGTATTTGGTAGGTTCCCCCCCAGCCGCAGCTGTTTCTCGGTTCCTTTCCCTTTTTTTTTTTTTTTTTTGTATTTTTTTTACGATTTTCAGGTCTTTGTGTTGATTGAGAAGCTATTCTATTTTGTTAAGAAAGTGGAAAAAAAAAAGAGGCTCGTGCCTTTGTAAAGAAACAAAATAAAGTTTGTACTTGGTTTTTTAGAAGCTCGGTCCCAGCATTAACGTCTGTGGCGGGGGGACGGGGATGGGGCTGGACCCTCTTGGGGGACCTGGGACTTGCAGGGTGGGCAGGGGAGCACTGCCTGCATTGGGAATTGCAGGCAGGGAGTGGGCAGGAGGCAAAGGCAGAAGGATGCTGGCCCTGGCGAGGTTTCCCGCTGAGCGGCCAGGCTATATTTAAAGGCTCAGCCCTGCCAGTGCTGCCCACATGTGCTACGAGTGCAGTGGGGCTCAGCTCGCCACTGAGATGGGGGGGGGTGTCTGCGACTGGTTTTAGTGAGACCACTTGGCTGTGGGGGGCTGGGGTCAGGCTTTGGGGCTGGCACCTATGGTGCCCCAGGATCGGGGGTGCCCCCATGGCTTGGGGAGGGGGCACCCATCTCTCCCCATGGCTCTCCATGGGGTTCCTGGCTTGCCTCATAGCTCTGTCGGGTTGGGGGCACCCATCTTTTTCCACAGGGCACCCCCCCTCTCCTTGGGGAACCCACATCTCAGCTCTTCCCATGGCCACAGCTCTCTCCTGCTCTCCCTCCATGCTGTGGCCAGCTGCGGGCCAGCTCCTGCCTGCTCCCCCACCATTGCCCCCTCCTCGCCATCCCAATCTTGAGGTGGGGGCTCCCCCTGCTCCCATGTTTGTGGGGGGGAGCTGGGCTTGTGGGGGGGGCTCTTGTTTTTTTCCCGGTTTGGTGCCTTCCCCAGGAAGGTGTCACAGCTCCACAGAGGGGCATCTCCAGTGCTGAGGATGCGCCCTCCACCATGGCCAGGCTTTGGGGACAGTGCTGAGTGGCCATCTCCCACAAGTGAGGGTGACGAAAGCTGGTGACCCTCCGCCTTCGGCTGCTGCTGTCCCCTGTGCCATGCTGCCAGTACAGTGCTGGTGACGCTGGAGACACCACTAGCGTGGGGGGGACGTGTCCCCTTGCCTATGGGGTGCGTTGCACACCTGGGGTTGGTGTCTTGTGGTGTCTCAAAGGTGCCCCAAATCAGCCCAGGACAAGGTGCCCTGCCTTTGGGGACAGAGCGGGGACACCACAGTGCTGTGATGCTTGGCTCACCCTCCTCCATGAAATCCTTCTCCTGCCAAAAAGGGGCTGCCAGGGGCTGGGGACAGCCCTGAGGGGCTGCAGGAGCTCTAGGGCACCCACCCCATGCCAGTGGGGTGCCATGATGGGGGCGGTGACCCTACATGGGCAGTGCCACCCCAGGGACCCCATGCCAGGAGGTGTCCCATGCCATCACATCTCTGACACAAGCCTTCCTGGTGTTGCAGCACTGCCATCGAGCCCCATCCCCTGGGCCCCCCAGGAGCAGGCAAGTGGCGGCAGCAGCATCTGTGCTGGCTGTGCCGGCAGCTGCCTGCCCTGCCCCGCGCCTGCCGCCGCCGTATAAATAGAGGCAGCAAGTGGCAGGGAGCTCCTGGCAGCCACCATGAAGGGCCTCAACCTGCTCTGCTGCTGCGTGGCCTCGCTCCTGCTCCTCAGCACTGCAGGTACGGCTGCCCGCCGGGCTGTGGGTCCCCACGGGTCTGTGAGGTCCCCGTGGGGCTGGGGTCCCACGGGGCTGTGGGTGCCCAGCAGGGCTGCAGGTGCCTGTGTAGCTGTGGGTGCCCATGGGGTTGTAGGGGCCTATGGGCACCCAGCAAGGCTTTGGGCACCCATGGGGCTGGGTGGTTTGTGGGTGCTCATTAGGACTGTGGGTGCCCATGGGGCTGCAGGTACCCACAGGGCTGTGGGTGCTCACTGGGGCTGTGTGTACCCATGGGGCTGTGGGTGCCAGTGAGGCTCTGGGGTGCCTGCTGAGCCCAGCCGGCACCCCAGGGCTGGGTGGGTGCCAGGAGCAGGATGGGGTGGCAGGGGTACAGCTGTCCGAGCTCCCCAGCAGCTCTGCCAGGGCTGCAGAGTCACCCCAAAATGTGCAGGGAAACACAGCGAGGGGCCGCGGCCAGGAGGAGCTGGGGGGAGCATCCAGGCTGGGGTCCCCGCTCCAGAACCAGGGTGGATGCCGGGGCTGTGCTGCCACCAATGTGCCCGGGGTCACTGTCACCCATAGGTGCTGAGGTGGCTCGGTTCTGGGCTGTGGGGACTTGAGGGACCTGCCAGGGTGCTGGGGCACCCTGTAGTGGGAGCAGGATAGGGTGGACTGTTTGCCCTGGGGGGGGTGTCTCCCCTCCACCCAAGGATCTGCCAAGCAAGACAGCACTTTGGGGGACCAAGGACCCCTTTCCCAGGCTGTCCCGTCCCTGCTGAGCACCCCTGTCCCCAGCCAGGCGTCCCTTTGGGGCTGCGTGGTGGGGCGGCATTGCCAGTACCCTTGCTTGCCCTTGAGTTAATTTGGGCCAGTTCTCTGCCTGGCCGGGCTCCGGCAGCCGCGCTGCCTGGAGGGGGGTGGCTAAGTATGGAAACAGCCGTGTAAGGGGACACTGTGCTCCCTGCAGCCACCCTGGGCCCCCCCGGCCGCTGCCCCCTCCCGCCCTGCGCCGCCACGGCCCCGCGCTTGGGCACCCGCAGCTGCTGCCTTCCAGCAATCGGCACCCCCGGCCCCACCGAGTTTTGGCCATTTAAGGACATCTTGGACCATTCTCACTGATAAATGGGGTTTGGGGCCAGCGACACATCCTGTCGGTGGTGTGGTGACCTCCATGGGGCCACAGGTCGGGTCTGGGGACGGGGGCTATGGAAAGGTCCTCTATGAGCACGGCAGGTGGCTGGTGCCACCCCAGGCTGGGCTGGTGGCCCTGTGGGACATCTGGGGCTTGTCACCATGGTGGGCGACCACTGGCCCTGCTCTTGGCTGGCACGGAGGCTGGCACAGCCCGAGCTGCAGCAGGCAGCGAGGGAGCAGCCTGGGTGATGCCATGGGACTGGGCATGGCATTGGGCACCCCATCACTAGCACCCTGCTCAGCCCAACGCCGAGATGCCCTGTCTCGGAGGAGGCTCCAGGGCCAGGAGGCACGTTGGGGTCTGCAGCCCCAGAGCTGGCTCCAAAGGGCAGCTGGAGCTGCCCAAGTCCCCATCGTTGGCATCTCCTGCTTATTGGGGAGGGTCCCGTATTTTGCCCCAGACCCGTAGGTTTGGGAAAAAGATACAAGCAGCAGCACACCTGCCTGTGGTTCTGCTCCACAGGGACCAGTGGGGTTTGCATGATGAGTTTTGCTTTTCTTTTGCTGCCAAGCCAGGCTTTCGGACCCGGGGCTTCTTTGTGGTGCAGGAGGTGGCTCGGGGGTTGTTTTCCTATTTTTGGGCCTTGTCTTCCCATTTAACCCCTCTTTGGTGAGGAGAAGGCTGGGGGAGCCCAGTGGGGAACAGGGGCTTCACTGATGCATCGTGGAGGGGTCTAATCCTCGGGGCAAGGGCAGGTTTTGGGGTGGCTACTCCAGCACACGGGGGCATGGCTGGGCTAACCATGCCAACCTCCATCGCGGCACAATGGGGGATCTCCAGCGTAAAGCTGCTCCTTTTTTTTGCGGATAACAGCCAAGCATGGAAGTGGAGGGTCACCACCCCACATGGCAGAGTGGATGGAGCTGGAGTTTGCTTGAGCCCAGCTGCGTTTCTGGCCATGGTATCCCTCCGGGAAGAGAGGAAGGGAACACAAGGGGCTGTGCAAAGCTGGATCCCCCCTCCAGTGGCGATGCCCCTTGCTGGAGAAAACAGCCAGATCCCCAAGGGTTCCTGTGGTTGGCTGTGAGAGTCCCCTGGCTCCCCAGCCGAGGCACCGTCCCCTCTGCCATGCACCACAGCACTGGGACATGCTGCCAGGGCTGCAGCGCCTGGAGGGTTTGGTGCTGCCTGGCGCCGCTGGGACCCTGTCACTGCTCCCAGAGGCCAGGGGTGGGGAAGTGCCCTGCGCCCACGCTTATGCAGCCACAGCCAAAACAGCCCATGGCCCACGTGGCTGGGGCTGGCAAAGCTCCCCAGTGTGGCTGGGAGCCCTGGCTGCAGCCAGGATACATTGCGGGCCTGGGCGATGGCTCAGGGTGAGGGCACTTGCCTGCTGCTCCATCCCTGCTCCTGCCCAGGGGAAGGTCTCCTTCTCCCCACACTTGCACCTCAGGCAGAGCCCGGACATCCCTTCCAGGCTGGGTGGTTGTAGTGAGTCCCTGTGGCCACCAGGAATGGGCCACAGGGATGCTGGCAGGGCAGTGCCCAGCTGCCACGATTGGCAGCTTTACACTGGGGAGCCCTTGGCCCCCCCAGCCATCACGGATTTGAGTGGGAGGGCTGTGCCGTCACCACTTCCAAGCTGGTCGAGGAGTCGAGGAAAGCCCTGGCATGCTGGCATCCTCCTGCAGCAAATGCAGAGGGCACTAAGGGGCCGGCACAGACCTCTCCTGGTGAGAGCGAGTGCAGGCCACTGTGTCCAGGACTGCCCATCCTGCCTCAGCCTGGGAGGTGTCACCTCGGGATGGGCTCCATCACCATGTCCTTGTGGCATCTTGGGGTGTTCCCCATCCCCCAGGATATGTCACCTTGGGGTGGGCTCCACCACCTGGAACGTGTCACCTGGAGTGTATCACCTCAGGTGGGCTCAGGGCCCAGGACAGAGCACCCATGGGGACTCCCCACCCTGACCATCCCAGGCAAATGTCCCTCAGGGGAACCAGCTTCCCCAGAGGTGGGGGACCTCTGTGTCCCAGTGACACCCCACTGGACTCACGCCACCCCACCCCAGCATCAGCACAACCATGGGCACCACTGCTGTTGGGTGCAGGGGTGGCCACAGTGAGGCAAGGGGCTTGGGATGCCCCAGGCACCCACGGATCTTGGCTGCTTGTGCCACCTACATGCCTGTCACATCCCTCGCACCTCGACTGGAGGAGATCCTGGCCCCCATGGGTGCCCCATCTCTCTCCCAAACTGTTGGCTGAGCAAAGCAAGGCAGATGTTGGGCAGGTTGGCTGTGCTGTGACACCCTCTTCCATCAGCCATCCTTGTCCTGGTGTGTAGGTGACAGCCAGCCAGGCAGGACAGCCAGGACACCTTGCTCATGCACAGCCCTGGTGGCACAGGGGCACCAGTGGGTCCCCGCGAGACAGCACCAGGCTGGGAGGGCTGCACCATGCCCAGGGACAACACTCAG
This sequence comes from Morus bassanus, assembly GCA_031468815.1. NCBI lineage: Eukaryota > Metazoa > Chordata > Aves > Suliformes > Sulidae > Morus > Morus bassanus. Next base: position 49,603,058 of record CM062572.1, read on the forward strand.
TGGTCTGTGCTCTTGCTGTGTCCCTGCCGTGTCCCCACTCACCAATCTGCCAGCCCCATGCAGGCGCCAGCTCCCTGCACTGGGAGCACGGGCTTCCTGGGTGCTGAAACCCCAGTCTGGGGTGATTCGGTCACCCGAATCACTCATAAAATTGCCCGTTCCCCAGGCACTGCAGGAATAGCAGCGGGCCCTGATGCCTTGGCAGGGCTCCGCTGGGCTATTTTCAGCCTGCAGGGACATTCCCCTTGCAAGCGATAGCCCAAGGAAGCCGGCGAGCTTGGTGGGGGCAGGCGGAGGGGCCGGGGAGTCTCTGGCCAGGCACCCCAAGCCAGGCTGGGGTGTTGGCAGCAGCAGCATGGCCCCAGTGCCAGCCGGGTGCGTGGCTCAACCCTGCCCACCTCCCCGCTCATGGGGGCACGCCATGGAAAAGGGCTCAGAGCTCTGTGGCCCCACCCCTGTGCCACGGCTGAGCTGGGGTCCCCTGTCCTGCTGCTGGGGGTACAAGTGAGACCCCCAGGGCTGGGTACTGCTGCTTGGCTTGGCCAGGCAGCATCTCTGCCTGGACATTCCCAAGGATTTGAGGATCTTGTGGGACAACAGATCACCAGGCATTAAAATCCAGGTTGACAAGTCCAAGGGATCTCCCTGTCCTGCCCAGGTGACCAGAAATCCTTGGGATGGCCAAAGAAGAGGGATTGGGAGTCTTCACCCAAGATGACTCCCACATGGAGGATGTCCCTTTGGGCCACCAGGGAAGCCCTGCGGTGGGTTGGTGAAGCCTTCCATCACTGGAGGCCCAGGGACAGGACTAGAGTGACCTCTCAGGAGTACCTCCTCTGGAGGAAGCGGCTGCTCCAGCCCCAACCATGGCCCAGTGCTTCTCTCAGGTCCTTCAGCATCCCCCTGGGCTGCAGACCCCACAAGGGACACCACAGGTAGATGTTCCTCAACATAGAACATCTGCCTGTGCCAAAATACCTGCTGTTTTCTCGCCGCCTGCTCACTTACGGACACAGATCTTCCTCGGCTAGGGAGTGGTGGCTGCTTTATTTTCCACCGCCCTGATCTTCATGTCTTCTGCAAGTCTGGAGTTCAGGTTTTCTTCCAAATCTTTAGGGTGGGCACCCTGTGGGGAGACAATAAAAAAAAACACCCCACAGAAGTGATTCCCCATTTTCATCTCTATATTTAGAAAGCTCCAAGCCTGGTTTTAATGCCTTCGGTGCATCCTGGTGAGGTTTCTTTACCCTTTCTTAATCAAAATAGCATGCCATTCTAGCTGACTATTTATAGAAATCAAATAAATTTATATTTTTTTTCAGCTAAACTTAAAATCTCCTCCACAAATGAGGTTGAGTTGACAAAGATGTTTCCTATATGCCTGCTGGGCTCTGCATTGAAAAACTGGAAAATATTTGCTTTTTGCTGGTGCCTTGGGATCATGAAGCCTCTGGAATGGGAGGCCGTGGCTGGGCATCCTGAGCTTTGGGGTGCACAAGGGTCTGGAAAGCCAACCCCATCCTTGGCCACCCTCGTGCCTGTGTCCTCTGGACTTCTTGAGCCACTTTGGGACACTTTTCTCTCCCAGATGGTGAAAGTGTTGGCCTGGCCAGCTCCAAACTGGTGCTGGAGCTGGGCTCCTGCCTGCTCTGGCTGCCAAAGGGCTGCTGTGTGAAACGTGGGCAATAAAACACCGGCACTTCCCCTGCAGGGCTCTGCCAGGATGGCGCAGATTGGGAAACTGAGGCATGGGAAGAGCGGGGAGGAGATGCTGGCCTCTGCCACGCTCCAGCCAAGAGCCAAGGGGTGGGCTGCAAGGCTGGGGTGCCCAGGCCTGAGCCCGGTGAGGGGGGTGGCCCCTGCTTTGGGCTCCCCTGGCCCTGCCTCCTGCCTGGGAAGGGTTACTGGTTGCAGAAAGGTCAGGCTCACAGGGCTAATCCACCTTGACTTACTTTTTCCAGCAGCCAAGCTGATGGCTGGCAGCAGCACGGAGCATCGTAATCCCCAGATGCTGCACCCCACCCCAGCAGACCCTGGCACGGTTCTGCCGGCTGACCCTTGCCTGGGGCAGGGCCAAGTGTCATGGCTGCAGCTCCTTTGGGTCCAGCCACTTTCTGTGAGGTTTTAAAGGGCTTCGTCAGAACAAAGCACAGCCTTTGGGCTTCATTCAGCCTTGCCTTTCCCCGAAAAGGAAGGGACAGGCAGGTTTGGAGTGCAAGCTCCCCCCAAAATCCCACTGGGAAGACAAGGGGAGAGCAGGACTTGCAGGAGATGGTGGATAACTCCCCTTTGCACTGCAGGGGGCAGGATCCAGGCAGGGGAAGGGGGCGTGTGAAAATCCATCCCTGTGGCGCTGCGCATTGCCGGCCCCACGCTCGGGGCTCCTATTTCTGCTGGAGGGGGAATGTCCCTCCCAGGGCCACCTGTGCCCATCTATCCTTCCTAGCTGGCCCCTGTTCCGGCACCGTCCTTGGGGGCTGTCCCTCCTGGAGGACCCATTTTGGAGCCAGGACATTGCCATTCCATATGGCCCTGTGCAGGGATGGCGGGGACACCATAGCAGGGTCATGTTCAGCCTCCAGCAGCCATCCCCACCCTTTCTGCATGGGCTTTTCCCAGATACAAACCAGCCACAGCATCCTGTGGCACACAGAGCCCCTCTGTGAGCTCTCCATCCCCACAGCTGTGCCCCAGGGTGCTGTCACCACTGGGGAAAGGGTCCCCAGGCAGCTGGCACCCCTCCCAGCCCTTGCAGATGGGTGTGAGATTCGGGGCGGGCAGGGGCAGCGCAAGCTGTGCACCGTCTGGGAGATCAGGTCCCCAAGGGGAGTGGGTCAAGGGCTCCTTTCTGATGCCATCCAGCCACTTGGCACAATGCGGGGCGTGAACAAGGGGAGCCCCGGTGTCACTTTACAACGTGGCTGTCCCAGCTCCCTCCCAGAGTCCACAGGGACCTGCAGGATGGCCCCCAGGTGTGGACATCACCCTTGGCTGGCAGCGGGGCGAGGGGTTGGGGCCAGTGGCCGAGGAGGCTAGTGCTTTGCCGTCCACACCCCACTGAGCTGCTCCTTCTGATTCCCCCGTACAGTTGCTGGGCCATATTTTTAGCCTCTGGTGGACGCACGGAGGGTGTTAAGCCCATAACCTTCGGCCCATTTTGCTGATCATCGGCCGGCCATCTGCAGATCAGCACAATTCACCTTCTGATGGATTTGGAGACCATGTAGGGGAAACAGGAGGAAGAAGGAGGTGGAGAGGGACTTTATATAAGACCTTAAAGGTCACAGGAAATAAAGCCCATGACCAGCACACCAGCAAGAACATCCCAGTCGGAGCGCCTGGAGAATATTTCCCTTCTCCTGCGAGGGATGGCTCATGGTGGGCACTGGGGTCGCCGTTGTGCCTGGCCACAGTGGTTGACGGCCCCTCTGTACCCCTGCATTGGGTCAGAGGGGACACACAGAGCCTGGACAAAGCCCTTGGGAAGCGTTGGGACTCCTCTGCCTTGCCCTGCTCCCCACCCACCCACCCTGACCCTCCCCAAACACCTGACTGAGGAGCTGCACCCCTCTCTCAGCCCTCCAGGTCACTGGCTATTTTGGGGCCCAGCTGAGAATGTCCCTGTCCCCATCGGCCAAGGGGACCCTCAGGAGACCCAGGCTGGTCTCCAGGTCACCAGGGCCAGGCAGGGGCACACTGGCCCCCAGCCACCTGGGGCTTTGCAGGTCAGACATGGCACGTTCCCCTTCAAGTGGCTCCTGGCAGGCTGGGCACCCTGATGGGTCCTGGGGGTCCCGTGGGAAGGTGACCCAAAGGAGAGGGGTGCTCTGGATAGGAGGAAGATGGGTAGGAGCTGCCCGGGACCTGTCTCACTCCAGCTGTGAGCTGAATTTGGAGCCCCAAGGCACCTGTGAGCCACGTGCCAGCAAAGGACTGGGGAGGTTGGCGAGGGCAGAGCAAGGGTGACCCGCGCATCCGGTTTCGGCAGGGCGAGGGGCCGTGGGGACGGCAGCAGCTCCACTGTGCCAGGCTCCACATGAGAGTGACTGGAAACCCTGGCAGGCTGAGGCGCGCCCCATCCCTCCCAGCTGCCTGCTACTGGCATGGTTCGTCCCCTGGCGTAAGCCCGCCTCTGCTGCCTGACTCCTGGCTAACAGCACCGCCGGCACCAGCACGGATAGAGTTGCAACCACCCACTCGGCATCCCTGGCCACGGCAAACTGGCTTGCAGTGGGCAGAGTGGTCTGAGGCTGGCACCATGCCAACCCTGGCTCAGCCCTCCTGTGCTCAGCCATCGCGGTCCCCTATGGACAAACCCAGTGAGACCCAGCACCGTGGCTTTGCGGAGGCCTTGCTGATGCTCTGCAGGACACACGGCTCCCCAGCATGGATACGGTGCAGGAGCTGGAGGAGAGGTCTGGCTGCCAGCCGGCTGGCTGTGCCCAGCGCTGCCCGAGCCTAGCGCTGCCCATGCCCAGCACTGCCTGCTCTCCTCCCTGCAGCCTGGGTGGAGGTGGCATTTTTTCCTGGTTGGCATCTGCTTGCCAGCTGGAGTACAAAGGAATTATTTTCCTCTGAAACGCTTCCCTGGTATGCAGGCATTAGACGTTTCAGGGGATTATTTAGACTAGCAGCAACTGTTTGTAACGGAGACAGTATAGCTGGTGATCTTTTATTTTTGGCACCCGTTGACTAATGTTAAATTGCAGTTGGAGGCCTATGGAAAATACGGATGGCTTCTCCCGGGCTGCAGAACAAACTCATTGTGTCCCCGCCAGCCACACGGCACAGCAAATGCTTTCCTAGTGAAGGGATGCTCACAATAAATAGCTCCCGAGCCTTGCTGCTGGGGTCAGGCGCTGCCTGCACTTGCCTGCCTGCAGTAAGGCAGGGCCCCGTGCCGGGGAGCCCCTCGCCCCTTCCTACCCCTTGCCCCTTCCTCCTCCTCCCCCTCGCCCAGCCACCTGCTATGGCCGGTGCTGGTGATGCTCTCCCGAGGCAGGGCTGGGGAAGGACGCTTTTAACCTGCCAAGTGCCCGCAGCCCCTTGAGCTATGCTTTTCGTTATTCCTCCCCTCCCATTTTTTAGGGCTGCTTTGCTGCCTTCCTGCAGCGCTTCATGGTGGGCGGCAGCCACGGCCCCTGGAAGCCATGACCAGTGCAGCCATAGGGCCCCCTGCTAGCATCGGCTCTGCCCCCCAACCCCCCCCCCCAACACCTCTTTGCACCCAACTTCTTACAGCAGGGCCAGAAAATTGAGCTGGAACTAGAGAAGGTTTAGGAAAGAGTTTAAATCTCTAGGTAACAGCCATAAACCCTCCCTCAGAGCCCCCCCGGTGCTGACGGGGAGCTGGCGGGTGCCCCAGTAGCCACATGCCAACCGCGGGTAAGACTGACTGAGCTGTTCTCATCGTTTAGAGCTGCATGCCCCTGGCACGGACCATGTCGGCGGCACTGCCGAAAGCCCCTTGCTGGCTGCAGAGCCCAGGCTGGAGGAGAAGGCAGCTGATGGCAGCCCTGAGGAGGACCAAGATGGCGGCCCCGCCAACGCCTCCTTGTCCAGCGCCGCTGAGGAGGGACGTGGCGAGGGGGAGGAAGAGCCGGCGGGTGGCCTGAGCGGGGATCCGGGGCCAAGGGACAGCCAGCTGGAGGACACCACCATGGAGAAGGGCCAGGAGGGGCCTGGTGAGGCACAGGGCCCAGGGGAGGATACCATGTTGGGCGCCCCTGAGGCAGCACATCAAGAAGGGAACAGCCGGCCTGGCTCACAAGATGGCTTCCATGCCCAGGAGGATGAGGAACCCGGCACCAAGGAAGGAGCCTCTGAGGAGCAAGGGCAGCCTGGGGAAGAGAAAATGGAGGAGCCAAGAGCAGTGTCTGCTCCCAAGAGGGGAGAGGAAGGGGGCGAGCAGAGCTCAGAGGAAGGTGACGAGCAGGGGGAGTCTGAGGAAGATGAACATGGTGAGTCTGAGGAAGATGGAGGCGAGGAAGAGTCTGAGGAGGAGGGAGAGTCTAAGGAGGAGGAAGAGTCTGAGGAAGATGATGCCGGGCCAGCAGGGCCGGAGGACGGAGCTGAAGGGAGTGACAAGGAAGGGGCTGGTGCTACCAGCAAAAGTGGACGTGGCAAACCAGCAGCTGCTGGCAAGGGAGAAGGCAGGGATGGCCCTGCCAGCTGCCATCACCCACCCTGCGGGGATGCAGCAGAAGACCCTGCAGCAGCGATGGAAGACCCACCAGCAGCAGAAGACCTGGCAGTGGTGGGAGACCCACCAGCAGCAGAAGACCCACCGGCAGTGGTGGGAGACCCACCAGCAGCAGAAGACCCGCCGGCAGTGGTAGGAAACCCACCAGCAGCAGAAGACCCCCCTGCAGACAAGACATTGCTGGCAGAAACAGAGAGCCCACCGGGCCACAGCGCCCACCCTGCTGCCACTGAGCCCCAGCACGGCCAGATAGGTTGGAGTCTTTTCTTGTCGGTGTGCTGTAGCAGCAAGAGTGACCTACTATCAACCCCCGGCGGAGCTGAGCTTGGCACATTAAACCGCGCCTAGTGCATGGCCCTTTCCTAATGCTTGTGCTTCCCATGCCTGCCCCTAACCACTGCACAGCTGGGCCAGCTGCAGGCATCAAGGGTGCAGGCAGGAGCCCGTGGACGCCTGTGATGTAGGCACTTGTCACAGCAATACCAGAGCTGGCCAACATTTCCCTCGCTGCACTTTACACCCATGATTTCTCCTCTGGGCTGTGGACGTGGATAAGATTTTTAACACTCAGCACCTGCAGACCTCTTAAAGGCTCTTTATCCTCCACTTTCAGAGTCCTCCAGACCCCTGTCTCTCTTGGTGCATGGTGCCCAGGCTGGTGGGTCTCTTGTCCACCAGCCCTTGCCTCATAGGGAAGGCGTGAAGAGCTAATTCAGACCAATGAATTGCCAAAGCACTGGCTCTGGCCACGTTCTGTCAGTGAAAGGCTAGCTAAGAAAAAGGGACACCCCTCATGATTTCCTAGAAATGCTTGTGGACTTTGGCCCAGGGGTTGGGCAGCGACCTTCGGACCCAGCTGAGTCTTTTTCTGCTTTCATCTGTAACGTCCCAGCTCAAACAGTTCCCATTTGTGCCGAAAGGGAAACCCAGTTTGGTCTCTGTGGCTTTACTTGGCAAGTCAAAAGGTCTTCCTCAGCCCGACACTTGGTAGATGCTCAACACAATCCCAGGGCTTGGCAGTGCCCCACTTGGCCCAGGCATCCCCAGCCCAGCCAGCCAGCACACGTCTGTCCCCAGACCTGTCCCCAGACCTGTCCCCAAACTCCCACTAAAGCCTGACCCAGCTCCTGATATCAAAAAGCGCTGGAGCTGCATGGGGTCCTTGGTGTGCCAGCACCTCCAGGGTGAGGACACCTCTGTCTCCCTGTCTCAGGGACACCAAGGTGCCTAACCCAGGCAGAGGCAGCTGCCTCATGCTCCCAGGGCCTGGCACAGAGCCATGGGGTCCCCATGGCCACCCTGAGCCAGGGCCCCATGCAGAGGGCTCCAGCCTGGTACGGGGCCAGGAGCGGGAGAAGCGGGAGGAAACAATCCTGCTGGCAAAGTCAAGGCAGCCGGGATGGGTCAGGCTGGCTGGTCTCTCAAAAGCCAGCCCCAGCCTCACCCACCCTCATATCTCTGGCTCAGTGCATAATTTTTTGGGGGTGTGGACAGACAGAGAGGCAGAGCAGAGTGCTCCTGCAGTCGAGGCTTAGCCCTGGAGGAGCTGCAGCTGCTGGGGGAAGCACCGGGGCAGGCAGGGGCCCCATCAGGCAGCAGGTGCCGCGTGTGCTCGTGCTACACCCCAGCCCTGGAGCCCCTTCCAGGCACGTCCTTTGCATTCCCCGTGAGTGGCCAGCCCTCACTCCCCCCGGGGAGACACAGTGTGCCTCCCTCACTGGCCCCTCTTCGGAGCCAAACAGTTGCCCACGATGCTTCCCCTAGCAGCCACAGCCCTGGTAGCCTCTGCCAAGCCTCCAGGAGCCTTTGCAAAAGAGGAACTGTGCAGCATGCCAATGCCAAAGGCAACGGTGGCTGCTGAGGCGCCCAGTGGGTCCATGGGCTCGGGGTGTGTGTGCTCCCCCATGCCCGCTCCCCAGCAGTAGCTTGTGTGAGCTCCTGTGTGGATTCCCCCCTCCAGTGGTAACAGGTCTCCTTGCCTTCTTCCTCCAGAAGAGGTTGAAGATGCCAGCGAGCCAACCAAGCGCGACCGGTCCCACTTGGAAAGCACCCTCAAGCTGAATGAGGACAAACCTGCCGATGATTTCTCAGGTGAGGGGCCCTGGTTGTCACTGAGCCATGTATGTCCTGCTTCTTCAGTCCATGCGATCCCTGCGGGACAGGCTCCTCACCATTCTGCTGCACCAAGAGCATGGATGGGATTTTCCTTCCCTAGAGTGTTTTGGTCTTAACCTTACTTTTTGTAGGCCCAGCAACACCATATCTTCAATAACAGCCCTTTTGCTGCTCTTGGGGTAACATATCTTAGGTATTTTAGAGATAACCCCAAGGGTGAACAAGAATTAGGAAGGTAGAGAGGCTGGAAGGTGCAGATGGTGAATCAGCCCAAGCCAGCCACATCCCTGCCTAGAGAAACCTGGGGCAACTTGTAATAAAGGGTTGGGATTTTTATTCCAAGTATTTATTGGGCTTTGCTTCTGCTGGCCCCATGGGCAGTCTGGAGTGGAAAGAAAGTAATAAAAGCTGCTGTGGAAAAAGCTCCTTCTTTCTTCTAGTGAGCAGCTTAGGGGCTGTGCCAGGGGTCCCTGGCACCATGGTGGATGGCTTTTTGGGATCATGGGTGTTGAGTGCTAAACAGCATTAACGAGAGATGTTCCTTCCATCAGCTGCTGGCACATGCAAGACTGGCAGCAGATGGGGAGAGTACCCAGCAGGAAACATTAGCAGGGGAGGGGCATCAAAATGTGTGACTGGGATCAGCTTGGCCAAGATTTCAACTGTGAGCCAAGCCCATTGATCCATGGCTGCGTCATCCTCAAGATCTGCAGGGAATGCCCAGAAGCGTACCTAGGAGGTACTCAACCAGGGTGCTGGGATTTACCTTTCACCTGTCTGCATGCTTCTGCCCCTGCAGGAATACTGCAGCGGCTGAGGAAGATCTACCACTCCTCCATCAAGCCCCTGGAGCAGTCCTACAGATACAATGAGCTGAGGCAGCACGAGATCACAGGTAATGCCATGGGCACTGGGGTCTCCAGCACCATGAGGTCATTGGGATGTAGATAACAGCTCAGAGAGCAGATCACAGAAAGGCTCGGATAATTTGTCTTCCTTTGCAGCTTCCCAAGAAGGCCATGAACATGCTGGGCTTAGAGGACATGACCTAGCGAACCCAGCAGCAGGCATTCCTGCATCTGCCTTAGCCCATCTGCTGTCAGGACCATCTGCGTAGGCTTAGCATTGAACCCTGCCTGCTTTGGGTCCTCCCCCTGCTCAACATCAATGCCCTGTACCCCTGCCAAGCAGAGATCACAGCCCCGTGAAACAGGCTTGGCAAGGAAGCTTAGGACCTCTCAAGGTTTGGGAAGAGCTTCCTGGGGGTGGCTGGAGCTGGCATCCTTCCTGCTCAGTATGAGACACAGCCATGTGGTCAGGGTATCCCTCAAGCTCAGCAGCTTTCACTCATCCTGGGAGTTAGAATTTCCACCCCTTGGCAAGTACAGACACAGTGGATCAGGTGAGCAGGTCCCCATGGCCACAGGCATTGATGTGGGCTGAGCCCCAGCAGTACATGTGTCCCTCCAGAAGAGAAAAGTGCAGCCCTGGCCTCAAGACGCTCGCACGCTACAGGAAGGTCTTGTGGTGACCCATATGATACAAGCAGACCCATTTTCCAAGCACAGATAGCTGAAGCCCAAGTCCAAGGTCCCTGTTCACCAGGGTAAATCTCCTGTGAGCCTCTAATCAAGCCCTGTCCTGAGCTGGGGCCAGATGCCCCCTGTGCCTTGGCTGGGCAGGCAGGGGATGCCAGAGTCCCTGCTGCCTGTGTCCCAGGGCTGCATGCCCTCATCAGCATCCTGCCAGGGTCCCTCCTTGTCCTGAAGTTCTGCCTCTCTCCCCAGGTGTCCTCTGGGCTTTGGCCTCACAGACCCTGGAGCCATGTCCTCCCTCCTGGTGAGACAGGACTCAGATACACCCTCCATACCACACACTTTCTCTTTGCAGCTGGATTCCTCTGCTCCACCAGCACATGGGTCCCACGTTCATTTGGGCAAATGCCTGGGACACATACCCTGAGAGAAGAGCCCCTGTTTTAAAGACACCCCCACTGCAGCCCACATGCAACTTCTAAACTAACATCAGACATTTTGTAAGCAGGCTTGAACGTCTCTGTCCCCAGCCAGCCCATCTCCAGTTTAGAGTCAGTGGGGAGCACAGGGGACCCATGGGGCAGGGGCAGGGCTGTAGAGTCCTCATCACCAGCCCAGGTCCTGTTCCCTCAAGACACAGAGCCCCCTGGACATCATCTACCACCCACCTGCAGGGGTTCTGGAGGGGGCATTTGTAGGTCTCATGAAACACAAGCCATGCATAGCTTGCTTCTTGCAGACAGCTCCGTGTCGCTGCCTTTGCCTGCCTCACTCTGTGCTGCTTGCCAGCAGCTGGAGACCACGATCTGCTTTGCCATGTGGGAGAGTAACTGGGAGGGTCACAGCGACACACCATGCATTGCGGACCATCACCCTACAGCTGCTGTCACCCATCCAGTGTGCTGGCCTGTCCCCACCCTCACCTAGCCAGCGCAGCACTGCCACATGCCTGGGGAAGGAGCACCAGGAGCTGTAGGGTCGGCACCCTGGTGTGCATCCCCACAGCCTCTTCAGCAGTGGCATCGTGCAGCAAGGACAGCCCAGCCACGCCCTGTCCCATCCTGGGTCCCTGTTTCCCCCTGGCTCATCCTGAGACACTGTTTAGGAGAACATTTGGGGTTACAGGGGCAACTGGTGGGTTCCCAGCCTCTAACCCTCGCTTTGCTGTTCACTGCCAGAGTATGCAGCCCCCAGCCTCAGTTCCCAGGACACAATCCGTTTCTTTGCTCAGGACATCCCACCCTGCCCTTTAGCCATCCCACACCCAAGCAGCCACCTCCCTGCTCCCTTTTTGGGAGGAAGCAAGTTTACAAGGCGTTACAAGGCAGGTGAGGATATGGTGGAGCTGAGGGAGCCTTCTCTGCCGCTTCCTCTGCATGGAGGCCCTGTCCTGAGTGGGTTCATCGCACGGGCAATGCCCTTGCAAGCCAGGAGATGCTCCCAACCTCTCCCCCTGCACCCACCTCCATGGCAGGAGGGATGCTGGAGGGTGCAGAGCTGCCAGCTCAACTTGCTGGGAGGAGCGGGACAGTTGGGAGAGCAGCAGGGCAGGCCTGTCATGGAATATGTGTGACCTTTGGAGGTGTAAGCCAATATAGAGGGGTGCTGTCACAAGCACCTTTGCCCCTCCATTACACGGCAGCCTTCCATTTTGTCTCCCTTCCCATCTGCTCCGCTCGCGTGCACCAGCTGATGTAATCCAAGGAGCCCCTCTGCTCCCGCAGCTTGCAAAACCACCTGCGTAGATGAGTGTCACCTGTCCTGGGGGAGCTGCAACTGCCACCGTCAACCTAAGACTCTGAATTGTTGGGGTGCATCCCAGAAAACTCACCCCACACCCTCTGCTTACAGTGTGTTTAAGCCTGGCAGGCGCCATCTCCTTTTCCCTGCCTGCCACCTTCCTGCGTCTCTGCTCCGCCATCCCACGTGCACACTCCTGCCGGGTCTACCTGTGTGCTTGGTCACAGCGGGGCCACCCAGCAGGGACTGTCCCTAGCTCAGGGGTGAGGAACTCTCCCAATTTGGTGATGGGAAGCTTGCTGTGAAGACATGCCAGTTTGTGGTGCATGCTGGTGGCCTTAATTACTGTATATGTGCTGATTAGCATACCTGTATAGTGAAGAACCTCCCAGTTGCCATCATCAGCCACTCTAGGGCTAGATACGGTTAACCACATCGTTGGGGTGGTCAGGACACTTGTTGGGGTTGGTTGCTGTCCTAACTACGGCTTGTTGGGCTGTTTGCTCGGTGAATGTTGCTGGGGAAGGCAATAACTCCGCTAAGCAGGGCAGGAAGGTTGGGGTGCTGTCTCAGACGTGGCAGCTCTCCTGGGGCTGCTCCCTCACACCACATCCCCGGTCTGCAGGCCAGACTGGGGTTTGGTGCTTGTCCTGGTAGCTGTGGGTGTCATTGCTCACAGACTGTAACTCCTTCTTTCCTACTGGGAATGTGGCCGTCACTGCCTTTTCCTGCCCATGAGGCAGCCAGGGCCAGTCTTCAGCTCCCTCCTTGGCCTGGGCCAGACCCAGGCAGCTGCATCCCTCCTTCAACTCATGGTACCTTTTCTCTCTCCCCGTGTCCCCTGCTAACAGCTTACCCTGGACGCACCCTGGGCTCCTCTGCCACAGGTTGGTATCGCTGCCTGCTACCTGCATGCTGCCAGCACTGCCTAAGCTCTTCACTGGCCTCCGGCTTTCCTATTCACATGCCCCAACAGGGCCACACTTTGCAGGCACCGAGCAGACCCCAGTTATCGGCATGCCATGGCACCCACTGGAGCCGGTGTCCCCAGCCCTACCAGAGCTCAGCACGTGTGTTGCTGCACTTGTCTGTCCCAGGCCTGACTCTGTGCATCCCCACCTTGCCCAGGCTTTGACACCTTTCCCTCTTGGGTTAAGATCCAAAAGGTTGCGCGTTCCTCTAGCGATGGTTCAAAGGCCTTTGTGGTGGACCTGTGGGTCAATCTCCCACCCACAGCATGAGCCAGAGGAGCCCAGCAGATAGCCCGCCCTGCAGGGGAGCTCTTCCCACCCTTCACCCTCCTACATGCAGAATGTCCACCCTTGATCCCCCCTGGCTGCAGTTTAAGCCGATGAGCCCACAGCAGCTGTCCCAGTAACACAGGCTGTCCCCTGCGCAGTGGCCTCAGCCCCCTTGGGAGCCAGGGCTGGCTCGTCTCCCTGCCTATCCTGCTCGGGGTGTGCTGCCACATCCCCCCGCAGAAGCAGGAGATGGGAGATGGGCCAAGAAGCTCCAGCCAACACCCAGCCCTTCCCCTAAGTCCGGTGCTGGGCCACAGGGACAACGTCCCTGCTGTGATATAAGGCAGGGAAATCCCATCTTCTGACCCTCGTGTCCTACCCCATGGCCCTCGCCGACAGATCCTGCCAAAACGGGCTCCTCCACACCCCAGCCCCAGACACCGCAGAGCCCTGCCAGTGCCTGGAGGGCCTCTGGCTCCTTGTCATGCCAGCACGCCGGCAGCGGAGAGGGTTGTAGATATATATAGCATATTTCGATAGCTGTCTTATCTGCATCTCTAGCTGCAGGCGCACACACGCGTGCGTGTGTGCTGCTTGTGTGGGCGTACATGCACGGGGAGCACGACGCGGAGGCAGGCGCAGGAGGTCTGCAGCCACGTGAGGCTTGTCCCTCCGTCTGCAGGCACACGTGCCCTGTGGATACTTGTGGCTTTTCGCAAGCAAGCTGACCAGCCCTCCAAGGGCTGCCAGGCAGTGCATCTGTGCCACAGGCAGAGCGGACGGCGGTTTTTGGGATACAGGGATGGGGCGGCAGCGTGGGTGATGCTGGGAGAGTCTCTCCAGGTGTTTTAGCCTTCCTGGGTCATCTGAGGACAGAGCAAGTCCTTCGTGCCCATGGCTCAGTCTGAACAAGGAGAGGAAGGAGGTTTTACCACGTCCTCCACTTTGCCTAGCATCCTTGGGACAGATTTGTACAACGAGGGGTGAGATGACACCAGGCGCTTCTGCTGGGTTGAGGACAAGGAGGGAGAAGACCTGGCCCAGGGTTCATTCCAGCCCCAGAGCAGCAGTCGTCCCACCCAAAGGCAGCTCGGCATTGCAAGCACCATGGAAAAACCTCCCAGAAAGCCACTTCTCTAGGAAAAAAAACCCCTCTTTGGACATCCAAATTGCTCCTGCCCCTAGACCTGAACAGTCCAAGACAAATGCAGGCTCTATGGAGGGAGGCATGACCTTCCTGGCCCTGTTTGCCAGGTGCTTTGCTGAATCACATCATGCTCTTTACCCTGCAAGCCTGGCAGCTTAGAGAAGCTCTGTTTTAAGCTACTGTGTTTTAAGCAGGACCACAGATGAAAGGGTGCGAGGTTTGAGGACCCCCCCAAGCGCAAGCGGGGACTGATAACAAACCAGCATGCGACCTCTTCTGCGAACGCCAGCAGGACATGCCTGGCTTGAGCTGGGATGAGCTTGAGCTGGGAGTGAAGCAGGCTGGGCTGGGAGCAAGCAGCCACAGGGTGGCTGGAGAGAGCCGCCGTGATGGAGCTGCTGCTATCCTTGCCCTGCAGCCGGCAGGCTCTTTTTTCCCCTGGCCAGACTATCAAGGTGACCCAAATCAGTGCTGAACAGACATAGTGGGGGGACGTAGCAGGGCAGATGTCAGGCCAGCACCCTCCTGGGTGGGAGGTGCTCTCTTCTGCTGCAGCCCCACACCCTGGGCAGCAGCAAGGGGGACCCACGCATGGCCTCACATCCTTGGAGCTGCTGTGCTACCCTGGGAGCTGCAAGGATCCTGTGCCTGGCACTGCCCACAAAGACCGTGGGGTGCCAGCACCCTCTTCCCAAAGCAAGGGGTAGAGATGGGCTCGACGAGCTGTTGGTGACCCAGAAGGGGGACTGCCTGCATCGCTGCCCACCTCGTTACAGCGGGGCAGAGGTGGGGACGTGAAGCGGAGCTGGGGCACACGGGGTGCCTGTGTTCACACAGCCACGCCTGGCCAGGAACGTGTTACGAAAGAGCACGCGGAGACCCACCTCAAACCACTGGCACAACATCACAGGGGATAATAATAATAATAATAATCCGAAACCCAATTAAAGCCGGCAAGCAAACAGAGCAGAGCGATAGAGTGGCACAGAGGAATGATTAATAACAAAAGCCCGAGGTTTCAACATTTGTTTTTGTCCCGCATGAGAAGACAGCCTTGGATCCCCATGGCTCGCAGGCAGGGAGCAGGCAGCAGGCAGCAGGCAGGGCTGTCCTGCAGTTCAGATGTGGCTGCCCTCCTTTGGGGAGGAGGGTTGAGCTGCATGGATGCAGCTGTGCCCCATGGAGAGATGTCCCCAGCCCGTTCCCTTCCCCAGAGGTGACATGGTGGCCCTGCAATGGGCAGATGCAGGCAGGAGTCTGGCATGCCCTGCCTGACTCCTGCACCCATGGTCGGATGGGTTCAGTGCGGAGCTGCCATGCAGTGCCCTCCAGCACCCTTGGGAGCAGGAGCTCAGTGCCATGTGGGCTTTGCAGCTGCCCTGCCTTGGAGATGGAGACCTAGCTTGCTGGAAAGCTGCTGGCTCCTGCGTGGGCGGCAGCCATGGAGAAACGAGGTCTCTCAGCCACCACAGGGAAACTAGCTCTGCCTTCGGAGTGGGGCCAAAGGGAGGGTGCCGAGGGCAGCGCAGGTCCCCCAAAGGCATGTCCTCGCCCGTGACCACAGGGGAAGGCTCAGCTCTGACTGAGGGACAGCAGCTCCCAAATCCTCCGGTGGCATCCAGCACCTCCTCTGGCTGGGCTCCTGCTGGCAGCAGTGGGATGGACCCTCTCCCTCCCCGAGTGCAGGATGGGGATGGGGGGAAGCGAGCCCCTGCTGCCGGGCATGTCCCTGTCTGGAGCAGATGCCCTGGGGGCTGTGTTGGGTTGATGCTACGGCAGGGTGGCTGCAGCTTACTCTGCCCTCTGCCATCTGCCATGATGGCTCTCTCCTGGCACCGTTTCCTGCCTGGGCTCATCTGGCTACATCAGTGCTGGCACATGAAGGGGGACGGGGAAGGTTCCCACCAATGGGAACTCACTCATTCACGTTTTACTGCCATTTCTGGCCTGACATGGGCTCGAGCTGACTAGAAGACTCCCAGCCATCCCAGGCATGGCTTGGGGGCTGGCACAGGCCAGGAGCTCCTCTGGCTCTGCCAGCTGCCTGCCCAGTGGCCTGGGAGCTGGGGGCATCGAGCAGTGTGGGCACAGGTTGATTGCATGAGTCCCACTCGAGCAGGGATTGCTTCTGGGGCAGTGGTTATGTGTGTCCAGGGACCTCCGAGCTCCCAGACTGGTTGCATGGCATCAGGACAGGTCCTTACAGGCTTATCACCAGCCTCCTTGAGCCCCTTAGCAAACTGCAGGCCTTGAAGATTGCAGGATGGGGACTGTAGTTGATTATCTTCCTGTCTCTCCCCAAGCCCAAAGTGGGGCCGTTTGCCCAGCCTGCCTTCCCCACACCGGGCTGGAGCCTCACACCCAGCCCACACGTAGGCAGGGACCCTCTGCTCAACCGGAGGGCTGGGAGCCACGACCTGGGGGCAGATCCCTGTGAGGGTATGGCAGAAATGCAGTGCAGGCAGCCAGCCCAAGGCTCACACCGCGCTTACCAAGCACCATGCCATAGTATTGCTCTTTAAACCATGCCAGCTCCCTTTGCACGAGGCATTCGCCTGGTTGCAGCATGGCCACCTCCTCTGCATGTCCCGTGCTTTGTGGCGGCTGCCTTCAGACAACACTTCCCCCGCAGCCAGCCCCAAACTCACTTCGGCTAAACCAGAACCAAACCGAGACCAGGTTTAAAAGACCTTCAAGTCCTCCTGTAGTCTAAGAAAGACCAAACCTCAGAGAAGGTCAGACAAGGTTCCCTCTTGCTGCATCAAGGTGGGGTCTCCTGCAGAGCATGGTGACGTCCCGCTCCTACAGACACCGGAGCACCTCGCTGGGCGATGCCTTGCCTCGCCTCGCAAATGGCTGGTGGCCCCAAAACAGTGGTTGTTTCCCCGGCAGCATCACCACGCTGATCGGATGGGATGCTCGTTACAGCTGGGAGTTAATCGCGCGGCGGCGACGGCTATTGTTCCTTCACTTCCTCTTGTTATTTCCCCTCTCTGCAGATGGGGAGATCACTTCCAAGCCAATGGTGCTATTCCTGGGACCATGGAGTGTCGGCAAATCCTCCATGATAAACTACCTCCTTGGGCTGGATGACACTCCCTACCAGCTGTACACAGGTACCACGCTCACCACTCCCTCCCTGCTCTGCCGAGGGTGTGCTGGCACCTGCATTTCTGTGTCCACACGGTCAGCAATGCCTGGCTGCATGTCTTTGATCCCCCCGCTCCGATATGGCAGGGAGGTTGCTATCGTGGTCCATGCCACCCAGGTGTGGTGCCATGTGGAGGGCGAGGTTTCCCACCACAGCCCAGGGGCTCTCCACCCTCCCTGGGGAGGAGGAGGGCATCTCACCCTGCGGCATCCCCATGCTGCAGCACAGGGCTCACCACTTCTGACCCCGACCATGAGAGCAGTGGTCATGTCACAAGGGCAACTCGCCCTTGTCTTCTCACCTTCCCTCCTCACATGGAGCCAATTAATTCACCCTCCCAGGAGAAAAGCCATTCCTCTTCCCTCCTCCTTGCTCCTCATCTCCTCCATCTCACAGCTGAGGGCAGATGTCCATGGCCAGCTCTGCACCAGGGTAATGAAGGTTCCCGGGAGGTGGTTCTGCAGGGCACCTTGTGCAGTCAGGCCACTTCCAGAACAACCAGTCCCTGCAGAAAACAGCCCTGCTAGCGTGTTCTCAAGAGGTTTGGCAAGAATTTCATGGCCCCGCTGCTTGCCTTCCCCCAACATCTCTTGGCAAGTGAGTGATGGTACTGAGCTCCCCGTCTAGTACCAGGCCAGCCCTGCCATGTCCATTGTCCGGCATGGATTTCACAGCTCTGCTGCTCCTCTCGTTGCTGGGCAGGAGCAGAACCCACCACCTCTGAATTCACTGTCATCATGCACGGCCCCAAGCTGAAGACCATCGAAGGCATCGTGATGGCTGCTGACAGCGCCCGCTCCTTCTCGCCCCTGGAGAAGTTTGGGCAGAACTTCTTGGAGAAGCTGATAGGGATCGAGGTGCCCCACAAACTGCTGGAGAGAGTCACCTTTGTGGACACGCCGGGCATCATTGAAAATCGCAAGCAGCAGGAACGAGGTAGGGATTTACTGGGTTCACCTGAGGGATTCCAGAAAACGTCGTAACGATGTGAGATGACAAAGATGGCTCGAGCACAATGGGGAAGAGCCCTGGGCTACGAAAGGGGTCTTGTGTTGGAGGGGATGGTGATGTTTGTCTGCCCATCTCTATGGCAGCAGCAGCTGGGGCCTGGGGAACGTACCCAACTCTCATCAGCTAGAGCAGCCATTTCTGCTGGTTGGAGGTGTGACAGTCAGGTGTTTTGGCAAGGTGTTTCCTGGGGACTCCTTGGGCTGTTGATCGTCTGCCTTGGCTCAGCATTTAATGCCCCATTTATCGCCCTTGGAGGCAGGCTTTGCCAATGGCTGGTGCTACAGCAGGGCCCAGAAAAGCACCATCCCCACAGCACCTGGGGTGCCAGGACAGGTCATCAGGGCTTCTTGACCCACTTGGCACCCACTGGGGAAAGCAATGATGTGGCCAATATCTGCTCACAGGAGCAGCGGGAATCTGTGGCCAGCAGCAGGGAGAAAGAAGGATTGGAGATGAGGTTGAGGGAGACACACAGGCCCAGACACACAGAGACGGGTTTTCATGCCAAGAATCATAGAATCATAGAATGGTTTGAGTTGGAAGAGAACTTTAGAGGACATCTAGTCCAACCCCCCTGCAGTGAGCAGGGGCATCGTCAACTAGACCAGGCTGCTCAGAGCCCCGTCCAACCTGACCTTGAATGTTTCCAGGGATGGGGCATCTACCACCTCTCTTAAATCTAGGCTGAATCTTCCTTCTTTTAGTTTAAAACCATCAGCCCTTGTCCTGTTGCTACAGGCCCTACTAAAAAGTCTGTCCCCACCTTTCTTATAACCCCCCTTTAAGTACTGGAAGACCGCAATAAGGTCTCCCCAGAGCTTTCTCTTCTCCAGGCTGAACAACCCCAACTCTTTCAGCCTGACCTCACAGCAGAGGTGTTCCACCCTCTGATCATTTTTGTGGCCTCCTCTGGACCTGCTCTGACAGGTCCGTGTCTGTCCTGTGCTGAGGACCCCAGAGCTGGATGTAGTACTGCAGGGGGGTCTCACCAGAGCAGAGCAGAGGGGCAGAATCACCTCCCCTGACCTGCTGCCCATGCTTCTCTCTGAAGTGTTTTCAGCACATGAGAAACAGGTTCTGGGCTGCATGTGAAGTCCACTGTGTCTCACACCCTGACAACCCAGACAGGGCATCAGACATGGCAGGCTCAAGGTTTATTTTGCCTTGACCTGAAGGGACTCATCCTGTGCTGGCCATTTCTGCTGGATTTCTCTCTTTCCTCTCCTCAAGGTTACCCGTTCAACGACGTGTGTCAGTGGTTCATTGACAGAGCTGATCTCATCTTTGTTGTCTTTGACCCTACAAAGCTGGATGTGGGCTTGGAGCTGGAGATGCTGTTTCGCCAGCTAAAGGGCCGCGAGTCTCAGATCCGAATCATCTTGAACAAAGCTGACAGCCTGGCTACCCAGGAGCTCATGAGAGTCTACGGTGCCTTATTCTGGAGCCTGGCTCCTCTCATCAATGTCACGGAGCCACCCAGGGTGTATGTTAGCTCATTCTGGCCCCAGGAGTACCAGCCAGATACCCACAAAGACCTGTTCCTCAAAGAAGAGATATCGCTTCTGGAAGATCTCAACCAGGTGATTGAGAACAGGATGGAAAATAAGATTGCATTCATACGCCAGCATGCCATCCGGGTGCGCATCCACGCCCTTTTGGTCGATCGCTATCTACAGACCTACAAGGACAAAATGACCTTCTTTAGCGATGGAGAACTGGTGTTCAGGGACATTGTGGAAGATCCTGACAAGTTCTTTATCTTTAAGTCCATTCTGGCAAAGACCAATGTCAGCAAATTTGACCTCCCTAACCGCGAGGCTTACAAGGACTTCTTTGGCATCAACCCCATCACCAGTTTTAAGCTGCTGTCTCAGCAGTGTTCCTACATGGGAGGGTGTTTCCTAGAGAAGATCGAGAAGGCCATCACTCGTGAGCTTCCCGATCTCTTGGGAAGCATTGGCTTGGGGAAGAAGCCCAACGTTCTCTCCTGCGACATCACTGGCTGTGGCGAAACCCCAAAGAATCGCTACAGGAAACCCTAAGGTGTTCTGTAATATAACCGTCCACGTGTTCCTACCAGTGAATGAGCTTATGTCTTATCTGTCTAAGAAGCCATGGTTTGTTAACCCTTGAGTGCCACACCGGCAAAGGCTACTCTACGATGAGGACTTTGAGTCAGTGACATTGATGGCAGGGGAAGATGGGTGGGCATAAGAAAGAGAATAAAAACTGTGAATTCCTGACATTTTATCTTTGTTCTTTTGAGTAGAAGGCAATGTTTAAGCTGTAAGTATGAGCAATGCACGGTGAGCTAGAACTGTAGCTGCTTTTTCTTTCTGAGGTTTGTATGTCACCCAGTGAGTTCTCGTTTTGCATAACAGCTGAGTTGAAGTTCTGCAGCCTTCACCTGGGTGTTTGCCTTAAGAAGGGGCTTTTGCAGGGGAATTTTGAGCTCCAGACAGGTAGCTGTGATGAGATTTGCAGGTCCATGTCAGAGGAAGAAGTGGGCTGGAAAGGAGCTGCCAGCACTGGCTGAGCTGTGCTGGAGGAGGAGGGTCAGCACCCCAAATCACACAGTTCCGCAAGGAGCCATGAGCAGGTTTTCCTCCCCCTGGGCCAGCACAGGGACAGGGCACTTGGTGCCCGCATGTGCCATCAACCTCAAAAACCCATGCTGGCAAGTGAAGCCTGAGGAGGGCTCCAAGGGTTAAGGGTTTGGCAGTTTGACCTTGTTCAAGTCCGTGTTGATGTTTTCTCAGAGTCAGACCCCCGAGTTTTTGTGCTCTGGGGAGGGAGGCAGGAATGGGGGGGTCACTAGCTGCATCCTTTTTGTCCCTCTCTTGATCTGTTCTCCCTAGGACAACCCAGGCAGATTTCTCTGGCTTGTGCACCAAACTTCCCCCATTTTAGCCATGATTTTGTTGGCTCATCTCTGTGCATTACTGCTCAGTCCTGGAAGGAGAAGGAATATTGCTTTGGAAGCACCTCAGCAGGTTGAGGTTCCCTGCAGACAGCTGACCTTGAAACCTGGCAGTGAAAGACAGGGGATTGGAGGTGGCCTCATCACTTGGCCCTCACAGCCAGCACGGCTAGCTGCCGAGCCAAGCACAAACCAGCCAAGAGGTAGATGTTGCCCTGGATGGAGACCGGTGCCTTTGAGCTCACCAACAACCTGCTGAACATCCTTTCTCCTTCCTCCTGCCAAATGACCACAGCTAGTGCTGTTCTCCAGGAAACCTCTGGAGCAGAAGGACTTACCTTTGACAGGAACAGGAAGACATGGAGGTGCCTTGAGGCAAGAAAAAGGCAAAAGGAATGAAAGAGGGAAAGAGAAAGCTGAGAATGGAAGGCTCTGTTGTGATGGGAAGGGTGTGAAGGGCAGCGCCCCTTATCTCCACGTGCCCAATGGGATGTGGGCTAAGGCAGGAGGCCCATGGGAGCTCCATAGCCCCTGGCACTGCGGCCCAGCACTGCGAAGAGGTCCCCTTGAGTCCAGGTGAGTTTGGGGGAACGCTGCCCTCGGAACATCCATGCTCCTTGCCTCTGCTTTGAGGTAGGACTCTGCCTTTGAACTAATGAAGACATGACCCAAATCTACATCCAAGCATGGGAAGGGGCATGGCTCGTGCAGAGGGATTTTGCCCACAGTGCAGAGGGGACCGGAGGTACAAGTGAAGGCAAACAGAGTGTCAGAGACAGCAGCAGCCAGAACAGCCCGGAGAGAAGTGATGTGTTTGTGAGTCAGCAGCATGAGGTCTCAAACCTGCCCCAGAGCTGCTGCCTTCCCCCACTGCTGTTCCTTCTTCCTTCTTGTACATGATCCCGTTGCTCATCGGCGTCTCTCTCTGCCTCACCCACTGCTCCTTGCCGCTCGCTCTCTTCTGCCGGGCTTGTCTGCTTTGTTTTCTTAAGAGCTAATGGAATAGAAACACCAACAGAAATAGGCTAATATTGCCACTGTTCCTGCCGTCACACTGTGTGTCACTGTCACGGCAAGCAAAGGCCACCAAGCATTTCTATTTGCAAGCTCTGTATTGCGCCCTCTCTTTCTTTGCTGCCCTGTCCCCCCAAAGCCCGTGGGCTCTGGGGTATCCAGGGAAAGGCCCCCATCCCAGGAAGGAGCTCTGACTCTCCCTTATGGCCTTGAACCCAAAGGCACTGTCGCTTTGCTCTCAGGCTGCTCCCATTGTTCTCCCCATCCCTTCCCTGTTTTCCTTTTCTTTTGCTTTATTCTCCAGCACTCATTGCCTCCTGTCCTCCCTTCCTCTTCCCTTCAGCACCTGCACACCCTGTGCAAAGCTCCGGTGCCCGTGTCCGGATGGGGCTCCTCTGTGATGGCCAAA
The DNA here is from genome assembly GCA_031468815.1 of Morus bassanus. Classification (NCBI taxonomy): domain Eukaryota; kingdom Metazoa; phylum Chordata; class Aves; order Suliformes; family Sulidae; genus Morus; species Morus bassanus. The sequence continues at coordinate 49,625,543 of CM062572.1, forward strand.
ACATTTTTTCCTCCCCCGATATTGCACGTCAGGGTTCTCTTTCCAAAGCGATGGCAGCAGTGGTCCGAAGCTGGGGCTGTTTTCTGTTCCCTGTGACGCACACTGACTCAGCTCCGCGCTGGCTCCAGGAGATGCCAACACTGAGACTCTTTCACTCCCATGGATCCAAGTGGCTGTCAGTCTCAAGAGGACTGCAGTCCCCAGCCCAGCTCTCTCTGAGCTTTCTTAGGAGAGCTCTGGGAATCTGAGGGTGGAAATGGGGAGCAGGGAGGCCTTTTCATTTTGCAAAGAAACCCCAAGCTCCTCCAGCCACAGTGCCAGGGTGGGTGAGCATCTTGCCCGAGAACTTCGCAGGAGGGAGGGAGTTGGGACACAGGCCCACGTAGATGCCTGTGATCGTGTGCATTGGGATGAAACTGTCAGCTTGAACATCAGCCTGTCTAATAAAACCTGGTATTTTCCAAACAGACTCCCTGGAGGTGCTTGTTTTGTTTCTCCTGCCGGTGCAGTGCGAGTGCTGGGGCTGGGGTGGCCAGGGGGTGCAGCCACAGGGAGTGAGGCAGGAGCTCCGGCCTCCTTCCCCACACCCATTCCTCGTGCGGGATCTGCCGGCAACACTTGAGCCATTTGGTTGCTTTTTCCAACCTGGCTTCCCATGCCATAGGCACAAACTAGCAAAGAGAACCCCAGCTCCCTTGCTTTGTGCTTCAGTGCAGCGCGATCCTCCCTGGTGGGACATATCCTTGCTCCCACCCACACCAGGAGATGCCTTTTAAACTTCCTTTTTGTGCGGTCCCCCTCCTCCTCCCCTCGCAGAGGCCCTGCCATGCTGAGTGTTTGGAGAGAAAAGCCTCCCTTCACGGGGGGACTGTGGTCTCCCCAGGTCCCAGCACAAAGCTGGCTCTGATTCACCTGTGGGGGCTCCGGCACAAAGCCCCAGAGAGAATTAGGAACCGCGGGGCCAGCAGCAAGCACTGGCAGCCGTGGGGCTGACTCACAGCCGTGGGCCCATGCGTGCCGTGGCAGGCAGGCCGCCCCGTGACTCAGCCTCGCCGGCAGCACCGTGCACGGCTCGCCCGCCTTGGCGGCAGGGTGGGCTGGCTGCCTGCAGGGGTGCTCCATGCAGCGGCTGCTTCCCTCCCCTCCAGCATCACGTTCACATCCTGCCTGCCCTGGCCGCTGCCTCGGGGAGAGCCCTGCAGGGATACCCTCACTGAACCCTGTAGATGCCGGATGCGGCCTCTGTCCCCTCGCTGGTGCCAAAGGCAGCCGCAGCCATGGAGGACGATGGAGGAGGGCAGGGGTCAGGGACCATGGAAGACACTGGGGGCTCTCACCAGCCACCCAGCAAGAGGCGGAGGGAGGCACCATCCCACTGGAGGCTGGGGCTTATGCAAACTGCTTATTATAACCCTACTGCCTGGTCTGTCTGTCTGTCTTTCCAACTATCTGTCTCGCTCGCTAATCAAAAGAGGTTGTTCCAAGAAAGCTGGAAGAGGAGAAGGAATGTCTCACTCGGCCGTGGCTTCCTTTGGAAAGTCTGGAAAAACTGTAGCATCTCGACGTGCATGAAGGTCTGCCTAGCGAGAAGCACATTTTCCTTCCAAAGCTGCTGTAAAGATGTGAATCATGAGCCGGTAACGCTCCTGGCAGAACGAAAAGCGATTCCACTGAGACGTGGTGCTGGCAGCAGCTCTGCTGTATCTCTTGGATGGAAAAGAAAAACATTTATCTTAGAGACATTGCTGGGGAAGAGCTGCTGGTGCTGCCGAAAGCCCTGCGGCGGCTGGATCCTGCCTGTGCTGGGGTGCTCCCGCCAAGGGGAGCCTCGAGCAGGTTTCTCGAAGGTCTCCCAAAGCCTGGTGGCATTGCCAGTGTTCAAACACAAGCCAAGTGGTTTATGGTCCCTGCTGCTTTGGTTGCCCTCCACAACCTCAACCCCTCGGCGCCATCTCTGCATTTCAGAGATTAAAATATCCCATATCCAGCGGCTCTTTTGCAACAACGTTGATCCAATTTCTGTTTTTTTATAGGCATCCCATTGGACATTGCAGGGAGAGACGAGGAGGGGATGCCTGACCAGATTGATTTTTCTTGCTGTGAGCTCGAGGCCAGAGCTTCTTGCAGTAACAAGCCAAACTCTGCAGCTCTCCAGCCATAACTACCCCATGGCAGAGCACCTGCCTTTGACCACATATGGGGATTCATTGCCCCTTTCATCGGAAAAGAACCTAAAAACTTTGGAAAGGTCTGCTGGGAATCACGGGGGAACACAGGTGCTCCACCTGCAGCACGGTGGAGCTCTCCTTGTGCCACCATCCCCATCCAGCCTGTCCCCTGCTGTCCCCAGGCACCCGATGGGTGGGGGGAGCACACCCAGCACCCCCTGGCACCAAAACCCCACCAAACCTTGCCCCTGAAATGCCCCGTGCTGCAATCACAAGATCTCTGTGGACATGGCATGTTTACCAAGCCTATTTCTCCTTTCCCAGGTGGTCCCCAAAATCTGCCAGCCCCGTTGTCCACCATGGAGCTGGGGCTGCTGCCCTCCCCACTGCACCCATCCCACTGGCAGCAGCTTGCCTGACCAGCTCAAGCCGCTGCTTACGGATATCAGAGCAAACAAAACACCCTTTGCATGCAAATCCCTCCGTTTTGGGACCTTCTAGCTTTTTGCAGCCCAGAGGGCACCCTGGCTCACACCATCCGACCGGCAGGGGCCGGTCTCAGATTTCATCACCACTGCTGCTCGAAGTCAGAAGAGTTTCAACATTAACGCATTGATGAGCAACATGCAGCTTCAAGTCATGTCACCAGAACACCCCCCTGGCTCAAGCCAGAGGATTACATCTGTGGAGAGCCCAAAAATCAATATATTTTGTCCAAGACACGTATGTGCAGGACACTGAACCACAAGGGCAAGTAACACCTTGTCCTGAAGAGCGTGCAGGTGCTTTGGGGACGCTTCCTTTGGTCAATACCCACGGGAGGAGCATTGCCCATTTGCAGGCTGCAGAGGAATTTGGACCCAGAATTGGGGTTTGCACATGACATCAGCCCTTCCTGGTGGAAATGGGACTAAGGATGGGGAGCAAGGCCACCGCTCGGGATGCCTGCCTTGGGAAGAGCCCGGGGCTGGGGGAGCAGTGATGCCCCAAAGGATCAACAGCTTGAGAGAGATGGGAAAAGCCTGGATGTTGGTCCGCAACAGGTCACCGTTTGCTTTAGGAAGCCTGGGTGATGTTCAGGGCAAGAGGCAGAGGAGCCAGGACAGCCCAGAGGCCTGGGAAGGTTATTTTCATCCCACAAGGTATCCGGCAAATGTAACCCCTGCAAAATGGGGGGATGAGGGGCTGCTGCAACCAAGAAGCTCACGTGGATGCTGGAAACGAAAGAGGTAAGAGGGAGGTGGGTGGTGGGCCAGGACCTGGGGGGGGTCCGTTAAAGCAGAGGAGAGACCAGAGGGATTGCAAGGTGCTCCCACGCTGCTTTCTGCTGGCCAAGGAGCCTGTGCGGCACGGGAGGCAGGTCAGTCCTATGTTATAATGAAGTCCCGGGCAATGGCTATGTATATGCCCAGCACTCCCACAAGCATTATTTCATTTGGCTGCTCCTTTTCTAACACATACATTAGTGGTCATTTAATTACAGGATGGAAAAATGAGCTGTTCCGAAATACTAATATACGTATGCAAAATATGCACTGAGCAATTAGTGCTACTAATGAGAGAGGGAGTCGTGGTAGCAACAACAGGAAAAATACAGCAATGTCCCAGCAAACCTGAGATCCAACCTAGCTCAGCCAGCCTGCTGTGACCTGGAATTATCCCAGCGGCCTTTTGGGGCACAGGGAGAGAAAACAAAACACAGGTGTGTGAGCTGGTGGCAAGCGGACATTTCCTATCCAGGGGCATCCAAAACCACCCTGGATTTACAGCAGAGGCTGTCAGAGGGGATGGGAAGGGGGTGCTGGTGCTGCTACAACTTAAATTCTGGGTCTAAATTCAGCAGGACAGGGAAGTCCCTTGTTTTCCGGTGACGCTCCGGTGCTGTTTGCCTAGAGATGGGAATTAATGGGGCTGAGCACATGAACTGAGCATTCCCGGGGACGGGGAATGCTGCTGGGTGCTTCCTGGTAGCTGTGATTAATTGTTGTTAACATTAAATTCAGCGTTTTTATGCAGGATGGAGAAGTGTTTAGGCAGAAGCCCAGCTCCTGTCCTATCTGTCATTAAAAACATTGCTATTAAGCTGTAGTGGAAAGAAATAAGAGTAAATGCATCCTCTGTAAGTGGCTTCAGCTTTCCACCAACATCTGTGTCCCACCATTTCCTCTTTGGTGGCCGAGCTGCTTCTGTTTTCCCTCTTCCCATGACCCGTACATTGCTTTTTCTCCTTAATCCTGCCTGCAGTTCCTGATGGCAGGGGCTTGAGCAGGGAGGAAAGGAGCCCCAGCTGCCTCTGACCCATTGCAACTGATGGAAATTGCATGTCAGCTGCAGCTGCAGCCCCAGCCCTGGCCAAAGCCAGGGCTGTGCTCCAGGTACTCGCTCACCTAGTTGGTCCCTGACACTCTTGACTCTTCTTTGCAGCTGGCGCTGGGGCAGGGTGCAAGCCATACCTGGTTGGAGCTAAATACTAAAGCTCTGCCAAGGAGGGGACTTGTCAGCAAAGCCAGGCACACAAGAATGGTGCACCCCAGTAAAATCATTAGTGGAGCACAGAGAGGCTTCTCAACCCAGCAGGCTGCCAGGCACAGGGTGCTCTCAGTACCTGTTTGCGCCGTGATGAGCAATGCTGGGAGCCTGGGGAAATGCAGGAGAGGTGCCAGCTCCCCGCTGGCACTGTGAAGCCAGGCAGTCCCTCCAGCTCAGCCCCATCATCTCCATCAGCCAGAGGAGCACAGCACAGCCGGGAGGTGCTGCCAGAGCCCGAATCCCCCAGGGATGCCAGGAGCAGGCAGTGCCTCGGCACACCAGACCCACCAGCACCCCCACAAGAAACATTTCATCCTGCTTCAACAATTTTTTTTGTCTCATTCAAGCAGACAACTGAAGAGTTTTAGAAACTGTGAAGAAGTGTTTAGAAACTCGTGGGGTGCCCGCAGAGTCCCCACCCTCTCCACCAGCAGAAAACTGACTGCTCTGTGCTTTCCGCTTCATGAAGGGTTTTTACTGCCCTGATTATAGGGTTTCACAACTTGTTTCCTCCTTGCAGTGGGTCTGGATGGGATTTTCAGCAGTTGAGACCTGCTCCTGCTTACATGAAAGGTGACTGACCTCAGCCGAACACTCTTGAAGAGCCAGCCCCAGCTATTCGTCCCGCAGGGCCCGGTGCAGCCCCGAGGGCAGCAGCAGAGCCGTGCTGACAAGTGCGATCATGGGGCAAAGCAGAACGGGGCAGGGGAACACACGACACAGTTATTGCATCCCGGGACAGGGTTTTCCCCATGGCATTGTCCACTTGGTTTATTCTGGCTGTGGTTCTCCCCTGGCAAAGGATGAGGTAGGATGCCCAGGGTGGGATGTGGGGCTGGTGGCAATGGGTCAGCCTTTGCCAGAGGACACCAAGAGGAGCTGTGCCGATGGGGGCCGAAGGGGGACCCTCCTCTGCCTCTCCCCAGTGACTGACAGGACTGTGATGTAGCCAGAAGCTGTGGTTAAAATCTGGGGAATGCCAGGAGAGACAGGTCAGGGCAGCAGCAATGTAGTGCCAGGTATGCCATGCCACGGCAGGTTAGAAACACCGTGCCCAGCATCCCCGTCCCTTCCACAGTCCCCCTTAAATCCTTGACATTGCCTGGGGAAAGGCAAAAAAAACCAACATAGGACTTAGGGTAAGGGATTTGGAGATAAAGAGGGGCAGTGAGGGAAAACAGACCCTGCCGCAAGGAGGATGCTGGTGCCAGGAATACTATGTTGAATATTTTGGACCTAGTGTGATAAAGATCATGCAAAAAGTGTTCTGAGAGCTGAAGCTGGCTTTTCAGAGCCACGAAGGATGCTAGCAGAATTGCATGGGGTCAATCGGAGGGCCAGGATGGATGGGGAGGGATGGGGGAGCACCAGGGGTGCCTAAATTTGGGTAGATCTGGGACTCTGGCAGCCCCAGAGCCTGGTGACAGCCAAGCAATGGGTCTGGGATGAAATGCAGGGGACTGTGAGAACACCCCGGCTTCACCCAGATGGCAAAGAGCGACGGCGATGACCAGGGCTCCAGCCACGTCCCCAGGCTCTGCTGCTGCAGCAGAGAAGGGAAAGACTTTGCCTGGACCGCAGTGCCGATGAACGGCTTTTTTTTTTCCCCCATTGCTTGCAAACATCGTCATCTTGTATATAAACACAAAATGCCAAAATGTGAGTCAGCTCAATGGCAGTTTGGCGTCTGCACAGAAACAAGCTGATGAACGGCAGAACTACAGTCCGCAGAGGTGATTTATTCCTGTTTCAGGAGGTTTCAACAAGTCACTTCATGGCAGGTAGAACATACTCCCATGATATAAAAGAAAAAATTTTAAAAATTTAAAAAATAAAGTAAGTTTTAAAAAATTATTTTAAAAAGTAATTTTTTTTTCAGTTAGGTGCTTCCCATTGGTGAGGGAAACCTTTCAGTCTCAGCTAGTGGCCAAACTTACTTTTTTAGCTTTGAAATACATTAGAGGGCGGAAAGAAATCCAGACAATATCTTCCTATGAGCAGTAGATTCAAACTATATAAAGGTGGGTTGTTTCTTTTTAATAGCTGCTAAATAAGTTTCGTGGCTCAATGCCGTGATCCGGCATAACAAGAGATCCTATTCACACAAGGGAGCAGATCTGAGACCGCCTCAGGAATCCTAATTCCTGAATTTCTCAGTTGTTTTTTTTTTTTTCCTAACATAAAGAATCTCGATGAGCCAATTATGGGGATCTTGACATAATGTTGTTTCTTATGGTAACAAATGCTATAGTTTAAACGCCACTCTGTAAACACTCAGGCATGTACTTATATCTGCATGCGTAAATAATCCCATGCAGGTCAGCAAAACTAACCACGTATATAAAGTTAAGCGCGTGTGAAAAGCATCTGCAGGATTGAGGCCAGCAATTGCAAAACAGTTTAAACTATTATCCTCCGTTTTCATTAGTTTCTTGAAAAATTTTGACTGTGGGCTTGAAGTTCTTCCTGTTTTGTTGAGCCAAAGGTGATTTTTCTCCCCAGGCAGCCTGAGCAAAAACCTTCCCACTGTTTTTAAGTCGTCAGGCTTCAAAAATCACATTTCCCACTAACGACATTCTGCCCTTTTAATTGCAAGAGTTCAACGATGACATCTATTGGGTAAATAAAGGTAATTAAAAACAGTTATTATTTGCTATACATAAAAATCCTCCAACACCACAGTCCGGTAGATTTGGCTGCTTTTGCTAAATAAAGCAGTATCGGTAGGCACTGGGAGCATCCTTTGCTCCTACAAACAGGGTGTTAATTTTTCATCCTAACATATAATTTAAACAAGACCTTGGCCCCAAAACTCTACGTGTTCATCCTCTTCCCGGATGCTGTGCGGCACAGAAGCGGTAGGCTCCAGGCTTAAGCTCTATTCTCTCGAAGACAGGGACATCCATGCATGAACGGCGCTAAATCATTGCTGCCGTGCCTTGCCTTGCTGGGAAAAAATCAAGGCAGTGGCTGGGTGTTGCCAAAGTTTCCGTGGTTAGTGAAGCACGCTGCTGGTTTAGGGGAAGAAAGTGGGTTGCAGGCTGGTTTGCAGTCTGGCTGAGGTTAGGAAATGATAATCTCTCCGAGTGTCCTGCCTGCGTTTTTGGCTTGTAAGAAGTTTGAGGTTGTAGCAAAGCAATGAACTTGGTGCCTCCCAGTCTAAGCAGCCCAGCTGTGAAGGTAAGACAGGGCAGGATGAACAATCTGGTTAAAAACCAACACACCGCCGTTCAAGACAATTTGCCTCTGAAGTAATACGGTACGTGCCTTGAGCTTGAACCAAGCGCGACAAGAAGGGGACGCAAGGGATCCAGATTAAGGGCAAATCCTTCATTAAGAGCTTAAGTGGTCCAGATAAAAAACAAAATATGGCAATCATTATTTGGGTTATAATAAAATGGAATTTAATAAATATGTGTTATGACCATGAAAGGGGAATAGAATATCTTCCCTGCTCTTCCACAGAGCCAAAGCTGAGGAAGGAACTGAAATGAGGATGGTAAAAGAAGAGAAATGAGCAGACAGGAAAAAGCCTCTTAGCACAATGAATCTGCTTCTCAGCCCCCACTTTCCTGGTTTATGGCCAGAGCCTTTTCTCTCCCTACAGCCACATGTCTTTGCCTCCCAAAACCGCTGCCAGGATTCGCAGGAGCGTGTGTCGTCCCTCAGCGGTCCTCGCAGAGGACCAGGCAGCCTGGTTTTGAGATGCAGAGCCCTTGAGGGAGGCGTGAGCGCACAAGCCAGCGGCTGGCACCGTGCGTTTGGCACACACCCGTGCGACGGCACATCTCTGCTGCTGCACGGCACGCCCCATCCTCACGTGGGAGAGGGGAAGTTCTTCCTCCTACCCTGCAGAAACATCAGCTGAAGATGGACATCAGCTGGAATAATTTTTTTTTTAATTTTCAGCCATGCTTCAGCTTTGTAGCTTATTCAGGAGCAGGTTCTCCGGGCACTCAGGAGTTTAATATTAATAACTGAGATGTTTTGACTAGACCCATAAGACACAATCTGCTTGTTTGTGTGTTTGTTCGGACTGAAGAAATACTGAGAGGCAATTTCAGCTCCTTGTTTTGTTTTCTAAGTGTTCTAGGAAATCATTTACCATATTAACAGACAATATGTGGGACAGTTTCAGGCACGCGGTGACAGGATGGGGTCACACAGAGTAGCACAGCAGCCAACTCAGCCTGCACCAAATTCCCTCTTAGAGATACCCTTCGGTAAATAACTCAGCTGTCTAAACCTACCAAAACATAACCTCTGAGCAGTGCTCGCAGGTACAAATCATGCAGAGCCCCTAAAAGCTGCAGCCTGGAGGGAACCTTTGGTGGGAAATCACCAAAAAGCCTGTGACAGGCTGTGTTTTTACCCGACTGTGTCATTTAAGAGTTTAGCATGCGCCATGAAGCACGAGGGTTGAGTTTTGCGTGTCAAGTGTGAATTGTCCCATTATCCAATCCAGGGAGATTCCCGGTTTATAAAAGGATAGGATTAGTTCCTAAATCCTGATTTCATCTAGCCAGTAATTGCTGGATTGTACCATTTCTCCATCCACAGTCTTTCACTGCATCCTATACGCCACTTTGTTTTGCCCCTGACTCCCCTTTTTAACAAATATTTGCTGTGTTTTCAGTACCTCAGAACCAAGATTTCTCCTTCACTGCAGAAGCAGGCATTTTCTCCTACCTCTCTCAAAAGGTATCAAATATATTTGTCTAGTCCACAAACAGCAGAACTCAGACCTGAGTGACTTCACATTTTATTTTCATAATATATCGCAGTTGGCAGGGCAGCAACACAGGTAAAAATGACTAGGAGATGCAAAAACCATCTCTGCCAACACATTATACGTTTTTTCATTTTTTCAGCGACATTTTCTTCCCATCTTGTTCCCTGGAAACAGAACTGGGCACGTTGCAGAAACACGCATTTGTGCTCAGTTTTAAACATGCTTGTTTGGAAGGTGTGCGCTGCTCTTTTTGCACTCCCAGTCCATCGAGAGGCCAGCAAAAGTCCTGAATACTCAGAGCATCAAGCACCCCATGGATATTATTTGAGAGTGTCAAAATGCTAAAATTAATGTCGCCTTTTGGTAATTTTTAAGTACTTGCCTCGCCTCAATAATAGTTTTTAATTGTAGTCTTGTCTTCGGGCAGTGTAAATAAAACCTTTAAGTCATAAAGCGCGAGGTGCAGCAGCGATCGGTCTAGAATGAAACCAGGTTTTAAGCAATACAAATGCAAAAGATATCACCTAGCAGCAGAATCAGTGCGCTATGCTGGGCCACCCAATTTCAGTCGCTGCACTAACACAGCAGAGGTCAAATTGCCTTGTATAATTTCATCCTGTTTCATCGAAGGCTTAATCCTACCACCACAGCAATAAATTGAAATAACGACTGGTTCCCGTGTTTGAAGACAGGAGAAGGGTACCCTTTCCAAGCTTATAGAACACAACTGTGTAGAAACCATCTTCAAGACAAACTGAAAAATGATATAATGCTTTCTCAACGCCTTCCACTTCACACTTGTCATATCTTTGCTAAATAGCTGAGATATACCTGCTCCGGCCAGAGTAGTGAGGGTCATCTATATTCCTAGCCAGCAGCCACGCAGAACTCCCTCTTCTCTCCTTTCTGGGCAAAAAAGAGAAAGTCACCAAAAACCCAATATTACTGAGTTATTTTTTTTTTAAATTATTTTGGCACCCACAGCGCAGAATAACAGATTTGTAGTTAAAATACACTGTGACAGCCTGAGCCAGGGAAAGAGAAAGTGAATCTATTCTGGGATGCGGTTGGGAACGCTGTGTTGCTCCCACAGTGAACGCTCAGCTCAGACACCGATGGCTCTCACCACATCCATTCCCAGCTCAGCAGTGCTCGGGGTCACCTTTCCATCGCAGATCAACCGAGACTAGGGATCAAGTCACAAAAATGCCACAGCAATTCTCTTCTCCCCAGAAACCTAAATTTAAAAAGGGCTTGGTACACACAAAGCAAATGTTTCGCTAAGTTTTATGTTGTGTAATTCCTTGCGGCACTTACAATCCCATAGCCAGGATTTTCTGTGGATTTGCAGCAGGTCTTTCTTCTAAATCTGCGGCGTGTGCACAAGATGATTGCATAAGCCTGTAATTGTGCTGGTAAATTCTCATCCCCACCTCTTTTCGGTTGAATAATCCAAAACCCTAAATATAAAATATGTTGCAATTTGCAGCTGTTTGCACTGTTGCAAAAATCAGAAAATGGTAAAATTGTGTATTGCAATGTTTGTACCCGTTGCAGAATTGACAATTTTCCCAAACCTCTATTGTTTCCTCCATAGTACTGCAGGAAAATCCCATACCAAGTATTGCCCTATGAGGAAAATTGCCTGCAAGGTTATATGAATAGTTTAGTTCTGAATAGTTAGACTAGTTTAGAATAGTTTAGCTCTGAGGGTCCTTTTGCTGCTCCCATAAAAAAGACCTACCGTATCCATAAGGATCTTCCCACAGAACCTGTACTACGGAGACAGGTTGTCGAAGTCAGTGAGCTGTGAGAAGAGAAAGGTTGTATGTTCTGTTTCTCTGTAGCGCTGGCTTTATAAACTTTATTTTGTGAGAAGTTGTGGTGTTATACAGGTAAAGGAGCACATACAAGATCTTCATGGCTAGAGGAAAACAGGTCGCATCGTGGCACAGGAAAACCGCTTGTGGGCATCTAGAAAAGACAGAGGAAAAGCTTCCGGAGAAAATAAAACACATCAGGACTTCCCCAAGTTGAAGGGTTTTTTTCCCCTCAGCCCAGTAATGGTTGCATCTCTCATCTCCTCAGGGTTCAAGAGGGGTTACTGCGGTTTTTGTTTGCCCATTAGGATTGCCAGCTCTTTACAGAAAGTAAAGCTGGTTCAGAAGACTTTTAATGGAAGCGCCAGCAGCAGTCATTTGCTGGGACCGGGAAGAGCACGAGACTGGCCTGCAGCATGCCTGAAGGAAAAAACAGGAGCGTTCATGGGAAGGTGGCACACAACAAGCATCCACCTGACAGCCTCTTGAAACTTTATTTTTACAGGGTGGCCTTCTGTGTTATGCTAAAAATTCCTGACGCTACACCTGCAAGATACAAAGTCGAGCAACTTGAGAAGGGGAGAATGGGTGAATTAACACTATGATTATTTTTGTACTTCTTGGCCTGACTTGGAGTCACAGAAACTCCTTCCTAACGTATATCTCATTGGGACTACTTTTACATGCCTTTTCACTGCCTTCCACCTACTCACGAAAGTCCTGCTGATGACTTTACAGTGTCACTTCCCACTAGTTGACTGCAACTCTTGGTCATTTTCACTATTTTTTGCTATTTTATGCTCTGCTACAAAACAGAGTTATGGCACAGCAGCGAGAGTGACTCAACTCTTCTTTGGGAATCCTGGATGAATGTCGCTGTAGCTGATCTCCAGTCAGTTTTATAGCTTCTACTCTGTCTTCTTGCCGTCATTTCTTGATGGCTTAAGACTTTGCTTTAGCCTGGTTGTAGCCTGTCCCTTGTCTCCCTAATTTGAATGTCCTGAGAAGCTGCAAGTAGGTGGAGTCGGAGCTTGATGCTGGGCTAGTCTAGGTGACATCAATGACTGCTGCTTGTACAGTCCTTCTCCTGCCATTTATTCCTTGGTGCTTCCACCCAGACAGTCCCATTCACAGCAATCCTAACACTCCTATTTCAAGTAAGAAAATGCCTCCCCCCGCCTTTTTTTTTAAAGGGGCAGAGTGTCACACAAGTTCCTCCACCGAGTGTTTGCAGTTACAAAAGTACGTTAGATGTGCCTGTATTTGCAGACAACACTGGTACTTCCTCTCTTCAGAAACAGAGCAAGTTTCTATTTCAGGCTTTGCTGACTCAAGGCTGAGGTACCCAAGCTGATTCAGCAGCTTGGCAAGCCAGGAGAACTTCTGGTTATGAATGGACGGAGCAGTAAATTTTAAGTTTGTCTCCATCTTACAGAAACGTATATTTGAGTGAAGTCACCTACTGGTGGCAGACATTTTGCTAAATAAGTGGTATAGTCTGCATTGCTTTCAGTGTAGAAGGCCACTTGGATGAGACAACTGTAAAGCCTGCAAGTAAAATCTTGGTCCTATGGCAGCCAGTGATTGCTGCTCATCTGGACCAGGTTTTATCCTCCCTCTTGAGATCCAAGTCACATAAAAAGATCTTCTACTGCTTACTCGCTTATTTTATTGGTGCATCTCATCTGGGATATGAAATCATGTCAGTAATATAATAATTTGAACTGCAATTTCAGAAGGATGAAAATACAGAACACAAAACCAGCCTGGCTGCCCTGAGGAAGTGAGAAGAATGCACCACTTACTCAGCTTCCGTGGCTTCATATAGAAAAGATGTCAAAGGTAAAAACCTTGTGCTCTTCTGCTACAGAAAAGTGAAATAAGCATCCTGTTACTTTTCTAATTTTAAAAACCATGGAGGAGTAACAATCCTCCAAAATATTTTCTAATGTTTACCTATTAGTCTGTGAACAGAAGTCAGAAAAGTTGTTTCTTTTTTAAATCCATAACATGAGTTCTTTCACCTAGAGGTTACCAGGATTCAAAACAAAGCTCAAAATGAATGCTGCGCACGTCAGCAAGGATGCAGATGCAGAAGTTTGTCAGAAAGTGAGATCCTGCTATTTATTAAGGTAAGAAAGTAGAGAATGGGGCATCTGGGCTCTCCCTTGAACCTTTCTGTCTCTGGACGGACTAAACAGGTTTTAACATTTTCCTCCAATATTTATGCTGTTCCCAGGGCCAGACGGGATGAATAGCCTCCACCCATGGCATCCATGCCGCCTTTTCTTTCAGGCTGTATGTCTTCCTTTGACAGCATACAATAAAAGCCACAAACTTCTAAATAGCATTCCTCCTCCCTGACTGCACCAACTATATGGCATTAATATACGCTGTTGTTCTAGCCAGCAGTTCCCATGTCATATTCTTCTGCCTCCTGAAGGCGGTTTGTGAAGTCTAAAACAGCATCATGTGGGTTGTCACATTTCAGAACCCCCTAAATAGTTTCGCGCAGCTCCCGCAGATAAGCGGTGAAGTACAATGTTATGAATGTCAAACAAAAGCTAATCATTAGAGCTGACAAAGCTGTGCCTCTGAGAAGGGAAGTAAATTCAGTTCTATAGACTAAATATGTATATTTGGTGGCACGAAGGTAAAAGAAATGTGCAAATAGGATACGCATTTGCCAGCTATTGCGCTGTAAAGTGTTTCCTCCAACTCGGTCTCTGAGAATGGAAACCAGTCACAGAGAATTTTGGAAGAGCAGTCAGAGTTCTCTGCAGGAAAACAGCAAAACCCAGAACTACCAGACACTAAACCGAACCCGAGACTCAAAACCAATACTGTGTGGTAGCTCCCAGCTCTACCGAGGTGTGCTAACTGTGGCTGCTAAGAAAGTGACCCAGAGGAAGCATCTTCCTTAAAGGATGCTACAAACATTACCCACGCAGATGCTGCCTTAGAGGAACACGCTGACCGTATTATATTCTGTGGGGTTAAACTCCTCCTGGATAAAAACAAATCAGAAGGCGGGGGAGAAATAACAGATACAGCTCCAAACCACTTCCTGTCCTCTAAGACAAATTTTACTCACGCTTGAAATAACTACAAGCATCACTGGCATTTCTTGATTACTGCTTACACATATTTAATCTGCTTCTTGAATTCAACAGAGAAAAATCTTCACGGTAAAAGCAAAGTGAAAGAATAACGTCCGTGACATAACACCGAATTAAAAAAATTCAGTCTTTTGGGAGGCAGCACTAGGTTTTTCCCAGCTAGTACAGACCTAACAAAAGCTAATACAAGACAACTCCCTACCGCATACGTGGTGTATGTTTCCACAGAACTTGATCATGACAGAGGAAGCTGGGGAATGGCTGGGCTGGTGAGTGTTGGGTGACTCTTTCACCCAAAGACCAAAAGGAGGAGCAGGATGGGAGTCTACGAGTAACAAACCTAGCGGGAGCTTCCTCGGGGGAGAAAGGATTCTGAACAATCTCAAAATCACGATCTGATGCTTACCAAAGGAGGGTTTTGATGAGTCAGATGTCTTCTTCAGTCCCACTTCACTGCCCTTTGAACCAATATGGAAAGCTGGGAAAGAGAAGACTACTTAATTAGCGGAGATCAAAAGCAGTCTCTGACTAGCAGCCAGAAAAAATCTGGGATCATGCAGGTCACTCGGTTAAAACTTGTGATCTAGCCAGTATCTTTGACGCGATTCTGTTTATTCTAAGAACACACAAAGTCCTGCTTTATTGAGCACAGGGGGAACAAGACACACTTCTTGGCTTCTCAGCGTGAGCTTTGCTTCTGCTTGTCCTCTGTCTCCTGCACACACGTACCTCTGTGCCTGAAGAGTCAGTCTCTTCTGTGTGCACGCAGGGACAACATATACGAATGGCCTTCTCTCCTTTGACTGCGTGAGCGCACTCGTGCACGTGAAGTCTCTCTGTGCAGCATACAGGCACCTGGAGCGCCTCTTTCCTGCGCGCTCACTTACTGCTGTACACACACAAACCCAAGAGTTTTATTTTGAATGAAGGTACAACCTCACATCTTCATTTTAGATAGCCTTGAAAATGAAAGCCTACCAAAGCAGGTTTCAGTAATAACTAACCAATGTGAAGGGCTTCAACTTTTACTGCACTCTCGGCAAACCACGTTTTACTTATTCACCGCCCATGCACTCTTAATCATCCTGGACCAAAGGGACTGAATGAAATCATGACTTTGTTGACACCAGAAGGAAAACTCCCATCTTCAACTGGAGGAAAACGTACCCTGGTGTTCTTTTCAATGACATCCTGATTTACTTAGAAATAATATGGGCTTAAAATGTTTCCTATGCCCCCCCCCCATATTTTAGCTTTTGTAGTTTCTACCCTTTTTGGAGGGGTGTTAAGGAAATGCACCTGACCCGGACTGGCGGTTGAGTAAGGATGTCACAAGCAATAATAATAAGCCAACACTATCATAAAGCAAGGCTAAAAAAATTCATGCTGGAATGTCAGTAGTTCTTGTATCTCAAAGTTCAAATCACCCAATCTCTGCAGCCACATAAATCTTACAGGTTTACATCACAAAGTTAAGAAACACAGGTAGTTTTACCTTAAATTCTTTAACATTGAGGTAAAAAACTTGTTTCTTTTTTCCACCAAATTTCTATGGTACCTTTGAATCCTTGGAAGCTGTCGCACTTATTTAATCCTCCAGATTAAATAAATTCATCATCCTTTATGAAGTACAAATGTAACTTAAAGTACATTTAGATGAATCAATAAAAAGGTTGCAAAGAAGTCTCAGTCAATTTATCAACTAATGGCCAAGCCTGGGAGGCTGTCCCTCCTTTCTGCTCTGTCAGCAGAGTGGTTTCTTTCTTCCCAACAACGTTTATGTCAGAGTGGCACGGTAAGCAGCACTCGCTATAAAATATTGATCGGCTGAGCCATTAGTTGGAATTCGAGAGGTGGCTATGTCATAGCAAAACCAAAACAGTTATTGCTATTGAGTGGACTTTTTTTGTTATACATTATTTTGATATTTGAGTACGTTGGGAAATACAAAATTCTTCAAAATCATAATAAAAACACGTTTTACAGCATGGTTACTGCCCAATAAGTAATATCTTTACAAAGGAAATGGAAAGAAATACAGGTTTCAGTTCCAGTTACTGCATGGCCACGTATTTTCTATTACTGTTAAAAAAAAAAAATAATGTACATTTTACCGAACGGTGTTGTCTTCGGAGGAGAAGGGGTTTGCTGCTGGGTAGGAAGTGCCGCTGGAGGAAGGAGTGCTGGAGTCGAGCGCTTTGCAGGCAGCCAGCTGGGAAAGGCTCACCTGGAAAACAGCAAATGGGGTTCCGGGAAGCAGGAGCCAGAGCGGGGCCCGGGCTGCTGCAGGCAGGGCAGGAGCCGAGGGGCTGAGAGGGAGCGGGACGAGGAGAAGCTGGTGGGACCGAGCCTTTGGGAACATCTCCTGAACAAGGGCGAGGGGTGGAGAGCGGGGGAGAGGCTGAAGCAAGCGCTGAGAGAAACCCTGCGAGGGAGAGAAAGATACGGCCCGTCTGGGAGGCAGAGATAACGCACGGGAGGGAGCGGGGCGGGCGAGACAGCGCCGGTTATACACAGGGGAAGAAAGAGGAGAGGAGAGGGAGAAAAATAAGCCAGCAAGTTTCCAGCAGGCTGCGGGGGGATGCGGGGCGGCCGGACTGTCTGCTGAGGCGCACGTTGCTCGCGCATGGCAAACGTCAGCGGTGCCAACGGCGGCGCTTCCCCGGCCCGGGAGCAACCGCGGCCCTGAGGGCGGCGGCCATCGCCCCCGGGCGCGGCGCGGCGCGGCGCGGCGCTCGGCCGGCCCGCGGGGCTGAGGGGGGCACGGGGCCGCCCTGAGGGACCGCGAGAGAGCCGGCGGCTGCCCCGCGCCCGCCCCGCCCCGCCCCGTCCCGTCCCTGCCAGCCCCCGCCCGCTGCCGGCGAGCGGCCGCCGCTGCCTCAGGGAGGAACAAACCACCCCCGCAGCCGCCCCTCAGGGGACGGGGCGCGCCCGGGGGTGCGCGCCCCCGCCCCGCGCCCCTCAGCCCAGGAGGAGGGAGGGAGGGAGGGCGGGGTGCGCGCTCCCGCCGTGGCGCCGCGCCCCATTAGCCCGCAGTCCACTCCCGCCCTCCCTCCGGTGAGGAAGATGATGGCGGCGGCGGCCGCCCGCGCCTGAGCGCGCCCCCGCCGCTCCCCTCCCTCCCTCCCTCCCTCCCCTGGCAGGGCGGCGCGCAGGCGGGCGGGCCGGCCCCCGCCAGGGCACGGAGCTCCCCGCGGCGGCGCGGCACCACCCCGCCGGGAGGGGTGACGGGACCAGCCCCGCCGGGCCCCGCGGCAGGCAAGCGGCAGGAGGCGGCGGCGGGGGCTGAGGGGCGCCGCAGGGGCACTCGCTGTCTCTCGCCCGGGCGCTGCCCGCGGCGCCGGGAAAGCGCGGGGCGGCCGAGGGCCCAAGGCCCCGTTGGCGGCGGGGAGCGGCGGGGAGGGCCGCGCGGGGCGGCCGCCGGTGCCGTCCCGGCTGGGCGGGCGAGGGAGGAGGGAGGAGGAGGAGGAGGAGGAGGGGGGGGGGGCGGCGCGGCGGGAGCCGGCCCCTTGGCGGCGGCGCTGAGGGGAGCGCTGCCCGGCGGGCGCGGGAGGAAGCCGCCGCCAGCTGCAGCCGACATGGAGGAGCGGTCCCCTCCCGGCGGGGGCCCGGCGCCCCCCCCGCGGGACTGAGCGAGCGGCCGCCCGCCCCGCGCCTCGGCCGGGCTGCGGGAGCGGGGCCAGCGGCGGGCGGGCGGGCGGGAGCCCCGGCCCTGCCCGGCCGGCGGAGGCGGGCGAGGCGAGGGGAATATGCGGGGCTGCCCGCGCCCCAGCGCCCTGTGTGCCGAGCCCGGCGAGCGGCGGAGCGACGCGGCGCTGCCCGGCCGCCCCTCCGCCCCGGCGGCGGCGGCGGGAGACTAGAGGCGACTCTCCCAGGAGCCCGGTGGCTTTCCCAGCCCGAGAGACCCAACTCCTGAGCGGGCTCTTGAGGAGGAATTGACAACATGGCTTCCCCACCGCACCAGCAGCTGCTGCATCACCACAGCACCGAGGTGAGCTGCGACTCCAGCGGGGACAGCAACAGCGTGATGGTGAAAATCAACCCCAAGCAGCACCAGGGCTGCTCCTCTTCCAAGCACTGCAAGTACAGCATCTCCTCCAGCTGCAGCTCAGGGGAGTCGGGGGGCACCCGCCGAGCCGGCGGAGGTGGCGGTGGCGGCCCCGGCCTCCGCCGGCAGAAGAAGCTGCCGCAGCTCTTCGAGAGGGCCTCTTCCAAGTGGTGGAATCCCAAGTTCGACTCCAACAACCTGGAGGAGGCTTGCATGGAGAGATGCTTCCCGCAGACCCAGCGCAGGTTTCGCTATGCCCTCTTCTACATCGGCGTGGCCTGCCTTCTCTGGGGCATCTACTTCAGCATACACATGAGAGAGAAACAGATTGTTTTCATGGTGCCGGCTCTGTGCTTCCTCTTGGTATGTGTAGCGTTTTTTGTGTTCACTTTCACTGAGGCTTACGCCCGCCATTACGTACGGACTTCGCTGATACTCACTCTCCTGGTTTTTGCTTTGACTCTCGCTCCGCAGTTCCAGGCTCTGAAACCTCTCTCAGGAAGTGGTGACATGTCCAATCAGACTCCCCCGGCAGATCCCACAGACACTTGCCTTTCTCAAGTGGGCAGTTTTTCTATGTGTATCGAAGTGCTCTTGTTGCTTTACACAGTGATGCACTTACCCTTGTACTTAAGCTTGTTTCTGGGACTGTCGTACTCGGTCCTCTTCGAGACTTTTGGTTATCACTTCCGCGATGTGAACTGTTTTACACCTCTTGGAGCCGGTGCGGTTTACTGGGAGCTGTTGAGTAAAGCCTTCCTGCACATCTGCATCCACGCCATCGGTATTCATTTATTTATCATGTCCGAAGTCAGATCGAGAAGCACGTTCCTGAAAGTGGGACAATCCATCATGCATGGAAAAGACTTGGAAGTGGAAAAAGCCCTGAAAGAGAGGATGATTCATTCTGTTATGCCAAGAATAATAGCC
The DNA here is from genome assembly GCA_031468815.1 of Morus bassanus. Classification (NCBI taxonomy): domain Eukaryota; kingdom Metazoa; phylum Chordata; class Aves; order Suliformes; family Sulidae; genus Morus; species Morus bassanus. Next base: position 49,644,889 of record CM062572.1, read on the forward strand.
GATGACTTAATGAAGCAGGGGGATGATGAAAGTGAAAACTCTGTCAAACGTCATTCCACCTCAAGCCCCAAAAACAAGAAGAAGAAGCCCTCCATACAGAAAACCCCCATAATATTCCGTCCTTTTAAAATGCAGCAGATAGAGCAAGTGAGCATTTTGTTTGCAGATATTGTTGGCTTCACAAAAATGAGCGCCAATAAATCTGCCCACGCTCTGGTGGGACTCCTGAACGACCTCTTTGGACGTTTTGACCGTCTGTGCGAGGACACTAAATGCGAGAAGATAAGCACTTTGGGAGACTGTTACTACTGCGTAGCTGGCTGCCCAGAGCCCCGGGCAGATCACGCTTACTGCTGCATCGAGATGGGCTTAGGTATGATTAAAGCCATTGAGCAGTTTTGCCAAGAGAAAAAAGAAATGGTGAACATGAGAGTCGGTGTTCATACTGGGACAGTCCTGTGTGGCATTTTGGGAATGAGGAGGTTCAAGTTCGATGTGTGGTCCAATGATGTCAATTTGGCCAATCTGATGGAGCAGCTCGGGGTGGCTGGAAAAGTCCATATTTCGGAAGCTACTGCGAAATATTTGGATGATCGTTACGAGATGGAGGATGGAAAAGTGATGGAGCGAGTCGGTCAGAGCGTGGTAGCCGACCAGTTAAAAGGTACGCGCTTTTATTTTGTGCTCAGTCATTTTTTTTTTTCTTTCATGAGGAAATGTATTTTTCCCTAGTGCATGTTTTGTGCATGCTGACTTGCAAATTGAACGTGTTTTGCGTTTAACTCCATGTGCTGGTGCTGAGAAACACCATGGGAATTACGGAATAAAAGATGCCACGGAGATAAGCGCGACAGATCTTCAGGGGTACTCAAAATGTACTTAGGCTTCAAAACTCCCTCGCACTCCTTGTGAGAGTATCGCATCGTAGGGAGAAGGTTAATGTGTTTGCTGTCTGCAAGAGGTTTTTGGTTTACTGTTGTGTGTCATCCTTTAATTCAGTAAGTAAACTTGTTAATTGACTTCATGTGCCATACATAGAGCATATGTGTTTTGCAAAATTATGTATATCTGTGAAAAGTTTCTTTTGGCATTGGGAGAGTTGGGACTGCGAAGGCATTTGGGAAAAATGACAGCTGGATTCACAGAAAGAAGTAAGCACTGTAGATTTGGCAGTTTGATATAGCAAGTTGTTACAGTTCGAAGTCAGGCTGGAAAAAGTTACTCAGGTGGTTCAGTGAGCTGGCAGATGCTCTCGCTTCTGCAGTCCTAAGGATTTGGGGATGAAACTGCAAATTTGCCTTTCGGAAGAGAAAACGAGGGATCCTTTGGTTCCCCTTATGGCATGTCTAAGGGTCTGATTTTGTTTTTTCCACAGAGTGTTCATTTTGGATTGAAACCCTCGGCCGCTTTCTAGCAGCGCTTAGAAGCGCGTGCAGGAGGATGGTACATGCTGAGGGTTTAATTGTCTCTTTAGTAAAAGCTGCCTCTCTAGTGCTGTGCCTTTGTCTCGTGGAGGTATGGTTGTCTGCAGTGCTTGCAGTCCAAGGTGGGGAGCAGATGAATCAAAATGGGAGCGGAATATGTTGCAAACCCTTTTATGCTACGTGAGTTTATTCGTTCTGTTGATAAATGTACCCATTTTTATAAAGTAAGCACGGAAAATGGAGTGGAAGAAACTGAAGGAGTCATAGGACTGCGTTGTGATGGAGGAAGGAGATATTTGTTGCAACAAATAAAATGAGGCCAGGATGGTTGTAGAAAGGTCAGTGAGTAAGGACGGGGGGAGAGTATTGCAAAACAGCGGTGGAAGCAGGAACGGCAGGCCGCTTGCCTGCGGCAGGTGCTTATTTTGACGTGACACAAATACTTATTTTTGGTGAGCTGGCTGTCCACATGCATATGGCAACAGGGCTGAAATGAGAGGCTTACGGAGAGGAAAAATATCGACAGTGACACTGGTGGCTGGAAGCCATAGAACTGAAGCAGATGTGTGTCCCTGGGCTTTGGCTTTCTGTTTAGCTTCTAAAAATACAAATTCAGTTAATTTCTTTGAAAACTGTTGACACTGATGTATTTCAGTGGAGGCGTGCTTTCAAGAAAAAAGGATCCGACATAATCTCTCCGTTACTCTAAGCTGAATCTTGCTGTTCTGGTGAAAAGAAATGGCACAGGTTGTAGAGAAACGGCCCTGCGATATTTCCTTTCTCCATCTACCTTTACAGCCTCATGCAGCGTGAAGGCAGTGTTGTAGCAACAAATGAAACTAAGTATTTTTGCTAAATTTATAACTGTACTTGATACCATTAATCACTGAATGACATGAGATTACCTGTGGAGACTGATGGTACTGCTTGTAAGTATTTTTATTTGTTTTTTTATATGTTCTAGGAGATCACAAGAGCACTGTGCAGAGCAATTATCTCCCATGCCAGGAGTGGGTTTTTTTCATGGTCTTTCTCAGACTTCTGTTCTGTCCTTGGTTACATTTATTGCGAGAGGGCATAGGCTGACGCGTCCTGTCAGTACAGTGGTTCAGATTTTTGCAGCTTTGAATGCCTTTCACAGGTCCTGCTTTAGCCAGGGCGCTACAGATGAACAAACTGAAATGCAATCTAGGTAAGATGAAGTATGCTTTGTGGACTGACATTTTAATGGTCTCTGCCTACCCTGTAACGTAGCTGTGAAAGCAGCTGGAACATCATGTGGTAAGAATTACTTTAAGGAGGAATATGGGTTGGGTTTTTTTCCCCCTTTCCCTTCTGTATTTTGTTGTGGAACTGTAATTAGCTTCCATTTCTTATCAATGTCTCATATAGTCAGAGAAATCAGAGTCTGTGTGTACTTTTAAACCAAGCAGACCTATGCCATGACCACCTTTATCTGCAGGTCTGCGGCATGCATGGTCCCTTTCCCTCCCGTGCCTCAGGGGCACATGTTGGGTGCTGCAGAGTTGCCCGTTTTTTCCTGTTTCCTCAGTACTTTGTTCCACAGTCAGATTACTTGGCTGATAGGTAAATGGCATGGGGGGAAGAATAAAGACAGGCAATGATAAAAGCAGTCTAACAGCAGTGCCACAGGCTGGTGTCTAAAACCTGCTGCAGGAGAGGGTTTTGTTAAGGAGCAGCTTTGAGATTTAGCAGAGTAAACTGAGATTTCACCTCTTAATTAACTGTCTTCTGCCAAGCACCTGCTCTGCTTTGTGAATGGAGGTGCTGTTAGGAAGCTTTGCTTTACTATTTTCCCTGAGAATTTGTTGATGGTAATGATAGAGAAGAGGAAGTTTGTTGTGGCTGTTTAATTACATCATAAGTCATACTCTTTTCAAGTATGAAAATGCTGTGGAGATAAGACATAAGCTTTGTTTCCCTACCCGGTACTTCACTTCTCGGCTTCCTTTCAACTGTTGGTATCTTAATGATATCCTATTTTTTTTGTTGTATGTCTAGTGTATTATCGCTTAATTTTCAGAGTTGCTGCAGTAGTCGTAGCTATCTTTCGGAGGCTAAGTCAACATGATCAAGTAAAGTCATTATAGAGCAAAATGTGAGGTGCCAAGGACTCGGTGCCCATGTTATGCACGTTTCAGGACTTCTGCATGCTCCTGGAGCGAGTCTCTTGGCTCGGTTCACCCAGAAGGGATCCAGGTGTAACTCTACGGTGTGTACCAAAGCAGGGTACATGCCCGGAGTGAATTGGGCAAACTGCTTCAAAACCACGCTCCCCATTCCATTTGAAATACTAGTGCAAATGTACCCCGAGTTGTCCTAGTGCTGCTTTCCTTGTTTTTTGGAATAGATGAGGCAAAACTAAATTTCTCTTTCCCTGTGCTCTTTTGTGGTTCACTGAAATCTTAGGATGGAAGTACCTTTTTCTTCCTCCTTTGCTTCCTTGGCTCCTTATTGCAAGAAGTGAGGCCCTGGTATGTTCCCCCCTGTTTCTGACTTCTGAATTAAGTAGATGGTGTCTAAAACAAACCAACAAAAAGAGCGAGTAATTTATGACCTTACAGTGTTTTTCCCTGTTTCTTACCACTCTTTAAGATTGCTTAGGCCATCTGTTTTCACAGCACCTGACCCCCTCGGATGTGAGAGGAGCACAAGAGAGCAATGTTGCAGTGATTTTTTTTGAGGTCCGCAGATAAACCCTACACATCAGTTCAATTATATCTTCCATAATAACTTTTGCCATAGGATTTGAGACAATTCACTTTTTCTGGTTTCTTGCTGAGCTTCCTAGCAAATACATTTATTGAAGACTGAGATACCGAGAGTCACATAATACACGTCAATGTGTGCCTTCTGAACTCTGGAGTCGGGGACCTCAGGGTATAAAAAGTTCTGCTTATGGAAATATTTTTGTTTTGCTCTGTTCTTCTTGGTTGTTTGCATTTCTCTTTCTTGTTACTTAGGAGGTCACAATATTGCTATTTGCCAGCCAGCCAGCAACTCTTCCAGAAATACCAGGGTCACCAGCATCTTTGAGTGCTCAAAATATGTAAGCATGTTGGGGCAAGAATGCTTTCTCTGTGTTTACAGAGCACAGTGCAGCGAAATCATGATTTCGTTTGGGGCATTTATCTGTATGTTGATGCTCTAATAAGAGTCATTGTTATTGAAGTTCCTGTTGAAATAATTCCCCAACTTTCGGCAGCAAGACACCTCCTTGTTCCATTTGCCTCAAGGAATGGCTTTGTTGCTGAATTTCTGTTAGAAGCCCTGGAAGATACAGACATGCTTTTCTCTCTGATTTTGTTGTTTGCTTCATCATGGAAAAAACCATAATTGGATCTTGTGCAGTCTGTCACCTGGCTAACCAAACCGAGTCCTGTGGCAACTGGTGGCTGTTCCTGATAAAGCAGATCAAAGATCTGCAGCTTACTGAATTGTCTTTCGCTGTTCTCCATGCTTCTTTTAATATCAGCTGTACTTTTAAACACTTTTTTAATAAAGCAAATCAGTTATAAAAGTCACCATTTTGCTCAATATTGAAATATTTTAATGTAAGGTAAGGCTATTATTTCTCCAGAAATAGCCTAGCTCTTTACATGGTGGCAGGCCGCGACCGATGGGATGCTTTTCCCTTGGCAGACCATGGGATACAGCTCTGCCTGGTGACTTGACATTCTGCTGCTACTTCAGCGTTGGGTTACAGGGAACAGAGTGCGGGTGTTCCTGAGAGACAAAAGTCTTGGGTAAGGTTATGAAGACATAAGTAGTTGAATTTTTCTTCCCTTCCTTCCCTCTGTGGCTGATCAGGGGCAGACCATGATTACACCCTGATGGCAATGAAGTCTTCCCTGCCTGCCCCGTCTTCCTGTCCTGTACCAGACCTGTGCTCAGAGGACCCCCGTAGCTGTCATGTGCTTCTGGAAGCTCATAGGTAGATGAAAGATAAGATGAAAGTTTTCCTTAGGTTTTTGAGCCCAGCTTGCTGGGTGTAGTGTAAATCTGGAAGGCTTGTGCTTGTGCCAGCAGGCAGCTCTGCAGAGAGCTCTGCACAGATTCAGCTTTGCCCTGTGGCTTGGCTAAAAGCAGCTTCAGTCTCTAACTAGTGAGTGTTTTTGGGGTGGGTGCAGGAGGTTAGGGTGCTTGTCTTGTGCCTTGCCAAGCTGCTCTGCAGGTCTTCCCGTTCAACCTCTAGTTTCATCATGTTCAGTAAACATAAATCTTTAGATACTGGCTTTTTATATTTCTTGAAGTCATTTGTGACAGACATGTTAATTCTGGATTTCATGTGTTCTGATACTAATCTGATGGTCAGGCAACAACAGATAGAACAAACGTCAGGTTTTTTTTTTTTCAAGTGGTAATGGAGTAAGCATGTGTATGTATTTCCACTTTCCCACAAAACAAAATTCTGAGTGCTGACAGAGGCAGAAAATTTTAGTGAATAGTCAGTTTATCAATTTTACATAATCTGACCTATTAACTGTTGTTATTGAGGTAGTGGTTTTGCAATCTTATTTTCAAGTGTAAGACTGAAAATAAAATATCATACACAGATTGACTGCACTCCTGTATTTAAAAAATGAAAAGTATTCAGTGACAGATAAAGAATTGTAATTAGAAGTAATTTGCATGAAGGCATATTGCCAGGAATAAGTAAATTCTACACTGATTTAACATTTTGACGTGATCTGTAATTTTACCATGTAATAGCAAAAAGAAGAGGAGGTAAATAGTGAATATAGTTGCTCAACCTGGTTCTTGTCAAGTCTTCACTTGGTGAAGATGTGTTTCATGGCTATAAACAAAGGAAAGAACTTTGTATGAAAACCTAGTGATTATTGAGCTTTCTAAATATTTTACGAGATACAATGACATAACTCTTTCTGGAGGTAAGCCTATGTGTTTGTGCATTAGTACCAATCAGCTTTACTGCCATGCAGGTTTTGTGACCTTTGCAGGAAGGTCACAATTTCTCCAAATTTTGAGGAAGATTTGTTGGGTTCCTCTTGGTTTTATTTGTGCAAGACCAAGTAGAAAGATATCTCAATTAAAAAATAGTCAGACTTAAGCTGGTGGTGTTATTTAAGGGAAACTTGGATGTTGGCTTTTGAGGCTTTGAGTTTTGGTAACATACTTAAGGGCTAATTTGGCTGCACACAGTGGAAAACAATATATAAGCATTGTTAGTATCTATGTAGGATTATCCGCTTTAGTAGGGGATGGAGACTGACTCTAACCATATGCTCTGTTTAACAGTGTGGGCTCCGGTTTTAGTTATTGTGTGTCCTGACACTAATTAACGAAGAAGTCAAGGCAGTGCTGACAGTCTGGCTGTAAAGTGTTGCAGCTCTGCCTGTTGAAGACCTGTATAAGCACTGTAGAGTGAAGTAACAGTTGTGATAGACCTTAAGACGTTCACATCCTACAAGAATTGAAGTGAGGATGGCAGGAGTGGAGCTTTATTCTAGAACATGGGAAAGATGAGCACTGAAATCCGAGGTCCTGTAATATTGGAGGGATGCCATGGCTTCTGCTGCATGCGGTGATCATCATGTGCAGAGTCCTTCATTTATGTTTCTCTCTGGCTACCCAAAATGTAGGTGCCGCAACGTAAACAGGTACCCTACGAATAACAAATCCGTAAATCTTCAGAGGTAGGTGAGGGACTATTTAAATGCAAGAGAACTTCTTTAAAAAAAAGCCTTGACACTGTGGCTTTTAGGGGAAAAAGATTGATGGAAAAGACAAAACGAAGTCAAAGACACGTAATTTATGTTCATCTTCTGTCATGAGGAGGATGCATGATTTGAATGGGTTGTTTTAAACTCTTCTTGCAATTATTTCACAATATGTACTTTACTCTTCCTTTTGGCAGGCAAGGTGTATAAGAATTTACATTCACCACTTTAAAACAGAGTACGGTTTCATTGGATTTCAAGTTGTTCTAGGCTGTCCTGGAATATTACTAAAATTAGTAAATTAAAATTATCTTCTACCATCTACAGTTTGTGTGTAAGCTATCTCTCTCTTGATCCTGAATCACAAGCTCCCTCCATCCATCCTGGCTCTGTAAGGAGAGACAGCCATTCCTCTTTCCGTTACAGCTGACACTTGAAAATTCTCTGCTATTTTTAGATGATTTTCAATCTCATTTCTGTCCTTTGAAAAGAAAGGAAAAAAAATAAATTCCTAGCCTTTAAATTTTTAACCTCCAGTGGGAGTTGCCGTTGCAAAGAAGCCAGCCTGGTGATAGATACTCATTAACACATTTTAACAGGTCCTGTTATATAAAGTTTGCATTATTGTGATGGCTCTTTCATAGATTTGTAGGAAATTGTTTGAGCTCGATTTAAAATAAAGCCATGCAGGTTTTGCAAGTGTAGCTGCTTGCTCCCAAGTAATAACTTCTGAAAATATGAAGTGGCAGTTGGAAGAGAAGTACAGACTGGAGATTGTACCATAGCAATACAGCTTACCCCCACTTCAGCTGTCAGCTGAAGTTAACTCAGATTCACTTGTGTGGATGTTGTCATGGGCTGGAAGGTTCCTGCTGGCCATGTGATTTCTTAAACCAGGGGTCCTCCCCTTGCAAGGGGAGCAGAGGGACCACACAGAAGGAGAGCCGAAAAGCATCTGCACCCAGCTGTTTATAACTAAGTCTATAAAGACTTAGTTTCCTTCTGGTCTTGTTAATTTATGGGCCTTAATAGAAAAATTCCTTTTCTTTTCCTCCTGAAAAGAGAGGGAGGAGGAGAAAGTGGAAAGCAAAGCTAATTGATAATCAATAACAATGATATTAACAACTATTTGTATGTTTTAAGAGCCAAAATGGTGGTGGTTTGGTTGACTATGTTTAATTGCACAATAAGCAAAAAAAAAAAAGTCTATAACTGAAATCAAACATGCTATCAAATATTGATTCGGCCTACTGGAAACATGGGAAAACTTCTCATACTGGATGCTTAACTCTTTACATTCATTAGATAAACAAGAATATTTGAGTCAGAAATGGGATCTTGTTATTTTTTAAACGTGCAGCTTTGATGTTTGACTTAGATGCACATGCCTAATATGCAGAATAGAAGTTAATTTTTTTGTTTTCTTTACAGGGTATTACATTAGGTATGCTATTTTCAAAAGGCCTCTCTGGTAAGCTTTTGCATAGCTGCTCCCAGTAGTTCTTGGAATCAAATTCTTGCATTCTTTAACTCTTGTTTAATGGACATGTGAAGTCTGTCCTGTAAGGTACTGAGTGTCTTTAACCTCTGACCGACTTGGACAAAAGTACAACAGATAAATCTTTTGGAAACGCTCAGGGCCTGACAGGACCGGTGTTAAAGACAGGATGTAATGAGGAAATGTTCCTGTAAGGGCATTATTTGCAAAGAGACCAGGTACAACATGAGCTCCACATTTCCTTTGTTTAGACAGCGTGATGCTTAGTAAGAGCTGTCTGTGTTTCTAGGAGGTCTGTGTTTGGACCGCACTAAGAGAAGAAATGGCCACAGAATTCCAGACGAAAGTGGAGACTTTGCAGTGTCACACACGCCCACAGTGAAATTACACCAGCAGATAATCACACTTTGATCCAAGACTTTGCTAATCTTTCCCATCTCTTTCCAGTTTTTAAAACTTGGTTGTGATTTGATAACAATATGTAGGAAAGCAGAAGGTTTTTACTTGGTTTGCTCTGTCTGACTCCCTATTTGGGACTGACCTTGCTCCTAAGATACAGGTTATGAAAGAGATTCTATCTCATGTGTACGTATAAGTTACTAATGAGATGATATGAATAATATTTAAATGTTTTACTTGCATCTTGGCAATGTGGCATCAACTAGAAGCAGACAGCATTCTTAAAAATACCACGTGAGGATGAGAAAATTTATTGTAAGTTGTTTCATAATCCCAATAAACCATTTAAGAGAAACGCACACACACCCCACGCCTCACCCCAGGTTCTGGAATCCATAATGATCGGTAACCAAATTTTTCTGCTGAGGATGTTAAAATAACATACATGTCTTAGGTTGTGAAACATTGCTGCTGCTGGAATTTGCTGTGGATACAGAGGTAAACAAAAGGTCTGCTAGTCTTCGCTGAAGTCATGTTTTCTTACCTGTGTCAGATACTTTAATTTGGTATTTGACAACAGTTTTCCACAAATAGGTCCAAAAATCTTAATTACATAAAGCTGCTGTGTGCTTTCTATACATATATATATATGTGTATATACAGCATTTCAGTAAATATGTGTGTCCTTAGGATGTTTCTTATGTGAAAATACTCTGAGTTGTCTCTGCAGTCCATTATTTTTGAATAATCAGGTGCTTGAATCACATTTAATCAACTTGGAAAGTGCTTAATTCTTGTGGTATGAACAACCAGATGTTCATCAAATGGGTGGCATTTTTTAATAAAAGTTTGGCTTAGCTATCTGTATTTAATAGGGAGCATCATAAAACCTATCTGTTGATAATAGAAGGTTGGAGCCGCACCTAAGGGAGGTTGTCGGAGTGCTCGTGTCTTTGGCCGTGATTGTTTCAGTACAGCATGGGATCTGCCCGGCTCAGCAGTGCTGCTTGCAGGAGGCCAGCTCCGGAAAAGGAGAATCTTTTTCCAGGAAATCTGGAAAGGTTGCTGCTGTAGTGGAGGTGCGTTTGAATACAACCTGCGTGCTTGTGGTAACTGAGCCTGTGACTTCTTGCTTTGCCTGATGTAGGGGACGGGGAAAAAAGGGAGATAAAGGATGACTTTTTTTTTTAAATGTGCAGGTGAACGCTACTGAGAGGAAGGTGCTGGTTTCTGAGCCCTGATGAAGCACTGGGACAACCATTGTGCTTTGTTGATTACCCCTGCTCAGAGATAGAGACAGTTTGGTGGTGGCTGTTTGCTGTTCAGGAATTGGTAATGATTTTTATGTCTGTAATCAGGTACTGAAAGTGACTCGGACCATCCGGAAGACATTTATGATCAGTGTTTTCTAAGTGTTATAAAAAAAAATGCATGCAGGATGTCGCTATATTTAAAATGTAGCACATCTGTTAAGCATTTAATTCTTTTCAAGATTTCAGGAGGCGACAAAGTTGGAAATTGCCTTAAAATTTATATTAAGATTTTTTTTCCAAGTTAGGGTATTTGCTTGCTAGGCTTCCACACTTACCAGTGCTTCTTTAAAGAAGTGTATTTGATAAACACTTATATAAACTGCATTACATATGTATTTTGGGACTTAGATTATGATTTGACTTGTCTATGGCTGATGTTAGGCTCATGCAAGCATGCAGCCAATACAGTCATAAATTTGTGTGAGTTGTTCTGCTGCTACTGCAATGGAGAAGGTTTTGCGGTGTTAGATTGTGCTGACAGTGTGTTATTTGTCTAACCCATTTGGAGTAAAGGATTTGTTAATTCTTGGACTGCTTAGTAAGCCCAGGAGTTGGACCATGCCCCACCAGTGTTTGGTGCAGCTTTTTAAATACTAAATCCTCCTAATTCAAATGGCAGTCTTTCTTAAAGTTTACAGTTATGATTGTTTCATTTCAGAAAAGAGCCAGTTGTTTTTAATAGCAGAATTATTGATTTGTGGAAATAACGTGATATTGTGTGTGTGTGTTAAATCTGACTTGGGGACTTCATGGTAACACAACAGTCTTGTGTGGGAGAAATACATAATACTCGATTCAGGAACTGCATTTAATATATATTGAGTATGTCTATAGTTTATCTAAGTAAGACAGCTTTAAATGTAGCAAATGACTTTCACAAATATAAGCAAATCAAAACGGTGTTCTAAAAGTCCTTGCTGCTGTGATGCAGTATAAAACAAACACAAGGTACCAGAGTTGAAGCTATAAACACAGACTTTGGGATCAGAAAAAGGATGGCTGAGAGTATTAGTAAGAGTTTTTATTGCCCTTTCAATGCATATGTAAAATTACAACTCTGCTGCAATGACTGTTAGAAGACGTTCTTATGGAAAGTTAGCCAGTGAAGTGGGGCTGATATTAGATGGTCATTGGAAGGGTTCATTCTGTGATCTTGATTTATAGAATGAGGCGCTTCTTGGACAAGAAGCAGTCTTGAATTAAGAAGTCTCTGCTGCAACCTGGGCTCCTCCGCGTATGAGGAGCCGGTGGCGCTGAACCCCAGCGAGGTGCGCTCTCGCACAGTGAAAGCAGAAAGCAGTGAGCTGGTAATACTGATAACTTATTCCAGATGTGCTGTTCCGCCCCACGCGGCGGGGGTGGGGGCGTGCATTATGGAAGCAAGGAAAGGAGGGGATGGCAGCTTGAATTCAGTGCTGGGCTGTAATCTAGCAAAACCAGGACGGATCCCGTCCCTACGCTTGAGTTGGCAATGGCTCTGTAGGATAAAGAAATAGCTTTCATTTTTTGAGCATAGTTAGATTTTTTGGTGATGTGACTTTACCATGTCTCATAAATTGAAGAAAACTCCCTTCCAAATGCCTTTATTTCAAGAAAGCTTAAAATAAATGTCTCGATTTATATACATTTGGATATTTTTATACTAATATATAGTTGAACCATAACAAATGGAGGATGAAATTTTACTCTCTAGTATTTACTCCTTCCTTTCCCTTGTCACGGCATAAAAATCTACCACACAGGCACAGTACAACTGGAAAGATCACCAGGTATTCGAATAACTAGTGTGGATTAAAGGTATGTTACCTGTACAGGGATACTGTGGTAAGAGTGAGCCAAGTGCTTGGCTTGAAAACTCTGTCTAGAGTCCCTGTCTTTAGTTTCTTAATAATAATATTAAACTCCTCACCTGTAGCTGTGTAGCTCATTCCTGAAAAACCGTTGTCTAGACGTTTGGCTGAATGTATTATTTTTCTGAGGTGCCCATTCAATAATCTGCCAGAGGAGGTAAGTCATCCCTAATCAAACTCCAGTTATAGCTGTTGTCAGGTGTCTTTGTGTTTTGTGGTGTTCCTGCTTGCTCTAATAAAGCTTCTGAAATAACTTACTTCAGTTTCCTGTTCTGTGAAGTTTAACTATTGCTAATGTATGGGGTTTTTTTTAAGTGAAGCTTATCAGCCACATCCTGAAAGTGTGACGATGAAGCATTGGCTTGCTGTAACCAGGATTTCTACTGTACGTTCTACTATGTGGCTTCTAAAGCCAGGTTTAAATCCCTAGCAGTCATACATGTGTTCACTTCTAAAATGTATTTGTGGTAGAATGAGCGACGTGAAGTGCTGGTACGTGCCGAGGTTGGGTAACGAGCTCATTTATCGATAAGAAGCTGTGCTAATGCTTTGACAGTGATTCCCAAAATGCTCTGTTTGAGGTTTGTCCAGACATCCAGGTGCTTGCTACTGTAGCTGAGATAAATAGGTTAAAGAGTGAGTAGTTAAAATTAGTATTATTGTTCCATGGGACGCAGGGTGTATTGCTTGATAATTCTGTCTTGGATGCTGTTTGTCTGCAGATATTCTTTCTCTGTTGAGATGGGAATATCTTCTCACGTCCCATCACAGTCCCACGTTTTCTACCCATAGTATTTTTCCCCCACATTGAAATAAGGGGGAGAATATGAATGTAGGGGAGGATTGTACTTTCCCTTTTTAGTAGGGCGGTATAAATAAATTTGTGGTCTTAAAAAGGTAAATCTGTATTCGGACGTTAGGATGAGAAGAGACAGGGGGACTGTGGAGACACCAGGCATTGTTTCCAAAACAGGACAAAGAATTGCAAGTTCAGCACAGCAGCATTTGAAATCTTCTCACTGATACAGGTAGATGCAGCATTTGTAAGGCCAAATGTCCCCTTTATCTCCTCAGTAATGCTCATCGTGCAGCCCGGTGTTTGTTTTGCTCTCCTGTGCTTAGGTGGCAGATACTCATTAGCGACGTTTTTCCCGGTTGCTCATCTGCATCTTTTTGTTTGGTTTTCAGTTCCTGCGCTTGCAACCAAGTGTTGTGCTGGAGACTTAGAGAGGATAAGTTGTCAGGAGCTATATTTTTCAGGAGGTTTTTTTTCTTTAATACAAAACAGATAATGATTTATCTTTCTTACTGCAATGTTACAGTAGTTTTGGAAGAGAGAGGATTTTTAAGTGACATTTATTTGTGAGGAAGGAAGTGATTCTTTAATGGTCTAAAGTTTTCTGAAGCTGCCTAGCGTTTGGGGTGATTCATGCTGTTTCCTGAAACAGAATTTAGCTTTTTGGATGTTGGAGACGGAAAGAGCAGCAGCAATAGTATACCCAAGATGGTTTTTGTTGTTCATTTGTTAATAAGCTCTCCCCAAAGTAAATTCCAAGACGGTTAAAACATGGAGGAGCCTCTACTTGTCCCATGTGTAGAAGTGATAGATTCCATAAATGTATCCAGCGAATATTTGACTGTTTTGAATACGGAGACTACTTAGCATGACTGTTTCTGTGAGCACTTTTTCTGTTGTGAACGTGTCTCCATGTGTGGAGAAATTGGAGTTTTTGAACTATCAGTAAACATCGTACAAAAAAAATTACATATTTTTAGTTTTCATTTTATCAGCCAAGAGAGCAGAGAGACCAAGTGTATATAGTACATGAAAATCTGAAAGGTAAGCGCTAGTGTGAATGGTTACAGCACAGTCAGTAGGTTAAGTCCCTTCATGTTTGCCCTTAAAATATACTGTTAGGAGATTTGGAGCTTCAGTTACTTAATTTTTAAATACATTGCAGTTTTTAATTTTAAGTTTTTTAAAAAAAATCTACTTAGCTAAGAAGTTAGTTGGGGGAAAAAAATGTTTTAAAAAAACCTGAAGTGAAAGGAAGATTAAGGGCTGATTTTTGGTACAGTGGGAGACGGTTAGTTCCCACGGTCTTCTGAGCACGGAGGTGATGGTGCTTCTCTATTTTGTGAGCTCAGATGCTGGGGTCTCTCCGTGGAGGTTAGTTTTTCTTTTTGGATGCTCTTTCACATTCTTGACTGCAGATTTTAGGGGCTGCATAGGAGTTGAATTTTCTCAGTGAAGCACAAGCTACTACCGATGATAACTCATGCGCTTCTAAAGAAAGATCATATTTGCTGGTAGATCATTCTCCCTCCCCCGAAAAAAACTGACAGCTGTTTTAAGAAGTTATTTTCAGGCTGGAACGTGAAACTTGGAAGAGAACCAGACTACTTTATAAACAAACTTAGCGGCTCCCCCCACCCCCCAAATGACTCTGTACTTTTATTTACAATTCAATGTAGTTGATCATATGTTAATGCTGTAGTTTATTTTCCCCTTTTTTATTTACTTTAATGTTCTTTAATGTTTGTTTGCTAAAAATTGAAAAGCATAAACAACTGGAGGTAGTGGTGGACTTTGTGGTGGGAGTTGTAATAGTGTTTCCAATGCAATTTGCTGATGTGAAATATGTTGTGAAATAGGAAGGGCAGGATTTGCAGATACTGGTATTATTACGGTTTCTAGTCATAGAACTGAAAAGCAAAACTTACTTCTGAGCAATCTCTCACATATTTTGCTGCAAGTTTCCAAGGTCCCATAGCTTTTCTCAAAATATTGTGGCTTATTTAGATAAATTTTCAGTGTTTGTTTTCTTTGTTCTCTTGCAACTGAAGATAAGCCCCGTAGGCATTGTAGCAGCAAAATATTTTAATGGGATGGAAGCTGTTAAGGGAAAACAGTTATTCCTAAATTTTCCTTTGTATTTTTAATTACCCATTAGATTGTCTCTTCTGAGAAGTAAATTAGAGAGGAATTTTGTGATGGCGTTCGGAAAAAACTGAGAGGTTGTGGGGAAGTGGAAATCGAAGGGTTGTTGGGTGACAGTGCGAGGGAAGAGATTAGAAGTTGAAATCTGTAGAAAACTAACCTGAACCACTTTTTGTGGGCTGTTCCTTGTTTAGTCCTTAAATCTCTTAAATTTTGTTTCAGTAATATAAGAAATATAAACAAAAAAGATGTGAACCAAATGGATAGAGTCCACGAGAGAGCAACTGAGTTAGCTGGATGTCTAGGAAAGAGTAAAGGAATTGCAGTTGGTTTAGTCGGGAGTAAAAAGCTGAGTGGGAGAGCGAGCCGTGGTCTTCAGAGGTGGTGAAGGCTGGCCTGTGGAGAGGAAAGGAGGCAGAGCAAGGAGCTCTGAATTTAAATTGCTGCAAAAGCACTAGGTGTGTTGGGGAACAACAGCAGCAGCTTAAGGAGGAGTTAAGGAACTATCTGCAGGGCCTGTTCTGGATGTCTGGCCTTGGGGCAGGTGAGTGCCTGGACTGCTCAGCAGTCTTTCAAGCCTTATCATTTGTTACTCCTGTGAAGATAATTTCCCACCTTCTGGAAAGGATCAGAAAGCTGTGAATAGAGACTGGTTGCTGCTATAACAGCTTAGCCGTGCCGCTAAAGATGCAGTATTTCAGCAAGATGGCATTAAAATAATTTTAATCCTCTTTTTGAATAATTTGGGATAAAACTGTTGCTGATTTACTGAGGGGGGAGATTTTTTTTTGTTGTTTGGGTTTTTTTGTGTGTGTTGTGAACTGTCTGACTTGTTCAGTACACAGAATAAAAAGAATTGCTCTGCTTGAAGTGGATAGACATGATCTTTGCTGTCATCAAAAGCTACATGGAGTAATAATGTAATGCTGAAGCCTTTCCTTTCTATGAAAGTTTAGTGCCCAGCACTGTTGGTAGTCCAGCCCGATCGCATGTTCCCAGAGGAGCCCAGGGATGCACACAGGTGCAGGTTTGCCCACACAGGTTGCAAGATGGCAACCCAGATGTGTGTTGGTATCGTGGTACCCATTTCTGGAACAAAAGTGTGGTGTTGAACAGATAATTGTTTGTTTGCCCTACCTCCCAGTGACAGCAAGGTGCTTTGTAGAGTTGGTGTTCCTTTTTTTTATTTTCTTTTAACACTTAATCAGTCTCGGCTTCTCATTACCAAAGTTCTTCCTATTGGTAGAAATTCAACATGCAATGGTGTTAATTTTTATCTTTATATGCACACATGTGTAGGTATATAAATAAGTACATTGATTCTGTTAGTTCAGAACTGAAAAAAAATATTGCAAACTAATGTTTTGGGGGTTTGCTTTGCTTTTAATGTGAAAGCCTTTGGATGCTGCAGCTGTATGAAATGCCAGGATAGAAGCTGGATATCTATTAACGTTCTAGCTCTTGGTGAAGTGGTGCCTCCGCTGCTGAGGCAGTCTGTGTCCCTGGCAGGTAGATGTGACAGCCCAGGTCAGCGTTGGCTCTGCATGAGTGAATCTGGCTGTTATGTCTTCTCTTTCTGTGCTTATCTGTGTTTGCCTTGGCCAGCCGAATCCAGTTCCACTTCACTTAGCCAGGCCTCGGTTTGCAGCGCCGATGATCCCTGGTCAGAAGGTGGTTTTGTTGTGGGTACACTTGTCTGATAAGTTTTTGTGATTAGAAGTGTATTTGTTGTTGGAATTTATTCCACTCTGGTCTGCGAGCCTTGCCATAACATTCCCAGGTCTGTTTAACTGGAAACTTCACTCATGCTGTCTAAGCTTGCAAAAACAAACCAGATGTAACTATTTGGAAAGGTTGTTGTGTGAGCTGTTCTTTCTGTATATTTTCCAAACTTATATTGCAAACAGTAAGATGAAAGTGAAAAAATAGGTGATTTGGGTGAAAGTATGAGCCATAAGTAGTAAAAGATCCATTTCCTCTTCGGCTTTGTGTAAACAAGAGCACACGTGTATCATGAAACATTCTCAAATATTTTCTCTTCTTACTTTATTTTATTTTCTTATCTACTACTACAATTGTATAGGCTTGCTTATTGATAAGCAGGTAAGTATCAAAGTACTCATATCAAAGATTAAAAAAATAAAGTTGATTTTTTGATTTTTGACAAAGTTGGCATTGGCAAGCGATAGAAACAAATATGCATGTGTGAGAGGACATTCTCTGAGGCTGGTGAGCCTAATGAATTTATTGGTAGTATTTCAGACTTAATGCCTCTCTCAGCTACGATGGGAGACATCAAATAATTAATTTAATACCATGTTAGCAGTTCTCTCCTTGCAATTTGAAGTCCTTCCCTACTTGGTACAGTGCGTTCTCAAGAAGCACCAGGGAGATCTGGTGGCCTGTTTCTCCAGTCTCCCAGTCATTTGGGATTGATGCAGCTGGGATGCACCTGAGATTTAGTCCAATAAACTAAATCCTGTCTCTTGACAGAAAGGAAAGAGGCCTTTTAATTTGTCCGTCCAGTTGCCAAACACAGTGTTTTTCGGGATTGCTGGAGTTGGACGTTGTTTGCTGGAGGACAAGAGAGAGCCCACCAGGCCGGTGCTCAGCCTGTACTGGTGGCGGCCACGATGGGTTTCTCTTGGCAGGATTTTCCATTACAGGAGTTATGTGTTTCCCTTCAGTGTTCTGCAGTTCTCCCATGTCCATAAGCTTGTGCAAATAACCAACCAGCAAAGCTACATCCCTACAAATCGACCCCCAGGCTTGGCGTTAATGTTCCTCAGGCTGTATCCCTCGGTTGCTGCTGCCCACTTGCACCCTTTTTCCTTCCCTCACATGCCAGCTCTCCCCCTCTCCTCTCATTAATGTAACTTTTATTCATATTAAATTAGGGAAACACAAGGGAAAATGCATGCATTTTAAGAGGTGGATTCTTCTCTGCTAGTGCAGTGTTTTTGTTCAGTGCTGCTTGGAGTGTGCCTTCATACAAAATTTCAGCTTTTCTTTTGTTTTAGGAAAGGGGCAGAAGTGAGAGAAGGGTTTTTAAGTAGGGGAGGTAATGAGGCTTTGCTGCTTGTAATGTGATGCAGACAGTGTTCATGTGGCTGTGTCGTTTCTTGGCCTTCCCCCCTCTGTGTAGATTAAATTGTTGAATTTCTGGTTGCCATTTGGAAAATTCATTTTACCTTCTTTAATAAAATCTTAGAAATGTTTTCCTTCCCTGCCTCCAGCTTCTTACTTTTCCCCATGCCCCTTCTCTTCCTTCCAGTCCTTCCTTACAGGTTTCCACTCTGAGATGGAAGCCACAAGAAGGGGTTGATTTAGAGTTTGGTACAACCGAAGGAGTGAAAAGCTGAAGCAAAGGCAGTAAATGAAGTAACGGGAAAAGTAGCTGGGGTGGGACGGTTGGAAACTTGCACAGCAGGTCTGCTGATGGACGGGCGTTCCTCGCTGGTGTGCAGCACATCCGCTACGGGGGTCTTCCATGTCCTCCGGTCTCTTCTTTTTTCTCCTTGCTGTTGTCCAGTTAATGGGTCCATCAGGATGGGATTCGTGAAGAAATGGTCAAAAACTTGATTGGAAAGGGTCATAGTCATCCTTTTAATTTTATATGGACTGTGATCTGGAACATTATGCAATCTCAATATTGATGAATTGACAGTGAATCTCTAGGCCATTCATTCTTCATTTTAGCTGATTTTAATAACATGAAAATTTAAAGATGCAAATGGCAGAGTAGGTGGCAGAGTAGCCGAGCCCCTTGTTGGTTCCTTTGCAGGAAAGGAGCCCATCTCCTGTGGGCTAGGAAGGGCCCAGAAACCTTTTTCAATCCAAGTAGTTTGTTTTAACTCTGGATTTATGGGATTTACAATAGAGCAAAACGGAAAGTAAATAATACAGTATCCTGTCTGGAGCATCTCTTTTGCACTTGAAAATCAGTGCGTACTAGGAAGGGAAGAATCAGATTGACTGTGGAAAGAACAGCTTGCCCAGAGATACCAGCGCCTTCAGAGGGAGCAGAGGGTCCTCACGCCTTCCCCCACGCAGACCACAGCCACTGACTCCATGGGCCATAAAAGGAAACAACATTTCTTGCCAAAATACAGCTGCCCAGCCCGTTTGCTTTCTGGGAAAAATGTCCAGTAACTCTGCCGATAGAGCCTTGCGATGTGCAGATTAAAAGTATAAACATTTACTTACTCTTAACTAGAATCGTTGGCGTTTCAGAACCCATAGGGCAGGGGAATAGCATAATGCCGTCGACTGATGAATGATCGCCACATAGCGATGTGAAGCCTAGAGAGAGGTTTAAAGTTCAAAACAGTTTACTTTAAAAAAAAAAAAGTATCTTATTTTATCAGGAGGAATATAGCAAACTCACTCATTATTTGCAAAAATCTTTGAAGTAAATTAAATTTTGAATAAAAAGTAGCAAAGATTTCTTCCACATCATTTAATTTGAATTCTTTTATAACACTTTTTCCTTATTGCTCAGAGCATTTTAAATTTCTGTACGCTCTTTAAATGATGCAAGAAAGTGTTCTGTTGGCATATAATGTAAACTAAGTTAGTGGAAAAGTAAATATTTAAGGCTGACATATTAAAGTATAAATAGCGGTTACTGTGTGTAATGTTTCAATTGTAAAAATATTTCTCGAGGTCTATTAGTATGCACCATTGCTTGTTAAAATGATAGTGTTTTTTAAAAGTTGCATTTATATTTTGGAAAGTATATCTAAAATTGGCCACAAATATGTCTTTGACAGCCATGGTGCCTCAGACCCTGTACATGTTTGTCACTCTTCTCCTGAGAAGGGCTGATCTGCTTGTCAACAAACACAAATTAACAGGTGGTGAAGTTTATCGTTCTCAGAGGTTTATCCTTATTCCAAGCTAGATTCAGAGCTGTCTGTCTAATCCAAAAATGAGGAAGATGGTCAGGCGGTGGGAGCTGGCTTCATCAAACGCCAGTCTTGGGTCAACTCAAAGTCCGGGGCTTCTGCCTGGCTGCTGGCATGTGCAGCGCTCCCTGGGGAAGCTTTTTTGGGGGATGCTTGTGGTGCCCCTTACAGATACTGTTAATTAACTTTCCTTATCTGAGGCATCTCACCAGGCAAGCGGAGTTGATTTTGCTCCCTCTCTTTGGAACTCGATCTTTAGCGCTTGTGTTTTGCAGGAATAGCATACTTATCGTACCTTGTGTCTTGTACCTTGTCCCATAGCCTCAGTTGAGGGACTCTCCTCTGGATTTCCCGTTCTTGTGGCTGTTAACAAAGATTCTAAGTGTTGTTTTAGCACAGTTCTTGTGTTTAACTGTAATTATACAAGCTTTACTGTATCCTATCTGTGTCATCAGGACTGGCTGGCTTCCACGTGGGCATGAAACCAGTGAGATGGAAGTTTTTACCATGCTTTGACATTGCACAACAGCTGTACACTACTTAAAGCTAAAGCTTAGCTCAGACTGAGCCAACCTGACATTTGAACTTAATGTTTAACGTGTTTTACTTCAGAAATAATACTATAGGGAGGTGTTCCTCTCTTGAAAAGAGTTATGATAACAGGTAACGCTCACCTGGAATTCAATTGATAATTATAGCTAAATCTGCTTTGGAAAGTTTATATTCTGTATGTAAAACATGTTTTTACTAAAAGTTTTGTCAAAGGGAATAGTGTGAGAGATCTTTCTAAGTTTCAACTTTTCCAGCTCTTGAAATACTGAGTTTAAAATGCAAAAATTCAGGCTTGGATTGCACTGCAGAATGTGGATAGATGGGAGCCTTTCAGAGTGTTTTCTTACTTTTCTGAAATGTAGCTTGCTCAGACTGGATTAATAAATTTGTCAGTGATATGCAGAGTTAGAAGTTTTAATTATCATGGTCTCCGTAGATGCTGCTGCTACCTCTGTCAGCTCCTGCTTTCTCTTGTTTATTCTGTCTTTAATATGCCTGCTAATACTGAGTCATATTTTGAAGTTGTGGTTTGGAGACGCCTTTCCAGGACCACGAGCTCTCCGCCGGTGAAGCTCTACTTCATTACTTTCTCTAGTAGCAACTTCCTTTTGGTGGTAACTCATATCGCCTTGTTCTCCTCCTGAACCACCTGCAGTCTTTATGGCAGAGTGGAATCTTTGGTCACAAAAATCTGGCCCGACCACTTCTGTTTCTGCTGGGCTGTCCTCATGATGGGTTTGTAATACTCATGGCAAGGGTGTTTCTGTGACACTAGGTGGGTCCAGCAAGAGGAGCAGGAAGATTAAGCGCAACTGCTTCCGTGTAAACAAAGTCATCTGGTTGTCGCAGCATTAGGAAAGGCAACCGGGAACAACCCAAACATGACCCCCAGTAATGTTTGTAGTTGTGTTATTTGTTGACCAAATTATATCAGGGAATTTTTATTCATTGAAAAATCAATGGTTCATAAAAGCTTTTGTGGCCAAGAAAGAAAAGTCTCCGATTTTTTTCAGTAGTTGCTCAAATACGTACAGAGAAACACAGTTATATATTTAGCAATAAATAATTGCTCCACTACTCCCATACCTGTGATCAGGGTGATGTAGTAACATTTTTATTATTATCCCAATATGAATAATTTATTTAGTAAATTATTTTATATATTAGTTTCTAATCTAATATATAATCATATAATAATGCTAATGAAAATTAAGAACATTCTCTTAAGTGCTCTAAAAACAATAAAAATCATCTCTATCCCTGTGAACTCTGGTTTAAATAAACAAGCTAGATGCGACAGATATATAGGCCGCAGCAGAAATAAATCTGTATTCAGGATATGAATATATGTAAATATCTTCTTTCAAAATGAGGTTTTAAAAAGTACTATCTCATGTCCTATCTTTTATATTTAAAAGTCTAAAAGCTTTGTTTATAATCATCAAATGTGCTGTGCTGATCACGCAGTACAGATAACTGAGGCTGTTTAACACTTAACGAAAGTCTGATCTTGCCAGCTTTCCTCTTAGAGATTCGTTCTCTCCTCCATTTCATCTGCTGCATTTCTTGCAGCCTGCTCCTACTTTTCCATATCACTAATTCAATAATATGTTTATTTGCCCTCTCTGATATACCTGAATCAACATTTGGAAAGCGTGGAAGAGTCAGGTTGCCCTGCAGCCTGCTGTACAGCAGGAAGATCCCCAGGCACGCTGCGTCGTTGATAAGGTCTGGTTGTGGTATTACAGGGCTCACCACAAGCTCTTTTTACCTTCTATTCTTCTCTAATGGTGCTTTTTTTTTAAATCCCTTCTACAGACTGCTCATTTGCTGTGTTTTAAACATATTCATGTACTTCAGTCCACGTGGCTGTTTGGAAACGAGCTATCCAAACTCAGATAGTAATTGTAAGCTGTACATTTATATTCCATTTTACATTTTATTGCAATTTGTAAATCCTATCAGTAATTGATTAGAAATGTTCTTCAGGGAAGCTAGATATGGTACAGTCAGGTGTCTGAAGGTGCTTGCTTTATGCTTATTTCCTTTTTATTGGTGAGAAAAATCTAGGGTTTTTTAGCATAGTACTGTCCGCCACCCAGCTGTTTGAATGCTAGAGTGATACACATAGTAAGAATGTAAGAGTGGCCAATAAATCCTTCCCTAAACTCAGAGCTCAGAAAGGGCCAGCACGCTTCGTAAGGTGGGAATCACTGATTTGGCTTTCATGAATAATATATATTTCTGCCTTTAGTAGTGTCAGCTCCAATACATTTGTCTAATTTATAAAGCTTTAATACGTAGAGGTTTTACAGGTGGTATTTAGCTAATTCTTATCCCACGATGATATCTTGAGCAAATGCTTAATTTCTTTTAGCACTTAGCATTTCTCGGGCAATAATTTTTGGTCCAGTTGCATTCAGGCTGAATCTTAATTTTATGTGTGTGTCACTTAACAACAGAAGCTTTGGGGAGTAAAGACTCCTGTAATTAGATTTGGCATATGTTTTCATGATAGGTGAAATAGTTTGCATGCTTCTAGAATAAATATTTTCTGCAGCTCGTATTTATAATAATGGTGAACAATTGAACGTGTTAGCTCTGAGTCCTACATGTTTAGTGTAAGCTGTGGCTTTTGGAACATGTACCCTTGTGATTCAAAAATATTGAGTCCTTTATAATGGCATTTTTTTGTTGTTGTTTTAATACTCCAAAAAAGGGAAAGATCAAAGTGCAGTCTGTTCTTTCCTGCCCTTCTAGATATACAAAACAGCTGCAAAGCACAATCAACTATTGTAGTAATATGTGCCCGAGGTCTATAAATAGATGTAAAGCTTCAAGCCTGAACCGTGCTACTAGAGAGGCCAGGGGATTTTTGCTTGGGGTTACTAAACATTCCCTTGCTTGTTTGTGGTTTAGAACCATAATTTCCTAGGCTGCTATATTCCAATTAAATTTGAATTCAAAATGTTTTTACCATGAAGGTTTTACATGACTTCACTGTTTGCAGTTTTCTCGTTCTGTGTTTTTTTAACCTATTTTTTTTCCAACGCACCAGAATTTTGCAAGTTTCTGAAGTAAATCAATTTAAATACAAGAACTAAATTGTTTACCAAAAGAATATTGCTGTGATGTATGGCCTTAGTGGGAAGTTTATGGAGGTATGTATGAAGAGTGAGAATCTGAATCATGTTTTTTCTTTAAATTGTGGTCTGGACTCTCCCTCATCCTGGAAATGTGTAGTGTGGTGCTTGATAAGAGCTTTGTGTTCTTTTGAACTGGAAAGTAGGCGGCTGCTGCAAGTACGCTCTGCCTCACTGTGCAAGCGAGTAATAAAATCTGTATGGCATATTTAGAGCTGTTAGAGCTGTTCCCAGATTTTTTAATTCAATATGCTGCATACTTTTTATTCATCATGTTAACTCGTATTGGAAGAGCTGTTGAGAATGTGAGAGCTAGGGACTTGTGAGATGATGAGAGAAAAATTAGTGTATTTGGCAGAAGTAAGGTGTTGGAGATAATTTGGGTTTTGAGTATCCAGGATGTGGTTGAAGCTGCTGCTGGCAGAGGTGAAGGAGGCTTGAAACTGCTCATCTCCTTTCCACGCTCTCTCTCTTCCTGAAAAAACTATTGATTCCCATTGCATTTCAGCGACATCAGCACCTCACAATATCAGTAGTGCTGTCCTGCTTTAAATTTAAATGAGCGGCAGTGCTAAAAATAACTACTTTAGCATTTAGAATTGGTACTTTTCAGATGTAACCTTCATGCTTTGAGTCAGGTGAACCAGTTCATCTCTTGAGTCTCTCTTCTTTCAATGACAGGACTTGAAATTTGGTTTATCACTGCATATCAGGAGTGATTTAGAAGGTCTTGCCCCATATAAGTATCTCACCGAAGGTGTTTCATGAAGCTTTCAGTGCATAAATACAATTTCAGTATACGTGGTCAGCATTTTCCAAGGCCATGTGGGGTTATGGTGGAAATTCCTCAGTCAGAGAACAGAGTGGGAATTTCTAATACACTTGATGTTAAACAGTGTTGTTTCTGAAGAAATAGCAATAAAAATGTTGAAGGAAACACTGAAATCTTGACTGAAAAAGATACATAGATTCTTTTTTTAATAATGTACAGGCTTATAACATTTATTGCAGCGCCCAGACTTTCGTATAAGATGTAGGTGTGTTTATAGGGCTGCTGTTCTGAATGGTGGTGATGGTTACTGAGCTATGTTTGTCCATGGTTTTTGTCAATCTGACAAAATTAATGATGAATTCGGATTTACCTGAATTAATAAAACTCATCTAGTATGACCTTTCTTTGTGAAGATTAGGGCATGAAGAGGAATTTTTAAATGAAATATGACAAAAACTTGGAAAACTTCCTCCTCGCTATGTATTCTTCTGCTGGATCAATGAAAATCTAAACCAAACAGGCACATAGCAGATCTTGGAGACAAACAAAGCTTTTCCTGTAGTTTTCTATGGGGCAGCCATTTGGCTTCACAGGATAGCATCGGTTGTTCAGGGACCTCTGAAGGTGCCTTGTTCAAACTCGTGCTCAAAAGAGGTTTAGTTAAAGCTGGTTATTAGGGATCTCCCCAGCTGTAACTTGTCCTCATTGTACCTTGTCCCGTCGCTGTGCACCTCTGAGAAGAGCCTGGCTCCATCTTCTCCCTCCCCTCCTGTTAGGTAGTTGCAGTCTTCTCCTCTCAAAGCTGCTGAAACCCAGCTCTGTCCTCACACATCATGAGCTTCAGTCCCCTGATCATTGTGGTGGCCCTCCCTGGTGTCACCTCACTGTGTCAGGTGTCTCTCCGGACTGGGGAGCCCAAAACTAGACATGGTTCTCCAAGTGCCATCTCAAGTGCTCACTGGTATGCTCTCGTTGCTGAGGTCTCACTGAATAGCAGTGTGGTCTACCGGTCTATTGACTGCTCCCAGCATGTCATTGTGTCCTGTCCCCCCCAGTTTGGTATTGGCCATGAACTCAATGGTAACGTAGGGTTGTTTTCTTACTCAGAATGAGATCTGCAAATTGAGGAGCTCCTGCTCTTTGTAGAGAAAAGACAGACCAAACCTGTGTCCAGCACTAGATGACAAGTTACCCCATCTGAGAGATCTCCAGTATTTTACCTCTTCAGCTTCAAGAAAACAGACCATTTCTAAAGCACAGGAGAATGGGGAGGGGTGAGCACCAAACCTTGGTTTCATGTTGAGACAGCTGCGAGCACAGAGGACTCCTTTCTCCATAACCACTGCCACTCATCTGTGTGGAGGCAAGCGGAGTAGAAGAGGCTGAGAGAAAAAGTCAGTCTCCTGCCCCCTTCCTGCAAATTGTATGGAGGATTTTACCTGTTTTGAAAGGGCTTGAGCTCTTCTTTAGTGTATGTTTTGGTGAAGCCTGGTTCCTCACGTAGGAGAGATTCCAGAATGCAGCTGGAGAACATAGTCACAAAACCTCTTGCACTTAATGCAGTTGGTGGCCCTTCTCTACAGTGGAAGGGCAGGTTGAGCCTACACGGTAAGGTGGGGAACTTTCACGCCTGTTTGCTGGAGCCAGTCTGACACGTTTAATTTCTGACCATCAAGGAACTTTCTTTGTAGTACTGCTGGCAGCAGAGGAGTTTGCAGAAAGGACTAGAGAAGGCAACGTACACCTTAATAAGCGATCCTCGGAGGCCGTTGCCGTTCCTGGTTGGGGAGCATGTCCCAATATCTGTCTAACCTGTCAGTGGTTCAGCTCTGTCTCCTCGGGCAGAAGCTGGCCAGGAGGTCCCATTGGACTGCCAGGCTTAGAGCCAGATTCTGACTCCTCTCTCATGGGACCTGCCTTTTGTTGTCTCTTGAGTGCAGCGTAAGACTTGGAAGTTCCACTCTGCGCTCAGTTTAACACAAATCCATGGTTTTATCCCCCTTTTTTTCAGGAAAAAATATTCCGAAATATAATTACAAGATTGATGACTCCTCATTAGAATGAGAGAAACAGAGGGGATAAAAACATGCAGATACAGAGATGTGCAGATCCATCTGGTTACAAACAAAAGTAGAGAGAGGGAAAGGAGCATCTTTCGTTTTCATTTTCAGAAGGGTGCACCGAAGGGGTTCCTCTGGAGGCACTGTTGCAAGCACAGCATGAATCTGCATTCCTCAGCTGCATACGTCCGTGGAGCGCCCAAGGAGATACTGGCTGTCAAGAGGGTCTGAGCTGCAGCAGCAGCAGTGCTGCAGGTGCTTGCAAGAGCTGTGGGAGCGTGAGGAGTTGCTCTGGGGGCATGGTCTGGGGGTGCTGCTCTCGTTACATGTTCTGTCACAGATAATAAAGATGATGAAGAGCCTTTGGGGAGGTCAGTGGATTCTTTGTTTTGGACTAGAAGATGATGATGTCCTCTCAGTTTCTTTTCCCAGAAAAGAGCATGTAATCTGAAGCATTTTAGAAGGATTGGTTTCTCAGGGCAGATTCTGTATTGCAGATTCTGTATTGCATGCTCCTCTCTTTGGGGATCAGCAGGCTCCAGCATCTTTGCCCAGCATTTTTAGTGCGTGAGGCAAAAATGGGCTTAGCCTTACCCAAGTACCCAGTGTTTTTATTTGCTTTTGAGAGGAGTAGCTGTTCCTGTGTCTTCCTGAAATACTGTTTTTTTTTCTGTGGGATCTTATTTGGTTTCTGATGTTGTTATGAGCCCCTCTGCTGAACTCCTGAAATCAGCTTGTTATCTTGAACAAAGTGTAGCTGTTGTGATAGTCCTCACAACAGTTCCCTGTTTGAGTTGGCAAATCTTTTCCTGAACTTGCTGTACCCTCCCGTAGATAAAGTGGCAATCTAAAAGCAGCATAGACATCACACCAAAAGATCAGATTCAGGCTTCACTGAGCACAGCTACTTTTTTTTCTAAACCTCCAGACTTCTGTGCTTGCTGGTTTGCCTCAGAGAAAGTGCAGCTACCCTGGGTGTGTGCACCATGCTGCTCTGGCTGAAAAGACAAATGCTTTGCTTGTGCTTTGGTGCTAACGGGAGAGCAGACTTAAAATAATCAGTTTTCCTCTAAAGTAAACAACATTTATGCTTCTGACATAAAAGATGAAAAGCATACCTCCTTTTAAAACCAGGACTTGCTCCTTAAGGTTGTGGCAGCTTCATAAATTAAAAAAAAAAAAATAAATTCTATATACTTCATATGAGAAATTCTTTTTAAGAAACACTACATGATTTCCATATTCTATATATCCTTCGTATTCTACAAAGAGGACACCCAGCTGTTGTTTAATACATTTGATAGATGGCTATGACTCAGTGGAACCCTCCAGTAACTATCAGAAAAGTATTTCCTTTGACTTGTAAGTGTATAGGCTCCCGTTCCAGTTTCCCCAGTGAACTCTTGCATGAAATTCCAGTGGCCTGGATCAATGAGAAATTAAAACGTCCTTTCTTGGACTAGGCAGGTAATTGGGGAAAAAAAAGACATTGAATTATGGGTTTAGTGCAAAAAGTTTGTTTTAGGTTGGATTTTGTGCTCTGCAGGAGGATAATGCTGTTCATTTTGAAGTTTCATTTTCCTAAGAGATATGAATGGAGGTTTCTAGCTTAGGGAAGTGTCTCAAGTGGAACAAAAACTGCTGGCCATGCATGTAACCTGTTGGGCCTTTTTCTGTTCAGCAGAGAGCTGCAGCTCTGCGCTGGGAGATCAGTGAAGCCTTCTTCAAAAGCTATAAGCTGCATAATGCATTTAATTTTGGCTTGCCTACTTTGGTACAACTTTTGATTTTTTTTTTTGTTTTGTTTTTGTTTGGTTTTTGTTTCGTTTTTTCCCTGCGGAAGAAGTGATCATTCTATAAGCTCCAGTGGAAGACTGCTATATGGCAATGTATGTTTGCATGCTCATATATATATTGTAATATAATTCTGATTTTCCTGGTGTTTCTAAGATATCCTATGATGATGCTTTCTCAGGGAGAAAAATCTGATTTCTACATGATGCCCGCAGCATTGATGTGTCTTCCTTTACTTTCTGAAAATATTTTTTAATATATTTTGTGCAGTTTTGAAAAAATAATTTGTTTAATCTTAACTTTTTAATAAGTAAACTTTTATTAAACAAGTTTGTTAACAAAGCTTTTTAGATTTAATCATTTGGGAAGGTGCTCTTTGTTTTGACATGAAATTCTTCTATGATTTTTGAATTGCTGGTTAAGAAAGGAGGGTGTGCAAGAGGAGTGGAGTGCAGTCCAAAGTCCACCCAGGAGGAGGATAAAATGCCCGCAAAGAGTAGAGATTTCACTGTACACAAAAGTACTGTGAAAACTGAGACGTAGACTTGTGCAATTTGAGGTTTTGACGTTAGTGACAGGGAATATATGTACTGAATAACCTGTCCACTCACCTGGAAGTCATGCACTCTGTTCAAAAGCATTCCATGCTATCAGTGTATTTAATTTCATTACGTTGGTTTAATTTCAGTTTCCTTGAAGGAAGGCGTTGTGAATCGAAGGGCGATTCTAACTGTCATTTTTTCTCTTTTGAAATTTCCTATGCATCTTTGAGCTTTGCAGCTGCCTTGCTATGCTCTAGATGTGGTGTTACTTCCTAACCAGCAAGAGATAATACTGGTTATCTCAAGGTGATAGTAAAAAGTGTTAGCAGTTGATTATAAAATGCTCCCTTTACATAAAATAGTATATACAAGTGTGAGGGTGACAAAAAGCATATTCTCTTTCTCATTCAGATAAGCTCAGAGTGTTTATTAGATATTTTTGAAAAAAGAATTGCTTGTTATCAGTTCCAAAAAAAAAAAAAGCCCCACTTTTAAGATGAGTAGGCTAAAACCACTGTGATCCGTCGTGTTTCTGATAAACCTTGATCCCTAACTTCAGGGAAAGAATAGTCCCACAAAATACTTCGTTCTTCATTGAGGTATTTTGTTTTTGAATGCTTGGATCTTCAAATAAATAATGAAAGACTTCATTAGGCAAGTGATTCGGTAGAAGTGCAAAGAAATTGGATGGGAGAGGTGCCCCTTCCAGCTCTAACAGACTTCTGACAGCAAATGGCCACGGCAGCATAGAAGCAGATACAGGGGTTGGAGAAATATTTAGCCTTTAGATTTCTTTCAATTTTGCTTAGTATAGCCAAGAGCCCTTTTTTAGGGCTTGGTAGGGGAGGGGCTATTTCTTCTTGTTTCAGTGCTTTTACTTGATTTTTAGTTTTTTAGGGTATCTTTTTAGCTTTTTTCCCCACCGGTAAGGCTACAATTAAATTCGTAGCTTTCAGAAGAATCTTCTTCTGGAGACCTGAAACGTTATCTTTACTTTTACCAGTCTCCTTTACACCTTACTTCAAAGTGATTAAGCGACTTCTAATAACTCCACGTCTAAATGAGAAGGGATTTAAGTTATGCAGGTATGGCACAACACCAGCCCAAAGGCCCAAAAATCAAGCTGGCGGGGGGGGGGGGGGGGGCTGATCCCCTAATTTCCATAAATACCCAGGCCTCTTTATACAGGTACCTCGCAGGGCTGCTTTCTTGCTGTGTGCTGTAACACCCTTTGCA
This sequence comes from Morus bassanus, assembly GCA_031468815.1. Classification (NCBI taxonomy): domain Eukaryota; kingdom Metazoa; phylum Chordata; class Aves; order Suliformes; family Sulidae; genus Morus; species Morus bassanus. The sequence goes on from CM062572.1 coordinate 49,675,022, forward strand.
GAGAGGCTGGAAAAAGAGAAGAGCCTTTCATGCTATGTATGCTGATCTTATGGTTTAATACTCTGCTTGAAGATGCCCGGACACTACAAGGTGGAGGGTGATGCAGGAATTTGCATGGCTAAAGTCAGTTTTCATGACGGAAACTTTCTGTCAAGAAACCTGTTGTGTGGTGTCATTTAACCATAAAGAAAGCTTCCACAAGAACAACTTCTTCCCCATTTCTATCCAAAATGTGAAGTATTTGACATGTCCCGAACCTACTGTCTCTTACATCAGTTTATCAACAGATTACTCGGGGTAATTAGCTCTCTAGCATGCAAACATAACAGAAACATTATTTATATTGTATTTTGTTGTAGGTATGAGATGCCTTTTCCTCAGAGCTAGGAGGCTGGCTGAATCAGTTCATCAGTAGATTAACTAGAGGAGATAGTGGGCCACCATCTTGTGGTTTTGGATTTTTGAGGAGATGAGTTTCCGTAGTGAACTATCTATTTATACCAGCTCAGAGCCCACTGATTTTCACCCCTGTTGTTTTTGCATTCCAGACACATTCCTGTACTCCCCAGTAATAACTTTTAGCCTGAGGGAAGTTTGAAATGTAATCAGCTAGTTATTAGCACAAAGTCTGAGAATGTTTTTGCAAAGGATGAAGAAATCAAATATCGGATGTGAGCTGACGGAGGAGCTGGTTGTTGGGGGCTTGCTTTGGTATGAAGCAGGCTGCCAGGTTTGGTCCAAATGCAGAGAATAATAATAGGTGATTTATGGAATATTCAAACCATGGAACAACAGAAATGCTGGTTTTACCCGTGCCTGTTTTATGTCACTTGAATGACTTCTACTCGCTTGTCAGCCAGTGGTGTTAGTATCTCCTTTGGTCTTAAAACTAGGTTTGACTATCAGCGATGGGACAAAGACTTGTTGTTCTTGGTATGTGGATGAACTCATTGCAAACACAGTAACAAGCCAAAGGAACATGTCAACACACTTGCATTTGGAGAATGTTTATTTAACTGTATGTTATTTAATGTCATTCACACTAGGTAGATTTAGTGACATGACGTAATGATGAGCAAGCAAATCTGTTGAGTAACAAGTGGCAAATTTCAATATTAATTTCATCAGGCGGTTTACCATTTGGACACATGAAAGAATTCATGACATATGTTCTATATTTTATGGGCATGTTTCATCTAAGTTGTGATTAATCTCTCAAGTTATATTACTTGGTGAAGTACAAGTTGCTGAACTGTTAGTGATATAGCACTTGAAGTGAATGCACAGGACCAGAGGTAGCATGGTTTAAGTCTTGGCACGAGATACCTGTTTGCTCTAATGTCTCCTGACCCAGGTGTTTGTCTCCTGTATGCTGGGAGCTTTGAGTGACGGTATAAAGACCATCAACAGCTACTCATGTGACAAAGTTTGTTCTCTGTCCTTGTAGTTGGGGGGGGGGGGGGGGTGGTGTCATCACCCTTCTTGCGTGTCATGTCATCTTCTAGTAATAAGAGGTGCGGTGTGCTCCATTGGACAGTGATATAATGGGACAGGGCAGTAGAAGATGTCCTAGAAGATCCCTTGTTATGGTGGTTTTCAACCTGTCGGGGTTTGCAGACTCCTATGGGTGCTCTGGCATGCTTAGAGACTCGAAGCCAGCTCTCAGCAAGCTCGTTTTCCTTGGTTTTTGTTCACAGACCCCTAACAAATACTCCATAAATTCACAGACTAAGGATGACAGACTGAAAACAACTGAAAATCAAATCAGCTGTTGGATAAGACTCTTCCAGTGGAGAGGTTGGCTATGTCTTTCTCAGCAGCATAACTAGCCAAGGGCATGGCACCCTTCATGCGAGGTGGCAAGTGCCTTCTTGCAACTAGCCATCGCAGGAGCCATCGTGTCCTTGAGGGTCTGCTCCATGTGTAGCACCACATGGTGGGTCTCCACAATGGGCTTAGGGCTGTGTCCCAGGTAAAACAGATCCATGTTGGGGATCCGACCTGGAGTCCAAAACCGTGGCTGTCATGTGAAGAGGAAGGGGGCGGTTAATGTGTGGTGTCAGGACTAGAGGCTGTCTGAATGTTAGACATAGAGGAAATGGAAGGCGTTTCAGAAACTTATTGACTTTGTGAATAAACGTAGTGCTGCAAATATTTCCTTTTGAACTTTGTTTTGCAACTTTCAAATTCTTTTTATTTTAGGGAGGGATTGTTTGTTTATATATGTTACTTAAGGAGGGGAAATAAACTGTATGAAAAGATGATACTCTCTGCTTGGGGAAGACTCAGCACTCAGTAGCTGTTCTCAGCAGCGGCTCTCAAATTAATCTTTCTTTTGTGCTAGAAACACTGCAAATACTCTGTGGCTGAAGTTTGCCAAGTGAATTAAAAATATAGCTGTATAGTGATGCATACTTACATAGTAGCTGCGCTTAGGGATTTCTTCTTCACCACCTTACTAGTGTTACACTGCTATACCAGAGTTACTACTGCTATATATTGTTATTCTGAAGTGCCTCCTGCAGCAGTTTTATTTGCATTAGTTTTATTTTTCAGTACTGAATTAGTAAGCATTTAAAACTGTCAACCACATGCAAACAAGTGGTGCGTAAGTTATGAATAACAACTTACCTTGAATTACAACTGCCTGTTTGTATTGCACAAGGCACGACGTCCGGGGGAGTTGTGAAACGACTGAATTCAGTAGTGCAACATCATTTCTATTTATCTGGTTTCTTGTAGTCCATTTGAATGAGTATCTTGATGCTCCCACAATTCCCACAGCCAGCGATCCTGGTAGGGGGATTGCTGGATTGCTGTGTTGGAATATGCTGGCTCCGCTCCAGTCCGTCTGCCACGTGATGAGCAATATTTTTGCAGGCTCTGTGGAAGCTGTGCTTGCTTACTGCGTAGCTCTTCAGTTCTGACCAAAGAGCAACAGAGCTTGGATGGGGGAAAACAAAACAAAACAAAAAAATCATTATTAACTGATTTAACAGTAATAAGTAAAATGTATTTAACAAGCACTTGGTCCAAACATCAGTTCTTCAAACTGTGCTGGTAGGCTCTGATGGCAGGTGAAAAAATGATTCTCTTTTTCTTTACTTTGAAAACCGATACAGAGATGTCATTTAAAAAAATTAATATCCTCTTATTTTTAAGGCAGGAATTATTTATGATCTGCCAGTTTATTTCTTTTGATTTAGTCCCTTAAGGACAAATGTCTTCTTTTCTCTCAGTATGACTTAGGGTATTCATGTCAATGAAGTGTTATTCAAGGTAATGTCACTGAATGTACTTTGGTAAAATTTCACAAAATATTTTCATTGTCTGGAGAATATTTCTGTCTCATTCTTTTCAATTAAGTATTTAGGGTCACTTACGAAGTGCAGGGGTCATCTTTATAAAGATGCCCCAGTGCAAAGAAACAGGTATAGAGAAAAGAGAAAAGCTTGGGCAAATGTAGTGAAGGTTGATTGAGCAGCAGAACCGGTGGTATGCACTCCTAAAGCCCTGCCACACCACCTCAAATAATTGCTTTTCTTTAGTTACTGCTTTCTGTAATAGGCAGAGGTGATAAGGAATGCACGTGGATATCCGGTACTGAGGAAAGGTTAATGAGCAGTGTCATGTGATGGGTATTTGGAAACATGAGTTAGTTTTCTTACATGTGGTCACAAAGATGTCTGAGATGATACATTTTCATTTTGCCTTAAGTGAAAGTGTGGGTGTTTGCTGTGTGTTTTCAGTATTGTTTAATCAGTTGCATGGCAAAAAAATTTTGAAAACTGCAGGCGACAGCATGGTGTCTGGTTTTTACTTTACCTTTTAAATGTCAGACCGTGAGTTTTTAACAGTGACCAACCAAAACCAGTTCCCTGTGCAGAGCCCACCAGCTCGTAGTAGGTTTGCATGCGCTTCTTAATTGCTTTAGCTTTACTTGCCTGCGAGTCTGTAGAGAGCGGTGCAGTTGCATGGCTCTGCACGAGGGCATAATTAGCCTGTAGCATTGCCCTGGCTTAAATAAAATGCTGATTTAGCATGTCAAATCCAGACTACCTGCATTATGCAAGAGGGGAAGAATTTGCCTGATTGTAGTCCTGTCAACACAAAGAGATTGCACCAGTATAACAAAATATACTTCTAAAGTCTTGTTTAAATTGGTGCGTGCTCTTGTCTGGATTCTATTAAAAAATTGTTAGTATTGAGAGCCACAATAGTTCGCTCTCTTACCAAGGGCCGGAGCAGGCTCCAGTTGCATCAGACTATTGTTTTTTATTGGAATCCTTTCATGCATCCTGCGTGCTTGCTATTCACCATTTCTAAAACATCAGTCAAAAAGATAAGTGGCATCTTCTGGTCCCGAGTGAAATTTTCCTGGGTGGGATTTCTAATAAACTTCTAACCGCTTTCAATCTGGCCATGCCTTTTTAGTTTAAAATGAATAAATTCCCATTCCCGAGAGCCGACAAAACTTTCACTTGGAGCCTCTCTCTCTTCAACTTACTAAATTCCGCCTGTGTTTAGCAGAGGCTGGTACGGCCATCTGTAGTTCCTGAGGTACGCCAGCCAGTGTGTGGGCAGAAGAAAATTTAATATATAGGATGTCTTTCTGGAATGCTTGTGGCTTTGTATAATTGTCCCGTCTAGAGGAGTGGAATTTTTCTGGAAAAATCCTCATCTATCCATAGATCTCTGTTGTTTAAATAGATGGTTTGAAGTCCTTGCGTTGGAGATATCCCCTGTGCAGTTTTCTGTATCGCTTGTTTCCCTCCCACAGTAAAATGTGGTTTTCAGTTGGAAACGCTGTTTTGTTTATAATAAAAGGAAGTTTTGGAAGTATATGCTACATATCCCCAAAGGATTGTTGCACTCTGAGTGATCTGGAATGTCAGAACTTCCCATGAGTGCAAATTCACCAGGGAAACACTGACAGATGCCCAACTGAGAGCTTGGATTAAAGAGACTATACAGGAAGCTACTGTCAAAGGCTTCCTCCATCATCTTGCTGACTTCCATGCTGTTTTCATGGCCTGGCCGCTAGCAGTAATTTAATATAAGTACAGGGATGCACATAATGGAGGTGCATTTACGGAGGAGTTCCTGGGTCTCGATGCGTGGTCCTGCATTTGTTAAAATGGAAAGCTAGGCAGAAGTTAAGGTTGGTTATTGCCTCAGCTATGTGGTTTTGAACTTTGAGGTACTTTCTTGTCAATTATGAAGGGGGGAACAAACCCCAAACGCACATTTGCACACTAATCAAGAAACTGGAAGAAAATGTCTCTTCAGTGTCTTCAAAAGACTTTACAGTGTTGTGACCTTATCATTTTTCTTAAATAACAGAGTCCCTAGCATGCCAGAACAGGCACATCATATATCTAAAATGTATTTACATCTGCTTTACATCACTGCAGCCATGCAAAGCAGGCTGTGTGTCTCCATACCACAGCTCACAACTTGTGAGTGGATGTAGTAGTGAGCAGGGCAGTGCTGGAGAGTGGCTTTACTGGGGCTGAGATTGCTCAGTTTTCATCCCTGCTGCAAAGCATTCCTTCTGCTCCTCTGCCTCTGCAGTTCCTTCGGCACTGGCACCTCATTCACAATCCAGCAGGGAAGCAAATGTTGAATTTCTAAACAGGCTGTATTCATGGTTAGATTCCATTTCTAATTCATTATTCTTTAGGTATATTTTCAGAAAATGTATTCTGTGGTAGGAATAGTATAATTTTTGAAGAAGTTTGAACCCCCTGAAAAGCCATGCCCTTGCGTGCTTGGTTGACTCTTTTTTCAGCAGCTGCATTATTAAAAAATTTCATTTTCTCTCATCATGCTCATTCCTTCCCAGCTGTTAAAAATAACACAGAGGGCAAAGGGATAGTCAGTAAATGTGAAAAATAATGCCAATAAGATAATAGCACATGCTTTTCCGCACATGTAAGTACATCATGGAACTTGTTTTCACAGAGGTATTGCAGAGACCAAGACTGCAGGAGAGTTTACAGGACTAAGCAGTGCATATCAAAGTCAGACAGTATCTTTACCAGTTAATCCCAAATATCCTAGAGCTGGAGTTAGGCCCTTTTTTTGCTTTAAATGTAGGAACATCATATATCTCTTAGGTTTGGTGAGGAGTCCTTAGGACAGAGATAATCTATTATCTGCAACACGTTACTAAATTTGCGGGACTTCAGGCTTCTCTTGTGGAGCACACTGTTTCTTACTGAAAAATCCCAGGCTTACCTTTTGAATCAAACCTACTTTTCTTTCTTATTAAGGTGTGAAGCTGTGAGCTGTATGGAGTAAAAATGAGTTCAAAACCAAGAGCCATTCCAGGGAATGGGCTCGTCTGCTGTTTGTTTTCAGGCCATGGTTGGTGGCACGCAGGCACCGGCAAAGCCAGTGGAGCAGAAAGTAAATAAGGGCAGTTGTAAACCCCAGGATAAGGATCGGGCTCGCTCGTCATCCCATCTTTTATTTTTCCAGTAGAACTTAAAAATACATATGTAAATATATTCGCAAGCCAACAGTGTTGGCTCGACCTTTGTGTTTGAGCTGCATGTCCGTGCCTAGGACTTTTCTCTGCAGTGTTTTTTGTTTGGGGTTTATTTTTTCCTCACACAGGTGAGAAAATGATAAAAGAAACTGAAGAAGGATAGACCAGCAGCCTGCAACTTTATTTCTGCAGTTTAGCTATAAATGTAGGTTGTGGGTTTGGGTACAGGGTTCCCCACTTAAAACTGGCAGATGCTGAATGCCAAAATTACACATATGTTGTTGATCAGCATTTTCCAAATGCACTGTTGTCTGTTAGCTGATCAAAAGTAAGCCTTTTGTTTAGCAAAAGAGGCATAAGAAAAACAGTGGTTTTCCATAATACAGAAGATGCCTCTGGTTTCTCTGGCTCTTTGCAATTCTTCTTTGGAGATTATGAAGATAGGTTTGGGGTTTTGTTTTTTGGAGTTTCTTTTGTGTTTTCAGTCTATAAAGTTCTGTTTCTTATTATCATTTTTTCTGCTTTCCAGAGACCTAAGAGATAACAAGTTGGCTCATAAATTCCCTTGCTAATTTTAGCCACAGGAAATGTTGCTCCGTACATTCAAAGTGCTTTTCCAGGTAGGCTGGTTTGTTAGAATCCAGGCGTTTTGGGTTATGTGCTTTTGTTTGCACTGAGCTGGAAGTGGTTTCTATGGGTTAGAGGGTGGGACTCGCTTCATTGGAAATGCAGGTTTGCAGGTTGGAGAAAATTACTTTTATTTTTCATAAAGTCATCCAATGTCGTCTTGCACAGTCCTGCAGTGTGAGTGACAGAAAATGCCTGTGTTATAAAAGACGGTGATGGGCTTTTGGTTTCCAGCTATACTGCTGAAATATCTGGACATTAAAAGCTGAAATTCCGGACTACAGCAGGACAATTCTTAGGAGTATTTTTAGGTCTTAAAAAAGAAAAACCAAAACCCATGGAATATTTTTATGTCATTCTACACAGCCACTTACCAGACCGATGGGATGCGTTGTGTCTGACTTTCCTGGCACTCCCACTGCTATTTTTCAAGAAGGATGGATATCATAATGTAGGGTTTTTTAGATTGTATTTAATAATATTGAAGTGTTCAGTAAACCGCTGTGGCGTGTAATGTTGCACGCAAACCATACCTCACGCAGAAGCAGTAGAAATTTGCAAGCATTTTGTATAGGGTTTATAAGAATTAACATAAAAGTCTTCCTTAATTGTGTGTGAAGTCTGCTGGCTTTGGCTCTGCAGGGACCAGATTGCTTTCAGGTGTGAAGACAACAAGAGGAAGGGACTGTGCCTGTGGTCTTTTGTGGGGAGCAAGTCTGCGACCATGGGACCTGGCAGCACTAACGTCTCTTGCTGGATTTGAGAGGTCAGGTCGTGTGCTGAGGGAGGGGTGTAATTTGTTGGGCTGCCCCTAGTACCTGGAGGAAGGACAGCAAAAGAGATGGTGTGCCTGAAAGAGAAGTAATTCTCAGTGATTCTGGGGAAGTTGTTTAAATGAGTAAAGTAAATGTGTGTTTGCTGTATGGTTATGGAAACATGTTCTACTCCTCTCTGAAAATCCTGTTTAGTTTGTCTGGGAAGGTGGTGAAAAAGGTGAAGGTCTAGAAAAAGTGAAAATGAGGGAACTATGACTTTGTAGTCAGAAGCAAGCAAAAGCAGTGCCCCATGGGTATGCGTGGGGTGGGAGCTATTACAGCCTTGCAGCTGGAGTAGAGATTAAACGTTAAGACAAAATATCAAGTTAAGTACTCCTTCCTTTCTCTCTGATCCTTCCTGAGGAGTGAAGGAGAACAGCACTTTCTTAGATGCTGCGTCTAGTGTTGTTTGAACACAACCGCTGGTAGTTCCTTCAGGAAATCAGATAAACTCTGTTTGGCACAGCCCGTTGGGCACAGCTAGCAGGCTGGGTTAGGCAAGTGTTTCCACTCTTGGAGCATCTTGTAAACTTGCTGGAAAAGCAGCTCCTCTCTCAGTTAAAGATCAGGTTAACAACCCCACATCCTGGGCTTGATGCCTTTGAGGGAACCTGTAAGGTTATGCTGTGGAAGCTCTGCACTCAGTTCAACACGGGCAAGCAGATGTTTGATTGTCTACCTGTGCCTCTTTGGGGAGGAAGGTGCTGCAAGCAGGTGTCCTGTAAGTGGCCACTTTGCACAGCCTTTGGCACTGCACAATCCCAGGAGTCCTGGGCTGCTTCAGAGCTTCACGCAGAAATGTATTAATTTTTTTTAAATTATTATTATTTTTTTCCCAGTTGCTGAAATGCTCGACTGCTATTTTTCTCTCCAGGTGATCTAATTACAATGCAGCGGCTTGCTTGAAATTAGAAACGTACCTATAGGTCTTTACATGCCTAAATTTCTGAAAACCGAAAGCCTAAAGTTGAGTTTCAAACTCAGAGCGACTCCAGCGAGTTGTGATGTAGAATTACTACTAGTGCATGGCTTTTCTGTTCTCACAACTATGACAGTTCAACTGACCGAGAGATGTTTTGCAGGGATTTCGCAACCCCTTTGATTATGCAGTTTTAAAGATGGTCCTCTGAGCTTTTGCTTCTCTCTTCAATTCTGTGCGCACAAGTAGTTTAATCATGAAATTATTAGAAGCTTCAAGGAGAAAAACGCTCTGAGGTTTTTTTAAGTATAACAATCTTTTGCCAAGTTAAGATGGCAAAATAGGAAAAAAAGAAAGCAAGTAACGACCCCCATTTACATTTAAATTAGCCCATTTCTTGGCACTATGTTCAGCTTGGTTACTAGGTACCTCTAGATTTAAATCTCGTATTCACCCGTTTTCACATTTGCTCTCTAGTGAAATAAAGTGAAAGTTTCTGTCCTTCAGTTTCTAATATTTATGGATTTTGAGCAGCATTTCATGTTCTGGTTGTATATTGTGGGCAGCTGATCCTTTGAGTAGCTGAGCATCTTAGCAGTGTGTGTCAGTACTGCTGTGCGGCGCCATCGGGCTCTTGGGGGTCCGCAGCGTTGCTTGGCTTCTGCTACTTAGGAGGTTCCTTGTTGTGGTGTGAAGTACCAGTTCCCAGTTCAATGGATGAGAGCATTGTGCTGGGGAGGACCATGAGGTTTGTATGACCTCTCTGTGCAAGAGTGGGTCTAATAAAGTAAGGAAATAGTCCCCATAAATACAGATTTGGCAGCTATTGGGTTTTAAGAATGAGGGAGAGTATTTGCTGCTGAAAATCATCTTTAGATTCAGCAACAACTTGGACCCAAAGGATACTAAAGCTCTTGGAATGATGATATACACTATATTTTTTCTTGCATAAACATTAGGCTAGGTTAGTAACTGAAAAATTCAGCTTTGACAAGGAAAAAAAAAAAAAAACAACATGGAAGAGGTAGAGAGATGCCAAAAAGAAACTGTAATTAGAAGAAGTAAATGCATTTCTGGTCTTTTTTTTTTTTTTGGGTGGGGGGGGAGTGGTTGGGGTTTTTTTGTTATTTGCCTGTCATATTACATTCTAGAAATTGCAGCTAATAATTTATTTTACAGAGCAAGTCAGACTAATGAAATTGTATAGCTGCATGTTTTATTGTATGAGGAAACCTACCTGTGTAGGTCTCTGTTTCCTTTCCCTGGAGTGGCAGTGGCTGAACACCAGGATTTTCACTCACAGATTTTTGGCAAGGTGCAAAGATGATGTCTTTAAAAGGTGTGGAGAAAACTTTTTATTGTATTTCTATAAAGAGAAAGCAAGAGCTGATTGATTGCAGAGAAGCATAACCCAACAGTGAGTTACTACCCATCAGTTCAGAGAGAAAGGAGCTAAAGCCAGTCCTGAACCACAAAGCTTTTTTTATGACCTTGCTATACCACAACTAGTTACCTGGATCAGAGTTATATAAGATGAGATGTTAAATTATTGAAAGATAATAGCTAACATTGTTCATCATGGCAGACTGCAGCAGGTGATTAAAATTACTTTCTAGCTGGAAAGTAGTTCCTGCTCTCATGTGGGAGTGACAGACCTGGTGGTTCTCACAATGAAACAGTTTTCACACAGATTCTAATTTTGTGAGGTAAGATACTGCAAAAGTAAAGGGTTGTGAAAATAGAGCTCAATTAGTTTTATAGATTTACACTTATTTGGAAAGAGATATGATTAAATGCTTAAAGTATGTAGACTCTGAGGGAAATGATGGAAAGCTAGTGAAGGAGAAGCATTAATAAAAAGCTCTTTGGTAAAAGGGGGCATAATCAATACAATATGGATTTTATTACATCAGTACAGGGAATATCCCTAGTCTATAGAACAGAGGTCTGTATACTGGGAAGCAGGTATTCTGTAAGGGAAGGTCACCCCTTAGTTCCCCATACTGCAACTAAAAAGGTGAAGCGATTCATGGAGGGAGGAACAGGGATATATAAGAAGAGTGGGATTCTATTTTTATTAAATGAATCAGTAAGACCATGACTAAAATATTGCCATCGTTCTTTGGTGTCTCAGAATCAGTGCTGAAAAGGCTTTCAAAAGCATTTGAAGTTTGTTAGAGATGTGAGAAGTATGACACATTCAGTTTGCCAGAGAGAAAGTAATCTTCCTGTCTGCTATCAATAGAGGGCTGAAAAGTTTCAATTCCATGCAGGTGGAGCATCAAAAATTGAAACTTGAGTCTTATTTTACCAAGGAATTGCTTATCAGTGTTTGTATTAATCCCCTGTCTCTTGAGATGTCCTGTAGGAGAGGACATCCCGTCTTTAAAAGATGCACGGAGGGATGTCCTCTACTTACGTAAAAATCTGATTAGATTGGCATAACAGCAACTTCTGTCCTGAAGTCATGAGGATAAATGAGCTGAGAGAAAGGAAATAAATGACTTAATTAAGGACTTGAAGGACCAGAACATCTTTTCTTTCCTGTTTCCCATTCCTTCCCAACAAGTGACTTCCCACCGGTTACCTGAGACAGTTTTTCTCTGCAAACGCAGTTACAGTCAAGGATGGCAGAGTTGCTCCAGCCTGACCCATGTCGGTATAACCCAGTGGTGGGCAGGGGGCTGGCAGGGTGCAGGCAGGGAGGCAGCGCTTGGGCAGGGAGCCCCAGTCTCTGCCTGCCCCTGCCTATGCCCATGTTGCTGAACTTTCCAGTCGTTCTGCAACGACCGGGTTTTCTCACGCTGCCAAAACCAGGTTGAAGACTGGGATGTTTATACTAAGCCTTATTTATACTTCTGTTTATTTTTGTGCATACAGAAAATAATTTGTACGTGAGTGCATGCATATGTTTTTTTAATTGTTATTAAGAGTATTTTTTAGTGTTTGGGATGATTTTCTGTTTTTATAAGTTCAGAGGAATGCCACTGATGAAAAGAAAAGCTAACTGAAAAAAGGAGCCAAGTATAGAAATTTCCAAATGCTTCTAAAATTCAGTGTTAGTGAGACTAATGAACCCACTGTGCTTCTACGGAGATCTCACCTGTTAACTATTTTGTCAAAAATACACTTTACAGAGACTGCCATGTCAATATTCAAAATGGTTGAATTCAAGAAATAAGTGCTTTGGCTTAGTGTGCAGGAGCTGTTACTCTTTATAATGCTTACAGATTTTCAGAACTTGAAGACAAGTGAAGGAAATGGCTTGTGTTTCTCAAAGATAAATGATGTAGCTCATTTTTTCACCAGGGCAGAAACTACTATATGTAGTAGATTAGTGTGTTGGGGGTGGGTTGTTGTAGCCAGTTCCCAGTCTTTGTTTCCAAGACCCATCTCTTGAAAAAGCAGAAATGCGCTGCAGGATAAAGCCTGCCAGAATACAGATTTGCTCTCAGGCAGTTTGAGGTTGTCTTATTTTTCAGCATTTATTTTGAATAAATTTGGGGCAAAGGAACGAGTATAAGTTTGAGAATGGCAAGAGGGGAAGAAAGGATGAGCTTTGTCTTTATAAATGGCAGCAGAAGCATCTCATAGCACTTTCTTCACTGCCATATCTTGAGTGGCATCGTTGCACAGCAACACACACCAAAAATTGCACTGTTTGCTGGTTTTCGCATAAAGTAGCAGCTCCTCCGTTGTTGGCTTATTCATTTAATATTGTTGCGTTACCTAATTGATTTAAATGTGCTGCCTGGTGGTGTGGATGTTTTTCATTCCATACACCGTTTGTATGGAAAATGACAGAGCGTTGATTGTACTAATTCACTGGAGATGTAGAAGGAAGAGTACTGTTCTCATATAGTACATTTTAGTTACATCGATACAATTCTGCTGAATTAATGACCCCTTTTTTTATACCAAAATATTTCAGACTGAATGTGGGAGTTTTTGTGAAGCGTCACAGAGTTGCAAGGAATACTAAAGCAAATCATATTTTCCTATCATGAGAAGGATTTAATAACAAACAAAGAATTAGGTAGGCAATGTTAGTAAAGCTCTGCAAAGCTGAAAGATTTTTACATCTCCTAATTTTCCAGAACTTTCCAGAAATAACCTTTTTTTCTTACTTGCTCTCCTGAGACCCTGACCTTGCATCCAGTGCTAGGAGTAGCCCTGTTGACTTCATACTGAACGTGTGCTGTGATTCTGCAGGATATTGGCTTTTCTCTGTCCAATTTCAAACCACCCATTTTGAGTAACGCGCCATGTTCAGCGGATGTGGTGGGGCTGAGGAGCATGAGGAGGTAACGAAGAGATTTTTGTAGTCAGTTCTTGGTGCCAATGACCAGCCATTTTAGCCAACTTTAAACCCTGCAGCTAAAGCCCGTGGGACAAAGCGGGTGCGAGCGGCTGTTGGTGCAAAACGTGGCAATAGCGGCTGCGGGCCAGTGGGTTTGCCGGGGATGGGAAGGATGAGGGGTGGAGCAGGGCCGAGGAGCTGCAGCACTCTGTGGTTTCAGGTTGGGGCAAGGGTGGATTCTGCTTTCCCAAACACGTTTTCAATTACTGGCATACTGTAGCCTTTTCTCTTTTTTCTCAGTGTGGAGCTCAAACTGGAGATAATTTTACTGTATGCAGCAGATTGACGAAATAATTATGCTACACAGCACAGTAAGACAAAAAGTGCCTTTTCAAAAATACAAAAAAACCCCAAAGAAAATATGTTTGTTTAGAAAAAAATAGGGGAATAATAGGAGCAGAAAAATAATCCTGTTGCTTTAAGGTAGCTTTTAAAAATAGGAGTAGTAAGCTTAGTGCTCTAGCTTTTACCACAGTAAAGATATAATTGTAAGCTGATTGTGGTGAATTCCTTAAATGACAACCCCCATCAATATAAGTTTTAGAGAGGCAGCCCTACATCTGGAAGCCAGCAGCAGATCAGGATTTTATTAAGCGGCACTGCCAAATAAAATCTAAGCACTACTATAAGCGATATAAAAATAAAGATTGGCTTATAGTGTAGTATCTCGAATAGGAGAGCGAGTGCTCCGGAGCTGGGAGAGGCTGTGAGAACACCGAAGCTTTCTCAGCAGCTCTTGAGCCTGAGGTTGAAATGATCGATACCGATGCAGGTTTCTGCATTGGTTGTAGAAGTGTTCAGGAGCTTAAGTTACTAGTAGAATTAACAGAGAAACTGCAAAATTGCTATTAGTATGTCCAACTGATTTTTATCGAAAATGTTATAGACAAAGTATTCTCCATGTTATGTATTACAGACAAAAAAAAAAAACAAAACAAAAAAAAAAACCCAAACGTTGATAGAACATGATTTTCTGTCTGTATAGAAGGTTATGAGAGAATGACCTTATCGTAATGGACAGAAACCTGCCCTCTTCCAAGGGCTGCAACTTGACATAGTTATTTCCAGCTTTCATCCTGCGGATGGAGGCAATTGAGTGCAGTCGATGGTTGTGACAGTCACGTGTCTGGCTGCAGCTGAGTGACAAGGATCAGAAAACGGGAGCGGGGTGATGCACAGCTGACCCAAACACAGAACCAGCAGCCATCCCGTGAGCGAGAGCTTGGCTGCAGAATCACACAGGATGACAGTCTCTGGTGCCACAAAATAACGAGCACTTTCCAGTTCTGCGAGCTGGTGACCTCCCTGCTTTGCGGAGCACATCAGTGCCCTTCCTTGCTGAGTGGGAGATTTCCCATACAGTGGCGATAAAATTAACTCATTCAAGTTCAGAAAGCAGTGTGATTAGTAGCTCCTTCTTAATCTTTGTGCCTAGAAATAACCCAGAACATCATAACACAAAGTTTTAAGGAAGTAAAATAAGCGATATTCTAAACAAAATTCAGACCTTTTATTTTTTGAACAGGTTTTTGATATGCTCAGCTTGATACAGCATGGTATTTAGCAGCCTGGCCTTTAATATTGGCTCTGCTTTCCAATTATGCTTCAATTCATACAACAGTTGCAGAGAGCGTGTGTGGGCGTACGTGTGTGAGAGAGAGATTGATTTTGTTCTTTAAAAATGTGAAGTCTGCACTAACTATGAAAACCCTTCAGAATTTCTAGCACTTAAACGCCATTTCCTTTCTCAATGTGCTACCAACGTTAAGCAATCTTCACGACATCTCTCTGACAAATGGAGAGTGCAAGTGGAGGAATACATGCTGATTTTTCCGAAGTAGAATATTAACACAGACCTCACTGAAAAAATAGGCTGCAAATCCTTTCCAGAAATAGAGAGTTAATGGGAGAGCTCAGATTATGACTTGGAAGCGAATACATAAGCTCCTAGCTCTATTTTTTTGGAAGTACATGAGTGAAAATGGAATAAAGAAAGTACATGTCAGTCCTGGCTGTTGCTGTGTGTTAGGGCAGTCTCTTGTGTCTGGGACAGCAGATGTTGGGCAATCCTGATTGCCACCACTTTACACAGAGCATCTTTATATTCCTGAGCATTGTTCTTCACCACTGTCTTTTTTTTGTGTGCTGTATTCCCAAATTTTGATAGTGCTTTGATAGTATTACATATCTGAGAAGTCCAAAGGAGTGTTATTTTTGTCTTTCTGACTGTTCAATTTCTTTTTTCTGTAGGTTTGAAGACCTATCTGATCTCTGGTCAGAAGGTGAAGGAGCCCCACTGCAGCTGCCCACAAGCATTGCTTCCTGGCTTGGAGCCCGGAGATGGAGCCAGGATCCAGGGAGCATCGTCAGCCGAGAACACCAGTGACTTGACAAAGACACTCAAACATGCGGAAAAACTGAAGGTGAGTTCTTGTATCAAACCCAAGCAGCATAGATCTCAAACTGTGCAAACTGGGGAGAGATGTGTGAATGGGGAAACCTTACAGGTTTGTTTACGCACTGCTTTGTATATTCCTCTATATATATGTGTGTGTATACACACATACAGTGACAAAACATAGTTTAAGGGATGAAAAAGTTTACAAAGTAAAACGTGTCGCCAGTTGACAAGGAATCCCCGAAGTAAGGTGAACGCTTTTTAAAGGTGGTTTCAAATACATTGTTTGTTTTGGATTTTTTAATATTTCAGGACTAAGAAGTCAATGCTGCTTTTTCAGTGGTCTTGATTTTATGGGGGTAGCTACTGTAACTTCTATGATTTTCTGCTTTTGCTGCACCCTGCTTCTGCTGTTCCTCTATCGTGCAGGTCATGTACCTGTAAACCCTTTCATATCAGTATATAACAGACACCCCCACAAAAAGATAATGGGGTTGTTTGTGTGGTGGGAGAAAGAGCTCTGGTAGACTATGAGATTGTTCTTTATCAACTTGCTCGAGAAACCTATATCTCCAACTGAGGGCAATGATTTTTATGGATTCAGCTTAGAGAAATGATGACATTTTGTTATGTTCACACTTCTCGCAATATCTCTTGACAAGGAAATCTGTGAAACAATGTGTATTGCTTTGAAGCTTTGCTGTTACTCTCCACCTTCCAGCTCAGAACAGATTTCCCAAACAACAGATGTCTATTCTCTATTTTCATTTGTGCTAAGAGTTCCTCATCCTGGGTTGCCCAAGCTGGGCACGAATGTCAGAACCATGGGTCGTCATCTGCAGGTCACTGTCCTTAGACTTCACTGTGTTTGGTCCTGAGAGGATCTCTTCAACACAGGTTTGACATTTAGCTGACAGAGTTGATGGAGGGGTGACTTTCATGCTGCTCCATTTTTGCTGCTTGTATGTTTGTTGCCTGGATTAGGAAAGCATGAGTCAGGCACATTTACCCTGCCACTGGGCCAAGCTTTTAAGTTTTGGAGTAAAAACACCGGATCTCAAGTGAGATCAGCTGGAAGGCTGGCCCAAAGATTCGGTCCAATGTTAAGTGAGCTCCTTACAGAGCAAGCCAGGACTGTTTACAGAAGGTAGCTGTAGCCATCTGTATCCCTCCCCAAAATATGCACTGTGTGTGGTTTGACTGCATCCAAGGTGCTGGTGATACTTTTCTATTCCTTCTCCCGTGTAAGAAGGATTATATCTGGCATCCCTCAGGCACCAGCTTTGCAGCTCTCTCTCGTCTTTCAGTGGAGGTACTAGCGAATAAGGTAAGAAAATACATCTCGGAGCAGTCAATGGGTGCCTGTACAAATAAGCCTGACTGTGCTGCCCAGTGCATGGCCATGCAGAGGTACAGATGTGGCAGTAAGGGGTAGAAACTTCTTTATTTCAAATAGCGAAGGAAGAAGAATGCACTAAGTGGAGCAGTATGACTGAGCTGCCTGTCCGTGGAGCAGAAGGGAGAGAGGAAGGATTAAAGCAGTAAAAACTAAGGGTGCTGTTCTGAGAGAAAGCAAGGATGCCTTGTTATTGTCAGGCAGCAACGTTATCTGTAACTGGAGGACCATGAAACTACAGCGAAATACAGGTCTGACCTGACCGCAGCTAGGATTTGATAAAATTTGTTATGTATTAACTTGTGGTACATGCTGTTAAAATGACTCAAGTCCAAAATGAAATCTGTTGTTAAGGCTCAGCTATGGTATGTATTTTCTAAAACACGGGGTGACTTTGCAGAAGGGTAGACAGAGATGCACCGCTATTCCTAAACAGCTGGTATGTAATGTGGAGGCATGCTGCTGGCCCACGATGTTTTGTTTACTGCCCAGTCCCCGATTTTCTGCTCTGGGACTGTCTTGGCTGGGTGTTAATTGCTGTTTAAATGCTGAGTGATGGTCTGCACAGTACAAAAGTGCAAACGTGGCTATCTGAGTAAGTGAAGGAGAAGCTAAAAGAAGCTGCTTCAGAAGAGCATCTAGGACAAGTGTCAGCTCAGTTTCAGCCTTCCTGGACACCCCGTCTACCATTGTGCTAAAGCTACTGCATCGAGTTTATGCTTATACGTACCTGTTCTTATTCATCACCATGAGCACTGTAGGTCTGGCCAGTGATTTCCTAAGCAGCCTCACAACTCTTTGAAAATCGTGTGCCTGTCTTGCCCAAAATACACTGATGCTGGAGTGAGTTTTGAATGACCCCAAAGTCAGCTTTCCCTGTGGTCTGATAAGCATCCATATAATGCATGCCACAAACCGTGTCAGAATGCGTGTAGCATAGCAATGAAGCAAACGTGAATACTGAGCACTTACTTAAAAACGTGTTCTGCAACTGTAGTTGCAGCATGGGAGTGCAATGCGTACTTGCTTCTCACAGCATGGCTACGTACAGGTATTCCAAACTCCACAGCACGCTTTCGAGAGTAGACGTGCAGCAGCCTTCTCTCTGCTGGCTAGTCTGTTGCTGGAGTGATTGCAGACCGAGAAGGCTGGGTCAGGCTCTCAAGGAACGTGTAATTTGCCAGCCGTGCTAGAGTAGGTCTTATAGTGTTAAATAAATAAATATATATGTATATTAAAAAATCCCCACAGTGAACAACTGTGCGATTAAATCACGGATCATGCACAATTTTTGAAAAGGAGTGGGTTTCTTTTTTACAGTGGTTTGGTTTTTTTCTTTTTAAAGCCTGCAGCTTGCTGGTAGGGTCTGGAGATAATAATTCGCAAAAGAATCATGTCTTACATGCCAACTGTTTTAAATACAAAGCTGTAAACAGTGTCAGTGTAGGAGGAGATGACTCCAGCTCTGCAAAAGAGACTAAGTAGGAGGGACAAAATTACAGGCAAGTTGAAATATTTTTATTTTAAAGGGAATAAGTGGCCATATTGGATGCAAAGGATGTCTTTCACATTTTGGGCTTGAACAGATGTTCTAGTGGACAAGATCTGTTAAGCAGAGTCAGGAAGGAGAATGCAACAGTAATTGATCCATGAAAGGAATTGTATTTCTTCCTCTCCTCCAGTGTATTGGTAGTTCATTTAATTGCAAACCTTGTTGCAGTATGGATATCAATAAAATGCATGTACGTAATTAAAACAGTGAAGATAGATGCGAAAAACTATCAGTAAATCTGTAACAGCAGCTGATTTTTCGAATGAAAACACTAACTTGTTTAACTGGTTTTGGTACCAGTTTATTTTCCCTATCATATTTTATAAAATCCATTGCTTGACTGGGAATCATAAGCTGTTGTAAAAATGTTTTAATTATCTCCTGGTATGAAAACAGAACATACTTTTGCTTGTCTTGGTGTTTGCTGAAAGTGCAATAATGTATTATTCATCGTGATGAGGTCATATATGCAGAGCTTGTGCGAGTGTCTACAATAGAGAACAAAGTTAATTATGTTGACTTGAGCACATGGGGTAAGTCAGATGGACTTCCGCCTCTTCTCAAAAGGTTGGGCTTCTTTTCTGAGAGATTTGTGTTCATGTCTAACCCCAGGAGCTAAGAGTTTGAGGTGGTCATGCTGATTTATTAGCAAGATCAAAAGGAGAGTATTTTCTTTATTTTCGATGTTAGAGGTATTTGGTTTTGCTAACTAGCTAACGCTCTAGGAGCATAGGAGGCTCGTTAGCCTGTCATCATATTAGTTTTTAAAGCCATCTAATACTGCCTTCCGCAGAGTGGCCAAGGCATTAATGGTAATTAGTCCTAGATAATTTTTAAACAAAACCATTTAAGAACCAACTTCATAGTTTCTTCAAGTACACTGGTGTTTGTTCAGACTGTACAGGTTCAGAACTGGATGTAACTTGCTTATCTGATGCCAGATTAGGAAACTCGTAGTAACTTCAGTGCCCCAACCCGGACTATGCTCCTGAGGAGCAGTGGATAGGATGGTCTGCTGGCTGCTAAGAAGGCTCAGAGTCTTCGTGAAAGCCTTTGAGAGTCTTTGAGTGATTAGGTGGATCAGCAGTCACAGGAAGAGTGGGCTGGGAGAAATGCCACGCCGTAACAACCTGAAGATTGAAGATGCCACATTATGCAATTTCAGGTGTGACACCAGAGGTGGAAAAAAGTCAGTTCTGAAAAGACATAGACACTGGTCTCTGAAATAGGGAGTGAACCTGAAGGCAGTTGTCATCGTGGTTTTGGACCAGGAGAATTATACACTGCAGAGGCCTGAACCAGTCCTTCCTGAGTCCAGAATAAACAGATAAAATGGATGCAGAGCGTTGAGCTTGGGACAAAGGCTCAAGTTGTTCATTGGAAAATTTATGAAGATGTTTAGTGGATCACCTACCGCCACTGGGTACATGGTACATGCGCCGAATGTAGCATGCTGTTCCTGGTGACTGGCATCTCTGTACCCATTAGTAGACCTCTGGCAAGCCTGGGCTGTCTCCGGGGCAGAGGAATCACCAATAGGAATGAGACGCAGGGTCCCTCTGATGCAGTGTCCTGCCTGTACGTGGCCAGGACTGGAGAAAAGTATGAAGAACTTGAAAGATACAGATACAGGGTTAATTCCCCTTAAAAAGACCACGTTTTAACTCTAAGGGGTTAGGTTGTTATAAAAGCTGAAGTGCAACACTTTAGGTTGCTTCCCAAAGGCATAACCTGCAACTGTTACAAGTCCTGATGATTTTGCTTTCCTTGTTTCCTGTGACGTTTGCTGGCTTTAACAATATACGATAGCCTGAGCTCCACTCTACTGTCTTAGAGCACTATATGAAGTATTTCCCTTTATTAGTTTCAGATTTCTTGCTTTCCATTTCCCTGTACTGTTCATAATGCATCATGGTGTTTCGTGCTTTTTTTGAACTTTGCTGCCTTTTGTGCTAAGTCTTCACTCATAATGCCATTCAGATCCTTCTGCAGGCAGTTTCTAAACAAGAAAATTGCACTTCTCTCACTAAAGAGTATTTTGTTCTTCTTGGAGAAGTCCTTTGCTAGTATGCAGTGATTACAGTAGATCTGTGATCTTACACTAGTAAAGGTTTCCTGGATTAGATTTAGCTTCAGTAAACAGAAAATCTGTGATTTATTTTTGAAATGGTGCATTCTGTTCCAGGCAAATTTTGCTCCCTGCTTCCCATTCTCTAGCTTTGTTTATCTTTTAACCATGCTGCAAGTATACAAGTGGACCAAATTATAAATTGCATAATACTACGAGGACACCAGAATGTTCCTGGCTAAATTTTTTTTGTCTCATTGCAGCCTTGCCCTTCATGTAGTACCACCCTTGCTCCCCACTGCGATGTCAGCATAGATGAAGGAGCTATCCAAAATGGTTGTCAGGATGAGCATAAAAACAGTACGAAGGTAATTTAAGTATTTATCATATTATCCCTTCTTTTCCCTTATTTCTTTGCTTCAGTTAGCTTTCTCATTTTTGTATTGCTCTTCCTTTATTCAAGCTCTTAAGCAGCAGAACCAGTTTTGATTTTGAGCACTTGTATTCTAAAATTTAGTTGAGCCCCCCCAAAATTTTCAAAATTAGTAGTTATTTTATGGGTCCAGTTTGATACGAAGAAGGACCTGAAACTTGGACTCTTAAATTATGTTGAGGCTTCCCAAAGAAAGAGGCACAAACAACACTGCGACGCTCTCCATCCCTTACACCAGTTGGCTATGTGTCACCTAGCCACAAGTCACACCTATGTCTTCCCAATGTCTTCTGCATCGTAGCTCTAAGCTAAGACAGTCATCCCTGTTCAGAGCTGAAATTCGTAGCATCTAAGTCAGTTCGCCTACTCTTTCTGACCAACAAATAGAGCATCTTACATATTAAGCACACTGCTGCCAAGATTGCTTTTCTTGCCTGTTGCTTAGATATTCTCACCGAAGATGCCTACTTCCTCTACAGTACCAGGTGGTGCCTATTTGTCATCTTGTTCATGGCCTTTGTAGCCTCTCTGCTCTGCCTGTTGCCTCTCACTCCTTCCTGAATAGTAAGCTCCTGCCTCAACACAGGCTGGATACCAGTGCTCATCACCTGATTGTTATATCTTCAAATAAGTTTAATGCTTTCGATTGTTGGGAAGAATCATTTTATAAACACATTCAGAGATAGCTATCTTGGTGTTTTTTCTTCACACCTGTCTTTACAACTCATCTCACATATAGAGCTAATGGAAAAACTTGCCAGCATTTATTCTGCTGATAAGCTACTACATTAATCTGTGTTTGTCCCTCTGCTCTCTGCCTGTGTTTGACCTGTTGTTTCCTATGCTTAAATTGTAAGCTCAGAAGCAGGGGTTGCCTTACTGTACTGGGCTGAAATGGTTTGTAACACAGTAGACCATGTTCTGTGCCAGGGTTCCTAGGAAACAGCCTAAGAAATAAATAAAATAATAATCCCTTCAGCTCTGAGGGAGATAGAGCAGAGTGGCCAGCAGGTACTGGTCTTGGAACAGCATGAGATCTTTAAGACAGAAAACATCGTGGGAGATGTACCCAGGCTGCCAAGATGGTATGCATGAGATGCTTCTTCCCCAGCCTGCCTCTGCCCACATGCCAGGGATCTCCAGGAACCAACTGCAAACAGAGATTTTTCCTTAGGTACCAACTACCTCGTGTCATATGTTGTCTTCATCAGAATTATCTAAGTTTCTTTCTGCTACAGCTGTATTTGCTTCATGTGTGTTAGTCAGCAAGTCATCTAACCTTGTTTAAAAGAGGTCTGTACAGTGCTAAATAAAATGTCCGTAATTTCACTGGACATGCTAGGGGAGACCAAATTCCGTGTCCTTCTTTGATTTGGTTTAGTTATTGCTAAGTCAAAAATTGGGCCAGTTAAGTGGCTACCAGTAACTCTGGGATGCCTGTTTAACTGAAAGCTTAAAGAACAGCTACATGCACAAAGTTGCTGGAGCATTTGATTTCCAAATCTTCTCTGCAGTCTCAGCTTTCTTGGGAAAAAGCCATACGCTCCCTATACCCATCTCTGGAGTCTGTACCCTTCCCATGCCACGTCGTTGCGCCTGGCCCTGCAGCACTCATGTTCCCTGTCTTCGGGGAATGTTAACGATGTTAACCGCATCCTTGGACCTTTGTGCGTCCCAACAGCCTCTGGAGCCTCCCTGTCTCTTGATGAGAGGAAACTGTCGTGTGGTACATCCAATCTCTGAGTGCTTAAAACAAACCTGTACAGCCTGTTGCCATCAGAAACCACAATAATGTTGGAGCTAACAACATTTAATAAATAGGGATTTTTCTCCTTACACACAAGCAGTTTCACACTCTAATCCCCTCCTGTTGAGATTAACAGAGTGGAGACAGCACAGGAAAACCTTGAGCTGACTGAGGGGAAGAATTTTCTTAGGGATTTGAGCCTTTGCCAAGGAGCTAAAGAGAAAAGGCCAAAAGAAGTCTGTGCTGACCTTCTCTGAAAGAGCAGAAGTTTTCGCTGCATTCTTCAGATGAACTTGAAGAACAGACAGAGAAAGCAAACAGTGCACAGGAGTTCCTATCTTTTATTTGAGCTGCTCATAGCAAAAATTATGTTCTGTCAGTTACTACTTTTCAAGTAACGACATCTGCAGGAGTGAGGAAAAGGAGAAAGATTCTTTACCAGAAAAAAAAAAAAGTGATAACTATGACCTTCATTTTTTTTTCTTTTTTTTTTAGGCCTCAAGTTGTTCTGGGAAGTGCTCTGAGCAAATACAATCTTTACCATAAATTTAAAAAAAAAAAAAAAATGAAGACACTTCACTTCTAGCAACTTGTTGGTCAGTTCTCTTTGTTTTGCCTTTGCTAGTACTCCTCATCTCAAAGAGAGAGAGAGGTTATCCTAGCACTGCAGTACGTCTTGTGCTCCATAGCCATGTTCCCTCTGGGTAGGCTAGATAACCTGTTACAGTTGCAGGTCTTGCTCTGAAGCTGCTGAATGTTTTCCCTTAGAAAAGAAACTGGTGACCTTTTATGTGAGCAGTTCTTGAGCCTCTGGCTTACCAGGAGAGTGCCCTTCTGTCGTACGCAAGCACCTATCTGGTCCAAGAGTTTTTGCCCGGCTTTTGCTGAGATCTGTGTTGCTGAAATCACCTTTCTCTTCTTTTGATTATGTTCTTTAGCAAAACATTGGCAGCATACCAAGGTAACTACTAAATTTCCTATTCTCTTTCGTCAGCTGCTGTCACTGGGCTGTGAACACCTGCAAGCTGCCAAAACAACTGTTGTGAGTGGTAGAAGGGACTAGACTGGGAATCCTTTCATCTCCTGGCTCCCAGCACGTGGCTGTAGGGGCTCACACCTCCATCGGGGCAGCCCACAGGGTGGGGATCCTGCATCCCTCCCGGGCGGGAGGAAAGGGAAGCACAGCCCACCTTCCTCCTGCTTTTCCTGTAGCTCCAGGGAACCATTCCAACACACCTTGTTATGACTTTAGCTCTTGAGGTCTTAGCAGTGAGAGGGAGCCGAGCCTGAGAGTGCTTTCTGACTCTTCCCTGCACAAGGTGATGTTCCCCTGCTGCTCCATTAGTCTTGTATCTTCACTGGTTGTGTCTGCACCTTTAATTATACCTGCCTATATTCATGTGCCTTACTTGCTTTACAGGATAGATACACAAGGAGGTTCAATTAATTTTGCATGGGCAGCCAGAAAACAGATGTTTCTCAATTTTAACTAAGTTGATTTTACAATCTAAGTAACGTATTTCAGCACATGGTTGAAATTTATGGTGTTTATTTATGGTCACTGCGGTGGCATCCAAGAATAGTCTTCTGGAGGAGCTTGTCACTGCTGTGCTGACTGCTGTACAGGCAGAAATGAAGAAACTTCTGTCATGAGTGGGTTTCAGGATGAGGATGAATGATACATGATAAATGATAAGACATGGAGGGGGGGAGATGAGCATTCAAATATGCTAAGTTTGATACATGTTTGCATTTGAAAATGATCCTGACTAACTGCAGTTCATTGTCATTCTAACCATATTTAGTTGTCTTAATTTTTTTAGAATCGCTTCAGTGCATATTGGTCTAGGTCAAATGTAAAAGAAGGAACTTCAGGTTTCATGGAAATAGAATAATTCTTGGTCAAATGTAATTTGTGTTTTCAAATGACTGAAAGCAGAATTGATAATACTGTGTACCTAAGCTGTGTTGCAAGCTGGTGTCAAAATTTAAGAATGTATTAATTAATAATACAAAGACAAAAGAAAATCAGAAGGAGGTGTATCTTAGCCAGTGAAGAAAATGTAGTTTAATGTACAGGATAATTTTTTTTTTGTAGGATGATGAGACGTACAAAAGGGCTGTTTCCACAGGTAAGAGAAAGGAGGAAGCTCTGTCTGGGAAAGCAGCAGGGCTGTTGTGGTCAGTGGAAGGATCAGCAAGGGCTGGCAGAATAGGTTGTCTCATGACCTGTGGAAAGATAGCACAGTTTAAGTAGGTATTTAAAAAGCTTTTTAGAAGAGTCTTGACCTTAAGATGAGTGAATGAAATTTGAACTTGCGGTTGATCTTCATTGTGTGTGTGAAAACGTACTTTGTTTTCTGCTTCTTGGAAACTTGGTACATAAGAAGCAAAAAGACGACGCCTAAATAGGCATGAACTTACAGAGCATGTGAATGACTTCAAGGCACGTGGAGTTAGGTCTTTGACGTGATCAGGTAAAAAGCTCAGTGTGTTGAGGGAAGAACTTCTTTCAACTTTTGCTCTGTGAAATCTCTTCTGTCTGTTTTCTCAGCCACTCATGTTCCCCTTGTGTGTTTTGCTTTCTGTCATTCAGGCTCCAGGAGGACACAGTCCAAAGACTCAAAATGGACTTTTGAGTCCTCCACAGGAAGAAAAGCTCAGCAATAGTCAAACCTCGCTTTATGAAATGTTGCAAGAGAAAGGAAGATGGGGCGGAGTGAGTCTGGATCAATCAGCTCTCCTTCCTTTGAGGTTCAAAAACATCAGAGAAAAGACGGATGCTCATTTTGTGGATGTGATTAAAGAAGACAGGTAAGGAAAATTGAGCTGTACAGTGTAAAATTGTATAAAGGAGAGAAGGCAGTAACAGGGGTCCCATATCTTTAATCTTTACTTCTGTGCTTTTTGTCTAATGTCAGTAATTGTTGCTAACATATAACATGTCGTATGTTTTCTGATCTTAGTCTATATTCTGTTTAAACTACAGTAGGAACTTGATGTCAGAAGCATTCTGCTCAGGAATATGTAAAGCCAGGTTTTTCATCATTTCTGTGGTGAACAGTCATTCTTCAGTTGAGTCTTCGAAAAGGAAAAATACTCTTTAAATGACTTGTCATGAAGTTGAACTCTTATCTTTACATTCAAAAGTCCTCTTAATGCACATAGTATTCCTCTGCAATTAAAAGTGTAATATAAAATCTGAACCACAAAACTCATATTTTTTTTATAGCAAAAGAACAACATCTGATAACATTGTGTGACTAACTAATGCCTAGAAATCATACTGGGCTTGGAAGCAGAATTAATAGGAGTGAATTCTCATGGACCTACTACCTACCTACAGCATTTTGTAAAGTTAGATTCTCTCTCTGTTTCAAACAAAAAAACTTATTTTGGGCAGAGGAAAATATGTTCTCTAAAACCCAGTGGTGTGTGATTTTTGTAAACACACAACTGTGTCTCCCTTATTATGGCAGTGACTTGACTGGATCAACTTAACAGATAACTTGAGTTTGTTATTATTTATGGCTAGTCTTATTTTTACTTCACTGCTTCCACTCAGATTAAGGGTATTTTATCTAAATATCCTTGAAACTCTATGCTCATATAGATTCTAGGCTGCTTGGAACAGGGACGCTGTTGTCTTAACTCAAAACATGACTAAAGCAGGGAGACGTGAGAGGGAGGGACGCCCGTCCCTCTCCAGTCTCTTCTCTAGAATTTTTCAGATTATTTTTCTCCTGTGGCCAACTTCAATTAATATTTAGGTTCCTTCCCCCCTCCCCCCCCCATGTGTGTTCTGTCATTAGTGTCTGAGAATAGGTGTTGAGCTGATACTTTCAAATAGTAGAAGACAGAAGGATTGGGAAAGTCCAAATGTTGGCAAGAACAAGAGCAAGAACAAATTGAATTTTTGTTTAAAATGTAACTAGCATGCTGCAAGTTTTAAATTATAGAAGTAGCTTAATTTATGCTGTTGGTTTGCTGAAGAGACCTAGCTGAAGTTCTTGTTTTCCTGGTGCTTTCCTCTTCCACTTACAAATGGATAATTCTTCCTGATTCGGAAAAAAGAAAAAGTAGGACCATGATTTGATATCAGTCAAAGCCTAGCTTTTTTTTTGTCTCAATTAAATATCATCATTACCATATTAAGTGGGCCATTTCTTGTTGCCAGGGAAACTTCTCTGCTGAGTTCAGTTCATGTAAACATAACTTTCCAAAAATAATCTCCTGATTAATTAGTCTATGCAAAATGGTTTAAGCCTACCATTTTACAATAATCCTTTTCAACATTTCTCAGTTTGAAGATATATGTAATAAGTCTTTGTAACAACATTCTTGATGCCCTCCTGTAAGACAAAATATATTATTGGTCTTGACAAATCTAGGATCTGTGAGGATGTTTCAATGAGAAATTTGAGTTTTCTCAGGGAGAGGGGGGTCAGGTCCAAACTTCCTCTTGATCATCTTATGTGAAACCCCATTTGTAATAATAATACTGGAGTTTTGCTGCTTTGGTTTTGTTACTGCAAACCCAGCAGCAGCAAAGTGTGAGCTTCCCCTAGCATTGGGCAGTGATTTCCACTGTAGTGCACGACACAGGTGTTCTGATCTGTGATATAAATTTGTATTAACAGAAAGTACCTAATCCAGATATGGTGATAAGGTGCATAAATTAATCATGCAGGCTTCCTGCACAGCTGGGAAGAGTTAAACATATCCTAGGGAGGATTCAGGAGTCTGTACACTGTATTGGGAAGCTGCCTAGGGCTAGCCTGGAGGAAACACTGGACACTGGTGCTATTTTTCATTTCCCAGCCTCTTTCTGGTGTTTAGGTGTGTGGCTGAGAGTTTCATGAGTGGCCATTGGTCTCTTTGCATGCCTTGGAGCCGATATCTCAGCGCAGTTCCGGTTGTATTTGAATAAGAATACCACCAGTGTTAGTGTGGCATGTTTGTATTATTGCATTATACAAGAATCCTTTTCATAGAAGTTATCAGTTTGCACCTTTTACAACTTAATTATATACAGTGTATATAGGTTGAGCTTTGAGTCTGGCTTGACTACAACCACTATAAAAACACCATGCTTTGCTCATTGTAATCTGCATGTTACCTGTGTATTTTAAAAGAAAACTATAGTGTACGAGTAGAAAATGTTTAAACTTAATTTTGTTGGGGATACCCTCAAAGGAGTCTCGCTTTTTAGATTTTTGTTTCCAAGAAAATTTACATATTCCTTACGTTGTAAACCTTTTGAAGTACAAGAAACAAGTACTCATGCATTAATCAGGACAGCACTTAAAAATGATGTCTTTAGACTTACAGAGCAGAGTCCCAGGGAAATACAAAGTTCTCCCAGAAGCTAGGATCTCTGCAGGCCTTCATCCCCTCTTTGGGTCAGTTTCCTGTTTAAATATTTCTAAAATTTGTTTGTTTCTTTCATCTCCCACTTCCCAGTCTTGCTCCATTCAGGGAAAACAGAAATGTCTTGTGCTGGGGAGGCGCATCGCCTCCTGGGAAGCAGATTATATACTTGGCTGTGTTTAGTCAACTAAGCTGGGATCTTCCTCTTTGAGACAGACAACTATTGACACAGAGCTGGACTGGCGCAGTATGGCTGGCTGACATCAGAAATGCTGCCTTTGCCCTTGTTTTGATGTGTTAGACCTTCTGTTTTGTGCTGCACTGACAAACTGGATTGTTCTTCCTACATCCTTAGACCATCGCAACTCCAGCACAACATCACCATACTCTGTTGAGCTTCCCTGGAGGAAGAAAGTGAATTCAACAATATTTAAAAAAAAAAAAAAAAAAAAAAAAAAACCACCAAAAAAACAAAACAAAACAAAAACAAACAAGAAACCAAAACAAAAAAAACCCACTTGCAAAATTCATATTTTAAGATGCTCTTAGAAACATCTAAGAGGTGAGGGATGGAAGACAAGGAAGAATGAAAGAGAGAACGGGGGCTCAAGTGAATGTATCCTGTCATTTCTTTAGAGTATCCTGATGTTTTTAATATACGGACCAAGGCCAGAATGTTTAAAGGTTATAAAGTATCTGCCATGTTCATGGTTGAAGTCTTTTGTCTCCTTGAGCTTTAGTCTAGGAATATGTGTTTACTTGGTCTTGCATCTCAAGAAAAAAAATGCTTCCCACATGCCATCTTGTGCTGGGGAGCTTGTACTTCCAAAAAGCCTCTTTGGCAGGGGTCCAAAAAAACCCACCACCAACACAAAACAACAAACAAAAAAAGGGTTTCAGGTGCAGATGAACTCTGTAGGGCCTTTCAGTTCTTCATCTGCTTGGAATTCGATCTCATGTGCATCTCTCTGGTTTTTGCTTAAGAGTTATCAACTGCAAAATAGTCCAATCTGATTGTGTTTCGGTGCTGCAGTTTTCAAGGTAGGAATAGCGCTTGGAAAGAAACTGCCCCATTTCACATTCTCCAGCAATTTTAAAAGGTTAGTTCACTGTAAATAACAAGTGGAATTGTTTGCTTGAAAATAAAAGGAGGTTCATAGCAAGAGTGTGTGTTCTGAAGGCTCAGATGAGGACTGCACAGAACAGAGGGTGACGGGCTATCCCAGCAGTAAATGGCATAAGCAGGCATGATGACCTTACTCTGCCACCATCGGCACAAAGCGCTCAGTACTCTGTAAGTCGGGTCCTTTCAGCTCTTTGACACCTACTAGAGAAAGAAAGGTTTGCAGATCAGGTGCCATAGATGTCATTAGAAAAATTCTTTCATAAGCCTCTTACAACTAATGTAAAACTCAAAAAATGTTCAATTTTTGCTCCAGAGGGTGGGGAATAGAAACAACTTTTAAATGATTCAGGCCTCTTTTATGTTTGGGTTTAGTTTTTTTGGTTTTTTTCCTGCCCCTGATGCTGGAAGATATGGTGAAGGACTGCATAAGCACCCTCGGGTAGATGCTGCCTCCTGGTTCATTAGTCCTAGTGAGCTACTTTCATTATTTGTCAGTGCCCTTGTTGATGATTCTGGTGATTTCAAATCTTCTGTTTCAAAAGTAAATTTAAGCAGTCCGTCTCCTCAGGTTCGTTTCTCTGCAGCCCAGATAGTTAAGGGAATGTTCCCAGTTGAGTTACTGAGTTATTTTAGTGTCTTTGAAATAACAAGAAAGTGTTGTTTTCTAAAATGGACAACATTTTCTTCCTAAGCTTGTCACCTTTGTCATCCTTGGCTTGCTTTGAACGACAGAATTCCACCTAAGACACAAATATACTGCAGCCACGTGGCTCCTAAGGTTGTGCCTCTGTAGCAGCAATTAACCTTTACTATTTGCTGGCTTATATTACAATTATCTCTAGTCATTTGCAGTTATAGCTGTTAAGTTTCTGGAAGGACTTGTTAGTCTCTTCTGAAAAATATGAAAGTTTACTCTCTTTTTTTTTTTTTTTGTAAAATACTTCCTCTGACTGAGAGAGCAATGTGGATAAGGGGGTACCTCAGTGACTGAGAGCGGAGAAAAGCAACAGCAACTTCAAAGCCAAGCACCAGCGTCCCTAGAAACAGAAACTGCAGAACTGGGGGCTCTGAAAGAGTTACAGCTGAGTGAACTGATGTTGATATTGTCTTTTCTCTTTAGCCTCATGAAAGACTACTTCTTTAAACCGCCTATTAACAAGCTGAGCCTGAACTTCTTGGATCAGGATTTGGAGATGGCCTACAGGACGAGCTATCAGAAAGAGGTGTGTTTCTCCTGGTGTTAATTTCCTTCTGTCATCTGTCTAAGCAACTGTCTGTCATTGGTTTTAACACGTCATTACAGTTGATGACAAGGGTCATAAAATGTCATATGTGATTTACTACTTGGTATTTCTGCCTCTGAAAACAGTCTCCTTTCAGTTTACTTGTCTTATGCCGTGCCCTGAGTCTAATCCAACGTTTAGGCTAGAAATACATTTTCATAATCCACCAAGATACACTAATTACTTCTCACCTGCCTTTTCTCCATTTTCAGGTTAATGTTTTAAGGCTTTAGGCAGGCCAGAGAACCATGCTAAGGTGTAAGTAAAGGACCAAATGCTACTTGTCTTCTCATCAAATATCCTAACTTTGAGAATGATAACTTTGAATTTGACTCTTGTTCATGTCACAGCCTCATGGTTATCCCGTGGAACCCAAACCTGCTCTGAACTCAAATGTCCTAAGTTCTCTAAGTGTGCTGCATTCCGAAAAAGGCAGTTCAAAACACTGCGTAATTGTAAGGAACAGTGAGTAAATTGTGAGTAGCTTGGTGTGCCTTCTTCAGGATTCTGCACTGACTGTAAAAAGTCCTTAATCCCCTTGGGGGCTAATAGTATTGCAGGCTTCCCATGTCAGTAGATATTCCTGCCTGGTTAATACAAACTAGCAAGATGTTTTTAAGTTTACATATAGTGACATTAGGTGTCAGTACAAACTGAGGCTGCATTTCCACTGTAGCTGAAAGGTTGCTGCCAAAAGAGGGCAATTGCTCTCCCCTCCTTGTTCCTACTCCTTCC
This sequence comes from Morus bassanus, assembly GCA_031468815.1. Lineage (NCBI taxonomy): Eukaryota > Metazoa > Chordata > Aves > Suliformes > Sulidae > Morus > Morus bassanus. The sequence goes on from CM062572.1 coordinate 49,706,344, forward strand.
TGCTCCTTCTAATGGATCTGGTGCTTTATCAGGCTTCCCTGCTATGAGTCAGTTCATTTTACTAACCTAGCATAAGATATTCATGTTTTGTTTTTCTGTTTAGGGCTTTTTCTTTTTCTGTCTGGGTCTGTTTTCTGCTGTGTTGAACCAGCAGCTCACAGGGAGTTGGCAAGTGCCGGACTCAGTGCAAGACAAGAGTCCGGCAGCAGGAAGGGGAACAGGTCCTTTCCTTCCAGTAGCTTTGAGCTATTAGTTTGGGTCATCCATCTGGCAGAATTGCATCGTGAGAAATCTAGGTGTTGATTTCTTTTCTTCACGGTATGCCCTGCATCTGAGGGCAGGTAGGATTTCCGCTTCTGCTGCTCGTTGCTTTCTGTTCACGGGCTGCTCTCTGTTCTGGGCAGTGTTGTCACGTTGTCCTTAGCAATAACCCCTGTTTGCTTGTTTTCCAGTGTTTACAAATGAGACCTAACTTAGGGTTTTTGTTAAAAAAGGGAAGCACAGCTGTGTTGCAGTTCAGTTTGTTCACTTTGTTCAGGAGCTCCATTCTCATCCTGCAGCACTGTGTTCTAGTGGCATCTCTCTGAATAAAGCTCGTGTAGCAACAACAGGGAGAAATTTCCCCTGGTATATAGTCTGCAAAATTTGCACAAATAGTACAGAAAATAGTAAATCAAGTTCTTTCCAATGGAAAGATTGGAAAGAGAAGTGAAGAAGTGATAGTCAAGCATGTACAGATTGACCTATTAATGTGGATATGTAGGAAATTCATAGAAGGAGCAGGAATGTGGTCTGTGCATTTTGTTAGTGGCAAGCTATTAATTTGAAAATGATTATGTTAAACCTCCCTGGAAATGGGAATCTTCACTCTGTAATAGGAACTGCAGCATTGGTGCAAAACCTATTAAAGCCTTAATATTAGCATAGTACTAGTCCAAAACAACAACAACAACAAAAATCCACTTTTGGATAGTGAAATGATTTGTCAGCACTGCTGGTGCTTTAATTGCCTTGCAGTCAACTGTTGCTGAACGTAACTTCCAACACCACTGATTTCACCTCTTATTACACAGTGCCAGCTGCATGCTCAGTTTGTGGTCATTCTCTGTAAGTGGCCTGTTCTTGTTTGGAAATGAAGGCACTACTTAACACTGTTAGGGCATCCTTAACGCTGTCACTTTAGGATACAGTGCTGCTTTCCCTAATTCAATTTCTGTGACTTTCTGTGTGGACTAACAGGATTCTGCTGCAGTTCAGATTAAAAGGTAATTTTGGCACTGAAATGATGCTAGCTGAATTTATTAGGTTGCAGAGAGGTACAAATCAGGAACAAGTTCATTTCCCAATATTGCTGAGTGCAGATAGTGTTCTGAGGAGAAAAAGAAATACCCAAATTAAACCAGAGTACTCAAACTGGGCTGTTTCATGGTGATATTGATAACATACTTCTTGTTTTTCTTTGGAACTTGCTTTCTGTGGTCCCTTGGGCAGATATAAACACTCAAAAGACTGGGCTCATCTGAGTAAGCCAGGATGTGGAGCTCATGATCTAGTTTTCAGCTGGACTGGCCAAAGTAGCACACGGTGCAGCTGCACAAGCGCTGGGGCCAGGACAAGATGGGATGGGAATGTATGGTAAGGGGTTACAGAAGAACAGAACTTGGTGTCCTGGGCTCTGATCAATTCAGATTACATAGCGTCCTGATTGCTGCTTTCAGTCTGGTCTGAAAGGGAGATGCGAACTCTGCCGCAGGCAAGTAACTTTCTGTAGGGTGGTGTTTGGAGGGTTTTCTAAAGAACCATTGAAGCTAAAAGGTTTATTGTAAAATCTACTATTGTTTTAAATGAAAATCCTTGAAGAAAACTTCTTATAGCTTTATCTGCTAGTAATTATGGTTTTTGTTTCTTTGCATAGAATAGGCAATTTTCACATGGTTTATTTCTGTGTATTCTGTAAAAATCAGCCCAGATGCAGAGGCTATGCTGCCAGTGCTTTTTTTCCAACACAGACTTATACTCAGGGAACTGTGATAGCCAGTGAACTACCTTTTCTGTTTCTCCTTTCAGAACAGTACTTACATTGGATTAATGAAGTGGCAAAAAAGTTCTGTATTCCTTAATTTGTTTTTGTGAGCTGCTGTTTATGGTATGTTGAATTCAGCAAAATAGCATTTATTCATTTTCATCCCTTCCCTCAATCCCTGTATTCCACACAGGTTATGAGGAATGCTCCAGTGAAGACATTTGCCAGCGCTACCTTCAGCTCGCTCCTGGATGTGTTCCTCTCCACCACAGTCTTCCTCATACTCTCTATCACATGTTTCCTGAAACACGGGATGGTCGCATCACCTCCGCCACCTGCAGCAGTCGTGGTGTTTGTCATCGCCATCCTGCTAGAGGTGCTGTCCCTTGTCATCTCAATTAGGTAAATAAAGCATAAGAAAGTCTTGAAATAGCAGTGAGAACTGAAATGGTGGCTGGCTTCGGAACATTTTGTTTGACAGCATCCCAGGAACTCACTTGGATGGTGTGTAACATTTGGAGAACAGTGTTAGTGAAGCCAAGAAGGCTTGCGGCAGATCTTGTGCAAAGAGAGGTCTAGCTACAGAAATTGGAGGAGAGAAAGGTGACTCTGATAGAGGCCACTTAGGGAAACAGAATCTGCATGCCATGCCTGCCCCTGCTTATTTTTCCTTGGGGTGCCACACGCAACTGGATATCTTCTCCCCTCGCAGGGCCATCAGAGTGAGGGAATTCAAACAAAACTTTTATCTGTCCTTAAAAAAAAAATCCCTGCCTTTAAATTCCTAGAGAAAAGTATGCCATTCCGGTGTTAAAACTGAAATAATTTACCAGAAATGCAAAAAGCAGTCTTTTTCTCAAAAAAAAAAAAAAAAAAGTCATAATTGCATCTGTACAGAATTTGTTTTCTTAATGATCGCTATTTCAAGTCTCATGGGTTTAATATTCAAATAGTTTGTGCTTTTTCTATTTGACACACAGTTGGAGTTCAGCATTTCCCCCGAGTCCTGGGCTGTGTGACAGTCAGGTGCTGCTTAAGAAGGGAAGAGGCACTGGTCTGTCCCCACAGAAAGGGCGGCTTCACAGGACTGTGCTTGGCAGTGCCAGCCCCCACACTACCTCTTCACAGCCCACAGCAAAGAATCCCCAGTCCCTGAATTCTGAAATGTGTCCCTGCAACCCCTGCACCTCAGCCTCTCCTGTGCACTGGGAGGTGAGGCTTGGCTGCAGTGCAGATACCTGATACTTAACAGTGACTTCACATTCCTGACTTGTACCCAGCTGCCTGGAGGATGTGTGTTCTGGACTTCTAGGACAGTTGCGGGCCTTACCCAGGCATTTGTAACTAGCTGGCGAGAGGTTACTGTGTGGTTCCTCCGTAACGTGGGGTTTCCCCCAGGCACACTGGAGTTTCTAACACATTCAAGTGTAGCAGAAGACTGCAGTTGTACATGCATTCAGTAAAGCTCAGCTCTCCTGGGTGTGTTGTCTGATTTATACAGATACCACATGTAACCTGTTATCAACCCAGATGATAGACCCAATAATAAGTTGTTTGTTTGTCTGTACTTGTGAGAGCAAGTTTATTCTGCCCTCCTCATCCCCCGTTTCACTGTACTTCCTTCTGACACAAGAGCACATTTTAAGGGTGGTGTGTGAAAACATGTGTCCTCACTTGTACTTCTGCAAATCTGTCAGGTATGTGTAAGTTAAAATGCTTTTGTAATTACAAGTTAGAAGCAATTCTGCTGCTGTTTCAAAAGAACCAAGAGGTTGCAGTTTGCACGCTTACATTGACTTTTCAGGGTCAAGGTAAAAAATACTAAAATAGTACTTTAGTCACTGAAGCAAGCTTGTAACTCGGCGTGCATATAAACGTATTCAAGCATATTTACGTGAAAGCTGGTATTTGGAAATAGAGAGGTGTAATTCTTGAACAATGGAAATGCTTTTAAGGATAGTATTTCTTAGGTGTATTTGATCCAATTTGAATAGTATTGTAGTTCTGGAGGTTTTAGAAAAATCTAGAAATTCAGAAAGTGTTAAAATCTGTACTGGGAGATGGTTGAACTGGTAGAACTGTCATACCAGTGCATCCTAAACTGGATTAACTGTTGCTTTGTCCTTTTTCTTGCACCAGAAATGCATCTTCCCCTTTGCAGAACAGTGTCCGTACTCTCTCTTGGGTGGGGGGGAGGGGCTTTTTTGTGAGTTTAATGTGCCTGAGCAGCTCTTTCATTGCACCAGGCAGGAGAGTAGGAAGGCAGCAGCGGGCAGGTGGTCTGGGGTTGGTGGCCATGGCATTGTATCCTTGAAATTGTTCAGCTCTGAACAACTCAACCACTACTTTGCAGAAGAGCTGATTTCTGCTATCCAGATATGTTTGGAGAAAATTTGTGTTAATTCACCTTACCAAAATACCCCATTTTAGTATTTTTAAATTCGTTACTGTTCTCACTTGGTTTTCCAATGCTACATTGCATTTGCCTTTTCTTATTTTGTACGTTTATAAAAAATCAGTGCTGTAATCTTAGACATTTTTATATGTATGTACATAGGGTTTTATTTCAGTCCTGTTCTGTAATTGATGGTTTATGGGTTTCTTAAGGAGAAGGAGAATTGTTGTTTTCAGTATGCTATCTATATAGTCAAGAATTTGCAAAGTGGTTTTGTCTTTCTGAGCCGTGTACGGCTGTACAGAGGTTTGGCTTCATTGCAGCACTATATTGAGAGCCATGCTCGCTGGTAGTGACCCTGGGGCATTACCAAGGTGAGTTCAAGTGGCTTTATAATATTTTCTTAACACTGTTTGGTTTTGCCACTGATATTTCTAATATTTTCATGAAACTATGTTGGCTTAAAGCCTGAATTTTACTTTCTAAGCTAGCTTGGATGCCTCATTTAAAGTCAGTGAGATTTAAAAAGCAAGTGTTTCAGGATGACTCCTAAGTCTTAGAAGTATATATTTTTTTTAACATTAATCATTCTTTTGTGCTTAATTCTGATTTGAGAAACAGGTTGAGAAACATCTCACATTGTGGAGAACACCTATAGCCAGCCATCAATACTCACATAGTCCCACCTGGCATAGTAATAACAGATTTTCAGTAGACACTGTATTGACAACATGCAGGACTGTCTTTACCCTAACGGGCACTCACAGGAGGTTTGGGCGCACAGGGAATATTGCAGTTCCCGCACAGCTGCTACGGGTGCGGATGATCTGTGGTCGCTAGCACTTGCTGCATTCATTGGAGTCAGGACGACCATGAATCTCAAGATCCCACAAATTCTCATGGTTAGTTCAGGAAACAGGAATCACTGGATGGGATAAGATAAGTGGTTGCTGCCCTTCCCTGCCCTCCATCAAACTGGCAGCTGAGGAGTAGGGACGTAGGAATCAAGTCACCAGGTATCCCTTCCTACTGGAGCCCCTGTCATGCAAGTGAGAGATGTGTTGCTCCTTTCTTTTGCTGGGAGGGAAGTGTCTGCAAATCACTCCTGTATTTACTCCACAGTTACTAGCAACTGGTTCTCAGGAACTTGCTACCCTGGGCTCACACTCATGTTCTTTCCTCTACTAATGAGGTATAATTTGTATTTGGCTTACCTCTGATCATTGCAGCTAAGGTAACACTTCAGTATATCTCTTAAAGTACAAAACAGGATCATCTCAGATCTGAGTAGTTCTTACCCAGGGTACCTTCTTGAAAATAGCCTCGTACTATACACCAAAAAAGAGCAGTCTTTGTAGATTAAAATCTCAGAAGCTTTCTGGTAGGTTTTCAGTTTTAAATGTAATGGCAATGGCGTATTTGGGGGGGGACTTTTGTAGGAAAAGGTATCTGTTTTGGCTTGGAGGGGTTTTTTTTGTTTTGAATTTATAATATGTGTTATCTTTAGAGTAAATACATAAAATATGCTTTTGAGCCACTCCGGTCTCCATGACCTGAGGTACACAGTTCTGTACAGTTCCCTTGAGCAGAAAGCTTTGTCCTCTTCAAAGTGAGAACTGCTCACTCTGACCACTCGTTATGCACAGAAATGGTGCAGAACTTCCTGTGCAGAAATGTCATCCCAAATGACAATCACAGAATACCACCGAGATATCTTAAGGGAGGAGATTGGACTACAATGCTGGGCACAATCCCAGAATTTCAGGAAAAGGGATTATTTTAGGACCAGAAAATTCTTGCCTAAGTTTCTTATTGTATTTTCATTATTGTGATGCGAAACACCCTGCTTTTAAATCAGTCTAACTTTTAATTGAATCCAGGACTCAGCCTAGGAAGTACTGGCTACAGCTCTTGTGGCTAAGACCTTTAGTCCAGCTGCAGGAGTGGGAGGGGAGAGCGCAATGAGATACGAGTTAAAACTTTTAAGTTCCAGAAGAGCATGGAGTGAGGCTTACAAGAGAGAAGGATGTTTTGATTCTTCTGAAGTGTCTGATGATAAATTATTGGAGTATCTATAGATGAGGATCCCACTGTTATCACAAGTGCCACTCTAAAATTAATTGTATAAAGCTGCGCACAAAAAATGGTGCTTCATTTGTAAGCATGTGGAAGATGTCATCTCCTGTTCTGTAAAAGTAGTGCACAGAATGTCCTTCTGCCCACTTGAAATGTGACTACTTTGACTTTCATGAGTTCAGCTGAAGTGTAATAGGTCCTAAAGTTCTGCTATTTTATAAAAATACCTTGGGAAATGACATTGAACATACAGCAGTGTGTGAGCTTTCACTTGGGATTTGTAGGAGTGCTTCTGCAGGAATACAGATAAAAGACATCTGCCTACTATATTAGCTGTAAATGCAGGATTTTTGTTAAAGAGATACTTTTGACATCTAGTTCTTGTTCTCGAGTAAAACTTGTTATAAATAAGTTTGTTTAAAAAAATGTGTTGCTTTTGATGGCATCCTTCAAGTGGAGACTTCTGAGTGAAGAGATGAGGCCAGAACAGTGGATATTTCAACCCTGTTCAAAAGAGTGAGAGGTGGGAGCACTTGATAAGTTGCTTCATGAATTCAGAAGTACCTTTCTAGAGGGCAAAAAAATATTTTCTGGATGAAGAAAGCAAGCAAGTATAATCAAAAACGATAGAATGGGAAACTGCTGTTGTCTGACTAAGCAAAACTGCCCTTTGCCTGGTACTTCACCTTCCCAGGGCTTGCTAAAGTAACACCCATGGTCTGTCGACAGCTGAGACCCTGTGGCCAACCGGTTGGATCTTCTTAAATTCCTAATTACCCAAAACAGAAATTGTTTTCTGCAACTAGAGCTTAATGAACCGTTTCTGTTAACAACATGACTGATACGGAGTATTGATGCAAGGGAAAACAATGTCTTCTGTTTGCCTATATTTATTTCTAACATCTGTGACTTTGGTATTTAATATCCCACCAAACTGCTGCTATGCCAAAAGCTTTTGATTTGAACTATGGGAATTGATTTTAAACTGCCAGTAAATGCAGACGTGATGGTAACATTCGCCATTGACCATTAATCATTTATGTCAAAGTTACTAATTTGAACTCCAGCTTGTGTAAACATCTTGGATGCTTTAGCATTTAAGTCCTGTTGAGCTACCCACTGACACAGCATTATTTACTGATACTGCCCTGTAGCCAGTAAATCTGTCTGCAGCTCTCATTGCTGTCGGGATTTAACGCACTTCTTCTTGCGATGGGAGGGTTGTGCTGTGTTCACAGGCTTTCGCTGTTTTGTGAAGGATGAGATTTCAATCATTTTAATTCCAGAGTGCAGAGCATTGCGATAAATACCGGACCAGGGTGGGGAGGGGGGAAAATCAATGCAAGAAGGTAAACATTATCATGAGAAATGTGGCATTGTCCTGGAATTTGCACTAGCTTTTTTGAAACACGCAGCTGCCTAAATAAAGAAGTGTCCTCATCACAGGATTAACTGATCGGTTTTGCTGATGGATTTGTTGCTATAGTTCCCACAAGAATTTGTCCTGACATGGAGGCTTGGCCAAAAAAAAAAAAAATTAAAAAGCTTTTCTGCACCATAGAGTCCCTGTTGTGTGGGCTGGGGTAAGAGACATGAGCTGCACGGGATACCTGCCGCACTTTGCATGCCACAGAGCTGGTTTCTGTGCCAGCCTACATGGGAGTGACATGGAAGATCACGCAGAGCGTGGGCAGAGGTGTCACTGATCTGCCTTTGGAGGGACTGCCTTCTCCTGGCTGTCCACCCAACTGCCATGTGGGAGCGCGGGGATGTAGTTTAGCCTGGGGGGTGCTTTGCGTTGGAGCCCAATTCGATTTCCTTTCTCACAGTTCAGCCTTGTAAATGTTAATCCTAATTTGTAGACTTTGGGAGAATTGAACTTTATTTTTAGAGGCATGAACTTGGGTGGCATTTTCAGAAGTACTCGATACTGGGCTAACTTGGCTGCCGCTGAAGACAGGGATAGTTCTGTTGTTGATGTTAGAGGCAACTGGGTTAGGACAGTTCGTATGTATGACACTTCAGAAAGCCCAATTCTTACTCTATAGAGCTTTTTTTAAAAATTTTATTTTGCTTTATATACATTTTGTTTAATTTCTGTGCATTGTTGGAAATTCTTTTTTATGATGGAATATAGCTATAATTTTTGGTGTAAATGGAAGTCCATTAAACTAGGAACTCATAAATCTGTGAGCACCCTCTCGTGGGGCCCTGATATATTACAGCATCTTACAGCCTGTTACCCCAGATTTCTCTTTTTCTATGCACTTAAGTATCATTTCCAGATTTTAATACATTAAATTAGAGAAGAGCACTTGAAGCTTCAAAAAAATGCTTGAGGTTGCAAAATTCACAGAAGTCTAGACCATAGAATTAAAATATCATTTATAAACAATACATATTTAAAAGTGTGTCAAAGTGTCAAATTCACATAAAGAACTTTAAGTTTATCCTGTTTTGTATCAGCTTTTATCCAGCAGAATACCTTGTACTTTAGACAAGTGTTAAAAAAATCAGTGGATGGCTTTTCTCTTTTAAAAGATATAGGTAATATGGAATAATTTCTGTAACTTTGGAGATTGTGAATTTCCTATTTAGTGTATGTTGTATTTATACTGTGTTTTTTTAGTTGTGAGCACCTCTGTTCAAAAAAAGAAAAAAAAAAAAGTAATATTTGCTGTTTAGGCTTTACTGTAGTCCACTGTTACAGTAGCAGAATTACCTGCCCAGACCGATTCTGATAATTACATACATCCACAACAAACTGGCTTGGAATGAAGCTAAACTGTACTACATTACCTTTTTATGCCTTCATAAAAATAATTAGAAACTTGAACAGCAGTCGCAATTTTTCTAGAGTGACTAATGTTTTTGAGCTTTAAGAAGCAAGTTATCCCGAGGATTTGTTTCTGTAGATAAATGTTTTCTATGCAATGCCTCGAGCATTAAGCATCCTTTTACCTTTCCTTATTAATTTTAACAATTAGAAATGCTCTCATTTAAGAAGTATCTCCGTTAAGCTGCTCTCCAGAGCTCTTCCAGTTGGCTCCTTCAGCACTTTGCAGATTTGGGCCATCGTTTGATCAGAAGCTCGAGGCAAGAACCGTTCCTTCCCGCACGCCTTGTGCGGAGCCAGCCAGGTTGCTATGATAGATACCAACAGGCAAGCAGAGGAGCGTGTCAGCTGCCAGCTGGCCTCCGTGGTGCTCATTGCAACTGCTTCGCAGGCTCCGCTGCCTGCCGAGGGTGCCAGCTCTCAGCCCACACTCTTCTTTCCCTTCCCTAATGAGAGGGAACGGAGTCTGACTGCAGACGGGAACTTCTGTTGCGGTGGTTGTAACTGGGAGAACTGGTTTTGATTGCAGTATAATGTTAAGACGGGATGGATTTGCACGGCCTCTGGGTGACTGATCTGTTAGCAGGGTGTACAGCCCCGCTTTTCAAATGTTTCTGGTGTTAAGTAATTTTTTTTAACTTGTAAAAGCTTCCACTCTCCCCACCTGCTTTAAGGCTAAATATTTATGAATGGAGAGAAGTCTTTCTACACTTACCCTCCAAGTCAGTGAAGTTTGGGTTTCAGTTTGTTTTCTCAAAGCCCACCATCCCACTTGCCCTCCCTCCTTTTGCCAGCACCCCTTGCCAGAGCAACCAACCAGTCATCTTTCAGCAAAGGTGCATTATTTGCTGAAATTACCAACAGGTGCTATGGCATGTAATGTGCTGTGATTGCTCACACTGTCTAAGTGAAGGATTTGAAGTTATATTATTACAGGTAAATTAGATGTATGAAGTGATGCGCTGAAATTAATGCCTCGATCTGTGATTTCATTTATTCCAGAATGGCGTTCTTTCTGGAGGAGGTGATGGCTTGCACCAAGCGTCTCCTGGAGGTGATATCTGGCTGGCTGCCTCGACATTTTTTTGGTGCAATCCTGGTTTCTCTCCCAGCTCTTGCAGTTTTTTCACACTTCACCTCTGATTTTGAAACAAATATACATGTAAGTTGTCGAACTCTGTTTCATAATCTGATGTTTTGGATCTAACAAAGCTTGTTGCTTGCCTGCCGTCTTCCTTCACCTCCCTCGTGCTTTACATCTGTTTGATACAGATCCCTTAGAGGGATAGGGCTTTTGTGTATGATGAAATGCCTAGTTTGTTATGTAAATACAGTCGCTTGCCTGTTTGAAAACTCTCATACAAAAGAGGAGAGGGATACCTATAAATGCCTGCCTACATACATACTTTTTATTTTTCTTAGACCAAACACTTCTGCAGGTCTTTGTTCTAGGTAATGCAAATAGTGTATCTCAGACTTCTCATTGCATTCATTCTGGTTTTGATTTAGAGTTTGTCGTCGGAGATGCTGTGTATACTTGGAAACTTTGCATGTGCATTAGCAAATCTCAACAGTGAGAACAGTATTAGCAGTGGATGGTTTTTCTTTGCAGAGTTAGATGGAGAAACTCAAAGGAGAGAGCTCTCAGTGCATACCATGCAGGGGCTGCGGGAATGGTTAAAGGAATGCAATAGCTCTCTTCTGAAAAGGAACAGAAAGAAATTGGTGTAGAAGTTGGCCCAGCCACAGAAAGGTCCACAGGGGATTTGGAGTATTCTTTAATAATAACATTCAGAAGGGGAGAACAAGGGGTTAAATATTGAGGAGAGGGAAGAATAGTTTAATTTAAAGCCAACTGTAGCCTAAAATAAATGCTTAAAAACTGTTTCTGAATGAAATGGGCTGGAACCAGAGATGAAAGTTTGTTTCTCTGCAAGTTTCTCTTAGGTAGCACAGTGTACAATCCTTCCTTTCCAGGATCTTCAGGGAATTCAGGTTCACAAATCTCTTGTTATTTCAAGGTCCTGGGCATAGGTAACAACCAGATCCTCATCATTCTTCCTATCACAGTGTATTACCGGGTGTTGGGAAGTGTTTGTTCCATGGGAACATGTGGACCAGACATTTTTTGGTCCTTCCTGATTTAAACATATATTATTCCATGGTTATTACAGTCACAGAAGAGTGCCTTTGATATTCTTTCACATGCCGTGTTTAAAATCATTCTGCAGCTTTTACCTTTTGTGAATTTTAGTTAAGTATTTTTAAACTGTAATTTTTTTTTTCAGTTTAATGATGGTCTTCCTCTCTCATGACTACCAGTAAACTAATTGTAGGAATGTTTTCCTCACACTGAAGGGAGCTGAAAACCTTCCAGTCTCTCAAATCTGTCCACTGATTTTTATATCATCCCATTCATCACCATCCTTGATCATCTCTCCAAACGTTTAAAAATAGTGTTGAAAGAACCATTTTATTAGTGTGTTCTCGATACCTGTTCAGATCAGATTGTTAGTCTAAATGCTTCAGGCAGCAGCAGTAAGATGGTGGTGTTCATCACCAAACTGAGAATGAACTTTGCTTTGTTTCCTCTTGCAGGTCCTCCAGAGTCGTGGAGTTGTTGGCTCACTCTCCAAGAGATGTCCCAACTCGCCTTGTGCTCAGTGTTTCAACAGGCATGGAGCTCTAGGAAATGGAGTCAATCTATAGAGGGTCAGGTAAGTGTCATATTTTACTATGACATGGTTTTGCGAAGTTTTTTTTTATTCATAGCATTTTATACCTTCCCTGGATATAAAATAATTAAAATCAAAATTAAAAACTGCAATTAAAAAAAAAAAAACTTTCCAAAGCCATGCATACATAGTAAAACACAGCACTTACTGACCCTCTATAGGCTGGCTTCATGCTGGGGCATCACTTGGAGTGAGAACCAGTGCTCTGCCACTTTAGGAGACCTGAAATGGGGGGAAAAAAGTAAGTTTAAATTATGGTTTTTTTATGGACACTTCTGAAATTCCTTTTATCCACTCTTGAGTCATTTAAAAAAACAACAACTGTGCTTGTGGTTTAAAAATGGTAAATTATGTAAGGTTTTTTTCCATACACTGTGTCTACTTCTGAATCACATGCTAATTTGTTATGCTACAGTATTGGTAATCTGCAGTCTCTGCACTTCAGCTGTGAAGGAAATTTAAAATGAGAGAGAAAGGGAGAGAATGATCACTGATACTGTAAAATGCAGTATACAGCTAAAACAGAACTCCGTAATGCAGTTGTGGAGTCTCTGTTTTAGCTTGGATGGTCATGAATATTCTTGATAAAACCAGAATTTGTGCATCAGCTTGAGAGTTTTGACCACTGTAAGATTGTATCTCAGGGAAATGAAGACGTTCTGGGCAATATATCCATCCTGCCCTTCCTTTTCTTTATCCAGTAAAGATATGGAAGGGGAAAGATTTTTGAGATAGGGCACTTGAAGAAAAAATCCAAAATTGTCCTTTCAAATCGGCACAAGTGGTGTTACGGAGCATCAGATGACAATGGCTGATACCTGCCTTTTGTTATCAAAACAGATTTTTTTCTTATTTGAATTCACTTGCTGCTGTCGAGTATGATAATGTCCTCCAAGAAGTGTTTTTAGAGGCAGGCAGTTGGGTGAAGTTTTTGAGGGTGAATGCATTCCACGTTTTCAGTGCAGTGGAATTTTGACGTTCAGTTTAAAACAGACAAGGTCTACCCCCAGCAATTGAGAGGAGGTTACCATGAATGTTTACCTTTTATTCTTTCCTTTTTCTCTTCTTTTCTTTTTTTCTTTTTTCTTCTCCCCACTCCCCCCCTTTTTTTTTTAATAAGAAGAGGCACTGAGCTTTTTGCAAAGGTAAGCTGATGGTATTGAAAGTTGCTGAAATAATGGTTGTGTAATGCAGTAATACAGTGGTTGTGTAATGCAGTAATACAACACACCATTTAGGGAAAACTGTGACAAACTACCTGTGCTAAAAGTTTTCTTGCTCTTTGAAGGGAAGACCTCTATCTTCAAGTGCTGTCTCCTGATACAGACACTGTGAGGGATTACTTATTGTGCATATAATACAAACAAAATTAGATCCTTCTCTTTCATGTCACACATTCTTGAATTTACGCTGGCATTTATGTGCAGAAGGGCTCCAGTCAGCAAGAGGAAGCTAACTCACGCTCTCTCTCTTTGTTGCAGTACACCATGTTTATGTGTTGTGCGATTCTGATCACCATTGTGCAGTACTGTAACTTCTGCCAGCTTAGCTCCTGGATGAGATCTCTGTTGGCAACCGTAGTAGGAGCAGTGCTTCTCATTCTGCTCTACATCTCCTTGTGTCCAGACAGGTGAGCATCACGCCGTAGCACTCGTAGACCATGTTTTAGATGAACAAATTTGGTTTTCTCTGCCAGTGAAGCAAGGATCTAATGCATGGGATTTTAGTATCTGCCATGAATTTCTGCAGCATCTCAAACTTAATAATTTTATTAGGGAAGAGTTCTGCATTATTTTTTTTTTAAGGATTTCAGGATGATATCTGAGGGGTCTTTTCCTGCAATCTGTTTTGAAATGACAGTCCTCAACTGATGTGTTTCTAGGGCACACTTATTCTTATCGGACCCATAGAATTACCTTTCACCATTTGTTTGAAAACCTATTTTATTAAGAAATTTCTGAGGCCTTTGGTGGTGCCAGAGAGCCCAGTTGTTCCCCCACACCCCTCTGGATTTATTTCTGTCCTTAGGAACCATGTATCTTCCTTCCAACTCCTTCCTCAAGGATTTTTCCACGGTGAAAGGCGGGTGCTTAGATTTAATAGTATTCTAATACCCTGTTTCCTTTCTCAGTTTCCTGCTTTTTCAGAGGACGCTGCAAGACAGTAACCAGAGGAATCAAGTTAATGCAGTTTCTCTGCAATAACCTTAGGCTTTTCAGTTTTTCCTCTGATAAGCAATTTTCCCCATAGGAGAACTTATTTGCAGTATTCTCCTTCTATTTTCTTGCCAAGAGAGTCAAGGGAGTCCTTCCAGCCATCCATTCCTATGGACAAAATTTTATAATCAACTTGCACTTCTCAGTGGCTTAAGAAATATCTTAGCCTTTGGCACTCTTACCGTAGTATGGACTTTGCAAGGACTTCTTCCGCTAGATTATTCTAGTTCCTACCAAAAGCCCTTCCTTTTACCCTTCTTCAGAGGCCTGCTGAATCATATGGTGAAAAATGTTAAAAAAACCTGAAAAAAACAAACAAACCAGAAAGAGATTGCAGATACATGTTTTGTGTATTTAGCTTTTAATCACCTCATCAGGTATCTTCCATGGTCTCTTTTAATCTTGATCTAATTTGTATTTAAAAAAAGACACAATAAAAGTCACCCCTTAACACCTGTTCACAGCTGTAATTTGGAAGTGGCTGTAAGGGTTGTAGGAAGAAAGTCCTTCCTTGGAAGAAAATAACTTGGAACTGGAGTCAGTTGACAAATAGTTTCTAAATCATATTAGACTAAAGAAAAATCCGTTTCTTGTCTCTCTGCAGGGCATTCAGGCAAGGAGTACAGGACAGTTCTTTCTAGCTTCCGTGGAGGAGCATAGTGTTTAGATTCTGGATGCACCTCCCCTTTCTCATCTTTGATTTCTCCCTTTGGTTTTAGTTGTCCAGCTTACCTAAGATCGTCTTTTCCTCCAGCACACTAAGTGACCTCTCCCAGTAAGAAAGCTGACGTTCCACCCATTGGCTTTTTCCCTTGTAACGTTGACGCTCACTATCCAACCACCAGCTTCACTGAGAAATTAGCCCCAGGTTTGGTTTCTCAGGGGAGCAAACCCTTGATACCATTTCTTGACTCCCTGGCTACTCTTCCATAATTCCCCTCAAGCAGGGGTTCTTGCAGCTTATTCACCTACACACGTGCTAGCGTGTCTGCATGGAGCTAGCGTGGTATCACAAGATGCTGGTTCACGGCAGAGCCTTTTAAAATGGGGTAATAGAATGTGTTTGTAGTACCAAAAGTCTTCATACCAAGGCAGACAGTAAAGCCAAAGCGTGAAAAAGATATTGTAGTGATTGACATTCCCTTGAGTGATTGAACAGACCTCTGTGCATCCACGTCAAAGACATTTTGTCGCAGAAGAAAATCAGAAGGTTTGGTGCCATAATTGTAACTCCTCATTCCTTAGTCAAAGACAAAATTTTAGAACAAGTTGTGTGTGTCACTAAATCAGCTTGTGCATAAGCTCTGTATTAAGCCTTTGTGCAGAAAGACAGACATAAAACTTGGGTTTTTCCCTGCATTTCAACTTTATGAAGGGACTGGGAAAGGCTGTTCCCAAGCAGAGAGGTGGAGGCCTTGCTGTTGTATCAGTTCATAGCATCAGCTTTTGCTGAACACTAAACCGGTGGTAAGAATGTTAAAGAAACATTGTCTTAAGAAATTTTGCTAATGATAGCATATTTTTGCCTGTGGTTTGAATAGTGGTGACCATTAATGGGCGAAGTACAGAAATCGTGGAATATGTGGTTATTTCATCTTTTAAAAATAAATATTTGAAGTAATAGGCGGAGCTGTTCAGCTGCAGATGTGAAAACAAAATTTATAGAATTGATCATGAACAAAAATAATACAGGTTGAATTAGTGAGACCCATAACTTTTGTTTGTTAAGAATAACTTCTTTGTTCCTCTCTTATCATTAGTCTGGATAACATTTTTTGTCACAGTGGTAATTGCAGCTTTGTATGCATCACAGGCAAATCCATTCTGCAGATTTCTTCACTTCTTTTCCCAAAAGTAACTAATCCTGAGAGCTGTAATACTGGATTGCAGTAGAGAAATTGTAATGCAAGTAAACACAAAAATTGCCTGAACTACTTACTTATTTTTTGTAATGGCATTTTCAAAAATAGGCTCTATATTTGTTTGAGGTTTTTTTGTTTTGGGGGAAGTTGGAGTTGGTTTTTTTTTGTTGTTTTTTTGTTTTGGTTTGTTTTTTTTTTAAAATCTTTGTATTGTGTGGTCAGATAAGATGAAGGCATAACTGGGATTGAGAGTTCTGAAATTGCTTTTCCATGTTGCCGAGGTAAGATTGGCTTGTTTAACAATTACTTGTTCTGGGCGTCATCTTGACTGCGTTATCAGTTACCCTTTAGAGGTGTTTGCATCTCTCTGTCTGACTGTGGTTGCTCCTTCCAAGCAAAAAGTGCAGATAAGTCACGTTCAAACAAAGTTTGTCTGAAGCTGATCAAGCGTGCAATGCAATTATTGGTCCTACAGTCTACATAATAGAAAAGTTTAAAATGCTGACTGAAATTTTGGCAGAATGCTTTAACTTTCTTTCTGATATCTATGCTTTTTTATTTCAGCTCTGTGGAAACTTTTCATCTAGATTTGGCACAGAACTTTAGGTAAGCTTTATATAAAATTACCATCTTTATGTTTAGGGTTAGAAACATTTTCAGTCAATTATATGTAGCAAAACTTTGCATCCACAGTAACACACTTGGGAATTCAACAAATTGGTTCAGCAAGTTGTGTTTAAGCATCTTGTGTACATAATTTCCTTTACAGAGGACTTGGGTATGCCCAAAAATCATCAGAGACCTGACGCTGCAGTCACTAAGTTGTGTAATACTATTTCCTTTTTAAATTTGATTTCTAGGAAATAGGACTATGGAGGAGCTATATAAAATAGCATCTGTTTTTCTAGCAATAGCAGGTTTTAAAGCACTATCTGTACATCATGACATATTTACTTGATTTCTTTGGTTGATTGGCACCATTCAGAAGTGTGTTGAGTTGGATGCTGTCCACAGCTTGCCAGGTGAGAATTCCCTGTAGTAGAGGAGCTTCAGCTGAAAAAGCTGGCTGTGAAGCCAGCTGCCTTCACCAGGATGGAAACGTGCTGGCAATAACAGTCTGGGTGCTGTCTACCACCCTGAGCTTGCCTAGGCAGAATAGCAAGTCATACCATGGAGAGCAAATGAAATTTTAGCCCCCAGACTTTTAAACACACAAAAATCTTTTACTGTTATTAATAGCCCCTTACGAATAAACATATTAAAGATTCACTCTTATTATTTCAGTGTTGAATTTCTCATGGTTTTGTTGCAAGTTTTGCAATACTATTTTTAAAGTGTTTTTGTTGGTGTTTGGTATTAGAAAAGTATGTGTTTGCTAATTACAAATTTAGGATCAATACTGGGATAATATTGTAGTTGATTGAACTAATGACCCTGTGAATATGGGACTCAGTAATTTGTCTGAACAAATGTGTACTCAGGAGCATGTTGCTTTTACTGGGAGTATGTATCAAAACAAAATTACTTTTTAAAAAATGTCATCTACATGAATGCTGTGGTAGTTTAGAAAATGTGTGGGATTTAAGTACAGAGGGATGGTAACTTTCATGTTAGGTATTTATTCACCAAGAAGTTAGCACTTACTACAGTGTTGGGTTTGGGTTTTTTGTTTGTTTAACATGGGTTTTCTTTTTTGTATGACCTTGATTCATGAAAGATAACTTCATTTTCATAACAGAATTCCAATTCTCTAAATCCAGAATGGAAAGTTAAAGCCAGAAGAACAGAAGCAGCTTGATTTTTTTTCTTTTTTTTTTTTTTTTGTAAACTGAAGGGAATTTGCTGAAAAGGCAATGTACGAAATATCAAAACATGGTGATCACTGGATGTAATGTCTTGGGATCCAAAGTCAGGCTAATCCTGAGTGGTTTATTATTAGTTTGTAAAATCGCCGAACCTTTTATGTTGCTCAGAATTACAGACGTCTTGCCCAGCGCTGACAACAGCTTAGCAGGCTCCTGACCAGCTGCTAATCACTAATAAATAATTCATTCTGCCTTAAATAATTGACAACCCAGTCTTCCCTTCGGTGACTATTTCTACATCATGATTTATTAGAAATCTGGCAAAAAATTAGCTATCAAGCATTGTTTGCATGCAAATATTTTTCTTCCATAAATATATAACTTCTAACTCAGGACAAATAAAGGTAAAAGTCGATAAGAAACCAAACCATGCAGAAGATGTTATTGCAAACAGGCGCGGAGTGCTTTCTGCCTGCTTTGCAAATCCTAGCTTTTGGTTTAAATACCAAATAAGGCAGTGACCAAAATGTCTGGCTCATTAAACATTTCTAAACTTCATTTTAAAGTTGTTTTATGGTGGGATATACTAGATTTGCACTTTGACTGTCATCCCTTCAGTGGGATGCCTGTGTCGTGCGTATGTCGTGTTAATGCTACTCAGCGCTGCCCTTTCTGCGTGTTGGCAGCAGTTTTGTCAGGTTAGTTGGTCGCTGTCTCTGTTTTAATGCAGGAGCTGTATCAGTCCAGTGTGATCTCTGTTAACAGTCTAGACTCCACTGATCTGAAGCTGTCCAAACTTAAAATTGACACAATACTTCTACGTGTTGGAAGCTAAAAGAGTTAATCCTATTCTGTTTCTACCATTAATTTGCAACAGAATTTGGCTTCTCTTTTCGGGGCTCTTTTAATGTATATTATTGAATACCACAGTTCTAGAGTTCTGTGCAAACAGAATTTCCTCTTTCTACCGGTGATGGACTAATAAAAAGTTGAAACTCCCTTAGCCTAACAAACTTCTTTGCAGTTCCTTTCTCACTGAAATAAATAAGGTTCCTTGCTCACCCCAGGCAGCATACAAGCTTTTCCTGTGTTCTAAGAGGGCCAAGCAAACTTTTTTTTTTACGTGCCTGTAATGAGGTTGGTCCCTTTTCTTGATCAAGAATTGAGATAATTATTAATGTTGCATGGGAAGAGAGATACTAATAATGGAAATGAAGTCTTAGCACAAAGTTCATCTCTGGATTGTCCTCACTATGCTCAATAAATCACAATATGGAATTTGCCTTGTTTTCCAGACAGACCAGTTCTTCAGCCCAAAAGAGATATGAGCGTAAACTTTGTCTTTTAAGCAGGAAATATTTCTCGTTTTCATTCATTTCTTATCTCAGAGCACGTAGGGTCTATCGTTTCACAGTTTGTGACTGCTCGAGGAGGAACAGTGATAGGCCACTTGAAGTGGAAGACTAAAATCGCTTGATGGTAGGGGGCTTTTTATATGTACACACTATATGTTCTTTATCGAAAGCAGCTGTTTGATTTCCCCTTTCCGCACTGTTCTGCTATTGCATTCTTTTTTAAGATTTAGCAGACATGCATCCTCTGTAAATATAGCAAGAGATCCAAATCCAAACATAGGTTACTGGCTCAGAAGCAAAATGGCTTTCCAAAAATCTTTATAAGTGGAAAGCCATTATCTTTATGATTTGTGATCAAGCCAAAGGAGATTATATCTCCGGAGCTCTCACTTGTTCCATATTCAACACACAGCCTGGATGAAGATGCCAAGTTAATAGTTAGGCGTCTGTGCCGGGAAGCACTTCACCAGTTTGAGTTAAAGGAACATTGTCAGCTTAAGATTTCAATTCGAATGATTCTTAAAATTACTTTTCTGCTGCAGCACCTCATAAAAAGTAGAGCTTAAAAAGATCTCTGTGTATGTGATCCTTTCTGTTATAGGTGTGGGGGTTTTTTTTCCTTTTCATTCTAAAGGGGAACTTCAGGTCATCTTTGCTAACTGACTGTGTAAGGTGATTCATAGCCCTGTAGGTCCTGTAACCTGGTTGCTGCAATGTGCAGAAATTTGATTTCCAAACGAGTAAGATGTAATTGCTCCCTCCTTCAGGCTGGCATCGTGGCTTTTTGTACTAATACTTGTAGCAGTCGCATCGTGATCAAAAATGACTGCTCTGGAAAAAGATATTGCACCTTCTTTTTTGAGATACTAACCCATTACCTTATTAATGAAATCAGGTCAGCTTACAAGTGAGTCACTCATTTCACATGCAGATCTCTAAGGTTGTACACCCCCATGGGAAACAAGGTCAGGCCAGTGCTTGAGGAGATGATTGAGAGCTCGCAGATGCCAGTACTTCAGGAGTGGTGAATGGGAGGCAGCAGGTTTTTCTTAAAAGGCAGGTCTTGTGTTCAACACAAGCCACTTCTTGTAACGTAAAATTTGTGGTGCTTGCCTAATTCATTTAAGAGGAATTAAAGTACTTTGAGGACTATTTTGTACAATAAACTGTAAATAAAAAGCCTTTAATGACTTAAATAAATCCCTGTGGCAGGGATGTTTGATGTTAGAGCAGATTATCTGGATCAAACTCATACTCTCAAAGGAGTAACATGTCATTGCTCCGATCCTCTAGCAGATCTCTTCCCACAAGATAACGGAAAATGATGAACTGTTCTGAAAAGAACCTGAATCGTGCTCCTTAACCAAGACTCATTCCTCACCTTCTCCAGCCTTATTGATTCTCTAAGATCTTTTCTCTTACTTACCCTCCCCTTGTTTTGTTTTATAAGCCTATCAAATTGGGAGGATATTCTGCCCCCTGCAAAACAGGTAGCACGGATTGTATTTCAGGAATTGTTACCATTGTAGTCATTCATAACTTAGCCTTTGTCTTAGTCTCTGCCTTGTCTTTCTAGGGAGAAAATGAATAGGCTTATAACAGAGGTTCTGTTGAGAAAAGTAGTTGTAAGGGAGAAAGGAAGGAGTCTTAGTAGAGCAATGCACCAGCAATTACAGGAACCTGATTGCAGAGACCTATTCTGTGAGTCAGGAGTAATCTCCTCCCTTTGTTCTTCCCTTGTGCTTTTTTTTTTAATATCAAACCAATAAAATTAATATACCTTCACTTCTCCTGGGAGAAGTATATTTGTGGTTGAAAACAAAAGGAGTGATTTCCAACATAATATGTGGTCTTAGCTTTAATCAGAAATTCAACCTGTGAGCTCTCTATTGTAAATATTTTACTTACAGGAAACTTTCTCCTATAGGCTTTCTGTGATACGAGCTAACAGATACAAAGACCATAGCATATACAAATGTTTTCAGAGATAGTGCATGTTCACAACCGTGCTATGTTTTTGCTTCATCATACTTTTGTGCCAAGCAAATATTTGAGAATGAGCATTCAGAAAAAGAAACTGGGTCCATACTATAGCTCAATTGCAAAAATGTCTGCTTCAATTTCAAAAGTGGAAGTATGTCCCCCGTGGATGTAAAGAAACAAATTGAACTTAGAAATACAGAAACAAATTTAGTCTTCTCTTCTTGAGGTGTTGCTGCAGTTGTGCTTTGAGTTTTAATCTCTCTTGCTAACATACCTTCCTAGGAGAAGTACAGGCAGACTCAGATAGGGATTACTTTTCTGTTTTTCAAGGAGAAAAGTTGATGTGATGCTTTCCCTTATCAAACCATGTCTTAACTTGAAAAACTTCAGCATCTGTCTGCTCATATCAAATCTTAAGCTTTGGCATAATTTTATAGAAAAAATTGCAGTTAAGTGACTCCAGAAATCACTGCATGCCAATCTGTCTGGGTTTAGACTTAGTTTCTAGGATTGCATAGGTGGTGTCTTCTGAGATTAAGTTGGTGTCTTTGCATCTTTCCGGAAGGTTGAGATTGTCGACTGCAGATGTCTCCTTGTTAAGGGCGGTTTGGCACTGGAAGCATCCTCCATCAGTGCTTCATAATCTGTACAGGCAGTTGATGGTTTGTCAAAAAGATTTGAAATATTACTCTCCATCTATGAGAGACATGACATTTTTAATTTTTTTTTTTAATCTTGGCACTTTGAGAACTTTCTGTCTCCACCATAAAAAGCTTCAATGGTTATAACGTACAAAAGATGTCAATTCAGAGCTCAGTATTCTCTGCTTTCATGCAGGAGACATGCACTTCTCCATGAATTGTCTTGTACAGGGTTGTCTTCTTCCAAAACCTTCATGTGTTAACAGAAAGGCACACTGCAAAGCTTGCTGGTCTTTGATGAGGACGCAGGGAAAAAGCACTAGGAGTATATAATAAAGCAGGTGTTTCTGAATATTGGTGGTAATACAAAAAAAGATAAATTTCACAAAACTTATACACACACACACTCCTCCTATCCAGATATACTTGTGCATGCATACATCGAAACGCACACACAGGCATTATTAAGCATTTTTCTATACATATTTATATGTAGTGCTTTTAGTTATATATTTAGATATAATGATAACTGTTTCCCTAGTGAAGTCCTTAAAATAGGACTACCGTAAAGGCTGAGCAATTTGTGTTGCTGAACCTGATGATACCCCTTTAAGGAAGTACTCAGAGTTTAAGAATGAAACTAATTCTTTAGCATTCTTATAATTATCGAAGCCTATTTTATAATTTAGTATGTAACGTACACTTCCTACACTTTTTTCTAGAAAAGGATTTCTAACTACGGAGCAGAAATGATAGTGCCCTAACTCAGTGTTTTTAAATGCACCTTTTATCTTCTTCCCTTTCTTCTGTTTCCAGCTCCAGAAAAAGTCCATGCAACAGTTCAATGCCAAATGACACGAAGAGGCCAGCAGACCTGATCGGTCAGGAAGTGATTCTGGTTTCCTTCCTTCTGCTCCTCCTGGTCTGGTTTCTGAATCGAGAGTTTGAGGTCAGTTACCGTCTCCACTACCATGGAGATGTGGAGGCTGATCTTCATCGCACCAAAATTCAGAGCATGAGGGATCAAGCCGACTGGTTGCTGAGGAATATTATTCCGTACCACGTGGCTGAGCAGCTGAAGGTTTCCCAGAGCTATTCCAAAAACCACGACAGCGGCGGAGTAATCTTTGCAAGTATTGTGAACTTCAGCGAGTTCTATGAGGAGAACTATGAAGGAGGCAAAGAATGCTACAGAGTCCTGAATGAATTGATTGGGGATTTTGATGAGCTGCTAAGCAAACAGCATTACAGCAGCATTGAGAAAATCAAAACAATTGGGGCGACGTACATGGCTGCTTCAGGACTGAACACCTCGCAGTGTCAGGACAACAACCATCCCCATGGACATCTGCAGACCCTTTTTGAATTTGCCAAAGAAATGATGCGAGTGGTGGATGACTTCAACAACAACATGCTGTGGTTTAATTTTAAACTTAGGATTGGCTTTAACCACGGCCCCCTCACTGCTGGCGTCATTGGCACCACCAAGTTGTTGTATGACATTTGGGGTGACACTGTGAACATTGCTAGCAGAATGGACACAACTGGCGTCGAGTGTCGTATACAGGTGAGTGAGGAGAGCTACCGCATCCTAAACAAGATGGGGTATGACTTTGACTATAGGGGGACAGTCAATGTGAAGGGGAAAGGTCAGATGAAGACCTACCTTTACCCAAAATGCATGGACAATGGGATCGTGCCACATCACCAGTTGTCTATATCTCCAGACATTCGGGTTCAAGTGGATGGCAGCATTGGGCGATCTCCAACGGACGAGATTGCCAACCTGGTGCCTTCTGTACAGAATTCTGATAAGATAGCCCATGGCACAGATAACTCAGAAACCAGGGACATCCTTCCCTCCACCAAGAAGCTCCAGAAAGATGCAGTGCAAGCAGAGGAGGGGTGCAGGTTTGGCAAAGCAGCAGAGAAGACTGGCTGTGAGGAAGCGGGAACTGAGGAGGTCAATGAACTGACAAAGCTAAATATCTCTAAGAGTGTATGATGCACTGTCAGAGTTGCATGAAGTGCTCTGTCAATAGAAACACAAAGACATTTGCAATTGGCAGTTTTCTTTTTCAAGAGAGACCTTCTCAACACCTGGGTTGTACGTTTGTTTTCATTTCAGCGCCTGATGCTGTGTGGATCACAGCTCTTCAGGGTTTGTTTTCATCCATCTCTCTCCTCCATGCCCCAAATCACATCCCAAGCTCCCCAGCTCCCTGGGCAACCATCTTACAGCTGAGTAGAGGATATTAAGTGCCTTCAGATATACTCCATTGGACTCCCTGTCAAGGTACAGAGGCCCCAAGTGAAATCATAGCTTTGGGTATTTATCTAATTTTAAAGAAAAGAAAAGCTGTGGTTATATCATTTTTATTGTTGTTTCTCACAAAACACTTTTTTTGGCTAATGCAAATCCTTGGGTTTTTTATATCTCTCTGAACAATATTTTACTGTTATCAGACCTTTTGTATGTAAACACACAGACAAATGTGCATGTATCTACCATATGAGACTGATGTAAAGTGCCAGTAACGTACCACAAAAGAATGTCTTGGTGAGGGGGTGACACAATTTGACTTTGTGTTGGGCTGGAGGAGGAGTCCTGCAGTGGCTCAACATTTAGTTAGGGTAGGCTGAACAACTGCTGTAGTTTTATTCTCCTTTACCAATGCTTTCTTCAACCTTAATGTGCCATTGTGTGCTTTGGATACACTTGTTTTCCATATAGCCGATGAGTTACTGATACGTGGGAATGGAATAAGGGTTCGGACTTCACCAGCTCTCAGGACAGGTTTCCAGAAGCAGACGAGTGACTGTGAGAGTGTTACAATTCAGGTTTTATGAGTCTAAAGCAGTTTCGTGTTACTCCGTACCCTAGCTGAATTTGTGAAGGTAGGTGAAGTTGGTATCTCTAAGCTGGTCTGATTTGAGAGAGAGAGAAAAGCGAAATAAATGTTTTGGGAATGCCTTTATTTATTTATTTATTTTGTTCCTGTTCTTATTTTGTTTGGGGGTTTTTGTGTGCGTGTGCGGAAGGGATCAGGAGAGATGAATTGTGAATTGGTTTAATAAGAGTAATAAGATGGTGTTTCAGCCTCTTTGAACTACCAACCACTGTGAGGATGTTACCTAGGCAATATTTGTTTCAAAGCTGGTGAAACTTCCGAAGCCACCAAATGCAATTGAGTATCCCAGCTTCCCTCTGTACTGAGTCAATGGTGCTGCACAATATTTTTCAGGATTTTTTCTCCCCCTACACTGTGCTTTTGCAGCAGGGAATAGAACAGCATGCTCCCTGCGTGCCACTGAAAGCAGGAATAGGGAAAAGAGTCCTTTCTAGCGAGCTAAGAAGCACAATAATTTCCCAGTCCTGCAGATGACTCCGTGCAGGTCCCTGGGACCGGAGACCTTCAGAGCAGAGGAACCTGCTTGCAGAGAGGGAACTGCAGGATGGGGGCCTTAGACTATACCGGTTTGCCCTCTGCATGCTTCCGTCACCTCTTTCGCTTACGTTTGATGCCCCGTGTTGGGTAATATTACCTATTCAGCTATTCTAGTTCAGCTAACTCCTTGTGACACCAAATAAAGAATTTTTATGCCCGAAATAAGTTCGTTAGCCAGGGAAGAGCTGGTGAAATGCAATGCTGTGCTGTCTACATCTTGGTGTGGGTTTTAATTCTTTCTTTCCATCTGAACTAAAGTCAGAATATATTGATACTTCTTTTTATTCCCTGTGTGATTTTTGGAGTTTGAGTAATAAATATATACATTGTGAAGTTCCTACTCAGCTATCTGAGGTCCGTCTACGCTCTACGGGCAGCATGCAGCCCTTGAAGCCTTTGTCAAATGCAAATCTGTGAGATTTCTGGATCTGTTAGTTAAACAAGACTCTGCACACTGTTCTCACAAAAGCTGCTGTTTATGCGCCTCTAAATTGCATTTGATAGGAAGGCTATTTAAAATGAATCTTACTTGCTCAATCTGCCAGCACACAAAAAACCCAGGAGATTCTCATCCCCGTACCCTTCTGCCATAGATGCTGTAGCCTGTTTGGGGGCTATTCCTGACGAGCAACAATATAAGGTTTTTATTAGTGCACAGTTCTACGGCAGCCTTCCTCCTCCGTAGATTAAAACTCGTCCCCTTCTGCCCCTCTCCCCGTAGTGGGTTGCACTTCCAACTTTCAGGTAGTATAACTCTGCAAATACCTCTTGTATCCGAAGAATGTATTCTTGAAACCATTTTTAGGGTTCTCATTTCGGTTAAGCGTGTGTCACTATTTCTTTTCTTACAGTAGAGGAGTTAACGTGTCCAGAATTGTTTACATGCCTTCTAGTGTTATATTAGTGTCTCAAAGTCGTTCAAACCTTTCTGCCTTTCACTTCTTTCTCCCAATTTTATAGACGACTCTACCCAGCATTTCTCTCTCATTGATCAGCTGTTTGCAATGGCAGAGTTCAGTCGAGACACGCCGGCTTCTCTCTCGCATGAGACACTGCACAATAACTAAACCTCCACCAGCAACAGCCCTGCATCCAGTGAGAGATTTGCACCCTGTGATTAAACCTGAAAGGAGAAGGTGCTGGAGTAGGGCCCCGGACCCAGAGCACCTTCCTTCTCATTGTTCAAGCAATGCACTCCAGAATACAAAAGCCTCGCCCTCCAGCCTATAAAGTAAATAACGCTCCCTTGCTGTCGTGGTATGGTGCTGCGGGAGTACTGTTGGTTTTCTGGTAAAATTAGGATACCAAAAAAAAATACCAGGGCCTCTTTTTTGTTGGCATTAAGCAAATAAAATGACTGAGGACAGAAGTATTAGTGGACTCTGAAATCAAGGGCTGTTGTCTGCTCTGGGAACTGCTGGCGCCGTTACTCTGGCTTAACTCTGAAGCTGGGAAAACAGTCGTGAAAAGCTGAGTAACTAGTGGTACCCCTGTTTGCTTTTTGCCACCAGGACAGCAGCAAACATTCAACAACTGAGACTTCAGGTGGTCTTTTGGAGGTTTTAAACCTTCTCCTTGATGAAGTGTAGTAACGAAATCAAGAAGCTAAGCTCTCAACGTACGGTTTGGATAGTGAGATTTTCCCAGGCCCAAGGAGCAAGGAGATACCTATTTTCTGTTGTAAAACAGTGGGAGCTGAAGCTTCACACCCTCCCTTTTTGCCTTGGAAAAGATGTACCGATACTTGCAAAAGTTACTCTGGAGGTGTTTTTAATGGTGTTGTGTGGTTCTGCGTTCCTGTCGGCAGCCACAACACGTGTGCGCTTGCAGGAGGCCTTGATCAAAGTTCATTTCGTTAAGCTGTCTCTTGTGCTTGTTCTGTTAGTGCCAGCGCAATTCCAACACGGTGGAAAAGTTGAGGAGTTGGCCAGGTACCTGGGAGCGTATTCTGCAAGAATAGTCGGTGCATTGCTGCGCTTTCTATTTTTAGGGTGTTTTAATAGTGATAATTTAAAAATTATCCGGGGGGTGGGGGGGAAGACTGCTGAATATTTGCTAGCCCCACGCTGCCTTCTGCCACAGTTCACTTGCGGGGGCTGCTCTAGAGCATAGAGTAACGAGGAATATGCTGAATATTTTCTGCAGTGTCGTCTCAATCTGCTGCTAACACACCAAAAGGCTTATTTTTCTCCCAGCGACTTCTGTGAGACAGATTTCTTGTTCAAAAACAAGTAAATGGCATTCCCATTGATTTACTTCTGGCATTTCTGGTTTTGAGAAGAACAGATTTGCCTGTTTAGTTCCCAGTTTGGGGCCATTCCCCTGTGCTGGAGGTAACGTGAGTGCTGCGAGCAGGGCGGGATGGGGCCGCTGCCTGGCTGCGGCTCCTGCTGTGTCCTAATGTGAAGCGCAGGAGGATTTTAATGTGACAAAATTGAGGGGGGGAGAGGATGGACTCCCCAAGGGCTTTACAGAAAAATAAGTATTTGGATACTCTTACTTTAGGGCTTCAAGCACAGAAAGGAGGTGCCCAGAGCAAAAACGAAAGGAGCTGTAAACCAAATGCTGTACCCTTACCAGCTTTTAGGTAAAGAGCAGCTTATTCTTGATTGTAAAGCCAAGTTTTTAGGGTATCTAGCATTTTAAAATTGCTAACTCTAACCTGTTTCTAAAACTTTAATTCTGAATACAACAAAAAAAAAGTGTTGTAAGGAAGCAGTTTATTAACTTCATGTCTTTATTCTGCAACATCACCAGAGACTGAGAGCGCCTGAGGTTGGTTATAATGTGATCAGCTCTTTAACTGTGCAGCTTGGGGTGGGGGTTTTTTGCCAAATTTAAAGACTGTGTCTGTTTTCTCCCTTCTTCCCTGCTGTGGTCTTGTTCGCTCCATGTGGACAGGATGCGTGAGTGGTTCTTGCCTCCCTGGTCCTCACCTTTGCTAAACTGCGTCTTCTGCGTTGCACAGCAGCATTTGAGCTCTGCTGCTGCTGCCAGGTCATGGTTCAGATGCTGCTTTCACTGCTGTTTGCCTCTCTCTCTATTTCCTTAATATAAAGAAGAAGAGTATGTTTGATTTGATGTCTTGGTCCATTCGTGCGGTCACAGCTGCAGGTTTCTCCTTGTGGTGGTGTTAAGCTGCTTGACAGAAGGTACAGAAGAGCAGCAGGCACATCCTAGTAGTTAAATTTAAGAATTCTGTGAAAAAATACATTTTTCATCATACCAGAAGTGGAAAAAAAAGTTTTATCCTGAGTTTTAACAAGCATACAAAAGCAGAAGAGGATAAGAAATAAAATCCCAGGATTTGCTGTCAGTGTTGGGATTCGCTGAAGCAGCATTCAAGTCCTGTTTTAGTTACATATTACAAAACTGCTAAAAAGGCAGTAATTATTTATTGATGTGACTTTCCTAATTGCTGAAGATGTCGCCGGGGTGGTTTGACTGTAAATACAGAATGATTTTCATGCGCAAAGAGAAACAATCACAGTGGAGGTGCAGGGATCCCTCAGTGCCGCGGTGCTTCTGTCTCGATGCCCAGCAGCCGCGAAAACCCAGCTGGGGTCTCGAAGTACCCCTGAGACTTGGCTGGCTGTATGTGGAACATCAGTGTGGGTAGGAAAGTCATTCCAGTGTTTTTTTCCTTTCAAAATCTCTATACAGGCTGCAGCGGTCCTTGTTTTGATTTCTGGGGAAGCAACATTTAAGGGGAAAAACCTGAATTACTCTTCGCTGTTGCTGAGACTACCCTCTGCAGGCAGCAGCGGTAGGATTCTGCAGTCCTGTAAAAAAGTTGGAAATTGTAACCATTATGCACTAATTTCTGCAGATGCTGTTATTGTCCAGTATTTAGTTTGAGTGGTACAATGGTCTGAAGATTTTTCAGTCAAGAGCTCTGAAACCGTGGACCACTTTCTGCTAAAATATACCAAAAATGTAAAGGAAACCGGAGAGGTGGAAGACCACGGCCTGCAGAAATGGAGACAGCGCAGCGATGGGGTTTTGGCTCACTGTGCAAATGTACGTGGCGTGGGAGATGCTCTGTACGGTAACATGTGCTTCCAGGTCTGAAAGCAGTGAGAAAAGGAGAAGGTGAAAGTGAAGCGTGGCGTGGGGTTGGTTTTAAGGCTGATCTTTAGTTTCCAGGTGTGATGTCTTTGCTGGCTGCCACAGGGGAAGGTTTCTGGGGTGTGGAGCAGAGCGCTGGCCTCCCAGCAGGCTGAGCAGTGCACATTTCCTGTGGTGGGATCAGGGAGCCTTAAAATGGGCATGTTTGTTTTAAATCTGCTTTAACGCCATCCTCTGAACTCTGTCTAGAGCGATGAGAAGGAGTTTTGTCAGTGAAAATCGGACACCAGGAGCTTATTGTCTTTGTCTTCACAGAGCTCATTTAAAATCCAATGTCAGGCTCTGAAGAGGTTCAAGTAGAAAATAAAATAGGGGTGGAATACATTGTGTCTTAACAGCAGCTCAGTGTGAGTGGAGCCGTGGGGAAGAGTTTTGAGGTGCTTTATAGACACTGGGTAAAGCTCTAGTAGAAAAAAAAAAATCCAAGTTTTCTGTATAAAACCTTTTTCAAGTCTTTATCAGGCGAGCTAAACTTCTGTCTTCCGTCCAGATAAGTGGCTGGGCTGTACGACACGTATGGAAGTGTTTGCTGCTTACCTTTGAGAGTCAGCATTAGCTTTTGAGAAAGAAGATTATTTTGGAGAAAACAGATCGGTAGAAGATATTTAAAGCTTCCCCCCCCCCCCCCCCCCCCGGTACTTCATTAGAGCTGCTAAACATTTGCTCACCTACCCAAGCCGCCCAGCCTGAGGCTGGCGAGGAGCAGGAAGCAGGCGCCCAGTGTTTGCACATGTGCCGCTCCAGATGCAATACATTTAACATCATTTTTAGCAGCTGTTCCGCACGCATGTCTCCAAGTCAAGAATCGGTGTTGAAGAAGTAGTCGTTCGAGTTTCACACTTCTGGAAAGGCCCTGAGGCTGCTGTGTCGGCTTCTCGTGTCTTAGCCTTCAGGCGGTTTGTTCTGTTCTCTCCCTGTTTTCTGGCTCACTGCAACAACCCGCATTTTAATCTCTAGAACTTGCAGCATTCATTGAGTCTGAAGAAGTGCAGAGAAGGTCACAGCTGGGAACACTTACTAAAATTTTTTAAGTTTCAGCTCTAAACAGTGCTGCTCTAACCAATTTGTCACCCAGTGGTGGGCAGCGATGCGCAGTGAAAGTGAGTGCCGAGCGTCCCAGCGGGTGACCGCTGCCAGCGCCACCGCTCGCACGTCCCCAGTTTGTGTTGATTCTCAAATCCTCCTTCGGATGAGTCAAAACAAAGTGACTTCCTTGAGTTTTTCCTTCTTTTCTCCAGTAGTCACTCACGTCTTCACTTGTTTCTAACTTAACGCATTGTCTAAATACTAGTTTGCAATTGAAAGATGGTTTGTATTGATGCATTGTTGAAAGATTTAAGCTCCGGGCAGGGAAAATGCAGCTGTGTGGTACATCTACAGGTATGCCCAGAGGGAAAAAGTCTCTTTAACATCTTTGAAACTTTGCCCTTATTCGAGTGAGACCAGAGCTTCATTTGTGATTTATTTCTAATATTAGCTGTATAACTCCATCTTGCTCTTGCCCCTAGAAGTTGTCCAAAGGAGGGGGTTTGCAGTATCACAGTGGTCTGCTCTACATCGCTGCCTGAACCAGGATTTGGCCACTGTGCAGGTACCGCCACGGTCCCACTGGCACCATCAGACATTTCTCCTCATGTGTAGTAGTTCAGGAGTCCACAGTTGCCAGAGTAACCTTCTTCCCAGTTTAATTTCTCACTTTCAGTTTTCAGAGACCGTGTTGAGAGAGAGAGATACACACGTATATATATGTATGCTGAGACAGAGACTTGTTATACCCTACTGCAAGTACAGCTTTGAACTTCCAAAGTAATAAACTCTTTAAAGCCAAGAGCCTTAACAATTCCAAACATCTGCTGAGAGACAAAACACCGTTTCAAGTTTGTGCTGAATATTTGGGAATTTTTCTTCTCGACGGTGGGTGTCTCCTGTTTGCAAGGAGGCAGCGGTGGTGTCCAAAGATGCTAAGGACCTTGGCCACCCTCCCTGAATTACCCAGGAGAAGGCAGACAGGCTCTCCCCTTGTGCTCTCAGGAAAGTCATCTCGCTCCCCAGGGCTGGTGTGATGGCTTTATACATTGCATTGCTCGGAAAAGCTTCTTTCCATGAAACAGTATTTTTAACTTAGCATAAAAGGCTGTATTTGCTGGTGATGGGGTCTGGATTCCTCCTTTCCCACCCCCCAGGCTCCTTCTGTCCTGCAGCACTGAGGTGAAGGAGAAGGCAGGAGGCAGAGATGTAGATGACGGGAAAGCTGAGAGAGCCGGGAAGCAGCTGGACGTGCCCCTGGAGCCGGACGCGGCAGAGGGCCGGAGCCGAGGAGCCGCCATGCCGGTCTGGCAGCAGCAGGCTTCGGCAGCCGCAGGCTGGCGAGGTGGCGGAGGTTGGCGGAGGCGTGCTCTGGGGACAGTGTCCCCGGGCAGCCGAGCGGCTGCCAGATGCCTGTGTGAGTATGTCTTCCCTCCCGGCCTGGTGGTTTCATTTCACGTTTTCATATGAGCAAATTTCAGCTGGCTGTTAACACTGTGCGCTTGAAATCGAGGTGCTGCTGTCTGACCGTGGCCGGGCTGCGCAGCGGGTTGGGGTTGGGTCTGTCCGACCTCGGTTTATGTAGTCTTACACCTACACACGACCCTACATAAGCAATCGCTGTGCATAAGGAGCTGCAGTACCCCATTACAAACAGCCTGCGAGAAATTATTTTCGAAGT
Source organism: Morus bassanus (assembly GCA_031468815.1). Taxonomy (NCBI): domain Eukaryota; kingdom Metazoa; phylum Chordata; class Aves; order Suliformes; family Sulidae; genus Morus; species Morus bassanus. The sequence continues at coordinate 49,738,555 of CM062572.1, forward strand.
GAGAAACTCAAACTGGGGTTGGCTTTGGTTTAGCAAGTAGCTGTCAGCCGGGCAGTGGTGCGCCCTCCCGACCATCCCCTGCTTTCTTTAAAAGCTGCCTCCACAGTATTACCTGAGACTTCAGCGCTGCCTGGCCTCGCGTGAGCACACGTGGCGATTGTGCAGAAAGCATTAACTGAGAATATTATTGAAACGTTATTGAATTGTGAATGGAAACACTGAGAACAGTTTCCAGTTAAAAAGAAGGAAAAGAAGAAAAAAAAAAGTCAAATTTAAAACATTTTAAAGCCTCCAGGTTAGCTGGAAATTGTTTCTTCATGACATTTCTGTTTTCTTTCTCTTCCCACCCCAGCAAAGCCCCTGTCCCCGCTACCTGCTCCCCTCCCTTCTTGTGAGGAGAGAGAACCGGTCTGTTTACACACACCGCTGGGGGAAGCTGGCGGCTTCTGCCGGGGGCTTCGCTGGGGGACGGGGCTTCCTCACAGCGGCTTCACTGTAAATATTCTGCCTATGCTTTGTTGAGAAAACTGAAATGGAAAAAAAGTTGTATCTGTGAAATATTAAGCTATATATGTATATAGATAAAACGCGTATTATCTCTGACTCGTTACTACGGCTCTGTAATCAATTGTATATTAAACTGTTTTACTATATGGCAGATCATTTCACGCTATCTTAGATGTAGAAAAGCTGAGAAAGTAATTCACAATACACTATGTCAACTTAAAATTGGTTTGCTTTTTTATTTTTGCTCCAGCACGACTTCAAATGCAGTCCCGTGCCCTTTGCACGTTGTTTCGAAGAGTAATAGTGTGGAACAGAAGTTTTTTTGGCCCTTTGTTTTGGATCTGGCTTTTTACAATGTTTCTTCGATAAATCATGAAACCACCGAGTTAATTTTTGACCAGGTGCATATTTAAAAGGCATTTTAAATGCAAAAGGAATTTGTCACATAGACCTGCTGCACTTTGATGTGTTGGTTGGCAGTAAACGGCCTTCACGTTCCCAATGCCAGTTGAGAAGACAACTCCTTCCCAATTTTTCCTCGATTTAATACTGCTCTGAAGCGTTGGGAAGGGGCTGTGCAGCAGCCCAGCCAGCAGCACCTCTGCAGCCATTGTATTGGCACCACTGGCTGTGGCGGGAGGTCTCGGCGGAGAGTGTTTCCATGTGGGGAGCTTGCTTTGGCCAAAATTGGGGATGAATTTTAAACAGTTATTTTTTTCTTTAGCAGAGGGCGTGGATGGTTTATTCTGGAATACCAGTGCCTTGGTCAGATTCTCTTAATCTGCTTGGGAAGTGGAGTGAGGCATTGTTATTCTGGAGTAAGAGTCCCCAGAAAAAAGAACTGGCTGACCAGGAGCAGCTGGCTGAGAAGAGGAGCCTTAATGCTTTCAAAATCTGAACCTGTCCGGCTGACGGAGCTGAAGGCGTTGGACTGCTGCAGGCGGCTCGGCAGCAAAGCCCAGGCTGTGGCTCGCTTGCTCTCACACGTGCACCCCGCTCCCTTGGGTGCTCCTTTAAGCATCCCTTTGTACATTCATAGGGTTTCACTGGGAAAGAAAAAAAACATGCTAAGAAAGCCCTGAGCCCTTGCAAAGTAAGGTGTTGACCTGGAAGATTTGAAGGTTTCCTCCGGAGAAAGAGACCCGCAGCCATCGCGTCCTGCAGCACCAAACCCTTCTCCTCTTTGTGCTGACAACGGGGCCGTGCGGCCATAAGCTTTTGTCCGGGTCCAGCCGGATGTCCGAGCTTCCCTCTCCCCTGCTCTCCCCGCGGGCTGCAGCACACCCAGAGCTTTGTCCTCCTGGAATCGCGGAGAGGTGGCGTCCGGTTTCTCCAAGGGTGCCGATTTATTGTTTTCCCCCATATTTTAAATACGTTTTTTTTTTTCCCAAAGACAAGGTAAGTATCAGAGCAGGCGTGTGGTGCGATGGGCTCTGCAGCCAGCGGTTGCACCGTGTTCCTTGATGCCAACCCAGGGTTTTAATGCCAATAGGTGTGTTTAAGCCATGCTCAAGTGTTCCTGAGTGTTCACCTTCTGTTGTAGGGGAAAACAGTTCCAAGTGTTATCCAGCTGGGTTTCTATTGTAGATCGTGGTGACTGTCAACTGCCAAGGGATATTTTTTAATAAATCTTATCAAGGCATTTCAAATAAATCTAGTCTTCCTGTTTTCCTTTTCAGTTTTGCATTGTCTTCTCCCCAGGTAACCCCACGTTAAGGTTTCTTCTCTTTCTGTGCTTTGGTTCACGGTCAGGAACACGTACTCCGATGTTGGGTATATTGAAAGGTACACCCGTGTTTGAGTTTACGTGGGGACTGCGGCTACAACAGGGACGCGTTTCCCAGCGGTTCCCAAAAGGCCAGGCTGTGTTTGTCCGTAGGCAGCCCCAGGGCGGTGGGGGACGATGGGGCCAACCTGGAGGCCGTTGCATCTCTCCCGCCTGCAGGCACTGCCGGGGCTCCCGCACCTCAGTCACGCTGCGGCAGTGGGGAGCTCTGCAGGAGCAGAATTGTCCTGGATGCCTGAAAGATAAGTATTAACCTCCCGCGGGGTGTGGCAGTGTGGCGTGGAGGTCCCAGGCTTGTGCGTGCTGCCAGCTGCGCCGCTCTCGGGGTCAGCTGAGGAGCCACCATCGGCTCTGGGGTAATAGAGAAGCAAATGTCTGCCTTGCCCCAGGGCATGCTGCGGTAGCACCCAGAGCTGCCTCACTGTCCGAGCCGTGGGCGCCCGGAAACTGCGCCCAGTGACGGGAGGTGGGAACCCGAGGGTGACTGCTGGCCTGGGCTCGGCAGGGCACAGGGAGACCCGGGTGCCCTCCAGCTCCAGTGCCGTGGAAGGCGGTTGAGGAGATCTGCCACCTCCTGACCCGGTTTCCTTGGGGTATCCTTGAGGGCTCCCCTGGGGATCCCGAAGCTCCAGCTGCTCCCATGGTTTCCTGGGGCTGCTCCAGCTCCCTCCGGGTCTCAGCCCCGCAACCTGTGCAGCCCAGCTGGACACGACCTCTGCTCGAGGGGATGCCCACCTGCTGCTGCGCCATCGCCGAGGCTTCACTGAAGGACCCTGCCGATGGTGCTGGCCCTGGACCTGCTTCAGGTGCAGGCTGTGGGTGTGGCAGCGCAGGTGCTTGAGCCTGGCTCCTCGCACCAGCGACTGGCTTTCATTTTCACACCGTTTAGAAAGCTTTTTCTCCATCTGTGGGGTCAAATCTTTTTTTGAAGCAATGATTCTTTTCCCCAGCCTCTCCCTGGCTTCACAACATTTCAGTCCAGCCAAAGCCCGTAAGCAATTTTTATTCAATTACCGTTGCCACTGAAGCACCCATTGGTGGCATCATGTGGTGTGGATCTGCCACGGTGCTTGGGGGAGCGAGGACCTGCTGGGGCTTCGCTCGGCCAGCCCGCAGCCGGCTTTCACTCTCATTTGTTAATCAGTGTTTTGCTTTTGGTAACTAAATTTTTGTTGCTTTGTGGTGTTGAGCGGCAATTCTCATTTCACAGCTTTGCAGAGTTTATGGGAATTTAAGAGCTAGATGCAAATGAACTTCATTAACATGCTTAATTATCTTATAAACCTCATATCCATCTGTCCTGCATATGCTTTGTACTTGACGCTTTAAGACAAGCCACCATGTTAGGCTTGGCACGAGGCGGCTGCGAGTGGGAGCCTTTGAGGAGAGCCCAGCTCTGCCGGCGGAGGGACTGGGCTTTAATGCAGGGGTCGCATGTTGGAGGTGAAATGTCATTTTTCAAAGGCTGGGTCCAAGGTGGGAGCCTGGAAACAAACCAGTAAAACACGTGGCAGGACAATGCGATCTTAGGAATGATTTGCTAAAAGCAAAAAGAAAAACCAGCGTGGAAACTTTTCTGATGTGTCAAAGGGGGCGAAACACCAGCAAAAGGCTCCGGGCCAGCAGCTCCTTAATGGGCAAGAGATCGGGGCTGGGAAAGCAGAGCTGGAGCCAGGAGCTTCACCCAAGAAGGTTTACTATAGAAAAGCTTTGGACAAGTCCCCAGAAGAGACCTGGCCTCATGGTGCTGCGCTGAGGGACCTGTCCCACACTCGAGCATCTCTAGATGAGGGGTTTTTTAGGTCTCATGATGTGCAGAGGATGGGTTTGCTGTCAGGGCCACTGTAGAGCTTCACACTCAGGTAAGGCTCCCTCCTCTCTTGCACCCAGGGGCCGCTGGCGGCGCGTGAGAGCTGCAGGGTGCGGCAGAGCACCCATGGGTCCGTGCTTGGATGCCAGCCTGGCACACGTGATGGCATCAGGGTGCCGGGTGCTAACACTAATTACTTGCAGCAATCTCTGGCCCCCAGACCAGGGTGTGCAGGGGACACCTGCAGCTTGAAAGCCTGGATGATTTCCCTGGTTTCTGGCAGAAAGGTAGGGGGTTTTTGCATGGTTTCAAAGATGCTGGGGTGGCAGGGATCCAGCAACTGCAGCCGTAACTGCAGCAAGAGGCAGTGAGAGGGCAACAAGCTCGCTGCAGCGAGGGGCTGCGCCCCGCCAAGCTCTGCTACCGAGCGAGTCTCTGGGTTTCTGCCAGTGCATGGAGCAAAGCTGGAGGCAGAGGCATGACACCATTCGAAAGCCCAATGGGATCTTCTCCAAGCTGAATCTCCGGGTCTGGCTGCCTGTTTTGGTGGTCAGTGCTGCAGCCTGGTTTTGGGAACTTGGAGCACCAGAGCCTTCCCCGATGGCTGGCTCCTCTCCTGCATGGGAAATGATTAAAATAAACCCCAAACCCTGCCTGTTTGCAGCCCAAGACCCTGAATTTGTATCCCTTGGTGGCACACAATGGATTTTGTAGCAGGGAAGCTGGGCTGTGGTCACAGCACTGGGTGCCACGAGCAGAATCGCAGGAAATGTTTTTGGGCTTATTTAATTTTATTCAAAAATACCATAAAAATGAACCTTTACTTCCAGGTTGCCTTGCAAATCTGTAGATCTGCTGGGTAGGAGACAGTGCAAATCCCAGACTTGCACCAGAGCTTCCAAAGGGTTTACGGGCCATAACGGGGGCTGAGCACAGGGAGCGGCTCCAGAGGAGGGGACAAGGTGGCTGCAAGGGTTGGGATGTGGAGCTGGAGATGCTGTGGTCAGGCACTGGGTGCAGGGAGCATCTTGGCGGGGAAAAACAAGCCAAGAGCAGGACTTGGTACAAATCTTTAGCTCTTTTATATGACAGCATCGTGTCGGAGCTGCCTGTGTCAGTGGACTCAGCGCACAGGGGTGACCTGCTGGGGTGCTGCTGTGTGCACCTCGCTGCCCTCTCGTTAAGGAAAAAGCAGTGATGTTGCTTTGCACCAAATCACCGCTTTGCACCAAATCACCAAATGTTTGTAACGAAGCTGAAGCAGAACGTGAATTTTTCCAGGCCTGGGAGGGAGCGAGGACCTGGCACGCAGCAATCCTGGAGCTGCATGGCCCTAGGGATGGGCATCCTGCCACCGCAGCGGTGAGTCCATGTGTCCAGCGAGGGGGAGTGCAATGCATAGCAAAGGGCTGACGGAGGAGGATCTCCTTCCCTTCTCTTGCTCTTGCCAGCTCACAGCACGGCAAAGACACCTTGTTCCTGCAGGGGCTCAGATAACACCCTGGTCCAGGCACCCCTCTGCCTTCCTCCCTCTGCACCCAGCCTCCCTGGTCCAAGGCCAATGTCACTATCGAGTTACCAGCCACCCCAGCCTCCCCATTTTCCTCTAGTGCAGCCAGATACAAAGTTTAAGAGTCAGGATATTGAAAACTTTAGAGCTGGAGCTCTAAAAAATTTTAAACATTAGCAAGTGATAGTGACACTGTGTGCTTAGGGGCTACACACTGGGATGCTGGAGCTGGAAAGATGCTCAGCACCCAGGGAAGCACCGAAACCTCGGTCATCTGGCACAAATAGAGATGCGGCTGAAGGGTGAGCAATGCCCCTCTGTGACCGTGGGCAAGGGGATCCATTTGTAGGCAAAGGGCTTTTGCTGAGGCATGGCGGAGGAGGTGGAAAGCCGGCACAGACCTGAGGACGGGATTTGCTCTGCACAAAAGGCTGCCAGCAAAGCCTGAAACCCCCCTGCCGCGTACAGCTTCCCTCTGGCACTGGGATCTGGGGAGGCCACGAGCCCAAACCCTCTGCAAATCCAGGCTGTGGGCAATGGGGAGAGAAAACGTGGTTTTGGAACTGGTTGGTGGTTTTGGAGGCAGGTGCCCTGCAGGTGTTTTGCGGGGAGCTCAGGGATGTGCCCAGTGAGCACAGCCCCCGAGGGCACCATGGTTTCATGGCATTGTGGGCAATGTACAAACCTTTATCAGTATCACTTGTGACTGTAACCCTGGAACTGCTGTGCCAGCTAGACTCTGAATCACTCCTCCTGGAAAAAAGGGGGTAAATTTTATCTTTTATTTTTTAATCCATAGAAAATACAAATGAAAAGTGCCCCCTCGTGTTGCTGCTGCCCCGTGGAGCTCCTGTCGCACCGTGCTTACCCCAGCGTGCGGCGCTGATTCGTGCTGCAGGACCCACGGCTGCACCCATGGGTGCCGGTGAGATCCAGCTGTGCACAAACAGCTCTGACAGGAGCAGGTCCTGCTGGTTCAGCTCCTCGGCTCCCAGGAGTTCTCTCAAACGGCCTGGTGAAATCCTCCTGTCTCCAGTGAGAGGGGTCGCAGGGAGCCTGCAGAGAGGGCATCATCCAGGGTAGGAGAGGAGCTGGTACGATACTGGGGTGGTGCCTGGTGCCAGAAATCCCCCTGAAATGCTTTTTAGCCCTGGAGGAGCCCAGTTTGCTGGCACAGGGACCCCGCAGGGGCATCAGGAAAGGGGAGCCGGGGCAGCGATGGGCTGAGTTTCCAGCTGAGGTCTTGCAGAGTGCGTCACTCTCTGCTTCAAGGCTGGGTCCCCAGACTCCTCTTTCACTGCTGGACCCTGTTCTATGCGTCGTGTGCTGTTTTTCTTCCTCCTGGGTGCATTTTTCGGGTGCCCGAGTGCTACCTGCACGTGGCAGAAGGCAGCTTCTTGCTTTTATACCTGCTGCAAGAAGGTGTAAATGCCTAAAGGACCTTCATCGCTAAAGGTGCTTCCCAAAGACTGAAGATGCCAGGAAAGACTCAATAAAGCAAAGGAACGGCAACATGTGGAAACCTGCAGCTCTGCCCTTTGCCCCTGTGGGCAGCTGGGGTCAGGGTGGCCCTGGGGACACGGAGACAGGAGTGGGCTGGCAAAGGCGCAGGGCCCGGCATGTCCCGGCCTTTATCTCCCCCTAGTGCCACCCACTCCACTCGTTTGCTCCGGCATTGCACAGTGCACAGAGTCCGGCAGTGCTGCACACGGCAGCCGTGGGGCTTGGGGAAACCCAGCTCTGGGCCAGCAACGTCCCTGACCGGCACAGGGAGCGCAGCTGCTGCTGGGAGTGCGGGGGACTGGGCACGGCCGAGGGGCACGGGGTGCAGCATCGTGGAGGGGCAGGACCCATGTAGGCTTCAGGAGCGATGACCTGAGTAACCCAAAAACCTGACTGAGCAAACACCAGCCAGGGCCATAGTATCCAACAGCAATAAAGAGGCATTCAGCATCCTGAGAGCATTACAGCTGCGGTGGAGATGGGGAGGAGAGGGAGATGATGGAGAGTGAGGCGATGAAGGCACCTTCTCTGGGCCCAAAGGTACCCAAAAGTTCACGTTTCTGAGGCTGAAATGAAGTTGTTTCCATGTCACGGTCAGCTGGACATTGTGACCTGCGCAGGCCTGAGGTTAACGGTTCATTGCAGCTGCAAGGATCCCCGGGGTGAAAGGAGAGGGTTGTCCCCAATCCGCAAGGCTAGGGGGGCTGTAAGACCAAGCCCTGCTGGGTCTCTGCGCCGCGCTCAGGGCAGCCCCAGCCCCACTGGAGCTGGGGATCAGCCCTGGGCAGTGCGGGACCTTTGGGGACAAGGACCTCGCTTGGTCATGAGCCCTTCTTGTCCCTGGTCCATACGTGCACCGAACTATGTCCAGCCTCAGTGGGAGCTGTGGGGTCGCGCACAGCCCGTTGGGGCTCCCCAGGCATCTCCAATCCGCTGCAGCCGGCGTGTGGGTTTGTCTTCTGCTGTTAGCTCCGAGCTGTCCATCTCCTGTGGTCTGAACAGGGTAAAAGGAGGAAGAGGCTGTTCCTTGGAGACTGGCCGGACCATCAGCCCAGCGCGGTAATGTGCGTGGCAGGGAAATGGTTGAAAAGACATGTTTGGCACCATGAAAGGGCTTTGTACAGCTTCAGGTAGTGGGAGTCTGCCCTGGGTTTGGCTCCCCAGGGAGCCTCTTGCCCATGTGCCCTTTCACACCCCGCTGCAGGTGACACGCTCTGCTCTGCTTCGGGTGACCCGGCACCACCGGGGACTCTGTGTTTTGGGGTTGTCCCTGAGCCAGGGACAGAGCTTGTCCTGATTTGGTGTGTTTCTGTTGCCCTTTGGGGCGTTAGACGTGTTTTAGCCCTTCTGCTCAGCTGTGGCTAAGAGTGAGACCTGCACATGGGGACGGGGACATGGGGTGGGCTGGGCAGCACGGGGCCGTGCCATGGGGGGCCATGGTGTGTAGGACGATACGGTGCAGGGCATGGGGCCTTGGGCCATGGGGCCACCTGGTGCAGGGCGTGGGGTTGTACAGGGCAGGGTGTGGGGCTGTGCAGCGTGAGGCTATGCTCTGCGGGGAGCGTGGGGCACACAGGCAGCCTCTGCTCTATGGGGGGACACGAGCGACTCTGGCCCCACACCACACGTCCCCAACAGGAGGACCTGCCTGAGCTGGAGGGGTTGCACAGGGGCTGTGCATGTGCCTGGCCATGAAACACCCATCCTCTGCAGTGTCCCGCCAGCCCCCCTGCGCTCCTCCGCTCCCGGTACTGATTCCCAGCAGGAATCAGCCCACAGAAGGAGTTTGCTGCACTCTTCCGGCTTTAGAAACAGTTTGAATCAGAGGATTCCTCTTTTTCAAACTGCATAGAAGGGAGTCACCCAAAGGGTTAATTGCAATGAAACCCCGTTTGGTTTTAGCAGCATCCCCCAGCCAGGAGGACGCTGGCAGCCCTGCACCCGGGTATTTATAGCAGGGTGAACTTTGAGTGTGTCCAGCAAGCAGGCAAAACCCCAGCTGGAGACGCAGGGAGGCCCCGGCAGAGCTGGAGGCTGTTGGGGGTCCCAGCCCCGGGGCTGCGGCGAAGCAACCGAAGCCATCTGCCGCCACATCCTGGCCCCCGCACACCCTGCTCCAGAGTTGGGTGCCCCATGGCCAGGCAGCACTGGGGCACCCAGGGACCCCAGGCTGTGGGACCCCCACTGTGAATGTGCCTGGGTGGCCAAGGACATGGGGTTAAGCCTCCCTCCGCCATGGCATCGGAGCAGTGTCCTTGCGAGCTGGTGTTCCCAGTTTGGGTAGCAGTGTGTGCTGTCAGCAGGACACAGACATCTTTCCTTTTCCATGACAAACAACAGGCAGAAGCTCCCACCTCCTCATGCTGTTCTGGGCCACATCCCTTCCCACCTGACGACCTGCCAGCCAGTTCACCATGTCCTGGAGTGAAGCAGAGCAACATCACGTCTGGCTTCCTAACTCTGAAACAGGGCAGAGAACGGCAGGGAGTGTGGGTGGCAGGGGATGGGAAGCCTTTGTGGATGCGCAAAGCCATGGAAAAAACCCTAAAAACAAAAAAACCTGAGGATTTCCTTGTCTTTTAACAGGTGGCAGCTGTACCTATGGAGGGACAGGCCCCACATTCAACGCAGCAGCCAGTTTGTCCGTGCTGATATGGTTTGTGACAGGTGGGTGAGAGGCTGGAGGACATTCTGGGCTCACAGGCGGCCACGGCCACTCTACGGCCATCGGGAGCCTCATGCCCTGTGTTGCCACTGCCTAGTGCTGCTGAGCCCTGCTCCCCACCAAAGCGCCCATCTTCAGCCTGATGTTGTTCTCTGGCTGGGGTCACCCCAAATCTGCAGCACTGTCCGCAGCCATCAGATGGTCTGTCAGTGTCCTGGTCTACCTGGACATCAGCAGTCTATGCAGGAGGCTGGTCTTGTTAAGAGCAAAGGGAAGAAGAGAAGTGTCTCAAAGAGATGTTGTCTGGAGCATGGTTGGATAGGTGCTTCCAGAAGGGCACTGAGCTGAGAAGGGATGAGATCTGGGAAAGTCAGATCTAGCAATGTCTTCTTGCCATTGATGGAGATGGCGCATGGGCTGGAGCCAGCCACAAACCGGCTGAGGAGGAGCGTTATGAGTCTAAAACAGCCTTCTTTCAAGGGCAGGACTGCTGAAAGCGAGCAGCGGCGTTCCTGAGGGTGGGCTGAGCCACTGATCGCTGTGCAGGACACCCACACACCCTTCAGAACCCAGATGTTCTCACTGCCGGCACTGCAGCATAGGGGTCTCTGGAAGACCCCAGCCCTGCCGATCAGTGTTTCTCCAGCAGCAGCATGGGTGAGGCTGGGAGTTGCGGGGGGGCATCATTTTTCAGAATGATTCAGACTGAAGCAGAGGGGAAATGAGAAAGCCCTGGTTCGGCATGCTTCCATCCATGGCAGGCTTGTGCTTTGGCCACTCCATGCCGTTGAGATCCCCTTGACTCAAAACAGATGTATTTGCGCAGAAGGGCTAGAAGAAGTGGAGATGGGCAACAAGGATGATCAAAGAAATGGAGTGGCTTCCACCTAAGGAACAACTAGACAGGCTGGGATGTTTCATCCAGGGCAGGAGATGACAAGGAAAAGAAGACAGAAGGCAGGAAAATCTAAGTTTTCCCTAGGTCAGACAAATCTGGGTGGATCTTCACGAGGACAACGGGAGATGCATCGCTGACACAAAGATTAGCTCCAACCCCTTCTCCTGGAGCAAGTGTAGGACTTGCAGACGTGGTTGCTGGAAACCTACCAAGACCTTATAGGGGTTCTTTTTCCCCTCAAAAGTGACTGAAACGTTTTGGCTGAAATTTAGTCTTTTCTTGTGGGTTTTCACTTCGATTCTGGCCCCAAAAGAGAGCATTTCATCTGCCATAGGTAATGTTTGACAGCATTGTAAGCAAATGAAAGTTGGGTCTTATAAAGGGCAGTGTCTGGAAATCTTCACCATGGAGGACTGGCCTCAGTTATAATTACAAATATGTACAGTTTTGTACAATTGCACTTCTTGGCCAGCTCTGAGGGCAATTGCTCAAGATTGCCTCTTTTTTCCTGAAAGCGCTGGTGACTTGTTTGTGGGAAAACTTATTTTATACCCTCAGGAGAATAAAATGGGGTTGCTGTTGCCCTCTGAAATGTTTTTTAGGTCCTACCCACCCCAGGAACCTTGATAGACATTTGCATCAGCAGGCAGAGGAGCAAGCACTGAAATGTCGGGGAAGGAAGGAGAGGAATGGTTTTAGTCTTACAAATTTCTGCATAAAATAGAGGCTAAAAGTATGTCTTCAAAATGGTTGAGCAAGGATACTGTTCATTACATAAGATTGTTGGGGAAAAAAATAGGTTGATTTACATTTTTATAGGAAATAAAAGGAGTTTTGTGGGTGACGTAGCACCTTCTACTGAGAATGTCAGCATGAGATCAGTGGGCTTCAAACAAAAGAGTAAATATTTTCCCGTGGAGACTGAACTCTTACCAGAGAGCTTAGCCGGGGAGGAAAGCATTTTTAAAAGAATTTTTTTGTTGCTATAAAAAATATATTTTAGTAGCACAATATGCATTTACTGCAAGGATGCTAATTCTCACCTTTGCCTGCATATTTTTGCTGGTTCATCTGAGTTTTAGTAAAGTTTTGGGTAGCAGGAAAACGGGACTACCTCTGTTTTGTGGGTGTGGTGTTTTTCAGGGCAGGAATTTCAGGGCAGGAGAAGAGTTCGATGTACTTTTTAGGAATGGAGGGATTTTTTTTTAAGGGGCCGTCAAAGCAGGCTGTAGTTTAGCGATACTTTAATTTCATTCACAACGAGTAGCCCGGTGGGGGTTTTATTCTGGTTTCAGGTTGGTGGCCCTTTGAGATTTGCTATGCCATGCTTCAGATTCGCTGCTGTCTGGCATAACAATTCAGGTTGCTCAAAAGCAATGATTAGCATAAATGAACGAGTGGGTGAAATGTTCATTATATTGCCTACTGTCATGTTTGTGTACCAGATTTTGTTACCATCTGTCGTTTCTGTTTTCTTGTTGTTGCCAAAAGTTGTCATTCTGAATGGAGGGTGGAGACATATTTTCAAAAGCTAACATGAGATAATTTTAGGTACTTTAGGGCTCATATGTTCTGTGCTGCATGTCAGCAGCCCTCATGTACATCAGCCTCGTGAGGCTTTGATAAATTCTGGGCAGTGATTTAGTTAAAGTAGTTTTTAAAGTCATTGGTTGCAGTCACACAAATGCATGAGATTCTCAGCTCTTGTCATTAGAAAAAAGTATCTAGTCCTTGCAACTGCAAAGAAAAGCTTGAAAATAAAATGTGTGTTTTCCCTAACATTAAATAAAACAGAGAATATAAAGAAGGGGTTATATAGTGACATCGGACTGTTAAAAACCAAGCTCCTGCCTAGAGATCTGACCAAGGAAAGCAACAGCTCCACTATAACAGACTGCGATGCCTTCAGATTATTTCCAGAGATGTAAATGTCCCGGGGATGAGAAGCTGGACAAATTCAACCTTGAAATAAGCTGCAGCTCTCTTGCAGTGACAGTAACTGCATACTGCGACAATTTGCAAGGGGAGCGGTGCACTCACCAGGGCTTGCAGCCTTTAAAGCAAAATTAGCCCATTTTCAATCGCACATTTTTAATTCCATTTCTGGGAGGAATGGCTCAGCCTGCGAGCAGGGAGTTGGTAGGTGAAGCCATGAGGATTTCTTGCCTTGCCCCAGTGTTGCAAGATCACGCGGTCCGAGAGCTCGGTGCCCTGTGCGTGCCAGGGAGGGAGAGGGCTCTGGGGTGCCTGGATCATCCCCCTTCCTTTGGGTTGGAGCACCAAGCTCGTGCTGCGAGCATTTAAAACCTCCCTGGCAGCGCCAGGGCTGTGCTGGCACCTCACCTCGTCACTCCCCATCTCAGCCCACAGCAGCTCCGCTCTCCCAAGGACTGTGGGGTTTTAATCTGGCCCGAGTTACAGGGCTCAGTGTTCAAGTGAGATACAAGGACCTGTGACATCCAAAGATACAGAAAAGATGATCTAATGGTTTCAGTTGGACTTAAACTTCAGGAAAATACAAAGCCAGGCAGTTTTGGGATGTTTTTTTTGATGGTTTAGGCACAGCCAGCCAAGGATCCAAATTCATAACCAAGGTTATAAAGATGTCCCAGTGTTGTGGTGGGAACTCATGCTGGAGTGGGAGTGCAGAGGGTCACTGCTTGCTCAAGGAGAGGTGGGGAAGATGGAGATGGGGCTGCCTTAGCTCTGAAAGAGGTAGAGATAATTCTGAGCATCCCTGAAGTCTGGGGGTGGAAAACAGGGCCATGTCATGACAGCAACCACTTATAGACCAATGGAGGAGAAGGATGAAAATGAGACTTCTTTCCAGCAATTCTCCAAAAAGCCTGAGGTGTCTGGCAGGAGGGTTTTGAACTCCGTGTCCAGAGACGCAGCATGCTCACCTGCTGCCAAACTGTGCTGGGATGTTTCCTGGCTTTGGCAGAACGAGAAGCCACCAAGGGAGCAGACCTGTGAGATTCCCTCAAAGAGGTCCAGAAATGGGTGTCTGGGCTGTACCATGGTGCACCAGCTGCTAGAGCCACAAGAGGGCTAATGAAGCATCGTATTGTGAGTGAGTGAAATCCACATCCTCTCTCCAGGTCTCCCTCTTCACTTGATGCCTCCTAGAAACTTTTAAGCAACCTGATGGTGGGTTTGCACCCTTAGTGGTGCCGGCCACCCAGCCTTGGCTGTCCTGGCTCCTTCCTTGTAACCACAGGAGGAGGCAGGACCAGTGTCGCAAAAAGGGCCTCAAGAGCACAATGTGCAACTGATGTCGGTGCTGTCAACCAAGGCTCATCCCAAGTGCCATTGTGTGTGTCAGGGGGTCAGTCCAGGCTGGACACATCTGTAGCTGGAAGTCTCACATCACTCTTCTTCCCGACTGCTTCACTCTCCCTGTGCATGGGTTGGGGTCACAGTTCTGCACTTGCTCCAACGACTGGGCTCATGCTGGCTCTGGTACATTTTGTGATGCTTTAAGTTATAAACTCTTCCTGACAGAGTCTCCATCCATGCAAAATCCTGTATTTTATGAGGTCATTGGGTGCTTTTGTAGCATGGGCTTGAGATAACAGCTCTGTCCTGTTTTAACACTTCAATAATGTAAATTGGCTTTCCTAGCTTGAATTCTCTCCTATTTGCTCTCTCCCAGAGGGTAATTTTACAAAACTCATGAGCAAATTCCACCCAAGCATTTCAGGATGCTGCAAGCATCACTGAAAGCCATTGTAAAAAGATTGAGTCTGGTTTTATTTCACAAGTGTATTTCAGAGCTCTCAAATTCAAACCAGCCTGGTAAATTGCCCTAAACGATCACCAAGTGCCTTCTTGTGTAGGAGAGCCTGGAAGGCAGCTGAGAACCCTTCAGATAAGCAGGGAGATGTGGGTTTGGACCACAGGGACTGGAGCTGACCTGGCAGAGGGATCAAACTGGTTGCTTACAGGCTGATTTAATAGATGTGACTATAAACTGGATGTGGCGGAGTTGGGAGACAGATCCAAGGTGCCGTAGTTTGTCAAGCACTGCTGCAGGATCACGATGATGGGACCTCTGGGCTGGGCAATTTGGAGCTGATCTGGCTCCACTCCCCTGCTAAGCACAAGGCGGGGATAAGCTTTAATAGCTGATGTGGCGTAGGAAGAAAAGCAGGAAAAAAGGGAGTTTCTCTTTGTAACACCTAATCTGCTGTTGGCTTAAGAAAACAGAAAAACAAGTGACCTAGGATGATCTAAGACCTAAGAACAGCGTGCGTGTGCATGGCTGTGCACATTGACAGCCAACCTGTTGAATTCGGTGTTGTAGGAAGCAAGCAGCGTGCGCGAGGTGGACAGGCTGGTTTAAAAAGTTAATCCTGTTAGAGACAGTGTTGTAACAGCAAAATCACAGAGTCACAAATCAGAGGGCAAGATGACACCAAGACCTAGAGTGTCTCAAGTCTCACAGAATGGGGCAGGAGTAATATGCACAACAAAAATAATCCAGCCCCGTGCTTAAAGGAATGGAGCAATAATCTGAGAGAGCTGGGGAAGGTTTCTCTCCTGGCCCAGCCAACAAGGTGTCTGGCCTTGAGGAACTTCAGGCAAGAAGAGTATCATGTCCAATCAAGGACACAAAATCCAAACAAATCAAAATGCATCTGGACTAATGTGCAGTGATGTGCATGTACATTAAAAGTGCTTCCTGACCTTTACTGGGATTGTTTTATACCCTGGAGCATGACATTTTATTACTCTTGCCTTCTACATAATTTATCATAGAAAAATATTAGTTTGGCTATAAAATTATTCGCCTTCATTTTAAGCCCAGCAATAGTATTTAACTTTCTGATCCTTTTTGAAACTAATTTCCCCAGGCAAATTACATACTGTGCCAAGAGATTCCTTCAGCTTTAAATTTTCCTGCAATTAATGTCACAGAATGGGACATCACAGCTGAGAGGGTGATCATTTTTTTGATAACCTTGAAAGCAACAGAGTAGAGCACCTCATCGGAGTTGCTCTCACACAGGTTTTCCAGTGGAAAGCATCCCAGTTTTTCCTGTGCCGGTTATCACCACCACAACAGTCCGCTTTGCTGCCCTGCTCTGATCCCCTTAACCTGAGCTAGAAGCTGTAATGACAACAGTTATTTCTACTTTTGCCTGAACCCATTATTTAGGCACTGTTGCAAACACATGGCGAAAGGCAATTTCTGCTGAAAAAGATTTTGCAGCTGAAGCCCCCATGCTGTGTTTGCAAGAAATTCTGGACTATATCGACAAAAAGCATTTGGCTTTGGCTCTACCACACTCTACGCTGAGCACCCAGGAGAAGCCAGGTGTGATTTGGGCAGCCGACACAAGTTGATAGGAGGAAAGCAAGACGCTTCCAAGTGGGATGCACGAGAGCCAGACCTTACCCAAGGAATTCCCTGAGAGAAGCACAGGGCTAGAGAAATAGTGGAGCTTTTGAACTGGTTGTTGCCATAACAAGAAAAAATAATGAATTTGGCTGGAATTAGACTGATGTGAAAAACTCAGTGAGGGGAAGATTGGTGAAATTATATATTTTGGTCACTTTGTCATTTCTTACTCCTTTTATCTTCCCAGTTTCCGAGCTAAAAGTTGTTTTTAAACAAAACAAAAAGCTTTGTTCATGCAGCATGGAAATGAAAAGTTTTCTTTATCAATTAATTGATCAGAAGGTTTCAGTGCTTTCCAAATTCCAAAAGCTGAAACCACAGGGGTTTTCCGAATATTCACTGAATACCTGAACATGCAAGAGTTATCCACCTGCAGAAAAGTGCAGTTTTCCGCAAACGTGTTATTTGCTAGAAAGAGGGGGGAAAAGCCATCATCATCCAACTCTACCAGTGCCCCAGAAATGCTGAGAGGATGACCAGCATTCAGTTTGATTTCTAGAAAATGCAGTTCCTAACTCCAGACCAGAGGGAGGCGTCTCCTCCGCTTGACACCTGCCACTGTAACGCTCTCCTGACGCCCAGCCCTACGCCACAGCCTGGCTGGTTTGGCCCCAGGTCTCCTGAACCTCAGCTCCTGAGCAGGAGGGCCGTCAAGAGACCACCGTGTCCACCCACCCACCCCATGGCTGGGCCTGGAGCTAGATCTTTCCCAATAGCTGCTTGACCAATGTGGTGATCAGGACCAGACACCCATGGCATGCCTTGGTGGGCTGCTCTTCAGGCAATGTGGGGCTGGGCCACAACAGGTCCCACTTCGAAACAGACAGCATTGAGCTCTGAGCTCCTGTGGAAGTTGCTCTTTTTTTGTCCAAAGGAAAGAACCGTTCTGGCGGAGGAAGAGTGAGGCTGGAGGAACAAACAGGCGGTTAATGTATTCACCTTAACCCAGCTCATTGGGCTCCCTGCCCTGATGAATATTGAAGAATTTTATACAAATTGGAACTGGTTCAGCAGGACAGTTTTCCAAAGACCCAACCCAGAAAGGCTTCCTGGTGGCTGCTGGGGGCCCTTCCCTCCATGGGAGGAGAGCGTAGTCCGTAGCCGTGCTTGAAGGCTTGAGGGGGATAAGCACCCCATTCTTCTTCAGGGTGAGCTGTGGGAGATGCAGGCTGGGGGGCTCCCCAAGGAGGGTGATTGTGGGGGCACCCCCAGGCCAGTGGGACGGAGTGATGGCCACCTGCAAAGCTGCTGGGCCTTGAGTGCTGCAGAGGTCTCGTGTGCTATAAGCTAGAGGGGTTTGCACATAGAACATAGTCACCAGGCATTTCCATCACTGGAAGTGCCAGCAAACACAAAATTTAGGTGCTTCTGGGGAAAGGAGAGGGATGAGCAGAGTCTGCAGATGGGGTGGTGACTAGGTGCAGTGACTAAGGAGCAGTAGGGCAGGGAAGTCCTATGGAGGAGCCCACCATTTCCCTCCAAAAAGCTCAGCTTTGGGACAGTGGTTGGGTTCTGCAGAGGCACAGTGCTGTTGTTCATTCGCCTTTGGGGCTGGTCTCTGCCCCAAGCGGGCCTGTCGGATGCATGATGGCACATGGCGGTGCCTGAGGAAGGACAGGGCAGCCACCTCTGAGGTTTTACTGTGCTCTGAAAACTTGGGCAGAGTTAACTCTTGGAGCTTAATTCAGAAGATGATGGAGCTGTCTGCCACCTAAACCCAAAACATTTCACAGAGATGGCTTTTAACCCAGGTGACGGAAAGAGGCTGACATTACAGAAGAGCTTGGGGTTGCTCTCTGGGTGACTCTGGGAGTTCAGCAGAGTCTCTGATAAGAAATAAAGTTTTTTAACAGGTGTGAGGAGTTGAGGCCAAAGAAAAAAGGTTATGGGTTGGTGGACAAGCCAGGATTAACCCTTGACAAGGTAGAGACAACTTTCCCGGAATGAAGCTCCTAGAGATAACCAAAGGTCTTGCACTAAAGCCGTGATTGACCCCAAGAGTTCCTTTAAAGAGGACTGAGGCAGAGGGACGGGCAAGGCTTAATGGAGCAGGAGCAGCAGTAGAGCCGTACTGTTGTGGCTACCTCCACCAGCCAGGACAATGGCAGAGCAGGGGAAAAATGTAATCAGTGTCCCCACGGCTTTGCAAAGGCTCAGCCGAATTTTGCAGATGGGTGACTAACAGGATGATGGTGAGACTACAAGCTCAGGCAGAGTTTTCATGGGAACATCAGATTTGCTGCAGCAAAAAATAAGGACTGTCAGCCAGAATGCAAGGAGGGCATTTCCAAATGTCATCTTAGATGCTTACGTGGAAGTCACTGCGTGGCTGTGAGCACTGCTACCAATAAAAAAAAAAGAAAGCTATATGTAGAGAGAGAAAAAACAGCTGAACTATGAGATTTATGGTAATGACTTTACTTCCACAAAATAAATATGCAGTCTATGCAAGTAGGTTAATAAATGCTTGGCTTGCATTTGATCGAAAGGAGCAATGGCGGTGGTAAAATGTGCTAAGCGCTTGATCTTGTCTCCGTGATGCCCTCATGGAAAGAGCAGAGGACAGAAGTGGGTGAGGAGGAATCTGAAGACATTTTTCAAGGGCCAGGGAATCGCCCGGTCCCACACCGTGGGGAAGAGGTTCAAAGATGCTAATATGTCACTGCTCTGAGATGCATGGAGTGAACAGAAGAAAGAACAGATAGAGGAACCAGCTCAGGTGGGAAGGACGAGGTCTGTGTCTGAGGTACAGGTTCCGGCAAGAGGTAGATTCCGTGGTGAACATAGCAGACAGGAGTGCAAGCGGTGCTCGCCGCCAGAGCTCACAGCTCAGCACGTTAACTTGGACTGCCATTCATTTGGGATTAAGCTAACACCAAGCTGTGACCTGCAGCACCTGAAGAGCTTGCAAATGCTCCCTCCGCCTGACTGTGCAATGGGGAAGGCCAAGCATCTGACAGAAGGGCAAGGCAGAGAGCAGGGAGGTGGAAAACACTGAAATCAGCCCAGCTCGAATGGCCAGAGTGTACCTATGGGCACCCTGCATTTCCATGTGCTCAGGGAGGGGATCTTTCACTATAATCTGCAGGGGAAAAAAGAAATGTCTTGTCTTCATTTTGGCCCATGTTGGCTGAAACCAGCCATAAACCACTACTGCAATGGCTAAAAGGGAGCTGGCGAACACGAAACTTGCTCAGATTACCCAGATTACTATTTTTATGGATAGAAGTACAGTTTTCAAACAGACTGTGAGGTTGGGTAAGAGCTGATGTCAGACGGACAAAACTGTAGTGTGGCAGAGTCCAAAGACAGACATTTTTCATAGCAGTCTGACTCTTAAAAAGTAAAGCAAATGGACAGTTGTCTCTTAGACAAAGTGCAAACTATGATTTCTAGAGCAGCAACCCAGTATGAGAGTGTAAAGACAGATTTATACAGATTTGTTCATAATAGTTTGTCAGGCATGGCAAAATGACAGGCCAACTCCACCAAAAGGGCTTCACATTTGGGACACAATCAAAAAGGACCACTCGGAGTGACAGATTGGATTATGTTGATGACAGAAGACTATGTGTTTTTCCTGAACTGTTATTCTCACTTTGGTGAGACAGCCTTACTTGTTAAATGGATGATTCCCCTACACCAGAGTTATGCTAGTAGGATGGTCTCAACAGACAACAGGCAGGCGTTTGAGCAGTTCGCAGTAATGTCCCTGTTTGCATCCAGTCCCCACTAGACTCTATTCAACAAGTAGGTAGGAAATAGCTTTAAAATAACGAACGCCTACTGAAAAGGAAAGGAAAATCGGGTCTGAGGAGTGCTTAACAGTATTAAATTACAGGATGGCACCTACAAAACATGGCTAGCCACCTGCAGATACTTTGTTTTGCATCAAATGAAGTAAGGAGACCACTTGGGATGTTAGTTAGGCTCAGTAGCCCAAGGAGCTAAGGGTTTGCAGAAGTGCACAGACATATAGCTAAACGCAAAACAGCACTATGATTGCGGTCCCAGGGGTTACCACCACTTCCTGAACACAACAAGAATTCACACATACAATGAAAATCAGAACCCAGAAATAAGAGTTATTTCACATAAAGTTGCTTCACCATCCCGTGAGTGCCGGGTGCGCATAACCAGAGACGTGCTTGGAGGAAGAATAGGCAGCACCTTCTGCAGCAGCCGGGAGGAGAGGAGGTAACGGGCACTGAGCTTGTCTTTTTGCCTGGGACAGCTTCATTTGGCAGCATGCAGGTGAGGCAACCAGATGCTAGGACATAACGTTACCAGGAAAAACAGACACTTACTGCCAATGAGAACTACTCTGATGATGCCACAGTGGCTACAAGTTACAGTGCAGAGCTCCTCAGAAGTCATTCAAACTTGATTGTTTGATTGTTTGGCTGTAAGGTTTTGAGGTCACAAGCTATAGAAATGATACTTCCATGTTTTGGCCAGGGAAGGAAGGTAGGATCTCGGGAACTGTATCTTTAAGCAGCTTAGTTTTGGAGACAGGAAGTCTGAAAATGGGCTGCAGCAGTGCAGATTTTATTATGCAATTTCTCTTGGAACTAGTCCCTGAATAAAGGAGTTATCCATTAAGCACCTGCTTCACTGGGCCTCCTGAGCACCGCAGATGAAGTCCTCAGGAATCCATGCACGGGCTTAACCACCAGCTGAGGGGAACGGGGAGCCGTGCACTGGGGTCCAGACCAGGAATCCTGGGTG
The DNA here is from genome assembly GCA_031468815.1 of Morus bassanus. Taxonomy (NCBI): domain Eukaryota; kingdom Metazoa; phylum Chordata; class Aves; order Suliformes; family Sulidae; genus Morus; species Morus bassanus. Next base: position 49,759,366 of record CM062572.1, read on the forward strand.
CAAGTTTGCAGTAGTAGTAGCGCTCATTTGCTTGCTATACAGTGTCTTTCAAAGAGTTTCCTTTCTTTTCACAAAATCCTCCTGCTCCATTCGAGCTCGTTCTGTGTTTGGCATTACCAGTGGGTCAGGCCATCTGACTCTTGCAATACTGATATGGGATATGGTACCCTGAGCACTACAGTACTATTAAGCCTTTTGGGTATTTAATCATAGCTCTGTTTCCAGGGCCAGTGAATTACAGTCAAGCTCTTCCTCTCCCTCCTGCCATTAACCCGATGCTGTTTGAATCCCCTGGCAGGGGGCAACTGGGGCTATCCTAAGGGGACATCATGCCACGGAGAAGCTGCAGGACACAGCAGCAATAGGATACTCCTCCTCCCCTCCTGCCCCAGGTGTGGGATTCCCTCCCTCCAAAGCACTTCCTTCCTCTCCCACTCTGTCCCCAGGACTTGCAGCCCCCTTTGATTTCACTGATATGGCAAGTCTGGCACTAGCTGTAAAGATGGAGGAGCTCTCCTAGCTAATGGGAGAGGAATCATGGCCTCCATGATTCCTTCTGTCTGGTCCCCATTCCCAGCATGGAGTACGTAGCATTGCCCTGGCAGGCACACTGGCACACCAGCTCCTGTTACAGTGGTGGTGGTGCCAGGGCCTCTTGCTCAGTGGCTGTATGGCCAGAGCTGCAGTGCTGATGTAAAATCAGTGTATTGTCTAGCACCAGGCAGCATGGACATCTTCCTGAAGCTAGGCAGTAGCTGTGGGACTGCTCCGGTTCTGTCCCCAGTGGTCAATCTCCATCCTGACTTCATGCCAGAGCTGCAGAGTCATTACAGCAGCAGAGAAGGGGGGTCAAAGTGCTATGGAGGTCTCCTGGTGTCAGCTGCTCCAGCAAATCCTTTGTTTCCAAGACCACAAGTGATGTAATAATGGGCAAGGCAAGCACAAAAAGTTATCCAAGCTGCAGTTCAAAATGCACCGACCAAACTTGTTAAAAAAGTTGAAGCAGCAGATAGCAAAGGGCACTGCTGTCCTCGGCTGTGCCTGACAGACAATCTGACCTGATTTCCACCCCCCCACCTCCAGCAGCAAAACATTCTCCCTCAACCTAAACTGGGGCGAATGCCTTATATTACAGTAAAACACTGCTGGACAAAAGCTGTTGCTCTCGTGTCTGGAGCTGCTGTGAGACACCGAACCCTGTCCCACACTGAGCCATCCTCAAACAGACGGGAACTTGCTGCTTTTGAAGGAAATTAAGGCAGGTATAACCAGAGAACGCTTACTTGTGTAACTAGTGAGTAATATAGTGATAGAAGCAGAGGCCTATAAGAGACCTCCAACGTGATTACAGTCAGACCTCAGCAAGGACAGGCACCATGTAAATAAATACAGAATTTGCAAGTAAATGTAATGAAATGCATGTAAATGTAGAAGTAAATGTAATGAATTCGAGTTTTGCAGTAAACAAAAGACAGACTTGCTCTTTGCAAAAGAAGGTGTTGTTATAGATCTCCTTTAAACCAATAAAATGTTGCTGGTTAATCCATCTCGGCTTATGGACTTCATCAACACATCCTCAGGATTGTCTCAGTGCCCTTCTCCAGCCTGTCCTTGGGTTGTGGCTGCTCCTCGGGGACATATTAGCACGTAAGTGATGAAAACAGCCCCAAGCAACCAGTTTGGGTGCAAGGAGCTCTGCTGCCACATTGGCACGTCATGTCACTGGGGCTTATACGACCTGCTTCTCAGGTTGGGAACCAGTATGGAAATCCATGGAATTGTATGAGCTCCAGTCCTATAAACCTGTTTTGGGCTGGGGAAGTCTGTCTAGACAGAGCACAAGGCATTTGTAAAGCAAGGCGGGGTTCGGCCCCGGCGCCTGAGCGATCGGGTCAGCTCTGATCAGCCGAGCTTGGAGATCTGCTCTCACGTGCGGCTGCGTTGGCCTCCGCGGTGGGGCAAAGCCCCACCGCGGAGGCCAACGCAGCCGCACGTGAGAGTCAAGGAGCAGGGGATAGCCAAGCCTGCAGGCACGCAGAAAGCAGGGGGAGAAGCCCATCAGCCAGACCACAGCAACCCCGTGCAGGGTGTGTGTGGGTGCAGGCATGGGCAGGGGCTGCTGCATGGGTTTCAGTAGGAAGGCAGAGAACAAGGGCAGGCAAGGGGGAGCACCGAGGGATGAGCCTGAGCAAGCAGGTGCTGGGGGGACAGAAGCACCCCACAGCCTCCGCGTTGCCCCGAGGCCCTGGCTGCGTGTCACCCGCCGCGGGGCTCAGCGCTTGCAGGAGAGGGAGGACACGGGCTGGCATGGCCCCTCTGGACTGTGTCAGGGTCCCGCTGCGCCTCAGCCCTGGGGGAACTGCGGGCGCTGAGGGAGGGACTTGAGAGGGGAGACTGTGGGGGACTGAGGGGAGGATGATGTGAGGGGACCTGAGGGGCCGCCGTGAGGGGGGCGCTGAGAGCGGACATGAGCGGTGGGGCTGTGGGGGGACGCCGTGAGGGGGCTGAGGGGCGGCACTGCGGGGGCCGGCTGTGAGGGGAGACCGTGAGGAAGGGACGCCGTGAGGGGCAGCTGCGGCGGTGCGCAGAGGGGCAGCGGCAAGGAGGGGAGACCAAGGCGAGCGACTGGGGGCAACCGAGGGGAACGCCGCGTAACGGGCAACCGCGACGGCGCCGAGGGGGTCCCTGAAGGGGACGAGCGCCCGCGGACGCCGCGGGTCGGGAGCGATCGCCCCCGCCATCCCCGTCCCCTCCGCGGAGCAACTGAGGACGGTCTCTCCTCTTTCCGGCGCCGCTCGCGCCTTTCCGGCGTCGGCGGGGGCGGGGAGGGGCGTGGCCCGTGCGCGGTGACGCAAGGCGCATGCCCCGCCCCGTCCCCGCCCCCATGGTCTCTGGAAAAGAGAAGAGAAAAAAAAACTTTTTTTTTTAATTGAGGAATCAACAGCCGCCATCTTGTCGCGGAGCCGGAGCGCGGCGCGAGCGGAGCGGGGCCGGGCCGGGCCGGGCCGGGGCAGCGGGGCCGCCCACCGGGACACGGGCAGCCGCGCGGAGCGCCGCCGACGGGCAGAGGGGCTCGGGGCAAGCGGGGCAGAGCCGGCCGGAGCCAACCCAGCGCCGCCGCCGGGACCGGGAGCCGCGGCCGCCGCCGCGCCGCGCTCATTGTTTTGGGGCGGTTTTGGGGTGTTTTCGGGTTTTTTTCCGGCTTTTTGTGTTTTTTTTTTAAATTCCCCCCCCCCCTCCTTCTTTTTCCACAACCCACCCGCCCCCCCCCCTCCCATACCTCGGCCGCGGTTCGGCCGCGGGCGGGGGCGGCGGGCGGGGGCCGCCGCGGGGCCGGGGCGAACCCCCCGGCGCGGAGGGGAGGGGACGGGGCGAGGTGGAGGGGACGGGGTGTGTGTGCGGTGTGTGTGTGCCGGGGGGGGGGGGGGGGGGGGGCGCTATGCTCCCCGAGTGACTGACTGAGCCGCCATCCGGGCACCTCCTCGGCGGCGGCGGCGGCCGGGCGGGGGGAAGAGGCCGGGAGGAGCGAGGCCGGCAGGGAGGGGGCGCTGGGCTCTTCCCCACCCCGCCCCGAACCCTCCTCCCCTGCGGCCTGCTGCGGCGGCGGCGGCCCGGCCCGGGTATGGGGGAACGGGGGCCGCCGCCGGTCGGGCACTGAGCGGCGCTGTTGCTCGACGGTGGGTTCCCCTTCGGAGGAACGGGGAGAGAGAACGAGTTTCGCCCCCCCCGTCCCTCCTCCGGCTCCCCGCTCTTCAACGATTACCGGCTCGGCGGCCTCTCCTCGGACGGCCCAGCCGGCTACCATGGCGGAGAACTTACTCGACGGGCCGCCCAACCCTAAGCGAGCCAAGCTCAACTCGCCGGGCTTCTCCGCCAGCGACAGCACAGGTAAGGCCTGCGGGGCGGGGCGGGAGGGCCTCACCGGCGGTTCCCCGTCCGTTCCCCACCCCTCCCCCCCGCCGGAGGGAGGGGGGAACGGACGGGGAACCGCCCGGCCTTCCCCGGTTGCTGGCGGGGGTGGGAACCGGCCTGGCGAGGTGCGGGCGACGGGGGGAAGGATCCCCTCCCGTAGCGGTTGAGCTTCCTCCAGTCCAAGTTACCGGGCGGGACCCGTCCACCAAGTACCGTCCCGGTTATAAATAGCGGTTGGTTAGAAGCGGGTAAGGCCTTCTGAGTTGAATTTTTCCCGTCTTTCCATCTGTCGTCGACCACCGCTTCGTTTTAAGGGTGAAGGGATGGAGGGATCCGCCTCGGTTTGGATGCTGGGGGTGCCCAGGTGAGCGGGGTGCGGGCAGGGAAGGAGGAGAACCCCTGCTTCTGGAGGGGGCGGTCGGGGTTTCTCTCTCATCTCCTTAAAACCCGTGTATCGCCCACAACTAAAAGCCCTATGCAGGCAGCCTCTTCCTCTGCGCCCGTCCGCACGACACACGAGGGGATAAAAACTCGTTAATAGCGTATTAATATTTTGCTTTTCTTATCCCCCCACTTGTGACCCTGGTTTAAGGTGCTCGGCTCGACCGGTTCCGAGCACTTTTTCCTTAAAAAAAACCAAATAATTTGCAGATAATAATTGAAGTTGTGGGGTTGCTTGCGTGATGAAATGCTCAGCAGGCTGGCAGTCGCTGCGACTTGCCTGTATGTCGCGTAATGTCTTCGACGTGGGTTGTTGTTTTTTTCAATTTTAATGGGTTTGTAGGTAATAAAACGCATCAAAATTTTTCATCTCCAGCAAGCATGTGCCCATTGTAAATACGCACGTGTGTGCATAAGGGCATGTGTGCATGTACTGACGTCTTTCAGTGTTCCAACTGTTTTAATCACTGAAACAGTGGTTTTATAGGGGCAAGAAGTGTGTTGGACTTGCAGCTCTGTTTTCAGAGATTAATGAATCTCGTTGAAGGGATAGTGATAAGTTAATCACGCTACGCCTGCTGTGTTTTTATAGACTGAAAAAATTATTGCTATAATTGAGCTGATAAATTCTGTGGGGTTTTTCGGTTTGCTTAATCTGCGTTTGGCAATAGCCTATAGATACTTCAGTCCTTTTGTGTTTTTTTGATGGACTCTTCTTCTTTCTCAGCCTACAAATAAACGAAATGTGCCAAAACGAAACCGTAATGAGAGTAAGAATTGGCAAAGAATATTTAGGTGAGGTCTTGTGATTGAACTGCGTTAATCCCTTTCATGGAAGCGACGGAATATCGTACGGAAAGCTTGATATGCAAGTTGCTACAAAATGCACCGCAGTTAACTCAGGGCAAGCACAGAGTTTCTTTAATTCTTCAGCTGGATGTTTTAGACTCTATTGGTAGCCACTGAAAGACGTTTGAAGCGGTGTCTTTTTTTTTTTTCTTTTTTCTTTTTTGAAGTTCATTTGGTCTGTTCTGGAATGCCTCAGTCATAATTATGTCCTGTTCAGCAAGTTCTAGTGCGTCTCGGTGAGCTCTGTGCAGTGCTAGATATGTCAGCTCCAGCATCCGCATGAAGTTTTGTGTAGCTGAGGGGGCCTGTGGTCACCAGGGACGGCAAACCCCTGGTTGTATTTTGAACAAGTAGGAGTGTGTCCGTAGCATTCCGTCGTCATCCCAGTGTTCATCAGGCAAAAACACCTCTCTGCTTGAGAGTGCAGGTGATGTCTGTGCACTTAGAAGTGCTTTTTTAAAAAAAAAAAAACAACAAAAAAACAAAAAACAAAACAAAACAAAAAAAAAAACCCAAAAAAAACCTCTTCAGGTTTGTTGCTAGCAGCTAATGCTCGTTGAAAGAATGCTGAACGTTTCTGTGCATTGTAGCAGGCAATACAAATAGTTTGAGTAGCGACTGCTATCAAATACCTGCTCTGGAACCTCAAACAGGCTGCTCTCTTGTACTGAGGCTTAAATGAAAAAGTTATGTTGCAACCTGGAAAGTTGCCTTTGTGACCAGAGGTGCTCAGGTAAATGGGTTTGAGGCTTGTGCCCTGAACGAGCAGTAAGTTGTGTCTTGGATAACTGAATTGTAATTGCAGTCTTAAACCCGTGCTGTTTGATGCTGCAGCTTGCGTGAGTGGGACGTGCTTTGAAAGATGTTGCGTTAGGCCTGGTTGTGCAGTTCTGTTGCTGAACAGTCAGGCTCCGAGACTGCAAACGCTTCTAACTGAGCGTAGCGGTGTGATGGCAAAGGGTCTGGTGGCAGGCCTGAACGTTCGGCAGAAAGCAGCTGCTCATCCTTGTTTACGTTTTGCTTTATGCTTTGATGCAGTGATGTTAAGCAACTCCTTTTGTCAGGGTAAATTTTAGCTGCCTTTAATCTTTCTGATAAAAATAGCTCCTCAGCTTACCAGCGCAAAGTTTGTGCAATTGAAATTGGTCTACTTATGTTCTGAAAATACGACCTTTCGTGTTAAACTTAAGCGGCTAAATGAAATGTGTGGTCTCGGAGAAGGGAGTAGAGACAAAGGGATAACAGGAATGTATACTGTGACCATTGTTAAGTTTCACGATAGTCCTGTTTTGCAGTTGCCCCATTGCTCTTTATAGCAAGAAGGAAGGTTACGACTTGTGGCTGTTCTCTTAGCTCGCCGTTGCTGTGCAGTATTGAGCAAGCTGACTCCTATGGTAAAATATCCATGGGAAAGATTTTTTCCTTGTCTAGCCAGGTAGGAGTAGTGCTTTTGTCTAATTACTGCTTTATTAGGTACCTGGTATTTTTCATACCTAAGCATTTGTCTCTTCTATAAATGTTAGGAGGCATTCTCATCGAGCGTGCTGCAGAATAAACGAGGGACTCAGGAGTTACTACTTACTACAAAAAGTAGAATTACAGTAACTTTGGTTATGGCAGCGTACTATTTTACCGGTGAGTGTCATGATTACTTTGCACGTTGCTAGCATGGGTCCTTCGGCAGAATATACAGCAAACTGGCAGCGTTCCTGAGTTGGTCTTGGTCCGAGCTCTGTGCATGGATTGTGGAAAACGAGCCTGAATGGAGCAGGAGCAAAGCTGCCGTTCTTCAGGTGCCCCTTCACCGTGGTCCTGCAGGTGGCTTGGTGGTGGCTGTGCTGTGGTGCAAGTAACGCCTCTCTCTGCTTTTGTTATGTACCCTTCTGCGGGGCTATGCTAGTTCCAGAAATGACAAGTCATAATGTGGGCCAAAGCAGAGGGTGTCCTCAACTATGTGATGAGTTAATGAATTCCTAAAGTAGGTGAAGTTGGAAAGAAGGCAAGATGAGCAGCTTCAAAAGTCCATCAGGGCTGGATTTTTCACCTCACCTGGCTTTTGTGTGTGTGTGATTTGGTTGTTGGTTTTTGTGTTGGTGGTTTTTTTTTTTCCCCCCTCCACAACTTCAGATCATAAACAGATTAAGCAGCATGGCTCCTGCTGCAAAAGCTGCAGGCTGAGATCTCTGGTAATTCATGTTCTCTTTACAGCCCAGTGTGTTAGCATCGCAGTGCCCGTACTTTAAAATTGGGGAAGGACTGGCCTTGTCGCACGTTCTGTTGTATATGCTGAGATAAGTAGATCTCTGGCTAGCTCCCAGGGAGCTACAGAACTTTGCAGAAGGGAGTTTGTGTTGATACACAGCCTGATTTGATCGTACTCTCCTGCCAAAAACCAGATAGGTGTATTTCGGTGGATTTAGTTCTTAGTTTTAAAAGAGGTGGACTACCTTTAAAACAAAGTAGCTTAAGGAGAGACAGCGAGGCTTTCTAAGCTTGTGTTCACATACTTAGCTGAGACTTCAAATGTGCTGACGTCTCAGTGATCTAAAACCAGATTTTGTTTGTGTGCGTGAAAGCATTAGTGTGTATGTTTTAGAAGGGTTAGTTCCTGTATGGCTGAAAAGTTCAATGGAAGCCTGTTTAATCGGTCTGCTCTTGTTTTATGTGATATGCGCAAAACTTGAGTGTCATTTGTGTGCTGTGACAGAATTGCGTTTATACATGTGCTTTCTCCCCTCTCTCCCTGGAATAAGAAAAAAAGGATAATTTTATTAAGTGAACAGACTTGGATTTATAAGCAGAACACCAGGGGAAGAAATGCTTCTAAAAAGACGTAGGTGAAGAAGTGCACGTAGTTGTAATTATTTCACGGGAACGTCCTTGGTTTTGTCATACTTGCACCGTAACTAGCTGGGATGGGAAGAAAATGCGGCGTGATATTTCATGGCTATATTGTTTCTTAAGGTTTACCATATACATGCAGTGATGGGGGTGGTGGGTGAGAGATGATGATGCCAAGCAAAAATGTTTACTTGATTCTGTGTTAAGTTTGACACAAGCTGAATTTTTTTTTTTTTTTTTTTGCACCTTAAGTGACTGACCTGCATAACTTTATGCCTGGGGTTGTAATCTGGGGCAGGAGGCTTGTAAGATTGAAATTGGCCCCTTTATTGAGAGTCTAGTGTAGCTCATTCTTACCAATTCATGAAGCATTGCTGATAGCAGGTTACTGTATACTTTCTCGTTGCTTGATTTTTTTTACAGATATTTTTCCATGGAGTTTGACACTTAACATCTGTGTGAGATGAAAAGTTGAGCAGATGATCTGCTGGCCTGATTTTATGTGACAGTCTGCTGTCCTACAGTCGGGCCCCTTCCTTTTTTTTAAATTTGTACTTTGAGTGATAATTGTGCATGTACTTGGGAGTTTATCAAATTGATCCCCCCAGCCCGTGGCTTAAAATTAGCGCAGTAGATGCTGTCTTGTGCTGTGGCATAGAGCTTCTGGAGAAGCCAACAGCAGGCAGGAATAAAGGCTGTGCTTGGGGGGTCAGCCTTTGTTGTACCCTAGAGATCTCTTGATAGCTTATGAAATGATTCCCAGTTTTCTGTTGCAGATTATTCACTTTCTATTCTGGCTGAACTGTTCCTTGGAGTCATAGTCCAGTGCCATTAATTATTTCTACAGCAACATGCTGTGTTTCGCTGTTATATCTGCAACTTCATATTAAAAAAGTCCACCTATTCTTGGTGTTTACTTTTGTTAGAGATTTTGCTCTCTGTTGTTACCTGCTAATAGAGAAGAACATGAACAAAAAATCTAGCTCTCTATTAGGAAAATACTGCAGGTTAATGTGAAATCGGGGTGGAGGGAGGGGGTGGTTGGAGAAATGGGATTTGAAAAATTCTGGGGTTTGTTCTTATACAACGAAAAAGCATGTGGGATAGCTTAGAAACCTGACACTTCCATCCTAATTTGGTTTACACTTTCAAGAATCTTTGCTTTGTAAATCTTCCTTTTAACATATGTTATGTTTTCCATCTGTCTTCTCAGATGTCTGAGATACAGAGAGAACCTAAATCTTTTATTTGGAAAACTCTTTTTAATAGAGATGTCTCAATAAATACTATCACGTATTGTGCAGAACCATGGTGTGAATGAAAAGAAAACTGAAACTTCTGTTATCACTGGTAATTTGCAATCATAACTCAGAATCTAAATCTCTTAACATCTACTCTTCAAAAGCTTTGCTTCATCTTGCCTTTCCTCTTTTCTTATTCACCACCATTGAGAAATAAGGATCTTAGCTGGAACATTGGATAAATACAATATCCTTGATTTGCAATAACTTCGTGTGTGTGTGTATTTTTACTTACATAAGTCTGTAAAATAATCTGCTTCTCTGAGGGTCATCTTTAATGCTGTGGGAACTTCCTCCAGAAGACAGCGTTGTCAAAACAGCTTGCTCTTTCTAGGTGATGTGCCTCCACATCTCACAGGTAGACATTATTTCATTGCTGCTGTTCGACATCTCCGAGGCAGATGTCGGAGCTAGCTACTTTCTGTTGCACAGTGGGAGGGGAAAATGGAATATTAGATTCCAACCCCTGTCCGTGTGTGTCATACCTGAAGAGCATGAGCTTCTCTCTTTCACTCTGCCCAACCTTACCGCTGCTGGTACTTTGATAGCTGCTTCAGTGGGTGGTGTTGATGACATAGCTTCTGTGTCATCTCCTGTGTAGTTTTGTCTAATGGAGCAAAGAAATGTGGAAATTACCTAGAGACTTGAATTCAGTAAGTACTGAATGTAAATCTGTTTTGTAGTAGCTGTGAAGTTTTTTCCTAAGGTTCGTAAACTCCTTTAAGGAAAGTATTAATGAGAATGATTCAGAACAGCCTCATCTCACTGAAATTAATGCATTAAAGTAAAATAGATTTGTGAGGGCATTGGTTTTTCTGTATTCAGTCAGTTACGGTTGGAAGCTTTTTTAGAGCGAAATATATAAAAAGCGTTAGTTTTAAGCACGTCTGCTGCTGCTTCCTTATGCACGTTTGGTTTATTTTGTGTTGTATGTTCTTGCGCAGCTGGATTTGAGTTGCCGCACAAATGACCCTTCACCTATAATTTGGGATCAGAAATGGGGAGGGAAAAGTGTCATTAAAACAAAGAGAGCGGAAACATGCTTTTTGCAGCTATTATACATCTTAAAGGAGATGTGGAACTTGCCTGTTTCCTGGTAAATCTTGTGTAACACTTGTTTGTTTCATAATACCACTTCAAGTACATACTAATCATTACTATTTTAGTCTTTGCAGAATAGGCCTGTTCTGTCCTTCTGTTACGGAAGGTGCATAAAGGTGGGAACTTTCAGAGAAGGACTTGTGTAGCTGAAGGGAGTGTTTGAAGCAGCCTGAGCTAGAAGGCAGTGCTGAGCATGGAGTTCTCACCACCGATGCTGTCAGTCGTTGCAGGGAGGATGGAAGACTGAACAATTTAAAATCTGAAACACCTTGTGTTGACCTGTGTGTTTAATAAGAAGTCTATGGCCAGAGAATGTCACGGCTAAAGTTTGTTTGTCAAGATAATTCACGTCTTTGTACGTTATCTGCTGTTTGTTTTTTTTTTTCCACATGCGCAGTGAGGGTGGCACAGCCTAAACGTGAAGCAGTGGATCCGTTGTTTGTGTGAGCTGACTGAAGACATTCACAGGCAAACACTCTGTTTTGGTACAGACCGTGCATTTCATGCTGCCTTAAGCAAGTGCCCACTATTAATTACCAGATTCTCAGATAATTCCTCTTCAAAGGGTTGTCCCAAATATAAATGTGTTTTGTCAGCTGTTAAAATAGGGCAACAGAAAAGATGTGTGCATTTGTGATAGGATGAGAAGGAGCTCTCGCTTCCGTTAATGTGCTCCAAGAACCCTGAAATATTTGATCTTCATCAGGATGATCTTGTGAATGAGAAGCTGACGTTACCAGTGTGGTGGTCTCCAAGTCTATAGGCAGATTGCTTGCCTCCTCTTCCTTCTGGCCAGATTTCCGCTCTTACGGCAAAGAAAACTACTAAAGCTGTTTGGTCAGTAAGCACACGTAGCCTGATTGCCACGTGCAATGTGATAATAGTCATGTCTGTGTTGTTGATGCTACTGGGTAGGATTTAAAGTTACTCACAAGAGTAGACACAGCGATAGTGTCAAAATAGTGAAGACACCTTGGGAAACAGTTAAGAGGAAGAATGGTTATGGAGAGGCTCTGTAGAACCAGAGGAAAGCAAAGTAAATCCATCATTTGCCATCAGATACTTCCAAGAACAGACCAGAGTGAGCACTCTTGTGGGGCTGCTTCTGCTGCATAGTTTGGGGGTTCTTTTAGTTTTATTCCCCTCTGGCATCTGGGAAGAGGTAAGAGACTAGCTTCTTACCTGAATGCTTTTTTCGTATTTGTTTCTGCATATTAACTTTGGTACCAGGTGCATTTAATGTGCCCTTATATATTACTTTGTTTGTAGTAGTGGAACATTCAAGTAATCTGTGATAATTTTTTTTGTTGTTGTTGTTTTTTTCATGGAAGAGTAGTAGATCTGAAAATAAGGATTATTCCTGAAAGAAGCTAGTAGCTTAGGTTTTTCTGGACCTTCAACATAGATTGTATTTTCATTATGAGCACACTAAAAGCGAGATGGTGGAGACAATTTGGATAACTACAGCAGAGAGCAACTTGAGGTTATGACATTGCGATAACACAATGTGCAAGTGGGAAGAGAGGCTAGGAACTTAAACTCTTTGTAATCAAGGAAGGATCTCAGCTGATGCCATTCTCCTTTTCAGGGAGGAGAAAGAAGCTGAGGGCAGAACAGTTGGTCTTTCCTTTATCAGGTAGTTGTTGTTATTGCACACATTAGTTGTGGTATAGGGGATATAGAAACGTGCATTTTCCCCATCCTGGCTTGTATGTCTGGCGTTCGGGCTGGTGTCAGGAGCGTTTCTAAAACAATCAATAATACCAGTAGAATTGCAGTAGAGGTTAGAAGAGAACTGATTGTTTTTCATTAGCTTCCTGATTTGTTTGCTCTGTGTAATGAGCTTCAGTTTTGAAGTCACTTAGTTGCTGAAGTCTTACAAAAATGAATTGGGGGAGATTTTAGGAACTTGAAGCTACTTTAACTTAAGATTAACTAGATTCTAAGCTGATAGTGTCCCTTCTGGTCATTGGGATGCACAAAATGGATCTAATGTAATTGAATTTCGGAACTCTGTCACTGCTTAGTTGCATGTCTCTACCTGAATGGTATTAATCTTATGGAGAGTCATGCTTTGCCAGAAGTCAAGTTGCAAAGGAAGTGTGGTAGAACTAATGCCTCCTCCTCAATCCCCCTGTCCCTAAAATCCCAGTTACAGGAAAGCAAGGAAAGGCAAGTGTTACACCCATTTTCAAGAAAGGCTGAAAGGACAATACAGGCAACTACTGATGGGTCAGCCTCCCTTCCATCACTCAGAAGATCATGGAGGAGCTGGAGTGAATTTAGTGAAGGGCTAACGAGGAGGTCAGGGGGCTGGAGCACTTGCCCTTTGAGAAGAGGCTGAGGGCTGAGCTGCAGACCTCCTGATGTCCCTTCCAACCTGAGTGACTGAGTTTGTAAGCGAGAGAGCACTGTGATAATTACCTCTAATAAGTTTCCTAGAGGCAAGTACCTAGAATGCCTGAAGGTGAGGCTCGTTTCTGATATATTTGAATTTTGACTGGTCTGCTGACTTAGGAATGAGCAAACCAGACTGTGTTTCTTTCTCATCCCAAATGCAAGTAGTTCAAAAGATCAGGCAGAAAGAAATTTAGTTAAATATCCAAATCTCTTGTTATTCAAGCCGTAACTTGTTGGGACTCATCCAGATGCCTGCTATTGGATCTCTCATTTCCCCTTCACCCTCCTCCAGCCAGCCTTTAGGGTCTCCTTGGCCCAGACAGGTCCCTCATCACTGTCTTTCTCAACCTGATTGTTAAACGTAATGTTCTGAAAAAGTGATGCTTTTCTAAAAGTCAAGGTCAGATGCATGTCTGTTTGCAATCTTTCTGTGTGTCTTGTTAGGTTAAGACACTAATGTAAAGTTTCCTTACTGGAAATTTTTTTCCTATGAATGCATTGTTTAATTGCTCTAAAACATTAAATGTGCTAATTGTCTTTTATGAAACAATAAATTATAGAATCCTCAAACCTCGAAAGGAGGTTGGAGTGGATGCAGTAATTGCTGACTGCTCCAAACAGTATGGTTATTGAGTTGAGTTACCTGACATTGAATTGTAGGGAATGGCTGGAGCTCTGAACTATTGAGGCTTTGTCTGCTGGGGTCTGGCATGATTGAAAGAAGCCTTACAAAACAAAATTGGGATCACTGAAATGTAACAGCTATGTTGGCATGAAAGAAAGGCACGGTGAAAATACTGCTTGTGTACTGGGACTGCAGTGTGACTTCAGTGTCTGCTCTGTGGACGGGCAGTCAAAGTTCGGGACAGGAAGACTCCCAGTCACATTTCAAGTGGAGATTAGGCTGTTAAATGAAACTGAATTTGACAGTTTTTCACCTGCTTGCTGTGTAATATGTTTGAGATAATAAATCATGTAAAGAAATACCTTAGAATGTTTGTCACCTCTCCAGGCTGAGCTTAAGGGGAAAAAATGGTGACATTGAAAAAAGTTAATTGAATATGTATATTAAGAAAGAATCTCCTGATAACAGTTGCAAGTAGTCATACAGATGAAAATGTTCTGCCTGAGAACGCAGCACAGTTGTTTTTTTGTTGGGTTTTTGTTTTTTTTTTTTTTTTTTTTTTTTTTTTTGTTGGTTGGTTTTTTTTTTTTCTTCTGAGAAGGCTTGGGAGGAAACAGAATGTCTTTTTTTTATCCTGGTTGCTTAAAGTGTCCAGGAAGGCAGAAGCCTGTGACATTTAAGCTCATACAACTGAAATTAGGAGAGAGTGTGTCTGAAGTGTGGTTATCTTCTATGTGTGAAAATAGCTGCTCAAAGAACACAAAATTCTCAAATTGGAAAAGGAGCCCTTTGGAAAGAGGAGTGGTGTTGTAGTTGCCTAGTCTTTCTCCAAACCTTCTGAAATGTTATCTCTGTTGGCGCTCTTCTCCTAAGAGGCCATTTGGTTTTATGTAACAGGTAATAGAAGGTGTGAAGTTTAGGACTGGAAGTGTCTGAGAAATGAGATGCTATGAGGTAGGTCTCTGCAGCCTTAGTGAGCTCTACTGCTTCCTGAGCACTGAAATCAGATGTATGTGCCTTATTAGTTAAGGGAATTTATCCTCTTTTAAAATTAAGACGCCTTTCTCCTCTTCTGTTGCGTAGCGTAGAATCATAGAATCATTTGGGTTGGAAAAGACCTTTAAGATCAAGTCAAACCATTAACCTAGCACTGCCAAGTCCACCACTAAACCGTGTCCTTAAGTGCCACATCTACACATCTTTTAAATACTTCCAGGGATGGTGACTCCACTACCTCTCTGGGCAGCCTGTTCCAATGCCTGACCACTCCTTCAGTAAAGACATTTTTCCTAATATCCAATCTAAACCTCCCCTGACGCGACTTGAGGCCATTTCCTCTCGTCCTATCGCTAGTGACTTGGGAGAAGACACCAACACCCACCTCACTACAACCTCCTTCCAGGTAGTTGTAGAGAGTGATAAGGTCTCCCCTCAGCCTCCTCTTCTCCAGGCTAAACACCCCCAGCTCCCTCAGCTGCTCCTCATCAGACTTGTTCTCCAGACCTTTCACCAGCTTTGCTGCCCTTCTCTGGACACGCTCCAGCACCTCGATGTCCTTCTTGTCCTTAGGGGCCCAAAACTGAACACAGGATTTGAGGTGCAGCCTCACCAGTGTCGAGTACAGGGGCACGACCCCTTCCCTACTCCTGCTGGCCGCACTATTGCTGATACAAGCCAGGATGCTGTTGGCCTTCTCGGCCACCTGGGCACACTGCTGGCTCATGTTCAGCTGGCTGTCAGCCAGCACCCCCAGGTCCTTCTCCGCCGGACAGCTTTCCAGCCACTCTTCCCCAAGCCTGTAGCATTGCATGGGGTTGTTGTGACCCAAGTGCAGGACCCGGCACTTGGCCTTGTTAAACCTCATACAATTGGCCTCGGCCCATCGATCCAGCCTGCCCAGATCCCTCTGCAAAGCCTTCCTACCCTCAAGCAGATCCAACACTCCAGCCCGACTTGGTGTCATCTGCAAACTTACTGAGGGTGCACTCAATCCCCTTGTCCAGATCATTGATAAAGATATTAAACAAGACTGGCCCCAGCACTGAGCCCTGGGGAACACCGCTCGTGACAGGCCGCCAACTGGATTTAGCTCCATTCACCACAACTCTCTGGGCTTGGCCATCCAGCCAGTGTTTTACCCAGCAAAGAGTACGCCCATCCAAGGTAGGCAGGCATGCTAGGTAAGCAGCAGGTTTGAGAGACGGAGCAGGTACAAAGCTCGGTAATTGGAGTGGGACTTCTCAGTGTAGGTATTTTTTGAGCATTGCTTCAGATAACTGTATGTAAAGGCAAAGGCCTCTATCAGTTTTTTTTTTAGACTGTTGGTGGCTGCTGTTGACTTTGAGAAATAGTTGAAGCATTGAGAACGGGATCAGTTACGTTCTCGCGAGGATGAGGGGACTGAGGTTACTTTTCATTTTGCTACCAGTAGAAATGGGCTGCATTCTTATTATGGCAGATTTTTATATGTGTATAAATATATTTATTATTTTTATGACTGCCAAAGACAATCTCTTATCTTTATGGATTTGTTGCAGACATGCTCAAGTGTACTTTTCTGTTGTATTTTATAACTGTTGTAAAATGTGCCTTGTGTTGATGTTTTTAACGTACACGACTGATTAAAAGCAGGAAGATTAATCATTGCCTGAACATTTGAATACTCAGTGAATTTTTACACGGCCACTGTGCTAAGTGGTTTACCTGCTTTTTATTTTGCTGCTGGCAGAGCTGTAAACTTTCCATGCCTAACCTTAATGTATAGCCTTCTTACAGGAGCTTAAGAGTGGTAGATTATTTTAGGCTTTAAGAGGTAGTATTCCCAAATGCTTTCCTCACTCTTTTTGTAAACTGCAAAAACATTTCCAGTCCTTGGCTCTGGCAAGACCGTTAAGGATCCAGCCAGCCAAACAAAAAAAGTTCGAGCCCTTATACTCCGATATTCCTTTTTGAAATATGACTGGAAAAAGATACTCTTTCTTTTAAGTCACAGCAACATCTTCTCCCTCCGCATTTTGTCAGTTCTCCTCTGCCCCAGCCCTGCGTGTGCACGCGCATGCACAGAAATACATATCTTTTTGTTCATGAAATATTAACAATTTGAGTGCAGAAGCTTGGAAGAACTGGGATTTACAAAAGTTGTCTGAACAAGCGCTGTAAATCTTGAACTTCCCAGCAAGCCGGGGTGACGAGAGCAGTTTAACAAAGGCGAAGCTTCAGCCATGGGCCCTGTGTCACCACCCTTCATGACGCGCAGGCAGATGGCTTTGGTTGTGCTCCAGTCTGCAGCCGCCACTGCCGCCGCCGCCGCCTGTGGCAGAGCCTGCTGGCGCGCGGGGAGACGGGCCGCGCTGCAGGGACCCGGGGACTCGCTTCTGGCCAAAAAGGTCTTGGTGCGGAAAACAGGCGATGGGGTTTTCACTGCGGGGAGTGGGTTAGAGATGGATGGAAGGTTAAAAATAGTGATGTCTTGGGAGAAGGAAAGTGGAACCAAAATACATAGGAAGAGACACAAATTGCAGCATAGTGAGTGTCAAGTGGTTGTGTGGGAAAGAGGAGGAGCGATGAAGCGATCGCTGAAAGGAATGTAGTTGAAGGTACACTGGGAATTTCTGTAAAAGACAAGCTGAAAAGGTGAACTAAACAACTGAAGGGAAAGGCAGCAAGTAAGAGAGAAATTAAAAATACTTTAATGAACCTAGCTTAATGAAAATGTTAGTTTGTTACTTCCCTGCTTGAAAGGGAAGAGGAGGTCTGTTCTGAGCTGTGGTGTATTTTTTCGCGGCCTACGTTGTGCAAGCCTGGAATAATTCTTCAGAGTTTGTTGACTTCAGTAGATAACGATGGCAAAATATAGGCCCCGAGAGGATGTGCTGCTGCAAGTGCCTCAAAACAGGCAGAATTTAATGTTTTTGTGCATGTTTACTCTGACTGTTTATATAATTCACTGGTCATTGCAACACATGTAAAAGTGTTTATTCATTTTCCTTCTGTTAAGTTGAATTGAAAATTCAAATGCTGATGAAATGCACTGTATTTAAATCTGGTGAAACTTGTTGGTAATAGCTTTGTGATACAGGTTAAGTCTTGTATGGCTTTTGTTGTTTCCTTTCAATGCAGTCAGTGTGGTCCAGGCTGTTGGTTGCTGGACGATGTTATGCCACTTTTGCAACTTGAGTCTTGTACCAACTTTTTGTGGTTGAAGAGTGAATTAAGCTTTAAAACAGTGAGGCTTTTGGGATGCCCTTCTTTAGAAAAGAACTTTTGTTTGCTCTAACCTGGAAAAAATTTGGTTTGTCTGTTGCTTGCTGTGAGAGACTAGGGTTTTTCAGGCCTGGCTTTGACAGGGGCAAAATAAAGTTTTCACACATTTGTGTTACATTGCAGTAAAAATGGTTGTTTTAGGTCACATCCTTGGACTGGAAAGCTTTTCTGAGATATGTTGTGTGTTTGAGCAGCTGATCTGGTTAATTGAGGCTAGTCTATTTACATGTTTATTAATACTGCTGTATGCACTTGTTCTTATGTTGTCTAGTATAACTTTTATTTTCACATGGAAGTACCTATATACAGTCAAGTAACTTTCTGGTTTTAGTTACATAGCAACATAGCATATATTGTCACACAGACATTGCTTATGATGTGCAATAAAACATTTTTGTGAACCTGAGCTGCTCCTTTGCTAAAAAAAAAAAAAAAAAAAAAAAACAAACCAAAAACCAACAAGAACAAAAAAAAAAAACAAAAAAAAAAAAACAAAACAAAACAAAAAACAAACAAACAAAAAAGACAAAAAAAACCAACAAACAACAACAAGAAACCCCACCGCTTTTTATCAGTTTGGATGTTACAGCCAGGCAGAGGAGTTCCTTCAAGTGGCTTAATGAAGATTTGATTGTTTTATTTTGCTTATCTGGAGAGTGTGTGGATTACCTTTGTCAATATTGGGCGTGATAAATGAAGGCTGGGCACTTAAAGAGCAATTTGAATTACTTGCACTGTTCAGGGATTGAGAAGTTACTTAATTCAAGAGGCATTACAAGGAGAAAATGCTGAGTGCCTTTGGGATCTTCTGAGGTGGTGGATCGTGATACAAATCAATAACTAGAAACCGATATTGAACACATTTATATGTGAGACTGGGATCAAACTACTGAAGAAGTGGTTGTCTTTTGATCAAGCTTCGAAGCCTAGCTGGAAGATGTTCTTTGGCCATACGCAAACATAAATTACAAAGTCGAGGTAGGATTACTGAGTGAAATGGCCTGGGATACGTAGGAGGATGGAGAAGGTGATGTAATCACTCTTTTGGGAAAGTAAATCAATAGGAAAAAAAACTCTTGATATTTCTGCTGCCTTCTTTTAGCCAAAACAAGAGAAATTTAGGAGTTAGGTTAGGTCATTGTGTTTGTGCCACCTTACTTTCTTAGGCTTGGTACAACATTTTGTCAGGAGTTTTGCGAAAAGGCTACTTACTGGCCAGTGCCCCACCCTGTGTGGCTGTGTGTGCACGGTGTGTCTCAGTGACTGCACTTTCTGAAAGACTCTGGAGTTCATGTAACAGGGACCCTCACTCACTTTCTGGCAATGTTGAGTCCTGGGTAAAGAGGCACCTTAATGCATGTCATTTTTTACAGCTGGTACAAAGCAGTGTAGGTGCATATTTTGGTTACTTGTTTGTTGTGTTTTTCTCACCTGTGTTTCTGTTTTAACTTCTAGATTTTGGATCTTTGTTTGACTTGGAAAATGATCTTCCTGATGAGCTGATCCCCAATGGCGAGTTGGGCCTTTTAAACAGCAGTGGGAACCTTGTTCCAGATGCCGCTTCCAAACACAAACAACTTTCCGAACTTCTAAGGGGAGGCAGTGGCTCTTCCTTAAACCCAGGAATTGGCAATGTGAACTCAAGTAGCCCTGTCCAGCAGGGAGTTGGTAGTCAAGTTCAAGGGCAGCCGAACAGTGCTAATATCGGTAATCTGGGTGCTATGGGTAAGAGCCCTTTAAACCAGGGAGACTCTTCTGCTTCAGGCCTGGCAAAGCAAGCAGCCAGCACCTCTGGACCTACCACACCTGCATCACAAACTCTGAACTCTCAAGCACAAAAACAAGTGGGGATGGTGACGAGCAGCCCTGCAACATCACAGACTGGACCTGGGATATGTATGAATACTAATTTCAGTCAGACACACCAGAGCCTTCTCAACAGTAATTCTGGTCACAGTTTAATGAATCAGCCTCAGCAAGGACAAGGGCAGGTAATGAATGGATCTCTTGGGGCAGCTGGAAGAGGAAGGGGAGCAGGAATGCAATATTCTGCCCCTGCCATGCAGGGGAATGCAGGCAGTGTGCTGGCAGAGACTTTAACCCAAGTATCTCCACAGATGGCTGGTCACACCGGACTGAACACAGCACAGACAGGAGCAATGACTAAAGTACGTGCATATAATTTAATATATTCTATTTATTGCCCTTGTTTTTTCTTCATACAGGTGTTTAGAAAATGTAGCAAATTCTTTTCTGGAACAGAATTAAAGAATGCACTTTCTTGAGTCTGTAGTTATCCGTTTCGGTCACCAGTGATGTCATGAAAGCAAGATAATTGAAGCAGTATTTCTTGTGTAATCATAAATGAAAGCACTGGTTGAAAAAGACATCTTTGAAGTTAAAAGTTGGATAGTATCTTAGCAGGGTGAATTAGAAAAGAGGAGCATAATCCTGCAAAAAGGAAGGAGGTGATTACTTCTGTGCAGGATCTCAATTTAGCTGCTGGACAACAATATCTTCTAAAGCAAGGTGAAAACTGTTAAGAGAAGTATTTGTAGATTGAAGGGAGAGATGTAGCAATTGGTCCTCTTGTCTAGGACCACTGTCAGCAGCTGTGCAGTGAATGTTTTTCACGTATAGAGGAACTGACCTGAAAACATTTAAATTTCACATAGATTGGCAACCTAATGAAAACTGCAAAAGGGAAGGGCAGTATCCGGGAAAGAAGTCTTAGTTCTACTGCAGGTTGCTGCAGGGAGTATGTACACCTGGAAGTATCTGCAGTCATGGGGCACTGCTCTGGTCCCTGCTTGATATAGTCATTGCTTTTTAGTTCTTCGTTTTCCAGGTGTGAGCTTAGAGAAGCATTACAATTGCTGCTTCTCCTGTCTTTCAGTTGGCCAGCAGTATGCCTCATCTCTTGTCTGTGTTGCTTTGGTCCAGTTCCTTCCTGAAGCTTGGATGACAAACCCATCCTCTTCTGATACATAGAAAAATACAATTTAAACTCTGATATTTTATCTACTCCTACATCGCTTGTCATTATCATTGTAGTATAATAACATATAAGTGTCAATTCATTAATGTGTTAGCAATCATGGAAAAAATTGCCTGACATGGAAGAAACCATGTTCTCTGAGGAAATACTGACGTCATTGTGGAGTACTGTATAGTTCGTTTTAATTTTGAAAGTAAAGATATAAAAAGCATTCTCTAGGCACTCAAGGAGATCCCTTTGCTTAAGGAAGAGATGCTTGTGGTCTGAGTGAAGGTCACGTGAAAGTGGATATAGCTGTCTCCAGCCTCCGAATCAGCTAAATTGGTTGCGTGGAGGGGATTGGTCTGCACAGAAAGAAATTCAGCTTATCTTTCATGTGTTTTTCTTTGAAATCTGTGGGAAAAGTGACAAATTCTAATTATCTGGCTTATTTCTATAAACTTATGGTTATCTAAGTTCTTAGGAGTAGGTTTTTCCAAGCCGCTACACAGTTATGTGATGAAACTACTGATTCCTTTAATGTGAACTGACTCAAGTAGAATTACCATAAAGCAAAGGGTCTAAGGTCTTCATCTGACAGAGTATGTGTAAACCTGGTGGGGGGTGGTTCTGTGATGTCTTGGTTTCTTTTAAACAAACCCAACCTTGGTAAGGAATAGGCCAGCACTCAGACAAATTCCATTTTTCAATGACTATAGTCTTAGCCTGATGCCAGCTGCAAATGGGATTTGCCAGCTTGGGAAGGTGACCTGGACTTTCTCAGGTAGCATATGTTCACAAAGTAAAAGAAAAGTTATTTTGGACAAGGAATACGCTGGAAAAGAATAGAAGTGTTCCTGGTACACAGATCATTAGGTAGTCCTTGTATGCAGTGCTGTGTTCAGCACTGATGATGCATTTCCAAAAGATGATAGCAAAATTAGTGCTTTCAGAAGTCCGTAGACACAAAGTTGTTTGGAGAAACTGAAAAGGTAGGGCTATTTAATGACAGACCATAAGCGATAAGATGGTGTTTCTGTGAAGGTGCTAGCACTTCAGAGAAAACAGTTTAAAAAACTTGGCCAACTTGAAAAAATAGAAAATTTGGTGTTTTCCAGGGCTCCATCTCATGTTGACCAAGATGAAGCTTAAAAGCATTGAAAGCATGGGGGTTTGGTTGTTTGGGTTTTTTTAAAGTTTTGCTTTCTTTATGTCTTAATTTTCTCTTAGTAAGAGAACAAGTGAGCTCAATATTTTGTGTTTCCATTTTGGAACAAATTACTCGCTCCCTGATTTTTCTCCTGACAAGCAGAAGCATTCTCCATTTTTGCCATTCTCTTTAATAGGCATTTGAGGATTGGCATCCTGTTCCAGTCTCTTCCCACCCCCAGTTTATTGTCCTAATAGGATTATCAACTGTGATTGTGTGTTAGCTTTTTCTCCTACTGATGCTCCAGTTGTGATGACAGCTTCTAAGAAAAGTAAAGAAACATTTCAGTGAGTTTGTGTGTTCTTCTGAACCTGAAATTTCTGCTGAAAGAGAATGTGGGTTAGTTTTTTTCATCTCCTGTTCCCTGATGTTTGCCACTTAATGTATACAACTGAAATGTATACAGCTGAAAAGATTTGAAGAGCAGCAATAAAAGTGGTGAGGCAGCTGATTTACCTAACAGTGAATGTGCTTAACTTGACTAAACGGCTTAAAATGTAGCTGCCGTCAGGCTTGAAGAACTGTATCAAGGCTGGAAGCAAATTCTCTAGGTGGTGACTAGGAATATATCCTAAGGGAAAGGAAGAGGTGTGAAATACAAATGCAGAACAAAATCTAAAAGAACTTTTTAAACCAGGATTTTATCATTATTTTAAAAATAAGTGATGTGCATCACTAATTAGCCTCATTCAGGTATGGCTCAGAAGCCCATTTTTCTCAGTTCAGTGTGTTTATATGCAGTGTGTAGCACTCATGACCCTTTATGGTTTGGGGCCAGTTTTGTTGGGCAAGACCTTGCTTCCTTGCTGGTTTTTTCTAATACTTTTTTAGTAAATGACTGATCACAAGAAGTCCATTGCTTTTTCTGTTTTTCTTTCTTGTGGTATGTTTTTATAAGCATTCTTTCTAGTAAGAGAAAAAGGGGAAAAAAATCCAGTCTGATCCCTTCACCTGTGCTCAGAAATAACTGGGATTCATTTCATCTGGAGCATCATAAGCCAATGTTGCTAATTTTGAGCTGGACTTGCCATTTTAAGGCAGCTCTTGACAGAATGAAAAATACGTCAGAAATGAGCATGGTAACTCAAGCTCGTGATGCATGTGCTTGCGTAAGTGAAAGCTAGCAGATAAACCTTACCCCTAACCAATTGAAAAGGTAATGAAAAAAACCCGATTCTCAGTGTCAGAGGGCCACAAGGTGTGGACACCAAGACAATGTTTTTCCATTGGTAGGGAAAGATTAAAGCAAAATAATTCCTCAGTCTATGGAGACACTAATAAAGGATTTCATTGATTTCATATGATCCTCTGGAAGAAGCAACCTGTCAGTACAAGTTAAACAATAGCTATTAAAGTCATAGTAGTGTTTCCTTGGGAGTATATCACATGTTCTTGATAGCCTAGAATGTTTTTGGAAAAAGGGAGTAGAGTAGTCCCTGAGAAGGTTTTGTGAATTAAAGATACAACAACTTACTATAGCAAGGATTTGAATTCTTTGTTGGCCGTGACTGTGCAATTTGCATATTCAGATTTATTTAGAGCAGAAGGATTCTTCTTTGAACAATTGGCACTTGGCGGGGGTAGAGGAACAGATCATCTTGTAATTTCCAGTAGTAGCAGACTTGTCCTTCTGTGTTGTACCATGTTTTTTGTAAAGTCCATTAAGTCCAGAAAACATGTTCAAACCACCTAGAAAATCTTTTTAAATTAGAGTTGTTTTTTAAGATTGTTGGTTGTCGAACACATTAAGCAGTAGCAAAGCTAAGCAGATGGTCTATCGCTTCCATAGAAATGAGCACTTCATTGCAAGCATGCTCTGTGCCTAATACTATCCCGTTGCTGTGGGAGTTCATCTTTTTCAATTGAGGGGAATGAAGCCTTCATACAGTTCATTGTGGCTGGCAAGAGCTTTACATTGTGTTTCTGTACATTAGATGTTATGTTATAGTCTCTTGCTGAGATGCATTCCCCTCGTCCTAATACTGCTATCAAAGCTTGTGGAAAATCAGAAGAAAATTTTGGGAAGTTCCCATTTATTTTGTACGGCTCTCAAACTTCTTTTTTGCACTCTGCTAAGAGTTTCGGACAGTGAGTCACCTGGTTGGTACTTTCGCTGTTTCCCTTAAGAAGTAGTAAAGCCCCATGGAGATGAGTAGGACTCTGGGGTGTATCCTTTTTCATGTGTTTCCAAGGGATAATGCCTCCTGGTACAACTCTGTAAAAGGAATCACCTTTTCTTCAGTAGCTCCAGAGCCCGTATCGCTCAAATAAGGATACGCTGATACCCAGCAGCAGAAACTTAAGAAAAAATCCTGGAGTTGTGTGTGGCTGATGATTTGCAGAAGCCATTGTTTTTAAGCTGCAGTGAAACTACAGCTTGCTGGGGGTTCCTTTCAAAGTGTTTTTCTTTATAGAACTAGGAAACCTACCTCAAGGTTAGTTTTCTTTCTGAAAGGTGCAGTTTAATCAAACGTGTTATTGGGCTCTGTATGCCTCAGCAAAGGATGTAATTGTTTGTCAGATCTTAGTCTGAATCTATATCAGGAGAAAATGGTTGTTTGTTTCCATACCTAGTTATAAGGGTTACAACAGTACTGTTTTTTTATAAAATGCCTTTTCAGGATTGTAGATTTTAGGTAACCTCGTTCCACATATTTTGAAAACTCTGAAGGAAAATACCTGTATTGATATAAGCTAGAACCTGCCTGGCAGGGAGAAACTGATAGAAAAGCTGATCTGGCTGGCAGATCTCCCAATGTAGTATTTCAGCACATGATCAGGTAGTACTGAGTTTAGAAACAGACTTCCAAGTGCTGTGTACAATTGATGAGTTTTCCTTACCCTGTGTATGTATGTATTTAAGACCCACTGGAAGTTGCTACCAGTAGTAGGATTGACATCAAAATTTTAACAGGTTCAAAATAATCACTAACTGTGCAAAACCAGATCCATTATGCCAAATTTTTGCATATGAGTTCAGAACAGTTTTTTCTCTTAACTCTGTTGGCCTGATGTGTTGGAATAGTGCATGTTTTCAACTTTGTTTTAGTCAAAATAGCACCATGGCAGTGCATGTTGCAGTAGGAGAAGCTTCAGATTAAAGAGGAGGAGGAACTCTTACAGAAGTGAACTTGAGAAAACAGTAAAACCATTTTTTATGTCTACCAAGAAAATAACCAATTGTCTCTTTTTTTTTGTAATTGTTGAGCTAGAAAAGAATTCTGTTATTTATTGTCCCTAGGCTGGGTCTATATATAAATACATATGCCTTTGATAAGCAGATTCACAGTTTTGCTCCCTGTTATTCACTGACTGCTGTTTCGGTGTTGGATATTAATCTTGAGTAAGTTTAATAAGAGAATGAACTATGTTAAAGAGCAAGAATTCTGATACAAGACTTAACTTGTGTATGTAGTTATGTTACTTGACTCTGTGTTTTGAGGAACTTGTGATGAGAAAAAATGAAGCAAACTCTTTATTTAAACAGATTACCCAGTTGCTATTGCTAAGTACCAGATTTAGATACGGTTGCTGATTGTGAATTAAGTCAGCTGAAGATGTTCTCATTCCTTTGCAGTTCTGTGTGTTTTAGCAAACTGCTGGTGCTGTTTGTTTCTCTGGTGACTCTCAATCTGTCTGAATCTGCCTGAATTGTTGTAACATGACTTGCAGTTAATTTGCTTCTCGTCCTCTAAGTTGTCCATACTAGGCTGCCAAGCCCTGTCTGCTAGCAGACCATGCCTCTGGCAAATGCAAGTGGCCAGTCCAAATCCTATCCCAAATAATGCTGCTTCCCAGTTTCAGGGGACTCTTAAGAATTTTACAGACTTGACCATAGTTGCTTGGTTCTCTGTTCAATAACTATCACCAAAACAGCATTTTTACCGAGAAGAGACATATGTGCTTTTATAATAATACAAACAGAAGAAGGATATAAACATATAGAAACATATAACAGCAAAACTCACTGACTCGTAGTAAAATTAAAATATCTCTAACGCAGTTTTGTTATGAAACATGACCATGCAAAGTGGTACTTCACAGATGAGTTTACTCTGACATACCAAACAGACTTGGTGACTTAAAAAGCTCTTTTACCACAACTATTACTCCTGGCACCTGAAATTGAGTTGTTTCCTATTTCTAGTACATGAGTTAAATTTCATTTGCAGTTGTGCAACCTCATTGAAGCTCTTTGAAGTGATAGTCCCTTGGCTCCTATGCTTATCCTTAAGCAGGTGCCTAGGTTCAGTGTGACTCTAGTACTGCAAGGTAAATGCTGCAAGAAACAGTCAGCCTTCATGGGGGCAAACCACAGCTTGGTTCCCCTCCTTCTGCTTCCAACTCAGGCAGTGAAAAAGCCTGTCTCTGTTAACTTGCATTGGCTTCTCATCCAGCTGACAAAAACGAAATGGTTATGGGATCTTTTCAGAGCAGAATTGTGCCGTTATCTTCTACTGGGGTAACACAACACAAACGTGAAGGGTTTTGTCACTTAACTCTAAATCGTATCAGTTACTGTCTCATAATTCTTCAATTTTTGTTGTTGGAATGGGGTTTATTTCTAAGTAGTGAATCTGAAAGAAGGTTTGGAAGTGAACCTAAGGGATCCACCAGTTGTTTTGGAAGCCACAGATTAAAAGCAAGATTTCCAGTGTTGTTTCAGAAGGTTTATTAAAATTACAAACTTCCAAGTCCTTACTAACAGATGTGACTGAAATTATGTCTTTCTAGTTTTCAGACTGTTTTCACATACCTTCCTGCTGCTGTTCTTAGTTTGTTTTTTATTTAATACAGAGGTAAAAAATTACTCAGATGTTGAGAGGGAGGAAAACCTGCCAACTTAAATGTTGGTGTGTGGAAGTTATGAAATGCCTGGTTACTTTGGTCAGGAGGAAATGTCTTTGTTGTAGTAATTTTCCTAATAGTGTCCAGTCATGCATACAGGTGCTGTTGCACAGGAGCATTTCTGATAACAAGACCTTTTAGCAGGTCTCAAAACTTCTCCTTAATTAAAAGATAAACTTAATATTTGTAGTTGACAGTGAGCTGTGATTATATTGGGCATTCTGTAATTGGAAGTACATACAGAAATGTGTCAGAACACTTGGTATTACGGTCTGAAAACTAAGTGTTGGGGGTCTGTTTCCTTAGAAAAAAGGCAGTGCAGGAAACTTGGAAAATCATGTATAGCACAATATACTCTGTCAGCCTACCTAAGAAACGGATCAGGAGTGGAGAAGCAGTGAGGGGAGGTGATTCTCTGTCTGTGGCTTCCACAAGTGAAAGTACAGATGGGACAGGTTCTACCTTCAGACGAAAAATAACATTGTTTGAAAAGTTGCACTTTGGAATTTTGAAATACCCTCAGTTAGCTAGGGGGTTGATGAAATCTCAATACAAGAGGCTACACAGGGCATGCCCAAGTCTACTTTATAGCAGGCAGGCTGTTTTTCACCTTTTTTAAAAAGATCAACTTTTAAACTAAAAAAGCTGTTTCAGTACACACTTTCCCCCTCATCTCAAAAAACAAAAACAAAAACAAAACAAAACAACAACAACAAAAAAAAACTAACAAAACCCCAAACTTTTAATTCCTGGTGACACAATTGCTACTTCACTTTGCGGAGCTGAGTATAAGTAATGGCAAAATATAATAGCTTTTTCCCTCTTGTTGAATGCTCAGAGGAAATACCTGTTGTCTGTTTGGAAGCCCAAATCCATTTGTGTATGGCATCAATAGACAGTTTGCTGCAGCTTTGTCCATTGGTGGTGAATGGCACATGCTTATTTCTCTTCCCCACCCTCCTCTTTCTTGCTGCCACAGTAAGGAGTATTTACTCCAGAAGCTGCTGTGACTGGGGAGGGAAGTGGCACACTAAGCTTACTGTTTGTGTGTTAACTGTGTTTGTATGTAATCCAAGCAATGGCTTTAATTTTAAGGCCAGAAATACTTTGTAGAATTGAGGTTTGGATGAATGAGGACTGCAGATGATTTTTGAATTCCTGATGCTACAAGAACTACAAGTAACACCTGGAAATGTTAATATTGAGATGTTCTGAAGATGCTCAAGCCCCAAAGTGACGGTCATGTCCTTTGGTATGCATACATACGGATTTGCTTTAGGTTTGGCAAATAAGAAGCATACTGTGCCATAAAAGGGTTTCAGTAGTGCCTCTGTTTTAGAATGAATCATAATGAAAACACAGCACGTTAAATATAGGAACATCCCTGCCAAAAGGACCTGTCTATGAAATAGACTTTTAGAAGAGAATAGTAAATAGATTATTTAACAGCCTCTGAGAGATGCTGCTGTTTTGGGGCAGAAAGGTTTTGTGTTTTCGGAGTGACTGCAGCATAATGCTGTCCTATCTGTATGGTATTCTTTTTTTTTAAGGGAATTTTTAAAAACAAAAAACACAAGTGCCCTTTTGAAACTTTTGGCAAATTGACTAAATTAAATAACTACCTTTATGATGGGAGGATCTTTGTGCCCTGGGAATGGAAATGTTGGAACACCACGAGTCGAAGATGGGATTTCACTTTTGGAATGAGCTGTGTTTGCTTCCTCAGTCTGCTGGGCATCTTGGGTTAAAATATGTTTCTGGACAGCACTGCGTGCAGGCCGCTTTCAGTGGGAAGCATGTGTGTACAGGCCTAGTTTGTTCCCAGTGTTCAATTTTAAGCATGTATCTAAAGATACACAAATCAGAGATCTTACCTTGTTGTAAGAACGTATTGAGAAGTCTCTTGATAGCTTCACATGAATTGTTAAATCTTCGAGGAGAGCATGTTTCTGCAGGACTGGAGATTTCAAGGTAGCTCTTCAAGTCAATGTGGTGTTTCAAAATAAACATATTTAGCTCTTAAAGTTCTTTAAAAATTATTTCAGCAGTGTAAATTATTTATAGTTATGTTTCTCCTTAGTTACTGTTAATGGCAGGCTATGATATTTTTGCTAAGTGGTTGTTTTGAGTAAGCTATATTGATTTTTTTTTTTCTTTTAATGTATGTAATGTAACCTGTAGTGTAGATTTGTTTTGTGTCTATTTGATTTTCTCCACCCCCTGCCCTGTTCTGGATTGAAATAGAATAATTACTTCTTTTAGAAACACAATCTCTCCCTTCAGTGTGTCTGCTTTTCCTTGAGGATTTATGTCTGCCAAGGAGAGTACATACTGTAAAGAAAGGAAACAGAATGCCTCTTTTCGTTATATTTTTGAGATGCCTTTCCTGTTGCTGTTACTCTGTAGAGCTACTATTGCCTTTTCCCCACCTCTGCAGAATATCGTATCACCCAGACTGCCTGATAAAGTATCTTTGGCCAGCTTCTGGGAGATAAATGGGAAAGAATCTCTTAAATAGTGCTACTGTTTTTCTTACCAAAACAGTTTATTCTTTATAATACTAAATTTTTTAAGCATTATGTGCTCTCCTTTTACTTGGTTGTCTCCAGCCAACTATAGGAACTCCAGAAGTGCTGAGACATCTGTAAATTCTTTTGTGGCCTGTTGGCTACATTTCGAAAGGCTAATATCTACGATACACAAAATAAAGGAAGAAGCATGGACATTGTGTTGATATTTGCTGTTGGTTTTGAAACCTGCATTTTGCTTAATGATGAAGTATAGGAATTGAGGGAGGACAGGGAGATTTGAATTGATATCCTGTGTTATGAAATTCTGTTTTGATGTGACTATAAATGTGTGTTACTACACGCTGATTTTTCTTCTGGAAGTAACTCCTAAAGATTTTGGCCTGTGAGTGTACAATCAAGCATCTGTAGAGGTGCATCTTGACTGAATTCCAGTCCTTCAAAAACCCTCTTTTTAAGTGTTGTTGAATTACTGTTGGCATCCAAACTAGATTTTCTTGATGAAACAACCTTGGAAACAATTTTAGTTAATTTTGCAGTTCTGGTTAACTTTCTGTTCTTATGTAGTAAGAATAGTTCTTGTTTATCTGAAGAAAGCCACTTTTTCTGCTTGGCGCTCATAAAAGCTCTTGAAGCAATCGGAACATGTTGATCAATTGTGGCTAGTTATCCATCAAGAGCTTTGAAGTTTTTATTTGCAGAGGTTACACTCATTACAAAGTAAGCCTTCTGAGCTTTATTTTTGATTCATAAGTACAACATCAATATTCGGTGCGGAAATTACTTTGATTCTTCCTATAGTATATTCTGTTGTATTAGCACTCAGGCTTGCGCAGAATTTTGGAGATATTTTCTTTCTTTAGGCTATATACAGTGCAAGCATATGACTATTTTAAGTTCTTTTTTTTTCCTGGAAAAGGTTAATTTCTAATTAAAACATATTAAAAGAGTTTGTTCTCTAGATATCCGGTCATTTGTAAAGAGCGTTTTCCCATGAAATTGTCTTTTATATTTCAGTAATTGTGTGGAAATGTTTGTACATTTTTTTAAGTGGTCTTGTTGCCTTGGAATACTTAAATTTGTCCTCTGAAATCAAATCTTATTACAAGTGATTATAAAATACCTGGCTTCCTCTTAGTGGGATTTTAAAAATTTTATTTCTAGCTTTACTGAATCTTTCATCCTGTGATAAAGGATGAAGTAAATTACAATGGTTCCTGGGCATTTGAGTGTTTTTCTTCGAGCTATTTTACTACTGAAGAGCAAGACACTCGAAATGCTTCATGAATCCGTTGCGGTAGGCTTTTGTTACAGCAGTTAGCTTATAGAGGTAGGAGAGTGGAGACTTCCAGCACAAGACTGGCTTCCTCTGAATGCTGCTAGCCAGATCATGATTTAATTCGCAACTGATTCTTGGAATGTTACCTTTTTTTTAAGGCATTCTTGTTACTGATTTTAAAAGTGCGTATTTTTAAATCAGTATTTCTGTCAAACTGCAAAACCTGCAGATAGGTTTAGGTGAGGAGCTCTCACCTCAGGTAAGGTAGTAGGATTGCCACCATTCTTGCACTCAAACTGAATTCGCTTTTTTTTTGTAACACCACTGGCTTTCTGCCATAAAATGATTAATCTTTTTCTTGCTTCTCCATCTGTCCCTCTGGCATATACATTCCAAGCACCATGGTGACTTTCTTTTGGAACACGTTACTATAGGATGAAATAGTAATTAGTGGAGACTTACTTTTTTTTTGTCAGTAAACAGATCCAAGCTGATGCCAACATAGTAAAGAAAGCCTGTCTTTCCTGCTTCACAAATGAACATAAATTCCTGTCTTTTACACTTCTCCGAGAGCCTTCATCGGTTAGGTGGACCTTGCGTCGTGTTAGAGATTTGTGTTTCATACCAGAGGGAGATAAGAGTCCAAAGTGTGAAGTCCTCGGCATGTGCCTGGCTGGAAAGCTGCTCTTTTGTACTCTGCTTGCAAGCAAAGCGGCTGATGGGAGTTGTGGCAATAGCACACAGGGACTGAGGAGGGATTCACTCCAGGTGGTTGATGCCAGATCATAGTAGCTCTGGGACTTGCGTGTGTTAAAGTCATCTGGGAACCGGTGGTGAAGTGGTGCAGATAGCAAAACATAGGTCTCTGTCTCTCGTTGAGTTACCTCTCTGGAAAGCAGAAATAAGCCTTTTGAAAGCACTTCTGTCCTCTTCCGCTGTTGCTTACTAATAGTATTAAAAGCAGCTGAATTGTCTATTAGTCTGAATTTCTGAGGTTCCTCCATTACTCAGAGCAGGTCTACTCTTGCATTCACAGTACTTTGTGTACTTCAGTTGATAGATGTCTCAGGTGTTCAGAAGTTGACTACTTGATTTCCTTGCCTTGAAAGATAAGAAAGATCAAAAGGAAGAAAGTTAAAATTACTTAAGCCAAGCGAGGTGACACTTTGTGGTGGCATGGTGTTACCCATGTTCGGCAGCAAAAACGTTTCAATGGATGGGAAGAGAGAAGGGAGACAAAATGCTGAGGTTTTTAGCTGAGTTGCATGTTAGAAGCCCAGCTTTGAAGTAGGTATAGTAATTTGATGACAAGGGATTTGAAGGCTTAGTCCAATAACAAAGTATTAAGTGACTGGTTTTGGTGAGGCCCATAAAGGAAGCAAGTAAAGCGTGCATGGGATTGCACGGCTTACTGGCAGCAAGTACAGAAGTTCTGAATCATCCCTGTCCTGTAGTGACTTAGACAGTGATAGCTTGGAGGCAGGAGCAGTATACCATTTCTGTATACCCAATTGTTCTGTTCATGCTGAACCCAAAGGATACTTTTTGGATCTGTGGGTCATAGTGGGAAGTGCAGAATTTCCATTTCATGCCAGCTTGCTCTTTAAAAAAAAAAAAAAAGTGTCCCTTACATATCGGTGATGTAATGGGGGATTTTGGATGAAGCATATGAGATGCTGAGTAGAAATGGTTCTACAAGGGTTGAATTATTTATGCACAGTTGCTCTGATAACATAAGGGTATGGATTATGGTCTAACCCTAAAGTTACAGCTCAGGCACTCGGAAAACTGAGTCAAGGTTTATAGGTAGCTTTTGAAAGGTGGAACTAGTTATTGTCTCCTCAGCATCTAGCATGTTATTTCACACTGGGTTGTTTCAGTGATACAACAGGAGGAAGTAGGGGGAACATCCTTCCTTGCAAATACAAAGGATTTAGAAGAAAGCAGTAGTGAATGACAAATCTGTCTTACTAGACCAATTTATACTGTTGAACAGGCAACATGTATACAGCTCTTCAAAACTACTGTTAGTTTGTGAAGATCTGGCCTTTTATCGGAACAGATCATATCTAGGATGCCTCTGCTCTCTCTCTTCTTTCCTTAATTATGGCATGCATGTTCTGTTCTCTGAAATAATTTAAATTATTAATCTGGGGTTTACAGTTAAATTGGTTTTTAGCTTTTGTACCATAGACTAAGTCCAGAATAATATAAGGATAGTGGTGGCTCACTAAAAGGCTGTCTTTGTGTCTTTCTCCTATAACTATTTTGTCAGATTCAGAGGTATGGGAGCAGTTTGGTGGGGAAAAAAAGGCTCTGACCTTCCTATTTTTCTGTTGCCAAACCAGATCTGAGTAGCATAACGAGTAGATTAGCTGTGTATCCTCAGACTGCCACTATAGAGGCTGTAGTTCTTCACAGCATCCCTCCCCAAGGGTCTTCTAAACCATTTCCTATCGTGCTTTCAGCTCCCTCCCATGTCCTTAGATAATCTTTCTGAGGTGCTGACAGGACAAAACTGGTGATGATGGCAGCTTATTCAGAGCCCTGGATACACTGTCTGCTGCTAAACGCAGTGGGGGATGGCAGAGGTCTTTGTGCCTTTTCTTCGTGGAGGTGTAATCTGAGTGTCATAATCTACCTGTCCATCTCTCTACTTGGCAATCTTAGGAACTTAATTATCTGTGAGACCTTTAACAGTAATGGGTCAAATTGACCAGTGATTTCCAAAGCGATTAGAGAAAAATTGATTTGCGGAAAGGGGAGGAGATGGGACACTGATTGTCACAGCGCTATTGCTTAAGCCCAGTTTCCTTAGGATATCTAGCTAACAACATAACTGGTTTTGTGATCCTGCAGTCAATGTCAGTCTGAAGAGGCAACTTAATTGCTGCTGGATTGAGGGAATTAATGAAATGCTGTTTTGCAGTCCACCCTGTCACTCATCTTGTGTCGTTAAAAGAGCAATCTGAAGTTGCACGTAGCCATGCTCTGTCTAATACAGTTCTGCGGTGCAGAGGAGGCTACAGTAGTTTGATGCAGTTCTTGGCTTCTGTTCTGCACCTCTACTTTCCTGGACTTCGATACTTGTCTGTGGGTTTGGTTAATGGACTTGGCAGCTTGGTCAAGGTCTTAGATATTTTTGCTTCCTGAGATAACTTTTTCTTCTCACCTTTCTGTGTTGTCTCTAGACAAGCAGAAAGGAACTTCTAATTCCCTTTCTATTATTAGGTTCCATTTTATAAAAAATTAAGCATATAAAAGTGACAGTGATACAAAGTCAAACATGATACCTCTCATTATAGGCCTTATGGCTTTTGTGAATTAATTCCTCTTCATGAATAGAAGCACACACTATTTAGATAAAAGATTATGTTCATCTTAAGAATTTCAGTGGTATTTGGTCACTTTTTTCTAATTTTTGCTTTGAAGCTGTAGAGCTTCAGCTCTTACGTGTTGGTATGTCTTATCTAAATAGAAAATATTTTTTTCACCTTTCTATTCCCAGAATTGGTACTTTAGGATCACTTCAGTCCTTGCCTTAATAAGATAAGTAAATTAATAAGGTTAATAATAAATTAGGCTATTAGAATGCAGTTAGACTGTTGTAGCCATGCCTTTTAGACCTTTGAATAGTTCTTGAGGCCTCTCTGAATCCTGTCATTTTTACGTATTGTCCCTGAAGAAGTAATATAGCATGATCGTTGTCATTACAATAGCGTTCACATCAAGCAAAACACATAAAGATGTCACTTTACGCTTACCCAGTCTTCTTTTCATACCTCCTGTTGTCATATTGAGAGCTCAGATTTGTTGTTCCAAGTGCTTCACAGATTCACAGCTT
Organism: Morus bassanus; assembly: GCA_031468815.1. NCBI lineage: Eukaryota > Metazoa > Chordata > Aves > Suliformes > Sulidae > Morus > Morus bassanus. Next base: position 49,793,785 of record CM062572.1, read on the forward strand.
TCGAAGTCCAGCCAAGCTTGTCTAGCTTGCTTCCTTTCTTTATAGGACTGTTTTCTAGTTAAAAATCTAATAGGTACTGAATTGAATATTAATGATAACTGTTCTTAGTTTACAAGATTGGATCATAATCAGATTACTTCAGCCAGGCTTATTTTCCACTGAACCCATGCTGCTTTGAGTTCTTTGATTCTTGTACCAACCTTTTAGTATTTTTTTCTGCTGTCGGGCTAGTCCACATCTGGTGGTATGGTTTTGTTTTGGTTTTAAGTACTTGGCCAGAATAACCTTCTTCCATTTTTGTACAGGAGTCAGTACTTCAAAACTTAATGAAAATCAACATTTAACTTGGAGATAAGGTTTTTGGGTTTGTTTTGTTTGTTGTTGGTTTTGGTTTTTTTTGTGTGTGGGTCCGTTCCCCCCCCCCCCCCCCCCCCGACTTATCTGTCTGGACCAACTAATTAAAAAAAAAATTTACAGCATTAACTTTATGTAGGCAGCAGTGGTGCTAGATCCAAAACCAGGAGTGTTGTCAGAGATAGGTCCTGCTCCTTGGCATGTGCCTGCAAATGAGGATGCTTTCTGTCTTTCAGGAAAACTGATAGTGAACTCAGTCTGTCCTGCCAGACCTTTTATTAAGTTGGGAAACCCTGGAGTGAAAGGTGGGTTGGGGCAACAGAGGAGAGCAGTTTCCCAAAGGAAGAGGATAGCAAGGAGCAGAACTGTATACGGTTCTGGGATTTATGACAGCATATTGGAGGGGAAGCTAAAAAAGGGATTGTGGATAGGAAATTACGTGCTTGTAACAATGAATGGTGTTCACAGTGTGCTGTATTGGTTGCACGTCCTGGGAGCCTCAGAGGAATATGTGGTAATGGAGTAACTCTGCTTGAATGAGAGAACTGGCTGTAGTGGCAGAGGTGAAGAGACAGTTAATAAAAACTTAGAGTGGGAGGGAAAGACAGAATTTATTTATGGTCTAGACGTTTCATGTACAAAGAGGGAGTAGCTCCTTGGTGCTGGGCTAGAGGAAGAAGTACTGTGGTGTGTCAGCAGTGATAAAGAAGGGAGGAAAAGACTAAGCTTTAAAAATAGAAGCGGCATAATATGAAGATCCAGTCTGGTCCTAAGGTATCTTTTAAATTAGACTGGTGAACTTCTCATTTCTGTCATATCAACTCTTGAGTTGCACCATCAGATGAGGTATATAGATTTGGTCACAGGCTTGATCTATAATATCTATGAAACCCAGGAACTAGAGGAAATTGAATTGCCATTCTGCTCTGAAAATAACTAAAAAGCAAAACAAAGAGAAGTACCTCCCACACCTGCTGTTCAAAACATTGCAGTGCGAGATGTCTTGTGTACTCCAAATCAGCTAAACAAAGGTTTGAAGGTTTTTTTTTCTTTTTTCAGCTTGGAAGTTTGTACATTCCTTGGCTTGTGAGAGTAGAGTGAAATACCCTGTTTCCTATCGACACTCAGTAATAGATTCCAGTATCTTAGAGTTGCCATAGTGACAGGAAAGGGAACAGAATCTGCTTGTCTTTCTGGGATAGCAGAATTATTACATTAAATGCATCTTTTCCATTAAAGGAGACTAGCATTATCATATTTCTGAGAAGTGTTTTAGAGTAGAAATAATGTGTTTAAGCTGGTGGTCCTGCATTAGTCATGTTACTTCTTCAGGGCACTTCTAGGCTTGACATGCGGTCCTGTGCTGGGGTGCTTTATAGCACCCCTGCATCTCCCCCATTGCAACTGATGGAACAGCTGCGTAGAAAACACCATGCTTGTGAAAAAGTCTGGTTTAGCCCATCAGAAGTCACTGCAGTTGTGACCACAAAGAACTGGGCAAGGAGCAAGAGTTGCACAAAATTGTAACACAGAAACACGAGTATAAAACGTGAGTTGCCAGAGGATGAGGTGGGATGAAAGGAGCTGCCCCAGGATGAAGGAGTGCAGAGAATGTGGCTTGCAGAAAATGGTGGTTGCATCAGGTAGAGAAGAAAGCGGATAAAACAATAGAGAAGGCAACAGGGGAGGGAACATCCCTAAGCTTAGAACAAAATGGGAGTGAACTGCAGTGTAACTAAGATTTTTGGAGAGAAGCTTTCTACTTTTGTTGTAATGGAAAAGCAGCGGCTACCACGCTAATGCTAATATGTTGAAGCTTGAGTAGTCCTGTGATACACATCCGTGCTCATTTGTTGCAGGTGGAAAAAGAAACAACTCACACTGGATTGCCTTTTTTTTTTGTTGCTTTCAGGAAAGTAAATTTAACAAACCTTAAGCAAAATACAAGTCTTTGTGATGGCTCAGAGTCCCACATGAAAACGACCATTCTTATGAGGCTGCTAACTCCCATGTTCTTGCTGGTTTGTCTTCTTTCATGACTTGTAATTACCTAGTAATCTTCTCCTAAACTGCCTAATTTGGGATCAGAGTTCTGTTTCAGCAATATAAAAACAAAGGTCTTCTGAGTATCTGCCTTCCCCCGCCTGCCCCCTCATTTCACATAGGAAAAAACCTGGGGGCAGAGGCAGGAGCCGCAGATTTTGAGCCTTCTGACTCGTTTGCTTTGGAGCTGCTGGTTTCAGTTTGCAGAATGAATAAGCAGTGTAAAATCTTCACTATATATAGGCTCAATCATCCGATCATCTTTGCCCGTTGTTTTTTGAGATTTCAATTAGCAGTGGTTTAGATAAAGTTTTACAGAAGGTCACCTGATTTCAATGTTCAAATAATAAACCAGGAAATGCCAGTTAATGCCTTATGCACTTGGAGGGCTTTCAGGGTTTGATATGCAGGGGATCTGCCTGATTTTTTCCTTTTCTTCCATTTACTATTTGTTGCCTTCCTGCCGGTGAGGAGCTGACAGTGGTTTGCTTTGCTGGAGTCCCTACCTGACTGCATTTGCTGGAGGTGCTAGCTGCTGGAATAAATGCCGAGCTGCTCCTCAGGTTACCAGTAACAGCTCTGAAATGCTGTTGATCTTAATGCTGTTTGGCAGCAGGTTGTTCTGCCACTAAAACTCCTCGACGCTCCAAGCCTTGGTTGAAAACTGTTATAAATAGATAAGAGTTCATTAGAGCAGTTCTTGCATTGTGTTGTGCACTTCTAGTCTCTGGAACTCTCAGTCTTGTTAACAAGATTAACGCCCCTGAGGCAAAACTAAATTTTAAAAAACCTGAAACTATGAACGTCGATGAGCTTTAAACTCGTCTTGGGTATGGTCCCTCCTGATTTTTGTCTCCATATTTACTTCAGGGATTGGCAAATAGAAAGGTAGGTCTTTCCACCTTTTCAGATTTTTTTTTGATGGACTTCAAACAGTTTGCTTCAGTGGCAGTAATTTACAAAAATGAAGTGTAGGTTAAAGGGCATGTCTAATGTTTTACAATGTTATCGAACTATCTGCCTTTTTTTTTTAAAGTTGCAGACTGATGTAACTCTTGAGCCTTTAGGTTTGTTTCACTTACTGAAGCACAGCTTCAGTCATTGAAATACCACGTGGCAGAGAACAAGTTTAAAAAAATACAAGGTTTCAAATGGAAGCTACTCTGCTTCCAGCTTGATTTCTAAGAACAGCAAGGCATTTCTTAAAATTTCAATCAAGTATCTGTTACTTAATGACCACATAGAAAAGGAAAAATTATCCTCATCATATTAAGTACTCAGTTTGGAAGACTTGAAAGGTTGCTTTGTTGTTGTACTGAGTTGATATGTTTAATAACAATATCTGTTGAAAAGGAAATATTAAAATATGATAAACAAACCATGTGTGGTACCTGTTAGGATTGCAGTTCCTTGGTGCTTTTGAGATGCTCTAGTGGTTTAGAGTTTTAACAAACTTAAAACAAAATTTTCTGTTGTCTTTTGAGATTGAAATATTTGTATTAAATTTTTTAAAAAATCTATTTTTAAACATTTTCTTCCTTTAAAAAAAAGTTAATCTTTCCTGATAAAGGAGGTGAGGAACACCTCACTGTTTCTTTTGGAATGAGAACTTAAATGTGGTGTAAAATTTGCTTAAAATTCTCACTGCCTAAAGAAAAATCTCTTCTGTTTTTTGAAGATTCAGCTGTGTTTATGTCTCTGCCAGAAGCTTAGAACATTACACCACACAAGCACAACACATCGTACTAGGCAGCTTCGTTGTCTGCCCTGACTGTCTTCCATCTCCTCCCCGGTGGCTGAGCGTGCTCCAGCCTTACGCTGCAAGGTTTAGGAAGGACGTGGCTTGCGCTGTCTCCTGCAGGCTGGTGTGACCCAAGTAGGGCCACGGGAGTAGGGGAAATAGGTTCATGTGTATGCAGCATTCCTCTCTCCCAATTCGGGCTCACCACTGTGCTTTCACAGTGGTGGTAGCAGCTGTAGGGCTTGTAGGAAGTTGTAGCATAGCAGTGGTTGCCAGAATAGTCAATGTATTATTCAGTTTGAAAAAAAAACTCCCCCAAACCTGCAAGCAAGTTCAAAGAAGACTAGAAGGGCCATGTCATTCTGCAGACAGATGAAGTTTGTAGTTGGGGATTTAGGCACAAGGGGAAACTGAGTAACAGCCAAACAGCTTAATGTGAATTTGTGGCCTCTGAAGGGTTTAAATAGTTGGTCATAAGCTACTTTCTCAGAATCTCACTTTTAGTTTTAAGAAATTTTCTTCACTGTTAATCTGATAGACTGTCATAGTATTAATGAATAGCTGTAGATAGCAGATGATCCTTTCTCATACCTTGTCTGAAATAGTGGGTTAAGATGAGTTGGGAAGTTTATTAAATACTTCGCTCTTAATTCTGCAGAGAAAAGCTACCAAAATCCTTGTTGTCATAAACAATAATTAAAAACCCAATTTCTTTGAACATACAGTCTTACAAAACAAACACAGAAATACAGAAAATCAAATTCTTGATATTTCTGCAGTGTGATGGTAGCCAATATCACTTTTCTTTAAAAGTGGTCTTTATTACTAAGCTTTTGATGCTGTTAAGCAGTTGGGGTTTTTTGGTCTTATACGCTATTTGAATTATTCAGTTCTACTCTGGAACATGGCATGTACATGATAATCTCTTACATTGCCAAGTAACAGCTTCTTTTTATTTTGTTTTTTTAAGCATGTATGTAGTGGGTCAGATTCTTCTGTAAAGATAACATTTTGTACAGCGGAAAAAGGCCTGAATCTGGCAACAGGCACTCTGCAGGGTGCAGGTGAAAGGAGTATTTCCTAACGTAAAGGTACTTTGAGTGCGGCTGGGCCAGCTCTCTGAAACTCAGGTGTACAAAGTACACTGACAAAGGGGACGAGGCACAGTCAAGTTGTGTTTATTGGACTCTGCCCCAACATAATTTACTGCTCTTAACCAGTGCTTTATCAACTGGTCATTCAGTCCGATTCCTGTAAGCCTGAAAAAGCAACTACTGAGCAGTTCCTTATTATGAGGCTGCTATACTGATAAGCTGACGTGTACGGTCCCTCTTCCAGCCCCAGGAATAGTTGTCCTGAATCCCTGCTGGTAAGGGAAGTGAAAAGACTAGGACCATGGAAAACCAGTGTGTTGTATAAGAAAGGGCTGGAGAGGTCAAAGGAAGGAGAAAACAGGATTTAGTATCTTAAATAAAGACTTGCTCAATGGTTGGATTTGTATTTAAGACATTCTGACGAGTGATAAAGTCATCTAGAAATCCTGCCAGTGTGGGGTAGGGGGAGCACCAACATGATCTGTCATATTCTATTTCCTCTTTATTTGGAGTGGGGAAGGAGGGTCCTAGTCTTAGTCATCCTCTCTGAAAAAGTAAATTCCTGCTAAAATGTCTTTTGAGGACCTTTTGTCCAGTGTAATATTAACTGGCTCACGTAATAGAGATTTCACCACTTCTCTTGAGAGACTGTTCTTCAGGCGAAATGGCTCTTTGGATGGACAGTGTTCTCTTTACTTGTTCAGGGGGAGTCGTATTTCCACTTGCTATTCTTAAGGAGGTTTGCGGGTATAATTTGTCAAGGATGTCAGCCTTAGATAGACATCCTTTTGTTGAGACATTTTTCCTCAAGTACCAAAACATAAGTAGATAAGCATTTGCTAGATGCCTCTATATATTCCCCTCCCTTCCCATCTAGTCTATGTACAAAGTCACACTTTGTGTGCAGAATGCACAGAGTATTACAGGATTTGAGGTTGGTTTGGTTTTCAAAAGTTTTTGCAGTGTTGAAAAAAGTAATTTCTGTCAGTGCAGATTGGGAAGGATAATCTTGTTTTCTCCTTTGCATTTGCACAATGATTTTGTAAGTTGAGTTGTGAGACTTCAGACACACACAGCTGTGTAAGTTTGTAAAATATTTAAAAAAAAATAATTTAAATTTGATTAAAGTTGTGAAATTGAGAATTTAATATTGAGCAACTTAAATCGGAATTTTGTCTCTGTGAATGCAAAGATGAATATTTGACATGTTTTCTTTGTTATTTTTTTAAACGTCCTCTCGGAATAAAGGAAATTTATTATAATTTCATTAATTCTTTTTCAGATGGGAATGACAGGTAACACTAGTCCCTTCGGGCAGCCCTTCAGTCAAACTGGGGGGCAGCAGATGGGAGCTACAGGAGTGAATCCTCAGTTACCAAACAAGCCAGGCATGGCGAATAGTTTGTCTCCCTTTCCTGCCGACATCAAGAGTACTCCTGTCACCAGTGTGCCAAATATGGTGAGTTGTACCTGCCTGTTTCCCTTATTCATTATGTCTTGATAGTGCATTCTAAATTTTGGGATGATGCGGCTTCTGTAGCATTACTGGACTACTTCTCCGTGGTCATTTAAACATCAGAGTTGCCCCATGGTTCCTCACTACCGCTCTCCAGGGCATGTAGAAAGTTTGTGTACGTTTTTATGTAGTAATTTAACTTTCTAAGCAATGACAGTGTTTTGTTACAAGAATTGTATTACATCCTTTCATTTTATCTGGTACATTTAGTTCCAAACCAGATGAAAATGTCTTCTGTGTAAGTGCTGTTTGTAGGTTTAAATTCTTAAAGCAACTGGAATGTGTTGGATACATCATCAGCTTCCTGAAACTAAATAGTACCTTTCATATCCCTTGAATCTAACATGGTAAACACACCACATGCTTCTCAGTTTGTATTGTGCATGACTTGCAGCTCACAAGCTTGTGAGAATGGTTCTTCTTAGGATACCTTGCCCAAGTTCATAATATTCTGTTCACTAGAGTTTTCTTTATAAAGTGAAATTAAATATTCCCATTTGTCTCAGCACATCTCCGTATTAATCAAACTGCTTGTGTCGTTTCTATGGAAACTCCAGCTTGTTGCATTTTATGTTCTTATACATGATAGCAGTTACTATAGAAACTTGTAAAACCTTCCATAAGATGCAAATTGCTTATTTTTTAATTTAACTAGAAAACCAGCTATTTTTTGGCACAAGCAATGCTCATCCTTCCATGAGTAAGTTTCACTGTCACTAATCACTAATAAAGCTATATATGAGATGGAACAGGATGTAATAAACTTCCTCTTTTCTCCTGATTTTAGAGGACCACTTCCTAATTTTACTTTAGTTAACACTGTGAAATTTTTGTTTAATAGCATCTGTCATTTACTGCTTACGATTATGGAAAGGAGCTGGTGACTAGGATTAAGACCGTGGACAGAATGCCACTCGCACTCATGCAGAATATTTGTAAAAGACAATTTGCTGCATGACTATTCTAATTGTGTTCTTAAAATACTTTCAGTTTGAATCAGGTGTAAAGCAAATGAATTATTGCCCTGAATCTGCAGAGAACCTGCATATCTGCCCACAGTGCTGTATTCATCTCGGGGACTGGATGATTCTGAAGCCTAATTTTGGCTCATTTAAAAGACAGCTTTTGGGAGCCTAAATCTTAACGTACTTCCTTACTAGTATAGGACATAATGGTAGGTATTCAGGTGGAGTAAAAAAGGCATTTGTCATCAAGGCTTGTCTAGTAGTGGGGGAGGAAGGGAGAAAGGAAACAGTTTTTTCTTTTACATCTTGTCCAAGAAACAGAAGAAAGTAAGAGAAAATTACTTTTTCAGTACTATCAATTGCAGTTTTTTTAAAATGTCAAAAATATCGGTTGTCTTCTGAGAGGACAATCAAAACCATCGTTCTTTGTTTCTCAGGTGTCAAAAGCTTTGTATGTCCAATATATCTTTTTCTCCCTCAAACCAGTGCAAAGAATAATAGCCATTTCAGCAGACAGACATCTGTACTGTTGGGTCAAAAGGTCTCAACCCTGCTTCTGGATCATGTGGTGGTTAGAGTTTGATTGCAGTCCTGATGGGGCTGGAACTTATTATCTTTAAAAACTGAAGTTTCCATCTAAACATTTTTTTTATTGCAATACCGAAACTTTAAAAGAAAATGTCAGACTTGTTAAATTTTAACCTTTACTTGGCAGCAGTGGGTAAGGCAATGTAATTATTTGGTAATAGTACATACATGGCCATATGCTATTCCTTCCACAGGGACTTTGCTTTATTCAGCCTACAATATGAATGGTGCCCTCTGAAAGAGCATGTAGTCAACATTTTGTTCTATTTTTGCTGCTCAGTGTGTAGCTGTGGGCCTTGTTGACTCTATGTAGTAATATATTTCACTCAGCCAGTCTTTTCCAAACGGTCTTTTCTGTGGCAGTCGTCACTGGAGTAGGCGTATACTTTGGATTAGTTAATTTTCACGGTGCCTCTCTGAGATGAAGATGTCTTGCCCCAGTTTTAAACATGAGGCTGAGAGGCACAAAGAGGGTAGGACTGGAAGAATCTGCTGACTCTGAACTTGAGGTTTGTAGGCTCTGGCTTGCTAAAGCCTTCCTCATTTCATAGGTTAAGACATTATCTAAGGGTAAAATAACATTCACATCAGTTAGATATGTGCTCCCATAACTCGTGGAAGTGATGTCTGTGTCTCACACTGGGCAACTAAATATCACCCAAATGGCACTTGTGAAAAGCTGCTTGTGATGGAGGCAGCTCCCCAGAGCAGAGTTGCAGTTTGAACTGTTACGCCATGCTTTCTTGTTGCAATCCCTTTGCAATTTACTATGTCCCGTGATGCTTTAGGACCCTATAGATGGCGGTTTGATTTAATGTATTTGGCCTTGTGCCTGGTCTGCTGGAGAGGAGGTCTGTCCAGTTTCCTGAAGGAGGCAGGAGTGAAGTGGGAAAGGGTATAGCGTTACGTTACCATCTGTCAGAAATGAACCTGTGGAGGATCAGCTCAGACTCCATCTACTACAGCAAGCAAAAAAATGACTACATCTTTTTAAAAAGACCTCCAGGGTTTTTTGTGAGATAATTGGAACCACATATCTTGCTAAACCAGCCCTCTATACTACCCATTTCTTAAAGAGTCCTGAAAGTACTCTTCCATGTAAGAGACAAACCCATGTCAATGAAAACAGTGGTTATATGTGGCGTGTCTGAGGCAGGAAACCAGATTCCAGCATGATGTTAAACACCTTGGTTACCACTAAGAATATCTAAATAAGAGACGAAGAAATAGAAAGGTGCAGCTGTTGTTTTAAGACCCCCTTGGTCCTGAAAAGCAAGACATTTTTTAAATACTCCTTTCAATCTTTTGCCTTTCTCTGTAACCTTATGTGTACGCTGCAAAAGTAAAGCAAAAGATGAGTATGTTTCTTAATCCACATTATTCTAAGCATCATTACGTGTGGCACCCCTGTCCCAAACACGAACCAGGAGTTTTCCTGCTGCCAGGCATAACCCTCACGCTGGCAGCCAAGATAAACCTCTGCTGCAGCAGTGGGGTTTTTAATCCAAATTCAGGCTACCGCTCTCCTAAGAACAACACAGTTTCTCTTCCCTCCCACCTCCCAAATGAAGTGGTTCTCAGAAGCGTTAGTTCATTCCATCTTCCAGCCCTTGTTCCAAGCATGACCTTACACTATACCCTGAGAAGCACATTTGGTTTAATCTCTTTAATTAGGAAAGAAGTAACAAACCTTATGGTATTAAAATGATTAAAAGGTCAGCATCAAGGTATTAATTTTCAGTGCCAGCCGGATGGATTGATTTTTGTTTGTTTTGTTTTCCTAACTATGGATCTGAACAACACACCAGCTTTTGCTTTGTGTGACTGTTACAGAATACAGTCAGTGTTCCTTACAGAATGGGCAGCTTGAAGTCTTGAGTGAATGACTTGTTTCCAAAAGAAAGATGTTGCTTCTGACATTGTTGGAAGTTTTGGTGACACACTATTGAGATTCAGTGTCACTTAAATGGTTCGATGCAGGATTGGCAATGCTCTGCTGTGGTAAGATCACGCAAAATCTCTGGACTGTGGAAGTGAGCCACGCTCTGCACTTTGGCACTCAGTACAGTGTGCAGCCTGTACGGGAGCCAGGAGTCTCTTGTTTTTGGAGTACCCAGACTCCAGGATGTGCTGTCAGTGGTGGGGAACCCTGTGAAGAGTTTTCCATCAAACTTGCTGAAGCTTTGCAGTGTCTGCCGTGCTGCATATTCCAAGGGTGGTGATGGAGGGTTTCTTCATGGGCGTACCAGTAAATCTAGTATTTCTACATGGGTTAGGAGTACAGTGTGTGAAGTTCGGCTTCCAGGCAACAGCTTGGTTTCACAGTTAACCTTATGACCAGCAGATGGAGTCGAGAGAATATTACTTTTTGGAAGCTAAGGAAATTGTTTCTTCTCGGTTCTCTTGACTTAGAATTGGAGCGACACATATTCTCTTGCCTTTTTTTTCTGATCTCTTATTAAACTATGTCTGGAGTGTTCTGTTGTGTTCTTCCTTGCTTCTCTGTTTCTTTTTATGTCCTTTGGATTTCTTTATTAACAGATTTTGGTCAGAAGAGAGGAAAACAATGATATTTTAAGACTGGGGGTTAAGGATGTCTTAGGTGTGTCTTGCTGCAGGTCTCCAAGAGAGAAGAAGAAAGCTTTTCAACTCGGAGACCAAGTTTAACTAGAACAAGTAGAACTGTAGCTAATTAAAATAAACAACTCCTATTCTAGAGACTGGAAATAAAAGGCTTTATGAAAAAACTCCATCTATTGTGTCCTTACAGTGAGGAGGGCTTGCTTTCTTAAACCTTTCAGTGATTTTTTTTTTTTCCTGTCTTGCGGCAAACTCAGTGTTCTCTTTCCCTGACGGAAAAGTCTGTGACTGCCCCAGAGGCATGCTGTGTGTCTGCTTGCTGTTCTCATCAGCAGTCTCCCAGTCTCTGGTGGGCTTGCTGTTTGCTGTGCTCACCTTCCCTGTGCCTGCCCTGACCTGCACTCTGAAAGTTTCTCTTTCCCAGGCATACTTGCTCTTTCTCTTCCTCAAAAAAATCCCACCTGATTTGAAGTGGAGCAGCAGCCTAGTGACCAGCTGGGAAGAGCTCTTGTCCACATTGCTTAGCCACGGTCTTCTAATGGAAAAGATATTAATAATCTGGAAACAAATCTAACAGATAGTGTTCAGTGCCAGAGAAACTATGTTATTGTGTCGGGAGCAGAGTAGATACCTCTGTTCTCTTGGTGCAGGAGTTCATCTTGGGAACATGTATCGGTTCAAGTGGTGGAACATAATAGTTTTTGCACCATTTGTAAATAATGGTGCCAGGCTGGCAAAAGCAAGCTGAAAAGAGGATGTGCTCTTTCCCGGCACTCTGGCTCATGTTTTACTTTTCCATCTCCCAAATACAAGTATATGTGGTGGAGAATATCCATGGCCATTTCTACTCTATTCCAACAGTTGAGGTGAAGTACTCCATAGCCAGCACTCTTGACAGCATGGCTTTCCTTCACTTACAGACTTCTCATTTGTCTTTTATTGGCAGATTTGCTATTTGGCGTTTTTAATATTGATTGTTCCTCGGTCTGTTTTATCACCCAGTAGATCCTATATAAACCCCTCTTAAAATTTTGTTCAGGTAATTTTCCGTATGTGAGAGCTGGACTCTGTCTGCAGATTCCTGTATCAAGTGTAGTCCCTTTTTGTTGCTTTGAAACACTTCTTTGATGTGTGATTCTTGGCATTTGCTGGTCCTTCAAATCAGAAAGACAAGGAGATAAAGCTCCCAAAGGGTATCAAGAAAGATGCTGATCCAGCCTTGATTCCCAGCAGAGTCCACTGCGTAATATGGAGGCATTTGCTGGTTTTAGAAAAAAACTTTCAGATATTAAAAGCCAAGCACACTGAAGGCAGTCTCTAGGACCCATTATTTAAGTTCCTTCTATGGCATGACTATAGGAGCCTTCTCACCTTTTGTGATTGCCGTGGGCTTGTGAGGCTCATTCACCAATACCAGCCTCAGAGGTGGAAGATGTACTCCACAGTGCTAAATGAAAGCTGGAAGATGAGGCTACTCTACCTGTAGCCATGTCAGTTCCAAAGCTTTGAAATAGATCTTGGGCTCTGAACATATTCTTCATATTAAGACTGTGCACCATGTTGGCTTTGTATGCAGGAGCTGAGCGTATCATCTTACCTCTCTTCTCATTTGCTAGCCATGTTGCAAGCTCTCAGATTGGTGCTACTAACAGGCTACCATAATTTCTTGCCACCCAAGTCGATCTCCCTCCAGAGAGCATGACCACTTTCTGGGGCTGAGTCCAGTTCAGGAAGCCTTTTTTCCCCCCCTTCTCAAGTCTTCTGCCCACCATACAGACTCAGATTGGGATTCCTCCTGCTACTTGGATGAGAAAACGCGGCACTGTAGGGTTACTGGGCACAAATGCAAGCGCTTGTGCTTGTAATACTTCCTCTTGTGTCAGCCTGTTCTGTATGTACATGGACCTCTGGAGCCAAAGCCAGACCTTCACATTCCTGGTGTCGGAAGGCTTCTTCTTGTGTGGATAGGACCAGGCTATTCGCACCATGCCTTTTCACAGTAACTGGTGGAACCAGAGAAACCACCATCCAAATGGAGAATATAAGAGTAAATTGCAAGTGTAAATTGGTTCTGTGTCGCTTTCACAGTGAAGCTCTGGTAGTCACTGGAGAAAGCCTGGGTTCATTAAGTGACTACACTGAGAAATGCTTCCTTCATTGATGCCATCAGATAGCTGCTGCTTGAGCTCTCATTGCATTTTTGTGACAGAACAGTGCTTCCTGGGTTGTGCACAGGCTGGTTCAGTGCTTATTAGAGCATTCCTGCAGTTCTTATTTGCAGGAAGGACTTGTTTTGGTCTTAATGTAAATGTGCGGTTACATGATTGGTGTTGATAACACTATGGATACTTAATTCAGATAGAAGCATTGCTAATTAGAAGTGTTCTTTGACATTTACAGTTTATGTGTTTATCCACTGTATGCCTGCTCTCCCTGCTCTGAAAGCGACCCCCAAGATCACACTGTAAGCCTGTGATTGAAGGGGAACTGAAGAGGTTTGGGTGTGTTTCACCTTATGTACTCCTGCCTGAGTGGAGGTGGGATGCAACCTTGCTCTCTGCAGATACTGAAAGAGCTGGGTTTTTAAAGTCTTAATTGATAGACTGGATGTGCCCATAATGTAAAGGCACATGTGGATGACATGTTAAAAATATCTTGTCACTAGTAAATAACAGCCCTTTTCTGGTCCAAGATGTCAACAGACTGAGAAACCCCACATATAAGGTGCTACCTGCCTTCTGGTTAGGGTAGAGGAAGGTCTATAAAACTAACAGCTGTATCAAAATAGTAATCCTTTGTGGCAGTGGATTCTTAATTATCTCACTAAGGTCCACTGTTGATTACAAACGTGTCTGAAAGAACTAAAAGGCATTTTTTTAAATGTAAGATTTGTCCTAATACAGGAATTCCAGAAAGTGGCATTCTGTTATCAGGGAGAAGGAAAGAACATGGAAATAAAAAGAAATCATGGAAGAGGAAATGTGTTTTAAACATAATGCTATATGGAAGCTAGGCTGACACTTCAGTTTTGTATCAGGCTGTTTACCTGTTGAAAGATTACCAGTGCTACTGAAATTGGTGCCTACTTTTATAAGAAAAGGTACATAGCGTTTGATCCTGATCATTTTTTTTTTGTCCTCTTGTATCTGACCATTGAAGCATTTATTTCAATTGTGGGAGCAGAAGCATCTGAATTTCCTGCTTCATCAGGAAAATTGTTAGTCGTTCAGGTGAAGCAGCATGAAGCCTCCCGCTCATTCTGGAGTGGAAGGATTTCTGTGGTCAGTAGAGGATTTACATACCTTGGGCATGACTGCAGTGCACTACCATATCTCTGGTTTTGAACTGGTCCTGCAAACCACTGTTCTTAAAAGACAAACTAACAGGGAAGAGATCAACTTCTTCAGTCAGTCAACAGTTTTGAAAGTGAGGTGGTGGAGAGCTCATTCATTATATTTGCAGGTTTAGGACTTTACAAGGTTGAAATAGTGACCAACATAACTGTATAGAGTTTAGGCAATATTCTGAGTTCTTTTTTTTTTTTTGTGCCTACCTGCAGACGGTCTCGTCTGGACTGAGACTGTTTGTTCTTCTAACTACTGATACTCCATGGTTCTGCTTTTTTGTTACTCAGTCTTCAAGAAATCCCTTTGAGTCAGGGCATTACATCTGTGCTGATGCAGCTGTAGTCACGTCTCCTAACTGGTAGGGTAGTAACAAAAGGAGAACTTTGGCTTGGGAAACAATTCTTTGACTGGGATGAAAACCTCGCTTCCAACAAGATTTTCTTTGGCATGGTCTCTGTATTTTTCTGCAGATTGGCTGAACTAATTGTTTCCTATTTGTGACCCAGGAATTGTTTCAGCAAAACCTGTCTGCTCTTGTGGATTTGTTCACAGAAGAAATGGAAGACTTAATTTCAGCTACATGCACGGGGAGCATGAGTGGATGGGTTTCCCTCATCCTCTTTCCTTTTATTGCTCTTTTTCTTGAAAGCTCAAGACAAATGGATGCAGCAATTCCTCTTTGTTTAAGATTTACTATATTATCATTGTCAGTGGCAGAGTCCCCACCTCCTTTATCAAATACCAGACATCTTCTACTTGATCTTGTGTGCTTCATTCTCCAGAAGAAAAGCTAGCTCCTTAAAACCTGATGTGCAGGTGGCAAAGCTGAGGATAAAGCTTGCTGCTGGAATAGTGAGAACTTGTGCCAGAGAACCTTTTGTTAACCTAAGAAAATGAGGGTTTTTGTTATGTGCTCTGTTCTGTAGGCTGTGGGATTTTCTGGGAAGTCCTTCTCAAAGGTCAAAAGTAGAGCGCACTACAAATGGTGTATTCTGTCACTTAAGGTGATTTTCCTTAAATGGAGTAAGCAGGCTCTGGTCAGTAGTTCTGTAGACAGCACTGAACTATTTCTTCTGTTACCTTCCCAGTATAATCCTGTTCTTCCTATATTCTATTTATAAGTGGTTTTTAATGGCTGATTTTCTTTAGGTAGCTTGGAAGTTGGTGAGCTTTTCTGTGGTAACCTATATTTACAGTGCATAATCAGAGTGATTCTTGGGACAGTTTCATATTTGTCCATGAGATTAATTCAGGCTGTGAATCGCAGGGTTTTAAGCACTTTTGCAGTCCCATATTCCTCCTGCTAGTAGAGTCATTGAAGGCCATAGATGCATTTAATTTTGAAAATCAGGTTTCTACATTTGTTGTCCTTCAAAGGTCTAAGAATGTAGTTGAAAAGCTTCTAAATATGTGCTGAAGAAATGACATGTTAAGCTATTTCTCTCTCCTGTGCTATTAGGAGCCATGCCTTAGACTGAAGATCTCTGTGGGTATGCAGGCTCTGTCAGGCAGGGCTCAGGCATTAGTACAGAACTGCATCTGTAAGGAACGGATGCTGGAAATAAAATATCAGATTTTTAAAAGCTGATACAACCTAGTGTCACCCTGTAGTTAACTCTAGTTCACTTAAGTAGACAACATGCAATCCAGATTTAGGTGGCTTTTTCCGGAAGAAAACTGTGTGCATCTTACCTTGGGAATTTTCTCTATGAAAGGAATATCAGCACTTGCTTGTGAGAAGAAAGGCTAATTTAGGCTTGGAAAATCAGGTCTACCTTTTACTGTAATAGATAGAGACAGTCATATAATTTTGACTGTTTTCTCCCATTGGACTCCCCTTTCAGCTGGGGACAAGAAACTAGGATTGAACTGTATAAAATCTGTAATATGAAAATATAATACTAAACAGACTTGAATTCCCCCTCCAGGTGTGTTAAGAGCTCTTTCCCGTTGGAATTATGATCTAATAAACAGAAGATTTTTGGATGGCTTGCTACTTAAACAATTGCTTTTAAATGTCTTAACAGAGGAACCTGTCAATACATTTTTGCTGTTCCAAGGTTAGAATAGAAATGTTTGCAAATGCTACAGAGACTGGCATAACAATGCTTATAGGCAGTCATAGCAGAATGCTTGGCAAATAGTCTTGTGATACTGAAATTACTGTACAAGATTAAGATCAGAATTAAGACTTGTAAACACGATGCTAAACTATCTGTTCTCTCAGTCCCAGATGCAAACCCAGGTACAGCAAGTGGGGATCGTACCGACACAGGCAATGGCAACTGGACCAACAGCAGATCCAGAGAAGCGCAAACTGATCCAGCAGCAGTTGGTTTTGCTGCTTCACGCTCACAAATGTCAGAGGCGTGAGCAAGCAAATGGAGAGGTGCGGGCCTGTGCTCTCCCGCACTGTCGAACCATGAAAAATGTCCTCAACCACATGACACACTGTCAAGCTGGGAAGGCCTGTCAAGGTGAGAGCATGTCGCTGAAGCTACTCTTGCAAATGAGCTGTGTAAGGTTTCTTGCATATTTGTCAGCAGTGTTTCTTTTCTTGTCAAGATGATCCCTATACCTGGCACAAATGAGTACCAAAACTGGTTCTTTAATTAAACAGCTGCTCGCTTTTTCATTACCTTTGCTTGGTTTCCATTTCTGATCTCTTCACAGTTGTCAGTTTAGAAAACAGAATGCAATATTTGTCTTTTAGAAGCAAGATAGTGCCAACAGTAGCCTTGAAAGTCTCTTTTTCATCTCCATTCTATAAAGAGGGTGTAGTATCCACCATGTATTTGCCTGCAACTCAGCCATGTAGTTTCTTAGATTTTAGTACTAGTTTTCTTCATTTGTTATGGCATTATTGGTGGGTCCCAAAAAATTTGTTATTAAAAAAAAAAGTTTAGTTAAATTTAGCTGTGTTTTGTTATATATACAGTATTGCTTGTAAAGGAGAAAGAATAGAGTTGCTCTAAAAAATGAGATGAGTTAATGGAAAACCTGTTAACCAAGAAATGACCTTAATTCTATCGCTTTTCCTTGTTACAGTTGCACATTGTGCATCTTCAAGACAAATCATCTCCCACTGGAAGAATTGTACTCGGCACGACTGTCCTGTGTGCCTTCCTTTGAAAAACGCCAGTGACAAAAGAAATCAACAACGTAAGCAGTTGTTTTGCTGCTGTCACACTGGAATGATACTGTTAAAATAAAGTTGATCAAATGTGCAGTGTAGGAATAAACTTTCACAATGTCCCAACAAACCTAATAGCTGTTTAATCTTGTATAAGGATGGATTTACTAATGAATTCTCCTTTCTCAT
This sequence comes from Morus bassanus, assembly GCA_031468815.1. Classification (NCBI taxonomy): domain Eukaryota; kingdom Metazoa; phylum Chordata; class Aves; order Suliformes; family Sulidae; genus Morus; species Morus bassanus. The sequence continues at coordinate 49,811,335 of CM062572.1, forward strand.
CATTGAATGCAATTTATTACTTCAATAAACAATAATTGGAAAGGGAAGACCTCAGATCAAGCACATATCCATTTTTAAAGGGTGTGGCAACTTCTAGCTGGTGTTTTATTGTGAGGCAGGTCGATAGATTCCAGTTACAATGCAGTTTTGGTTGTCGATAGCGTTTTTGGGAAGATATAAGCTACTTCGTTATTTTTCTTGCTGCTAGAAACAACTTAAATCAACATGCTAGTGATTAAGAATAATCAAAAATGTTTCTTTTAAAAAAAAAGTTCTTGTGCACAAAAATCTCATCTGGGTGTCTTAGTCATTAAGTGTATTTAATGCCGGTATAGACTAGCTGAAGTTCTGCAAATCGTAGTGGTTTTGCGCATGCCTGTTTTTTATAGTAGCTTAGCTGTTACTGATGCTTGGGGGCAGCCAATTTCTAGTGCATTTCTTCCCTCTTGCTCTGAAACAGAAAATCCTGAACTTATGTTGGTAGGTTTGCTTCTCATCAAATCCTTTGAAAACATGCCAAGGTAGAACATTTTACAGCATAGATGCAGCAGTTCTAGTAGCCTAAGTAATGTTGTGCCTAAGTATATTTAAATAAGGGTTAAGAAGTGGAAAATAGCTGGAGGACTTGCAAAGCTTGTGCATTTGAATTGTGTTGGAAGCGTTCTGCTAATTTCCATTTAGGCTGAGACAGCAGTGAGGAACGCTAATAAACTGTGGAGGATAGAGAAGAGCTCCTCGGTTAGGTGAGATTAAGGCAGAGGGGAGAGTAGCTGGTAAGACTGTCCAAATTATCCATTGAGGATGCTCTCATTATAGTTTCAGGAGGGTGTTTCTTCCCTCCAAAACTGAAAAAATTATAAATATAGAGCTACTTGGAGGTAAAGATTTTGTTTTTGTTTTACCAAACTTCTCCTTGGTAAACAAGATACGTCTTGTGTGTTAACAGTAGTAATTTGTTGCAAGTGATTAGTTCTGTTTGGCCTTCAAAAAATGTGTTGAAAGCTTTGCTTTTTAATATGACATGCTCCATTTGTGCATAACATCCTTATTACACAGTTGTTATCAAAGTGCTAACAACATCTAGCACAACAGAATTGTTTTTTTCAATACAAGCTGCTGTAGAAAAGTAGTTTGTTTTTACGTCATTCATACAACTTAGCAAAAGAGAAGGCGCTTGAAAAATAATAGTCCTTAAAAATAATTTTGTTATAGGATCAAACAGGATGATGTTTGAATGCAACAGAATTATAATGGCTAAGTGTAGAGTTTGGCTCTCTTGTTACATGCAGGGGAAATAAATTGGAAATCTTCTTCTAGTCAATTAATCAATAATCTAGTGGTAGTAACCATGAAAATTTGCAGCTTAGTATGCTGAGGTACAAGGTTCTTTGTTCTGAATTGTGTCTCTGAGTCATATATGTGACACCTCGTGGTTTGTTTGAAGGTAAAAGATGAACACTAAAAATACTTTTTAGATATAAGGATACCACTTTTCACAAATGTTTTTGAATGCCTAATGATTTACATTAATATGTGCATTTGAAAACACTGTGCCTGATCGGGTGAAGACTAACCTAAGCTGGGTTAGTTTAAGGCTTGAAGAAGGTGTTGGCTCCCTTAGGAATAAATAATGATAGCGTCTACTAAACTGGGGTGAGGAGGGGATTTGTGTATGGCAGAACACAATGAGAACATGTAGAAAGGGAAAAAGAAGTGAGAAGTACAGTGACTCTTGTTACTTTTGTCAGGCTGTTGTCCTTACAGAATGAATGATCAAGCAATGGTCACTAAAGACTTTGAGTCCTAGAATCTTCCTTTCTGTGCTCATGCCTATTTTACCATTATTATTTTGAGTCCTGTTGTATCTCTGCTGGGCGTTCCAGTGGCTCCTTCAAAGTGTGCCGATCTTTTAGAGAGTTCTGCAGTTCAGCACTTCTGAAACATTGCAGTATGGTGGCTTGCTTCCACCCTTCCCACGTGCAATGGTTCATGTGCTCTTTGTCACTGTCTGTTCCCGCTCCTTGGGGGATTCCCTCTGTGTGCTGCAAAACGTCCTGGGTTTTAGGTTTTTACCATGGAGCTGTTTCTTTACAGGATCTTACTCCATGTTTTAGTGTTTAGATTCTTTGCAAGGAACATTTGTCTGTGCCAGATTTCATTTGTGTAGCTGCTTTTTTTTTTTTTTTTTTTTTAAGTAATCTTAAACTGTTTTTTTATTGTAATTGTTGGTAGTAACATGACTTGTTAATAGGACATGCTGGGCATGGCTCTTGCTGCATATACCATGTATACCTCTGGAAAAAAAAAAAAAATAATATTTTGCCCATGCTAAAATATTAAGCTTTTCTTTTGAATAGGCCAGTGACTCCTGTGTTTCAAAGTAGTGACTTGAAATTTGGTAGCAATGTTTTAGGGTTGGAGGGCTGGTTTTGTTAGTAAATACTTCTTGCTTCCTGCTGAGCCCACCACAATTTGAGTTACAAACTCTTGCAAACAGCTCTTGATACATTTCCTAGTTTTGTAGCTCTATCATAAGTTATTTTTTTCCTGAAGATTCATCTTGTCATGCACATGCTTGGGCTTCTTAGTTCTTCTGTTCCTGATCTGGGCAGGTGTGTATTGTGCCACCAAACAGCTACTGGGTGTGCTTCCCCTTGCAGCCCTACAGGAGGTGGTAAGTGTGCTGTGCTTACCATTTATTGTGACCTGGGCCTTCCTCATGATTGGCTTCATTTCAGGGTCAAGGAACACTAGAAAATCTTTGGGATCCCTGTTCAGTTGAGTGAGACCAGAAGGTAGAGTTCTGAACATGGAGCTAGTCTCGCCTGTATTTTGCCTTGTGGAAAAATTTTAAATAAAATGCAGTGAGGAAAAAGCTGGATTGAGAGAGAATAAATTTGTGACAACTAACCTTCATCTAAAAATGTGATTTTTAAAGAAGACTGGGCCAGAAATTCTGGAGCATATGGACTCCAGGGTGAAGAGTGGGAATCTGATGAGGGAAATGGAACTAGGGACTAGGAGCTAGCTGGCTAAGGGAGTAGGTTATTGGGTATGGGCAGAAAATTAAAGACCTGGATGTAGAACATTTGGGAACTAACCCTTTTTAGAGAAGGAGGGGAGCGAGCGCTTTGGTGTGCAGGGAAGTGTGTTCAGAAAGAGTAGGCAGTGACTTCTTCACTGGAGTCTGTTTCCTGTGAAACCGGGAAATGAAATGCAGTTTGCTCAAGTCTTCCTGTCAGTAGCTGTCTGTAAAAATCTACAAACAAAATGTGTCTCTTCTTCATAAAACTACTGACATTATCATAAGGGGGCAATGTCTGAAGACCTTGGAAAAAAAAAGTGCTTGGAAAAGTGCTGGAAGTCATACATAACAGTGACTTACCAGCTCTCAGTTATTCCCAGGAGCCATGTGATAGATGGTTAGCCCACAGATTAAGAAGTTCCATTCATTGACTAATACAATCCTGTACTGTGAAGGCTTTAAGTTTAATGCTTAACTTAAATAAATATTAAAATGGCATTGGTGGTGAAGTTTAATACTGATGCTTCCTACCTTTAAGTTGCTCATAAAATCTTTACTTACCCCATGATTTGATTCATGATAGAGCTTTTAATTAAATGATCATGTACATTTACCTTTTGTATAACTGCCTAATTCTGGGTGGAGGACAGGCTTGTGCTGAGGTGAGTCAAGGTTACTGGCAGCATTTTTGCTCCAGCCACTCTGAGCTAGAATGGATGTAATGAGCAAAGCGAAGAGCTGCAGGACAGAGCATTCGAACACAGCTGAACAAGTCTCAATTCCAGAATTTGGAAGCAAAATGAAAAATTTAAATGAGATGTCTCAAAAATGGGTTTAACGTGTTGCTTTCACTGGGGTGGTCAGGTTAGAGAAGTGCTGGGCATTCATACTTACAACAGCATTAGGAGTCTGTGTTTAAAATAAATTCTCATCAGCTGGAGACGCGGAGGGGTTCCTCTCTAGAAGACATGAATGCAGTTTCATTACGGCAGCATGATCTACTTTGCACACTGAAACAGGAATCCTGTAGATGAGATAGTGTTTGATCATTTAGGTTACATCCTAATGCATATGCCCAAGAGGGCATAATCAGGACTGTCCAGGAAGTTCTGGGGCTGCTTAGCTTCTGCTTGTTTGAACTTTCACTCTTACGATATATAAACACATGTGACTTTGTAACAGTGGGACACATGGAGCTAGGCTGTCTTCAAAGCATTTAGAATGTGAACAGTGCTGTACAGAGTTGTCTTTATACTTGTAGCCTCTGTCATGAGCTCATCAATGTCTAAAGCATCAGTTAATTTAAAAAAAAAATCAAAGCAGGTGTTGCTTCGTGTAGCGGTGGTCTACTGTGATAACTCCTGTTTGTTGCAGTGCTGTATTTATTTAAATTGTTTTGATTTCTTATGGTATCTGTCACGTATAGGACTGCATTTGCACTTGATCTGCCCAGTATGGAAATTTAATACTCTTTTCCTCCATCTTCTTGTTTGACAGATTGAGATAATGTCATGCATTCATATAAAACCAATGAACAAACAGACAAAAAAAAAAACCCTTCAAAAATCAGATTCCTGTTGCTGTGGGAAACACTCAATACAGTATGCTATTAATTGAGTTATAAAATATAGAAAAGCTGAGACCAGAGTCAGAGCCAGTCATTTCCACATTGTAAGTGTACCGCTGCCTGTAAGAATGTAGTCTGTTTCCTAATAATAATACTTCAGTTTGAAGTGTTGAAGCAACATTTGGCTGTTTGTTCCAGCTTTAGTGAGTTTTGCCTGCTTGAATAGGTACTTGCACACACATGGAACTTCTTGGAGATCATTAGTCTTTTCAAACTGCAAGTCAAAATAGTGGTCTTCAGACATTGTCCCCTTATGATAATGTCAGTAGTTTATGAAGAAACAGTGGGGTTTTTTCTGTGTAGAATAGACTTACTCTCCATGTTGTCACTTTTAAAGTCACATTCAGACTGTCAACTCTGACAAATACCCAAACTGAGTTTTTATAAGTAATCTTTGGTCTGGGGCAGAAATAGAGATCTGAAAATCTGATCTTGCTTAAGTAGACTTCTCCAGAATTGGCTGGATTGTGGTTCCTAAAGCTGCTCTACCACAAGGGCTGAACTTATGCTTCAGAGTAACCAATACCACTGCCAAAGCTCAGCCCAAAACCGTGGGCAAGAAGTGATTGACCTTTCCAGGCTCTGTCTTAGCTTCAATGTGAGCTTCAAGCCAAGCTTGCAGTCCTTGGAAGATCAGTGCCAGCTTTTTTTCCCCGGAAGAGCACGAGGAATAGTGAAACGCTTGGCTATCCTCCGTGGGATGGCTAGAAGCCATATTCCTGTTCCCAGCCTTCAGCATCACCTGTGGTCATTCTGCCATCTTCAGACATGTGCCTCTGACTTACAGCCAATGCTGAAAGTGTATGGGTTGTTTTTATTGTAACTTTTCCGGAGAGATATCATCCTCTTTCTCTAACAAGCTTGAATTTTTATTAGCTCCTGAATCGATCTTTTGCTGTCACAACAGCCTCCGAAGCCTTTTGAATTCCAGAGTGCCACAAATTTTGTGCTATTTAACCTTTCTAGAGACTTCCTATTTCTTGGCTTGCAGTAGTGTGAAGGCATCTTTCTCTTAGATTGTGTGATTCCAGAGTGCTATGTGCAAGTCCAACAAGAAATTCATGCACTTGCTCTTTAATCTGTTTTCTGGGATTTTTGTTGTGGGTGTTTTTGGTTTTTTTCTTTTTTTTTTTTTTTTTTTTTTGCTTTTTTGAATGAAACTGATAGGATCTCAGTCAGCTTCTGTTTTTGTTTTTAAACTTGCTTGGAAAGGATCAGTGAGTTCAAAAGTTATAATGAATGTGTCCACAGAGTGCAAGCATATGTAAGACTAATTTCCATGGTAAACCCAGTGTTGAAAATACTATGGATTGTCCTTGGGGGGAAAAAAGGATGTTTTCGGTGGGGCTGCTTATTCTGGATATTATTCTGACTATATTTATTTGTAGTTCTTTGGCAAATGAGGTTAAATTAAATTCTCATCTGGAGAGGGAAGAGTCTGGACTCTGTGTGCGTATTTTCTTGGATGGAAGCTGAAAGTGTGTGTATCTTTTTTCAGTGATTCTCTGTTTCCATAGTGGGTAAGGATTTCAGAAAGCCTAGATAATGCTGTTAATGTCTCAGAAGGCTTGTTTTCCTGATATTTTTTTTCTAACCATGTGCCTCTCCTAATATTTCAATAAAACAGCTAATGCTGTCTATATTAAAAGCTATTATTGTTGCTATGTTTAGCTCACAAATTTGTAATGCACATTATATATTTAATTACTTGAGGGGGGAAAATGTGAAGTATGTATTACTTCTACCAGAGTCTTGGTTATGAAAATGCAGTGCCTGTGTAGTGAATTATATACTCCATGTGCCATTCATAATGGAACATGTTATTACTTAGAGTGGTAGCAAAAATGAGGACCAGAAAGCAGATTTTTGTTCGCTTCTCAGTTTAGTAAAACCTGCTTTTCCCTGTTGTTTCCATTTCCTGTCTACAATGGAAATGACTCTTCCATACATCTGTTTGGTGAGAGAGGTTGGTTGGTTGTGATGGTCATATAGGTTAATGGATAACTAAATATTATTATCTAAATAGTTTACCAAAACCTGTGCCAGGCTCATCCCCTTTCTGACTTTTCAAATTATTTCAGATTTTGTCACCACAATCTGAAACCCATCAGGGCTTTTCATATCTCTGAATAACTTGGGTTTTAGGGTAATTTGGCCTTCTAGTGACTGCTCCGAATGAGAATTTCTACCAACAGATCTTCAGTATTACCTTTGTGTTCAAGGACACAGTGTTTCTGCTGAACTCAGGATCTCTGTTCTGGAGCCAAATATTTTGACCTAAAATGGGATGGAAGGGAAAGAGGGAAGTAGAGAAATTAACACCACCACCCCTCCCCGCCTTAGCCTACTGTCTCAAGCATGAAAATCCTATTTAGCCTTATATTGGAGCCTATGCTTTGTATATTACAGTAATTATGGGCTTATCTGCCCAAAATTTACAGCACTTCTCTTTAGACTGCATGTCCTAATTGCTAGGGTGGTTTCTGTCCTGTAGAATCAAAGGCTGAGTTTCCTCACTTAGCATCTTGGGTGTCGTTCTGTCCTTTGGCAGAAAAATATGTACTGTATAACTATACGCATGTTCTGTTCATTCTTGACATGATTTGTTTTATTGTTTGTCCTCACTGATTTTCAATTTTCTCTTATCCTTTCTTTTTTGTAGCCCTTTTAGGGTCTCCAGCTGGTGGAATCCAAAATTCCATCGGTTCTGTTGGCACAGGCCAGCAGAATACTCCATCGCTAAGTAATCCTAATCCGATTGACCCTAGCTCCATGCAACGAGCCTACGCTGCTCTTGGACTGCCATATGGCAACCAGCCTCAAACACAGTTGCAGCCCCAGGTGCAAGGCCAACAGCCGGCACAGCCTCAGGCTCACCAGCAGATGAGGACCATTAATGCACTGGGTAGGTGGAAAAAATAGCAAGAAACTACAGTGTTAAAATAAACTGAACAGTTGAATTCTTAGAATAGTCTAGTATTTCACTTGATCATAGTAGTAACTTTCTGTTCATGTTGATTAATAACTTAAGATTACACTATTTATAAACACTGCCATTCATTTACATTTGAATATTAGAAAGCTTTGAATATACTGCTTCTGCCAAATAGCAATAGTTTTCGTTTCTTTTAAAATATAGTCCATAGCTTATTGTCGTCTAAGGTGATTAGACAGAATTGCTGAAGGATTTTGGTTTGTTTAACAAGTATTTCACCTGTTCTAGCAGACAGTTCTGTCTCAAATGCTAATTTCTTTTTGGAACTTAATTGTAGTATTATCTTCTTTTTAGCTTATTGAACTAGTCTGAAGAGTTTATGAATTTTGAATTTTTATAGACTAGTTTTTGTAGACAAAAATGTTCAGACCGAAAGTAACTTTTGATTCCATAAGTAGCTACGTATATGCACCACAGCAGATATTATCATAAAAGTACTTATCTGATAACACTGTTTCTTTTGTTAGTCAGTTGAATCAGTGAAGCGTAGTTTTGCCATGTTATTGTCAAAATGGTGAACTGGGTACTAATAATGTTTTAATTTTGTCCCAAAGGAGCCAACCAGATGAACCTTCCTGCAGGAGGAATAACAACAGACCAGCAAGCTAGTCTAATTTCTGAAACTGCTCTTCCAACATCCCTTGGGACAAATAAGTAATGCCTGCATTTTCATTCTTGCTCAATTAAACATTTATTTACATGCTTATGAATGTAAATAAAGCGCATGCTTTAAAAACTAATCGTGTTGGCATGTGAATGATTAGTCACATCTATAGCTACGCTCTTCTTTCCTATTTCAATTCTATATCTACCACTTCGTCGTCCCAGAGAGCCCCAGAATATTTAGTAGTCTTACCTTCATTCCCAAAGGAAGAATGTTTTGTATTTTTAAGTTGTGATTCTTTATCGTTCATACCATGTCTTGCAAACTCCTCAGCTTTGCTGCTGTAGGTGTTGCAGTTTGCTGATATCAAAATTTCACTTCGAGAACGTTTGATGCAGTAGCTAGGAGCGATGAAAGGAATTACTTCAGAATTACTTCAGGTATCAAACGTAAAACAAAACTCTGCGTGCTGTACTGTAACAGTCCCTTTTTATTTTAGCCCACTCATGAATGATGGCACAAATTCTGGCAATGTTGGAAACCTCAGCTCAATGCCAACGGCTGCACCTCCTTCTAGTACCGGGGTAAGGAAAGCATGGCATGAACATGTCACTCAGGACCTGCGCAATCATTTAGTGCATAAACTGTAAGTATTCACCAAGACTGCCTATTTTTCCTGAATGTTTTTAAAGAATTTCAATACTGTAGTTCTGCTATTAAGCTGAAAAGTTGTTGATGAGAAAGTTACTGGTAGTGGTTCTCTGACACTGGGCCACTGAGGACAAGCTGTTACGTTTAACCCTTCTCTTCAGTTCATTCTTCGTCCTCATTAAGGAATGGGCATGAAATTAGTTTATATTACTAGTAAACTTGCTCTGCTGTAGGAAACAAGTATTTAGACTCCAGAATGTCAAACCTCACATTTTTTCATCACTGAATTTGCTTTAATCTTGTGGGAAGTAGTGCAATATAGATTTTTTTTTTAACAATTTTGATATGGTTTTACATCTCTGACGTATGAAGGAATGTCCAGGTTGAATATTATAAAGCTGTATTGGAATTATATTTTTTTTTTCTCTGAAGAATTTTTCTTTTGTTTTTTCTCCTTTCTTGTAGTGTCCAAGCCATCTTCCCCACTCCTGATCCAGCAGCACTGAAGGATCGCCGCATGGAGAACTTGGTGGCTTACGCCAGGAAAGTGGAAGGAGATATGTATGAATCTGCTAACAGTAGGGTATGTTGCTTCAGTCTAGGTATTCAGTATATGCTCAAGAAGAGTAGTATCACAAATCTTATAAGCATAATGAAAACCACAGAGAATCATTTCAATGTTCTCTTGATAAGGAAAGCCATGCTTTCTGTCTGTGACAGTGTTTGTAAAGTCCCAAGCTGCCTGATTAATGTCACTCCAAGCTAATTCACCTCCCTCAGCTCCATGAAAACTAGACAACATCATCCCAGCTCTATTTGCATTCCTCCTGAAAGTGTGATTGATGTGCATGAAGGCTGGAGCACAGCTTGCAATTCTTGATGTTTCCCTTGCTGACTTTCTCCTTTCTGGAAGTCTGTGTAAATAGTAGTTCTAAAACTTTCTTAATGCCTCTTTACTCTTGGAGGTTTTCTGTAGGACTCAGTCCTGTTATACTGCTTACCTTTTACCCATACTGTGGGAATTTTCTCCCCTGCTCAGCAGCACCAAGTGATTTGGCTAAGACACGTAGTTGTTTCACATCTCAATGTAATAAGTCAGTTTGCCTGCATTTGTCCTTGTGCATGGGAAACAAGACAGAATTCCTTTTCTTGTTCATTATTTTTGCTCTGTCTGCAAAGAGGTGTCGGTTCAAATCTCTGTTACTCAGAGGGAGCAAACCCCTGTTGATTGACATGCTGAGGATACTATTTCATTATGACACTGTGGTAATTCTACCCTAAAGGAACCACTCCCTGAAAGTTTTCATCAGGTGACGACAATGTTACTAGCACCAGTAATAATAGCTACTGAGATCTTACCTGATCAGAATCATGAAGTCCTTTCTTAAATAAGGTAAGAGTATCTAAAGAGAGTAGTTAGTGGCATTTTAGGTGCTAATCATCCAGTAAGACAGTAATGCTTAGTCTGCCCCTTTCAGACCATCTCCCAGAAGAGCTGAAGAGGGAATGCAAGTTTTATCTCCTGGAGGTAGATAGGCCGTGGCCGTACTTGTAATGCTGCTGCTGTGTCAGCATTGGTCAGTGACAAGGTGATATTCTCCTTGTGGCTATCAAGAGGTTGTTTAGCAAGGAAGACTTGGGTGTCATCACCCTTGATCACCCTGGCAGCTTTAGAGAACAACTTTAGAGAGAACGAGGATTTCGTAGACATACATAAGCATCTAAATACCTTCTCAGTAAGGATGAGCGTAGTAGACTTCTGGTTATAAAATTAAATGTCTTCTGACCTCTATGCCAGACAAATACGCAGAAGTATTTTCTCTTCACCCCCTAAAACAGCTGTGAGAGCCTCGTTGCCAGAAGTCTCTTTTATGGGAATTCATCTAACATATTTGGCTCCAAGCAGCAAACTTGGAAGAAGGGAGTAGTTTAGAATGTATTAATGATGCTGTGTGGAATTGCATCCTTCTTTTTGAGGAGCATCTGTTCTACTTTGATGTTGAAAAACAGATTAGTGTGAGGCATCATGGTAAGCAGTTTGACATTGTTTTAGTAGTATGTGCTCTTTGTGAACACGTCCTTTTTCAGGAATCTTTGCAGCGTGAAAGTAGCACAATATTAAATTTACAAGTAGGAAGTTATAGGTGAAGTGTCTTGAGCAGGAGGAGGGAAGGGGCTGTAGTGCTTTTAAATTGGACAGCAGGAAGTGTTTGCACTGATGGATTTTTGAGACATTTGGAGGAGGGAAGTGACCTAAAAACAAAGCTTTACATTGCAACACTGGACTTTCTTAGCAAGGCTGGTGAGGAATACCTATCTCATATTAGTTTTCTGCAATGAACTCAATCCAACTGTAATAACAAATACTAGTTTTGATGAAAATTGGTTGAAGACAAAATAATTGAAACAAGCATCACTCAGCCTTTGTTCCATGTAGCACTGGATTTTAAGAGCATAGGTGACCCCACAAAAGAAAGGTAATCATGAGGGTTTGTGGGGTTTTTTTTCCCCTGTAACAGGTGCATAATCTCATGCACTTGGTAGATGTGTGTCCAGCAATTGCTGACAAGCAAAATTGTCTACCTTGCTGTGCACTGTGACTGTCTTATTTGATCTGTTGTCAGTGTAGATTGAGTAAAATGGATTTTTCATCTTGTGCAGATGTAGTGTTTAGTTGTCTGTGCCTGTGGACTATTTTTCACTGATTTCCTCCATTCCTTTGGGGTTTTGTCTGTTTTTGTTTATTCCTTGCAATGACACTTAGTAGTCAGACTCTTTAGGAAAGAGCGGTTCCTTTCTTTATGTAAAAATTGATCTGTCCGTAACATCTGTCTCCTGAAGTTTATTCAGTGTAACTGTGTTGCTGGGAACATTTTTTTTTTCTTTTGTCTGTGGATTAGTGGAAATGTTTATTTTGAAAATAACATTTAAAAATCATTAACACTTAAACTAAATCACAGCTTCCTGTCGAAGCAACAGAGAACCTACAGTTGTCATCTTGGTCTACTAATCTACTCAGAGTAGATATGAAGGATATCCATAAAGCCAAGCCTCTCATGCGTTTTCTGGAAGCTTTGTTTTTCCTTTTCTGCATTAAAGCAGTGATGAGACTGTCTCAATTTAATAGAATTCTGAAAAGAAATATTTCTTTTTCAAATAGGCTGGTGTACACGTTAAAAAAAAAAAAATAAAAAAAAAAAAATAAAAAACAAACCAAACCCAAACCAGGTGACAGTGTTCTGGCGGACTACATGAGTTCTGCTGCTGTTTTCTTACACTTGACGCTGAGCACTTTCTTTTTCCTCTTTTAGGATGAATACTATCATTTATTAGCAGAGAAAATCTATAAGATACAAAAGGAGCTAGAAGAGAAACGAAGGTCTCGTCTACATAAACAAGGGATGTTGGGGAATCAGCCAGCCTTACAGACCCCAGGACCTCAGCCCCCTGGTATCCCACAGGTGGCTGCTGCCATGGGCCAGGCACAGCCCGTGAGGCCGCCCAGTAAGTACTTCTGTAGGAGGTACTTCAGCATTTCAGCTGTAGCACTGCACATTTTGTGTCCTTGGGCTCTCATGCTAATCTCGAGTTCATATTTTAAATTGGTTTTTGCTGACCATTCTTCTGTTGTGTTGCAGATGGGCCTATGTCCATGCCAACCGTGCCTATAAGTCGTATGCAGGTTTCACAAGGTATCTATGTTTTTCCTCTCCAGTTGCAATTTGTGGGTTCAGAATAATTGTGAGGGGGAAAAGCTGATGATCTGTTTTTCTTTTGGAGTTGGGGTGGGGGGAGCTACTGGGTCTCCCTTTTTTCAGCGTTGTTCTTTGCTGTGTGGCAGGAACTGTCTCAGTGCAGTCTTGTCTTAAGAACTGGCAATATGCACCCAATACTTCGCTAGCATTTGAGAAGTGATACAGTCCTTTCAAAAAGAGGAGAGCGCAAGCAAGAATACTGTGGATAATCTCATTTAAAACACTAATGGCAAGGGCTGGGGGGGAGGATGTTGGCATGTTTTCATCAGTTAATTAGCTGAAAATACACCTGTATCTGGAAACTTAGCACATTAATCCTAGAATCTGTATAACTAATGATATCCTTTCTTGGTTTCTGATGCAAAGTGTATCTAAAAAAGCTTTGTAGCTTGTTCGTAGCGCTGATGGCTTGCCATCACTGCTTTAGGCTGCTGTGGCCTCATGGCTGGGTTTTTTTCTGAAAAATAAAAACCCGTAACTTTTAGGTGCTTCAGCTTATTCCAAAAAAGTGTGTCCCCATTTATTTTATTTCTTTGTTAAGAGTTAGTAGTTAGTTGAAACTTCTGTTGAAATGTTCTTGAGAAGTCACATCCTTTTAAAATTCATTTCAATAGGAGATAATATTGATAGCAAATATAGGTCCATAATTATTTATTTACACCTTTATTCCTGTTAGACAAGTTTGGGGGTTTTTGAGGGGTTGAATGTTTTGTATAAAAAGCACAACACCTGTTTAAGCATATTGCTCACTGTTGTCCTGATTTGAGGCTAGGAGTTGCCTTCGTATACACAATATGTATTTTTATACTATTTACTTCAGCCATTTCAGTGAAGCCTCAATAAGACATTGCTGTTTCAAAGCAAATGCCTGATTTTAAGAAACCTTCCCAAGGTATTACAAATAGCATCCTGTCTTTGCAGATCATCCAATCATCCACACGCTTCATCTTTGGTTTTTTGGGGGTTTTTTGGGGTTTTTTTGGTTTTTTTGGTTTTTTTTTTTTTGACACCAAAAGTTAGATTTCACCCTAACTGGTCCTCTTCTAAATACTTCTTCCATCCTGATTTGACTCTTAAGCCAAGTAATTTGAACAAAGTTAAAAGGACAAGATGAAGTATAGGGCAGACAAACTTTAGTCATAATAAATGTTAATTTTATAGTAGAGTATACATAAATAAATTCTGATGACTTGTTCCTAATGACTTGTTTTGGGGGTGCATTTGCAGGAATGAATCAGTTTAACCCCATGTCCATAGGGAATGTACAGATGCCACAAGCACCCATGGGACCCCGTGCAGCTTCTCCAATGAACCATCCTGTACAAATGAACAACATGGGCGCTGTTCCTGCGGTTCGTACTTCTTGTTACTAAGTTCTTCTCAAAATCGGTTGATTACATTTAGCAGTGTTAATGCTGTTCTGAAAAGGCCATGTCATAGAGTAGTACTGTAAATTGTAGGATAATTTCATGGAAATGTACTGAGTCTGTCAGGCTTTTGTTGAGGCATTTATTTTCAATATTTACAGGTGGTTTCTTTTTAAAAAAAACAAAAACAAAAAAAAAACCAACTTTAGAGAGGTAGATGCCAGAGATGCAATAATCTCCAACAGTCTGTGGAAGAGCATAGTTCTTTCAGAAGCTGTGTCTTTGCAGTATATATGCCTTCTTTATTCCTGCATGAAAACATGTTTTTATTCTATAGAAAAACAAAAATTATTTTCAGTTTCACTGGATTATCTCTGAGCTCAGAGAACAAAACAGAGTTTTAACACTCTTAGTAGAGTTTTGAATCTTACCTGTTTAAAATAACTTTCTCATGAATACCGTGGAACAAATGCTAAAGTTATATGCATATGCCCACTTCCATTTGGTTTACTGAAGCCAGTGTTCCTGTTATTTTTTTGTCCTATCTTTTGGTCGATTACATTGAGGGTATTTTCCTTTGTCTTCTTACATAATATTAAATGGTAATATCTTAAATTTGGGTGTTCATTTTTAGATGGCAATGTCTCCTTCCCGAATGCCTCAGCCGCAGAACATGATGGGAGCTCATTCCAACAACATGATGGGCCAGGCTCCTACTCAGAACCAGTTCCTGCCCCAGAATCAGTTCCCAGCATCTAGTGGGGCTATGAATGTGAACAATGTGGGCATGGGTCAATCAACAGCCCAGGCCGGGGTGGCACAGGTAAGATGTATTTTCTAATACTTGAGTTATTTACCCTTAATTATTTTGTTCTAATTTATTTTATTTATGTGGGTTTGTTTATACATCCATTGCCTACTGTAGTCACCCCTGACTTTGGGGGATCCTGGGTTACATCTGCCTTCTTCATAAGCTCCTATATAACCTATCCACGTATGCTCACTGGGGGGCAATGCCCTGTAATTCCTGATTTAAATTCTAAAAAAATGCATGCTGATGAGGTTTTTAGGGGGGATATCAAAAGTTAGTTTATGGGACGTTTATGAGCATATGCTTTTGTCTTTGTATGGACCTTAGTAGCTAACTTTAAACCAAGAATTACAATTAAGTGGTTGGGGAAGATCTTTTAAAGTTCATTTTAACCTCTCTACTTCTGAAGAGAAAATTGGGGTTTTTTCCTGTAACATTTTTCTGTTACAGTAGTGGTCAGTGAAGTAGCAACTGTGTTTATGATGCCGAAGTATATGCTTTTCCACAGGGAGAGGCTTGTTTTTTAACTCAGAGTCCAAGTAATTTAGGTTAGTTGAGACCTCCAGAGTTCTGTAGTCCAGCCCCATCCTCAAATGAGGGATAATTTAGATCAGGTTACAAAGGGCTCTGTTGAGTCAGGTTTGGAATATGTTCAGGACGGAGCATCTACAATTTCCTGGGTCCTGGCTCAGTTGTTTGAGCACCTTTGTGGTGAACATTTTTTTCCTAATGCACTTAGTTCAATAAAACTGACCATGTAAAGCAATATAGAAACATGTTTTAAATCTAAAACCTAACCTGCAGGAAACTATTACTTGATTTAGATTTCTAAGAGTAAGAGGTACATCAGAGGATAGAGTATTCTTTTTTTATCACTAGTTATCTAATACAATCTTTAGTAAAATATATCATTTAAAAGTCTGTGCACATCCAGAATGCTTTATTGTTGCTGCTCTGAAACACAACTCCACAATTTTCTTAAGCATCTGGAGTAGTCTAATTAGAATTTAAAAAAAAAAGGGGGGGGGACGACAAAAAAACCTTCTTAAGTCTTGCACTGTGCAATGAGGCAGGCATTAAATGTGTTGAACTGCCTTCTAAAGCAGGGCTGCAGAGGCCTGGCCTAAAATGTGTATTTGCTTGAAACCATTTTGTATGCAAAGTCTGACCTTTGCCCAGCTAATGGCATGATTTAGAGATTGTCTGCCTGTGGGTCTCTGTTACTCAGAGATTGTGAGGATTCCCTCTCTGTGCCAGTAGAATTAACGTAGAAAGAGGTGCATGGCAAATCTAGGTCTAGGAGCAAGGTCTTTTGACTAAGAGCTGATGAAAACTGGAACAGGCTGCCCAGAGAGGTTGTGGAGTCTCCTTCTCTGGATATATTCAAAAGCCGCCTGGCCGCAGTCCTGTGCACCCTGCTCTAGGCGTACCTGCTCAAGCAGGGGGGGTGGACAAGATGATCTCCTGAGGTCCGTTCCAACCCCTACCATTCTGTGATTCTGTAAAACGATTAGAGAAACCGGAGCATGGTCATTTGCAATAGCAGCATTTGTTTGTAGCTGATCTCATGTTTAGACTTACAGTATTCTGCTAAAAAAGACTTTAGTGGTGTGCTTTAAAGGATAAGTGTGATTCCCAGAGTTTTGAGAGTCGCATGTCTGTAAGACAATCTCTCTCTCTCTAGCAGGGGCAGGTTCCCAGCGCTGCTCTTCCCAACTCCATGAACATGCTAGGACCACAGAGTGGGCAGTTACCATGTCCACCAGTGACCCAGCCACCTCTACATCAGACTACACCTCCTGTGTCCACTGCTGCTGGGATGCCACCTATTCAGCACCAAACGCCAACTGGAATGACTCCTCCTCAGCCAGCAGCACCCACTCAGCCTTCGACACCGGTCTCATCTTCAGGACAAACACCGACACCTACACCGGGTTCTGTTCCAAACGCAACACAGACACAAAGCACACCTACGGGGCAGACTGCAGCACAGGCTCAAGTCACACCGCAACCTCAGACCCCAGTTCAACCCCAGTCTGTGCCAACCCCACAGCCATCCCAGCAACAGCCAACATCTGTGCAGGCACAGCCACCTGGCACTCCAGTAAGTACCGGCTAGTTGCATTTTTGTTGAGTAGTGGCATTCCACAAGAGTTCTCTCTATGTATAACACCATGTCGTGAATGTATAGAGCCCATAGTTGTCAATAGTAGCTTCTACTTTAGACCAAAGGGTTCATTATAGACGTGTAAAAATGTGTGTGTTCAGATGTTCTCAGCATTGTTTGAAGGAGGGGGGCGTATTGAATGACTTCAAACTGCTCAAAGTAAAAATGGCAGCAGTGTGCAGAAAGATTAGGCATAACAGGCCTAATACTATATTTGGCCTTAATCAGAATCAGTCTTTTTTGATCATGAAATTTGCATAAATTTTTTCTTCTAAGCTTTAGTCAGGATGAATGCACATGTAAAGGAATGTACAGTGTTTTACTGGGCAGGTGTTTTCCCTATAAAAGAAGCCTCTTCGGGGCAGAATTCTTCCTTGGCTTCTCCTCTGTAACGCAGAGTTATTAAATGTGTTCTATCGAAACTTGGCTACAGCGAGCTCCTGTATCCATGTTCTGCACTGTTTTAGAATATCATCTCATGTCTCTTTTGTGCTGTTCATTTTTAGTAAAGGAAAATATTTCTATATATGCAGTGTCTTTCTTTTGTACTGTTTTTACAACAGCTATCCCAGGCAGCAGCTAGTATTGATAACAGGGTCCCCACCCCTGCCTCAGTTGCTAGTGCTGATACGAATTCCCAGCAACTAGGACCAGATGCACCAATGCTAGAAAGCAAATCAGAAGTTAAAACTGAAGAAACTGAGCCAGAGACTAGTGAGACACAAGTGGAAGCTAAGACTGAGGTAAATGAGATTCTATACAGCTTAACTGAAAGCAGTGATAGATATAAAAGCACTTAATGATGTGTCTGAATTGGTGAGCTAAGGGGCGAGAGGAGGGTAGTTACTGGAAAGTAACTGTCCTGAGGAAAGCCATGGACGGAGAGTGTTTTGACAATCTCACACTAATATTTTGGTGAGTCAGGTTTGAGTCATAGATGTAATAGTACGTCTTGTTGCATCCTTTCTTAAGGTGGAGGAGGATTTACAAGGATCTTCACAAACAAAAGAAGAAACAGATGGAACAGAACTGAAACAGGAGCCAATGGAAATAGAAGAAAAGAAGCCTGAAATAAAAGTAGATGCTAAAGAGGAAGAGGAGAGCGGCACTAATGGAACCACTTCACAATCCACATCGCCATCTCAGCCCCGCAAAAAAAGTATGTGTGTGAAAACTGAGTTTTTCTTGTGTACTTTATTTTACTAGCATTTGTTTTCCACGGTCTCAGTTCCTGCTGGGAGGTCTGTTTTGCATGTGTATTCCAGCATATGAAGCTCTACGAGATGCATACTTTGTGTAATTTATTTTTGAAAGTAGCATTCCTTTCATGTGATATGAATCGCAGGTGAGAAAAGCGTATCATTGTGGTCTTGATCCCAGCAGTCTTCTCACAGCTTCCAGTTTCTGCCCAGAAGGACCAAGGCAGTAAAGCAGTGATTGCTGGAGAAATTATATGCAGGGAGAGATTTATGTAGGTCCTGGCCAGTGCTCTTTCAAGGGAGCTTAGTGTAGGTAGAACTCTCTCAGTAACCAAGAATACCCGTTGCTTTGCTTTTCCATTAGAGGCTGCACACACTGCCTTCATACTGAGTTTTAGCCTTCACTTCCCTGAGAATCAGGTGCTTGAACTCTGCTCCTGAATCTGTGTTCCTCCAAGGCTGCAATAGCCTTAAACTTTGAAGTCCTGTGTAGTTTTCAGTGTAGTGTTCATTTGAAAGTTTTCTCCTCAGAAATAGTTAGGTCAGTAGTCTCTTAAATTCACCTACAGTGTTAGCATAGATTTAGGTGTGACTGCATCTGTATACTGCATATTTTTCCAACAGGAAGCTTGGTGGCATTACAGATCTTGAATGGACTTACATAGATGATTGCATGCTTTGGGTTAGTAAGAAGTAAATGAATAAGATCCTTAAACAGGCAAGAAGAAATTACTCCAGTTGTAGTGCAGGCTTTGTGGGAGCCTGCAAGATAAGTTTTTGGACTCAAAAACCTGAGCTGTTTAGGGACCTCTGTCTCCTAGCATCCTATTTTTTGAAATGAGGTTTTCTGTGGTTTTTAGGATTTGACCAAAGGTAAGCTTTTAACATGCTGCAAATGTCAAAAAAGGGAAAGTGATGATCCATTTCATTACTTTTTTGTTCTTCCCTTGCAAAGGAAACTGCATATAACTACAGTAGGAGAACATTATGGGTGCCTGCTTTCCAGAATGTGATCAAGAAATCATAAAGTTTTAATGTTTGTGCAGCTTGAATCTTGATCTCTTGTATACGCCTTGGGTTGCATTTAATTACTGAACATAATCTTTTTTATAATAAAACGCTATGAAACACATTTTCCTGTAGTTTGTATTTTCAGTTTGTAGCACAGTGGGCCAGCCGAATGAGAGTGCGCTGCAGAATTAACTGGCAGAGCTTATGTCAAACAAAATGTAACATAGGGAGTGGAAAGCTTATTAGCATTTATAAGCCAATTATATTCCCAGTGGAAAGAATCATTGCTGCTTGTTAGAAGCGCCTGCAAGTAAATTGAGGCGAGTAGTTGAAAGAAGAAGGTTCCTGCAGAATTAGTCCACGGAAGAGCTGCACTGCTGTTCTGCTGATTCAGTCTGGGTTACTACCCATTTCCAATACCCCATTTAGTAACACAATTTTATCTTATACTATATGGTTACTTAGTGACAATATTTCTAATACATGTGCAGTGTGGGCAGGTACAACAGCATATACAATTTTAAATGGTGACATTTTCTCACCAAGTAGTTTGTCCAACTTTAATAGAGCATTTGTATTAAAATGCTAAATAAACCAAGAGGTATTCGAGAGCAAATACTGTCAAGTGTGCTCAAGGGTTATAGGATATTTTAAAACTACTTATGAGACTCATCTGGAGTTTTTCATGGGTTACAAAAGTATTGGAAACTCTTCTTCCTTCCCATGCAGCGAGATTCCTGACGTGTGCACCCCACAGTAACCTGGGACGTAGCAGATACATGCTGCTGCTGCTAAGGGGAAGGCTTGCGGTTGGAAGTATCATGGAGCGTATGCTATAAGATAACTTAGCAAGTTGTAGCTTGGTACCTTAATGTTTGAAAAGATTCATCTGGACCCTAAAGGAGTGTTTTACTGGGTACAAGTGGCTTATGTTGTGGAGTTGGCATCTCATCTGTTTGTACCACCTATCCAGGTGTACTGAACACCATCAGCCTGGCTATGCTTACCTCATAAGTAGTCTGTAGCCTGACTTAAGTGATGGGAAATACTGTATGGGCTAGGGAACAGACCAAGATAATACTGCTGAGATCCTGGTCTGCTCAATTCACTTACACCGGAATGTTTGTAGTTGAGCTGTTTTGGAGAATTGCAGACACCCCTTCAGCAAGCTTTTCTTCCTCATCAAGGTTTTGCTTTCATAAATGGGGGCAACCAAACCCTTCCAAATTCAGGGTTTGGTTTGGTTTTGCTTTTTTTCCTGTGAATCTAATGTAAGCAAGAAAGGAAGGGTTTTGGTTCCTTGTCTCTTCCCTTGCAGTCTTCTCAAAAGAGTATACTACTCATTTGGGTAGCTCCTGTCTCCTCCTCTTGTTGTAGACAGCAGCCTTAGTTTGACCTTCAAGATTAGTTTTACTGGTTTCTTCCCTTCTTTTTTAAAACGTAATAATGCAAAACCTGCAAGGGCTTGGTTTTGGCAGAGGTATTCAGGTGTATTGTCCTTGTTGTTTTGAAGATGTCTCCATCTTCCTTCAGGAATTTTCTCCTTAGCAATCATAACCAGGATTTCCTCTGTTAGAAAGAAAAAAAAAATTTAAAAAGGTAAAAAAAGGTAGCATTATACTCTTCTCTGGTAGATAATACGTCATCATGATTCAGGCAAGGATCCCATTTTCTTTTTACCACCCACGCATCCAAGACAAAATGGGATAACTGGATGCCAGCTTCTTACAAAGATCATCTAGCTACCGGAGGAGAACCAAGAGCATTTAATTGTGGAAAAGGGGGAGAGGAGAGAACAGAAATTTTCTTGTAAAATCTGTGTGTAAGGAGATCCTATGATCAAATGTTCTGTTATTAGTCATATTCCTTAGAGGCAGAGCAGCTTTTTTACTGCTAAAGATGAAGGCAACTTTTCTTTATGTTTTTAGGTGAAGTCATAAATTGAACTAGTAACTGGATTTTGATTTTTATTTTTTCAAACTTCAAAATGAAGGAGGTTGTAAACTTTATCAGCAAAGATAATTAGGCTTTAAGGAATTGGGCAAAAGTTGTGCTGAATCTCTGTAGTTTGAGCTTAAGATTGGATTTATTTTGAAAGATACCCTAGCTTAGTGGTGTGTTGTTATAGGGGTTGGTACAGGGAAAATTCTAAAAGCAATGTCAAGCAGGTGGCCAGAATAGATTATTAAAAGGTGCTTTTTGACCTTTAAATTTCATTAAATGAAATAATTCAGATTATCAGGTTATGAACTACCTGAGACAGAGCAAGATGATTCCAGAAGCAATAGAGAATACTTTTTCTCATGAATGAAATTCAGTATTTCCTTCTGTTCTCAAGAGTTCCATAATAAACTTAGTAGTTGTTTATAAATCTTTGAGAGCATATGGTAGGGTTCCTTTCATAAGAAAGTGCCTGCCTGTATGTTATCAATAAATATGGAAAAGAATTGCCACTTTATCAGGACTGAGATTGTGGCACGAGCTGAAATAATCATCAAGTTGCATTCGTTGTTCTAACAACAAATGTAGGCCTCCTTGGCTCATCTCGTTTTTAATCTGGCGAGTCTGAGTTCAGCAGTAGCAGCATGAGATCTTGATGTATCTGTAAGGCAAGCCCTTGCAGAAGCTCTTCTGGCAGCTTGCTTAGTCCTTTGCCAGGATTTAGGTGACTTGGGTGGTATCTTCCCTGTTGCGTACGTGAGCAGCAATCCTCTCTCCAGTTAGAGGCAGTGCACTCCAACAGTCTGAAAATTTTCATCCTGACTAACAATTTCCAGGAGCTGCAGCATCTACAAATGGCTAAAAAAATTGAGAACTTTAATGCTTCAGAATTTTTTTGAGTAGTGTCAACTTAATTTCTTGGGTTGCTTTATTTTTGTGTGTAATTTTGGTGAATGTAGATGAGACAAAAAGACTTCCTCTCAGAAATATCACCCAAATGAAAAAGGAAAAAAAAAAAGAACTTTTAAGAAATCATAGATTTTTATCTAGAAGTCCCAAAAAGCAATTTATATCTTACCAAAATACCATCTGAGTGACAAAAGCAATGATCAGCCTTGAAGGGGTCACTGTAGCCCTGTTGATTTAAGTGCTTTCAACAAAACTCCTAACTGCTTGCTTTTATTGGTATTGTACTTGTTTCAGCCAGGTAGGTAAATATTAGATGCCATCCGGCTTTCCTTAGTTGTCTTTTTTTTCTGAATAATAGGCATTCTTCCCTATTTAAAGGCTGTGTTCCTAAGGAAATAAATGTAATTACACTGCTGAGATGTTCGAAGAGCTCTCCAAGTTATCATTATTTTTTAGAAAATGCATTGCCTTTCTTGTCCTTGTCATCCACTATTGAAAGAAACATGGCTGTTGCCATGCCACTGTTGCCAAGTGGTTGTAATGATGCGTATAAATCTGGAAGTATTAACACTTTCAAAATCAATTAACAGTCCATCAGACCAGGACTGTTTGTATACTAAGGCCAGAAAATTCCTGTGCCAGCTATCAAGACATCTGGTTACTCTCTGTAGAGCTGGCTCTTCGGCCCTGTCCACTACGGTGTTTTTTGCTAGAAGAATCTTGGCTTGGAAATAGCAAACAAGGTTAGAAGAGAGGGAGAGGAAAATATGGTTAGTCTCTTCTCTGAAGAGCAAAAGTTCATCCATGTTGAAGCAATTGAATTAATTTGGTTCTGGATCAGTTTGTTGGGTTTTTTGGTCTGTTGGGAGGGGTTTGGGGTTGGTGTGTGGTGGTGTTTTTTTTTTTGTTTGTTTGTTTTTGTGGGGTTTTTTTTGTTGTTGTTGTTGTTTGTTTGTTTGTTTAATGCCCTAGAATATGTATCATTATCGGCTACAGTTGTTCCTGTATTCTGGGAATATCACCCACTGTGATTTGAGTAAACATAAAGGCTGTGCAAGTAGCCTCTTGATTGTAAGTTTTGCCTCTGATCAGCTATGCAGATTGGGAAATCCCTCTTAAGATTTTTAAGTTAATGTAGTTTGTTGGTTTTGGGGGGGTTTTGTTGGGTTGGGGTGTTTTTGTTGTTTTTGTTTGTTTGTTTTAGAGGAGTCAAGAGGCTAGGAAACCTGGAAGGAAATTTTCTAACCTTTCTGACTTTCATGAACAGTTTTCAAACCTGAGGAGCTGCGCCAGGCTCTCATGCCTACCCTTGAGGCTTTGTACCGGCAGGACCCAGAGTCTCTACCTTTTAGACAGCCTGTGGATCCCCAGCTTCTAGGGATTCCGGTGAGTTGGCATTAAAAAAAAAAAAAAAAAGCTTTTGTGTTTTGTCTTTGTTCATGTAAACATTTCATCTTTTCTGTACAACGTAGCGTGAACAATTGACATCTTAAAAACAAAGGGTTTTGTGTGTGTGTTTGAAGGACTACTTCGACATTGTGAAGAATCCTATGGATCTTTCAACGATTAAACGTAAATTGGATACTGGGCAGTACCAAGAACCCTGGCAGTATGTGGACGATGTTTGGCTAATGTTTAACAATGCTTGGCTTTACAATCGCAAGACTTCCAGGGTCTATAAGTTTTGCACTAAACTCGCGGAGGTGTTTGAACAAGAAATTGATCCCGTTATGCAATCACTTGGCTACTGTTGTGGGCGCAAGGTATGTATTCCAGGGATGGAGTTATATTCTTCCAAAGAGCTTAGCTTGGTTAATCAGATAAAACATACGCTTTGTATATTCTTTTTTAAAAATTGAAATATTGAATGAAAGGGTCTGTAAAAGTTTGGCTTTCATTATAAGCGTGCTAAGAGCTAAAAAAGGTAGATAGCATCCTTCTGGCTGCTATTCTATTATTATTGTTGTATTTTTCTCCCTCAGAGAATGCTTTTTTTGGTCTTAACCAAGGCATTTTAATATTGCTTGTTTCCCACGTCTGTTGCGATAAAGTAGGTGGTTAGAGGGTCAGCTATTTAGCTCATATAGTTAATAATTGTAATTAAATTGAGAGCTGTGCTAATACATTTACAATAGCTTGGAAAAGTGTGATAAACATACCGACGTTTATGACATCTGCAAGCATCAGGTTTGCCTATTAGATACTTGATTAACATAAGATTACATTTTAAAGCTTCTTTTCTCACCATTGTTTTGCAGTATGAGTTTTCTCCACAGACCTTGTGCTGCTACGGCAAGCAGTTGTGTACTATTCCTCGTGATGCTGCCTACTACAGTTACCAGAATAGGTAAGTCCTTGACTTTGCTGGTTTTTCCTTATTCAGGAAGTGAGATCTTTTGAGTTCTCTACACATACGGAGGAGGAGGATTATTAACTTTTTCCTGACTTAGCTGACACAGGAAAGAAAAAGTTACTTTTATATATGTCCTTTTGCATGCTGTCCTTTTGCAGGTGACCCTTTAGTTTCCTGTACTGCAGCTTGACACAACACTATACTTAAGTGCTTGCTATTAACTAGGCTGCACCACGCACCAGTTAAGTAAAAGTGAAGTTGTCCATCTTTTCCACAAAATGAGCAGCAGGGCTGGCTGGAGGGAGAAGGGCAGAACTGCAAAAAGACACTGAGAAATCATGTTACCTTCTTCTGGGAGAACTGTAAAAATATGCAGGTTTGTTTTCAAATTAGTGTCAGAATTTGCAAAGTAAAGGGTACAGTGATTGATCGCAAGACTTAGGTTCTCTTTTCCTAGTTAGTGCTTAATTCCATTTAAATTAGCTTTGAATTAGCATTGAAAACTACCCAGAGACTCCATGAGAAGCTATGAAAACAATAATTTCTATTATTTTTTAATTAATAGTAGGATTTTGTGTTTGTATTATTATTAAACAATGGTTATAATATTAATTTTCCATTTAATACTTAAATCAAGTGCTATAATAACAAAGCAAACTTAGAACGTGGCTTTGGTTTTGGTTTCTTAGATGTTGTTTCCCCACCCGACCCCCCCCCAAAAAAAAATGGAAAACATAAATGGGATAAGACACAAACTTCCTTTTCCCTGTTTAAAATAAAGTTATTAATTGCTTTCCAGATGCTTGGCAGTCTATAAGTCTTGCCAACTTTGAAGTGCACAGCGGGCTGTTGTCTAACTGAAGTTACAGGACTAATTCAGACAGTTAGTCCTTCCATTTCGTCTCTCTTACAGCAATCCCTACATCACCAAACATGTTGTAAGATGGTGCAAGACTGTTGTGTACCACCTAGCTGAAGCAACACAGTGTGGGAGATGAAAATGTGTCATCTTACATTGTGTGTTAGGTCTTAGGTGGCCTTTGTGAGGTAGAGAGTATTGACATGGAGGAATATAAATTCATGAGCTCTCATAAAAGATTTTATACAGCCGCTGTGAACTCTGAAAACAGTCAGTCTGAAGAGAAATAAAGCAATTAAAATACATTTAAAGAGATAGTACTTGAGTACTGGAAGTGGGGAAAAAATAACCCTTAAATACCAGCTCTGTGTGGTAGAATTTCAAATAGTTTTCACATTATGCATCCAGGTAGTACTGTATTTGAAAAGAATAGCAACTTCAAAATAATTGAAGAAGGAGTTGTGTTTCTTTCAGTTACACCTTTCCTGTTTAAGTTAGTAGTAAATCATTTGGATTACTCGGTGGAAGGCAATGTTGGTTGCTAGCAAGAAGTACAGGGTTGATGGGGCAGTGGGTAGCTCTGGATTTGGTGATGCAATATTTCAATTTCCTACCTGGTAGAAATGTGATAGTCCATTTACACTGAGTTTAGTCGAAAAGGTTGGTAATAAAAGGGAGGTGATTTATCTAAGAGTCAGTAGGCCGGTGGCAGAACAGAAGTAGGTGTAGATTTCTGTTCATCCAGATGTCCTGAGAAAGGGTTGGGGTTTGGGGTGGCTTTGAATTGGGGGGTGAGGTTTTCTACTTCAGGCCAACTAAATCGAGTGATGAATGGGGTTTTGGGATGGGTTTGGTTTTGTTTTGTTTTTGTTTTTTTTTTTAACAAAATATTTCTAAAGATCAATCACCGTATTAAGTGTGCATTTGGACTATCAGATCATAGAAAGCCCTTGTTAATCAGCTGTATTTCTCTAAAACAGTGAAATTAACTGTTTCCTGTGACAGTGATCTTCAAATCTTGGATTTTTCTTAACCAAGTAGCAAATTAGTGAAAAATTCTGTGGTTCCAGGAGATCTTTAATTGATCAAATGTTCTTGACTTTTTCCATTTATGGAACAGACAAAATTGGATGTACTTAAAGTCCAGCATATTGCATAGCTAAATTACAACTAAGAATATTTAGGCCCCATTGAATAAATGAACTCTGGCACTACAGTTCAATGATTAAAAGTTAATTATTTAGTATAGAACTGTTTGGCTTCCATAATAAGGCAGAAGTTTAGGTTAAAGGAAGTGTTCAGAAAATATACTTCATATGTGAGTATCCACTTGAGAAAACTGATTGGTATTTCATATCAGTACTAGCATCCAATTACAAATTTAGAATTTCCTTTGAGTGCACTTAATTACAGTTGGAAATTCACCTGTTAATGCAGAGATTGAGCATTTTCTGGACTTCGGTATTGAACCATAACGTTACTCTTTGATAAGCGGGAATCAGTCACCTGAACAGTCTGCATTTGAAAAGTTTTTCATTTTTGATGTGTTGCAATAAATACATTCTTTGGATTTTCTATGACTGTTATAACTAGAATATTGTATGCTTCCTTTGGGTTTTGTCAAATATTTGTAGTGACGTGCAAAAGTCAGTGAATTACAAGCAAATCTCTGTTTCTGAGGGTCCATATTCATAATAAGTTATAGCTATTGTTTCACTTTGGTTATTTTATGGACAGATGCTCATGATCTTTAGGGGATTCATTTTCACTGTATTTCAATTTTTATTTCCTCATTTTAATATCATGGATTAAGGCTTGACTCTTGCTAGCGTTAAGCTTTGGTTCTGCAGCACGTGAAATCCTGTGCTTGCACGGATCACTGGAGCATGTGCTTAACACGCTGCCGAACCGAAGGGCTCAGCCCTGCAAGACTGAGCTTCCCACAGCTGTGGTGTGAACAGAGGGTGAAATATCTATGCTGGTGGAGCTAGTTAGATTTTGGCGGTGTAACTTAAAACCAATATTGAAGGCAGCCTTGTTGCTCAGTTTCATGAGTGCTTTGAAAGCCCATAAATTATTCTGAAAATGGATCAGAATTAACCTTCTCTGGGATTGTTTAAATGTGGCAAAGTTATTAATAGAAGCCTTGACTGTGGATTTTTCTGGCTACACGCTCCTGTGTTTGGGTCCTACTGTGTTTCAGTACTTCCCAATCTGGCTCTTAAAATGAGCAACCTTGTTAGTAAGGAAAATAATTGGAGAGGTTTTTTAATTGAAGAAAAATTTAAAGCAGCACATTATAGGGGAAAAAAGGACATGGACAATGTGTAAAAGAATATAAAATTCTGAACTTCTAATGTTTGGGTTTTTTAAAAAAAAATTATTAGACGATACTGTACCAATTTAGGGCTATGGGGCGAGGGGGAAGTGAAGACAATGTAAATGAGATGTGCAGAGTCAGTATCCGCTCCTGAAATCCTTCCGTAATATTGCTCTGTAATAACCATAATATATTTATCATTCCCAATGATGACAAATTAATGGAATACATTTTTTTTCCTCCTGGCCTTGTTCTGTTGCATTACCAGCTCCAAAAGCCTTGGTTTTCCTTGGGAGGGGTGATGTGTTTAATCCCAGTTGAGCTGACCCAGGAGAAGTCACTTGCAGTTTAACTTGTGGTAGGCTGGCAAGCAGCCCTCTGGGCAGGGAGCATGGCATTTTAGCTCACGTGGTTGCTATCGAAGTTGCAGCTGCCCTGCTGGTAAGGTGACTACGTGGATGTGTCAGTATGGGCTATATTAGCTAGCATAAAATACACCTTTTTCCTCTTTGTGTCAGTCCCTCTGTATTCCCCACAGAGGGGAGGATTCAGCGTGCTGCTGCATTTAAGTGGTTCTTGGCTAGCAGAGTAGCTCTTGAAGCCTGAGCCAGCTGGCAGAGTTTGCAGAAGTTTTCAGGCTCTTGTAAATTATGCTATGGTAACACAGACCTGGCTCCAGCCTGGGGAGGATGCAGATCACTCTGCAGAACGTCTTTCTCCGATTCATCGGGTGCTGCTGAAGGACCCGCTCCCCCTTGCTTGCGCTGTGTTTCGCAAGCATTTAGAAAACGTGTAGTGGAGACATGATGGCCAGTGTGTGTCGCAGGAGGGAATTCTGATCCATACATTTCAATAAGTGCCTATAAATGGCTTTTGTTGTCTCCAGGAAAGCACAGCCTTGGAGATCTGTCACCTGGATTACAGTAGTTTAAGTGTATGAGTATGTATTTAAAGGGGCAAGCTGCCATATTTATTAATCTCCATCCCTTAAGTTGTTGGTTCATTGTGACATTGAGTCTCGTTTGATGCCTTTATACTTACCATTCTTACGGTTCTAGTGTTTGAGTACTAAAACTGCGTTTTACTGTGCTGCCATTGCTGCTTATACTCTCTCACTCTTGATCCTCCATAAAGCTCCTTTATTTTGATGATCCTTTGTGGCCTTCCTGCATTTTACAGCTGTGGCCTCTCTTTGTTACCTTTGTTCATGTGTGAATTCATATCCTTTCCAAACATTTAGCCTCCTTTTTTTTTCTTTTTTTTTTAATGACCCTGACAACTTTGGTTCCAGTTCATCTGAAACAAATAAAAAAAAAATTAAAAAAAAAAACCACCAAAATGTGTAACTTAAACTTTTTTTTTTTTTTCAAATGCAGATTGTATTTTCGCAGAGTTGTATTCCAATTTACTCAGCTTGGTTTGTTAAACTGCAGTATTGGTTTTGCTGAGTATAACTTGGATTGGCTCTTGGTCTGGTGACCAAAAATTGTACCTAGCCTCATATTCAATTTGTAAAGCTTAATTCTACGTCTTTAATGTACCTGATAAATATATTGTATGTATGTACAATACTTAATGTTGTTCACATATATACATATATTGTACTTCTAGATAAATGGCTGGAAACTCTGACCCATAATTGCATTTCTGTTAAATGTTTGTCTAGAGTATGGATTTGGTTTCATTTATTTTAAATAATATTAGCTGAGCAATTGGTCACATTTAATCTTATAGTCAAATAACTTTTGAATTTAATATTTTTATAGATTTTTCCAATACCAAGTGTTTCTGCTTTTACAGTTTTTACTGACAATCAGTAAATGCTTTCAGCATATTTTCTCATTACTTAAATCTGTAATAAATGTGTTCTTAAAGCTTTTTGACAGGCTATTTTTTTTTAACCAAAGGAAACTCAGTCACAAGCCTGGAATCAAAGAGAATTTTTTTCCTAAGTAATGCAAATCAAATCCAAATTCTTAAATTTGAAGTCTATACCAACGTAGCGCTTGGTAGCTACTTCATGAATCCTCCCCAAATTTTGAATTTGACACCCGACGACTTGTTAGTAATGTATAAAATGAGACCGAATGCTAATCTGTGCTTTGCCTTGGCTTTCTGCTCTGTGTTGTCTTGGTGTTTGCGTCTTACCTCTTATGTCTGTGCTGTTTGTTCCCTCCCCTGTTCTCTAATCCTGCCCTCCCCTCCCCTCTGTTCCTCCTCATTGTCCACACTGACCCATCAATCAACCAACAACGCCCCCCCTTTCGTCGTGGTGATCTGCCCTGCTCTGGTTGGTGGCTCCGTGCTTGGGTGGCTGTATGTTGTGCTGGACCAGTTCACCCAAATATGGCCTTCTTGCTGACAGGTATCACTTCTGTGAGAAGTGTTTCACTGAAATCCAGGGGGAGAATGTCACCCTGGGTGATGACCCTTCCCAGCCTCAAACGTAAGTCGCTTCCTTTCTTCCGCATGCTGCCTTTTTAAACAGGAGGGATGATGTCTAGTCCGGATTTGATAGTAAAACCCCATGGCCAGCGGTGGCGTTCGTGGGGAAATGCCTGCTCTCTTACTAATGGGAGATTTTTACAGTAACAGATGACTGACAGTTGTTACTGTGTTGGGTCTCTTAGTCTGCCCAACAATGTCACTTGTGTCCGGTTGCGATACTCAAGAGCTGCCCGTAGACGGGTTGCAGGGGCTGGCGGACACTAGATAATGTGGTTGGAGGGGGGGAATGGAAGCTGTGTCAATAAATGTCACTAATCCATTACCTCTTCAAATAAAAGACTTTGGCTAATCCTGATGTCTCACCTTTTGAAGTACAGCTTTTGTTTATGAAACCAATGGCTTGTTTTTAACTTGACAAGAAAATAAGATGCTCTAAGATTAGAGGAATACAAGCTGTTTTGGAAGGTGGCTGCTTTACTGACGATAGCTTCCGTTCTTTATGATTTGAAATTTGTGTGTATACTTAGCTATCTCTTATTTTGCTTTTAATTTACACAGACAGTGAAATGGGGAAAATATTTTCTGTAGCTTAAAATAAAATGAACTGAATTGCTTTCTCTGAATAGAAAATAAATACTGATATGCTTTCTTCTGACTTGAGGTTTGCTCATTTCCTGCAATTCAGAAAAGCATGATATTGTCTCAGCCTCTGATACAAAGGTACTACTGAGTTTTCATATTGACTCTTTGTCTCTAGAACCATCTCTAAGGATCAGTTTGAAAAGAAGAAAAATGATACACTAGATCCAGAGCCGTAAGTACCAAGCCGTTGTTTTTCTTTAGATAATCTCACCACTTTCACTTGTCCTTTAGCCAGCACTTCAGAAATTAGGCAGTGAATAAAGAAGTCTTCCTTTTTCCCCCATCTCTGCCCAAACAGGCTGCAGAATCTTTCTCTAGAGTTCGCAGCACAACACAATGAACTTGATGTCTACCATTGATACCCAAGAGGAAAATGTGAGCCTGTTTCAATGGCAGTTTCTAGTTCTGTTTATTCTGGGTAATTCCTAAGGTGTGTTCTGCAAGGCACTGCACAACTGGCTGAAAGTGGCCCTCTGTCATACAGAACCTTTCACATCAAGCCCCGGGTACCTATGGGGGACCTCGGCATTTTCCTCCTCTGGTTTAGCCAGACTTCTAAAACATGTTTTTCTCTTCACCTGAGTGCTTAGCCCACTGAAAGAGCCATCCTCCTTCCTTGCATTTATTACCCTCAGGAAGTTCAGTAAAAGCCAAGTTGAACATTTCTTTAGTAGCATTGTGCTACTTTTCCTACTGTCCTTAACTAGCTGAAATGAAATTTTATCTTACTGCTACCTTGTTCTGTGGCAGTTTGATACATAATACATTTTGATTCCTTTTCTCATATTTGCAAATGCTAAACAGAGCTCCCCTCGCTAGACCTTTAAAGATAGATTGCTGAGATATACCCCAGTGCATTTGGCTTTATAAAGAATGTTGCAGTCTTGACTGGGAAAACTTCTAATGGTTTTCCCATCCAAAAAAAGAATTTTGCTATATTACTTTGACAAAAAAAAAAAAAAAGGCTGCAGCAGACCCATGCAGGTCTAATACATGTTTTCTTGGCACAGTGATTCCCAAATTACTAGTTTTTACAGTAAGTTGAGCAACCATTTAGTCAGCTTGTGGTTGTTGCAACAATTGAAAATTAAATCTGTGGAGGTATTGTTGAGCAGAATCCTTTGAAGCTGGGAAAACTCAGAGCTCTGCTTAGAAAAGGATCCAGAAAAAGTTGTGCCTGAAAGCCCATTTCACATTTTTAAACTCGTACTTTTTTTATATATAATTCTTTTATATATATCTATCTTATTTGTACATGAGATTGACAGATGTATATCTGACACTACTCTAACAAGGTTGTTTTTTAAACTGACACATAAATTGGGCCTGCTGAAGTTGATTTAGTTTGTAGCAGAGGGTTGGAAAGTCCTTTCATGCTGAATTCTGGAAAATTACCTGCCTAACAACAGAAGTGATTGGCCGTTGTTTTTTCTTCTCAGGTTTGTTGACTGCAAAGAGTGTGGTCGGAAGATGCACCAGATTTGTGTATTACATTATGATATTATTTGGCCTTCAGGGTAAGACATTTGTTAGGTTTTTTTACCCCTTGTACAATAAGACCAATGTAGTTTATATAATCAAGACTTTTCTGCCTTTGCTCTCTAATATGCGGTCCCTGCCTTTTAAGAACTGAGTACAAAAGGACAAAGCATTTCTAAAAAAAATATATTTTTTTGGTGTTTGGGGTCTCATTTCAGTATATTCAGATGAAATTGTGCATGAAACCAACTTGTTCATATACGCAGATTTCTGTAGTTTCTTTCTAACTACTAAACCATGGAAAGTGGTTGGAGGTAAGTTTGTATACTACAGAACACAAATGAAGGTGTAACTGCTTGGCATAATTAAACCAGTTTATAAAGGCTTTAAGTCCCTTGAAAATGGAGAGATAGACGTTGTTCAAATCCAGAGAAAAATATATTGTACTCTGACATTTAAATTATAGGTTCAAACATTGGGTTTAAGCTAGCCAGGTAATGGGTTTATGCTAAGTTTTTGGCAAATTTTTTTTCTCAATAGGTTTGTCTGTGATAATTGTCTGAAGAAAACTGGTAGAACACGCAAAGAAAACAAATTCAGTGCTAAAAGTGAGTTTGATATTTCTATTTTTATCTTCAACTTTCATTTTCTCCTTGCCACCCCAATACCTTTTTGATTGAGACTTTCTGTTGTCATGATAGACAGTACAGGAACGTATGCAAAATGGGAAGCGGTGTAGCCCAAGGCTTTAGTAGCTGTCAGAATTTTAATCAACCTTTTGAAGACCTGCTCTTCATGTGTTTGTGGTCAGTCTTAATGCTGCTTGAGGTATTTGGCATCTATGCCTTTATTTTTCCAAGATTCAAAAAAAAGAAGGGGGGAACAGCACAGGAGAAACATAAGGCTGCATGCACTTTACTGGCTATATTTAGACATATTTCTGTGTAGCATTGAAACTGTAGTAAATTACTGTCACCTCCATGCCCTTCAAATAACATGTAGTAACAAGTTGTACTGCATTTCAGGTGTACTATGGTAGTGCCAAGTACTAATGTACTTTAAGGAGCTTTTCTTGCTGCTAGAGGGGACTGTGGTGTAAGAAGTGTCCACTGGAATAAATAACTGATTGTACTACATGTCTAGATTTTCTTGGAAGTAACCATTGCCATAATCTTGTTGAAATGTGCATTAAAGAGAGTGCCAAAAGCTGCCAGGTCAAGTTGTCTCAGTCCCCTTAGTAATCCTTACACAGGTGTTCTTTGCATGTATTTAATATCAGAGAACATAATTTGGTAGCTTTTACTCATACACGTTTTGGGGAGGGGGAGGAGCAGGGGTTAGTGTTGGAAATGCAGTGTCAGTGGCATAGAGTAGAAAAATAAAGTGAGTGTAGAAACCAAGAGGGTGATTCAGACACTTGAACAACTAGAACTTGCAGGTACACTTGATTCCTCCCTTGTTCTTTGGTCCTTGGAAGTTCTGGGCATTACCTTGTCATACTGTAATTTTGCAAGCCTGAATCTTCCAAATTGTAATAAAGGAGTGGTTTTGCATTAAATGTAACTTCTTGATAACTTTGTGTATGGTTGATTCCATAATAAGAGATTTAAAAGGGAGTAATTTGGAGATGATAATGCTGTATGAGACGTATTAGGTTACAGTAATCAAAACGGTCTCTGGAGTAACGTGACACATGCAAGATAGTATTGTTAAAAAGATTAAAATTAGTCTTATTAAAGACAGGTTAAAATTGCAAGAGAACCTTAATAAAATGAAATAAAAATGTAGTTTAGATAACCATTTTAAATAGATGTCTCTTCTATTATATGCTGCCTTTACAGCATATATTGATGTAAATTGTCTTAAATAAGTATGCGATTCCTTGGATGTCTGCAGTTGTTCTGTGACGTTGCTTAAAGTTTGAGTAACCAGCATTTAGTTTAAGGTAACCATTCTGTTCTTTGGGGATCTGGATAGGGAAATAATGGTGCTTTTTTCCTTTCCATTGATCTCCTTTTCCTTCTCCTTTCCCCTCTGTTTGGCTGTCTTGTTTTCTTTTTCCCATGATGATTTGAGTCCTGCTGCCAGCTGTAATCCACTGGTGGGCTCAGTGCTTGAGATCAGTTTTCTTTAACAGTTCCCTAGCGGAAACACAAGAACAGGGAAGGAAAGCCTGCTCTTGTTGTCAAAACCTTGGTCTTGCTACTGACCTAAAAACAAACATGAGCGATGAAAGTTTGAAACATTAACAGGTTTCCTCTCTTCTCCCCCTCTCTCCCCATAAAAGCCTTTACTTACTGAATTGCCATCGATATTTCTACGCTCTCAAGCATGCTGGCACAACTGCTAATAATCGAGATAGCATGTCCCTCAGCTGCAAGCTATTGCTCAGCCGTTATGGTAACATTCATATTCCTAATGTGTATTAAGTAAAATTGGTTATCTTAACCACATGCAAGTAAGTTGCATAAAGCTGACTGATAGCATGCCAAATGTAACCTATAAACCAGGGTATAGCTGGATTATGCTGTGAAATTCCTAACTTTTGAAGTATTTTTCGTACTAAGAAAATCTACAAATATTACTTAACCAGTAGCTAACGCAGACACATTCAAAGACAAAAGATATCCTGACAAATAAGTCACCCAAAGTAGTTTCCTGACAAAAAGTCACAGAAAGCCAGAAGTCTGACTTTCTTCCTATCTGTCTGATTACTCATCCAGTAACAAATGTCTAGCCGTTACTACTGCAACAAAGCTTCTGTACTCAAGTAGCCTGAAAGCCTTCTATGTTGTTACTGGTTTGGATGCCTTTTTTCACGTTTGCACAGCATTTTTCAATGAGACTTGAGCTTTTATTGGAAGTACATAAGTTAGAGGTGTCCAAGAACCAAAATCTGGTTGCTTTCTAAAAGAATTTGCATGTCCTAATGTATCAAAACATGCGGCTTTTAGATCCTTTCCTTACAGTGCATGTAATCTTAATGCTGCCTTTTTCTTTTATCTTCTTATCTGGTTTTTGTTTTTGTTTTGTTTTGTTTTTCAAGTCCTAATGCACTGCAGCATAAGGAAGGAAGCAGATATCCTTTGGTTGCTTAGCATTGGAAAGATGATAAAACACGACAAGACAGTAGAGTTAACTAAAATGGCTTTCTAAAAATGTACCAACTCATTAGCTGAAATGGAGCCGTTTCTGGTTTTTTCTGTTTGTCTTTGGAGAAATCAACAAAACTAAATAATTTCTTTAGACAATATTTGTGAATTTTCTTTAAAATTCTTTGAATTTCCTTTAAAATCAATCCCCTTCTATTATATATGGAAAGCCCAATATATTGTACTGTGCTGGGAAACCCTGCAAAAGGCCAGTGTATTGGAATTGGTAAAGGGCATAGTGTATTTTTACTTTAACCTGCCTTTAAATTTAATTATTGGCTCCCAGGTAAATGACATTTAGACTGTGTTCTGCTGGGTATAACCACAGAATCTCACTGGGCAAGGGGACAGACTAAAAGATGTATAACAAGATTGCCACGTTTGGCAATTTCTATAAACTGATTGTAAACTAAATTAAGTATATAAATCCCTTAGAAAGGGAGATCTTCCTTTGAGTATATGTGCCTTTTTTCCCCAGTATTGGAGCTTAAAACAATTTTTAGCATAGATATTTCACTGCAGCATTCTGTATGAAAGCTCAGTAGTCAGGAAAAAGAACCAACAGCCTTGTGTCAGTAGTCAAATACCAACTGAAAAATGAAGCAATGGAGAGCTGAAAATTAAATGCATTTTAATTTAAATGCACGAACATCTGTAGATTGCACCATCACTTTGGAAAAGATAGAAGATTGACCATAAAAATGAAGTAGAAATACAACTTGGTAAAATAAGTACAGTAGGATAAGAGAAATAGTCCTAAATCTTCAAGTCAAAACAGTATGCTACTTCTGGTTTCTTACCTTAAACCAAAATCTTCATCCTAATTTCTGTAATTTGTTGTGGATTTATTTGAAAACCATTGCATCCTGTAATACTACAAAAACAGCTATCCACACAAAAGCTAATTGTAGATGTAAAGACCAAGAGAGGGGATCTGGACAATATGTGGACTTGAACTTTTACAGACCTCTATCACTGTGCAAGAACTATTTATGCTTTATGTGCAGATTACTGTAACTGTTCAATCTAAAAGCTCTCTTGAAAAGAAAAGAAAAAGCAATGAAATCTCCATTGAAGTCAAAAGGCTTTTCATTTCTGTTGATTTGCTTTGCTTTGCTTGAAAAGGTGTGGCATTGAGCCAGATCTATAAAGTGATGTAATCTCTGTCAAACAGCCAGATAGTGTTTTTGTTAGGAGAAAACATTTGCAGTGTTCATAAAATAAGCCTGCAAATTTAAAAATGCTATGTAAAGCCTTTGTTGTTGGTTCACTCACTAAGTAATTTTCCCACTATAGTGGTTTTAGCTTCCACGTTAGGTTGTGAATACTTAAGGCTTGGGTAAAAACATGGATGGTTTTGCTTTTTAAATTTTGGCTGCATAAATAAAAACATGAACTTTTCATATGGATGTAAAACAAAGAGAAAAAAGCCGAATTCTACACAGAAAGGCAAGCTGAAAGCCCTACAAGCATGGTAACGCCCTGAGCTTAACAGCAATTTCTCCAGTATTAACATTTCCGTTGTCATGTTCTCCCCCTTCATTTCTAGGGCTACAGACTACGCGTTTAGGAAACCATTTGGAAGACAGAGTAAACAAATTTTTGCGGCGACAGAACCACCCTGAAGCTGGAGAGGTCTTTGTCAGAGTAGTAGCAAGTTCAGATAAGACAGTAGAAGTTAAACCAGGAATGAAATCCAGGTTAGTTCTATTAATTACAATAAATGCGATCTTGATTTTTTTTCTTATTTAATTTTGAAGTCTCCTTGCATAAATATTGCAAAACTGTGCCAATTTGCACCCTAACCCCTTTGCACATTTTTGAAACTTAGGCATGAGTAAGATTGTGAGAGGTTAAAAAAAGCAGTATGCAGTAAATAAACTCAGGAGGTGACAATTGTATTTTGACTGTTGGGGGGGGGGGAGTAGTGAGGACATCCTGGTTTTGGTTATAATGCTATGACTTTGTATTACTAAATCTTGAGGGACAGTCTGACCACATTTTGGTTAGCATTACAGAATTCATAGCTTAGTTAGGAACAGTTGCTGAGATTCTGTTCCTTAATTTTGTTGTGTTTTTATAAATACTTTAGCCTTCAGAAGTTATTTTTAATTTGCTTCATCATAAATGAAAAGCTTAAAAGGTTTATTCTATGAAGCATTTTGGCTTTAATTCATAAAGACAGTGTTTACGTGACAGCACTTCATCATAATGCATCAGGTTTTCTACTCTGCGACATAGTTAAAGGCTTGTGGTTTCTGAGGATGCTCCTGTACTCAATGCTTGCCTGTTCAGTCGTACATTAACCATACGGAAACTGTCTTTCCGTGAGTTTTATAGTAACAGACCTTGCATTGACAGGACTCCCTGTTTTAATACAGCTCTGATCTGACCCTATTTAACTTCTGCATAAATGTTTCTAATGAGTTAAAAATAAGGTTAAAAGAATTTCCTCATTTTAGTAGGACACTGGTTTAATAATTGACTTTTTGTTGGTTTGTTTTTTGTTTGGTTTGTTTTTTCTTGTTTTGGTTTTTTTGTTTGTTTTGTTTTATTTTTTGTTTGTGGTTTTTTTTTCCTTTTTTCCTGTTCCTTTCTACCACCCTTTCCTTCAGATTTGTGGATTCTGGTGAGATGTCAGAATCTTTCCCTTACCGTACCAAAGCTCTGTTTGCATTTGAGGAGATAGATGGAGTAGATGTATGCTTCTTTGGCATGCATGTACAGGAGTATGGCTCGGATTGCCCCCCTCCAAACACAAGGTACTCTTTCCTTTCTATACCGGTGGTGCCTGTACAGATAACACCTTGCTACATTCATGGGACGATTACTCTCAAATACAAAATATTGGGAGATATATTTCAATTCTGTGACACAAATAAATCCTACTGTATGATTGCAGATTACTTTGAAGGGGAAAACAAGTATCACAACAAAAGTTACAGCTTTTTGTGTTCTGTATTTAATTTTGCCTCTCGATGTATATTCTTGCTGTCTAGAAAAAGGGTACACATCTTTTTCTTTTGAGAACTGTCTATACCATGTTTAAGATGCTTAAATATACATTAAAATAATGTCATTATTAATTTTTCTTTGTTCAGTATGCCTGTATATGTATGTATTATAAATGTCAGTTCTCAGTAGACAAAACAGACGTTCAGCCATCCATGATTTTCTATCATTCTTCTCTCATTACTATAGGCGTGTGTACATATCGTATCTAGATAGTATTCATTTCTTCCGCCCCCGTTGTCTCCGAACTGCAGTTTATCATGAAATACTCATTGGATATTTGGAGTATGTGAAGAAACTTGGGTAAGTGAGATGTTTGTAAAGAAAGAAATCTTTTTTCTTAGCATTTTATTAATCCAGGACGCCAAGTAGCTTTTCACTTGGGATAGTCTCTCTTTCCTTCTGCCCTCTCTGAGATATGTGGAACGCATGCCTCTTCTGCAACAGAGACATTTGAATTTTATCATTAAGGTGGTTTTTGTGTTGTTAGGATTCGTAAACTGACAGCATATCATTCTTTTTATCAGAGGTTCACTTGATGTTTGATATTCATCATTATAGCCCAGTCCTTTTCTCATGTCTTGTATAGATAGAGGTTATTGCCACAGCATCTTTGTTACAAAGAAAAAAGAAAAGAAGGAAAAAAAAAAAAAGGCCAGAGGTCTGAATTTATGTCTCAGTTTGTCTGAGTTAATTTTAAGATGGTAGTCAAAGTGGTTAAGATTTTTTTTTCTTGTGTGTGAAACGCAGGTATGTGACAGGACACATCTGGGCCTGTCCCCCAAGTGAAGGAGATGACTATATTTTTCACTGCCATCCGCCTGATCAGAAAATACCCAAACCCAAACGTTTGCAAGAATGGTATAAGAAGATGCTGGATAAGGCATTTGCTGAGAGAATCATTCATGACTACAAGGTTCGCTCCTGTTTACTTCCTGAATTAATTTTTATGGGCTTTTCATTTGAAGGTAGCTGATACTGTTTCGTAGCGCATGAAACTTGTGGTAGTGTTGTACAAGGGTTTTTGTTCTCAGCTAGTGTCTTCATTTACTTAGATTTTCTGGAGGTTCTGCCTTCCAGACTGAAAATTCCTTAGGCTTGGTTTCTGCATTAAGAGAAGTGTGCAAGAGCCCCCCTTCACCTACTTGTCTTTCACTGCAACCTTCTAGGCAAGGAAGTATGTAGCTTGTTAACGTTTATAGAAGTTGTTTGCTTCTGGTGATTCTGGAGGATCAGGTGGAATACTGGCCCCTACTAGTGTGAAATAAAAAAAACTGCTTATAAAACAGTTTTTTTACTTGAAGAGAAAAAGGATGATTTTCATAGTTGGAGAATATCGCACATGTACCCAAGTTAAAGATGACAAAGGTAGCATTTGCTGCTCCTTACATGCTAAAATTTACAAGAATTTCTTAATGGTAGTGACGGTGCTGGAAAAAAAGTGATGTTTTGATTGCAAGTGACAGTTACTAAATGTGTGGAATAGAACAGCGTATAGCAAGCCTTGTCATCTGATCCGGCATAGCAAAGAGCTAGAAAAATCTGTGTCTCTCCTAATAAGGTGGTCTTTAATGAATCCAAAGAAGAAAATTGGCTAGTCTTGTATGTGCTCGTTAAACGTATTGCACTTTAAAAAAAAAAAAAAAAAAACCTCCAGACCATAAAAGTATATCAAATACTTGTATAAAAGTACCTGTTCCTTTTCAGACTACTTGGTCCTCTCAGTTGTCCCCAGTCTTTCTGGCCAGGTGGTCCACAGAGCTTCAGCCAGCGGTCAGCAAAGGACCCAGGCTGCGCCCAGCCCCCCTACCGCAACCAGACTTTAATATTCCTGTGTGTAATAATTGGCCGGTGCAGTCAGCGATTCTTCCTGGAGTTATCAGGCTTATTGCACATATGATGCACAGCCCACACACATGCATTGAAGTGCTTAACGCGGTTTCAGATTCGTAAGGGAAAGGACTGTATGAGATGCACTTGCTGTCACTAGAACAGTTCCTGCTCTTGTCCAGGAGCAGGGTAGGAAAAGCGAAGTGGTGTAGGCTTTATTTTTAATTGGCATAGTTACCAGGGAGGGGCTTGTTATATTTTCCAGGGGTATCTTAGTCTCTCCCATCATTTCAGGAGCATGAACCGATTGCATGATGGAGGTTCAGGAGAGCCTCAGCAGCTGTCTTTCTAAGATGCAACAGGGAGTGGGCTGTTATCAATATTGCCAGGCCAGTTCTTTGAGCTGCACCCAGAAAAGGAGGCCTGCCGGGAATGGGCCATGGGCTGTTCAGTGTAGCCCTGGATCATGTCTCTGGTTCTCCTCTCTGTCCTAAGTGGTCTTCATTTATTTATTCTTGGTATTGTGTGATACGCTTAACAGGACATCTTCAAACAAGCAACAGAGGACAGGCTGACAAGTGCCAAGGAGCTGCCTTACTTTGAAGGTGATTTCTGGCCCAATGTGCTGGAAGAAAGCATTAAGGAGTTGGAGCAGGAGGAGGAGGAAAGAAAAAAGGAAGAAAGCACTGCAGCTAGTGAAACAACAGAGGTGAGTTAACTTGATATGC
Organism: Morus bassanus; assembly: GCA_031468815.1. Lineage (NCBI taxonomy): Eukaryota > Metazoa > Chordata > Aves > Suliformes > Sulidae > Morus > Morus bassanus. Next base: position 49,852,220 of record CM062572.1, read on the forward strand.
TATGTTTGCTTCTGGCTTACAAAGCTGAAAAGTAACGCTTTAATAAATTAGAGTTCACATCCAGTCAACTAGAAAAGAAGGTCATTCACATCATATGTTAAATCAGGTTTCCCTTTAACTGCATTTCTGGTTTTCTTCTTGGATAACAAATATGGTGATGGCTTGGTTTTGGTTGGGTTTGGTTTTTTGTTGTGTGTGGGTTTGGGTTTTGTTTTTTTTAACAGAATCAGAAGTCAGTTATGTCAGTTCAGCAACTCTGTTCTCAGAGAAATGTGTTAAGCTACTTTTGGATTGCATTACGACTGCTACATTTGCTTGCAGTCATTTGGCTGAGCTTCTGGTTCACACCTTTGCAAATAACCTTCAGTATTTGTCTTTTGAAAGATGCTGTATTTTTCAAAGCTGAATTAAACTTTGCTGTTATTTAAGCAAAGGTACTTGTAGACATTTACAACAGTAGGGAGCTGAAATTTAAAAGTGTTTATTGCAAGCTTTGCATTGGTGTGAAACGTTGATTCTGATGATGGTGTTCCTTCACCAGCATTCTCTCTTTGTATATTTAAAAAAAAACCCAAACCCCACACCTTACTTTCTCAGGGTCCTGGCCAGAATTTCATTATTCATTTTTATTTCTATCTTGATTGTATCTGTATCCAAATGGTCTTCGCACTTTTATACTGTCCCTTTTACTTGTGATTTACAGCAAAGTGTTTTGCAAATAAATAGAGTAGGAAAATCGGAAGTCTAGCAAATTGAGGTGGAACCAAAAACTTCTAAATGGGGAAGGACTGCATTCAGCTTAGATGCCATGACAACTTGCATACAGTATATATTACGTGTGATTGATGTGAAAGTGGTAGACCTTAATCCATCAATTTCATTATGTCAGAAAATTCCTTCTGTTAAACCTTAGCAGCTCCTTCAGAGCTAATGTAGTTTGTTGCTATGTTTTTTATGGAACCATAAAGTTAATAGTTTCCACCTTGTTCCTTCTGAATGTAACTTTTAATATTGAAATATTTCAACAAACATAGCATTATAAAAGTAACTGAAAGACAAGGTTTGGAATTTAAGTTGCAGTCCTCTTTTGCTAACGATATTGCTTTCAGTAAATCATAGCATACCCTTCCAGTGCAAACGCCAGTGTAAACCTCTGCATCTAAGAGAGGAAAAACGGTGTTTTAAAAAGCCCGGAACAGCTAACTGTGTGAAAATCTTAAAAGTTGTCTGCCTAAAGTGAGAAGATGCAGCCTTGGCTGTTAACATCCCTGTGTTCCCACTTAATGCCACTGATGTCGCTTGGGGTAGCGGGGCAACAAAATCTGCATCCAAGTTGCAGAAGATGTCATCCAAGAATTGAACAAACAACAGTGCCGTCTTTGCCACTTGGCTCAGAAGAAGGATTGAAATTAAAAGCATGAGAACTCCTCCAGTGCAGTCACCTAAACTTGTGTCACTTTATGGAGGAAGCTATGCCCAGCAATGAGGATCTCCACGTGTAGAAGCATTTGATGAATCTTTGCAATTTGGCTTGTATTGGGATGGTACAGAATGTGTCTATCTTTTCTTAAATTCTTAGTCCTGAACTTTGTGTATGTGGAGAGAGAGCTTCTTAAAAGTCAACATGTGCTGAGAGTATCAGCTAAAGAGAGTCTAAAGAGGTGGTAAATATTCAGAAGTTCTTGAAGAAGGCTCTGAAGGGACAAGGGTCACTGAATAATCGTGCCATCCACATCTCTGGCAGACCTGGCTGAATATGTGAAATGCTATCAAAGTAAAGTAGTGCAAAAACAATCTTACAACTTCTTAAAATATTTTGGAATAGCTTTGTACAATGGACCAAATATAAACTTCTTAAAAGGTGGAGTAGAAAGAAAGCTTAGAATTGTACTGTCAGCTAAGTTTCAGTCTATTCTTCCTTTCGGTGTTTAAATTTTAAAATCTATGTTGACGCTCTAGAATGCATAGGCGAAGGAGGACGTGCCCTAATTCCATCGGGGGTAGAAAATTTTGGGGAAAAGAAGTCAAGATGGGAACATACAATAGCTCATTTCTGAATACCTTCAAATCACTTAGAGTTCTGTCTGGTTTCCCGTAAAATAGTATAGTTTTAATTTCCAAACAGGTTTGGTCAAAAAGTCAATAAAATTAGTTACAGAAAAACCAAGATTGGACAGGGAATTTCTATCTAAGCCTAACTAATGGAATGGAAGGATAGATATATGGAATGTATTCATATATTCATATTTATGTATAAAATGAAAGCATAAATATATATAAAATTGCTTTCTTCATTTGGAATATTTTTGTTTGAGTAAATATGCTTGTGGATAAACCCTGTGTTTGCTTATACATAGTGTTCGTGAAACTTCCGTGAGTGAGTGTGTGTGTGTGTGTGTATATATATATCTCAGAGTATTTCAGTAGCTTATTCTTAATACTGTAATAACTGACATTGTAGCAGTTAGAGAGGGGATTTTTACTGAGTGGCGAGCTCCCTGCTTGAGGGCTTGGGTTTTTATTTTTCAAGGACATGAGAAGTCTAAAAGTTATTTCTGTTTTCACAGGTCATCTAAATAGCATCATCTGCTATTTTTTACCCTCTTTACTTGCATCTAGTATTCAGTATATGGTCGTTGTGGTCTATGTTGTTGTAACTTAGACACAAGTGAAGGTTTTGGGGATATTTTTTGGCGGGGAGTTGCATATGCAGCAGTAGGTCTTCAGGATGGAGAATAATGTATTTTGTTAGTTTCAAATCGTGCATGTTCTTATTTGTGTACTAGCCCTAAATTTGTTCAATAAAAACAAACCAAAAAAAAATAGCGCAAGCAAGCATGTGAAACCCCAAATGCACAGTGAAGCAAGGTACTGCACTTCTGGAAGTCCTTTTTATTTGTAACTCATTTTATCATCGAATAGATATATATAAGATCTTGTAAAGCAAGCAGTGGAAGCTGAAGTACAGTGTTTGAGAAGGAAAAAATAAGTGTAAGATAGGAATTATTTAATGTATATGTATACTTTAAAAATCTGTTTTTAAACAGTGTTTGAATTTGTTTGCCTATCAGTTCGGCTTTTGATATTATTTTTTTTTTCCACCCCCTGGAAGATAGGATATATTTAACACAGTATGGCTGATTTGCAGGCATTGGAACAAAGTTCTATTATTGACAGCAGAAGTGTTTCACTTTCAGCTACAGTGAATGGGAGGGACCTCTATAGAGTGTAACATCTTTCCTATGCATTTATTGCAGGGAAGCCAGGGCGACAGCAAAAACGCCAAGAAAAAGAACAACAAAAAAACCAACAAGAATAAGAGCAGCATCAGCAGAGCGAACAAGAAGAAACCCAGCATGCCAAATGTGTCCAATGATCTCTCTCAGAAGCTGTATGCCACTATGGAGAAGCATAAAGAGGTACTGTCAAAATACGCTGCGTAAAGAGATTTCATGCCTGTAAATCCAGGCATGATGATAGTCAGAACCAAAAAATCAGGAGGAGTAAAGCTTGTGATTGCGGTAAAACTTCTCTGTTGTGTAACAACAACATTTTGGAAGAGATTAGCCTAAACTAAGTTAATTAGATAACATTCGTAGCACACCATTACTGCAACAGAACATGAGCTTTTTCCTGCAAGATTATCTAACCTCATGGATTTTTTTTTTTTTTCCTCCCCCATTTATCTGCAGGTCTTTTTTGTGATTCATTTACATGCTGGGCCTGTAATTAACACTCTGCCTCCCATTGTGGACCCTGATCCATTACTTAGCTGTGATTTGATGGATGGGCGAGATGCCTTCCTCACCTTAGCCAGAGATAAGCACTGGGAGTTCTCCTCACTACGCCGATCCAAGTGGTCCACGCTCTGCATGCTGGTAGAACTACATACTCAAGGGCAGGATCGCTTTGTCTATACGTGCAATGAGTGCAAACATCATGTGGAAACAAGGTGGCATTGCACTGTCTGTGAGGTAGGTGTATATCACCAGAGATTTCTGCTCTCTTCTGCCCTACAGCCAAGCTCGACTTTTTTTTTTTTTTTTTAATATTGCCCAAAGTTCCTCCAAATTAAGCCTATCTTGATAAAAGGGCTGCTAAGCTTTAAGGGAAGGTGACTACCACAGTGGGGTATCTCTTCTAGAATAAGTGCCTTTAGTTTCTCGACATGGAAGACACCGGTACTCTGGAACGGCTACTGCTGCATCATTTATTCCACTATGGCTCCTCTGCATAGACAAGTTTTTAACTTGATTTTAAAGAACTTCAGAACAGGGTGGTAGGGTTTGACTGCATCAGGCTAGTCCGAACATGCAGGGCACTAGCTCATCCATGTTAAATGGATGTCCACAAGAGAAGTTAGCCTACCTTCCTGCAAGATAGCTTTCGTTCTGCTTTGTACGTGGTACTTCGTGTTGCGAGGAGCACAGCCAGGCACGTGTCCAGACTGCCGCAAAGCTGGGTGAGGAGACTGACACAGCTCTTTATCGTTGTCTCTTCGGCCCAGTATTAGAGGGTGCCTGCCCTTCAGGTCAGCCCAAATAATTGCTTCCTAGCCTGGCTCAATGCTTTTCATGACAAGTCCTTTTACAGCATAGATCACTTCCACTGAACTATGTTAGAGAGCTATTATGCATGGAGTTACACCAGTGGACTTGAGGAGGAGGTAGCCTCTACAGGGCTTGTGATGACCTGTGGCTGTAGCTGAACAAAAAAAAAATTTTGAATAAGTGCAGCCTAGTTTTTACACTGCAAGTTATTGCCAGGTTTGTGGTGAAAGTCTTAATTAATCCCTCTGAGGAAAGCATTGAACAGGGCTTCTTGAGGCAAGACTGCAGGAAATGGATTGAGCACACTCGGGGAATTAAGTAGTGGAATGAGGTATGGCCTTTAGGTTTCTTCTGGGTACTTCTGTATAAGGGAGTGCACGTCCTCCAGCAAAAAAAAAGGACAGGACAGTGAAAATGTGGGGAGTTGAACAGGTTTTCAGATCAGTATCAGTCTTAGCGTGAAACTTGCACTTGATTTGAGGGTCATTTTAGAGATTAAAAAAAATACATATTTCAGGGTAGTAATTATTAGTCAGTAATTACACTAAGAATAGCTAAATAGAGAGCAAAACTCTGTTTCTTAGGCAGTGACAGTAGGTCTGTTTTACTAGTTGGAGGTTTTGGCCCTCCTTATGTAGGCACCCCACTAGACATCACAGAAGAATAAACAGTTCCTGTCATCAAAAGGGGGAAAACAAAAAAACCAAATCCTGCAAGACTTTTTCATGTAATAAAGACACAACTACAGCCCTTATTGGCATTGTTACCCACTGTAGCCAAGACTTGTGATTGCAGGCTGGCTTTGCTGAGGCAGCTGACGTGGCTTCTGCCCTCAGCTGCCCAGCGCTCCCTGCCCCAAAGGTCCACTCCCACTGTCGTAGTGACTCCGTAGGCTGTGCAGCCATTTCTCATCCTCGGTGCACCAGGTGTAAATTGAAACAGGTGGTTGTTCACAGCACGTGGCTGTTGTCCTGCTTTTGTTCTGCTCTGTGTTTGTACCCACTGAAACCCAAAGCGTGCTTCCATGGCAGGCTCATGTTGCTCACCTAGCACCGCTCTTACTGTTCTGCTCTTTTGCTGGTATAGTTAGCACTCTGTAGACAACTGAACTCTGGGTTTTCTTTGCTTTCAGGACTACGACCTCTGCATTAACTGCTACAACACTAAGAGCCATGACCACAAGATGGTTAAGTGGGGCCTGGGTCTGGATGATGAGAGCAACAGCCAAGGAGAGCAACAGTCAAAGAGCCCCCAGGAGTCACGACGACTGAGCATCCAGCGCTGCATTCAGTCCCTTGTCCATGCCTGTCAGTGCCGCAATGCAAACTGCTCATTGCCATCCTGCCAGAAGATGAAACGGGTTGTCCAGCACACCAAGGGCTGCAAGCGCAAGACCAACGGTGGCTGTCCGGTGTGCAAACAGCTCATAGCTCTTTGCTGCTACCATGCCAAACACTGCCAAGAGAACAAATGTCCTGTGCCATTCTGTCTCAATATCAAACACAAACTTCGACAGCAGCAGATCCAGCATCGCCTGCAGCAGGCTCAGCTCATGCGCAGAAGGATGGCTACCATGAACACCCGAAACGTGCCTCAGCAAAGTTTGCCTTCTCCTACCTCAGCAACGCCTGGTACCCCTACACAGCAGCCAAGTACGCCGCAAACACCACAGCCTCCTCCCCAGCCCCAGCCTTCCCCTGTAAGTATGTCACCGGCTGGCTTTCCCAGTGTGTCAAGAACTCAGCCCCCTACTACTGTTTCAACAGGAAAACCTGCAAACCCGGTTTCCGCACCTCCACCTCCGGCTCAGCCTCCGCCGGCCGCAGTGGAAGCAGCTCGGCAGATTGAGAGAGAAGCTGCCCAGCAGCAGCAGCAGCTCTACAGGGTCAACAACATTAACAATGGTTTGCCTCCTGGGCGCCCAGGACTAGTAAACCCAACGGTGGGTTCAGTGAACCAGATGCAGCAAGTCAGCATGAATGTACCCCGGCCCAACCCTGTAAGTGGTCCAGTGATGTCCAACATGCAGCCTGGACAATGGCAGTCACCTCCGATGCCGCAGCAGCAACCAATGCAGCCAGGAATGGCAAGACCGGTTATGCCAATGGCAACGCCACAAGCAGTGGCTGGGCCAAGGATGCCAGGTGTGCAGCAGCCACCACGGAGCATCCCCCCGAATGCACTTCAGGACTTACTGAGGACCTTGAAATCACCAAGTTCTCCGCAGCAGCAACAGCAGGTTCTTAATATCCTTAAATCCAACCCTCAGCTTATGGCAGCTTTTATAAAGCAAAGAACAGCCAAATACGTGGCTAACCAGCCCGGGATGCAGCCGCAAGCAGGCATACAGCCCCAGCCTGGGATGCAGCAGTCGCAGACCGGCATGCAACAGCCAGGCATGCACGCTCAAGCGGGACTGCAGAACATGAACGCAATGCAAGCAGGAGTGCAGAGACCGAGCGTTCCTCCCCAGCAGCAAGGGATAGGAGCTATGAATCCCCAGGGACAAGCGATAAACATTATGAACCCTGGCCACAACCCTAGCATGGCAAACATGAGTCCACAGTACAGAGAAATACTGAGGCGGCAATTACTGCAGCAGCAGCAGCAACAGCAGCAGCAGCAAGGAGGGGCTGGCATGGCAGGAGGGATGGCAGGACATAACCAGTTCCAGCAGCCTCAAGGACCAGGAGGTTACCCTCAAGCCATGCAGCAGCAGCGGATGCAGCAGCATATATCGATACAGGGGGGGTCCATGGGACAGATGGCTCAGATGGGACAGCTGAACCAGATGGGCCAGCCCGGCATGGGGGCCGACGGCACTCCCAACATCCAGCAAGCGCTGCAGCAGCGGATCCTGCAACAGCAGCAGATGAAACAGCAGATAGGGTCCCCCGGCCAGCCTAACCCCATGAGCCCACAGCAGCACATGCTCTCAGGACAACCGCAGGCGTCTCATCTCCCTGGCCAGCAGATCGCCACCTCCCTCAGCAACCAGGTGCGGTCCCCAGCTCCCGTTCAGTCTCCCCGTCCCCAGTCCCAGCCACCACATTCCAGCCCGTCACCCCGGATACAGCCCCAACCGTCACCTCACCACGTCTCTCCCCAGACTGGTTCCCCCCACCCAGGACTCGCAGTCACTATGGCTAGCTCCATGGATCAGGGACACTTGGGCAACCCAGAACAGAGTGCAATGCTTCCACAACTAAACACCCCGAACAGGAGTGCGTTGTCTAACGAATTGTCTCTGGTCGGTGACACCACCGGGGACACATTAGAAAAATTTGTGGAGGGTTTGTAGCATTATGGGAGCATCACTTTTTTTTTTTTCCTTTCGTGTTCTTGGACATTTTGTACTGAAAATTCAGACATCTGGGTTGTTTTGAATCCTGGATGGAACTGCTGCTTCCTACACCTGGAAGAATGAATTGCTGTTTAAAAAAAAAATAAAAAAAAATAAAACAAACAAAAAAACAAACAACAAACAAAAAACAATACAAAGAATATATTTTTTTGTTAAAGCCAGGCTGTTAAAATATCTGGTCTCTTTTGTGGGTTTTTTTGGTTTTTATTTTTTTGTTGCTGTTGGCTCATACCTTTTTTTTAACGGGGAAAACAAGTTCATTATATTCATATTTTTTATTTGTATTTTCAAGACTTTAAACATTTGCGTTTAAAAGAAGAAAAAATAATATTCAGAAACTGTTTCCTGAAATAATGCAACATTATAATGTATCCCGGTAACTTTGACACGTTGCGGGAAGATTTTTTTTTTTTTTCTATAGTGAACTCTGCAGGCGTTTGAAGTATTACCCCGGGAAGATAGGAATTGACTCTTGCACACAAAAACACACATTGGCCAATGCCAAAATCCTTGTCTTGCAGATGTAGAAATTGTTGCTTTGTTTCTCTGATAAAACTGGTTTTAGATGAAAATAGGGATGATCACTCTTAGACCGTGCTGATTTGAATAGAGAAGAAGCATTCTTTTCTTTCTTTCTTCTGTGTGAAACTTGAAATGAGGAAAAGCAATTCTAGTGTAAATCATGCAAGCGCTATAATTACTATAAATAAGAAAATCCAAGAAGATTCAATCACTGTATAGAATGGTAAAAAAAAAACAAACTCATTTCTTACTTATAATATCATATTGTTAAATAAACTGTGTGCAACAGACAAAAAAGGGTGGTCCTTCTTGAATTCATGTACATGGTATTAACACTTAGTGTTTGGGTTTTTTGTTATGAAAATGCTGTTTTCAACATTGTATTTGGACTATGCATGTCTTTTTTCCATTGTATATAAAGTATTGCTTAAAATTGATATAAATTACTGAAGTTTTTAACATGTATTCTGTTCTTTAAAATCCATGTAAGAATGTTTAAGGTTTTTATTTATTTATATATTTTTTGATCATGTTCTTTGTAAGACATGGCTATGAATATTCACTCATTACCCGGAGCAGCCAGAGGCATCGATAGGAGTGGCACGATACACGGAGTATTGTAGGTAGCATGTCTGTTTCACAACACCCTTTAGTGGTTGTTTCCTTTTCGGGGAGGGAGAGGAGAAGGGAATGGTTCCCATACATTGACTATTTGCAGGTGTTCATCCATAAGGGTTAACTGGAATAAATTATTAATAGCCGTTGCTTTTTAAAAAACTGCATTAATTTAGAGAAGGATCACCAATGAAAGGAAAATAGAGAGTACTGAGTTAATTCTAGGCTAATTTATTTAGTCTACAGTAAAATATGAACCTATTGACTTTAACACTATTTTTCTGCTGTTAACTCTGAGTCTAGATTTGAGGGTTTTCTGTGGAATAAAAAATAACAAACCATGTACATGTTCCCTTTAATATCCTGTCACCATGCCCTCATGTTCGTGGGATACTTGCCCCTCCTCCCTGCACTGAATTCCTTTCTTGGACTTAAAAAGTCCAGGGAAGCTTTCCCAGCGTAGGTGTGAGCTAAAAGCACGACTAGCCTAAAATGCCATCTCTCGGACCTTGAGGCTTCTCGATTACGTGCGACCAACACGGGATTTGCAGCAAACCCAGCAAGGTATCCCACCCGGCAGCTGCTGCCGCTCCAGCGGGGAGCACCGGGCACACTTGGCTTTTCACGTTAAGTTAGCGCTTCCTCCAGCCTTAACGGTTTTATTGGAATGAAGTTGGGGGGGTGGGGGGGGGGGTGGAGAGCAAACAATTTCTCTCAACTTTTATCCCCGTACTGTGAAAATAGTAGTGCGCTGCGGCGCTGCTTCATTCTTTTTAACCATAGAGGGTCTCTGCTTAACTTTTCTTGCAAACTTTTAACTATTGTATCTTTTTCACCACCATTGGATTCATCTGCCCATGCAATTGTCTTCAGCAATTCAAGATGTCAAAATCTGGGGCTGGGGTGAGGTCAGTGAACACTAACCCAAAGCTTGTCCAAAAGAAATGGCTGTAAAAAAAAAAAAAAAAAAAAAAAAAAAGGTGGAAAGCCCTGATGCTGTGTCTCATGCTGTGTACTTAAAAAGAGGAAAAATACTATATTTGTGATCAAAAAGAGGAAACTTGAAATGTGCTGGTGTTTCTAATAAAAGCTGGTAAAACTGCTTGGATTGAAGGATGGTTCCACTTGGCTGGTGCCCGCCAGGAGCAGCAAAGCCTGACACCCAAGGTTAAGATAACTGCACTTGGTTTTGCTAATAGCTTTAAGTAGCATCCATTTTATAAATGCCGGCACTGCTTCCAGATTTGGATAAGCCGAGTCCTGTTCAGAGCGCAGAGAGGTGGCTCTTGGGCTGCAGCTCCCTTGGGTTCCCACTCCTGGGGAAAAGTGGAAAAAGCCAACCTGATGGGAAGCAAATACCGGAATATTCTTAAGTACAACCTGAAATGTGTTGAAAGCACAGAGCAAGGGATAGATTCAGATCTGATAACCCCAGCTTGATGGAGCAATTGTAGGTAAGGGCAGGTATTTTACCAGGGAGAGAAGCGCAAAGCTGAAGTGAAACACAAGGAGGGGCTGGGCTTGGTGTACAGCCCCTAGGGTCAGGGGGGCTTCACCCTGGTCTCCTTTGTCGATAGGAAATTTAGTGTATCTGAAGACTGGATGGGCATCTGATTTTTCAGGTCCTTGCCTGTGTTTTGGTGGGGAGGTACTGGCGATAAGGAACAGTGTCCTAGAAACACAAAAATTTATAAGGCAAGAATGCACTGAAGATCGGGGCAGGATTTTTATCACCGGAGGGGGTGGCTAAGACCTTCCCCCTTACTGAATTCTGGAGGGGAAGAAGGTGCTTAAATCCGAACATTGAGCTGCAACAACTTGGTTCTCTACTCTTCTTTTCTTTGGCTGCCTGCCGTGCTCTGCTCTCTGCCGCTGGCTGTCCTGACTTTGACCAACGCTGCTACCACAGCAGGCTGTGAATGCATTTCTCCTTGCTGCAGACACGGGAGCTGAGGTTCACCTCGGTTGCTCATCGCTGTCCCACCAGGCCAGAGACCTGCCCACGGCAAGTGTGTAAGTGCTCCCTGCTCTGGTCTTCCACCTGGATGCTCCAGAGCGAAGGGATGAGGGTCTGACCGCAGCAGTGGGCTGAGGAAGAGAAGCCCTCCTGCCAGGGGTACAGCACTTAACAAAAAGTAACCCCGCTGGGGACAGCAACCCCGCTGGACACTGTAGGAAGCCAGAAGTGGTGATACGTGTCCGCAGTTGCAGCAGTGGAACAATCCTTTGAGTCAGTGGCAGTGTACAGCGGTAGGTGAAGGCAGTTAATGGCTTACAGGGTGATTGGAGTGTGCACCAGGTGCTGCTTCCAAAGCAAAATACAGCCGCTGTCTGGAGCTGGTAGCTGGGGGAGCACAGCAGAGCACGCAGGTTGCTGTGCAGGGGCCATCTGTCCTTCCCTGTGCTTCTTCTCCCCAGCTGGGAACATAAAGTGGGGAACAGGGTGATCTCTGCCCTGCCCTCAGTGCGCTGCCAGGGCAGTGATTGAAGACAGTAGGTGCCAACCGCCAGATAATCAAAATGAGCCCGAACAGAGGGGAGGGTCTGTACCAGATCCCCTGCAGTCCCCAAGCCTTCCCTGCAGGGACACACTTCATGGCTAAAGGGTCAAAGTGGACCCGAGGGTGATGCAACACACGGTGAGGTAGGAGGAGGACTTGGGTGTTTCACAGCAGGTACAAGAGCTCTGGCACGGTGTTGTGGCAGAGTGATGCTCAGGAGTGCTGTGGAGTCAGCTGGAGGCAGCAATGAACGCAGCAGTAGGAGGGAAGTGTTTGAAACAGGCTTAGAAGTCATTTTGGTTTTGGCCACAGCACAGGGAATCTTGAGGAGGGGCTGAGGTTGGCTCCAGGTGGAAATGCAGCCCAGCAGAAGGGTGCCAGAGTGATGCAAAGGCTCACGCTGGGTTTGTTGCACCTAATCCATAACATCCAGCACCGCACAAACCCCACTGCATGCAAGTGTTTCATAGATGCAAACCTCCAAAACGACATGCAGATCGGCATAGCCCCAAGGATAAGTTGCAAGCACAAGTGCATTGCACGCGTAACTTTTCCAGCCAGTTCCCCTGAGCCTGGAAATTACAAAGCTGGCTGTTAGGTGGTCACCGTTCCCTCCTGAAGGCCCTCGTCTCCTCTGTCTGGAAGTGGTTAGCACTCACTGAAATGAGACCTGCTCGATCTTTTATTTTTAGCTGTGGTGTTCCTTGAGGCCAGGCTTTGCTCTCATGCACGTTCCAAAATCGTGTCTCAGCGGAGCGGTTTATTTCCTCTCTCACCCCATCCAAAGCCTTTCTCTAGTACCTTGGCCCTTTAGGTCTCAATCATCTACGCTCACAGCAGCCCCAGGAGATGAGGGATTTCAGAGAAATGGGAAAATGAGATATTAAGCAATTTGCCCAAAGCCGAGCAGGGGAGCCTGCCCACGGTGCAGCACGCAGGGGGCTTCCTAAGAGCTGCTCCCCGCCCGGCGCAGCCTCTCCTTGGCCCTCTCGGTCCCCTCCGTGGGGAGGTCGGGGAAGACGTGGTGCACGGAGCTCTGCCGGCTCCGATAGCCGAGCTCCTGCTGCAACCTGTTGAGCGAAACGGGCTCCCTGCAGCGAATACCGGGTCATTGGCGGTGAGATGTGCCCGCGGGTGTCTGGACAGGGGGAGGCGGGTGGTTTTGTAACCTGTGTCTGGCTTCCCCTCGCTAACGAGTCCTCGGGGTCCACGAGACACAGAAGGGATTTTACCCATGAAAACGGGAAAGGTTTGGAAGCGGTGTCCTGGCCTTGGCGCCCACAGTTACAACCTCTGTCACAAGATGGAGAGCCCTGAAAGCCCAGAGCAGAAGGAGCCTCTGGCACGGGCTGGGATCAGCTTCGCCGCCGCTCACGTGGGGCGGCCCGGGCCGGGCCGGGCGCGGGGGAGCTGCGGGCCGGCCCCACGGGCGGGTTCTCCCTCGGGGGCCCGGGCAGGGCGCCTCGTCCCGCAGCGCGGGGCCGGGCGGCGGCTCCGCCCGAGCGGGCGCCAAATGGTGGCCGCGGCCGGCGGCGCCCGCAGGAGGAGGAAGGCGGGAGGGGAGGAAGGGTGGCCGCAGGGGTGGGGAGAGGCGGCGGGCGGTGCCCCCGCGCCGCGAGGACGGGGCTGCGGGGACACCCCGCCCCCGCCGTCCGGGCGGCAGCCGCGGCCCGGCGCGTGACGGAGCGCGGCGCGGCGCGACGTGACGTGCGTGCATGCTCCCCGCCGCGTGACGCCATCGCCGTGCGCCGCCGGAAGAGCGGGGCGGCGCGAGGCGGGTGTGCGCGGCATGGCGGCGGCGGCGGCGGCGGCGGCGCGGCGGGGACGGTGCTTCGCGGCTCTGCTGCGCCCCGGGGCCGGGGCCGGGGCCGGGGCGCCGGCGCCCGCAGGTGAGGCGCGGGGGGCGGGAGGCAGCGCGGGGGGCTCTGGCAGGGCCCCGCCCTCCGGCCCGGCAGCCCCCGCAGCCGTAAGCGCCGGAGCCGCTGGCCGGGAGGCGCGCTCGCGCAGGCTTCCCCGCGGTGTGAGGCGTGCCCGGGCTCACCCGCTGGCCCCCGCCGGGCGGTTCCGGCACCTGCAGCTCCCGCACGGCGCGTTCAGGCCCCCTTCCTGGCTCGTACCGGGTATAGAGCACGTCCAGGTTCACCTGCTGGCTCCTGCAGCGCGTTCGTAGCCGGGAGAGGAGCAGAGGGCAGCGGCCTTTCTGTTCCCTGGCCGTTCCGGTACTGGATAACCCGACAGAAGAGCCTGAAGGGTTTGTGTTGCCCACGGGTGTGCTCAGGATTTCACCCAAGAGACCTGGTGACGCTGAGGGCTGAGAAAATCCAAACTCTTGAGGTCTCAATCACGGGATGTAGCGTCTGATCGAGGCCATAGTGTGTGGGTCTGGAAACGTGCTTGCGAGTTGTCGTTAACCGAAGCACGGTGAGAAGCTTCCTGCGTGTCTTCTCTCTCTCCCAGCTGCGAGCAGCCCGTGCTCTGCTCAGTATGCCCTCATCTGTTGTCTGGCTCCCAATCGACAAATCTGTAAGTTGTCAGTGTGGTCTGTGGTTTCCCTGTGGGTTATGAAGAGAAAATGTGACAGAGGAAATCACGTGACAAACAGGGTCGCTATCAGGGTCAGATTGTTAGATTTATTGTGCCATCGAGTGCCACTTCGGTGTTTCTAGGCAATTCGGTTCTTCCACCACAGAAGTCCCCAGTGGCTAACAAGCATCCGTGTCTGAGAAGGAAGCCAGGTGCCTCCGTTGGGTTAGCTGTACTCCAGCAGAGCCAGGGTTTTATTCCTTAACCTGTCATTCAGGTCTTTCAGGGGCAAAAAACAGTGAGCAGAAGCTGTGTGGGGTGGAAATGAAGAGGGAGGAGCAGGAGCTGGTGTCCTTTCACTTGGATGCAGGCAGAGATCCCTGGCTGCGGGGACGGCCGTCTCTTCCCTTTGGCCGGGCGAAGCTGGCAGTGTTGTCTCTTGGCTCTCACAACGCTGAAGGCTAAAGCTGGCGCAGAGTTTGATTCCAGGAGATGTGTTGGGGTGAGCAGATTGGTGGGGGACTCTCTTCTCCCTAGATTTGTACAGGATTTGGTGCCCAGGTAGAGACCCCCTTCTTCTAACAAGATCTGAGAGGGAAGCCTGTTATTGCTAGTGCTCTTCTTTGCACGAGCATCCTCGGGCTTTTGACTGCACAGCAATCAAGCTATTACGGTAATTTCTGCTGACCTAAATTCTCCTCTTTGTTTTGAGCCACCTACTGCCTTTGCGCTTGATTTCCCATCCTAAATTTCTAACTGACATTTGGCTTGGCTAAACGCTCGCTGCAGTCCTTTTCCCAGGAGAGGCTGTGTTTCCTGGGGGGTGGGTTGGGTTCAGGAATCGCTGAGGCATACTGGTGCCTGGATTGGAAGGAGCCCCTGAGACCAAGGGTCCTTCCCTTTTCTGTGGCATGTTCCCCGTGTGCAAAGCCGGTCTGTGCTCATATGCACAGGATCACTTAGGATTCACGGAGAACTGGAAGCTGGAGAGTAACGTGGGTATCTGCCAAATTTTATGGTGCAGGTGGGGCAGTGGTGTGAATAAGAAGGTATGTGGACTGTGATAAAGCTCAGCATTTGGTAAAGTCAATATAAAAAGACCTGATTTGCCCCAGCACATCGCAGCACTCAACCGGGGCAAGAGCCGTTCCTTCCTTGTCTCTTGGTCTTAGGAATTTGCTTCTTGGGCTCGTTCTGAGCGTCACTTTACCCTCTTAGCTGAGCGGATACTTTCTCAATGGCTTTTGTGTGCCGATAATTGTGGGTTTATATCCAGAATTGTCCGGAGCCTTTCCCCTGCTGGCCAGGCAAGGGCTCTACAGGAGACAAACGGTCTGAAGATGCTGCCGCTTGCATTTAAAGAGCCTTGTCTCCACCTGGCACAGGACGGGCTGTTAATTAAGGATGGTAAGACCAAACATCACCCAAATCCAAAAATAGCTTCTGAATTGATTGTGCTTTAGAGGTAGGGAGACAAAAAACATGAATACATGAAAAATTATAAATAGCTGTAGTTTCTAGAGCCAGCTAGTGTTTCTGGGCTGGGGGGGGTGACCTCTTTATTGGCTCCAGGGCCTTGCTGCCTGGAGATCTGATGATAGAAGTGGCCTTAAGGTCAGCACGGAGCTGCTGCTGATCTAATTCTCTTTTGGATCCTGGAGTCAGGGAAGGAGCAACATTCCCTCCTTTATTTCTGCTGGTTGGGAAACGTGTGTGTGTGCGTACGTACAAGTGCAGATTTTTCAGAGTGTCCTACACTATCTAGCATAAAATAAGCATAAAATATGTAAACCCTGTGTAAATGCGTAAATAAAATATGCAAACCCTGGGCCAATTCAGGCCCTTCCTCTCTGAAGGTCGACAGGCCGGACAGCCACACGGTGAGTTCTCTGCCTCTTTCCGCTGTAGTCGCCCGGGCTGTTTTCCTTGTTGCTTTCTCAGATGAGCCCAACAAAGGCAGTCAAATGGAGGATAAAGAACGTGTCCTGTGGTAATGCGGCAGAACTGTTTGTGACGCAGAGAGCGAACAGTTATGTGTGTAGGAGGTGTTCAGATGCATTAAGAACTATCTGTGGGCTCTTTTCTTTAAGGGCAGAATGACTGGGGAGTAATTCAAGCTTCTGGCTGGAGAAGTGCATCTTGATTCAAAGCTTTCTGTGAGGAAGAGGAGGAAGAATGAGGACTGACAGCCTCCTTGAGCAGCTCTCGGGGATGAGGTGCAGGACCCAGAAGCACTGTTAAGGCTCAGGGGTTCATGTTCATATGATCTGGAGTGAGAGCCCAGCCTGAGCAGCAAAACCTGCTCTCGCTGACCGTACTGGCTGTAGTACCTGCTAAGGTGGGCAGGAGGTTTGCGGAGCACTTGTGAAGGGAGCCAGAGATCCCCCAAGATGAGCTGGAGTATGACGAGGGATGTTGGTGAAAGGGCTGGGATGCCGAGTTCACTCAAGGGCTGTGACAAGGTGGAGGAAGGTTCAGGAGGGAGCTGAGCTATCCCAGCATGTCAGCTGGACTGGAGGGCTGTAGATGGCCAAAAAAGCTGATTCCAGGGAGGTCACAGGTGCACTGCAGGGACTGTCACCATGCCGGTGGTTTTCAGTTCAGTCTTTGGGTGTTTTTGTAGGTATTTGTCTAAAGAAAGGACACCTTGAAAATGTGGCTTTTGCAGGCCTGGGCTGTAGGGTTTGTCTGCTTTCCTTGCTTGATGAAACAGCGTGCAAGCACAGAGTGAGTCGTAAGAAAAGCCTGGGCTTGTCACCGCTTCCAACCACTTCTGTTGCTTATCCAGATTCCCCCCGCTCTGCCCAGGCCATCCTGGTTGCTCCTCTGCCTCCCAAAACAGCCCCATCCATTTATGGTCATTGTAGGGTTGGGGAAGGCCAAGTCACTGCCTGCCCCCAGCGCAGCTGCATGTTCAGATCATAGAATCATGGAGTCATTTAGGTTGGAAAAGACCTTGAAGATTATCGAGTCCAACCGTATCCGCACCCTCCGGGCTCTTACCCTGGTACAGGCCATCCTTGCTACAGTTCAGAAATCACACCAAGTAACTGGCTTTGGACAGAGCTCTGTAGTGCTGTAAATGAACTTTTTGTGGCCAACAGAGAGAAGACTGTTCAGTTCACCTGGGCACAATGGAAGGAGGAGAACTGGGAATCCCAGTCGTTGACCGGGCTCATGCCATTTCCTGACTAGTGTCTCATTTTCCCCACTGATTGCTTTGTTGACTAGTGGCTTTGTTGCTGCATGTGCTGGTTATCACAGAGCTGGCTTTGTTGGAGGATGTAGTCCCTGTGCTCTGATAACTGTGCTCGGACAGTCAAGGGCCAAATATTTATTGCCATAAAGTAACTGCTCAGCTGGCTGATAGGGGGCAAACAGGGCTGGCTGGACTTGTTCTTAGATATGGGAGTGAGCTTGTTGTAAAGGAGCTGGTTACCATCAGCGGGATGAAAGTGAGCAGGAGGAAATAGATTTTGGTGCCTAGAGGCTTGCCTGATGGTAAGTGGTAGTACAGCATCCAGGGAAGCTGCATGTGCAGCAGAGACGTCTCCTGGAGGTGCAGGGTGCCTTGCTTGCACCAGGGTTTTACGTTTTCACTGGCAGTAATGTGCGAGTTGAAGCGTTCCCTGTTGTCTTCAGCTTGACCAGGTAACAGAAATGAAAGCTGCAGACTGCCTCTTTCTCACCAGTTAGTTCATTGTGAAAGCTGCTAATTGTCATCTTCTGGCAAGAATTTTAATTCAGAAGAAACAGGCTAAAGTACCAACTTGCCCTTCTTATGCAGTGAAGGCAGTGCTGGGGGGGAAACAGTGGGTGTTTAACTGCGAGGGAGCTTCAGTCTTGCTTGCACAGTTTAACTCCCCACAGGATTGCTTAAATGGGACCTTTAAAGAGTGCTACTGTTGCTGCTGATACTTGTGATTTATACTGAAATAGCTTGAATTGTGTCTTCTAGCAAAAGGAGCAGCATGTCTCCAAAGACAAATACTCTGTCGTTGGAGTCTCCGGTACAACATTCCTGCCACCAGCATTTCTGTTGTCCGGATGTACAGCACGCAGACAGCGGAGAACAAGGAAGATGAGCCCTTGCACACCATCATCAGCAACACAGAGAATGTGAAAGGTGGGCATGCACACAGTGTCTTGTGGGAGCACTCTTGGGGTGCAGGCAGACCCAGGACAATGTCTGGGTGCAGCTGTAGCCTGACTATGAGGGCGAGCCCTCTGCAGTAGTGATTCTGCCTCTGAGGAGGTGCAGGTATTGGTCATTGCATCCTAGCTGGTAGGCTGCAGTTTGAATCTGTATTGCACTGTCACCTCCCCAAAACCAGAATGTGTAAATGGCCTTTACTGAGAAATGAGGCCGTCAAGACTGCGGCAAGAAGTTGCATCTGTGGGCTTAGCCAGGCAATTGATGGTCATCCATATGTGTAGAGGCTCTGCAGGCACTAGAATTTGCCTAAAAAGAGACTTTTTGTTCCAGAAGCAAGCTGTGCCTGCCCAGGTCATTGCTGTGGATCATGGAGGTCTAATGAGTGGTGTCAACCTTTTAGTTAGAATAAATTGCTTTGCACACCTCCAGGGAGAGGTGCTTTGAAGCAGAGTCACGTCAGTTATTCAAGCACAAAAATAGCATCTTAACTCCGTGCTCCCGTGGCCTTCCCATGGCCTTTCTGGCAGGTACTTTGGAGACTGCCAGGCTGTGAAGCCCCCAGTGGGATTGAAGCACTGCTCCTGCTGCTGTACACACCCTGGCTTCACCCCTGTCACTGGGGAATGTAGGTCCTCGCCAGCAAGGCATGGCAGAGGTGATGTGTGACCCGTGGCTTCCCCCATGTTCCTTCAGGGTTCTCTAATGCCTTTAGCAGGAGAAATGCTATTTTTAAAAGGTCAAGGATGGTCTTTCCGCTGAGATGTTTTGTAGTGTTATTCTTTCTGCGGAAAGTTCTCTTTCTGGGCACAGCTGCCTGCCTGCATAGGTGGCTGTACATATGCACTCCCTTGCCTGCTCCACAGAGACATTTGAGAGTCTGCCTTTTTCTGCTTAAGGCTCTGAGTATTGTTTGGGCACGAAAAATGCTACCTGGCTGTGGAAGGTCTTGGAGCAGGGCAATTGCAGACAGTTCCCTTGAAAAATCAAGTCACGGAAGAGTATGGAAGGCAGGCTATAACCCACGGGAGGCACTTGAGAGAGTGGTTGGGGATTGCATGGATCCACTCATTAGGAACAAGGGGAACCACCTTTCACTTCTCGTTCACTCATTGCTCTGCAGCCCAGACATGGTGACCAATGTGCCGGTACTGCAGGCTTTGACTGCCTTGAGGTTTCTGTGCAAGGAGTTGAGGTGCAGAGGCCGAGTGTCTGCTTGGCAAAGCGTGCTGCCTCATAGGGGTGTGTAAACAGCACCTTTGTTGTCATCCCATTGGAGGCCACAGCTACCTGTGCCCCATCCTGCTTCAGGCTTTTCACTCCTGGGAAGCTGAAGCACGTGGCAAGACTGCAATTCTGTCTGCCTTCCTTCCCAAGAGGACCCTGGTGAAGTGCCTTAAGGTGTGTTTGTGATTTTATTCTAGGTGCAGCCTCTAAACATGAGTTTCAGGCCGAAACAAAGAAACTGCTGGACATTGTCGCCCGTTCCTTGTACTCTGAGAAGGAGGTAAGGAAACCACTACTTGCTGGTGGATTTTCTGTTGGCAAAGACCTGTCTCTGTCAAGGGTTACTTTCGAAATGGTTTTGGTGGGAGATTGCCTGCTTAGTTTTCCAGCAAGTCCTGTGCTGTTTGCGTGGCATGCTTTCTTGAATGACGTTTTCTTAAGATACCTTGAAAATGTGTTTTCAAAACAATTTGTAAGTATGGCCAGGTAACTCTGTGAGCCTCAGAGCCTCTGCACTTTAGTACTGAGTTCAGACAAACTGTTCTAGCAGATAATGGGTAAATGCAGTTCTTTTTCTAGCAAGCTGAGAATTAGTTTGTGAGTAGGCAGTGAGTTCCCAGGTCTCTGGGAGTCCCGTGCAGCGGATGAGGCCAGGCTGCAGTGTCAGGTTGTGTCTCGTCCCCAGGTATTTATCCGGGAACTGATCTCCAACGGCAGCGATGCGCTGGAGAAACTGCGTCATCGGCTGATGGCAGAAGGGAAGGCCTTGCCAGAGATGGAGATCCATCTGCAGACGGACAGTGGAAAGGGAACCATCATGATCCAGGTACCTCCCTTTGGTAACAGGAGAGCATTATTCCCTGCTGCTCTCATCTAGAGAGCTCTCATCTAGCCTTTGTCCTGTGAGTAGGATCAATGGAAGCTGAGTGGCAGCACAGTCCTGTGGGTTCCCAAGCCTGCCTGAAGAAGTGTCTTGTCTTCAGCTGAACTCTGGTTCATGAGGCTGTAACCTCAGGATTTGATAAGAAACCACCAATTGATCTGCTCCCCACTTACTCCCATAGGAAAATTTGCTGCTCCTTCCTTCTCTATTAGGAACTACCAGTAGCTTTTATCCCAGTCTGGTGCACTTCTTGGGTTGTGTTTGCATTTCTCACTCATGGAAAAGTTGGGAGTCTGGCTTCATCCTAACCTTTGGGGAGGAATTCTGTCACCTCCTTAAGTCAGAGGTGTTACATGGTAGCTTGCACACCTTCCCTCTCACCTCAGTCTCTGGGAGATACTGGGGTGAGAAGAACCTCCCATTGCTGATCGTCTCTATCTCCTCCTGCTCCAGGACGTGCCAAGTCCAGCTGATGCTGAGCCTCTGCCCTAACGGGCAGGTGGGACTATAGATTGTGGCAGTACCAGAGCACTTGGCTGTCCTTCTTTCTGCAGCCCTGGCTTTGATTGTTCCCTACTGGTGACAAAATGCTTAGCAGGAGGGGGGTGATCAGTGTAAGTGTGCTCACCTGTGGGACTCAGTGCGGTGAGGGAAGGTGGAGCTGGTCCTTCTCTCTGTACTTTGATTGCTCTTGTTCGTGGCTGTTGTCCTGGTTGGAAGGCTGAGGCTCAGTTTTGGTGTGTTCTTGGCAAAGTTCTTAATGGAAAGAAGGCAAACTGGTAACTTCCCTCGTGGAACAGTGTCAGCTGTGAGAGTGTAGCTGTGGACTAATCTCAGGAAAGCAGAGAAAGAGGCAGAGAGCAGTGTGTAAGTGAAGGCTGACCATAACAGGTCTAGGGGAGATGTGGCACAAAGCATGTGATGTGATAATTTTCATGTGGGACAGAAGCACTGGCTGTTAGAGGCTGCTCAGTTATTTTATACTTCTGTTTCTCTGCAGAATAAGCAGCTGCGGTTGCCATGGGGAAGTTAGCGATCGTCAGTGTGCAACACAATCATCAACCCAAAGATTCTCAAACTGTAATGCAGAGGCTTTGCTATTCCTATCGCACCTGACTATTGCATTTTTCTGACTGCTGTGTAACACTGATTCTTTAACGAGCTCTCATGTAGCCCCAAGTACGCTGTCATTCCTGTCTTGCTCTCGTCTTTCCCTTTTGAGATCGTAGGGGACGCGTAGCCTCTGGCTCCATCAAGACATTCTTACAACCCATGTCCTGTAACTGTGGAAGCTCTCCCCTTCTTCGGCAGTTTGGTTAAGAGACCTGTTTGCCCACCTTGGAGATAGGGTGCATTTGACGTCATACCCAATTAGATGTGTTAAGGATTTGTCTTTTTATAACCCCCTACCTGGCTGCCTGTGCATCTCTAATGCAACTAAATGAGTCTTAACTAGGAGGCTTTTGACGGCAGCAGTACTGCACTCGGAGAGGGGAGAGAGAACAGCGCTACTCCAATCTCTTTTAATAGGTTTGCCTTCTCAGTAGTACCTAAAGCTCCTTACCTCCAGTGAAGGGTTTATTTATAACCTCTTGAAGAAACACACTGCATATAACAGTTGCTTTGAACAAGCCTCATTCAGAACATTTCCCTACCTTTCAGGAATGCAAAGGTGCAAAAAAACTTGCCTGCAAGGATTGAGGCAGAGGTGGACCCGTCCCTTAGTCTCTGTTTTGTTTTCTGTGCTCACTAGGACCCACCAAAACAGAAGCAGCAGGTCTCTCGTGTGATCTGTAGCAATGGTCGTGCCGGTTTTTTTCTAGAAAGGTCCCATTGTCTTGCCCTGACCCCTAGGTCCTTCTCCTCAGATCTTCATGCTGCTTTTGGCCCCTGGATCTGCTGGATCTCTCCCCTCCCCTTCCAAGCCTTGTAGCATCTCTTTATGTCTCGCTAATTGAGAAGAGGCAGGACTGTAATGGGTGATGGTGTCTGTTGCAAGCGTGTTCCTGGGGGAGATTATCTCGCTCCAGTAAAGGACTACTTTCATCTCTGCTAAGTGACTGCAGTTCTGCTTACTTCTCTGCCAGGACTGAATTTCAGTCGTAAGTGTAGAAGACTCAGAATTTTAATATGGTGTTCTCATTCAGGGTTATCCTACCTAAGCATTGTAGCTGCTAAGAGGGAGATGTTCACTGTCTAGTTCACTGGATTACACCACCTTGGTTCCTTCACCAAAGTCCTGTTTTAGCAAATTCCACTGTTTCCTCCACCCCTTTGAAAACTGCCTCATTCCGTTTCTAGGACGGCTCCATCTGGTAGCAGCCACAGCCTGTAAGGTCACATCTCTTAAGAAAATCCACTTGAAAATGTTAGGGGTGTGTTTTCAAGAAGGACAGATCTGCAGAGCGCTGCAGTTCTGCATGCTAAGCCTTTACAGACATGTTTTTGGACCCTTTGAGGTGGGAAGAGAGAACCCCTTACAGACTCCTCAGCCTTGTGACCACAGAGCTCTCCTTCAGCACGGGCACAAGGCTGTGGCGCTTGGCTGTGGTGCAGTCGGGGTTGCTGCTACGCAGCTCTGCCATACTGCTGTGTCTGGCGGTAACCCTGTGTTTGTGTGAGCTCAGGAGCCAGAGCCGTTCTCGTTGCTGATCCTTAATTTAGGGCTAGGACAGTGCTAGCAGTTTAGAGGAAATTGTTTGGAACGTTTACAGAGCTAATAGCTGCTGCTGCTGAGTGAGGGAGTGTGACTGCTGTTTTAGAACGGGTAAGTGGCGTAATTGCTGCCAGAGCTTGGGCTGCTCAGTTCTCTTTGCTGGGCTTTCTTCTCACTGTTGCAGTCATCCAAAATCAGTGTATGTGAAGCCACAAAATAACAAGTTTGCTGTGTTTGGGAGGAGTTAAAATGACTGCAAACACCACTCCTCCCTGCAACAGCTCCCTGTATCACTGAGCAGATCTCTCCTGGCTTATGAGTTATAAACAGTCTGCAACAAGGAAGGACTGGGCTCTGAGGCTCTCATAACGAACTGATATGTTTGGGCTTTAGCAGCTCAGTGCAGGTGCACCCGCGTGTCCAACAGAGCTTGGTGCAGGTGGGGAGCTGGTCCCCCTCCATGCTGGGTCGTGTCCTGGCAGCCACCCTGTGCTACCAGGCTGCAGCAGAGAGAGGGTTACGTCCTTAGCTGTGTGCAGCATTGCAGCATCCATCTGCCATTCGGGCTTGAGGAAGCAGGAGATGGGCAATAATGCAGGTAGAGATGGAGGGGTAAAGCTGTCTGTACTTGGGCAAGCTTTAGGTGGAATTAAGCTTACGGAAATGTGCCAGTGATTGCAGGGGTGGGCTAGAGCTTCCAGTTGTTGCATCATCTTTAACAAATAAGCTAGGGAACCAGAAATATAAACGCATCTCAAATAACTTGCAGCCTAGGGAAGGAAGCGCAGAATCTTTTCTTTTTTTCCTCTTCATGCCAGAATAGGAGCATGTCACATTTAAAAATGGGAAATTCAAAGTGGATAAAAGGAAGTACTTTTCTGAACGGCGGGTATTTAGACCTGGACAAGTGGAGGCTGAGCCTGTAGCAATGCTCAGCATTGTTGAAAATAATGTTAACACAGGTGTTGGAAAGGAAAGAAAACCTCAGGCTCTCTGCTTTGGACGGCTCCCATGTACTAGCCCAAGATTTCCTTGTATCTGTATACATCACTTTTTTTTGTGCCTTCCATTCGTGGCTGCTGCAGGTGCCATACTCGTTCTAAACCAGAACGCTGCTCCAGTGCGGCTGCCGTCCTGGTCTTGTGAATTTTAAGTCTCTTTAAGCAAGGTATTTAAATAACAGGGGGGACACTTGTTAATTGGACATTTTGGGATTTTATTACCTTATCAGTTGGTGAAAGCAGCATGTCCTTATTTTCTAATGTAGTCTGGGGTCTTCTGATGCCCCATTGAGATTTTGCACTGAAATAAGTGTTTCAAGTGTTTGTTTTGCAACAAAGCGAAATGAAAGGCACAGTAGCTCAGACATGTACCTCTAACTGCAAGCATTCTTTCAGATCCACCTGCGGCAAAGGCAGCAGTTAATGGATTGTGTGGTGTAACGAGGCTCTGCAATGCCTTAAATTGGGCTTAGGTAATGAGCAAAGATGTTACATTGCCTAGGTTCTTGTTCACCAGCTAAACTAAGCAATTTGTTGTTTTAAACTAGATTTGTTGCTGTAATTATGTGCAGTTTGTTTCTGCGTTACCAAAAAGTATGATATGAAGATAAGAGCTGTGGACTGACTGATTTGATGAGACAGGTAGTGGGGCCGAAGGTGTTCGTTTATCCCTCCGTCAAGGAAGGCGGAGGTCCTCCAGGCTGCGGAGCAAACACAGGGGATTTCATGGTGAGGTATTTCATGGTACCTCATCCTGAGGTACTACATGCCCAGCAGTTATCCAGCTGTCATTACACAGAATGGTCTCTGTTTGCAAACGTCCAGCGCCTCTGCCACAAAGGTTAGAACAAAGTGCAGAGAAAGCACAAAAGTCCCGTGCAGTTCAGCAGCAGGCTTTGTATCTGGGAGGTCTCCACACATGAAAAAGATGATAAAATCAATGCTCAGCTGCTGTCTCTTCAGGGTAAATGTTATTTAGTTTAGAAGTGTAGTTCAACAAGTGTGGCCATAGAGCTTTTCATAGTCCCTCAGAAGATGGGGTGAAGGTCTGTAGCCTGTTGTGTTGTCTTGCAGAGGGACAGGGCCATAGAGGGGATGGTTCGGGGGGAGGCTGTTTACTCTGCACCCTAAGAAGTCCCAGAAGGGAAATTCAACCAGATGAGTAGATTTGTTGTTCTGCTGAGTAACAGAAGGGCTTCTGTAATTAACCATCAGCTAATAAGAGTGTCAGTGCAGAGAACTCCATTTCATGCTATACAGTGGTTGGTTTCCCTAAGCTGTGGAGGAGCATTTGGCACTTTGGACTCTGAACATATCCTTCATGTCTTGTAATTTGTGAAGCCTTGTGTACAATTTGCTTTGTGCTTTTACGAATAACACTGCTGTGGCTGTTTTCAGCCTGACAAAACTTTTCTTGCAGACTGAAGGGAAGGCTTGAAACTGCCTGCAAGGGAAGAAAAGTTGTAGTGTTGTAAAAGTTGTAGAAAAGCAAGGAGCAACAGCAGTCCTTGCATTTAGGCTGGTCAATTGCGGGTAGAAAGTGTTTGTAGAGGGTTCTGTGATGACACTGTGGTTCCTGGCGAAGACACCTAGAGGCCAAGCAGCAGCCTGTGCAGCGCGGAGCGCTGTGAGAAGGCAGTGGAAGTCCCACCAGCTCCTTCCTTGGATTTCATGGAGCTAGCGCTGCCAGCACTTGTGTCGGCCCAGCCCAAGGCAGGCTGTTCGCGGGCAGGTTCGTTTGCTTCCCATCGCTGAAGAGGGCCTGCTCTGCAGAAGCTGAGCTCCCGTCTCCCTGCTGCCACTTTATTCCCCATTCCCTGCAGCAGCACCATCTGCTGAAGGGAGCCGAGAAGCGCAGTGTGAAGGCCAGCTGCAGGAAAGCCGTACGCTGCAAGAGCGGTTTGAATCTTGATGGCGTTTTCATCGTAATCCACCCAGGTGTTTTCCTGCAGTAGGAAATGTCTGCTTTGCCAGGATCTTTGGCCGGCCACTAAAAGGATGCTTTCCGCTTTCTTTATTAGCGGCTCAGCGCTCTTGGAGGAGCAGACCATTTTGAGCCGTGCTGTCTTTGTTCATTGCGATTCACCCTCATCAAACTAGTCTTCAGGAATTGTCATTAAGCATTTTGCAATAAGTTTGGCAGGGAGTTCGGAATTCAATAGCCAAATAAATTCACAGGGTAGGGATATTTTTTTTTAACGTACTGGAATTTGGGAATGACATGCTGTGCTATAAATAGGAGTGGATCAGAGGAGTTTAGAGTTCTGTTCAGCGTCTGGCATGAACAAAACCTGAACCAGATGCTGAAAACTTTTCGTTCTGGCTTTTTCTTCCCTGGGGGAAGGGACCATGTCAGATTCCTGAGATTTTGCCATACCCTGTTTGTTTTTCCTGGCTTTTCATCTCCCACTGTTGCGATCTTACCGGGCATCATCCTCCTTCTCAGCCAAGATGACTGACTGGCCTCACCATATTTAATGAAGTGGAAGGTGTTGCTGTGCCATGACTTGTGGGGATGCAGAAGAATGTCTTACCCACATGGTACCTCGCTCAGTAACCTCACAAGTTGACCACAGTTTGATCCTTCAGTGGAGTTAAAATACTAGATTGAAAAATATGTGCTGACATTAACTTACTTTGCTAGTAAATAAGCCCACTAAATGCCCCACATGGGTGGCAGGGGCATGCTATGCCAGAATTCCCTCTGGCATCTCACCTCCAAGCCATCTAGCAGCAGCCAGTTCTGCTGTAACTCACTTTGCTGACTCCTGCACGCCGAATCCCACCCCTGCATTAACAACGCTCGGAGTGTATCAGCCCGCTTCTGGATGTGCAGGCTGCTGTCAGCTGTGATAACTGTGCTCACAAGTACTCGAGTAGAGCTGAGCTGCTCACATGAATGAGAATTGCCTTTCACTTGGCTAAATTTCACGCTGCTGCCGCCTTACAGAGTGGCTCAGAAAACCTGTAAGAGTGGTGTCTCGGGATGTTTCTGTCAGGTAGAGAAGTTGCTGGGATTTGGGAGGGGGAATGGCGCTTGGTTTTCCGAAGTGGCATCCTGGAGGGCATTAGCCTGCGCTTTGCTTCTGTGGAAGATGCGTGCAGAGCAAGTCTGAAAATACATTGGACTACAGAGTGGGAAAGATTTTTGTTGGGGTCTTGTGTGAGAGGGTTGCTGTTTCTAGCTGGAGTTTGCTGTTATCCTTGTTGCCTTGGGTGCAAGTGTGTTGTGGCAAGGAATGAAGTTGCAGCCTAGTCTGAGGCTTGCTGCAGCCTTTTCTGGATGGTGCTGCTGCAGGGTCTGCTGCCTGAGAGGCATGCAGTAGCAGCAGGGAGTTGTTTATCTGCATGCAGGAGTGCAAATCTGGATTAAACTGGGGAAGACAAGCCATGTGCCTTTGAAGCCTGGACAGAGCACCGTGAGGTGTGGCCAGCGCGCTGTACTTCCAGCTGGGGTTAGACTGTTCCCATGGGCACTGCAGTACCCAGCTTTCAGGGACCTGGACACTGAAAGCTTCATACTCAAGTCATGTGGAGCATAATGTGAGGGGGAGAGGAGGAAGGATAAGACAGAGTAGATGGGGATCAGTGAATGTGGCACTTGTAGAGAAGGGACTTTAACCTGAGAGTTAAAGAATTCACTGCTCTGCCACTGATTTCTGGCATGAGGGCATCAGTTCCCCATCTGCAGATTGGAAATAAGCTGCTTCTCGCTGTTCCTTAACTCCCCTTTGGACCTGTTCAGGAATGGAGACTGTGTCTGTATGTGCACGGCACCCGGCACAGCAACGCTGTGGCTGGACTGAGATCTCTTTCCAGCACTGTCACCCTGTGCGTTTTTAGAGGGGTGTAGAAATCAGCCTGTCTTGGCATGGTTTTGCTTTCTCTCAATAAAAGGCTTGAGTCTCTGAGCTTTCTGGTAGTTTACAGCCACACGGCAGCTGTAGCTGCCCCTTGGAGCCTTTTGAGTCCACTGTCCTGACCATGTGCAGGTGGAGCCACAGCTGGAAGTCTGCGGTTGCATTTACTGCTCAGCTGGCTGGGAGAGAGTGGGAGTTAGAGGTAGAAGTTGCTCGGGTGCTGGTTGCTAAAGCAATGCTTCTCTACTGATGTTTCAGTTACAGTTGCTGTTTCTTTTCAGGACACGGGTATTGGGATGACCCAGGAGGAGCTGGTTTCTAACCTCGGTACCATTGCTCGATCAGGCTCAAAGGTAACTTGGGATGAGGCACTCCTTCTCCCCCCTTAGAAAAGTCTTCTCCAATTGCAGTCACTTTTGTTCGCCCAGTAATTTCTCATTCCGTTTTGTCCCTTGGCCCCCAGCCCAGCTGTGAAATTATGCCCCTCTTGCAAGGTGAAACCTACCTGTGGAGTCTTCTAGCTATTAATGGTCTCTGCTGTGTGCCGTGGGAGGCCCGTGGTGCCCGAGCAGTGCTAATGGGCCCTCTGTGTAATGCTGCTGCACCTGGCTGCCCTTACTCCCAAAAGCAAATGCCTTCCTCCCCAAGCCATCGTTATGGAGGAGCTCATGATCACTCGGCATTCACCTTGTGTCTGGGAGGGCAGCAGCTGTGTCCTCTTGCTGGCATTGTTATATATATGTACCTGTTTGTTTTTTTTTCCTTCATGTCTTGACTCACCATTTTAAGGTTTTGTGCTCCTGATTGAATGAGCCCTCGCTTGTTTTCCTTTACTGCTAGTGGCAGTGAGTGTTGCCTGAACCAATGCTTCCCTTTTCCAGAGGTGCAGTCCCTGTGGGAGAAACCCTTTTCCTCAGGCACCCTCCTCAGAGTGCTGACACAGAGAGGTGGGATAAGGGTATTGGACTGCCGAGCTGGGGTACCTGGCATAGGGCTGCATCAGTGCTCGGAGGAGCCCAGCCAGAGGATGGGTTGCAGCCTCCCAGTGGTACCTCAAGTCTCTGTGTACTGGTTTATATCTCCTTTGTTCCTCCAGGCTTTTCTAGATGCTCTGCAGAGCCAAGCTGAAGCCAGTAGTAAAATCATCGGCCAGTTTGGAGTAGGTTTCTACTCAGCTTTCATGGTGGCCGATAAAGTGGAGGTGTTCTCACAGTCTGCAGAGCCGGGGAGCCCAGGCTACCACTGGTCTTCAGATGGGTAAGGCTGCAGAACGGGATGGAAACGGTAGGGGGGCTGTATCCAGAGCCCGCATGGGCACTGTGCAAAGCAAGACAGGGCTTGTGTGGTCTTTCATGACCAGGCTTACTGGTTTAGACCCTGCTCGGTTTATACATGGTAACAAAGTGTGGCCAAACATGCCAAGATGAAAACCACAGGGACAAACTTGTTTTGTCAGGGCAGGCATGTTGTGGACAAAGAGACTACCTTCCTCTCCTGTTCCTTCCCTGCTGGCAGGCAATCATCTTAGCGGTGCCCCAGACTAGAGAGACAAATTTAATCTCTTTCGTCTAGTCGTCCCCTGGCTTTTTGCTTGAGGGCACCCACAAGGCAGGGCTTGTGCAGTGCTGCAGCTCTATAGGCACGCGTCTTCTGTGGGATGGATCTGTGTGCTCATCCTTTGCTTTTTGCTTGAAGTTGCAAACATCTGTGATGGCAAAGCTGTGGACTGCTGGACCATGTTGAAATCAGAGCTTATGGGTGTGAAAAGCTCTGCATCCCCCTAAAATCCCCTAGGAATAAAGAATTTACGAGGTTATTTAAATTCTTGAAAAAACATCTTGTAGCTGAGATGTCATACTGTCTTGGGCTGCAGGCAAGCTGCTGTATACTGCAGTCTGCACTGCTGCACACTTTGAAGGCTTGCTTGTCTGTCATCGCTGCTGCTGTCTCTCCCCTGGGTCAGTGCTCTCACCAGCAGTTGTTCCCCATATGGCATCCACTTAGCAGTAGGATAGGAATGGTCATCCAGAGTGAGCACCGCTGCTTTTCATTGTAACCGGTTACTGCATGCTCCAGTGGAGATAGGAAGGAGGGCCCACAAACAAGTCAGAGTTGTCAAGGGAGAAGGCAGGAGCCTGGGTGTTACGGTCACCGTAGGAAATGTAGGAGAGGAGTTGAAGGCTGGGCCCACACAACCTGAACTTTTTGAAGTTTGTTTCCGTTTCAGCAGAGGCTGCTGGTGTCTTTGCAGAGCAGTGTGTCCTGGGTCTGGAGTCTCTGTAGGGAGGACAGCTACATGTTTTGGGG
This sequence comes from Morus bassanus, assembly GCA_031468815.1. Lineage (NCBI taxonomy): Eukaryota > Metazoa > Chordata > Aves > Suliformes > Sulidae > Morus > Morus bassanus. The sequence continues at coordinate 49,882,382 of CM062572.1, forward strand.
GAGCTTCTCAGAGGCACAGCAAGCATTCAGGCATTCAAGATTTTTTGCCTTTTGGTGCTGAAGTGTTGTGTGCGCTCTTATTTTAATAATACGTCCAGGATGGGACATAATAATGTATCTGAGGCACAAACTGACATGGGGTCTGTTTCTAATCCTAGTTCAGGAATGTTTGAGATTGCAGAAGCATCTGGTGTCAGAACTGGGACTAAGATTATTATACATCTCAAAGAAGATTGCAAGGAGTTTGCAAACGAAGACCGAGTCAAGGGTGAGTGGAGGAGGGAGATGCTGTTACCTGCTGAGGGGCTGTGTGAAGTCTGTCACTGCCCCTTGAGTGGGAGGTGAATTTATAGCAGTTTTCCTCTCCTGCAGTACCTTTCACCTGCTGTTACAGAAGAAATTCATACGGTGTTGTTTTCACAAATGTGACTCCTCTATGTCTTCATTCCATTCCAGAGGTGGTGACAAAATACAGCAACTTCATCAGCTTCCCACTGTATCTCAATGGGAGAAGAATTAACACATTACAGGTGAGCAGGAGGGGCCACAGGCAGGTCACTCGTGGAGATGAACCACTGTAATCCTTCACTGGAGACAGGAAACAGCATAAAGATGCTGCTGGCCCTAGAAATCAGGGTAGGATTGTCCAGGATGTCACGGACCCTGTAGTGATCAGTTACTTAGAGCAAAAGGAGACAATCCAGCAGAAGTCGTGCCTGGAACGGCTTGTTTGCATTTGTTGAAAAGAATTCTTGCGGATTAGCAAAGCAGTTATTATTTATAGTTATCTTCTGGATCTTCCCTTAATCAGAATGATTATTTCAATGCTTTATAATACTTGTTACCTGGCTTAAACAGTTAGAATATGTTAGTGATGTAGGGATTGCTGACATCACTGGTGTGCTGACACCTCTTGCTGCAGTTCTCTCTGTCCTTCAGCACGAGGTAGCCAGTGCCAGTGAATGGTTGGTTTTTCTTAGTGGCTCAGCTCACAGCCTGATTTTCTTCACAGCTCTTAGCTGAGCGAGCACTGCTTGATGCTGGCGTTTTCTGACCACTAAAAATTAAAGAGCAGCCAGATCCATTTTAGTCAGAAGTTCTTGGCCCAATTGCAGGGATCACCTAGGTGAAATTAATTATCTTTTAAACAAAATCCATGAGTCATTTTCCTCCAGCATCTCCTTTTCTGGTTGGTAAAAGCTTCCTCACCTAAGAGAGCAGGTAGAGAGTGCATGTGGGTTTTTGGTTTTTTTTTGTTTATTTCCTGGAATGTGGCACTGAATGCACCGACTTTCAAGACTGTACTTAAATATTTTATCATGTTAATTTATCTAAGGTTCTGTAATTGGTGATATTAGTCACTGATATTTTTTTGGATTCCTGCATAATAGTGTTTCTGTTCCAAAGGCTTTCTAGCTGTTTCCTTTAAATTACAAAACTAAATAAATAGATTTAGAGCTGTTTGCTCCTTCTACCTGACAGTCAATAGAACAGACTCCCTAGAGAAGAGTAGTACTAGAGCAAGGGGTGAAGTGCCTTAATAGAGTCATGTACTTTTATCTTCTTATCAGAAAGTCTGTTTTCCCTTGGGATACAGCAACAGCTTTATTCTCATTATGCTCCCATTTCAGGCCTTTTCTTTATCCAGGATCTTGTTTTTGCATTTTTCCACACATCAACATCAGTTCACTGTAAACAGAGACATAGTTAGATCCCTGGTGTGGATTCTCCTAGATAAGCTCTTGAATGCTTGCCACGTAGCTGACAATGTGGAGGTAGAGGCTTTTTCAGTCTAACTGTGATAAGTATAGCTACAAGTAAGCCTCTGGGAAAGCAGCACTTTACCTAACAACAGCTGCTGTAAAGCACCTTAGGACCCAGTTGAGTCCGTAATCCTACCTGTGATCCTGAAAACCCTCCAGGACACTTGCGTGTGCTGGAAATGTTATGAAGCCACTTGTGGAACAAGGCTTTGAGGCAGAAGAAGCTTTAAGGAATATGGCTGCATGGCAGGGCTGCCAGAGCTCCGAATCCCTTGGATTGGTAGTTGGAGGGTGGGCTGGATGTTCATATTGCCCCCAGTGATTGCTTCTGTCACTCATTAGGGCTCGAGTAGAAAAGAGTGGCAGTGAGTGTAGTGAGCTTCACCCAGCTGGAAACATGAGATTCTTAGTTGAGTCCCCATGCCTGTTAAATGCGCAGAACCTCCCATATCTTTGCCAGATGCTAGTCTTTTGCTGAGGTACTGAAAACGGGTTGCAACAGACCCACTTAAGCTTTCGCTTTTCTTTAGCTTGTTGGTCAGGCCTTAAGATACTACCAGTCAGCTGAGCTGTGGTAACTGTCCAGGATGCTTTTGGCAAGTAGCAAGTGTGAGGCAATGGAGGTTAGCCAAATCCCTTCTGGTTTGGTCTAAACAAAGCTTCCTTATATATATTGCAGGGCAAGAGCGCCTCTGTGGGAGGTGACCCGAGATCAGCTGAGGGGCAGTAATTTGTTAGTCTGTGATAACATGCCTGAACCACACTACATCCCACTGCCCTCGGGCTGTGCAGAGGAGTCTGTCTGTTTGTAAGATCATATTTCCTTGCTCCAGTGCCCTGGAGGGAAAGTGTAACTCTGAAAGAAGAGCCCTGCGCTGTGAGGCCGCAGGTATTGAGAGCTGATGGGAACTCATCTCCCTGCTCTTCCACAGGCACTCTGGATGCTGGACCCCAAGGACATCGGCGAGTGGCAGCACGAGGAGTTCTACCGCTTCATAGCACAGGCTTATGACAAGCCCCGCTACATCCTGCACTACAGGACCGATGCTCCCCTCAACATCCGCAGCATCTTCTACGTGCCTGAGCAAGTACGTGCCCTTCTGTCCAGGGAACAGTGGGACATCTGCCCAGTTGCTCTGAAGAGGAGAGAATAGGAGAGCTCCTTAGGGAAAGGAGGCAGCTAAGGCTGCAGAATGGCAAGGAGAAGTATCCAATGTGGCATCTGTGCAGTGGGCTGGGTGCCACAGGATAATGGCAGGGGTATGGAGCCACGACAGGAGCAGGGAGATGGTTCAGGTAGGTCCCTTGGGAAGACAGCCAAGATTTCAGCTCTCATTGGGTTCAGCACTGGTGGTGAAGACCACAGTGTGACCTGGTCAGCTGGTGCAGCCACAGAGGTACTGCAGCATAGTGTGCAGCTGGGCACCCTGCACCGTGCTGGTGTTACCCTTCTGTCTCTTGTTCCTGCAGAAACCGTCCATGTTCGATATCAGCAGGGAACTGGGCTCCAGCGTTGCCCTCTACAGCCGCAAAATTCTCATCCAAACCAAAGCTGCAGACGTCCTGCCTAAATGGCTGCGTTTTCTTAGAGGTGTGTGCTGGGACCAGGAATAGTGGGCTGTGGACCATGGCTTCCAAGGCGGGTGAGGCAAGGGGCTGCCTTCCTGAGCCTGGCGCTCGTGTTTGCCTCACTGTTCAAGGGTTGCTCTGTGTTCCAGGTGTTGTGGACAGTGAGGATATACCCCTGAACCTCAGCAGGGAGCTGCTGCAGGAGAGTGCCCTTATCAGGTAAGCAAGAGTTAGATCCTGTGGACTGCTGAGGCTCTTCCAGCTTCTTGCTGGTTGAGGAGGGGACATTGTGGGATAGTTAGGAGGGCTTGGAGGGACCTGGCATGTAAACTGCAGCATTTCCATCCTTGAGAATTTCTGTAGTCTATGAAGTGAGTTGTTTCTCAGACGTGCTGGTCACATCTCGAGATTTGGGAGCAGTGTCCTGTGTCGTACAATCTGCTGCCGCCTGCTTGGGCCATGTACCCCTCATGTCCTAGGCTGCCTTCCGGTATTTCTGGTCTACAGCAATAACAGTGGATTTGCTCTTTAAAGTGTCTAGTCTGCACCACCAAGTGGTTTGGAAAACAAAACCCAACAGCAAGTCAGCTGTCAGTGCTAGGAAGCTGGGCCATACTTTATCATTTTTTACGTGTAGATCTTCAAACAGCACCTTGTGCCTCTTGTCTCCAGACGTCCTTCAAAGCTCCGTTGGGCAGGCCAGTCTCCTCTAAGAACCCCTTAGATCTGGCTTTGGTTTTTCCTTTTTGTCCTTCAAGTCTTCTCTTTAAACATGTGCCATTGTTGGAACTTGAAGGAAGTATAAGAGTAGGCTCTTACTCCTTAGCATTGGCGCTGTTATCTTGTTAGGTTTGATGGGTAACTGTATTCTACAGCTGCTGTATACCTTTGCTATAGTCACCAGATTAACCCTCTCACTTCACAGTGGATTTTCAGACCTTCAAAAAGGGTTCCTCCAGTTGTAACCCTTTTCTAGCCACTTCCTTCCCATGTTTAAGGGTAGCTGTGGGAGTGAGGCAGATGCCCTGTGCACAGTTGGTTATATACTGGAGCATCACTGAGTCACGAGTTACTGAAGATTTGAGCTTCAGCAGTACATTTATACCACTGCTCTAGGTATCTCTTCAGCTCAAGAGCTGCTCTTGACTGAGATACAAAGAACACATGTAGAGCCATGAGGGAAAGGAGGCAGTGGGCTCCGAGTTTCTTTTTTGTCCTCTAGTTTGCAAATGCATCACTAAAACACTGCACAGGGAGAGAGATGTTCGCCTAAAATCTCTTGTCTTGGTCTAGTAGCTATCTTTAAAAAGGCTTGTTCCTGCTGCAGGAAGCTCCGAGATGTTTTGCAGAAGAGGTTGATCAAATTCTTCATTGACCAGAGCAAGAAGGACCCTGAGAAATACGCCAAATTCTTTGAGGACTATGGGGTGTTCATGAGAGAGGGGATTGTCACGATAGCAGAGCAGGATGTCAAGGTACCAGGCATCCTGCAGCACTGCAGCCGATGGGAAAGTTTACTGGCTCCTACTGTGACCTGGGATGAGGGGGGCTGCTACTGCTCTGTGAATCTTACACACCCGTAACTTGTGTTCCTGGGTCTAACAAGACCTACAGATTCTCTAGTGCCCAAACTCTCGCTCTTTCTGACTGGGTGCTGCTTCCCACTTAATTTGAGATGCTGCAGAGTCTCCGTACTCACACTGTGTCCTCCCTGATGCAGTATGAACTACAACAGGCAATGAAGTAGGGCTTTCCCTTACTGTTGTCCTCTGCCTGGATTCCCATTTCCAGGAGAGCTTGGCCTACATCCTGTCTAGGTCACTTTTCTGCCTCCTTAATATCTGGAGCAGGAAAAGAGGGACTCAAAATCCCCTGAGCCTTTTTGCAGGGCTGCAAACAGGCCTGCATGCTACAAAGGGAATTTTTGGGGCTTGGAGGTGGTCAGGTAGAGCTTATAGTCGCCTGCCCTCAGCTCACAGGAGCACATTTCTTCCAGGAGGACATAGCAAAGTTGCTACGTTATGAATCGTCCGCCCTGCCCGCAGGCCAGCTGACCAGCCTGACCGACTATGCCTCCCGCATGAAGGCAGGGAGCAGAAACATCTACTACCTGTGTGCACCCAACCGGCACCTGGCCGAGCACTCCCCATACTTTGAGGCCATGAAGAAAAAGGACATGGAGGTGGGTGAGCAGTGTGCCATGGCTGGGGGAACACCCTGAGCTACTACATCAGTGGTCAGGGCTCACCTGGATCTCGGAGCTGAGCAGGGTAGTGAGGTCTGTGACAGACCCCCGCCACTGCAGTGTCTTTGCCTGGACCCCCTCTGTCTCCACTCAGACTGGCTACTGCAGTGTGAGGCCAGGAAGGACCCATCGCACACTATGTGCAGGCGGGTTAGTACTTGTGCAGACATCTAGTTCTGACATCTGTTTAATACCTTCACTGAACTCCAGAGCTGGAGCCTAGGAGCCGCTGTGCAGGGCTAGTAATGGTGTTATAGGTGTCCTCTGCAGGCAGGCAGCCCTTTCAGGACTGGAGTCAGTTCTGGTTCTCACTTTCCATGGGGCAGCAGGACTCGTTCAGCTGCAGACCTGCCACCTGTAGTACAAAGCCCTCCAAGGGTTTGCTTTCATTTGGAGCCCTAAGCAATACTCACCATCGGGCTGAACCTGCTAGTTTCCCTCGTGATGTTTTTGCTGTTTGGTGCAGAGTTGCTCTGGGAAGGAGGAAATGCTGTTATATCTCAAACAATGTGTTATTGTCCCTTTTTTGGTGCAGGTCCTGTTCTGCTATGAGCAATTTGATGAGCTGACTCTCTTGCACCTTCGGGAGTTTGACAAGAAGAAGCTGATCTCGGTGGAGACAGATATCGTTGTTGATCACTATAAGGAAGAGAAGTTTGAGGAGAGCTACCCAGGTATCTTGAGGCTCCCCTGGCCCTTCTGCTCATGCAGTCCTGCCGCCCTGTGCCAGCCAGTGAGGGTACACCTCCTCCAGCACTCTTGCAGCTCCTGAGCATGTGAGCAAGAGCACTCCTTTCCATCCCACCATTCTCACGCTCTGAAGCAACTTGCAGTTCTGGCAGATTCTTTTCATCCTGCGTGATCAAAGGTTAAATAATTTGCTCATTTAAACAGATGGCATGTCATATGTGGAGTTCCCATGATTTGAGTTTTAACAACACACATACATTTGGTGCCTGACAGAGGCAGGCAGGCAGGCACTGGCAGGGCATGAGCCTGCCCTCTCTGGATATGGCAGGGTCTGGGATCGGGGCATATGTGTAGGTGCATGCTGATTGGTGCTGCCTTCCCATTTCCCCAAGAGAACAGATAAATGGAAATATGAAACGGACTGAGCTCAGAAGTAAAGCTCACTGTCCATTGGCATGCTATAGATGCATGCTCAGATGTGCCCTCTTTCCCCTGCCAGCTGCAGAACGTCTGACAGAGAAAGAGGCTGAGGATCTGATGGCCTGGATCAGAAATGCCTTAGGCTCTCGAGTCACTGGTGTTAAGGTAGGTATTCTGTGACTGGGTAACTGAGTACAGGAGATCCAAGGAGGTAATAATGTAGGGAGAAAAGATGGTGGTTGATTGGGGATCTGCTGCCACAGATTTTTCTTTGGACCCTGAGAGAAGTTATTCTTCTCCGTGCCTCCTTTCTGTAAATGAATGCTGGCATTTGTCATTTGGATGGTCAGCGTGGCAGCAGAAGAACCACATCTTAATTTGTAATGAGCAAAGCCCATTTTACTAATTCATGCTCAGATTACCAGAAGAACAGGCTGGTGGCTGTCTTGCTTGTGGACTAGAGAGGCTTATTGGCAAGGAGTGCTTTGGGTCCAGCTGCGAGCTACTGCTTGTGGATCAGTGGGGCCACTTGGGTCCCCACATTTCCTGCATGTTTAGGCAGCTTCTGTGGGGTCAGGATGAATCGTGCAGGGGGTTGGTGTGGATCTGTGCTGAGGAGACCCCAAGTCCCTGAACATCCCCCACTTCTAACCCACGTGTATTTCCTGTCTGGGCACTGATCGCTGTTTTTGCCACAGGTGACTACACGGCTGGACACCCACCCTGCCATGATCACTGTGCTTGAGATGGGGGCTGCCCGCCACTTTCTTCGCATGCAGCAACTGGCCAAGACCCAAGAGGAGCGCGCGCAGCTCCTGCAGCCCACCCTGGAGATCAACACAGGGTAAGGGGGAGCAGTACCAGTGCTAGGCCTGGGGCACTGCCATCTTTCTGGGGTGGAGGCAGAGAGGAGACAAGGTAACGCTCCCAATTAGCAGAGCCCTCCCCAGTAAGTGCAGTGTGTGCCACGGTGCCTTGGTCTGTGAGGCTGCATGGCACAGTTGACATGAGCCACCCACACACATGTTGTCTGAGCACAGTGGGGGTTGTAGGGACAGGATGGGAGAGAAGAGAGAAGCCCCCAGAACAGGCGCAAGGAAGTTGGAGCTATTTTGGCCTTTAAATAGAACCTTTTATGTCTCACCTTGGCTTAGCTGCTCATTCTGGAAATAAATTTCATTGTGTCCAAAAATACCAAGTCTCAGTGTTTATCTCTCTCACTCTTACAGGCATGCTCTGATTAAGAAGCTTAACGAGCTGAAGGACAGTCAGCCTGATCTGGCCCAGCTGTTGCTTGATCAGGTGAGAGCCAGGCCTTCTCCAGAAGTGGCACCATCCTCCCCAGAACCAGCTCGCAGACTGTGTGGCAGGGAACAGGGTGAAGCCCTTGTAGCGGGCAGGAATCACATCCTTCTGTGGTCCCACTTTGGGTATTTCTGGTACTTGTGGCCCATGTGTTTTCCTACCGGATGGCCTAGAAGACATGCTTGGTCTCAGCATGCAAGTCCTGGAGAGTGACATTCACTTCCTCCCCAGCTCTCATCCAGCTCGCTCTTGCTGCTTATTTAATGCTTTCTTCTCTTTTTCAGATTTACGAGAATGCCATGATAGCAGCAGGACTGAATGAGGATCCCAGACCAATGGTGAGCCGGCTGAACGAACTCCTCACCAAAATCCTGGAGAAAAACTGAGCCCCAGAAGACTGAATGATGAAGTCTGTACTGATCTCTCTTTCCTCAAGCGCAGTCGCTCTGTCAGCTATTGCAGCATCTGCTTGCAGGGACTGTGCAGCGAGGGCTTCACGTGGCAGAGGGCCAGGGAGAATGCAGGGAACTTCCAACCCTCGCTGCACAGGGAAGAGCCAGTTGTAATTATTAGATCGTATGTCATCAACCTGTTCAAAGCGCAATGTTCTTAGTGGGGAAAAAAATCCAGAGGTTACTGCTAAAACAATATGCCCAAATTTCTGACACAAGCCCAAAGAGCCTCATTTCATACTGTTTCTGGAAATGGCCTTTGCCAAAACAGATGTTGGCAGCAAGTCAGACCAGTTAGGTCTGTGAATACACACCCCACGCACCCCCCCCCATCCACTGAATCCCTGTGCACCACTGTGCTCCGAACAAGCACTGACAGAATTAATTAATTTGTTAAGAAACCTCCACTTCTATTCAGGCAGGAGGAATTTGCCAGCAGGGAGATTGCTGCCATTAGCAGACACAGATACTGTTGGTGGAACATGTCAGTACCATCCCGTGGCAGAGAAGATCACCGAGCTGCTGGATAATTGATTTCATCCTGGTCTGGCTGTGGAGAGAGGGAGGTAACTGGGAAACAGCTTTCCAGCGTGTGGCTTTCTGGAGAGTCTCCAGGGTTTTTGCCTTTTCTGTGGGATAAACTGTATGTCTAGCTGCTCTGTATTTATGATAAATAAACTCCTCTTCTTTTCCAGACCCCTCCACTCTTCTGTCTTCCCCTAACTTTGTTGGTCTTTATGTCTTCTGGCTGGTGATCTGTTGGTTCTTCTCTCTTCAGATGCTGCTTGGTTTTTCAGGACATCAAGCACTGGACAGTGGTGGGAAGAGAGGGCTGTGAAAACAGTAGGTAGTAGCAGAGAGTGTGGAGGGAAAACAGGAGACTCTGCAGCCATGAACCCTGTTAGCCTTGTCTTTGAAAATGGAGTTTAGCCTTTTGAATCCTTTCTAAGGAGCAATGGCTGTTCCACAGAAGAAGCTTTTGTAACAGAAAATGCCACACTAGATTTCCCTCAGCGCGTCTGGTTTACACCGTGCCAACTGGTTTACAAGAATTCTTTCTCCTGCTCCGTAGGGGCTCTGAGGCAGCTGTGATATTTGTTTAGCTTATCTTTAAATTGCCAGATCAAGATTCTGGAACTGGATTTGGTTAACTGTTTGGATGCTGTGCTGGCCAGGACAACCTCCAGCTCCTTCCGTGAACACCGTGAGCTCCAATAAGCTAAAGGAAGCCTGACTGTGCAAAGAGGAATGAAAAGGGTCTGCTGCATGGGGTACCATTTTAGAAGTTTTATTAACATCACCTAAATGTCATTTTTATTTGGAAGCAGAAGAGGAACTAATGTGACAGTTCAGGGGGTGTTGAGAAGAACAAGGAGCCACCTTCTACATACCTAGGGTGGCTGTGTAGCTCAGCTGGAGGCCACAGGTCTCAATCCAGCTCCTGGTAAGATACAGATGGCATCTTTTGATGATGCTGGGATTCCTTGATTGTGCAATAATGAAATACCCTTAAATTGTCCATCCTTAAATATTAGAAGAGTAAGCTGGCAGCTAAGCTGGCACAGGTAAACATGCATAAGGTTTTGCTCCTGGAAGTAGACAACATAGGTGGAGTTCAGCTATACACTTTGGAGACTGAGCAGCATTCCTGTCTTCCAAGTAGAGGTAAGACGCTCTGCCATCAAAACTGACGTAAATATGCAGGAAAAATTACTAGATGCTATGCATGGATGTACAGAGCCTTGTAGGACACTTGAAAGGAGCAATACAGTGTGCCCGCTTCAGGATGCAGTGTGTTTCATGAACAGAGGCTGAAGAAATTAAAACCTTTAGTGATTTTCTGACGCTAACAGCACAGCAGGTGAGTGCATTAGCCTGCAAGCTGGTCACCTGATGCTCATTGATAAAGTGCCTAAAAATAGCATCTGTTGATACAGTGCCTGAACTGAAGCTGAATGCTAGTTTATAAAATTTGACGCAGTGAGAAGCAGAGCATGCTTACCGTGAAACAGATGGTCATGAACTGCCTGACATGTCTTTAACCTCTCCAGTCCTGGGAATCCCAGCAGCCCTCTAGGTGCTGATTTTTTGCCATGAGAGGTTTGTGACTAAAAGATGAAGTAAGATTTCTGTTACTGGAGTGCAAACCTACCCTTTGTCACTGTACCCATCAAACACAGTGAGAGGTGATGACAGTCCTGGGAGCCTGGATGCAGCAAGGAGCAGTAGCAACAGGATTGGGAGGGTGCTTTGACCCAAATCTTGCGTACTTTATCATGCTGCTTTGTTGAAGCATCATCACTGCATGCACCAGCAGCCTCTCCTGGCTTTCCCTTTTATTGTGTGAAGACCTGCAGAAAGTGCTGGTGTATGAAGATTTTATGCATGGCTAACAGAACGGATCCTAGTGGAAAAGGGGGGATGTATGGCATCCTGTTGATGAACACAAATTGAAGTGCTGATAGGAATACAGGCGAGTCGCTCGAAAGCTAGTCTGTAGATGACTTTGGCTCTGAAAGGGCCTCCCCATGGAATGCAACAGAGGCTCTTCGGTAAACGCGCAGTGTAAAGGATGAGTTATTTCAAACATGATGGTAAAAGGGAGGCATAGGAAGCTAGTTAGAGCCTGGTTTTTCACTTTCTGTACAACCTCAAAACATGCTGTGTGAGCAGAGAAGACTTGGGCGGATCTTCCATCCGAACTTCAGTGCTGTTTGTAGTGGTGAAGCTGCGGTTGTGCGCCTCCAGCTCCCACATATTCTTCCAGCTCCCATCCTCTCTACCCAGATACTAAATTACTCATCCTAAAAAGTGTTGTACCACTAACTAGTTTCCATCTGGCTTGTGCTCTTCCTGCAGCAAGAGTAGTGCCCCTGGATTTTTCTAGCATACTGAGGTGAACCAAGAGTTCACGATGTGTGGGAATGGTGCTGTGAAGCGCCCCACATGAGCTAGTTGTGTCCTTCTGCATTTCCTCTATCAAATTTCCCCATGGTCTGGAATTGGGGATCTCCAACCTGGAAGAATCTCCTGGAGCCAGTTTGTTTTCCTGGCTGTAAGCAACACTGAACCCTGCTTTGTGCAGAAAATTGATCTGTCGAGTTTGATTTTTACTGGGACCTTATTAACTGCTGCCTGTCTCTTTTTCTTGTTGTTGTTTTTGAGGGGGATTTTTTGTTCAGAAGTGGCTTTGAGCATGGGTTGGGTTCTTTTTTCCACAAGTTAAACTTTGTGTGCTGACAAACTATTGGTGATAAACAGTGTGGCCTTCTCTCCTGCTCTGCCCAGGCTCATCAGCTGTGGAGTCAAACATATATCCTCCAGGGCAGAAGATGGAAAATATTTATAGGCAGTGAAATCCAGTTTGAAAGGACATTCCTGAGACCTCGTGCTTTTAAACTTGGACGGAAGCCCTCTCACGTCTGGCTCAGGACCTTGAAACTGGACCGGCCCATAAAGTAGTTCACTGGGCCAGACTGAGAACAGAGTTTTCTCTCGTCCAGACTTCCTGCTGAGACTATCGAGAGTGTCTTGGGTAGGCTCCAGGTCTATGATTTATGGACAAACCACAGGCCAGGAATCTGCAATCTAAGCTCCTTAAGCAGCAACTGTTTAAAACATTATGGGAAGAAATGGCCACTGTTTCCAAAAGAAGAAAATTTGGGAGCCATTAATAATGTTTAGCACTTCTCTAGTGCCTCACGATTGTTAATTAATCCTACCACCCTCCTTGTAAAGTAAAGTCAGAATTATTCTTATTGTACAAATAAGGTCTGAATGGAGCTGAAATACATTTCCCTAAGAAACAGAGTGAATCTCAGTTAGGGGGACAGCCCAGGACTCAGGAATCCCAGCACAAAGTGAAACAAACCTCCTCGAAGGTCCAGAGGCATAGAGACAAGTACCTGCTGGGTTTGGATGAGACAGTCAACATGAATGTAACAGCAACCTCGAAAGCATCTCTGCCCAATACCCTGTTCATTTGGAAATTCTTCCCAGGGCAGTTCTGGGTCTGCCCAAACCTTATCCAGTGACATCATGTGCATTCCCAGTAAGCCCCGGGTTCAAAAATTCCTGGGATTTCAGAGGAGACCTAGAAGCTTGGCTGCTTACTGGAATTACCCTGGACAAAGTCCATTTCAGCTGGTTGTCTCCCCTATTGCTTGGGAAGAAGAGGATGGCATGGTAAAAACTAGCTTGCTATCTTTCTCAACCCAGAACAGCTCACCTCCTGATGCTTCTGGAGCAGGTTGAACATGGGTTTCCTTTTCCTTCATCAGCAGGAAGCTTTCCTTCCAGAAAAAAAAGTCATTTGTTCCCCCTCTGCAATCAGAATCATCTTTTGTTTCATCTTTACCTCCCCCTTTACACTTAACCTCCATCTTCTCTAGATCCCTTAGTGGCCAGTGCTGCGGCCAGAGGCCAAGAGGGGAATTTATCTACCTGGACAGTCATTTTCCCGTTCTCGCCTATGACACAAGGGTCCTCCTTGGTGCTGTCTCCCACTGTCAGTCCCGGAGCCCCTTCTAGCAAGAATTTCATCTCAAATCACAAGCCCCTTCCCATCGCACTCCTCCTGGAAACTGTCTGGAGTGTGAACAGGTGGGAATGGGTAAAAAAGTCTGCCGTAAGTCCTGGTCAGAATGGAATAGTTGGCAGGAGAGCAAGGACCAAAGGCTTCTGTAAGTACCTAAATTTGTAAGGACTCCTGATTGTCTCATTGCTGTTGATCTACTTAGAGCAGCAGGAAGGATGAAAAATTGGTGAAAGAAGCAGGGTTTTCTCCTCTTCTTAAATCTATACAGCAAAAGGTATTGTAATGAATTGTCCATTAAACATTTCTGTCCAACTTCATTCCAAATGTGAAGATACGATCTGCAAGGGATTTGGGGTCAGGTAATAGCAGTTAACAAAGAAGCAGTCTGCGAAACCAGGCAAACCTTGGTTCTCCTTTTGCAGCCCAAGTAAATGAGGGGTAATTGGGGTTAAAACCTGATCAGTAAGTAAATCCTTCATGGAACTGTCCCAAATTAAATCCTTAGAAACTCGGGAAGTCAGAGCTGCGACAGGAGGTGGAGGGAGATTCAACTTGCATTTTGTTTCGCTGATGTATCTCAATCACTCAATTTGTTCTATCTCAAGTGGTTTAGCAGATATTTCAAAAAACAAGTGTTATAAGTTATCTTGCAATATGCTGCAAGAAATCAAAGGATATGAATTTATTTCTTTTAGTTGGGCACTGTATTTTTAATACGTTTAGAGATTTTAGCATTTTCCTTACTGAATGACGGCAATTCTTCTTGGAAATTATAATTCAGTTCACCTCCTAGGAGAACAAGACAGATTTTTGGTTTATAACAAGTTTGGTGTGCGCACTCTAACTCGTGCTGTGTGACTTACTGAATGGAAACATGCATATTTTTCTGGCAGGCTTACAAGAGTAGATGGATATAGTGGCATGCACCATCCCAAAATTCACACTTTAGCGGAAAACAAAACAAACCTGCTCTTGAGGAAAACGCTGCATTGTTGCTTGTTTTGCCCCTACAAGAGACTCAGTGCACCGAGTATTGTGCTGAGCTCTGTCAACCAGCATGGCCAAAGTCCACGTGAAGGGCAGATTAGCACAATAAATTAATGCAAACCCTAAACTTTACTCGTTGGAATTGGCCTTCCTGGCTGCTTCTCTGATCACTGCTGACCTGGACTGAAATAAAATTTGTATCGAAAGCTTTGAAAAGTTAATCTGGAGCTGCAAAAGGGCCACCGGCATTACAAATCTTAACACAGAGCAGTAGCTCTGCCCATCAGACTGAGCAGAGATAACAAAGTGAAACACAATTTTTGAGAAATGCTGACTGTAGCATACTGGGGATAAATATGTATACGTATATATAATACATAATGTGTGTATTCATAGATATGTAGATAAACATATTTACTATAAATACCATTGCATGATGGATTCAAGCACAGTTATTTTAAAAGCATTTTAATATTGGCAGTAGTGTCCACAAGTTCCATAACTGTCATTTTCTGCAGACAGAGCTCAAACCCAAAGTGTGATAGTAAATATCCCGTCTTTCACGAAGTGTATCAAAATTGTTGCTATTTCAGAGACCTGCCTGCATCCATACAGTTGTAATTCACGGGAGAGTCCCACTAGCGCGCATTAAATTAAGCCAAGATTTTCATACTAGAGTCTAAAGCACTGTCCCTATGCCAGCTCTGATACGGAGCAGTTCCCTGGTGGGGAGAAAAAGTGAATTATTAAAAAATTACTAGCAGCAGTCCGGTAGGTCTAGGTGGAGAATCAGATAGTCTGCCCCTGATTAGCTGCCTGGTTTCGGGAGAGCTGCTTCTCTACTCTATATCTGTCACTGAAGCTGTGTCTTCTAGCTGATGTTGGCTACAAATAGCGAACAGAGCCTGTTGCAGCAGCCACGTCCTTGTTGCCTTTAGGAACGGCTAGAGGCCTTGAAACGTCCTGTGAAGTAGAAACCCATTTGGTAGCCAGTACATCCTATTAAATGTTGGTGCTTTCAAACCCGTCTGTATCAGAAACGCCACGACTCCTTTGGCTCTCTTCAATGCAGACTTTTAAAAGGCTGCATTTCCCTACATCAGCAAGGCTCAGGGTGTTTAGGCTCCTCGCATTGAGTGCAGTAAGCTTTAAAGGCTTCAAGTGGTGAAAAAGCAAATGCCTGTGCATGTTCTGTGTTTCGCATTTCTCAGGGGCCTTTTTCTTTGGTGCCTCAGTGCTTTTGGAATAGAAAATTGCGTTTGACTACATGAAATGCAGTAGAACAGCTGGAGGCTGCAGCGTTGCCTGGCAGCTGCAATGTGGAGGCTGGTCTGGCTGGAGGCGTGCGTTTGCTGCGTTCAGCATCGCTTCGAATGCCGATGGGCGGTTTCCCCGACTGCAGGTGTGTGACAGGGTTTGCAGGTTGTCTGGTGCCTTGTGGAGATGCCCCTCCGAGTCCTCCCAGTTATTCTTTTAAATACTTGGTGCTTTTGAATTCAGGTCACATTTAGGACATTGTGCAACCAAATGTTACCGTGACTTGGCTTAGTCGTCCTTGTGGAACCGATGCAGTGTCTCAGTACATCATAACTGGAGTATTTTTTGGTATGTTTGTGCAATGCGCCCTTGCAAGTTGTTGCAGGATTTTCTTCAGAGTGCTTCTAATCCCCGTAAGTGTAGTGACTTGAGAAAGAACTTGAATAAACTAGCAGAAGTGTTGAAAGACAGAAACCAAAGGATTTCTTCATATCAGTTTTGGGTTCTCATACTGCTGTGGGCACGTTGCATCTCCTGGGGAGATTCACTGCAGAAAATACACCCATCAGTCCTGCCAAAATAACTGAGGGTACCAATTCTTTGCTTAAAATTCAAGGGTTTCCAGCTAAAATTGTTTGAATTTAGCATGGGTTAAAAGTTAAATTGCTTTGCTGGAAGTGAAAAAGCATGGTGCCTCAGGCGCTTGTTCCATTTTAAAAGTTGTAGTTAATTTTTGTTTTATAAGATCTCCAAACAGGCAGAGCTATGACAGTGTCGGTTTCTTTTGGTGACGTCAAATTATATGGATCAAGATAAAATTATGGAAAAATAAATGTTATGTGTAAAGGAGCCATCCTGTCGCTCACAGTTAGAAGTAGTGCTTTGTATTTGTTGGTAAAATGCCTGTCTTGATGTTTTTGAATCAAAATAATAGGAATGTCAGCCCCAGCGTGTTCTGTGTGCCACTAAACCTCTTCCGTCGGCCCCTTGGCCTGTTAGGAAGCGTTACCCAGGAGTGATTTAGGTTCTCGCCGCATCCATACCAAGCGTTGCGAAAGAAATCCTGATTTCAACACAAAGCATGCATTCAAAGCACAAAGCCAGCATACGGACCCCCCCCACCCACTGCATCTCTGGTGATTTTGTACCTGCGCACCTTTGGCCACAATTAACTGTTCATTTGGAGGAAATTATTGTTAATCCTGACTCCAAGTTAATATTCAGTACAAGGTCTCTGAGCCTGAACTGGATGTAGTGGAACAGTGGCATCCATTTTCCTCTGCAACCCCAGGTAGTAAGAAATATGAAATAAAAAGGCAATCTCTTTTCTTTTGACAGATAAGCTCAGTAAGAGCTTGAGCTATGTAACCGCTCGCCTTGAAATTTCAGTACTTCTATTAATTTCCATTTGCGCAACACAGCATTCATTATAACCGCCCAGCGTTACAGTGGGCTTTAGCTGCAGCTCTGTGGCCTGCAGCTGTGTACCCTAGGTTTTAAATGTGAAGACGAGAGACTTTTAATGGTAGTTCTGTGCTCATTAATGGGTGGCATGTATTTCTCTCCCTCTTTACAACTTATATTTTTCTACATACGAGTCGAATTCTTTACACATATTAATAAGCACTGCTATGCTGATTGCCTTCCTCTTTGCGGGTATTTTTTCCGGACTATTCACCTCAGCTACACTCAGAGCCGAGGCCCTAATCAAAGGCTGCAGCGCTTCTCGCTGCCCCGGGCCGCGGGAGGCGGTGGGTCCCGCCGCCGCCGCCGCTTCCCCCGGAGCACGGCCGCCCCCGCTGGCCGCCGGGCTCGCCGCGGGAGGCTGCCGGCCGTTCCCCCGGCACGAGGAGCCCCGCCGCCAGACCGCCGGGCCCGGCCGCGGGGGGACGCCATGGCGGCCGGGGGAGGACGTCACCATAGCAACCGTTGGCGGGAAGCCCCTGCGCCTGCGCGGGGAGGGTGCGGCCCGCGCCCTGCGCACATGCGCGAGACCCCGGTCACCGTCCTGCCGGCAGCGCCCACGCATGCGCCCCGCGCCCCGCTAAGGGGGCGAGAGAGACGGTTGGCGGCCCGCGCATGCGCTCCGGCCGGGCACCGGGGCTCCCCGCCGTGGCGGCGAGGCGGGAGGAGCGGCGGCGGCGGCGGCACGTGCCGTAGCGGAGAGGTCAGCGGCGGGCCGGGCCGGGCCGGGCCGGGCCGGGCGGGGCAGCCCTCTCACAGCGGGCCGCGGCGGCGGGCGGATGGGCGGGCGGCGTGACGTCATGACGCCGGCACCATCAGCGCGGCGCGGCGCCGCGCCACCTGCCGGCGGGGAGGCAGTGGCGTCGAACCCTGAGGCTGGTGTCACACCCCCGGGGTGTGACGTCGGCGGTGGAACGTCATCCCCCCCGAGGAGCGGGAGGAGTGTCCCTCGTGTGGGACAGGGCGTGGTTCAGGCGCGAGGCGCGGGGTCTGGTCGCCCCGGGCCTCCCTGTCACGGTCACAGCTGGGAGCAGCAGCCTGGGGGCAGCGCCGAGCATGGCCTTGGAGCGCCGAGGCGTTAGGGGACCGCAGGGCGGGTTCACATGGGTAGCTCTTCACTACGGCTGTTCAGTAGGGCAAAGTCTCCATCCCTGACATTCACTACCTGGAAGGAGGTTGTAGCAAGGTGGGTGTCGGTCTCTTCTCCCAAGTCACTAGCGATGGGATGAGAGGAAATGGCCTCCAGTTGCATCAGGGGAGGTTTAGATTGGGTATTAGGAAAAATGCCTTTACTGACAGAGTGGTCAGGCATTGGAACAGGCTGCCCAGAGAGGTGGTGGAGTCACCGTCCCTGGGGGTGTTCAGAAAACATGTAGACGTAGCACTTTGGGACATGGTTTAGGAGGCCATGGGGGTGTTGGGTGGACAGTTGGACTTGATGATCCTAGAGGTCTTTTCCAACCTTAATGATTCTATGAACGTGGCATCAAAAGCAAAAATTCAGTGATAAAGCAAAGGCAAAGTTGTTCAGCAGAAGGCCTGATTACAAGGGAGTCAGAGTTGAAGCATGCGTTGACTGCTAGGAGGATTCATTAAAAACGCATCCAGTCTCAAAGCAAACTTCTTTCAAGCAATGTTATCAGGGAAAGCAGTTCTGAGGAGCCTGCTGGCTGCTTGATGAAGCAACGTGGAATTCTATCTTTCTCTTCCAGGCTTTGGGGCATGAGGAACAGCGTATGGGCCTGCCTTGAGGGGAAACAGTGGGTGTTGGCTGTTTTACTGACAATGCTTTGTCCCCGATCCTGCACGTGCCTCTTGTAACCGTGCAGTTTTTAAATAAAGTAGACATGCATTCGTTGGGGAAAACCTTGTATTATTTGTACTAAATAGTTTGACTCTAGTAAAGCCCAAAGGCAGTAACATTAACTGATGCTCAGTCTTTTGGCTCCTGTATAAACTATAAAAAAATCACAGGCTGGGTACAGTCACTGTTTTAACGACAAAAAAGACCCTTGCATGGTTGGCTTTCATATCTACTTAAGATCCTATTCTTCATCTCCCTCCTGGTCCTCCTCTCCTTTGATCTTGCTGTTTGGATTAAAACAGTTTTCTGGATAGCCAGAAGACATTTTATTGCTTTACACTATACAGATGTGTCAGAGGCAGACTGGAAACAGAAACAGAATTTTTATCATAAGCTTTACATCTGGAAGAAAATGGACCTCGAGGTCTTTTGAGCATTTGCTTTTCCCTCTGGGTCAATTTTCGTTACATTTTTTTTCCAAAGAAACTGTCAAATGGTAGAAAATAGCAATTTGAACAGGATGTTTGACATGTTATTGTGCACTAGTGAAACTCAAACTGTGCTTCGGGGTCCTCAGCTGAATTCAAGGCCTTTGTCCAGAGTTTCTAGAAAGAATTTTCCTGAAAGCTGAGCACAGAGAAATGGACATCGTTGTCTGAGAGCTGACCGCTTGCTGATATTGTTGTTGTCCGTGGAAGATACACCTTTATGCATCCCTGAGGTTGTTGGTGTGATACCAGAGTTTCCCAGAGCACTCACAGCAAGTCTATAGGTAATGATATATTTGGATATTGAGAAGGCGAAGGAATGAAGTTAATAAAAGCAGAAGATATTTTAGTAAGAAGAAATTTAAAAATGTATTTTCAGAACAGTAAACCAAGCCTGTTTATGATGGACGCTGGAGTATGGAGAACAGATATGATAGTATGGAAACATAAAGTGACATATCCACAAGTAGTGTGTTGTGTATTTAATGTAGGCCTTATATGCGATTTTAGCGGAGAAGAGAACAAGTTATTAATTGTTATAAATTAGTGAGATGTTAGTGTAAAAGAATTATTAGATCACCTGTAGAAATCCATTATGAGTTTGGTCACCTTTTCAAAGCAAGCATCTTTGTATTTTAGAGAACGTAGGTAAATCATGTTACTATGTTAAATTTCACTTTATATTTGGCTTTTGTGATGATCAGCTTTGACATAAGCACAAATCAGAAGATACACGTTTTAGGAAAAAATAGTATCAGTAGAACTTACATTGTTTTAAGTGAACATGCCCTTTAGAATAACAGTGTCTTCCTGGAGAGCAACAGCTTGAGTATTTAACGTTAAAGTTTTCTTGTTTCTCTTTATATTCACTTTTTCATTAATTATTCAGTTGATTTTCTTGCCACAAACATCCATACCGCTGATTGTTCCATTCTTGATCGACAAAATGATGGCATTCTTTGACATGGTCCAAATTTTCCATATCTGAGCAGAGTCAGACGCCTGGGATAAGGCCACGTTGTGGTCAGTTTGGAATAATGATGGGCTGGGTAAGGCTTTGTGCTGTGCACTGACAGGGCAGGTTGAAACAGCACCGTTCCTAAGCTGTGTGCCACTGGTGCTGTATGAGCCCTGGGCAGCGTGTCCGCCTTTGAATGAATTGTGCTAGGGGTTCACTGCAACAATTTCACCACTATAAAGGAAATTAACCTTTTTACTATTACAGTATATGTATCGGTATGGCCACAGACTCATATAGGGACCTGCTGCTGTTCTGATTGTCCCTCCGGACTCTGAACTCCTTTGTAGTCGTTGCTTCCCAGGATATATTTACCTGTCCTCTAAGTATGGCCTTGTCCCAGAACGATGACTTTGTACTAGGTTACCAAGTGGTCTGCATCCGTCTGCCTCTGTCATCAGCACTACCTAACGGCTCCTTTCGCTGCATCATCAGACAGCTTGAGCAGTGGTGGTTTATGGCTCTCCTAACTCATTTCCTAAGTCTAAGTAATAGAAAACACAATAGGCAGAGAGTTAATCGCTGTGGGTTGGTTCTAGAAACATATGTGCTCAGTGACTGCCATTTGCAGTTGCATTTTGAAACCTATCTAGCTACATTTAAATAATTTTAAATGTGTTGTATTGGTTTTGTATCATTTTAATTAATAATTTTGTCCCTTGATGCTTCTTTAATGGTTTATGAAAGCATTACACCTCTGTTAACATGCAGAGGTCTCATTAAAAAGGTATTAGCTTAACATAGGAGATCTTGGTTTCCATAAAGCTGTGTTGATTGTTACTAATTTTATTATCCATCTTTATTCGTCAATTCCCACATAAGCCATTTCTTTAACTGCCTGGCGTTGATCTCAGTTTGAAAGATGGGTGTTTACTTCCCTAATTGTCCTTTTTGAAAAATCACAGTGACTTCTTGCAAATGATCTGATTCTGTTGACAGAAATATCTTCAATAGCTGCTGTTCAGCAGCTTCGGATTACTGTTAGAATAGGCTACTTTCATCAACATCATGGGATGGATATGATAAGAATATTTAGTTCTGCATATTCTCAGTATTAACAGGTTTACAATTTGTTTTATGATGATCTAGCGGCCTCAGTAGGTTTTTCTTTTTTTTGTTTTGATGTACACCGAAAGATCTTTTTGAAAGTCCTTAAATTCTCTGACCAGAAAACTAATCTTGTGTAATTTTAGCTTCTTCTCATTTTAATACAATTCCTTGTTTATATTCAGTGCTATCCAATTCCCTTATCATGATGTTATTTTACGTATTTGTTTTTATTATTACTCTGATTACTTCTATTTATCTGAAAACCAAATTAGGTTTTAATAAGTATTGTTCTCTTCATTGATTTTTTGGGCCTCTAGTGAAATGTTTTTATTCAGTGCTTAATTCTCAGTTGTATTTTTCTGTTTAAATTAATATTTTTTGTTGTTTTCAGTCAAATCAAATAAGCATTTTTGAAACAGCAGCAGCATATATTTCTGATTTGTATACTACTGTGTTTGCATACAAACCATGAGCATTTGCACCTGAGCAACCGTTAGTTTTTATTTTTATGTTCACTTCCCCTTTATCCTTCCAGAGGGGAGGTATAAAGTAAAAATTTCTATTTCGGTGAAGTGCTTTATAAGGTAAGGTTAGTTTCTACAGCATTGGAAAGATAGAAGGGCATTTTGTCATGTAAGTAGTGATTTAAAATTCATGTCTGGAATGTGACAGATTTTTTACTGGCTATGAAATGCTTTACCATATGTACAGGGTACTAGCAGGGGGAGGTGCAGTCTTCAAAAGAAATGTACTAGAAGTGGGTAGTGTCAGGTAGCCTTTGATGCTGGTCATTGGTAAGAGTGCTCGTTAGAATCTGTTTATGATTTTCATAGCTATTATTTCCTTGCTTATATAGACTTGAGTTAATTTGTCATTTCCTATATTTCCATGTCTGGTTTTGTTATCCATTTCCGGCACAGGAAAGCTGGCAGGGACCAGGACAAGAGGGTTGGTACCTGACTTTGATTTCCAGTTCTGCACTTATATTTGTTCTCTCCTCATAGAATGAGTGCTGCTGTCCTCAGTGTTAATTTATTTGCACTTCTACAAACACAGAGACCCCGCACTGTACAGATCTAGTGTTGAGTCTTTTAGTAGTGTCGGTGATAAAGGTATTGGCTAATGCAGGAACCTGGAGAGAACGGGCTATAGTGAGGATAGTCTCTAGAAGTATGGAGGATAATATGCTTTTTCAGAGGTTACACTGTTGACATGTAGGTTCTTCTCCATCAGGAACCTGTAGGAAGATTTTTTGTTACAGGATTTGGCCTGGAAGAATCCCTAGGGACCGCCTTCTGGTATGGTTTCCAGAACAAACACTACAGAAATTCTTTCCCTTTGCAGTATTTGGACTGGCTTGATTGAAAGTTTTGCTACCAACCTTCAGATCTTCAGGCCACAGCTTTCAAAAAAGGAGAAGGGGAGCGGGGCAATAAAACTTCCAGTGCCAACGCAACAGCATGCATCCCATCATCCTGTCCGCTGTTAACACGCTGTAATTAGCAGCCTAGGTTCATAGAGGCCGTGACAATTAACTCATTTCTGAAGACTGAGGCGATATCAGTCACTTTGATCCCGTTCTTTGACTTTCCCTTAAGTTCTGGCCAGCCTTACAGGACTGTCAGGGCCACTCCTATGTTGATCTTGCTGGTGGAGGAAGTGGGAGAAGGTGCTCCTGCCGAGAAAGGTGCCACCCTTCCTGCAGCAACCCACTCTGCCTGGCCCGCAGAGCATAGCCTCACGCCATGTTTCCTGTCTAGAGGAGACAAGTGTTGCACACTCAGCACCATGTCTTCCTACACCCACTTAGGAATGCAGCCGCCTGTTAGGCTGTTTCACTGGTGGAGATGGGGGGAGAGGATCTGTCTGCAGAATGGGGTGATCTGTACTTTCACCACAGGGAAATGGTAGGTATGAAAAAAAATTCCAGTTACTTTCTGCCTCACTTTCTAGTGTTAAATAATCCCACTTCCCCTAGTATTTCTTGTGAAACCCAGGAAATTGCTCCCAAGGTACCATGGCACTTTCCTTTTTTTGAAGGTATAGAGTCAGGCTTTCTTTAAAGATGAGTAATTGAGGAAGGCATGTACTGAGGCACCACTGTGGGGGTCGAGAGGGGAGAAGATATCTACTGGGTACCAGTTGTTGAGGCCTACCTAGCATTGATATGCCTTCTAGCCGCAATGACGATGTATTCCTGGAGACTGAAACAGCAGAATTGTTCCTGGAAAAAATAGACAGTGTAAGGCAGCAAGTGAGCAGGCCCAGATGTTGTATATTTGAGAGCTCAGAAGAGATAGTGTCATGTGGTTGGCCTGCTGGTAGAAATACGCTTTCAGTTGTTAGAAGAGAAGCTGCTCTGAAAGGTGAGAGGGTAGCAGATGTTTTACCTGTTGGTTTTGTTGTTTTGGTTTGGTTTGGTTTTTTGTTAAGAAGATTGAACTAAGCAATTACAAGGCAGTAGGTATTTTATATGTACCTATAAAACTGGTTGAAATGATCATCAAGTTATTTGCAGATGTCTGTCATTATGTATTTTTAACCTGATAGCATCTTATCAACATGATAGCCTAGTTTCTCCAGTAGACTGTCTCTCAGTAGTCTAATGGAGTGGTTTGAATTTGTCAACAGATCAGGAAATGAAGAACGGATTAGTGTAGCTTGCTCAGAAGTCCTTTGAAAAGGGGAAAGAGATAAAGAATTGTCATGAATGGTAAACAATCTGAGAGAGGAAACTGGCCAAAAGGTAGCAAAGAGCATCCAAGGGTTCATTCTGAATCCGCTTTGGCGTATGCCTGGTGGTCCCACTGGGCAGTGACGCAGCTTTTTCAGCTCAGTTGAGATCAGTGATTCCAGCAGGCTCCGAGCTGCAGGGAACACAGTAGATCGTGAACTTCAGTGTGGAAGAGCATAAAGTAGAGCATGGAGATGGAAAAAGAGATAAATCATATGGCACACCTTGATGATACCAGATACTCAAAGAGCCCTGGGCTTCGCTGTTCAGGTAAAACCTTTGCTCAGCAAGCAGGTGCTTTCAAAACCAAGCAAAGAAGATGTTGGATCTGCGAGGCCTGGATGCGGAAGGAATGTGAACAATATAAAACTTCTTCAGCAGCAGTATTGGCAGTCTGCTGTCTGCAGTACTGGTCAATGTGTCTCAGGAAAAGCAACGGAGAGTGAAGGAGCTCCAGGGAATAGTGATAGAGATGATTAAGGGCCAGGAAGGATTCTCCTAGGAAAAGAGAAAAGACTGGGACTCTTATTTTAGAGCACCGACACTGGAGGATGTGATATGTATAATAAAATACTGAGTGGTCTAAACAGTGTGGATTTGGAACTTCTGTTCCTCCTTGTCTCAACAGCAGACAGTCAGTGAAGTACAAAAGAAGCAAACTGAGAACTGAGGAAAAGGGAAGGCTTGGAGTTTTTCAGTTAAACCAGGGAGCTCAATTCAGTAGATGCCTGTGAGCTTAAAAATGGCAGGGTCAAAAAGGGTGAGGGTGTTTTATGGCTGGAGGGTTATGACAGTAACATTGATGGATTTCTGTAAGAATTAACTGTTGTGGTTCTGGTTTCAAGAAAGTTACCAGGAAACAAAATTAGTCCCAAATGAAAAAGGCAAGGATGGACCATTTGTAGGATCATAGGATAACTCAGGCTGGAAGTGACCTCAGGAGGTCTCTAGTCCAATGTCCTGCTCAAAGGAGGGTCACCTGTGGGGTCAGACCAGATTCCTCAGGGCTTTATCCAGTCTGTCTGACCTGTTCTGCCTTCTGAAGGGTCTGGGCTTTTTCTGCAGTGGTGTGTGGTGCTGCTCACTGCTGCGGTCACAGTGCTGAGCTGAGCAGACCCAGAGCAATGAACCTAACTCACCCATGTATTTCAGATACACAGATCACTGGAAGTGGCAGAACTTCGCACCATTAGAGCATGTGCTATTGCTGTCTCCCTCCCCCTGCAACTCGGAACTCGAGCAAAAAGAGCAGTCAGTACAAAATGCACTAAATCAAATCTTTCCTTCCATTTTCCAGGTTCTATCTTTCATTCTTATTGGTCCCGCCTTGTACCATTTTGCTGGTCCACGTTTACTTGAAGGGCACAGCTGGGCTATAGATTTGGCATCTAAGTGGATAGGTAAGTGCTGCTGTTTATTTTATTTGACCAGCTTTGTGATTTCTTGAGTCCTAAAATCTTTCAAAATTAATTGAATACTATACTGTAAGAAATTATTTTCAAAGCCGTTAACTTTTTGAGCTTTACAAACTGGTGCCAAAGCTGGCTCTTAGGTGCACCAGTAGCAGCAGCATCAGAAATACTGAGATGTTGAACAGAGCAGGAGCCTGTAAATACAAGTCTGGAAAGGGAGGAGTAAGACAGATAAATTCTTAGTTAGTTTTGCATCATTTGTATTTCTGACTTGGCCTGCCTGGGGCACTGACCATTGACTGCAAACACAAAAGTGCTGATCTGTTTCAAAGTTTAATATCAGGAAGTCACTGTAAATAATATGACAGTACGAATGTGTCTGTGAGAGTTATTTAAAGCTATGGAGGCTGTGAGATTCTGTTTTCTCCACATGCTGTCTTCTACTTAGAAGAAAATGGTCAACTTATGGTGATAACTACACCAAGATTCTGTCCAGGAAAATTAAATTTATGAACTGGCTACATAAAACCTCAGTTTCTCTCTAACAGGAAATGACTCCAAGATTCACAGCAAAATCCTCTGCTGGTTTGGGAGCCTGAGTTTAAAATAAATAAATCCATTAACATCTGTAATTGCTTATAGGAAAGGCTGACCCGTGAAAGTGTGTAACCAGCATTCCTTAGCCTCGCATGTCTGCAGCCAAGCCATTTGAGAAAACAATCTCGCATGTGTTTTTCCTGCTTTTTGAGTCTTTCTGTGCCCAGAGCTTTACTGGAGGAACTGAACCACAGCTGCTGCCATTCCAAGTGAAACACTCTGGTGTAGGCTTGAAAGAAATAGGTTTTGGGAGCAATATAAAACTTCTGGTAAAATAGCCAGAACCATAGTGAACTTAGGACTAGGAAGAAGAGGACAATCAAAATGTCTAAGAATAGAGATCTAGTTTTAATGTTGCCTGGGAGTTGATGGCATTTCCATCTGGACATTGCACCTAGTGCTCTTCCAAGTAATCCCTAGCTAGTACTGCTGTTCTTACTGTAGCTGAAAAGATGAAGAAACTAATTTAAAAATACCACTTATTTAGTCTGTTTACCTTGTGTATTTGACAGCAGTTTGTGAAACATGGTCAGTGCCGTGGTTTATTGAGTACTCAGAGGAAGAGTTCGGTATTAGTTAGTGGGAGAGCTAATCCTGAACGTGAGCAGCCATGGAGGTAAGAGGAGAGAAAGGATGAACATATTTGATAGAGTTGTTCTCAGACTTGTCCCAGAAACCCTTCTGAAATGCCAGAATCTGCCTTTATTTACTTCTCAAAATGAGGTCGGGCTCTCCTTTTTAAAGCTGCTGCGTCGCAAAGCAGAATTTTATACTCTAGAATAGCTGCTTGATCTGAAGGACAGGGTTTGGTTTTTTTTTTTCTCCCCTGCTGCATTCCCTGGTCTTGTGTTATATAAATGTAAGTATGAATGCATATATAAAAAGGACAGTCTCAAATCCTGAGCTCCAGGACAAAAGCCTACACAATATCAAAGATCTGGTTTGAAAGCTTTCCTCTTCTTTCCTAATGTGGCTTGTGCGTGTCTGTAGTACAATTATAGTGATAGGGGTTTGGGTCAATACATGCTTTTTCTAATCTTACCATTTTAAACAAATTCTCTCTTCCCTCAAAGTTCTACCCCAACCCTGTCCCACAGTGCATCTCCTTATACCATCCTACATAATCACTTTTTTTTATTTCTTTAAGGGCTTTATTGTTTTTCTGAAGCCCTATAGCTATCACAAAGATCCTGTGCGTGCTCTATATGAACTGAGGTGCTGAACTTACGATCTAGAGACCTCTGAAGAACGAACTTGTCAATGCCTAATGTGTGAAAGCAAGTGGGGTCCCTGGAGAGAGAATGTGCTCTACTAAATGGCTGTGAATTAAGTGTGGAAGAATGAACTGTCAGAACAGCAGAGAAGTGCCCACTGTGTTGACCTCATTCAAGTCTGAAGAATGGAGATCTCTGAGGTGGTGGAAGGGACTTGGTGGAAATTGCAGATCACGGAGGATGCAAACCTGAACTGACTCTGCTGTCTTCCCCTGCCCTCCCGTCCTCACAATGTCGTTAGGGCACAGTGTTCCTGGAACCTGCAGGCCAATGGATGAGCAGGACAATGATTTTAAAGAGTTGTGGGCAAACCTTTTGGGTAGAGCGAAGAAAAAAGCTGGGGATGCTGAGGCAGCGAAGAGGGCTCAGAACAGGTCAAAGAGCACTGCAGCAAGAAGCAAATTAAGGGGCAAAGCTGCTGCTAAGAGCCAAAACCATCATCACTTACTAGCAGTGAAGGAAACAAACTTACCTCAAGATTTAGGTCCAAAGGAACAAACATTGGAGCACAAAGAAGGTGGTGACGCTGTGGCCTGTAGTAGTGGTGGGACTGCACAAGGGGATGGAGAGAGAAACCCTTGCCCTGCCAGCCAGCTGAGTACAGTGGCCAGCGAGTGTAGCCAGAGGACCCTGACAGGTGAGTGAACCAAAATCTTTCAAACAGAAAATAGGCTAGGACTGAAAACACTCAGTAGTTCAGTGGAGCTCTTCCAAAGTCCACCTGGAGGGGACGTATAGCAGCACTGGTCGAAGCAGACTTGTATCTTGTGTTTCCATCTACACTTAGCTACTTAGGCTTATCCAGGGGTTTAACCTAGGAGTGCGTTCTGTGCTACAGGCAAGCAGAAAATGTCCTTCAGTAAGGTGAAGCCTTGGTACAAACTGATGTGTTATTCACCGTTTTTTGCAAAATCAGAACTGAGAAAAACACCCTCAAATCATCTAGAAGCAAGCTTAGAATATACTGAGGTGCTTTTTCATCCAGTGCATCATTGTATTCTGAAATATATTGCCACTGGATGTGGCCAAGGCCAGAAATATAAACAAGTTAAGAAAGGTGTTGGATTAATTCGTAAAGGATTAGTCCTTCAATGATTATTAAACACGATGGCCAGAACGCAGTCATCAGTGCAGGAATTCCTTAAACTGATAAATAAGGTCAGCCAAGAGAAGGATTATTTTGTACCTGTCCTGTCCTGATCACCCTTTCTTAGGTGTGTATTGCTGACTGCACTCAGAGACGAGATACTGGGCTGGTGAGATCTTTCGTCCCATCTCGCGTGCTGCCCATAACCACAAGATACCTCAAGCAGAGCAGTGGTGTGCTGAGGTGTTAGTCTGGCATTGCCTCTGCCTGCTGCTTGTTACCGTCTCTCTTTGGGAACTCTGGGTTCCTTGAGCTCAGAGCCTGAAAGTTCAAGTCACAGATAGGGTTTGAAGATCAGAGCAAAGAACAGCAGGAACCACAAGACAAGCTGCAGTGGGAATGCTGGGGAGAGTGGGGCTGTGGGGCTGCCTTGCTGCTCTTGCTAGTGACCTTCAGGCAAGGTCTTCCTTAATATTCCTTCCTCTAAAAGGAATATAGAGATATCTACACTCCAGTGTAGCCCAGAAGCCTGGTACTGACTGTGGTCATCAAGTCTAAAGTCATGTAATAGCTAAACACATCGTTCAGTTCTTCCTCTAAGAATGGCTGTTGCAAAACTGAGCCTGGCTTAGGCTGCTGTTGGGGAAGGCTTCCCAGCAGCTCTCTGAGCAGCTCAGCTTTGTGTTTAAAACTGACTGATAAAGCTCTGGTGTTTTCTCCCCCTCTAGTAAATACTCTGAGTAGCTGTTCCCAGACTACATTATCCTTCCATCCTGCTACGCAGACAGGGACCTGCTCTTCACCCACCTCAAAGATACCGCCGCTCGCAGGGTCGAAGACGCGGGTAGCAGAGCTGGTAGTGGAGAGAATGCAGCAGTTCAAGAGAGTGGCACCTGAGCAGCTAAAACACGGCACAGATGATAGCTTGCCAAAGGCTGTAGCCAGCGGGGACTTCCCTGACCAAAGCCAGGAGCAAAACCCACCAGAGAATGGTACGTTTTTCTTGTTAGCTGTTGTACGTGCAGAAAGAGTGCTGGGGGCTGGTGAGAATGGTTGCATGAGAAGCAGTCCGGATTCCTGGGCTTTGTTCCCAGCTAGCCTAGTGGCTCAGTGTGCAGCACTGAATAAATCACTCCAGATCGCTGAGAAATCTTGCTTTCTCTATTGTTAAAGGGCTATCCGTACTTTTCTCCCAGCTATTCTCTGAGGCTGGATTAACCTTATGCTTGATTCTGGAGGGATAATTGTCTTGGAAACAGGTTGAAATTCCAACAGGATCAGTCAACTTTGTCATCCTTCCCTTGGGACAGTGCTAGGTAGCTGTTAGGTAAATATGGCTCTTGGGTAGCCCCCATCTTTGGTAGATCTCCAAGCACTCTGTAAGGTAATATGTTCTCTGCAGATGAACTGAATTCGCAGCAATTTTACTCTGGTTTGGTTCTTTATAAGTCAAGGCCCTGTTGGTTCTGTATGAACATGAAAATCTGCTGTGTTTTAATATGTGGTGTATAAGACCTCATGTTCTCCCCAGAAACTATAGCCAAAATTTGCCCTCCATTTGGCTCTGAGAAGTAAAGTGAAGGAATTGCCACCTCCTGCTCCCAGGGTAGTGCAGGCCTGTAAAGTGCGGTTCGTACATTCCCTTTGAGAAATCAAATGTGAACATGCAAGAGAAAGATTGCAATTCATTTTTACGTGTCTAGTTTAATAAACTAATAAGGAAAAGTATAACAGTTCTATGCCTTTCGTACAGGATTCTTAGTTTTCTACCTTAGATCATCTCCCACTTCTTTGCCAGGTACCCACGATCTTCCATCCATGGAGCACGACAGTGCTCTGGCTTTGGCTCTTCAGCAGGAAACCAAAGAGGAAGCCCTGGCAAGCCTAGAGGATGCAGGCTTGTTTTTTTGTCAGATCTGCCAGAAGGATCTCTCAGCCATGAACACAACACGACGAGAGCAGCATGTTAACAGGTGAAAGACCAGCATGATGTGTCCTTTCCACGTCCTCTCCCACCTAACCTCACAGACTGCTCAGTCAGCTTAGCCATTACAGAACATGGTAGCAGGGGAATCTGCATAGCAGCATTGACCTTTATGGCTTGAATTAACAAGTTGTTTTGATCTCAAAGCAGAGGCTGATTGTCTGGCCCTGCAGGGCTTCTGCATGTGTGTTGTAAGGCCAGTGCTGCTTTCATCAGGAGTATGGCAGAGGGGCTGTGACTGTAAAGTGGCTAGCAAAATTAGTGAGCACCCACTACTGCAGATTTTGAGATCTACCAATTTCAGCCAGCAAAGTAATGTTTGATCTATGTTGCTAAAAATTGTTTGTCTAAGGACGTCTAATATGTCCTGCATATCCGAGCGGTTTGCTGAGGGAAAGGTGATACTGTTCAGAAGGATGACTAACTTGCTCTGTAGAGCTTTGACAATGAGAGTAGAGAGGCTTAGGGAAGGCATCCCTGCCTTCTCTTTTGTCAGAATGTGTGCAATTAAATTGAAATTGGTGCCCTTAATTTAACAGTTTCCTTAGTGGTAAATATCAAGTACTGTATATATATTATGTACAGATAGCTCTTTGTAAATTAAAAGTCTGCACTTCTCTGTTGAGAAAGTATCAAAACCAGCACATTTGAATGGTTTTAATTTCTTAATTCCAGCACTTTCAGGGGGCAAGAGTGATTTGATTTGTCCAGTCCTACATCATGTTATTGAGTGGCTCACATTCATTAGGGTTATCTGCAGCTGCAGCTTTAGAGGTGTTACTGCTGTTTCTGTCTTCAGATATTTCCTGCTGCTTGAGGAGACAGAGGTTGTAAAACAGTGACAGTGTGTCAGAAACGTTTTTTGGAAATTAAGTCTGCTTTCTGAACTATTAAGCATGTAATCATATTATGAGATTACAAGGATATATTAGCAATGGATTTTTTGATAGCAGTCTTTGTCACAAGGGGTAAAGCTGTAGATGGACAGACACATTGGCAAACTAGCAATCACCAGTCCTCGTACGTCAGATGAATGGTATCTTACACAACCCTGTATGTGTAGGTAGGGTGTGTTGTTACCTAATCAGGGAGTGATTTTTATAACAGGTACTGCATATCCAGGATTTCACACCCTGAATCTCTTTGGAGAGGACAGAAAAAGAACCATTAAAAATGTTTACATAGTTTCAGCCTACCAGAAATTATTAGAAGTTAATTATCCTTCACCCTTAAGTGCAGTGTTCATTTTCAGCTGGTCCCTTTTCTGTGACATAAACCACTGTCCTTGTCAAGTGAGATATCTGACTTGAAAATGCTTGCATTCTTGACACTGCATGTGGTCATGCCTACAAAAGTAGCAAGAAGAACAAGAAGTAGTCCTGTTTCAGGTGAGGAAGACTTACCATTTCTCTGGTAAGTTGATTCTTTTTTTAACGGTGGTTTATAAGTTAGCTGGAATGTTAGAATGAACACGAGGAGAGGGATTAGGTGATGGACACGCAGTGAAGTTAAAGAAGGTTATTACCTGCACTTCTGAGCAACATGTTTTTAATATGCCTCTGAGGTCATAATTTCCATGTAGCTGTTATACGTCATATTCATCACAGTGGTGGGTACATAATTCTTGTTTCTTTAGGGGCTTTCTTTGGCTGTTGCAGATATTAGGGATGATTGTGCTCCCTTTTCTTTACTATGGTTTAAATCTTAGCATGGACAGTTTTAAAGTCTTCAGAGGTAAGCTTTGCCATTACCTCACAGGTGTCTGGACGAGATGGAAGAAGCGCAGATGTCGTCCTCCAGCAAACCGCTGGTCCCTGAATGTCCCATCTGCGGGAAGCAGTTCCAAACCCCACAGAGCCGAGTCAGTCACTTGAAACGCTGTGCTGTCGAGATGGAAGTTCCTCCTAAGCTGCTTCTACAGGCAGTGCAGTTGCAGGTGTCTTCGCTTAGTGATGCACCTCTTCAGTGTCCCAGGTAATCTGGTGAAAATAAAAGGTGCTGGTTACTTTCTTTGGCCTGAGAGACATTGACGCTGTGCTCCTAGGGATGAACAGTAGAAGCAAGGCAGACTCGCAGGCTGGGTGGGTCCCAAGTCCAAAGAAGGTCAAGTAGAGCCATGACCCAGTACTACGTGAGTAGAATGTGGTAGTTGGAGAAATCATCTTGCTTTCCTTCAGAAGTGGTCAGGTGGTGGATGACTTTAACAGTCAGCAGGCAAGGAGCAAAATGGGGAGTAAATAATCTTCCACTGGTTTGTCAGAAATAGTTGTGCTCTATGAGGCAATTATGCAGTAAAGCTGAATGGTGTGTTTGAGCTTATTAAGCAAACCACACAGTACGAGTATGCAGTCTCTCCTGAGCATCTGTCATGCCAATGCCTCAGATATTCAGCTTGTGGCTATACTGGATATATGTGCTTTACACCCTGAGCCAAGGAGGAAACAGACATGGTGTTTTGAAATGTGCTCGGTACAGAGCTGCATCTGCTGTCTTGGATTTCAGCAGAATCTTCAGAGTACAGCAAGTGGTGCCTGACTGAATTTGGGGCTCAAAAGTCCCTTAGTGCTGGGGAAGGACTGTTGCCTGTTCCCTGTGGAAGCAGAAGAGTGGGAAAGCATTTTCTGGTGATCTTGGTTTTGCCCTGCTTCAACTTGTTTTTTCCCCTTTGGTACAAAAAAGCATTCAAGGTAGAGATAGCAGATGCTTACAGCAGTGCTGTGGTCTTGTGCTTACCTTTTCAGAATAAAATTTTCTCTAAATTGCTGTGAATTCCATAGATGATAAGAAATGCTTTGCTCTCTGCTAGGGAAGAAAGTAGTGAATAGTTTCTCATTATCCTGGATATAGGAATCTCTCTGAGCAAGTAGAGCAGCTGGTCTGCAGTGCTCAGTGTTTTTTGTCTCTGATCCAGTCACATTAACTTAGGCTTCCTGCTGCATTCTTGTATTTCAGCAATCAACCAAGCAGGTCAAAGCGAAAAGGCTCCTCCAAAGAGGACTCAAAGAAAATGCAGAAGAGGGCCAAACTGGAGACTAAGGATGAAGATTTGCTGGTTGCTATGGCAATGTCACGCTCTCTGTTGGAGCAAGAAAAGCAGGAACAAGCAAAATCAGTTACAAATGTGAAACCAGTGGCTGCTTTGCCAATCAAATGGAAGCCGGGATCAGGTATGTGTTAAAGTGAGTTAGTGTCAAAGGCTGTGTTATTGGAGGAGTAATGTAACACAGCGCCTGCTCTTCACTAAAACTTTCCTGTTGGGTATAGGAGGGATGACAGCCCTGTTTCTGTTTTAAGTTGTCAGGGCTTCAACAATATGCAGTATCCACGCACAGTCAAGAAAGACTGCAGGATGTCTGTGGGTTGTAGTGAAATCCCTTAGGAATCTCATGCTTTTTTCACCGATTGATTGTTTTCAGTCTGTAGAATATTCTTAAGATAAGCAGTTGTTTTCTGTAAACTGTGGAAGTGAAAAGAAATAATATGAAAAGATTATTGTTTTTTCTTCTGCAGTAGATTTTTTCCTATTCATCCTGCTGCAACGTGGATTAATGCAGCTTTTTCAGCCTTATCTGTTTTCTTTCTGTAACAGACGTGTATACTACATGCTGTTGAGCATGTGCTTTGCTGTTTCAGTGCACAGAAAGGTTTAGAAAGGAAGACAGCTGCCAGGGGAGAGTGTTGAGTGCTGTCTAGAGGGGAGACTTCACTCTTTCATGACCCTGCTCAGGTCTCCTCCTGCCAATAGGTACTGCCAGTTGGATTTGGGGTTGAGCATTAGTAAGGTGAAGGTAGTAAGACACAGGATTTCCAAACAAAAGCTACTCAATGTTTGTGGGAGCTGTGGTTTGATATCATCAGTGACCTGTACACGAAAAAATGAGTCCTTTTTGGATTTGTTGGCATTTTTTTCTCCCTTTTTTGCAAAGCACTGGGATTAGTCAAGTGCTGTACAGGCACCATTCCATGGGTCTGGGAGGTAGACTGCATGGATATCGGTTGCTTCTGTAATGATCAGCTTTTGTAGAGACATGACTGCTCCCAACAGGCAGCAGAGCAGTGTGAGCAGGAGTCAAGTCTTTTCTGGAGTTCATTTCTCTCATAAGGGTGATGTGAGGCTTCGGACTACCTGCGGAAATCTTAAGAGTTGTGTTCAGCTTATAGCTGCCTTTTGGTCATCACTGACTACAACACCTGAAGGAGCTGGCATGTTGAGCTTCTCTGCCCTAT
The DNA here is from genome assembly GCA_031468815.1 of Morus bassanus. NCBI lineage: Eukaryota > Metazoa > Chordata > Aves > Suliformes > Sulidae > Morus > Morus bassanus. The sequence goes on from CM062572.1 coordinate 49,916,746, forward strand.
GTGTTCAGATGTTTATTTATTTGGGTTCCTCTTCCTTTTCTTTTTAAAGAGAAAAAACGGCGTAGAAGAGGCCCAACATCAACTCCACCATTACTGCTTCAGGACCCGGAGAAGGCCCGCAAAAGGATCCAAGAGCGAGTAGCTATGCTGCTTGCAGAAGAGGTGGAATTCCCTCCCACCCCTCAGCTTCCCACTAGTAGGATTTTGGAGGATGAATCTGGGAGAGCAACCTGGCTCTTGCCATTGTCCAAAACCAGGGAGTGCTTTTTGTGGAATATCAGTGCTCTGACAGGACCGTATGACCCTGAATCATTCTACACTGCTGGATTAACCCCTCCAATTGTACCTTGGAAGCCTGTGCAGGTGCGATGCTCTTTTGTTCTTGCTCTAATACTTGTGTGCGTGCCCTAGTTCACTTGATCTGTAACCCTTCTGTTTCCTCTTTTGGTATTTAAACGAGTGATCCCCTGCCTCTGCATACTCATACTCACTGGTCGTGCCCTGTTGTAACCCTGGGCTTACACGGGTAGGTTTTATGACCTTGAACTTTCATTTCTCCCTTTCGGAGAGGAGACCAAGGCTTGTGTTACATGGTATTCCTTGAGGTTTCAGAAAATATAACTGATGGGAACAGGGAGCACTGAGTAAAGGGACCCCATTGTGGTCATTTTGCCACTAGTTTGTCCATGTTTACAGCAGCCTGAGTCTTGTTTTCCTTCTTGGCACTTTGATTGATTCTAGCATGAACTTTGCCCATGTGTTGCACTCAGCAAGGATCTGGGTGAAAAGTTTAAATTGAAGACTGATGTTTCCTTGTGCAGAGGAGAAGGTTGGGAGCACCTAGAGTTGTAAAGTGAAGCATTTGCACTTCAGGCTTTCCCTGTACATTCCACTGCCTTTTGTTGCGTATGAGCTTAGATCCAGTTTTCAGTTCCACTGTTTCATTCTGGTTTTCATGTAGATCTCCTGCCTCTTTCAATGCTCTGTATTTTTATAAAAAGTGCTTACAGAAGTAGACAAAGCTCTTTTAATCTCATCTTATCACACACTTGCTGAGAAGAAGGATATCACTTCTCTTCCTTCCCTCATTCTTTTCTTGAAGAATTTGGTGCTTCTGTTCAAAAACTGCTGTGCTTATATAGGTGCTTTATTTAATACTTCTTCCCTAGTCAAAGAGTTTTTCACTGGCTTATTGCAGGCTGGGGCTCTACTGGAGGGGCTCCATTCTGTGAAGATTTTTGACCTTTCATTAAAGCCAAAAACTGCCAGAGAAGTTTAAAAATAAAAAGCAGAAAAGCCTTTAAAATCATGGCAAGAGTGTGTTTTCCCATCTGATTCTTTCCATTCACAGAAATGGCTAAATGTTTTTTTCTTAGAAATAAACAAACAAAACTACTTTTATTGGGAAACAGGCACCAAACCTGGAAAATATCAGCTCCAAGGTGAAAGTTTGATTTAGTTACATGTAACTGCAAAAGCATTTCAGAACTCAGAACAGAAGCACCTGGAGAGCTTCAGCTGTGACTGTTGCCAGGCAGTCCAGCTATAACGAAATAGTTAGATGTTGGAGTGGGAGCATTTCCACCATCCTTTCTCCCTGCTTGGCAATTGCCTGTGCAGACATGCTCCGGAAGAAAACACGTTTTCTGCGTTTGCTGGTGTAGTTTCCTTTCTTCTGTTCAGAGCTGTCTTATCTCTGCAGAGTCCTTCATAAAACTGCAGAGAGCTTTTGCCTCAGAAGCCCCCTTACCTGGGGAATGCTCTGAAATCCTTTACTAGATGTTTCAAAAGTATGAAGTAGAGACTGTACTCTAAGCTCTGCAAATACATAAAATGAGACCTAATTTATTGGTGTCTCTTTTTCCTCCTCTTTTGATCAGAATCAGAAGCCAGAGAACCTTCTGCCATCAGTGGGATCTGATCAGCCAAAAGTATCCCAGCAAATTCAACCTGACCTCAGTTCTCACGAGCCCACTTGCACAGAGGTTGGAGGCCAAACTTCTGATGAATCCAAGTCAGCCCCTGAAGGAGACGGGCAGTTTTTCTCTCACAGCCAGAAGGATGTTCAGACCCTGCAGGACCTCATTGAGTTGGCCAGGGAAGGACTTACCCTTACTCAGTGGAACCTTGATGTTGACCATGTTCAGGCAGCGGAGCACCCAGGTACGTTCTGGCAGCTTTGTGAGCCCTGTCCCTAGTCTCTTCAGCTACAAAGAGCCAAACTTAGGCTGTGCTAACTTAGGAGAGCCATGACGGCACCCACAGGATATTGATGTTGATCCGAGAGGTGATATTGTGGGGAGACGTTTTTCTGCAGTAAGCTATAGATACAATCAAGCTGTCATTTCTGAAATGATTCATAAATCCCAGCGTTTAAGAGAAGTCCTGGACAGCAGATACTAAATTTTATTTTAAAACACCCTTCAAGACAGTAAAGTATTTTCTGCCAGGAGGGAGCCCGGACATGTTCAACAGCTGGGACAAAATCCTCATCCCTGCTGTTTGGACAGTCTTACTGTTATGTGCACTGTCTTTTCAGGTCTTGAGACAATTGGATGAGAGAGATGTGCAAGAGGGATGATGTTATGTTGGTACATTGATGACACAAACCTGAAGTTTATCTGTACCTATACAGGCTTGAAAAAATACAACACCTAGAATTCCTCTATGGGCAACTCTCTAATGTCCCCAGTCACAGTTGCATGTGGTGCACAACTGCACATTTCAAGGTCAATGATATCCCTTAAAATGGCCTGGCTGTTCAGCAGAATGTATTGTGTGTCTCCTGTTCACCTGTGAAAGGGAACATGGTTGCTAAGTTCACCTGTCTGCATTTTCACTTGGGGTATAATATCCCTCACTTCCCCTACTAAACTGCAGCAAATAATTCCTGGCCCTATAAAACTACTCCTGGGATTTCAGTGGAGATAGAGCGTCTTGGGTGAGGGAAATCATTTCTGCATATAAATGTATATTGTGTGTGTAAATGAGACCAGGTGGAAAAAACCCACTGTGCAGACACTAATGCAACAGAACCCATTTCTGAAGACATTAATGCTTTCTGTTGCTCTGCATGCTGTTCTGCGCGCCCTGTGGACTACCACAGGGCTCAGGCTGTGCGAAACTGATTTCACTGGCTGCCTCTGAGCACGAGGGCCTGCAGCATTTTGTCTGGGTTGAAATGCGGATCCAAGATACATTCTGCCTGTCTGCTAGGATGAGACCATGGCATGTCCCATCCCACTCTTTGTCATAGTTTTTTCCCACTGGAGGAAAATGGAGACATGAAAGGCAGAGAAACTTGTTGCCCTCTGCAGTTCCTCCATCTGGATAATTGTGGCACACAGAGATCTGCAGTAGATTGGTGCTGCTTGTGGCGGAATGGTACTTGGGTACCCACAGCCTGTCACAGCCCAGAGCCAAACCCTCCAATAAAGGCATGAGGGAGAGGCTGAGCCTTCAACTCAGTCAGGCTGGTTATAGCAGCTGTCTCAGGAAGCTGTCATGGCTAGGATCCTGTTAGGAGTACTTACATCACTCTGACTCACAAAAAAATTGTATATCATTGTGATGTGCGTTTTCTTCTTTGAGGAAAAGAACTGACTTCCAGTGATATTCCACATAGTGGCTTTGTGCCCCCATCCAAAGAGAAGAGCCTCCTGACGAGCAGCTGTAAAAGAGTAAGGACAACCCTTTTCTTCCACTTTTTTGTATTTGTGTATCACTGTAAAAAAGAAGCTATTGCATTTGTGCGATTCATAGTATGGAATATTTCCCATTCCTTTCCATAGAAACAAAGAGGTGCTTAAGGTTCACAGGAACCATCATGGGCACAGGTGAGACCAGCACACATGGTGGTGTTTCTTTGATGTCCACAAGCAGGCTTATGGATTTTTCAGTACTTGCCCTACCTGATGAGAGAGGTGATTTAAAATGACAGGTAACATAAGGCCAATCTGTCCGTAGTTTATATAAAGAGAACCAGGTTAAGGAGTTACGTTATAGCACTAAGAGTAATTGAGGGTAGGAACTAGGTATAGAATCACAGAATCATAGAATCGTTAAGGTTGGGAAAGACTTCTAGGAACATCAAGTCCAACCATCAACCCAACACCCCCATGGCCTCCTAAACCATGTCCCAAAGTGCCACGTCTATACGTTTTTTGAATGCCTCCAGGGATGGTGACTCCACCACCTCTCTGGGCAGCCTGTTCCAGTGCCTGACCACTCTTTCATGAAGAAATTTTTCCTAATATCCAATCTAAACCTCCCCTGACGCGACTTGAGGCCATTTCCTCTCGTCCTATCGCTAGTAACTTGGGAGAAGAGACCAACACCCACCTCACTGCAACCTCCTTCCAGGTAGTTGTAGAGAGTGATAAGGTCTCCCCTCAGCCTCCTCTCCTCCAGGCTAAACACCCCCAGCTCCCTCAGCTGCTCCTCATCAGACTTGTTCTCCAGACCCTTCACCAGCTTCGTTGCCCTTCTCTGGACACGCACCAGCACCTCGATGTCCTTCTTGTCCTTAGGGGCCCAAAACTGAACACAGGATTTGAGGTGCGGCCTCACCAGTGTCGAGTACAGGGGCACGATCCCTTCCCTACTCCTGCTGGCCACACTATTGCTGATACAAGCCAGGATGCTGTTGGCCTTCTCGGCCACCTGGGCACACTGCTGGCTCATGTTCAGCCGGCTGTCCACCAGCACCCCCAGGTCCTTCTCCGCTGGGCAGCTTTCCAGCCACTTTTCCCCAAGTCTGTAACGTTGCATGGGGTTGTTGTGACCCAAGTGCAGGACCCGGCACTTGGCCTTGTTAAACCTCATACAGTTGGCCTCGGCCCATCGATCCAGCCTGCCCAGACTGCTCTGTAGAGCCTTTCTACCCTCGAGCAGATCAACACCCCTGCCCAATTTGGTGTCATCTGCAAACTTACTGAGGGTGCACTCAGTCCCCTCATCAAGATCACTGATAAAGATACTAAACAAGACTGGCCCCAACACTGAGCCCTGGGGAACACCACTCATGACTGGCCACCAATGCAGTGCTCGTGACCGGATGCAGCTGCACCATGTTAGGCAGTACTCTAATGCCCAGGCTATCCAAGAGAAAATTGGCTACAGCCCAGGAGAGACAGAGCTGCCTGGTGCTTCCTCCAGGCTCACACACCCAGCTACTTTGGGTGGTTCTGAATGGAGCTGTTCCTCCTCTGTCACTGTCCTCTCCATGCCGTGCCTTGCAGCAGAAGAGAGAATTCTTGCAAGGAATGGCTGACTTGTACGAAATTGTCTAATCTTGCATAAAAGCCTGATAGATGATGTGGAATGCCGTGAGGTCCGTGGAAGATGAGCACTTCTTTGCTGCTAATGTGAGCTTTTGAGAGGTTTAGTATAGAAAATCCTCAATTGTGGGAACACATATCAGAGGATCTAGCTTGAAAATCAGTGCGCTCTCTGTGGTGACTAGGTGAAGAACACAGGACAGTAAGTCAAAGATGATTTTTTATAAAGCCAGTAGTGTTCTGTAGATCACATCTTACCCCAGATGCACCAGTGGATATGTAATCCCCCAGGGATGTATAACCAGTTTTCTTCAATTGAAGTGTGTATAAAGAGCCCCTAATTCATCTTCTTACCAGGGTCATCCACTTTATCTGGTGAAACTTGTTATCTTTGGTTTGATAATAAATAATCATGGCAAGAAAGCTGGTAGCTTTTGATGTTCAATAAATTTTGATGCCTTGAGAAAGCACTTTCATGTTGTGCTAATAAAATTAAGGGACTTCAAAAGGGAGACAATTCTGTGAGGTGGGAATCTGCTAAACTTGAGCAGTCCAGCTACTTGTTACAGAAACTTTAGATATTCTTTGGGTACATATTAAAAAAAAAAATCCTTGGCAGAAAAAAACATCTTGTTTGATAAACTTCTGAGTCTGTTAAACCAGAGGCCTTTAGCAGTACAGAAGCTGTTCTGATACTGTTGTTGAAACTCAGTTGCTACCAGCAGAACCAGTATGATAATTTTTTCAGATTTAGTTTGATTCCATGATAGTTTTCCTGAGCAAATGAAGTGTTGCTGAAGTGTTGGATTGCCAGTGGGAGAGATTTGTGCTTTATATGAGCACAGAGTGTAACCACGTAGAGCAGATACATCCATTGCATTGGTAACACATCCCCCCACCCATGCTGAAGACCCTTGTCACATCTGTGGAGTCCGGTCTAGCTGGCCTCCTCAGTAGGAGAGTGTTCCGGTGTGTTCTCTGACAGGAGCACATGCCCACTCAGAGCTGTCTTCAGACCAGTCTGTTTGCTTTGCAGAGAATGGGGCAGCCAGGAGGTTTCTAGCCTTACTTAATTTCCCCATTCCCGATTCATAATTTTAGCATCAGCAGGAAAGCTGTTCTGGGCTTGCTGCCTGGAACGTAGCATCAGGAGTCTGTGTTTGCTGGCTTCCTGAGGTACTGTCTTGCAGGTATGCTAGCTGCCAAGAATAAAAAAGTAAGAAACATCAGATTAGTATCCAGACCGAGCTTCCTGTCTTCCCCTTGGAGATCAGTCCACACCACTGCCACAACATGCAGAGGCTTCTCTAGCCCACCTGTGAAGGCCTGGAAGAAGTGTTCTGGTGTGTGCTGCTATTTTGGTGCTAATTAGTGTTGGCTACCCGCAAACACATGCTGGAGCGAGTAGAAAGGTTGGGTTTCCACAGTCCACTGCCAATGTAGAAACCTGCTAATAAAATAAAGAGTTGTGTTGTTCCAGGTGGAACTGCATCTCATGCAGATGTTCACTGGAATAAAACTTGGCAGTTCCTCAACTCCGCATTAGGTTTGAAAAGCACAAGGTCAATGATTAGTGTGTTAACTATAAACTGGTTTCCACTTACAGTCAGACAGCCTCTCAACCGTGAGCTGAGGGTATTTCACACTTCTCTGAAGCACCTCCAGAGCTGCAACACTTGCCTAGAGGGATCTGAGTCTTTAGAAGATTGCCTGGGGCGGGTTTGTACTGGGAGCAGCTCCAGAGCAGAAACAGAGCATTCATCATTGCTGTCTTTGACAGCATGCCCCAGGCCTGACCTTGCCATCACCAGTAATCAGTCACAGGTAGCTCAGTCAACAAGCCCTCCCCAAAATTCCAGCAAGGGGTTCTAGAACAATAATAGAAATTATATTTCTTTTTTATAATTGAGTGGAATTTTCAAAAGGGATTTCAGTAACAAGCACCTAAGTTCCTTTGAACGAGACACCTACATTAGTTTTTTTCTATCTGGGCCCCTTCCTGCAGAGCCGCTCTTCTCAGGGTCATTGCCAGACAGTGAGCGAGAGAAGAAAGGCTCATTACCCCATCCCTGAGTCATCCTCTTTCCTCTTACTCTAATTATAGTGAATTGAGTTCAAGTCCATCAAAGTGGAAATTACAGTTTCCTAAAAATGTGGTGGAAGGCAGTAGATCAAGAGGCCAACTATAGGCAGTGGCTAGACCACATCAGGAAATGGTGTGGTGAAGATCTGAGGGTGATAATGTGCTGTAATACAAGGCAGAACAAGTACAGTAGAATACAGCATGACTGCCCGTTCTTCACAATTGTCAGCCTGTGAAAAAGTGAAGGAAAACAAAGCCAGAAATGTCTGCTAGACTTGTCTGCTTATTTGTCGTATGGAAGACCTGAAGTTGATAATGCTGGTGATTATCTTCAGGAGGCAAAGACAGTGTGTCCAGACTGGGGCCCACAGTACAGCAATGCTGACAGACTGGGTTATTCTCTTCTTATTTTTCAGGGAAATGTTTGACAGCTGTAGCGTAACTTGTGTCTTTGTGTTCCTTCTGTGTTCTAGTCCTCTCTCAGGTTGCTGGCTGAAGATTTCAGTGCAATGGTCAACAATCCCCACTTAAGCGATGTCCAGTTCCAGGTGGACTGTGGGGAAGTCCTTTATGCCCACATGTTTGTGTTGTACGCACGGTGTCCACAGGCCGTTCAAGTTGTAAGTACTGCTGACATATTTTTCTCCTCTGCATCAGGAGAGCTCAGACTGCCCACACCTACAATCAGTTAATGCTACAGAATCAGCACAGAGCACTGCTGAGCCTGACGGCAAGTGCCTCTGGAGCTGCAGTGGGTTTTCAGCTTAGGAGACCAGAATCCTGACAAAGTGGTAGAAAATGTGGTACTTTATCTGGGCAGACTATGGGAAGGCAAGGATCCTTCCTTGCATTCTGCCCATGAGCAATGGTGGAAGCTTCCTAAGTGCTTTTTGCCCGTGAATTTCTGTACCTGTGCAAGTGCAGACTGCCTTGTCCATCCTGGTGTGTCCTGCCTGTCACCCAGGCTGGGAAGCTTGAGTATGGAGTAGAGAGATTCTGGGAAGTACTTGAAAACAACCTATACAGAGGTTTTGTCACTCTCAGAGTTGCTTTGGAGGTAGCTGCACTGAACTGTGCTTTTTGCAAGGTTAGTGGAGTGTTCTTATGTTCCCAGAAGCATTTTGGGTTGAATAGTTCCCAGCCTGCTCCTATGCAGCCTCCTGTCAGGACAGTGAAAGGCACTGAGCCTAAGATTTGAACTCTACTTTTTCACAGAGCTGTCACTGGTCCATAGGGTCAGCTCCCTAACAAAGGGAGTTTTCTTTAAAGCTGCCCTTTTGGAAAGTTTAGTTTTATCCTCATGCATGTTGGCAGTAGTTTCCACCCAAGGTGACTCAGGCCATTTCTAAGGGGGCCATGACAGTTTGGGGAGGGGAAGCAAGTTCGTATATGCCATACAGCAGTCTTAATAGGAATTTTTTAAAGGATCTTCACAACTATTAGCAAATGTGCGTGTGCCCACAAATCAAAGGACTTTAAAAACTGTTGGGTTAGCCATGTTCTCTTATTATTTCCCTGCAACTCGGCCTGGCTTCAGCATTCCCATCCACTGTTTTCACAGGGAGGAATCATTTGTGTGGGTAGAGTTGTGGGATTGGCCCTATGCTGTATTTTTGATGCCTGCAGAAGGTTGTTTTCCTGTAAGTCCTCACCTGCAGAGCAGCATTTCATGTTTATTTTCTGTATAGGAGAGGGAGGGCTCTTCTTTGTTGAAGATTTTTGGGTAACAAGGAAACAGTAATTAATCAGAGATGACTTTGGACCTCGTGTTTTCTGTTGCATAGCATCCCCTAACTTTGGAGAGAGTTTTAGATAGCACAACACATGATTTGGCTGCAAAGGAAGTGAGACCGTACTGAACTGGAGATGCATTTTTGCCAAAACCTGAGATCCAGTTGGACCCACGCAGATAATGGTCCAGTTCAGTGGAGCAGTATTTTGTACAGTGTCTCTTTTCCTGTGAGACACCAGAACTAGAGTTTTGGCAGTGCATCAAGGGTAGGTAAATTCAAAACAGATCAGAGGAAGCTTGCTTGTAGAGAGGTGTAGGTAACTCTGGAAGTTGTGCTCTGGGAAGTAATTTGATTCCAGAACTAAAGGGAGAACTCTAAGACCATCTTTTATATGTGTGACTAAAATGAGCAGTTAAACTTTATTGAAGCTAACAGCTGTAGGGTCAGGAAGGAAATGGCCTGTTCCATATGAAGCTCTGCATAACTGGTCATCTTAGCTTCCCTCTGAGGCATCAGGTCCTGGTCCCAGGGTAGGACTTTGGCGACTGAAAGGAGTAACCTGATGGGAAGAAGAATGTTGGTTTTGCTGTTCCTTTACTAGCAAACAGGCTTTGTTTGCTTTCTTCTTACCCCAGGTTCACAGCCAAGGGTTCTTAGTGGAGGAGGATGGGAACACACAGACATGCCGTGTGCTGCTGAGTGACGTGACAGGAGAGGCAGTGTGTGCATTCCTGCGATACCTTTATGCTGCTGATGCTGACATCCCTGCTGGGGTGCTGCCCCAGGTGGGGGCTCTGGCTGCCAGGTTTGTATCCTGAGCATGTTTTGGTTCCCCTCATGCTTTCAGCCACACAGACCCCAACCTGATATCTTCCCTTGCAGTTTTAGTGGCTTACAAATTCCATAGTCCTCTCCTTACATCTTAAATGAAACTTGCAGATAACAACATCCCACCCTCATATTTTCCATAAGTCTCTCTTCAGGCTGTATCTGTGTGAGATTTTCTATGTTCAGTTTGTGCTTAGCAGACTTTTGCCAAGAGTTTTGTCTCAGGATGTTTATTGACAGCTGATGTTGATGATGATGAGCATATCTTCTATATGCGATTCTCAAAGCATTGCACTAGTGATGCACTTAATCTGAACAACACTTGCAGAATGTATTGGGTGCTTAGAACTCTAATGTGTTGTGTCAGCCATGCTCTTGGTCTTGATCCTAGGTGTGTGCTAATTAAAGAGCTTGAAATAGGAGCGGTTGCTGAGATAGGGGGGAAAATGGTTGGGTCTTGCCAAAAGGTATGTACAGAGGTGCCCTGTCACTCCAAAAAGCCATGAAGCTTGCACATGACAGACATTATCCAGCCCCAGCCGTTCCATGGGGCTCTCACCAGTGCAAATGGCAAAGGGGTTTTAGTGTAGTCATATAGGTGTTTGGTCTCAAACATAAAAAAGGAAGAGTGAGCCTGATGCTTTCATGTGAGTGACACCTGGAAAAGGGAATTCCAAATTTGAGGAGTATACTGGATCTTGTACATCTTAGGAAACCAACATCCTCATGCAAATTCTTTACAAGGCTCACATCAGGCAGCCAAATGGTGAAGAAATACTGGAGGAGGAAAATACTAACATTACTATTGTATCCTTGCAGGTTTGGTGTGAAGGAACTGATGGCGAAGTGTGAAAACAGCACTGGAGAGAGTCAGGTGTCTTCTGGAGTGGATTCAGAAGATGATCTTATCTCTGTGAGGGATGATAAAGACTGTGGGGACAGAGCTGAGAACTTCCAAGACCTCTTGAAGTCAATGTGGGTGGGTGAAGATGAGGAAGAAGAAGCTATGTTGAATGCTGAATGCCAGAATGAAGATGACAATGGGATGGGTGAACAGGAGCTGGAGGAAATCTATGAGTTTGCTGCAACTCAGAGAAAGATGGTTCAAGGTGAAACAGAGGTGAGCGAGGGAACAGACTGCAGCACCTGCAGTGATACTGAGGCAGCCCAAGGTACAAACCAGCAAACTGAGGAGGAGGAGGAGGAGGAGGTAAAGAGATCTCAATCTGCTTCAATAAGCAACAGCTTCAAAGATCTGAGGGATGGCAATGATGTGGAAAGATCTAAATGTGACTCGTCTGCACAAGAAGAGAAAATGCAGGATATAAATAGGTGCAAGAGTGTGAATGATCCACAGACGACTTTTGTGCCTCACCACAGTGAACCTCAAAAATGGGACGTAGCATCCCGTGGTGCCACTGCTAATGAAGGAGAGACTGTTAGGAGATGTGAAGGTGTGAAGGATTCCAGGTCGTCTCAGGTCTCACATGATAAGGCAGATCACTCTGAAAAACAATTTCCTAGCTTCCACGGTGATACTAATATAAATGAAAGTTATGAACACCTGTTTTCTGCAACTCAGAGAGATTACTCTGAACCTTCCCCAATGAAAGAAGTTATCAAAGGATCAGAAAGGTCTCCTAGTGAAAAACATGTTGATGTTAATGATTCAGTTCTGTACAGCAAGTCACAAAAAGATGTCTCTCCACACAGGAATGGTTTTTATGGGAGTCCTCCTCCCAAACCTCATGTGCCCCTTCTTCCTGCTGTTGGCTCTTCACCTGCATCTCCAAAATCGGAGAGAAAGTTTGCTACAGAACATATGTCAACACCAAAGCAAAACAAAAAGGAAAAATCATTCCCGTCTGATGAAATGCACTTTCAGAAAGCCAATGAGCTGGATACTGCATCAAGAAACGAGAACACAATTTCTCCAGCAGAGCTTCCCCCTTTAAACAAGCATACGTATGTCTCAGTGTTGCCATCACTGGTCATCCGAACTCAGGATGCTGCAGCTCAGGGGAACAAGGAGGGTGATGTTATTGTTTTATCTTCTGATGATGAAAAGGAGTTACAACTAGACAAGAAGTCACCAGAGTCAGGCTCTGCTCTTAAGAAAATGGAAATCCTTGGGCAACTGAAATGTACAAATGGAGAACAAGGTCCTGAGATACTAAAACCTGAACATAACTCATTAGTCACTGAAACAGAGCAGAGATCAACCCAGGTCTTATGTGGCATTACAGATACAGTGCATATAAGTAATGATGTGAAGATGTCCACCGAATTGCCTCTCGGCAGACAAATAGGTGCTTGTACGGAGAGCAAACGGAGTCCAAACCTGAGCCCTGAAAAAAGGCTCGGTCATGAAATGTCTTCAGGTACGGACAGCTCATGGCTAGTGCCAGACACACCGGTTCTGAGCAAAAGCCGAAGTTTCTCGACACAGACTCAGGTCACAAGTATTAATTCTTTAAAGAGTACAGGATCTAAACTCAGCACAAAGAACTTAGCAGTAGGTAATAGTAACCATGAAATGACTGAAAGTTTAATAAAAGTTCGTGAAACAACATTGTCAGACAAACATTTGCCTATGGAGAACGCAGTCAGTGAAAGGAGCCCTTCCAGCAGCCCAGCAGCAGGACCATTTTCCAAGAACTCCCTACCAGTTTCTCCAGTGGATCCAGTTCTCCTCTCCCCTGGCCACACCAACATAAAAAGCAAATGTGCCAAGATCTCATTTTTATCCAAACCTGTGCCTCCGTGCCGTGAGCAGTCATTGGAAGATAAAACAAATACCAGTGTGGTTGAGATAGAGGACAGTGAAAAGGAGATAAGTCTGCCTTCTTTGAGTAGTAGCGTCTTGCTTTGTGACGAGCCCCCAAACCCCGTTGATGACTGCTGGCATGTTGAATATCTGTCACCCATCAGAGGCAACGGCCAGGACTCCAACCAGGTCAGCCGTGCAAAGACCAGCACTACCAGCAGCCCCAGACCTGGCTCTTCACATGACGAGTGGGAAAGCCCAGTCCACGCGCAGGAAATTAAGGGCAGTACCCCTCTTCGAGGAAGTCCTGTTGGCAGAAGAACAACTTTGCTCTGTCTTGAAAAGAGTCCTATTGAGGCCTGTTCATCAGTGGGCAGTAGACAGAGTTACCTGAACTCCAAAATCTGGGACGACTGGAATGGAGAAGAAGAGGAAGATGAATTTCCAGAGATACTTCCTCTGTCTCAGAGGTTGTCAGCTGCAGCAGGCGCCCGTCAGACAGATCCTGTAAAGACTCCTGGTGAGAGCTTATATTGATACTAGACTGATTGGACTAGGTTAAATTGTTTTCATTTTAAGCGGTCTTCTCACCTGATGTTCACTTGATACATTGAAGGGGTCTTTCAGCCTTCTGATGTGAAGTAGTTGTCAGGACCAGGCACAAAGAAGGTGCAGTCATCTTCTGATGTGGGAGAGAGCATATCTAAATGCAGGATTCCTGGAGCATAGCTGCTTGTATTTCAATCACACTGGTTCTTTGATAGTGGTGGTACTCCTTGCAGAAGCTATGGGTACCTGGAGGAGGAAAATCTAACCCAAACAGAACAAAAAAACAGCCTTCAGCTTGCCTGCTAGTGGATATTTGTTCCCCATAGTCATGGGTGCTCTGTACAGTCTTGCTTTTCACACATTCCTGAAGCGATGCTTGTGCTAACGTACACAAGGACATCAGGTAAGGAACACAGTGGTGCAGGCACAGAGGGTTTCCTTGTGTTGAGGCTAGCTGGGGTGGGTGCCTATCCCTGCCCATGGGTAGGCTTCTTGCCTGCTTCCCTGCAAAGCTCTGCTGATGCACTGCTGTCTCGTGCTGCCTTCTGTTTGCCAGTTCTGCGCCCTTGCAACAGACCTCTGCATGCCTGGTACATATCCTTGCATGGTTCCTTCCATCTAAGACCAGTAACTGATGTCATGGTATCTAATTAAATATATTATTAATCATGCCATACTAAGTGATTAGTTTAACGGGTATTTAGAACGTGACATGTGAGACTGACTGTGCTTCACAGTATCAGTAAATTGGTATAATTAAATTAGTATCTAACCGAGGACCCCAGAAGCTTGACTTGCTCAGTTTCTTCTGTGTCAAGTCCCTATTATGAAATTTCCTTCCTGGGAGAGTAACCACTTTACAGAATTCAGTAAACATGTTTTTTTAACTGCCTTGTAAATGTTGCCTGTTCTAACAAAGCCCTGAATGGGCTTTGTGTTCAGACGTCTTCATTTAAGCTGTTTTCTGATTTAAAGTCAATAAAAACCAAGTACCCCAGTTCAGGAAAAAAAAAGTGTTGACTGTTCTGTCCAATATGAAACTGAGTAATAATTAAAAGAGCTTGTAAGAAAGTAGTACTACTTAAACAATTATTATATAATATTAGAATATCTGCCACTAAAAGGGGAAGTTATCAGCCATTTTAAGTCCTTTCTGTACTAATTCTGATCCTGGTAATTTCATTCTGCTGCAGAACCTTCCTGTCAGGAGAATGACAAGCCTCCCAGCACTCCAGTGACACCAATGCCAGCTTACTCCATCATGGAGACCCCACAGCTGAAGAAGGAGTTGCGCAGGTTAGCATTACCTCCACGATTACATCTCTTTACGAGCAGCAGCTTGCTGGCAGGTAGTGTGAAAGAAAGCGCCTGCGCTGAAAGTGAAACGATGGTGAAGCTCCAGTCAGTGTTTTCTGAGGTCATGTCACACGTTTCCAGCTGACCACTGGACTTCCTGGCCTTGAGCCTCTTCCTGAGCTGTGACAGTGGAAGGTGCAGCATTATCTTAACCTAAGCTTCCACCTTTCTCTTTCAGATTTGGAGTTCGTGCTCTCCCAAAACGCCAGATGGTGTTGAAGCTGAAGGAGATATTCCAGTATACTCACCAGGACGTGGACTCTGACTTTGAGGATGAAATCCCGTCTTCCCAGCCTCCCCTGCAGAAGTCCCTGGCCAAACACTCTAGGCAGTCAAAGGCAGACAGGGCTGCAGGTGGAAAGTGTGCCAATGCCTCAAGGGCTGTGGGCAAAAAGAAGCAGGTTGCCAAGGCTTCTTCAGCGCTCCCTGTGGGGAGGGCTGATGATGACCTTGTTGGATCCCATGAAACAGGCTGTGCAGCACCCAAGGAGGGAACTAAAATGACACATCACCCAGAAGGAGCCAAAGAGCAGAAAAGGTCATCTGTGTCTCCAGAGAGATGGTCTCTAGCAGGTGATGGTGAGGAACCAGTGCTCTCAGAGTCTCAGGAGTCTGACATTTCTTCAGTGGATGGAAGCGATGTCTCTTTTGGTTCACAGAGGTAAGGGAACAAAATACTACACAAAACAGTCAATGGTGCAGGACAGAGATGAGCTAGGAATGTGGCAAAGAGAGGTGAGCGTCCATGCGGCCTACAGTGGCCCTGCCACCTCCTTGGACGTGTCACTTGAAGGTCAACACACTCCTACAAAAGAGATAGGCTTTGATTTTTTAGTCTAATTCCCAGTGAGCTATTCTCAGAACACTAAAGTGCTTGTGGCTGCATGTGGGCAAGGCCCAAATCTGGCATGCCTCGTCTCTGCAAGTTAGAGCGACAAGGAGCACTCAGCGTTGACTGAGAACCTGCAGCTAGAGTAGGGAGAGGATCATAGAATCATAGAATCATAGAATCGTTAAGGTTGGGAAAGATCTCTAAGATCAAGTCCAACCATTAACCCAACACCCCCATGGCCTCCTAAACCATGTCCCAAAGTGCCATGTCTATGAATTTTTTGAATGCCTCCAGGGAAGGTGACTCCACCACCTCTCTGGGCAGCCTGTTCCAGTGCCTGACCACTCTTTCGTGAAGAAATTTTTCCTAATATCCAATCTAAACCTCCCCTGACGCGACTTGAGGCCATTTCCTCTCGTCCTATCGCTAGTAACTTGGGAGAAGAGACCAACACCCACCTCACTGCAACCTCCTTCCAGGTAGTTGTAGAGAGTGATAAGGTCTCCCCTCAGCCTCCTCTCCTCCAGGCTAAACACCCCCAGCTCCCTCAGCCGCTCCTCATCAGACTTGTTCTCCAGACCCTTCACCAGCTTCGCTGCCCTTCTCTGGACATGCACCAGCACCTCGATGTCCTTCTTGTCCTTAGGGGCCCAAAACTGAACACAGGATTTGAGGTGCGGCCTCACCAGTGTCGAGTACAGGGGCACGATCCCTTCCCTGCTCCTGCTGGCCACACTATTCCTGATACAAGCCAGGATGCTGTTGGCCTTCTCGGCCACCCGGGCACACTGCTGGCTCATGTTCAGCTGGAAGATAGCACAGAGGATGGCACAGCACTACTCGGCAGAGGCTGTCACAGTATGGCAGCAGTAGGCGCCATAGGTCAGGAGCAAGGAATGCCAGACAGGTCCGGGGCTGGGTGAGCAGGACCAGCGCTCTTGCGGCTGGGATGGGGAAGTTTGCAGAATACGTGCCATGTTTTGCTTCGCTCATTTTGTGGGTGCTGGTATCAGAGAGTCTGTGATCCTATAGAGGGTAGTCACAGGGGCTGCCTGCCAGGGACTTGGGGAGCTCTGGTCCTGTCCCAGATGGCCTGTTCTTTCCTTGATTTCTGGTCTACTTGATCTTGCTTTTAGTTCTTTTGTGAATGGATTTGAAGCCTGTGCTTTTGCATCCGAGGAGGAAGAAGAGGAGCTTCCAGCATCTCAGGCAGCAGCTCGGGAGGAAGATAAGCTGGAGGCAGTAAGGTGCTACATCCGTTCAAACACAGCCCTGTACCACAAGATTCTCTTTTATGAGCCACTTGAGCTGGCTGAGCTGCATGCCGAGCTGAAACAGAACGGCATTAAAATTTCCAAGGCAAAGCTGCTGGACTTTTTAGATGCTCACTGTATCACATTTACCACGGCTGGAGCCCGGAAAGAGAAGGAACAGAAAAGAAACGGGAACAAAAAACGGAGGAGACGATACTGAATGGAGCCCACTCCTCCATCCTGAAAATTTTGTACATGGAGGCCTTGCTGATAAGCTGGAAACCCTCTTCCAGGCTGGTGCTAGCAGTGGTGCTGTGGTCGGTGGGTGTGCTGCTCCTCCTTGTGGCCTGCTGTCAGATGACATGCTAGAGCTGAGCTGTGCTGAGCTGAGCTCCCGTTCCCAGCCCTCTGCTCTGAATTGCACAAACTCCTCCAGTCGCTGTCCTGCCTTCAGCACACAGGTCATCTGGAGCCTCTTTTCTTCCCCCGATTTTCCTCCTGTGCCTTTTCTTTTCTTTCCATTTTTCTAATATGTTTTAGGCCTCCAATCTTTCTTCGTGTTGGTGCTTCTAGAGGCGGGTGCTTCCCCCGGTGACACTTGCCAAGACCTTTTCCCTGGCTTTGGGCTGTGAAACACTTCACTCTTCAAGTTCCAGTATTCCATAGAATAACCTGCCTGCAAGAGACCAGTCCCCCTCCCCCTCTGTAGAGCACTGAATGTTTAAACCCCAGTGACTTCCATCTTCATTCCTTCAGCATACAATTGCCCTGCTGATTGTTAAGGCAGGGATCATTGTGGAAATACAATGCCTTTCTTCTGTCCCTGGTTCAGTTTGCAATCTCTGGTAAAACTCCTTAATCTGTGTTTCTTAAATGGCTGCAAAACTGTGGAGGTGTTTTTCTAGTCTCTTTGTGATGGCTCCCAAAAGTGCCCTGTGACACCAGATGTCATTTGAAAGCCCTTCAGATTCAAACATTGTTGCGAATGTTCACTTGGATGCTGAATCTGCGTTAAAGATACCATCTACTCCATTTTCTGAGTGCCGTTTTACCTTGTCAGTGTAGCTTGAGTATGTCCTTGACAGAGATGTTTTTAAGAAGACAGTATTATAGTGACCACTGAATCTCTTCAGCACTTCTTATAACCTAATCTAAACCTGCTTCTCTGATCGGTCTCATTTCCAAACTGGACTGATCATAGGTTGTAAACTGTCTGGGACTCTTGGGGAATTCTTGGACCCTAAATTGTCATCTTTCATGTGTTTACTTTCACAACATCTGCCTTTTGTCTGTTCTGGCAGTTCTGAGTCTGCAAAGAGTCTCACTCAACAAAATGGACACAACACTTCAAAAAAAGAAGCCAGACTTCTAAACGTATTTATATATTTGGCACATATAAATATTTTTTCTATTTTTGATACAGTATATCCTCGGGTTTATTTGATTTATATTATATACAATAAACAATTTGTAAGGTACTAATGATGAACTATAAGTAATGTCTTATGACAGACTTGGGGGGACAGTTCTAAGTGGCAGCGTTGGGTCTAGTCGAGAGCAATAGAGTCCGTGGTCTGTGCCCATACTGGCTGAAACCCCAAGCAGAGAACTGGAGGAAGAGGAGTTGTCACAGGTGCCCACTGGCTGAAACCCCAAGCAGAGAACTGGAGGAAGAGGAGTTGTCACAGGTGCCCAACAGCAAGGAGAGGTGGGAGAGATCACCCAGCAGTGGCTGATGAACGGCGGATTGGCTGCCAGGAGAGAGACGAGCTGCCTGGTTCATCCAGGCTGTGCAGCCCTGAGGTAAGGGAGACTTGGGGGGGAAGGTGTCGGGGTCTGCCAGGAGGATGGGCTGTGGGGAGGGGTCCGGTCTGACCTTGGAGGGGAGGGCTGCTGGTGAAGGGGATGTGGGTGACCACTTGGGAACCTCCTCTTCTCTGTCAGGTGTCCATGGCATGTATAATGGTGGGGGGCCTCCTAGCAAAGCCTTCTGCCACGTCTGGTGAATTTTCAGGAATTTGGGATAGTTTTCTTCCCTGGCAGTCATGTCACTTTTCCTCCCCCACCTTCTTGTCCAAGAGCTGCCAGATGACTTTGTTACCTGAAAAGGACAAGGCTTGCCCTAAGTGACATTCCAGGAAATGTTTTCCTCAGTGTACACTCTCAAGTACACTTCATACACAGAAGAAGCTTCAATCCTACTTACCAGTCTTAGTATGACAATATAAATAAGATCCCTCCCCAGCTTTTTTGCTCTGTTTTTAGGTAAGACTTATGTTTACAATCAAAGATTTTGCAATCAATTCTTTATTACCTCTTAACCTTCAATGAATGCAGTGTTCAGTCAGTGTCAATTCAAAGATGAGTCCAGTGGATATAAATTACAATCATTCAAATAGCATTGTGTCATAAAAACCTGTTTAGCATGTTACGAAAAAAAAAATACGAATTTTAGGCACTGAAAGTGTCTCAATCCTCCTATCTTTGTCACCCTTAAACCTTGCAACTGGGCAGTCTTTGCCTAATGCAGAAAGATTATTTTAAATACCACATCTGTGCTGTCAGGGTTTGGAGGTGACCACTTTGCAGAGGCTTGCCTCAATGCTTCCTTGTTGCTGAAGTTGACAAAATGAAATGTCTCTTGTAATTCTAAAACTTTTCTCAGATGATGAGAAAAGGATTTAAAATCTTTTACAGCCTTCAAGAACACAAGGACGTATCTGACATACACTGCAAATTATCTGAAAACAATTATTCATTCGCCTGCTTCATTAATCCGTAAGCAAAGCGTGCCTCCCCAGACTAACATTGGTGTTGCCATCTGCCAGCAATAATGTGTTGCCAAACAGTTCGATTTGTATATATTTCTGTGTTTTCTTACCTTCCTAATGCAGCCTCATTTGTCTTGGAAAATACATTGTCATAATTATTTATTTCCGGCTGTGTAGTAACAGCTATCAAAAATATTTTGATACTTCTGTTTGTTTTAATACTTCCAAGGCTGCAGGAAAAAAAAAAAAAAAAGCCTTTTTAACTAAGGTATTAGTTATTTTTTAAGTTAAAGAAAAGAGCTGATACGTTACTGGCATTGCACAAAGCTTCTGTCTTACCAAGATGCACCATGTGAGCTCTGAGTGAGCTTTGGAAAACACTGCTTCTAAATTCGCTGTGACAGTCAAATGATCGGTGGGATTGATTATGGATACTCCATGTTGGTGTGCATATTGTCACATTTCCTGCCTGAAAAAATAGCCTCAATAGGTTTATTCTGAAAAGCTGTGCTGCAGCTGTTTACATAATAATCTTGCATGTGAGAAGAGCACCGTTTCCTTATACGTGCACCATTCTGGGTGTCCACTTTCTCCAGAAGTCACCCTGTCTTAATGGCATTTCGTGAGTGGGTGTGATTCATCACTGTGGTCTGCCACAGCCAAGACCCACAGAGAGGCCAATTTAACTGCAAAATAGGAGAATGCTGTAAAGCGCAGAGTGGTGACTGCTGCACCTTCCCCTTCTACTGGGCCAACAGCCCAGGTATTATGCTTACGGTGGCCAGCATTTAGTTATCAAAGGGATAATTCCGAGAGCAATCCTTCCTGTAGTTCTTCAAGGGGACTGGAGCTGTTCTGGAAGTGTATTTCAAATGTGCTTGTTTGCTTTTCATATCATTCCAGCATAAAATTTCTTTCAGAGGCATTGCATATAAGCTGCTTGTTGTTTAATGAAATACAAAGTGCCTGTGAGAGGTGACGCAGCCTTCAGCAAAGACTTCTCTGTGACTCAGTTGCTGACCCCAGAACAGGGTTTCAGAGATACTTTCAGTTTTTCTCTGCCCAGGTTCCTCGCCTCTCCAGCTGCTAAACCGCCCAGGCAGTAATCTGGTAAACTTAGATTACTAAAGGCTGAGTGAGATTGCTACGGATTTAAGCTCGTGCCTAAGCTCAGCACAAGCCCACTCCTCCCTTTCCAACACCACATCTCTACTCCCGGGATCTGGGAGGCTCCAGCAGCCTCACAGTGCCCCCGGTACGTCCTCATCTCTGGGAAGGGCACTGAGCCCACCTACAGATTTTCAGAGCTCTTCTTTGGCGTCCTCTGGATACTTTCTTTTCCTTAGAAGGCGCTGGCTGCTATCGTGTCTTGTTCCTTGAGCTTCCGCAGCAAAGGGTCCCTGTTGCCCCCGAGGCGGGCATTTGCCGTTGGCCTGGCGCGGATGAGCCTTGCCCTCCACAGCTACCCTGGGAGAAACCCCCCGCCTGCAGGGAGGGCGTGCGGCAGCGACGGCGTCCTGTCCAGCACGGGGCAGCCCGCACGGGAGAGAGGCCCTGAGCGTGGGGAGAGCTTCAGCCTGAGCTCGAAGCGGCTCCGGCACCAGGTAACCCACCGGCGGGGGAGAGGCTCCGCGGGTGGCCGGGCGCGGGCCTGCCCCTCGGCACCGGCCCGTTTGGCGGGCGGGACCGGGACCGGGACCGGGACCGGGACCGGGGCCACCCCCAGCCCCGGCGCCGCCATTTTCGGTCGCCCTCGGAGGCGAAGGCGCCGCCCGCCATTGGCCGCCGCCGCCGTCACGTGACAGCGCCCCGGGATCCGCCGCTGCCGGCGGGGCCGGCCGGGCCTGGCCAGGCCGGGCTCAGGTACGCCGTCCCTGCCCCGGGGAGACCGCGGCGGCTCCCTGCCGCCTCCCGCCGCGCCGGGGGAGCCGCGCCCCCCCCAGCCCCGCGATTCCGTTATTTCGCCGGGGCACCCCCGGGGCGCTGAGGGGCAGCGGGGCCGCAGGGGAGCCCGCCGCTCCCTGCAGTGGGAGCGCCCGGCGGAGCTGGGGTCCCTGCGCGGCGGGGAGTTGCTGGTTGCCAAGTGCAGAAGCCCCTCCGCTCGGAGCAGTCAGTTAAAGCCTAGGCTCTGACCCTCCCCGTTTCTTCTCCCGGAGCAGGACCCCCAGGAGCGGAGCTGGAGATGATCTCCCACATGGATCAGAAGGAGGAACTGTGGCTCTCCCACCTCCACGCCTACAAAGGGAAGACCGTTCCGAGTGGCACTTGTCCAGGTAAGGGGCCAGTGGAATCATCCGTGAACCCGCTGGTGAGAAAAACAGCTCCAGGATCCCCAGATCCCACCAGAATGCGCAAGAGTGGCAGTACTGGGTTGGAGCAGGGTCCTCCCCACTTTGCCTACTGTCTCTGATAACGGCCAGTATCGGAGACCAAAGAGCAGACAAGCAGTGGTGTGTCCCTGTATGCTCTCCCAGGCCCAAGCAGTCTGTGGCTTCAGAAACCCCCGAACTAGACATGTGATGTCTCGGTATCTTGCAGCAAGTTTTCTTGCCTTCTGAAGTCATCTATGTTTTAGCATCAATGACAGCTTGCAGCAAGGAGTTCCACAGCTTATTTAGCTGTTTTATGCGTTGCTACCTCCTTTGGTTTGCTGCCTTTTAATAGTTTGCTTGATGACAGTAGTTCTTAATTTAGAACAGATGGTGCAGGATAGATCCTACCCACCCCACAGGCCACTTGTGTTTTTATAGCCCTCTGCGGTATCCCCTACCAGCTGTACCTTTTCCCAGCAGAATGAGCAGTTGAGTCATCTCCTGTACAGAAGCTGTTCTGTGCCTTTGATCATTCATGTCATGCCTCTCTATCTTCCTCAGCTCTGTTGGAGTTTCTCTGAAACGGGGGATCCATCCTTCCCCTTGCACATAGTCAGGATGCGGGGTTTGAGCAGCAACGCAGAATTACATTCTCTTTTATCCTCTGGGTTTTTTCCTAACAGTCACTAACATTTGACTAGCTGTTCTGTCTGCGTAGGAGCTGCAGTTTTCATCTGTCTGCTCTAACTCCAAGGTGCTATTCCTGAATGATACCAAGAACATCCTAGGCCCATCCTGGTATAAGTGCGAGGTGTAGAGGCTGTTCCCCTCTGCAGTTCTTTGTGTTTACCTGCAGTGAACATCCCCTGTCACCTGGCTCGTCAGTATCATAAGGCTCTGCTACAGTTTATCTTTATAGTCAGCCTTTGTGTCTTTAATCCTGAATAACACAGAATCATCAGCAGATGATTCCACCTCCCCTTTCCCTCCCTTACCACCTTATTGAGTGTCATTTACCCCACCGCAGCTTAGTTTCTTTATCAGTTTTGGTGAAGGATGAATGTCTTTTGGGAATGCCTTTGGACTCCAGATCTCCCTTTTGATAAAATTGGTGACATCTCTGAAGAACTCCCAAGTGGTTTGTGAAGCGAGACATCTCTTTCTAAAGGCCATGCCAGCTCTTGCCCAGTCTGCCCTCTTTGGCTGTCTGTCCATTAATTCTCTTACTCTGATTTCTGTTTGTTTGCTTGGAATGTTGGGCCCCAGGTCTCCCCTCCAGCCCTTTCTCTGGCGTCACATCAGCCACCTTCCAGTCCCCTGACAGTGAGGTACCAGAGTCAGGAGCCCAGCAGTGTTGTGAGGCTGTGTGAACAGCCCTGCAGGGTTAGACCAAAGGTCTCTGTAGCTTTGAGCTCTGTCTCAGGGATTCGGGGACTGGCTAGAAGTGGATGCACAGTCTACCATCGTCCAGCAGCGTGAGGCTTACGCATGATGGTGGTGTGTTATTTTTAATAGTTCTCATGGGTTTCTCTTCTGTGAACTCTTTAATTCAGTGCCGGAGACAATTGCTGTGTCCTCCCGCTGCTGTGAGACAGGCCAGAGCGTCAGCCAAAACTCCTTCTATTGCTGGCTTCTCTTGAGAGAGATCCAAGGTACATTTAAAGTGATATTTAGGTTCTCTCCCAATATGTATGCTTACTCTGCTTACCTGGAGCTTGCCTTGTAGCTGTGGCACTGGCAGCCTTTGGCATATCAGAGGTCTTACCATCAACCCAAATTGGCATGGGCTGAGGAAGAACCACATTCTTCCTGTTTCTCTTGCTTATTCATTTTTGCCAGTTCAGCCTTATGCTTCCAGTATTAATTCCTCAGCATTGTGAACTTACTCTCCTTCCACTTAA
This sequence comes from Morus bassanus, assembly GCA_031468815.1. NCBI lineage: Eukaryota > Metazoa > Chordata > Aves > Suliformes > Sulidae > Morus > Morus bassanus. Next base: position 49,940,410 of record CM062572.1, read on the forward strand.
AATACCTCCAGTGAGTTCCTGTCATCATGATTTTGATCAAACCCTTTACAGACAACTTTTCGCGGGACCTTGTAGCTCAGAAGTAACAAAAATGATTGTAGAAGTTGAGAGCTGGAGCCATGACTGCAATCATTGTAATGAAGCTTGAAAGTCCTGACCTTCCCCCAAAAGTACAGAACACCATAGAAGACTTGATTTTCATGTACTTTGAAGGCCTTTTCAAGTTCTGTGTAAGTACCAAAGCTGGTGTAGGTGAAGGATATCTCTTTGGGCACAACAGCAACAGAACAACCTCACTAGCTCCATTGCCTACTCAGTAAGTCTGACATACAGGTAAAGAGCTTCATGCTGGCCTGCCAGAAATGTCCTCTTCTTATCCTGTCTTTGGATATCACCTTTCTCTTTTCCTCCAGGCCTGGATGGAGTAGCTGCAGAGAAATGGAAGTGCCTTCATGGTGAATAGCAAAGTTCCAGTTTCTGTTGCTCTCAAGGGATGATTTTAATGAAAACTATATGAGGGAAGAAGTGGCATCACTACCACACCAAACTGCCCTAAAAGGTATCTCAGGAGTCCGCTGTGAAATCATATTGTGATGTTTTCTTATACTGACTAGAAGGAGGAAGATTAAATATGTACGTATATCAGTCTGGGTTGAAATTCTAGACTCTCCTTCCTTTATTGCATCCTTATGGTTCCGTAGTGACTCTCCTCTTTCAAGGCATGCACTTCCTTATCGCAACTCTGCCAGACCACAGGAAGTGCCTGTGGTTTGTACATTGATCCCACACAGCTGATAAGCGTTTTCAGAGAACCAGGAGGTAGCTGTTGAATCTTTAAAAAGGCAAATCTGGAGGTCTGCATGTTTGCGGCTTTAGTCCTCAGCCTGTTCCATATTTTGGGTCTACGTATAGTCAACAGCAAGTCATCCTTCACCCCTGGAAGTCCATATAAAGAGATCATCTGGAAATGTATTTACCTGATCGACCTGTCTTAAATCTGGATGCGATGTCTCTCTTCAGAGACGCATGTTGCCATTTCTACATCCCATGTACATCCCTCTGATGTCTGTTTTCCCTTCCCTGACAGCAGAAGGGTGCATGCCACACAGGTCCTGTCTTGCCAGGTTAGCATATAAGCCCTCGGTAAGCCTGCAAAGAGCTACATTTCCCTGCTGACAGCAAAAGCCACAGCGTTGTTGGGGGTACGTGCTTTTGAACCTGCTAGGATGCTCATCAAACTACATTAGAGCAGTGGGCTGGAAGGAGTGACAGCTCTGTGTAAATACCGTAGAAATCTGTGCAAGCCCCTTGTCTTGGAAAGGCTTTCAGCTGACCTTGAGCCTGTGAGCCATAGGTTCATACCGGTTATGCTTCTGCAAGACTTTATGTGAATAAGAGGGCAGGGATTTGTTCATTGCCTGTGTCCCACGAGCCATTCATAACTGTTCAGCTAGCGTTACTTCCACTGACTCGCGCTACCTTTATCTTCCGCATTTATCAGATTTCCTCAGTGCATAATCTGGCATCAGCCATGGAGGATCTTCAGTTCACCAACCACCTTTCACATCGGATTTGTTCTGCACCAATGGAAGCTCTACGGTTGGCATAAGCCAGGCTCCAGGCAGTCTCTGTGTCTCATTCCTTAGGGCCAGTGTCTCCTTTGTGCGTCTTCTCTCTCTCTGCAACACGAGCAGCACAAGAGCAGGGAGGTTGCATCTGTTGCAACCCAAGTAATGTTCTGCTGAACAAGGCAGTTCTTTATGGCTCTCCTCTGACTCCCAGTTCAACTTTCAATAACATTTTCAGATATAATATCCTGGAAGAGCAGCCACCTTGCCCATTCTAGCACTAAACTTTTACCTCTAATATGCCAGTCATTTCAGTAGATTCAGGTTCTGGCAAAGCATGCAGGGCTATTTCCAGGGTTTGTTCCTGTGAACACTTTGCAAAATCCACTGTGTAGTTTGGAGGGAAATACCAGAACTTTTTATACTTCCAAGTCAGTCTGCTGAATTTTTAGAATTTGGCCCCTTTTGATTTCCCCTCTCCAAAGTTCCCTGTCCTGCCTGTGACTTCTCTCTGGATTCTCATTGCAGCTGAAGATGGGATTGTGAGCAAGAAAGAGGAAAATGCCCACCAAGGCATCCCCAGGCCAGTGGAGCCCGAGGGTTTACTCTCAGGACTCTCCAAGGAGAACAGTTCCCAGACTCCTGCACAGGACCCAGTCCTCCCACGCAGGTCAGAAAGGGTTCAGAGACCTCTGGGAAAGAGGCAAAGCCGAGGGACGCTGCGTGGAAAAAGTTTCAGGAGGCTGCCAGATATTATCCAGCAGAGAAATCCTTCTGTGGGGAGACTGACAATATGTGCGGACTGTGGGAAGAGCTTCCGGGTGAGCTCCAACCTCGTCCAGCATCAGAGAATCCACACTGGAGAGAAACCCTTCGCCTGCGCTGAGTGCGGGGAGAGTTTCCGGCAGCGGTCGCATCTCATCCAGCACCAGAGAATCCACACAGGGGAGAGGCCCTATGAGTGCTCCGAGTGCGGAAAGAGCTTCAGCATGAGCTCAAAGCTGATCCGGCACCAGGTAACCCACACCGGGGAAAAGCCCTACAAGTGTGCTGAGTGCGGGAAGAGCTTCTCTGGGAACTCGCAGCTCGTCCAGCATCAGCGAGTGCACACCGGGGAGAAACCCTATGAGTGCAGTGACTGCGGGAAGAGCTTCAGCGTGAGCTCAGCCCTGACACGACACCAGCGGGTCCACACCGGGGAGAAACCCTACGAGTGCGCGCAGTGTGGCAAGAGCTTCAGCCAGAGCTCTGAGCTTATGAAGCACCAGCGGGTCCACACCGGGGAGAAGCCATACGAGTGCTCCGAGTGCGGGAAGAGCTTCACCGTGAGTTCAGCCCTCATCCAACACCGGCGGTTCCACATGGGTGAGCGCCCCTACGGGTGCACCGAGTGTGGAAAAAGCTTCACCGTGAGCTCCCACCTCATCCAGCACCGCCGCTTCCACACCGGGGAGCGCCCCTTTGAGTGCACTGAGTGCGGGAAGAGCTTCCTGTGGAGATCAGCCCTGCTCCGGCACCACCGGGTCCACACAGGGGAGAGGCCCTACGCCTGCGCTGACTGTGGGGACAGCTTTCGGCAGAGCGCCCACCTCATCCAGCACCGGCGCATCCACACCGGGGAGCGTCCCTACGCCTGTGCCCACTGTGGGAAGGGCTTCACTGTGAGCTCTGCGCTCCTCCGGCACCAGCAAATCCACAGGGGTGGGGAGCCCCAGGAGGGATGAGCGTGGGGAGCAGTTAGGTCTGGTACCCTGTGAGCATCCCTGGGGAGTAAAGCCCAATGTCTCTCTCCCTTCACTCTACTGACCGCCCTGCTTGTGGAGGGTGAAAGCAGTTTATTTTTTAGGAGCGCAAGTCCTAAAAGAGAGAGATGGAAGAAGGGGAGAGTTGGTGCAAGGAGATGAATTGGAGGTTTGGGGAAGAGCCTGTGACAGCAGAGTAAGGAAGTGGTGGCCGGAGGGATTGCTCTTGGGAGAGGGAGAGAAAGGAATTAGTTTGAAAAGGCTGGAATGTACTTGGTGGTGTATTTTAGAAGAAGGTAAACGCCTTACCTTTTCTCTGTGCAAGCACGTTTCGGACAATTTATAGCGTGAACTGAATGCACCATCTTAGAGCCCGCAATGCTCTGACCAGGTAAACAAGAGCTCCCATGTTCCCTCCCTGCCACCGCTTTGGTCAGAGGCCCTGAGTCACCTTCCTCCCTCCGCGGGCTGGGCCTGGGGCACCGAGGAGCCTCATACCACCCCGTCCCCTCACCCGGCCCGGCTGCGGCCCGCGTCCCAGGTGACCGCTGCCCGGTGTCCGCCCAGGCCGGAGCCCCGCGGGAGCCGGACTGCTGTGTTAACGAGGCGTCATTATTGCTAAAACCGCCGAATAAAACCATCATTAAAAACCAGAGTTTCCGCCATTTTGCCGTTACCGCCGCGACCTTCCGCGCTTTACCCTGCGCGTCGCCGCCTGCGCATGCGCGGCCGCACGGGGGGTGGGGCCTCGCGCGCCGCTGGAGGCCGCTGTTGGCCGACGGCGAAGGGAGGGGGCCGGAGCTGTGGGACGGCCGGACCGCCTCCACCAATCGGCGGCGCCGCTGCGTGCCCGTCGTGGCTCCTGATTCGCCGTCCCGTCACCTCCCCCTCCCGTCAATAAACGCCGGGCGGCCGGGCCGGGCCTTTGTCTCGCGCCGTGGGGCAGAGGGCGGGCGACGGCGGCGGAGGGTGAGTGCGCGCGGCGCGTCTCCATGGCAACGCGGCCGGGCCGGGGGCGGCAGGCGGCCCTCTCCGACGCTAGGCCGGGGCTCCGCCTGCCCTCGGCCCCGCTTCCCCGGGCCCTCCGGGCTTCCTCGGGGCTGCCCCGCCGGGGGAAGGAGGCAGCGGCCCCGGCCGCCCCGCTCCCGGGGGCAGGTGGGCCCGATGCGCCCCGGTCTATCCGCCTCTGCCCGCTGGGGCCAGGGAGCAGCCCCCGGCCCTCCCAGCCACGGGGAGGGCGGTGGCGGCCGTCCTGCTCGCCTCGCCTCGCCTCGCCTCGCCCCGGGCCGGGCTGCTGGCGGGGGGAGCCCCGGCGGGGCGCGGAAGGACGGTCCTCGACACCCCTGGAGCCGTTTCGGGGTGCGCAGCGCCTGCCGGCGGGCTGCGGGCTGGTGAGTAGCCGAGGTCTGGCGGCGTGCCGGGCCGGCAGTTGTCAGGCCTCTCTCATCCCTTCCTTCTGCTCCCATGAGCGAGCGTCTGCACCGCAGCTGAGGAAGTGTGCCAGAACGGTTGCCTCATATCCCTGCGGCGATTCCTGCACGCAGCTTCTTGTGAAGGATGCCTGAGAGTCCTTCCGGACAGGAGTGCTGCGCCGGGTTCCCCCAGTGGTGCTTGGACCTTCTTGACCCAGCTGAGATCCATTAAGAGCTTGGAGGACGAAGGCCTCTTGCTGACCCTACTTTTCCATTGTTGGCTGAAACAAATGCCTTATTCAAGCCTCGTGGTGCCCAGCACCGATACACAGCCCTGCATTACATACATCAGCCGTAAGTGCCTGTCACTGGCCCTGCGTGGGGTGTCGCAGGCACAGCTGGCTGCGTGCTGGGACAGGCAGGGCAAGTGCTGGCTCTCCCCAGAGCAAAGGCTGTTGGATGTATTCATGCGTGTCTGTCACACTGCGCTCTTCCTCCCCCCAGATCTACCCCTGACTGACCTGCCCCTTGAGCTGTTCTCCTGGCCGACCTGAGAGAATAGATTCCTGATGTACTGCCTGACACGAGGGCTGCTTACCAAAGTGCAGAACTGGATGAGATCTGTGAACTCACCAGGAGTTTCCCTCCTCAGGCAATTTGTTGAGGTGCTGGACTACAGCTCTGGGGGACAAAAATAGCGTTTGTGTGGGCACTGCTAGAAGTGTCTTAGACTTGAATTATTGCCTAAATTTAGGCTGTGACCAGGTGAAGTCTTAAACCTAGCTGGGATCAGGTAATGTAGTAACTTATTCTGTGAAGCTCCATTTTCAGCAGCAGCTGCCAGTGCCAAATACATCCCCAGAGGGAGGAGGAGACACAAAGCTTTCCTGATGTGATTGCCAGGTTACTTCTGTGATGATTCTTCAAGATGCTAGGCCTGGGGTTCTGGGGTTTGTCTCCACTGCAGCGATGCTTGGGTAGGTCTAGCCATGCTCTGCCACTTGTTAATGTAAGCTCTGCATGTGGGGAAATACCTTGAAGTTGCATGCTAGTGGAACAGCAAACATGATCTCTGTACTGCTTGGGTGTTTGTGAATTATTGAATTTCTCCCAAGGGTACCCAAGCAAAGCCAGGACTTCCTGTCCTGCTTCACTGTAGCAGCAGTGTCTACTTCCTTCAAAAGGCGCGGGTTTTTTGGGATTGAGTGTCTTCCTACCCCAAAAAGAATGGCTGTGCACCTTGAGTGTGAAGCTTGCTGTGGAAATGTGTGCAGGGGCAAATGAACTGCTGGCTGGATGAGATAGGGATGTTTTCTTGGAGGGTTTGAATGCTGTTATCAGGAAAGAAATGTTTGGAGTGCTGAGGTGTTCTGTACTAAACCTTCTCTCCACTCTCCAGCCCTGTTATCCCAGCTCTTGTAGCTTTTGGATTTCTCCCAGGCAGGCTGCTGTCAGGGCACTGGGAAGGTATGTGTTTACCCTGAACATCAGCCAGGGTCTTGATGAGCAGAGCTCCTCGTAGCACATGAAATGACGTTGCAGCCTCTGTAGCGGAGGCAGGCAGCTGCGTGAACCTCCCTCTCAGCGTGTAGGACACTACCTCTTTTGGAGGAGCAGGATGCCCTGAGAAACCAGAGCTTTAAACAGTGACCATGCTGTGGGCTTTCAGTTGCCAGTTTTTGAATAAGAGCAACAATGTGTGGTGGTAAGAGAGAGAGAATGATTTTTTATTTCCTTTCCTCCCAGTTCTCATGCAATATCCTACTAATGAAAAGGACAGGGGTTTGATTTGTGCTGACTTGTCTCTTGAATTCGTGGCTCATCAGGGAGGTGTCTATACTAGAGATGGTATTGGGAAAAATCTAAGCTACCATATTTTCCTGTACTTGTACTGTCCTCACCTCAGGCTAAAGGGACTGGTGTCATCACTGCCCTGCATATTGCTGTAGACATGAACGTGTCAGACTGAGCCTTTACAAAAAAGCCATGGGAGATACGAGTCTGAGAGTGCACCAAGGTCCTTAAATGACTTTTTGCGTGCTAGCCCCTTCTTTCAACGCCAGACAGTGCTACTGGAACAATAATTCACTGTTCTCAGTTTTGCTTCTACAACACTAGTAGAGGCTTGGGTAAAGGCTTCTGAGACCCCATCAGATGCCCCATGTGTAGCATGGAGAGCAAAGTTCCAGTGTTGGTGAGTGCTGCTAAACACAAGTGTGCTGCGAGGTGTGGGCGTGGAGGCTCTGACCAGTAAGTTAGCAGACATGTCCTGTACAGTGATGATCTTGGGAGCCATGTGTGTCTGGCCACTGAGAGCCTTGAACCATTGCTGCTGTTAACTATTAGTTTCTGAGGCTTGATCTGGTGTGTTCCTTTGGGTTGGATTTAACGTCAACCTTCAGGCCTCTTCCAGGGGGTGAACAGTGCCGAAGTGCTCTTTGTAGCTCTGCTCTCACCTGCTGCTGTGTACTGGTGGCTGTTGCAGTCCCGGCAGCGTGCCGAGGCAGCACGCCCTACCGCCAGGACTCAGGCTCTCTGGAAGTATAAGATTAATTGGAACCAGTTTGTCTAGTTTAATTTTGGAATCTGCATTTCTTGAGCAGTGCCTGGCCTGAAGTAAGCTGAGTGGGAGGCCAAGGAGTCATCAGAACTTGTGCGTGTGTATTGGCAGGAGGCTGGCTGGGCTGTGCTGTGAGGCAAGCATGCTGTTCCCCCCTGAGCCCGGGCAGGTTACTTGCCTCTTTGCTTTAGTTTCCCTTCCCCACAGTGGGCATTTCCCAATGTTTGAAGCTGAAGCTGTGTAATGAGTGAAGGTAGGTCCCGTTTGCTGACCTGGTGTGAACGTGTTTGCTGTCTAGGGAGTGACCAAGTAGACAGCACAGCACCTGAACCTGGTTCAACCTCAAATATCTCTGAGCCCTTGTGTTGGTGTGCCTTTCAGTGCCTGGCTGCGTCACCCTGCCCTAAATGTCTCTACCCTGGGGGTGGGGAGGCTGTGCTGTGCCCTGTCCTGCAGGGCAGGGCAATGGGGATGTAGGGCTGCCTCCCCCAACAACTTCTGCTACTGCACTAGGCTAGCTGGCATTTTGGTCAGTCCTCCCCTTGGGGAAGGCTCTCCCAATGGCCCAAAGGCTGGGTGATCGCAGGCGAAACCTTCACCCTGGTGATGTGTCCTCCAAACTGAGTGCCATGCCTGAGCCAGGGGGGCCTTGCTGTGCTGCACCTGGGGATGGGTGCTCAGACCCAGCTCCCAGTGCTCCTCGCTGAGTCCTGTGCTGGAGTGTGGAGGGCGGCAAGAGTGGCTTAAAAACTCATGGGTGAGGAACCGGAGGGCAGTTAATTTATAACTGGTGTGCTTGGTGTGAGCTGGGTGCCAGCAGCTGAAGTGCTGGTGCTGGCCCTGTGCTAATGAGCTTGGTGAGCTGCTTGTCTGCTCTTCTGGCCCTGGGACTTGGGCTGAGCCTGCGGATGCAGCCCACTGGGGAGGACTGAACTGAAGTGGGAGAGTATGAGGGATGGCTCTCTTCTAGTGAATGCTTTCCGAAAGAGACAGCAAGCACCTTAGTTCCTTGCTCATCTGGCAAAGGCTGCCTGTAAGGTGGTGGTGCTGCACTGCACAAAGCTGATTACAGGTCCATTTAATAAATGAGGTGGATGGATTTCTAGCTTAACGGGGGTGCTCAACTAATGTAAGCCAGGTGCCTTGCTCCTGCTTCTGGGTAAGTCTTGCGTATCCTGCTACATTTGAGGAGATTTTTTTTGCCTTTTGCAAAAGGGGAGGGAGATCACAGTTACTTCTGGGGTTTGGAGTAAACCCTGCTGGGCAAGAGGAGTGTGTGAGTGGTAGCAGGAGCATCTGCAGCTCATTCTGTTAGGAGGGTGGCTGCTTTGACTCTTCATGGAGTACTCTTCGGCCAGGGAAGGCAGAGCAGTGAAATCTGCCCCTGCTTTGGAAGCTCCTCTTCATATACTGTGTTGCAGGGAAGGCTTTCGTTTCCCCTGTGAGCTGCCTGGCTTCAGGGCTTAGCTGGCCTAATTCACCGCTGCTTTCTTCCAGGGGAGGCTCCATACTGCTGTGGAAATGAAGTAGCTTGTAATTCCTCCTGACTGAAGGAGAGGCGCTCCCCTTTCCAGTTGCTCTGCTCAGAGTCTAACATTGGGTGGGATATTTGGTAGCACCAGTGGAAAGCAGCTTGCCCACAGTTTCCATGCAGATTGCTAACGTGGGGGTCTCTGATGATCTTCAGCCAGGAGCTATCCTGAAGTGGGAAACCTAGTGCAGACTGCTTGCTGTGTTGTAGGTCTCCTCTGAGGTTAATATGTTGTGAACTGGGTGTTAATGTTGAGGTTCACCTGAGGTAGTGGAACTGAACAAGCAAGACTGCTTCCTTGAGAGTGCCTGGAGTGCAGTGGAAATGGCCAGTGGCTGCTCCTCACCGCTGTCCGTGGTGGAGCAGCTCAGAGGCTCCTTGCTAGACTGCTCAGCATTTCATACCCATCCCTTTGCTAAGGCAGCTTTCCTCTAAAATGACTCTCTAATTTTGCCTTTCAGATTGTCTAATCTCCAGCACTGACCAGCAATGCCATCAGCTATGGAAGGCTCCAAGGAGGGAGAAGGGGAAATCTTGCTCTATGAGGAAGCAGAAGATGACAATGTCAGGTGAGTCCTGTCTCATAACCTGGCACAGACACAGTCTTGGGCAAGGCAGGAGACCTCTGAGGTAAAGGAGTGATCTTTCTTCTCATATGAAAAAGAGTGAGCATCTCCAATAGGTGATTAATCAAATATACGTGCAGTAAAATCTGTTTAATCAAACTGTACTGGAAGGGTGGAGGGGATGGGAAGGAGCGATCTGGCTAAAGGCTGACAACAAGCAGGTTTGTTTTTTTTAGCCTACACTGTCAAACTCACATTTCAGAAATGCTTTGACCATTTGGCAGTTGTGTTTGTGCCTTCCTGGCCAAGGTGAGCCAGTTTTCCATGGCTTGCTGGGCAGTCTTATGTGATAGCAGCTTCTTGTTTTGAAAGATGACTCTAGAGGTGAACGCTACTCCAGTGAGCTGCCTCTCTTGCCTTTGCAGAATACCCACTGGTCTAGGCAAGACTATTTTCTTGGAGGTTAGTTTAAAAAACCAATTCACACACGTGCTCTAAAAGCCAAGGCTTCAGACTTGGAAAATTGGAGGGGTGAATAGGATGCTTCCCAGAATACCTAGATAGGCTGGTTGACTTCTCTTTGACTTGACAGGCTCAGTTTCATGAGAAGTTAATGCTACCTGGCTCTCCTGGCACATCCAGGCCTTGTCTCACCTGTTGGCTGCAGTGTTCAGCTCCATAGTGGGTCTGAAGTGTTCGAAGTCTGTCTCTTACAGCTAACGTGAACATACTTATCTGTAGCAAACTAGTCATAAAAACTGTAAGGTGCACTTTGGCATAATTTTGAGTAAGTGTAGGTACCAAACTCGAGGTAGGTGCAGCGGCTGTAACCTAAAACCATAGATTTTTGTTTTTTTTTCTTAGAAAGACAACCTGTGGAAACTTGCAAAAACAGTGTAATTCAGGATGAATAGACTTTTTAAGGGTGTTCGTACCCTGTTTTGCCACTCAGCTCTCATCTCTCCTCCAGCAGTTAATACCCAAGTTGGAAAAGCTAGGGTCCTGTCTGTGTATGCATCTGCTCTTACCTGAGCCTTTCTCCTTCTCCTGAGTGACCATGGAGGACACCACCAAGGCTCCCGTGCCCTTTAGCCTGCCCTGGTAGTTGCTTTTCATATGGTCAAGGCCTCCTTTTGTACTACTGTTGGGGCTCACACAGATGAGAAGCAAAAGTAATGGTGTAGGGATCAGAGGATCCTTGGCAATTGCTTCAGCATCCTGGCTCTGAGCCCCTGGTGAGCCCCAGCCCTCCCAGAATGGCAAGTCTGGTTGGCACATGGGCACCTGCAGAAGGAGCCTCTGGCTGCTGCTACCCCGCTGCTTCTTCCTGACAGTGCCACTTCCAGCCTGTGGGGCTGGCCTTGAGGGATACCTCCTTGTACCTTCTCCAAACTGGGCCTGAGATGGTAGGGAGTGGAGGGATCCCTCCAAACACAGCAGGGACAAACTCATTACTATGTGTGGAAGTGGGGTGAAAGGAGCTTTCCCTGTTTGCCTGCAGTCCCACTGACCTTTCAGAGCTGCTGAAGGAGGGGACTAAGGAATCCCACGACCGTGCGGAGAACACTCAGTTTGTCAAAAGCTTCCTGAAAGGACAGATCAAGAAGGAGCTCTTCAAGGTGAGTGTGGCTCTGCTCCTGTGGCAGAGAAGCTCTTTGACATACCCAGTGACTGATGCAGACTGAGGCAGAGCCCATCAGCCCTTTGTGTAGGGGATAGGGAGGAATCCAGTTTCTAGGTGGCATGGTCAAAACTACAAGCGGGCCCTTGTCCGGGACTCCCACTGGATGTATCCTACAGCTGGGACCCAGGGGGGTGAGCAGCATGCTGGCCCAGCACAGGCTTGATTAGGTGGAAGTGCTGAGCTTCTGGCCACGCATCTGCTGGCTGCTCAAGGCAGGTGTGGCTGCAGCTCAGATACTGGTGGCATAAGCTGTTCAGGAGTCAAATCCTGGTGACATGGCAGCACTTACTCCATCCTCTGAAGACTAGACTGTTTTCCATAGACTTCAGGGTGAATTGCTTTCTCTTCTGTACAGAAGAGATGGTATTCTGGGTCTGAGCAGCACTGTCTGATCCTGAAGGTCTTGGCATATACAGTAATCTATAGCACAAGGCTATTGGTGCTGGTTGTACCTTCTGAATGAAGTTTGTCCCTGTGCCTTGCTGTCAAGGTGACAGGAGGCCCAGAGTGCACAGCTGGCAACATTAGACTAATTCTTAGCTCGTGCTCTATAGGCATTGTTGTTATGAACGTAGGTAGAGCAGAGCCTCTGATCCTTCAAGTGATACATGCCTGGTGCAGGCTCTCCAGGCTGGTTTTGTGTCAAGCCTGAGGCTTTCCTCCTTGTTTATCCCAGCTCTCTGTGCGGGGGGGGGAGTAGTCACAAGGTGTGATGTCCTTGTGAAGGGCTTCTCACATCAGCTGTGCTTTGTCCGTAGCTGGCCACCGTGGCACTTTACTTCACGTACTCTGCTCTGGAAGAGGAAATGGATCGCAACAAGGACAACCCGGTCTTTGCTCCTCTGTATTTCCCCCTAGAGCTTCACCGGAAAGAAGCATTGGTCAAAGACCTGAAATATTTCTATGGAGAAGACTGGAAAGAGAAGATCCAGTGTTCAGAGGCAACTCAGCACTATGTGGACAGAATCCATCATGTGGGACAGCACGAGCCAGAGCTGCTAGTGGCTCACGCTTATACACGCTACATGGGGGACCTCTCAGGTGGCCAAGTGCTGAAGAAGGTAGCGCAGAGGGCCCTGAAGTTGCCCAGCACTGAGGAAGGGATCCAATTCTACGTGTTTGACAACATTTCCAATGCGCAGCAGTTCAAGCAGCTCTACAGAGCAAGGATGAATGCCCTGGACTTGGACAAGAACATCAAGGAAAGGATTGTGGAAGAGGCCAACCGAGCCTTCAGATTTAACATGCAGGTACTAAATCCCCTGAGCCCCTGTATGTGTAGGTGCTGCTGATTTTGGGTCTGAGACCACCAGAGCCCCTCTTTCTTGGGGGGATGAGATTCTAGTTTGAATAGCTCTTCTGCTAGCTTCTGGAGACACGGCTGGTGTTGGGTAGGAATTCCTCCCATACTCCAACACCACAGCCAAGCCTTTGATTAGGGCAAAATGAAGATGGCTTCACCACAAGATTCCCGTGGGCTGTGCGGCTCTGAAGCAGCAGGGGGAGCGGAGCTCTCGTTTCAAGACAGCCTCAAACAGTTTGAGCATATGGTACCACATTGGTTACAATTCACCTCCTGTCTCACGTCTGACATGTTGCCCAATGGCCAAAAATGTCTGTAGCCTCTTGTTCCTTCCCATAGTATTTGTCTTTCATAAAACCTGACTGAGCTGCCACTTGCCCCAGGGGGAGGAAAATCGTCTTAGCTACTGGATGGAGGCTTTAATATGTGCCTGTAGAAGGTTGGCATGGTTTAAGCTGGCCAGGAACGTGGTGGGATGTGGTTGGCTCCTTTGTCAGGATCCTTGCAGAAACCCCTGGCAGCAGAGCTGGCAGGGCTGCCTGACCCCAGCACAAACAGGAACAGTGATCCCCAGAGAGAATCTGTGGCAGGGAGGGGAGAGCGCATTGCCTCATGCTCCCACCCACAGCAGGCTGGGAGGCGAACAGCAGGGTGATGCTGCGTTCAACTCGCTCCTGGGTCTGACTCAATGCTCTTGGAATGGGCTGTGCCTTCTCAGAGCCATGGCACGTGCCAGATGTCACCACAAGTCTGCCTGCAAGGATCTCAGAAAGGAGTAGCACATGCTGCCTTTGCAGGGAGGGAGGCAGGTGTGGCTCCTGCCTGTTCCCCGGATTGGATCGTTCCTTCCGGGGGTCCAGGTGGAAGCTGCCTGGCTCTGCCTGCTTCACGTACTCGCTGTGACCACTTGCAGGTATTTGATGAACTGGACAAGATTGGCAGGTCGCTGACAGAAGAAGCCCAAGACAGAGACTTTCCAGTCCATGATGGAAAAGGAGACATACGCAAATGCCCTTACTATGCAGACAAACTAGGTAGGTCGTGGGCAACGACAGAGCTGCCTCACACGTATGGCGCGAGACTTGCAGCGCTAACAGTGCTTTCTGTGTTCTAGCAGGCAAGGCGGGAGCTGGCTGCCCCTATCATGCTGCCGTGGCCCTGGCAAAGCAGCCCCTGGTGCAGCTGATCCTGGTGGCATGCCTCGCTGTGGCAGCAGGAGCTGTAGCGTGGTACATCATGTGATGGGGAGAGCGATGTGTGGCTCTAAATGGTGTCGTCGTCTTCAAATTGTTCCCTTGCTGTTGGTGGCGAGTTGAGTGCAGGGTGGAAGTAAGAAAATAAACAGGAATCCTGTGGGACTGTCAAAGACTCTTTGCACACCAACAATGTAAGCACTGTAATATAATGTCATTAGCCGACTAGTGTACAGGACTGATCTGGCGCGAGGGTGTGAGGATTCCACTTCAGCACTGCCCTACCCAGGCTGGGGCAGCTTTTAAGGCTAGAGATGTCTTGTCCTGTACTGGCAAAGGCTTCATGTACTTGGCTTTTCATCTCCTTCCTGGGAGTGGTCGCTGGAGGGAGTTTCCTGCCCTGGGCTGCAACCCAAGAATGTGTCATCAGCCTTTTCAGCGAAGAGCACTGTTTCCTACCCTGAGAAACTGATGTTTCAGTTGTGCTGCAGTGGCTGTGCCATGGGGCCGTTAGCTCAAAGTTGCAGTGTCCTGGGGACCAGGCCTAGTTCGTGTGCGAAGTTCCCTGGGGCTGGGGACAGACCGTGTGTGTGGGTGGCGGTCTGAAGGTGACAAATGTGTATTGTGTGACATTGGGGTTGTGGGTTGGGTTTTGGTTTGGGGTTTTTTTGTTGGTTTTGTTTTGTTTTTTTTTTCTGAAGTCTTGACTGGAATAAAAGTTGCAATGCTGTAGTTGGGGAAAGCCAAAAGTGCATCACTGGGTGCATGGGCGAACTGTGCTATGAGGTGGAGGTCTGGGGGTGGGGGTGTGGAAGGCTGGGGAGGTGGTTAACGGGGAGAAGTGCAGTAGGTACACACTCCCATGCTGTTGTACCTATCTCTGACTCATGCCCTCCCTGAGACACTCCTGCCCTTACACCTCACCCCATCTGTGCTGCCTCCCCTTGAGTTTCCCCTGGCTCCTGTGGGGAGGGGACCCCCTGCTCCTGCTTGAAGGGCACAGCCAGGCCCTGTGACAGCTTGGGGCTTCCCTCTGCTGAGGGGGCTCCTGCTCTACTAAGGGGAGGGCCTCAGGGTCACATAACTCCCCTTGCTCTCTGGTTCCTTGTGCTGTGCTGGGCCTCAGAAGGCCCTGAGCTCTAACAGAGGTGCCCCTCTGCCTTCATCCAGCCTGGGGCAGGGAGGGGAGGGGGCTTTTTTCTTCTTCAGCTTGAGTGCTTGGGCATGAGGAGAGGGGCTGCCTGAGCAGCAGAGCTCAGGGATGGGCAGGGAAAGCTACTGTTACCCCTAGGGCCTCTGCTGCCCAGCCCTGGGCTGGGGGAGGGAAGCTGCTGATCTTCCTCCAGTGCTTGGTACTGCTGTACCCTCATGCCATCCCTCCTCATCCTCAGCTTCCCTGGGAGTGGCTTAGCTGTGCATTAGGAGCAGGGGGAGAAGAAAAGATGCACACAGAGTTCAGGGTCTGTTATTTATTTACATAAAAACACTGACTAGTGCCATGGTTCCAGCTCTGAGCAAACAGCAGCTGCCTGTGCGGGCCAGGCTGTGTTTACAGACCTGTGTCCTGAGAGACACACACACCCCCCTCCCCCCCCGCTTTGCTCTGGGGGGCTGCATGCTCCAGCTGCCCTGGCTGCAGGGGCTGGGGGGGCAGGGGAGGGAGAAGGAGGTGCAGACACAGAGAGGCTGAAAAGGGCTCCCAAGTCCTCTTGCCCTCATCTGTCACAGTGCTGCTGGCAGTTCCCATCACTGCCTGCTTCTGCCCCATATCAAGTGACCTAAAAATAAACCCATACACCCACATGCAACAAAGAACCCCACAGGGTGCAGCCGTGGTGATGGCTGTACAGTGCTGCAGGGTGTGGGCCGTGCACCTGCAGACCCTGCCAGGCTCAGGACACGGCTCTGCAGCGGGTGGGCACGGGTCTGCTCCAGAGCTGCAAGCCAGCTGTGGCCTGGTAACAAATGCCTCTAATCTACTGTGCCAGGGCAGGGAGCGCCATGCCAGATGTTTTTTTTTTTTTTTTTTTTTTTTTTTTGCTAACAGTTTGCCGAGTGGGTGAAGAACTGCCGGGGGCTTTCCTTCCCCAAAAGAGCAGGGGCTGGGAGGCAGCACATGCAGCTGGAGCAGCCATGGCTACCACGTGCTGGTGGCTGCTCTGGCAGGACGGAGGTGCTGATCAAGGGTGCAGTGCTGCTGCCATTTCCACTCCCCCCCCCCCCCCCCCATACACAAATACACACACAGAGAGCTCTGCAGCAGCTCCACCTGCCGCTCCTTGGGAAGGGCCTTTGCCTACAGGCTGCACGCTGACCATGCTGAGATCGGGCATGCGTGGCACTACCCCCTCTCTCTCCTTGGCACAGAGCCACCACCGGTGACTCTCCTAAAAGTGCCACAGGGGCCACACTGCCCCACCCCTCCGTGTGCCCTGTGGGCTGCTCAGGTGCCCACACACCCCCCACCACCACCTGCAGCAGCTCCTGCTCTTTCCCAAGTTGCTCCAGGTGAGAGGGGCCTCACTAGTGCCCTGGAGCATAAGGGGGTGCAGAGGGATACCCCCACACACACACACACATTCCTGCACGCTGCAGGGCAGTCCCACACAGAGCATCTGGGGCCTGAGCCCACCTCCCCTGTGCCCCTGTGCCAGCATTGCCAATCCAACCACTCACAGCAAGGCCCAGAGTTTGGGGAAGGTGGGCACAGCTCTGAGCGGGAGGGAGCCGGGAATACACACATACACACCACCAGAGGATGAAGCGAAGGAGTGTTGCACGTGCATAGACTAGGATGGCAGCAGGAGAGGGGCTGGTGTCATTCCAGTGGCTCGGGCTCCCAGGGCGCTGTTAGCACATGCGCTTGTATGTGTAGATATAGGCCTTGCAGTTGGGACATGTGTGTGTCACATCCTTGAAGTCATCAAACAGGCAGGGGATCAGGCAGCAGCAGAGATCACACCTGGAGCATGGAAAGAGTTAGAGTGCTGTGAGCTGGGCACCCTGTGGGCACAGCCTGTCGGCACAGGTGCAGGACAGGGAGAAGCAGGAGAGGGGCCACATGTGGGAAGGGTGAGTACTTGCCCCTGGGAGCCGACCATGACCCCCTGTCTCTGCAAAGGGCGGCACAAAGCACCCTTGGGGTGTGCTGCTGCTTTGGAGGTGGCACCTTCCCCTCCCCTGGCAGGAGCCCAGGTCCCCAGGCACTGTCACCCCAGGAACCCATCCCCTGCCCTGCTAACACCTCAGTGCTGAGGCCCCCGCCAAGCCCAACAGCTCGGCCAAGGCCACCAGGACCAGGGCTGAGCATTCACCATCACTGCGGGGCTGCTGGCAGCAGGGAGGCCCCGCCTCTGTGTGCAGCACCTACCCCACGAAGCAGCAGAAGAAGCCAAGAAGGAAGCTCATGAGCCCGATCTCATAGGTGATCTTGGTGGTGATGGCTTGCTGGCAGTGGGGACACACTGTCTGCACAGGGGCAGCCTGGAAGATCTCTCCCTGCAGCACCGTCACCGTGGTGGCAGTCCCTGATGGGACGAGGACTGTCGCCGTGTGGCTGCCGGGAGAGGGGTAGTGGCCCGGGGCAGGGTAGTAGCCCATGGAGGGGTGAGGGCCCGGGGGTGGGTAATAACCTGCTGGGAGTGAGAAATGTGCACAGGTGAATGTCACTGTGTGCGGCAGGAGAGGCCAGAATCTCGCTGCGAGGGGGTGGGAACAACACCCTGCTGCCATACCACCACCTTGGCGCCACCCCTGCTGCAGGCACTGTGCCCCCCCGCCCCACCCCGAGGAGCCCCCCTGCAAGCCCCAAATGGCAGCCCCCAACCCCCACTGTGTCCCCCCACCCCACGCCCCAGGGCACCGGGAGATACATGCTTCTGGGGGGTGGGAGGGGTGTCCTTGCCCGCCACCACCCCCTCGCGGTACTCACCGGGCGGCATATAGGGCCCAGAGCTGTCTGTGGGCATGTGGGGGGGCATGAACCCCGGCTGTGAGGGTGGCTCATATGGGGGGGGCCCAAATTCAGGAGGAGGGATGGGAACCCCCTGGGGCTGTCCCACGACAGGATTGACACCATCTGAAAGGAAACACGGAGTCAGCAGCCAGGGCAGGAAGTGGCAGAGCTGATGGGGAGATGGTGGCTTGGATGAGTGGTCTGGAGTGGGTTGGCCCCAGCAGGGAAGGGAGACATGACATGGGGTGGGGGGCACCCCACCAAGCCTCGTCCTCTGGGCCACAAGAAGCCCAGATTCATCCCACGTTATCCACAGCAGCAAGCAGCGCCAGGCTCTGAGCAGAGAATGCTTTCTGCTCTCGTCACTTCCCCAGGACCTCTTGCCTCCCCAGAGGGTGACAGAGCGAGCTGGGCATCGCACCCCCCCTCCCCAGCACCCGCACGCTGCAGGGCAGAGCTGCAAGGAGAGGCTATGGCCAGGGCGCTCCCAGGGAAACCATGCTCGCTTGGCTCCTGTCCGCTCAGCAACGTCACCCCGACACCCCAGAGCAGCTGGGATCCCCCCAGTACCTGCTGTGGTGGGCGGGCCGTGCTTCTCTTCTATCAGTGGTGCTGAGGGGCCTCCTGGGTAGGGTGGTGGAGGGTCGTTGGACATGGCTTAGGGCAGCCCTGCAAGGAGACGGAAGCCTTTGGCTGCACACGGGCACCCGCCCGGAGCTGCGCGGTGCTTGGGGAAGGAGGTGGCAGGTAACGGAGGGGCCCAGGGCTGGCCACGGCCCCGAAGCTAGACAGGCTTCAACCCAGGCAGCAAATCCAAGGCGTAACATCTTCCTGCCGGCTCCGCAGCGCCTTCCCTGTAACGCCCATGCATGGCGCAACAGCAGCGCACTAGCACGGCTTGGCTGCATTGCCCGCATACTGGGACAGTACTGGGCTGGAAGCCGCTCTGCCAAGTGCCTCGGCTGCAGCGTTATGGGTCCAAAGATGGGGAAGAGCTGCCCACGTTGCCCACAGCCCCCCAAATCCACCTAGCAGAGTGACATGCAATGCTGCGCCCCAAGGGGATGGCAGGACCCCCTGAACCTGGAGCACAAACTCTGAGGTGGAGGGTGCAAACCCACAGAGAGCATCTCCCAATTTACCTATAAAGTTTACCTGTCCTCTTCCTCAGAGGCCTCAACAGAGCTGAGAAAAACAAGTCTTCTAAGCAGTGTAGGTTGGAAGCCGGCTTACTCCACCGAATCTGTGTGAAAGGAGATGGCAAGGGAGTTAAAGCAATGGAGAGGAGCCACTGCCACAGCACTGCCTTGGCTGCCACGCCAAACCCCCTCCTCTCCCCAGTGCAGGTGTGGGGAGAGCAGGTCTGGGCAGGAACCTCCCGACATGTGCTCCTTCAATGGCAGGCACGAGGCTACGTGCCCTCAGCATACGGAAAAGCCCCACCGACACACTCTGAACTCCAAGGAAGTGCAACGACATCAAGAAACCTGATTTCCCTGTTTACTCTGGCTCAGTTATGTCTGGTAAGACATGACTAAATCAGGAAATACAAATGAGAGGCTGTTCACTCAGTGTTTGGGAAGGCTGCCATTAGGCATGGGACACAGTGACATTGCTGGCAGTGCCCGGGCAGCAGCGCGAGCTCCCCTTAGGGTCTGAGCAGCTACCCAAAAGCCCCATCCTTCATCCCCAAAGGTCCAGGAGTAAATGTGACCCTGCTTGTCCCGTTCCCCTTGGTCTCCTGCTTTCCTCGAGGCATGTCCTCATGCTGTGAGGACAGTGCTTTCTCAGCCGGTCCCACTCCAGCAGCTCCCGACTGAGCAGGAAAAAACACATCCAGGCTACAACCAGCATGCAAAAATCCCATGGGCACAGCCAGGGCAGCTCTGGACCCCAAGAGATGGCCGTGGCAGGCACTGCTGCCAAATTACCCCCCAGGCATGACTGGCAAGGCTGCCCCACAGCCCTGGTGAGGCATGAACTGCCTGCTCAGCCCCAGAGAGCTCAGGGCCGAGGGCTGCTGGAGCAGGGCTGAGCCAGGCTGCACCCCACTGGGGTCACTGCTTTGGGACGAGAGGCAGCGAGGCTCCCTCCAGCCCTGGCACAAATGCTACATGCTGAGCAACCTTCCTGGGGCACGCCAGCCTCCGTGGCAGGAAATCTAATCAGGTCACAAGTCTGCAGAGGAGCATCGTTACCCATTGCTGATCACGGAGCAGCATGCTGATCCCCCCAGGAGATGAGCAAAGCCTGGACCAGCATAGGGTCTCCCCAGGATGTCTGTATTTCCTGACCAATATTTCTCCCCAGAGGTCTTAAGTGATATGTTGCAGACATACAGCTTCAAAGTGTAATACAGGGGTGGCTGGGGGTCATCTTCCTCCTGCTTTTCTCTCCAATTTCTTCCTTAAGAGCCAGGGGAAGGAGAGCTGGCCCGTGCAGCAGGTACAGCAAAGCTGCCGTGGCACGGAGCACTTCCAGGTGGAGGAAAGCACCCGAAGTGCAGCACACTGCAGAGCTCTCCTCCTTCAGTGACCTACAAAGCTACAAACTGGGCCATGCTCTTTTTAGCTTCACTGGGGATATAAAGAAAAGGAGGACTTATTCTTCTGAAAGTAGCCAACCAACCCATCCTGCACACCCAGGAGCCTCGGACCTTCCTGTCCCCATGCCTACAGGGCTCCTGGATGAGCCCAGCCCAACCAGAGCATCCCTGAGCCCTTACTTGGGGGCACCAGCCTGCCAGGGAGCTTTCCTTGCCCTCGCAGGCCAGCTGAGCCCACAGCTTTTCTAATGTCATCTCCTCCCATTACTGCTCAGATGCTGCCTTCCCATAAGGTAACATCCTTCAACACTCCCCAGCCTTACTCCCCCCATCATCAAAGCAGCTGGTCAGAAAACTCAGGAGAGGAGACCAAGAGACAATCCCACCCACATGCTCCACCAGCCGCTCTGGAAACACCCATCAGATGAAACAACAGCCAGAGACTGAGCCAGCAATTAAACCTGCCCCTTTGACCAGCAGGAAGAGGCAGCCACGAGGGCAACGGCCATTGGATCTCAGAGCCACGCATGCACTGGGATGAAGGAAGCTGCAGGGGCTGCAGAGCTGTTCTGCTCGTACTTGGCAGACTCAGGCACTCTTAATGCAATATTCTGCTTATTAAGAGAGCTCTGTAAAGAGCAAAATGTTGGCTGTGTGCCCTTCCCAGGAGGAAAAGAAAGCCTGTTGCTTTTAAGCCTCTTAGAAGCTGTTTCTCCTGTGCTTTCTTTTATCCTAACGTGAGAAGCACAAAACCTGCCCCAGCCTATTTCCACCAGAGAGCCCCGTGGGGAGCTGGAGGGCACAAGGCTTCCCCTCCGCACTGGGTCAGGAGCTACCCCAGAACATCACTCACTGCCCTGGCACAGACAACCCTGCAGTATTCCCTCTCAAAAGCAATGTGGCCAAAGCAAAGCAACCCAGATCCTCCCCCTTGTATGGCAGCATGGAGAGGCAACCTTGCTCTCAGGAGCTGGCTAGCAGCACCCCTGCAAAGAGGCAGAGTTTCCCTCAGCAGCACCCCACCAGCGCAGGAGAGAGGGAAGCCTGCAGCGTGCCCCACCGGGAGGGCCCTTCTGGGCTGAAGCAGGTTGATGGTATCTGGGCACCTGCAGCGTGCCCCACCGGGAGGGCCCTTCTGGGCTGAAGCAGGTTGATGGTATCTGGGCACAGGCAGGTGAGCTGGCAAGATCCAGCCGCTAAACAAAAACATAGCAGTATTTTACATCAAAAACACAGCAGTATTTTGCATCAAAACATGATCCTCCGAAGCACATAACAATGACTCTTGCTGCTGGTCATTTCTGGTTTTACGCACCAGCTTTCAGTAAAGCCAACTTACTTTGCTCCCTCTGTCTTGCAAAAGAGAAACAAGACTTCTCCTGCCCATGGCACCATCACAGGGAGATGGACTTGGAGTCCGGTGGCAGCTCACAGCAGAGACTTCCCAGCACGCAGAGCCTGGTGTGCCCTTCCCAGGGAGGGAGCCCTGGCAGGCTGGGCTTTGCCTCAGGACCTCCAGCCACCCACGCCAGCAAGACGAGCCATTCTGCCAGCGTACTACAAAGCTGTCCCACATTAACCGTGCTGGTTTATAAAAGCTGAACCACCAGTGCATTTCTGTGTCACAAAAACAGCTTAGATCAAACTAGCTAGTTCTCACATGGGGGGAAGAAACATTTCCAAAGACTGTGGAAATTGCATCCCCACTAGGGCTTACTGGAATAACCATGCTCATAGACCAGCTGAACACCTAGGGGAAAAATAAGAGCTTTGCAAAAAATTTAGGCTAAGTTTACTGGGCTTAAGTTCAAGATCTGATGGAATCACCAATGTCTAGTGCAGGTCTTTTGGGAGCAAGGACCAATCGCAGGATCATAAGACTCAAAAGGAGTTGGTTACCAGTAAAAGGATGGACAGAGGAGATGCTATTTCCAGCTAAAAATGCAGATTAGTTCTTAACTGGAAGAAGAGCTTTTACTGGCTCCTGTACTTTAACAGCAGAAGATGAACCCACCATGCGACTGTTGCAAACACTACTGTTAAATGAAGGAGACAAGCAAAGGGCCCCCACGGGTTGGCAGCGTGACACACCAAGCAGAACAAAGATTAGGGGACAGAGGGGACCTGCTGGGTCAGCCCATCCCTCTTTCCCTCTCTGGGGACAACACCCCAAAACTTCCCTTCACATGCCAGTGGTGTATTGGCCATCCTGCTCCTGCTACTCCCATGGGAAGCCTGTTCCAGGCCCCCACTGCTCTGACGGCCTTACAGTTTCTAGCTTATTTGTAGCCAGATTACACTCATCTGTTCTTGAGCCCGAAGAGCTTTCCTTCGCTCCCTGCTTGCTGCAAACAGCTGTCATGCCCTGTCTCAGACTTTGTTTCGCTAGGCTGAACACCCTGAGCTCTGGCGGGGTATTTCTGCACTGTGTTTTCAGTGCAAGCCCGTTATTTCCCTCAAGTCTAGATCGGCGACCTGAAGCCGTGCTCGGCTGTGGCAACAGCAAGCATCACCCATGCTGGGACCTTCCCTGGCATGTGCTGCTGCAGTATGGATGGGACAGCAAGTTGCGGCTGGTCTCGCTGCTCTAGCAAGCTTCACCTGCCCTGCAGCACTGCCATGGGACTGCACAGGCACACCCGATCACCCCTCATCCTCCTCTACCGTCTCAGAGCTTGTGGCCTTTATGGGTGGCTTGGATGTGGACACACAGGACTAAACCACAGCTGCATGGGAGCCTATGCACAGGCTAGGCTGGAGCTTTGCTAAAGAAAACAAAAGAGAGAAGATCCAGATTCCCACCGCTCCCGTTAGTCCTGTCAGGGCACAGCAGCGTGACAGACACAACAAGGAGAGCATGACTCCATCACAGTCCCAAAGACAGAGAGTGCTTGGCCCACCCCAGCTACAGCTTCGATCCATGCGCCCTCCCCTATGGCTGGCTCTATGCTCCCTGGTCGACCCAGGGTCTCATTTCAGGCAGCCTTCGGATGAGAAGAACAAACAGCAGGTCTCTGGATCCCCCCAGACCAGGGCGTTAATTCCCAGCCCCAAGAGGTCTGCCTGAGGTTTCTCTACAGCAGTGAGCACAGCCAAAGAGCCAGTGGGGCAGCACACAGTCCTGCATACAGAAACACAAGGCTTTCTAATCCACCTCCTTCCCATGCTCAGCAACCCTGGCTCTAGTCAATTAGGGATTGATACCCCAAATTCCACAATTCCCATTACTGACACGTCCAAAACTGGTGACCACGAAGCTCTCCCAGCTGCTTACAGCAGCGATGAGAGGAGCTGATGCATTAGGGTCCTGTTTTCCCCACCAGCTCTATTTCCCCCTGCTTCATCACACAGGCTCACTGTGGAAACCCTCTGGGATTCAAACATGGCAAGAGGAAAGCTCTGCCCATCTGACCTGCTCTCCAAATAGCTATGTCATCAAAATCAACTGAAGCATGGCACGTAATGGGACCAGGGAACAGGTAACATCGCGACAGGTCCTAGCTGAATATATGCTAACATGCCATTAAAAGCTCACCCACCAGCTCAGCACATTAAATAAATAATGCCACAAGGAGGACAGCCAAGATAATTCCTGCACTACTTGGAGACCCAAGATTTGGTCTGTTAATGCCATTCTGCCCAGGCTGCAGCCATGTACGCTTCAGGCTGCTTACTCCTGGACAAAATCACCAAGGGTAAGCCAAATCTGAGAAGGACGGAGCAGATCGGTGGCAAGTCTAACTCACGTGAAAACCGTGATGGTGCAGCGCTGGCCCCATGCAGCTCTGAGTCAGCCTCACAGCACAGCTGAGATCCACTCCCACGAGCAGAAACACAGCCTGCGTTGTCCTTGCTCCTCCTGCATTTGATGACTGGAGACCCATGGTGATCCGGCTTCGTTTTGCCTACATGAGCAGTGGCTCCAGCCACTGAGACAGGAAGCAGGATTTGTTCATACTCAACCACTTTCAGTGATGTTGGCACTTCAAAAGCTGCTGCTGCACATTTCTAGAGCTCTTCCTCCACAAAAAAATAACTTCCGATATTTAGAAGAGGAAAAAACACACTAAAATTAAATTAATAAGTAAAAGGATACAACCACTTCCAGCTTCGTTGCACATCAAACGGACACAAATTTCAGCTTCCAGGCTTTTGTAAATACATCTTTAAAAGCAAAGTCGAGAGCTCTGAAGAAGCTGGGCTCCCGCGCTGAGGCCAGCCTCTTTCCTTTTAAAAAAGGAACAGCGTTGCGGCCAGCACCACCCCAGCTTTCTTGGCACCAGGAAAGCTATCTGTGTGCCACGGGCTTCTACCTGCTCCAGAAACAGGGAAATGCTGAGACTAGGAAGGCAGACAAATATGCGAGGTATGAGCACAAAAGGCAGATCAGATGCTGGCAAAATGTCATTTGACTGAAAGCCTGTTACCCTTCAAAAGGGGCTTTAGCGGTAGCAAGAAAAGACTGAACTGAGCAGGGTCAGATGAGATGTGGACAGAGCCGTACCCTGACCGTGGCAATCACAATTGTTCTCCTCCACAACGGCACTGCTGAGCAGCATCTCCAAAGCCCAGCCTGGACCTGCTCTGCAGTGTGTTCTCTGCGTTACACCTGTGCCACAGAGCAAGCCAGGGATGCTGCCCTCTCCACGCGCATGCCCGCTCGCACACTCGCACACAGCTTGCAGGGATGTGGCTCAACTCCCACTGCTCCTGAAAGCACCACATGCAATCCACAGCACACACCTCTTACCTTGGAAGGGAAGATAGCAAAAATCCCTGCTGAAAAAGCAGTATCAGGGGTTACTTCTGCCTGGTTTTTATGTGGAACAAAAAAAGAGATGTTTTCCCTGTGAACGAGCCAAACTTCCCCCTCTGCCTTGTCTCTTCCCATGCGCATTTGCTGCCTCCAGCCTGCACACAATCTCCCCAGAGCCAGGAGGGAAGAAATAAACAGCAGACAGTGCTGCAGCCTCCTTTAGAAAGAGGATGCCCTGGCAATCCTTGACCAGGCAGCATGTACCCCCTCCTTTACCCTGCTGTTAACCCTACCAGCACCTCCTCAACTCATCATCCTGGTCCTGGGCAAGACAGCAAGAGGGCGCATGCCTACAACACACTCGCGCAAGGCACAGATAGAAACCCAAGGACTAACGGAAAAGTCTACTCTTTTTTCTGAGCGACTCAGCTGCATTTCCCCAAGCACAAGCTCTGCGCCTCCAGCACCGCTGCCAGGGAGTGCAAACCCACCGTGCAGAAAACAGCCAAGGCTGCTCACAGAACAGCAGATTTCTCCCACACTTCTGCAGTCAGATTTCAGCCGCAGAAAACTGCTCCTTCCAGGAGGGTCAGGCTCTTCCTTTGGTGTGGGGATGGAGAGCTCTGCTGGCAAAGCAGGACAGAAGCAGTCCTTTAACACTAAGGAGTGCCAGAGGAGAAGGTTATTCACCATTCAGTCCAGCTACGTCAGACAGCCAAAGCTCCCTGCTCTGCTCTACAGTATGTGAATCTCTGGAGGAGCATTTGTTGCAGTCATTTACCTCAGGACGTCGGACATGTCGTTTGACCTTTGTGTGCCACTGTAACTCAGCAGGCAAATCAACTAAGAGCAGGATCCTCACCGGAAGCCAGGTACTGTGTCCAAAGCAAGATTTCTCAGGGCATTAAATCCAAAGCACAATCAGATAATCTCCACGACGCAGACCAGGCTCAGTTGCCCTCAGCCAGAGATTCAAATTACTGCTTCGCACAGCTCCTCTGTATGAATATCAGGAAAACTGGACTCAAAATTCCCCTGCTTAAGACAAGGATGGTTTATCCGCAACACCCACAAAGGGTTATGTGCGGGAGGAGGCTTGTCAGGACTTGCTGCCGCCTCTGGGATTCTCTCCAGTGCTATTCGCCCTCAGATGGGCTGACCAAGCGCTTGTTGGCTCTCCACACCGGGGCTGCAGAAACAGCATTGCCAGGACCTGGTTAACCTGAACATTTAAAGAAAAACCAGCCGAAATGAAAAGAGTGAACTGGGGTAGCTCTTCGCTCTCTGCCACAGGCTCCCAAGCTGCAGCACACAGCTGCGGGAAGCATCATGCGTCTGCAGAGCTCACCGTGCCAGCGGTGACATCCAACAAGAGCCAAGAGGGGCTGTGAGCTACCAGCAAGGAGAGGCCATTACCCCACACTTCAAACCTGAACCCCAGCCCTTACACATTTAGGGCACTGGGGAAGGCTCAGGTGGGCACAGAGCACTCTGGACTACCAGGGCAGCTGACCTCAGCTCCCAAAAGTTTGCTGAACATGGAGCAAGCACAGAGCACACTGCAGCCAGGCTGCCTTGCAGGCTGCTACTGGCCCTGGAAAATACACCCCCTCCCACTCAGGAGGTACGTTCCGTTCAGACCTTACCAGCTGGTGAGCTGGCCTCACGAAAGAAGACAGACTACAGTAAGTACACCAGGTGTTCTCATGGATCCAAAGATGCGATTTAAAAGAAACATTAAAAACAAACCGGAGTTCCTCTGCACCGTAGCAATCTGCTCCAGAGAGACTCAGACGAGAACAGGAGGGGGCCGCAAGCCAAATCTCTGGGGAACCAGAGCGCTTTTCCATGAGACTTTCACTGAAGTTCACAAACAGCCCAAACTAACACTTGATAACAACCATGGGAAAGCACCCAGCGATATCAGCAGCTGTTGCCTGGAGTCCTGTGCATCTACTTATTTTTCCCTTGAGAGGATAAACATTGCATTACATCATCCATTTGGTATCTAGTTAATAATGTTAATAACATAACCTGCAATAATCCAGAGCAAATAAAACCAAGATATACTCCAATACTATGGTGTTTTAGCATAACACTGAACTTCACTGCGCCACAAGACCTGGTTCTTGGTTTAAACAAACAAACCCCCCCAACTCAAGAAGCTTAACAGTAAGCGGAAGTCCCAGAGGAGACTGGGCAGAAGCTCCACAGTTCCTTCCATGAAAGACAGTCACTGCTCCACAGCTCATCTCTCATGGCAGCCTATAACAGATGCTTAAGGACGACTTAGGAAACAAGCGAAGGCAGAATGACCCCCGTCAGTCCTTCCCACTCCCAACACTCAGGGTTTCAGAGATTAGGCAGCCTGGAGTTTCTCCATGGAACACCCTAACTCCTTGATAGCCCACCAGCTCGCTGAGCTCTGCCACAGGCGGCAGTGGCAAGTTCTGCTCTTCAGTTACCTACACGAAAAAGTGTCTCCTACTGTCACAGTCTGCTCCCTGCCCATTTCAGTGGCACCTCCCAGCTCTCACACAGAGAAGATGAACACAAGATGATTGCCCACTGTCTCACAGCACAACACAGGATTTTATAGATTTCCTTCCCAAAACTATACTAAAAATATTTTATTCCTTTATGCACCCCATTTTTTCATTACTCCATCATTCCATAGAATATTTTGAGAGAAAGTCAAATAATACAGCTACATCATTGCTGAATCAAACTGATTAGATGTGTGACTTCCATTAAATAACACAGTAAGCACCAAGGGAGGAGGAAATTAGAGTCATAGAGGATCAGCACTTTTGTGGAGATGTAGCTGCAATTCAGTTTTAGAATTAATCAGAGCCCAAGAGCCTATTCAGAATTCCCTTGCAGATTTTGCAACACAATGAAATAATTTCGAATACATTGGTGGTGATTCCAGATCCATTTTCCTTCCAAGAGACATACGAAACATATGTCACAGTACTGATGTTTTCTTATCCGAGGCATAGCACCAGCTTGCTATAGGACTGACTCCAGTCTCCAACAACGTTAGCATTTTCTATCCTTACAAATACCTTGGTGCCAGAGAAGCTGCTGACGTTCAGATTTAACAGGTACAGTGTCTCCTTGCTTTTTTTTTCTGAGGACTAGTGAGAAGCACTCTATGTCACTCAATTTTATTTAAGGCCACGGCTTGCTCTTTGCAAAGAAGCATGGGTTGGGGTTAAGCAGGAGTGTGTGTGTGTAAGATCTGAGATCTCTCCTGAGTCCTACTGCCAACAAGGAGGACCCATCCACATCCAGAGACATGTGCACTGGAGGAATTCCTCCGTGCTGAGGCCACTCATGTTATCACACTCACCTTCTTGCTCCCATGGCATGACCAGACCTTCCCATTTCCAGACCAGGACAGCTCTTGGGGCAGCCCAGGGCCCTGCTAGCACGGGGCTCGCTCGTCCCCTGGTAGTTTGACAGGAGGAGGGTACCCCGCACTCCCTGCTCCCAAGCCCAGCTCATCTGGGCTGCTCAAAGACCAATGACAATGGTCTCAGAGAGGCCATTCAAAGCTCACAGAGGGGGAAACCCCCTGGGTTAATCAACAGCCACTGAGCGTGCCCAGTGCTGGGTCATCTCCAGCAGCATTGCGGTGGCTCATACGGAGCACTGGGACGCACCCTTGAGTCACACACAGCTCCTGCTGGTCCCATTCCTCCCTCCAGTTCCAGCCAGACTTGGCTAGTCAGCACTGACTTCCCAGTCCAGGGAAGTAATTTTTACTCCAAAGCATTTCGTGACTTTGGTTTCAGTTTGCAACACCAAGTTCCTGCCCACTCCTTCATAGCCCCTTCCCCAAAACTCTGTTATTATCTGCTGAACAACCATGTAACAGCCATGTAACGAACTGCTACACATTTGTCCCTCAGATCACACCAAAGCTGCTTCCCCGTGAGCCCCATCCGCCATTACCGCTTGCTCAGAGGCAATGCACAGCAGTCCTGCCAGGGGAGACAACGAAGACATGCAAAGCCACATTGTTAGCCTGGCTCACTTAAACGTAAGAAGATCTGACAAGAACATTGACCAAGATATATATCAGCTAGCCAAGTTCAGCAAGATCTGCAAGCGGGCACGCAGAGCTGTATTCCCTTTGGAAACATGGGTGAAGGAAGAGAGATTATGTCGTCATACCTCTCCAGGCCACAGGTCCAGGCACCATCCTAGTTTTGGCATGTGTGGGACATCACCTGGATACGAGCCACACCAACTCCAGAACTGCGAACAAAGCAAGCAGAAGACCTTTCGCTGAAAATCTAGACGCAGCAGCTGGATTCAAAGCATCCCTAATGCACAGCAATGCACCTCCTCAAGTCCCTGTTCTAAGCTTTTCTAAACCCTTTCTCTGCCTCTCTGTCAAGGCAACATCTCACTCCTTTACTGTTAAATTAAAAGCATCGCTGGTCAGAGGGTTTCCAACAGTCCTAAGGCTGGGTCACTGCTCTCACAGCAGGGGATGAGACTGGTGAAAATTCAGGAGCATAATACCAAGATGCCCCCAGGGCAGGTAAATAGCTCAGCTGCTCTGGACGATTCAGGACTGAAATCCTCTCCTGAGCCCAATGAAGACAGAGCAGCTCCCACAGCTACAACACTAAACAAGCTGGGAATTGTTTTCTCTCTCATCAGAATACCCCAGCAGCCAGCTCAAAACTGAGCTCCCACCACACTAATGCATTCTGAATTGTGGCACCCCAGCAAGAGTCTGAAAGGCTAAAATAACAACACCTGTAGCTTGAAGCCATGAACTTTGGGGGAACCTCCATTCCCAAAGGCAAATATGCTCCAGATGACATCTCCGTGGAAGACCTACAACAAGCCCAGGGGAAGAGCTGATATTCAACAGCAATGGAAATGGTCTCTAGTCCCTAGTCCCAGCTTCAATCTCTTGCTCAATTAAGGTTTTGGAGGAGCTGAATGGTCACAGCAGAGCAGGTGGGAAGAGCAAGCTGAGCCTTCAGCACATACCCAGGCCTCCTGTGAGTGCTTCCTTATATACCATAAAGCAGAGTAAAGGCACCAAGTTAATTAGAAGTCAGACTGAACAAGCCTTTAAGAAAAGGGCAGCACACACACACTAGCAGCAGCTATTTATCCAGTGGCCAGTTAAAAACACAAGCCCAAAGGAGTCAGCACTGGCATGGAAAGCCCATCACGACTGCCTTCCTCTGCTTTGTGTTCCAGTCTCCGTCCTCCCCTCCAAGGCAAGATTCCAACGCTCCCCTTCTGCCACATGTTGGGTGACTGGGACCCCCAAGGACCTCAAAAGCATCCCAGGTTGGAGAGTCACTGCAGCAGGGATACAGCATTGGCTTTAGTCCATGATTTCCTCTCAAAACAAAGCTGCGTGGAACCCCAGGTGTTCCTTTCCCTCTCTTAAAAGGGTGACCTGCTTCTTATTTGGAGAAATAATCAATCAAATTCAACGGGCTGCCTTTCATTCATTAGCAGCCAGAAATTTAATCTCAAGTTAACAGCACTACCCCGAACACAGCTATCACATCTATCATTAAGTTATCTGCTGTGGGTACTAGCATGCATGGATTTTACAGCTGCAGTAAGCGGGGCTGCCTACATCACGACAATTAATTTATTCTCAGAAAGGCTAATTTAATCTGGCAGTGAATGTTCTCAAAGCATCCTCACACAGAAAAGCTTTTATCTTGGTTGACTTAACAACAATACAGCATATCCAAAAACGTGGAGGGATGCTAAAGAAGAACACTACCCTTGTCTTTTGAGTCCTCTAGTACTTTTGTCTGAGAAATTTCTCTTGGTAACCACAGACATTGAGAAAACATAGAGTGCCTCTGTTTTTTTTAAAAAGCCAACTGTGTTTTCAAGGCAAAATATACAACAGCTCAGGCTACTTCCCCCTCACATACAACTGTGTCTTGACAGAAAGAGCTGTGCTCTTAATAAAACTAAAACCCAGCAAAGATTGTTTAGTATTAGACACCACATCCACTTCCAACCGCCCATCTGCATAGCAAGAGTAGCAGCCAGCACACCTGGCCCGGGGTGTACTACCTGCCACTGGAAGGTGACTTTCCCCAGCCCACACTACAGAGGAATAAACTTCAGAAGAAATTCAAAAGCCCTCCGTGTTAAGAAGCTGTGTAACTGCACCACAAAGCATTTCAGAGAGAGCATGCTTCAGGTTTCCAGCCTCTGCCATCCGGGGCGGGGAGCAATAACTAATTAAGCAATCAGAAAGCTTTTTTCATTGTTTTTAAATTGTAGTTCATATTTTCCCCTTACTTGTGAAAGTATGCACAGAGGCAGCATACATCCAAAGTCACGCTTAGCCATTTGAACCAGAGTGCGCTGTCTCTTAGCTCTGCAATGAGAGTCACTGCATCACCTGTGTCGTACAGACGTGGCATGAAGAAGTGGTCCTCACCTGGATCTACCCCTTGCAAGGTAGATCACTGGAAAGCCAAGCACTGTCCCTTGGAATTAGAGGGGCTAAAACAAGGGTTTTTAAAGCGTTACAATAGACATAGCTGTACCAGGATAACCCTCCGCGCTCTTAGGAGTGTCACTATCATCCTGCTGCAAAAGAAAAGCTGGTGCTGTGCAAGGATCACAGCCTGGATCATGCCTGAGAGGGTTCCTTTGGTACAAGGGCAAGAACACGCCCCATATGGCATCCAGCAATTTAGGACAATTCAGTAATTTGGGAACAAGGTAAAAAAAATCAGAGGGAAGCAGAGCATTAAGGCATGCCGGTGGGGGGGGGGGAACCAACCAACAAAAAACCAAAACAACGCAACAACACAACACTCCCCCTTGTTCCTATCTGTCAGGAACTGCTGTCCCAAGAATAGCCTATTCAGAAACCAGGAAACTCAGAGAGCAGCAGGGAAGGGCTGAGTCATGGCCATTTAAAAAAAAAACAAAAAACCAACAACAACAAAACAACCCAAAAGGGAAGGAGAGAAAACATGGACAGCAGCTGCTCTGGGTCTTGGAGAGATGAACAAGTCAATCCAGAACATATTAGCCAATCTTTATTTTTAAAAGCTCTGCAGACACATGGTACTGCCATAAAAAGCAGTCAATCCTCTGCTCCTGGGAGGCAAATTTAGCTCTGGTTGAATCAGGCAAAGCTGGTGCCTCTCCAGGCAACACCCGCTTGGCCATGCATGGCTGCCAGGACACAAACTGCTCCCCATTTATGCCCTGATCTTTGCCTTTATTTGTTCTTCTATGGCATTAGCATCCCAATATCACAAAGACTTACAGGCTGGACAGATGCCTTCCAGAAGGGAAAGTGCAGTCCATTTCAGGGATACTATTAGCAGAGTGTGAGGAGCCATTTCCCTTACCCACACTGCAGGGCAGTATGTAAAGCGTGACTTGGACGGGTTTCCTACGACTCTCTGCAAATGGCTGAGCAGAAGACAAGCGCTCCCATCTCACAGCCAGCCTCAGCACTGCCCGTCTAGCCCCCAGGAAAGCCAGGCTATGGTTATGTTTTGCTCAAGTCTTCCCACATGACAATCTTTGTTCCATGACCTAAATGAAATCAATTTTACAGTAATTCTCCTTGGGACAGTAATCTTATTCACTCACCCATAATCTTAAAGATTATACCTGTTCTACAGCTGTGGGGCTCTGGGCGGAAGCACAAGGGATTTCTGAGCAACGAGAGCTTATTTTTAATACAATTCCTTGGCTACCGCTCACAGACTAAGGAGGGAGCTGTATCTTTTCAATCAAATAAATGTGCTTCAAAACATGTTTGGGAAAAAATCCCTCCGATTCATTTTACCTTGCACTATGAGGTTCGTCAGATTGAAGATAAAAAAGTAAGAAGAGGGAAGACCCTCCAAGTGCGTCCCTGCAGGGAGTGGGCTGACCGTGCCTGCCGTCCCCAGACTCTGGAAGATAACATGCACTCACGTGTAACCGCGCCTCAGCCATCACGTCTTGTCTCGGTAAAAGATTCAACTGTCAAACGACATAAGTCACAGTTTCTTTTGTAAAGATACATGCAGTAGATACCATTTTGGGATGTCAGTGCTTACAAAAACGACACTGGCTGCGATCTGGAGTGAGGCAGGAAGCGTACTGTGCAAATGCAGCTCAACAGCAAGAGAGAGCAAGCCTCTGTGCCCTTCCTTTTTATACCTGCAAAGTCCTTTTAGTCTGAGTGGGCTGTATTTTGGGTTTTGTTTTTTTTTTCAGGGAGCCAGTAGGAACCACGGGGCAAGCTCAGAGAGGCTAACTTACCCCCCTGCAGCAGTTAAGAGCCTCTCCCTGCAGCCTGCACAGATCCCCAAGTCTCCCACCTCCCATCACAGGCAGGGCAGGGGAACGCACCCTGCTGAGAAGGCAGCTCCCACAGACCCAACCTTTTCCCAGTGCTGGGACTTGCTGGGATAACTACAACACAAGGCCTTTGCACGTAGACCCAGCCTTGACACTGACTCCCAGAACAAGAGCTCAAGGAAAGTGTCTCAAAGCAACAGGCTCTCATGGTTCAAATTTTAAGTAAAATTCTTCTCCTCTGTGACCACACAATGCAATGAGTAAATAAAGATGAAATATAGCCAGAGCATGGGATGTGATGGATGGAATTTATGACTGTAAGATGGAATGCAAGATGAAACAGTAAGTGTGTAAACTTAAAGCTAGAACGCTCCTTCCAAAAACACATCTTCCAAAACTGTTAATAGGTAGCCAGCATGTTGGGGCAAGGTAGAGGAGATTTTCTAAATGGAGAGACTGGGTATCAAAGAAGGTTCAGGGACATGCACAATACGGAAAGTCTGCCTGCACACTGGTTCAGGGCAGAGGGACCACCATCTCAGCACAAACACTTTATCTTAAATTCTCCTAATCTCTCAGAGAACTGGGTATTATTCCATTTTTCTTATGTAAAAAGGAGATAAAGGAAGCATAACTACTACTAACACAGAGTTACCTTACTAATCACAGTAGGTAACAGAGAAATGTATTACTTAATTTGCACAGAAAGCCCCAGCTCAATTCTTCATTCTCTGATCATCTCAGGTTTCATCATGTTAAGAGGTAAAAAAATCAAGCACACATGGCTGGTAACTGTTCTTCGCAATTCCTAAGATGCTAATTACATTGCCATCTTTTGGGGTTATTTTCTTGTATCTTCTTACTCTAAACTCAGGCCTGCTAAGAGAGTTCAGGTTAAAGATAGCTGCACTAAAATGAGGCCTCACGCAGGAAGTGTGCGGCATGAAGCAGCTGCCTTCCTACCTCCATCCTCTGCCGAGATCTATGACCAGCACAGGCCTGCTGTACTCTCTGGGCTCTCAAACAGCCCTTTTTCACCACCACAAATAGAACTAATTTTAGACTGCAGCCACGAGGCAGCTCTGAATGAATGAGCCCAAAGCAAAAATGCAACAGCAGTCAAGAGTTTACCTGAGCATTTTACGCCAGAAGTAAAAACCATGCTCCCCCTGCCTCAGAGACTTTATACTGTAGAGAAAATGGATTGTGTTTTCCTATGGCATCTGTTCTAATTGTGTTCCCTTTGATCAGAGAATGAGATACGTCCTTTGCAGAGCATGCAAAGATCTGACTGCTTATGAAAATCAGACTGCTTCTCTCCAGTTGCAAGATGGATACTGAGTGGCCATCGGGAACAACAGGAAAACAGCAAGGTGAATATCACATCCCAAGGCAGAAGTTGCTCATCACATGTTTTTTGAAGGCAAAAAAGGTACATACACATCTGTGTGTGCAATCTTGTGTGCTCAGGTACCTTGCTCTAAAATCTGCAGGAGGGTCAATCGGTTTCAGGCTAGCGTACTTTGCCTGCATAACAGTTGCAAAATCAGGTCCTGGAAGCAAAAACAACCAAAAACCTCCAACCATTTGCAGAACAACTGAAGTTCCCACTACAAACCATCACTTTTACTGTATCAGGGAGAACGGAAGACTACTGTACAATTAAAATCTTTCCTTTTAGAACATCACTGACTGCTGCTAAGAGCCATGAGGTAAATCAGCATCTATTTGTTGTTTTCCAGCTCTCCTGTCCTCCCTGTTTTCAGCAGCTTTGCACAGATCAGTCTGGGAGAACACCTTCTCATAGCAGTTAGATGAGAAGCTGGCATACCTGTCTAGAAGCTCAAAGGTATATTCAGTCCTGCCGCCTTCATTATTATTTTAATCTCCATATCATGCAAATACTCTTTTCTCCTTGTCTCACCTGGCAGCCATCAATCTTTTCCTCGGCTTGGTGCAAAGCTGAGTAAACATGAACCTGCACACAGAAAAATGATCATAGTACTGACGGTACGTTCAGCACATGTACAGAGCCATGGTAATACCAGCAAAAGTGATGCACAGCCCCGTTGCAGACCCTACAAAAAACACTATTAAAAAGAGTTTAAGAAAATGTAGCTTCTTTCAACCTAGGATTTTCTCTTCTGATTAAAGCAGTTATAAGAAATCAAATGTAGGGCTTTACAATGGTACCACAAACAGATGCAGAACACCTAATTTCATACTTCTCTTTACCCATAAGCAAAAAATTGGTCTTAGATCAGAGCAGATACTAGGAGTCTCTGTATCTCCTTCCAAAACCACTCATCCTCATACTGAAAGATCTCTGCATCAACTACATCCTTTAAATACAAGCATTTATCTGCTAAATTCACGTCTGAAGGGGAAAAAAAAAGATGATCTTTTACATAATAAAGTTACTTTCATCCCTTCTCTCGCTGTGTTAGTGAGTAACACTGGCAATGGGAACACTTCTGCAGATGACAACACTGTGCCAATGACCCAAAACCCCCGGAAGCACATACAGTGTGGGTGTTGCGGACAGGCTCTAGCCTGGCCCCTGGCTGAATGCCCTTCAGCTACAGGAGGGCATTAGCTGTGCTCCCGGAGCACATCTACCAGTTGTGCTTCATCCAGAAGGACAGCAGTTGCCGTGCTTTGGATCACCGCATGATTTCCCACGCGCAGAAAGCATGGCTGATTAGGAAGTGAGCTTCAAAAACATGTTCATAAACCAAAACAAGGTGCTGACGAAGACACCCTCCCTCCTTTCATAACAGCAGCTGAGACAGAGCTCCAGTCAGAACAGAAACACGAGAAATTGAATTTCAGAACTGAATTTCAGATGCAGGACCTGCTGAGGGAACACAACAAGAAACTCTGCACGGTATTCCATCTTCTTAGGAAGTGCTCAGGTTCTAGAAGAGAAGCTCCCTCTCTGTTAACTGTCCCAGTCACACCTGTAGCAAGATCTTTTGGTACTCAGCATACAAACATGCACGTCCCCTCTCCCAGCATCTCCCTGAGCACAGCCCTGAGCAGTCACAGCCACCGCAGCACCAGCACCTGTACAACAGCAGCTGGGGAGGACTGAGCATGTTTGCTCCACTTGGCATCACTCGGGATATCTGGGGAGGTTGCTCCATCAACCTGCCCTTGTTACAGCCTCATCCCCCATCTGTGCTCAAGCCACACCACTAGACAGCCTCGTATCAGTTCCTAAAGTTATTGCCTCCCTACCTCCAAGGAGGAATTCCTTCTTTGCGTAATGCCTAAGGAGAACAGAGCAGGTACATCGCTAAACACTTCCAGGGATTTCCTGGGATGCATGGACATTGCTACATTCAGACAGAGAAGCCTTTGGGAGAGGGAAATTTTCAGCCTGCGCTTTCCACACTGACCTGAGTTTGTTTAGTTCCTAAAAATGAATGAATGACATACTATGCTTATATATTACGCTACATAATACTCACTCTAGTCTCCCCTACTGCCTACTCCAGTCACGGAGTCTGGAAAGCCTAAGGGCCCCTGCTGAAACGAAAGCCCCATTCCAAGCACATTGGTTGAAAGGGAACAAACAGGAGGGAATCTCGCATATTCACAAAGTGTTTCTCAGCAAGTTTTACATACAGCCCCAAACCACTATAATTATCATTTAAAACATTTCTACTTAAAATCATTGTGCTTGACCTGGTCTACCACCTGATATTTTAGGCTCAGCCTGGAACGTGACAACCACTAGTCCCCTCACCAGTTCTCACTGGTGCAAGGAGACCACCTCTGACCAACTTTTCCAGTGACGCCATGGGCCAAGGAGCACACACCTACGCTTACAGTGACCTGGAGAAGTTTAACCTTGAGTGTGACTCCTGCAGATGATCCAGACGATGCTGGCATGGCGGTGTCCATCCCAGCCTGCCTGTTGCCACTCCCCTGCACAGCCCTGGAGCTCTTCCCAGCGTCCCAAGCCCCATCCCTCCTTTTAGCAGCAATCACGACCCGCTGTGCTTTTCATAAAGCAACTGAACGCTGCCTTAACAGCTCCTACCCTTTTGCCTCTCCAGTCCCCTTGGGAGGCAGAACCAAGACCTCACCGTTGTAATGGTTAAAGTCCTCCCAGCATCCCTGGGAGGAATGAACATTTATTCATTGGTATTGTGAGTGCTCCTCGTTTCACAGGATTCACACTGCCAATGTGCTGATAGGTAATACCATCCTCATCATCATAACTTCTCTTCCTGCTTGTCAAGACATCTGAGCTTCTTTCAGCTCCTCTAAAATGGGCTCATTGTTCCTGATCACTGAAATGGCAGTTCTAGCCCAAGCTCATCTCTCCCGGGTGACTGGAAACACACATACTTGTACCTAGGCCCGGCTCCCTCCTCTCCTGGGGACGTGTCTGGGTAACAGATCATATTTGTTCTTCTCACAGCTGTGCCCTGCTGGCAGCAACCAGCCGTCCTCTCGGCAGGCTGGCACAACCTCGGTCAGGCTGGAGCGCTCACCTTACAGCGGAAAGTCTTTTCCCAAGTACACAACCTCGCCTTCCACCCGATTAAATTTCATCCCGTACCCGCTGCTCCAGCCCTCCAGCACATCCCGATCCTTCCATCCCAACCCTTCCCTGCATTGCTGAGGGTACAAAGCCGAAGCTTTGTAAGATTTTAGTAGCACCCTGCAGCATTTTGTGGCTACTATGGACAGCGTTAAGGACGGGTCCCAGACCAGGGCTGCCTCCCCCCATCCCCAGGACACGTTACCATCTATCCATACCTCTTCTCCCCAGGACACATATCTCCGCAGCAAACGCTCCAGCCACAGCAGAGCACAGAGACCTCCCCTCTGTCTGGGGAAGCCAGGTCCTCCCTCAAAGAGTTAACCGGGGATTTATTTTCATCCCTCTTTTTCTTAACAGCGGCGGTGGTGCTGCATTTCTCCTGCGTTTACCCCCGTGCTCGGTGTCCCCACGCCTCCAGCCGGCCGCCGCGGCCTGCCCGGGGCTGGAGGGGGGGGACACCGGCCCCGCCGGGCCTCCCTGCCGCCGCCGCCGCCTCCCTCGCCCGGCCCCACCGCTCCCCGCGGCCCAGCCGGGCCCTGCGCCCAACCCCGGCCTCCCGAGGAGGCACCTACCGGCTGCCGGCTCCCGGCGGCGGCTCCGGCACCTGCTGGCTCCGACGCGGGGCGGGGCGGGGCGGCGGGCGGTGCCGCGGCGGGGCGGGCCTCGGCCGGGCTCTCCTAGACCGGGGGCCGGGGCCTGCTCCCCCCCGCCGGGCCGCGCCGCGTCAGGCCGGGTCCGAGGCCTGCAGCTCCCCGCCGGGGCCAGACCGGGTCCGGGGCCCGCTCCCTCCCGCCGGGCCGCGCCGCGCCGCGTCAGGCCGGGTCCGGGGCCTGCAGCTCCCCGCCGGGGCCAGACCGGGTCCGGGGCCCGCTCCCCCGCGCGGCGCCGCGCCGCGCCAGGCCGGGTCCGGGGCCCGCTCCCCCCGCCGGGCCGCGCCTGCCAGGCCAGGTCCGGGGCCCGCTCCCCCCCGCCGGGCCGCCCCAGGGACGGGGCGTGGGCAGAACCCCGCGGACCCCCTGGTAACGTCCCCTGTGACCTCAGCCCCGGGCACCCCCCGCCAGCATCCCCAGCACCCGGGGCGCCCCTGGGAGGGGATGGGGGGGAGGCCGAAGGCAGCATGAGTGTCACCATCACGCTGGCGGAGCTGGCGGACATGGCCTTCGGCACGGCCGACGGCGGCAGCCCCCAAGTCAGCGCGCTCCACGTCCTCCTGCGCGGCCTCCTGGAGCACCTCCACTCGCAGGAGGCCCCGGCGCAGGGCGGGGAGGACGAGAGGGGTCTCTTGGCGCCTGTGGCCGGGGGGAAGCCCTGCTCCCTCCATCAGCAGAGGCAGCCGTGGCTGGGGAGGGCAGAGGGGCAGCCGAGCCACCCCAGCGCGCCCCCGGGCACCACAGAGCTGCCGGCACCAGGCAAGCCATCCGCCGAGGCGTGGCAAATGGTGCAGCTGAAGAAGAGGATGGAAGTGACTGAGGAAGGGATGACGAAGGTGAGAAACCATCCTCTGGATGGTGCCCATCCTCAGCAGGGCGCCAGTCCCGCTAGTGCATCAGTGCTGCCAGGCTGCTGGCTTGCCACTCCTGCCCTACAGAGTGTCACAGCGGGCTGTGCCCCATGCCACATCCAGCCCTACATGGCATCCAGCCCAACACGGGGTCCTGCCCAATGCCATGTGCTGCCTGACGCAGTGTCCTGCCTGGTGTGGCATCCAGCCCTACAGAGTGTCCTGCTCTACAGTGTCCTACACAAGCATCCTGCCCTACATGGTGTCCTGGCTTATGTCATGCACTTCCCTATATGATGTACTGCTCTGGGTGGCATCCCCGCACAGTCTCCTGCCCTATGCAGGGTCCTGCCCATGCAGTGACCTGCCCCATCTTACATTGTACCGTACACACCATCCCACCCGGCATGGCATCCTGCCACACATGGTGTCCAGCCCTATGTAGTGTCCTACTCTACACAGTGACATGCCCATGTCATGTCTTGCCCTTGCCATGACATCTGCTGCCCTGGGACCAGGGAGCCCAGTGAAGCACCAAAGCACCTTTCTGGCTCTGGTGGCCCCAGCTCCGCTTGGGACTAATTAAAGAGCAGTATTTAACACAGCCACTGGCCAAAGGTGGTTTCAGTCACTTCTCACCTGCCCCTGAGGCTCCATCAGTACTTCCTCTGAGATTTAGGTCTGTTGGGTCACATCCTGCCCTGGGAAGGGTCTCCCAGCTGTGCCTGGGGCTGGGGTGCT
Source organism: Morus bassanus (assembly GCA_031468815.1). Taxonomy (NCBI): domain Eukaryota; kingdom Metazoa; phylum Chordata; class Aves; order Suliformes; family Sulidae; genus Morus; species Morus bassanus. Next base: position 49,980,350 of record CM062572.1, read on the forward strand.
GTGGGCTGGAGCACACAGCTTGCACTCCCCAGCAGGGACAGCAGCATCCCTGTCGGGCTCCTCTTCTCCTCTCCTCCCTGCAGCATAGCAAGTGGCTGAGCTGCGGGTGACAGCAGTGCTGCCTTGCAGGCAGGCTGTCCCCACACCAAGGCAGGATCCTGTGGGAGACACTGCCATGGCACAAGTTCAAGTTACTTGGCTGTTCAAGTTTAGACTCTGAGTCGGAAATGCAACACATAATATCAGAGCTGTCTTCCTTGCCCAGGCCACACATTGCAGTGCAAGGATGAGTTGTGGTGGCCTTGTGCCCGGCTGTCCTCTCCACAGGCAGCATGAGGCTGGCCCACAGCAAACCCAACACTTCTTCATCCCTTGTGAGACCTGTCAGCCCCAAGCTGGTTCCAACTCACATGTTGTGAACTTGGCTTTGAGCACAACCACAGAACAAAGCAAAAAGGCGATGGCACTTTGCCGGGGCGAGGAAGCTGAAGCTGGGACGCTTGTCCCCTTCAAGCACCTTCCATTTCAGTTTGGGGGAGCTCCATGGGCATGGCCACAGGCCAGCCAGATGTGGCTGATGCTGTGGCAGCTCCATTGGGTCCCAGAGACACCCCCACAGCTGGGTCTTCACTGCTCACCACTTAGCCTCCCCTCTCCCCACATCCCCCAGAGTCTGCAGAGACCCAGAATCACTGGCCAAAACCATGTTCCTCAGGTCATGGACATGCTGCAGGAGATGCTTACCACCATCTGCTCCCTGAAAACCAGTTTTGAGGGCTTCCAGGAGGATCTGCAGCTCCTGAAGGACAATTTCCAGAAGGTACGTGCATGAAGCCGGGCCGGTTGCTGGAGAGCTTTTGGCAGAGCAGTCAGGCTCCCCGGGGTCCTGCATGGATGGCCAGGTGGCACAGGGTGACAGGGACGAGGTCCCAAGTTCAAGCTCCTTCCCACCCCAAGGTGGAAGGAAAGAGATGTGGGATCTGCCCTGGAGCGCAGGGGTTTTGGGTAGACGCTGCCCACAGCCACAGAGCCCAGCCCTGGCCCGTGCTGGGCACTGCCAATCCCTGCCTGTTCCTGCTGATGCTGATCCCCACTATTCTCTGCCGATGCCAAACCCCCTGATGCCTCTCTTTAACAGGCTGGTCTGGAGGAGCTGCGGGAGCAGTTGGTGCAGCAGGACGACCACGGCCACCTCCTGCAGAGCATTCTGGAGGAAATGGTGAGTGGGGGGAGCCCTGGCAGAGGGGCTGAGGGTGGGTGTCTGTGGCACTGTGCACAGAAGCACTCAGCACCCAGCCCCTGGGACTGTCCCCAAGCTGTCCAAGGTCTGGCTTTGGCAAATCCATATGTAAAATGTACTCAAACCTCCCAAGGGCTGCCCTGACCATGGTGACCTGCCTGGGTGAGCATCTGGCCCTACAAAGGCTCATCTGGCAGGGTCCATGTCACCTACCCAGCCAACAGAGCGGGGACATCCATCCCTGGGTGCCCCAGTGTGCTAGTGGCTTCCACCAGCCACCTCCACTGCTCTTGTCTCTCCTGCAATGCCAGGAGAGCATCATCGCCCTGGGACATGGCAGTGAAGGCACAGGGGTGGATAATACCCTCTAGATTTTGAGGCCCCAGGGGACCTGCAGGGTTGGGGACAGTGCTGGGGGTGGTGGCAAGGTTTGACATTGCCCTCCCCCTCCCAGGGGCTGCCCAGGCTCTCCACTCCTGGAGCAGGGCAGAAGGGCTGATTTCTCTCCCAGTCACAGGCAGAGGTGCATAGGCAGCTGAGCTCCTTGCCCTGGCATGCCGCCGCGCTGTGCTAGAGCTCTCTCTGCAGGGCACCTGCTGGCGAGGTGCATACAGGCTCCCGGCTGCTAGGCTCCCTTGCTGGGGGCTGGCAATGCCCCTCGGCTCCAGGATGGCACGGGGATCTTCTCTCTCCCCAAAACCTTGGGGGCTGTCTCATTTCAGAGGCTCTCCAGCCAGGAGCTCAGCCCCAAGCCCTCACAGGAGCCAGCCCATGAGGCCCCATGCAGGCTGAGCTGGCTGCTGGAGCAACATGAAGCCATGGGAACCTGTGTCAGCCACTGTGAGAGCTGGCCTCAGCAGCACGGTGAGCACCAACATCCCCACCATGCCAGGGTGTCTCTACAGCCATATAGCCACCTGGGTTTGGGACAGCACCGTGCTGGGGGCCTGCAGGAGCCAGCACTGCCTGGAGCAAAGCTTTGGTGTCTGTTTTCAGCCAACTCAGGGACCTTGGAGGACATGGCTGCCCAACTGGAGAAGGCGCAGGGCGAGGTGAGGCACCTGCAAGACAGAGGAGAGAAGGTGCCAAGCTGCCTGGGCCTTGGGGAGGGCTGCCCGCGGGTCTGGGGGCTGCAGCCCCACACCCCACTTTCCAGGGATGCACTGGGGCATCTCTTGGGTTGTCCTCGCTAGCCACTCACTGGGGCCACCCATAAGCATACCTCCCTGCCTCACACAGGTACTGCAGCCACCCTGTTTCTCACCCAGGGCTGCATTTGTCCTCCCCAGGGGCTGGATTTTGGCAGGGAGGTGCTGGGCCAGGTGGGGCAGTTGCAAGAGCAGTGCACAAGGCTGCAGGAAGCTGCAGAGCAGCTGTGGGGTGACCCCAAGGACACCCAGGTGAGCACAGCCCTGGGCTCAGCTCGGGAGCCGCTTGTGCCATGGTTGGCATCTGAACGAGGCTGGGTACAGGCTTGCCTAGACTTGGCGTGTCCCCACTCCAAAGCGGTTCAGCGTGCCAGGATTTTGTGGTCATGACATGCTGGCAGAGCTGGGGACGAACAATGGTGAGCAGCTCTGAGGGAGGCATAGGGGAGGGTGGGTGGCTGGGGGTGTGTGGCAGGTGTGGAGCCTGCGTGGGATGGTGGAGCACCCAGCCATGAGCAAGGTGCTGCTGGAGCAGGGCTTGGGTGTTGTGAGCAAGCAAAGGCATGTGGGGATGGTGGCAGGGCTGGGGGTCCACGGGGATGGCTGACACCATGCCCCCCTCAGAAAGCAGACAAGGCTGCGATGGAGACCAAAGCGAGCCAGGAGGAGCTGCAACATGCCATGGTCCAGCTGAGCAAGATGATGCAGGACCTGCTGCAGAGGATGTCCGTGCTGGCCCAGGACAGGCAGAAAGCCCTGGAGAAGCTCCTCAGCGAGATAGACTCCAAGGTAGCAGTGTCACCTGAGGAGGGTGGTGGGGATGGAGGGATGCACCAGGCCAGGGAGCACATCCCTGCATGGGGAGGGTGAGCCCTGAATCTGCCGATGACAGTCCTTGCACCATGGCTGGCCATGTGTCCCAAGGTGCCCCTAGTGTCCCTCAGGGGCAACAGCATCCCTTGAAATAGGGCTGGTGGCCTGACAAGACCTCCTGCCCTCCCTGCAGCTGAACTGTGTGGCACTGGCTCCCCTGCAGGCCCAGCTGGAGCAGGTGTGGAGGCTCACCCAGCAGTGCCTCTGCCAGGGACATTACTGCAGTGCCAACCGTGCCGCCGGCTTCAAGAGGTGGGGACTGCTGGGTCCCATCCTATCCCATCCCATCCTATCCCATCCCATCCTATCCCATCCCATCCTATCCCACCTTGTCCCGTTCTGTCCTCTCCTGTACTGCCCTATCCCCTCCCATGCTGTCCCATCCTGCCCTGTCCATCCCATCCAGACCATTTGTCTCACCCTGCCCGTGGGGCACTGGCCACCCATGGGACCTTGTGCAGTCCCTGGGGTGCTGGCAGGGTGCTGAGCAGCCACCCCTGTGCTCCAGGCAGCTCTTTGATCCAGTAAAGTGCATCTCCTGCGACAGACCTGTGGCCGTGGCCCCAGCACCGTGAGTAGTGTGCAGGCCCCACAGGACAGATCCCCATGCTGCATTTCCACTAGAGACCGCTGCCCGACTTTGCCTTCACATCCTCATCTGCAGGCACTTGGTGACCATCCGAAAGGCCAGCCAGCTCCTCCAGACCCAGCCAGCCAGCACCAGCAGCACCAACTGCCTGGCACAGCAGCTGCCAGGGAGGTGAGGCTTGCCAGGTGCCACCGTGTCCCTCTCTCTCCCTTTGGGGTCCCTCTCCCTGGGCAGGAGGGGTAATGTCGGTGCTCCCTGCCCAGGGAGAGCAAAGGGAGCAGCAGGGCCAGCCAGAGGGGCCCCGCAAGTCCTGCCAGGCCACTGTCCACCTCCAGTTCCCTCGACACCGTCTGTCCCTCCAGAGAACCTGCAGAGTTCACCTGCAAGAACGTGAGCCCCCATCCCCATGTGTCCCTGTGCTCTGGAAACCCACCAAGCCCACCTGGGCTGGGATGGTGAGAGAGCTGCAGGCTGGGCACAGCCTTGGGGCACCTCTGATGGCATCGGCTGCTCTTCCCTCTAGAAAGAAGTGGATATTTTGGGCATCAACGGCATTGTCTACAAGGGCAGGCTGAGCTCACTGGCTGCCAACAGGACCATCACTGTGGGCAAGGACTTCCCAGGTAGGGGAGCAGCCCCAGGGCACCACGTTAGCTCCAGCCACACTGTGCAGCCACCTGAACCAGCATGTCCTGCTCATCCCAAACCAACAAAGACCCCCCAGCCCCGCTCCCGGCACACCACGGAGAGGCACCACGCCCCCAAGTATGGCAGCCACTATGTGTCCCCGTATTCACGTGAGTGCCTGCCCCAGTCGTCCCTCCAGGCCACTGGCCCCACCATGCAGGCTCAGCCTGCTGCTGAGCACTCCTGGGGGCACTGTGCCCCACGCAAGGCTGTTTGTCCTTCTGCATTGCAGGTGCTGCCATGCGGACGAAGACAGGCTCCTTGGGGGGCCGTTGGCAGGCTGCCACGGGTGGCAGCAGGATGGCAGGCATCTGAGCCAGCCAGGGGGCTGTGAAATGACATGGGTATCCAAGGGAGGGGGCAGGCACACCAGGCTGTGCTGCCTGGCCTCAGGGAACTAGTGGGGTCCGTGCTGCCCCAGCAGCCGCTCACTGCAGTGGGGTAACACCACAGGCCATAAAGATGCTCCCTCCTCTGTTGCCTCTCTTGCATGGTCCCTGGGCTTGTGAGGGCACATGGGGCATCCTTGGGGACTCAGCAGCCAGAGCCTGACATATTTGGGCTGTGCCACATCCCAGTGCACTCTTCCTGATCAGCCAGACATTTGGTGTGGCCCTGGATTTTCCAGTCCCATGGCTCCTGATGACCCTTGGACAGGCGCAGGCAGGCTCCCCTCCCTGCCACCCAGGTCTCCCCAGGGCTTCACCTGTTCTATGGGCAGGTGCTTCCTTCTGAGGACAGATCCCTTCTCTCTGCCTCCCCTGGGTGGGCTCCATGCCACACAGCCCCCTGCCTTGCAGACCATCCCCACTCCCAGACCGACTCCTTGCTGGCCTCGATGCACTCATGCCACCCCAGTCAGGACACAAGGCCCACAGCCCCGGCTCACTCCAGATGCCACCAGCTGGGCCCAGACCACCTCAGTGGGGCAGGACTGAGCCATGCAGCTCCAGCATAACCCTGCACGAGGGCCAGCACCAGCTCCAGCCCTCAGCTCCGGCACAGCCCTGCACAGGGAAGCTCACAACCCAGCACCAGCTCCAGCCCTCACTCCCAGCCTCTGCAGCAGCTGTACAAGAGGCAGCATGGGTGAAACCATTGCTCCTACAATGTTTATTTTAGCAACACAAATAGGAGATTGAAATTATTGACCGGTTGAGTGCCAGGGCACAGCCTCATGGGGAGAGGGCTCAGCAGGGATGGCAGCCTCGAAGGGACCTGGCCCCTGTCATCCAGCAAAGAGGGGATGGGAGCCAGGTCATGGCAAGACACCCAGGACCTGTGGGTGTCACACAGGGAGCCTGAGGGCTGATGGCAGCCCTGCCATCAGCCTGTCCCTGCTCCTGGTAGGGTCTCACACCCACAGCCGATGCGGTGGGGCAGCAGGCAGAGCCAAGCTGGCTTCTTCCGAGGCTGAGCCCTGGCACGCACTTGGCTAAAGCCAGCTGGCAGTCACTGCACGGCTGGGACGAGGTGTTTGGAGCAGCACACATACAGCAGAGAGGCGGCCAGCCCCAGCTCGGAGGCATGGCACACTCAGAGCCACTTGGAGAGGGGATCCTGCAACAGCTTGGGCCCAGGCCAGCTTTCCCCGCATCCCACCACTGCTGCAAACGAAGCAAAGACACTGGGTTCAAAGCAGAAGAGCATGTATTGCAAGCGGCTGCGGCGCATCCGGAGAGACTTCCAGCCGCCGGGAAAAAAGAACAGAGGGGTTAAAAACAATCCCAGTCTCTAGGGTTACACTGTGTCATGCAAACAGCCCCAGGACAAACCCCATCCTAGGAGGTCGAGGGGAGGGTGTGCTGGCCCAGCTGGGCCACGCATGGCTCACTGCACGGCTCACCCGGTGAGCCTCCCTGTCACCAGGGCTGGGCAAAGGGCCAGGTGCCTCCCCAGGAGCCAGCATCCCCCAGCCCTGCTCACCAGCAAGCACATGCAGGGTGGAGGCTGCGGCTGAGCAGGAACAGTTCTTGCTCTCTCCCCCCTTTACAAAAAACAAGATGCATGGGGTGTCTGCCCCCCACCCAGTTGAGTGGGGCTGAGGGAGGGGAGGAAACACTCAGGCACAACCCATTCTGCCTGGTGGGGTGGCCCGGGGGACCATGAAGAAAGGACCTCCTCTGTAAATGTCACTCGCATGCAAACTCCGGTGTCCCAAGAGAGGAGGGGGTGCTCCCTCCCCAAGAGCCTGGCAGCAGCCGGGTCCCAGGCAGAGGCCAGCACCAGTCCCATGTCCCACGCAGCCTCCTGCTGTCTCTGGGGATCTCTGTTCAGCTCAAGGACAAGTAAAAACTACTTCAAACCAAACCCATGCAAGGCAGCTATTTGCTCGTGTGTCTCGGCAGCTGCCAGATGCCCTGGCAGCAGAGTTCCTCTCCTCTTTGGGGAGGGGGAAAAAAAAAACCAAAACCAAAAAAACCCATATTTATACGCAGGGGTCCCCGCTGTGTTTGCTCTCTGCTGCAGCCTCATCTCTCTGCCTCCATGGTCACGTTGGCCTTCTGTTCTGCTGTGGCCTGCTGGGAGACGGCAGCTGGCCAGCCAGCAGGCTGCACCGCGGGGGCCGGAGTCCACATGCTCTGCTGCTGGCTGGGGGGTGAAGCCGTGGGCCAGGCTGGGTTGAAGGCCCCATGCTGGGGCAGCGGTGGGGCTGGGGGCGGCGGGGAAGTTGCCATGGAGGCCACAGGGCTGCTGCTGTTGAAGCTCTCGGAGGCCTTGAGGCGGGAGAACATGGTGAGGGCGTCGGGGAAGTTGGGCGGCGTGGCCGGCGTGTTGGCAGGAGTGCACATCTGCGGGAAGGAGACATGGAGTCAGGTGTGTGTGTGTGGGGTCTCCACCTTCTGCCTCCCACCAGGGCCCAGCACAAGACCCCTCTGTTCCCACCGCTGCAGCACAAGGAGCTCCTGGACCCACATCTGCCTGCAAGCAGCAGTTATTTAAGGCTCTGAAGACTAATGCTGTGGTGAGACCTCCATCAGAGGGCCCAGACAGGACCCTGCTGTGCCTGCTCCTGCACCCAGCCAAGTTGGGGACCCCCTCTACTCCACAACCTGCTGGTACCACCCTGGGCCTGCAGCTTTCTGGCTCGGTGGGTGCAAGGCTCAGGCTCAGCTCCCACCCCATGGGAGACCAGGCGCACTCAGGACCCTGCCAGGCACTTGCTCTGCACGCTTACTGCATGCTCCAAATCCCCAATTGTCCCAGAGAGTCAAATGAGGCCACGGCAGCCAACAAATCCCTAAGACACATCTGCCCAGGCAGATTACGGGCTGTTGTGCATGAGAGTTAAAAGGACCGAGGCTGGGGACAGCTGGGAGAGAGCGGAGGCAGGCAGCACCCACGCACATGCACGCCCTTTTGTGTTTACACACATCCAGATGAGCACGCTGTACTAGAGGCACACTCCAGCTGGGCAGAGGTTTGCACGCTCAGTTGCCCCAGCAAGCACGCAAGGACTTGTGCGTGTGGCTGGGCAGCATGCATGTATCTCTGCACATGTTTATGCAGCCTACAACAGGCTGGTGCTCCAGGCTCTCTCTGCCATGTTGGGGCTGGTCTGGACCATTCGCCATGCCCAAAGCATCCTTCAGTTGGACCATCCCTCTCTGAGGAGCAGCCCTAACCCCTTTGCAGGGTTCTGAGGGCACTCCCGAACCTGCTGTCCCACTGCATAGGACAGGCTATGTCACCCCCAGCTGCTCTCCAGGAAAACCTTCCTTGGCAGGTAGCTCTGGCAGCACCCAGCCAGACCTCCCTGCCTGCACTCCTGGAGCTGTGAAGCAGCGAGCTGGGCATCAACAACAGCCCAAAGCACCCGCCAGCTGGTGCTGTGCCCCAGGCGAGCGCTGGAGAGGTGGGAAAGCACTTACCATCTGATGGTGGTGGCTGTAGGGGATGTTTGTTTCTTGGAAAAAAGCACTGAGAGCAGTCTGGAAGAAAAAAAAAAGAAAAAAGGGAAGATTATGTTAGCACCAGCATGCAAACTGGGCACCCACCTCATCCCTGCACACAATGACAGGGCTTTGCAAGACCCCAAAGATGATCCAAAATAGGCCCCAGGGGACTGGACCATGCCCACAGCCCCCTTGCTCGCACAGGAAAGTGCTGCACACAGCTGCTCCCACGTCCCCAGGCAGGGACCCACACCTGCCATCTGCTTGCACCGAGGCAGGAAGGGATCACACGTATTTGGGATCACCGTGCTCATTGCTGAGAAGCAGCCACTGCTGGAGCGGACCCCGACAGGCATTTCACGACTCACAACCGCTGTGTGCAGGGAGAGGACGGAAACCAAATCCAAACCCAGCAGGGAAAGCCCAGCAGGAACCAGTTAGATGTGTGTCCTTAACAGGAGAAGATCACGGTCACCATATTCACGCTGGGAGATCCCTGGGGCTGCAACAGGTAGCCCAGCTGACATACCAGAGCATTTCCAATTCTGTCGCAGGCGGGGTATGCTTATGACTGGCATAATTTTGGTTAGCTTCCAGTTCAGACCAGCAATAATCTGGTAAATGTCACATGCCACAGGCATGCATGAGGACAAGGCGGGGTTGCAGGGAGGGAATGCCGGGGGCACAGGCTGGCCAGGAGGGCAGACACCCAACCCAGGTCTGGGAGGAGCAAAGGCAGTGCGAGCTCTGGGGACTGGGCTGATGCAGGACTGGCAAAGGTGAAGCTGACTCCTGTTCCGTGCCCAGCCTTAGCTGAGTTAGCACTAGAAAACAATGTTTTGATTCAGCTGCAGATCAGTCTTGACAGAAATGTTGGAGAATTAGTTTGGATTCAGTTCTGGTTGGAGGAAAAGCCCCCCCCAACAACCCATTCAATCCCCTCCCCAGGGGCAGCCTGGCCTGCAGGTCTACAAGCGAGTGTGAGGCATGGGGCTGTGGCTAGGGGCTGCCACACCACTTGAGACTTTGCTCCCTTCCTGCAAGCCACTGATTGGGGTTACCCAAGCTGGAAAAAAAAAAGAAAAAAAAGCAGAAAACCCTTGAAAAAGTAGAGGCAGGTTGTACCAAACCCTGCATGACTGCAGCAGCCACAGTCCTACCACCACACACACACCTCGTCCCGTTGCCCACAGCCACATGCCCCTGAGTCACACCTACAGATGGGATGAACAAGTCAGCTCAGCTTACTGGTATGATGGAAAACTATTCTGCCCCAAAACACCCAGGCTGGCAGGCCCTGGAAAGGTGAAGGGGCTGCACTCGCACCGCTGGGTAGCTGGTGTCAGCCGCTTGCAGCAGGGTTTATGGTTTCCCAGCTAAAGGTGGGTAAACTATTGGCAAGACCAGGTGGCAGCCAGGAGCGATATCTGCAAATAATAATCCAGACCTGGGTGGGGGAAGCAATTGCTGCTGTAGAGTCTGGCAGCTCCCAGACCTCAGGGGGGAACATGCAGTAGCTGGGCTGGCGAGGGTCTTCCCCATGAAAGCTGCGTTTCTCTGTCTGCGTTTAATAACACAGTGTCTGAACCCTGCACCCAGCTAGGCTGCCGCCATGGGCAGAACCCACTGGATTTCAGTGACGGCCGTACAGCAGGATGAGGGTATGTGTCCCCGGAGACTGGCTCTGAACAGGCTGGCACACGTCTACGAATCAAGGAAATGTCCAATGGAGACACAGACACTTCTGAGGCAGCAACACCCCCGTCACCATGCTACCCTTCGTCCTGGGTGAGGTCTGATGTCAACACCCACAGGCCCTGTTGCTCAGACCAAAAGGATTGTGATAAGAAAGGGGGGAAACAGCAAACGGGAAACACAGGCAGAGGTGTGGGCACAGCCAGATACCATAAGCTGATTAAATATGCTCTGTGCTCTTGTTTTCCAAGTGGCCTCCTATCTGGGACTGTGCCATTGGCAGACAGGAGCAGAGAAGGTCCACGCTGCCCCCATCCCACCGATCCTTGCCGGTGCTGGGATGAAAGCAGTGACGTGGGTGGAGAAAGCACTCCACCATCGCAGGCCCCCCTGCCTAAAACACCGCGTCTTCTCCCCTCCATCTGCCCCTTTCCAAGCGTGGCAGAGAAGCAACCCCTCTGCTCACCACGAGGTCCACCACCCACCTCCATCCAGCTGCAGGGAACAGCTGCCACTTCCCAAGGGACACGGGACCTGCAGCAGCCCCAACCCAGGCAGGCAAGAGGCCTGCACACCCATCCCCTTGGTGACACGGGGTGCCAGGGCTGCACCTGTAACCAGAGCTGCTGATGCTGCCTGGTCTCCAGCTGGTCACAAGTGCTGGGGGCAATCGGTGCAACAGCAAAGCCAATTAAGGCTCCTCTGCTTGAGAAGGAGCCTGAGCCACGGCTCAGCCCTGACCCTGGACCAAAGGCCCCATCGCCTGTGTCACCCTGGGTGTGAGTGGAGGCAGGGCAGGGCAGCCCTGCACCCACTGCCTGGCCATGCTCGGCAGGTGACCAGGCCACCACATGTCCCCCAAGATGCAAAAACAGGAGCTTCACAGGAAGTGGATCGCACTGAGATCCTGTGCCAAGAGGTGCACAGGGGATCCGGCAGCAAGGAGCCCACGGTGCTAGAGCAGCCCTGGGGGCACCCTGCCCTTGAGCCACAAAGGAAAGGAAAAAGGGCTCGATAAAACATAACTAAATCAGAAGAGAAAGTGGAAATCCGACCATGGGCACAGGGGGCAGAGCCAGACACCTGCTCCTCCTCCTCTTGTTCTCCACATACAGCCTCACTACACCGAACAGAGACACGACTCTTAGCACCAGGAAAAAGGAAGGAAAGGGTGTTTTTTTTTTTAAAGCTGATGTCTTCTTATCCTTCCCAAGCAGCCCCAGGGGCAACCAGGGCATAACAAAGCCAATTAATACTCTTCTAACTGGGAAGGAGCCTGACCCACTGCTCAGCCCAGCCCAACATGAGGCTCTGCAAACTCTGAAATGTCTCCTTGGCAGCCTGCTGGGTTCCAGCCACAGTGGAGGTGCCTGCTGCCCTCCCTGACTTCTCCCAAAGTGCCGGCACCTGCGGCCCCAGAGGCCAAGTGCCAGCCCTCACTGGGAGACACTCCAAATTGCCTTCTTCAGCCTGTAAACCTCCCCCTCCAATCAGTCATGGCACTGCTCCAGCTAGCTGCTAGAGGGCTGGGCTGGCACTGCGATCCCTGCTGGCACCCACCATGGCTGTCCCTGGAAGCATGGCAGAACTCACGGCGCTGCAAGAACTGCAAACTACACTGGGTGTGCTGCGAGAGCCTGCCCCAGGTCCCTACAAAACAGGACTGGAGTCACAGCAAGTGGGAGAGGTGATCCAAACGCTACCCACGAACTGCCCCATTCCCCAGGGATGGAGGGGATGGAAAATAAACGGCTTCCTTGTCAAGCCCCTGACTATGGTACAGGCTGTGATCAGCTTGCCACCATCGAAGGCAGCTGTATCCCCAACAGTCTCCTGACCTCCCGCCCTGCTCTCTCTCCTGGATCACGTTCCTTCCCCCTGCACAAACTCCGGGTCTGCCAGGTTCAGCAGGACACCATGCACAGCAGACCCGCTCTGCAGCCCCCACATACTCCCCCACCAGCCACAACAGCCCCAGAGCAGCACCAAAGCAGCCCCAGCCAGGAAAGCGGTCCTGGAACATCAGCATCCCACCAGCCCAAAGCTGACCGTGTTTCGCAGCAGCCTCCCTCTCTCCTTCCTGCTGGTGACCCAACACCCCAGGCTCCTGCTCCCTTGTCTGGCTGCGACAAGCAGTGAGTGGGGCACGTGCCCATGTAGGAAAGGTCCTGGGCAGGGCAGACAGATGCCAGGAGTTCCCCAGCCAGGACAGAGGCACAGAGCTGGGAGAACCTAGCTCCCACTGTCTTGCCTCCGGGCCACCTAGCTTGCCTCAGCTGTTGGGAAAACCTCTCCCCACGGTGGTCTTAAAGGCAGGAGCAACATCCTCAGGGTTGCTCCAACTCACACCGCGCCCATGGAGCTGCACTTTGAATCCGAGGAGACTGCATGTGAAGGCAGCATAAATTAGCACTGAACTTGCCTGAACTCCGCCAATTTATACTCGCTGCAGATACGGGCCAGCCAGCAAATGGGTACCACACTAGAATAATAAAAGCCTCAGAATATCACAGGCAAGAGGTGAGAGCACGCTGGAGTCAGGAGACAACACCTCCCCAGCGCAGCTCCCCAAAGAAGGCATGCCCAGCGGCCATTTTGCAAAGGGAATTATCTGACCATTGCACCAAAAGTGAGTGGGAACATGGTAACTGCTCATCGCAGCACGTTTGTTTACAGCTGAGCTTCCTCTGAGTCATGTGAGTGCCAAGCCGGCAGGAGACGGCTGTTTGTACTTGTGCAACTCGCCAAACGGTGGCAAAGTTCTGCAAAACGACTTTTGAAAGAAAAGTTAAACTTTTGTCATCCGTTCCCAGCTCTTTTGCGACACGCGCGGAGGTGGTGGAAGCGGATCCCGCCCGTCCCAGAGGGCCACTGTCAAACTGTATTAGTAAACAAAACCCAGAGCACGTTACACATGCAACACATCCACTGCCAATGGCGCTCCCGTCAGTGGACGGTGGTATCAAATGGGTACGGCGGAGGGGAACGCCGGCTCGGCTTTCCACCCATCCCTGTGCACCCACCCACCCACTCGCTCCTTGGCCATGCACAGCTTGGCTTTGAATGCCTCTCAGCCTCTGATTTAGCATCTGGAAATCCTGTGACTGCACGGTGATTAACTGCCTCCGTGCCTGATCCATCCGACAGCCATCACGTTATAGAACGACCCCCGAACACCGTCTAGGAGGCCTGCCAGCGGCGCTCGCACCCATCCGGGCCACACCACACGCCGAATGAGAGGTGCCCTAGCCACAGGGATGAATACAAACTGAAGCTCCTGCTCTCCAGACTGACTCAGACCTCCTCCTGCATCACAAAACAGACACTTCAATTACAAAGGTGCCATTAGCGTCAAATCCATCAGCTCCAGACTAGAGAGCTGGTGGGGCTGCAGGAGAAAAAGGAAAAAAAATGCTGTGTAGAAGGAGCTTCGCTTGCTACAGCTGCCGCACTCCCCGCTTTGCTCCCTGCACTTCAGCTCCGGGGATCTCTGGAGGAGCGGAGCGCCCCGAAAGGCTGCCGGGGGGCTCCCCACCCGCAATCCAGCCCCATCCGTGACGTTAACCCGTGTCGATGTCACGGAGTATCCTGCCCGCGAGCGAGAGGAAAGGCATCCGGAGCCAGAAAAGCTTTGACCTACAAAGTCTCCTCTCCCACGGCTGCCTGAGGACCCAAACTCCCCGAGGCGAGGACGTGGGAAACGCAGGGCTGGGGTTTTCCAGCCCACGGCCACGCGGGAAGGTTGGGGCTGGGGCGGTGCAGGGAGGAGCGCTGCCCGGAGCCGGCGGGGGGGGCGGCGGGTGGAGGGCTCGGCGCCCCCGGCCCTTCCGCGGTCCGGAGTGGGGCCCGGGCGGGCTACGGACCCTCGCTCTGCACCCACCCGCGTCCCGTGGCTCCTTGTTTCCCTGCGTCCCGCGTGGAGCCCACGCTGGCTGAGCCCTCGGGGCGGGCAGGCAGCGCGCCCCACGCGGGAGCAGAGCGCGGCCCACGCCACGCGCCGGCAGCCACGCGCCCCACGCCGACACGCGTGGCATGAAGAGGGGTGGGAGAAGCGGGGGGGGGGGAGGCCGTGCAGCGGCGTGTCCCGCAGAGCCGGGCGCGCCCCACGCTCACCGCGTTCCCCAAAACCCACCCGGCTGCCTCCGCCCCCACGCGGGGACCCGCTCGGAGGTACCGGCACCGGGGCGGCGGCCTCACCTCGAACTGCCAGTGGGCCGCCTGCAGCAGCTGCTTGGCCTGGTCGGCGGCGCAACCGGCCGCCAGCACGAACTGGTTGATCATCACCTGGTGCTTGAGCTCGTCCATGGCGGCCGCCCCGCCGCCGCCGCCGCCGCCGCCGGGCCCAGCCCGCCCCGCCGCGCCGCGCCGCGCCGCCCCCCCGCCCTCACGGCGCCGCCACCATGGCGGAGCCGGCGCGGCTCACGCCAATGTTTACTGGGCACTGACTCACGGCGCCCGGCGAGCCCCGCCGACGGCCGCCCGGGGCGGGGCGCGGCGGGGCGGGGCGCGGGGTGCCTCTGGGAAATGTAGTTCCCGTCGGCCCCGCCGCCGCGCCGCCTCCGCTCCGCCGGGACTACAACTCCCGGCAAATCCCGCTTTGTTTGCGGAGCGGCCGCCGGGCGCCGGCGCGCTTTGAGTGACGAACCAAGCCGACCAACCGCCGCCCGCTGCTTGGTAGTACCTGACCGTATATGGTCAACAACGCCGCTGCCCCCAATCAGAGGGCGGCGGGGGCGGGACGGGGCTGGGGCGGGGCAGGTCACGTGGGCCGGTGGAGTGGAGGGGGTGCGGGCGGTGTTTACAGTCGGCCGCGTGCGGTTTCCTGTTGACGTGCGGGGCGGGGGCGCGCGCGCGGTAACGGCCGTGGCGGGGGCCGCCGCCGCCGCCGCTGCCCTTTGGCCCCGGCGGCCGGTGCTGCCCGGTCCCCGGCTGGTGTTAACCGGGTGGCGGCTTGGGGGGGGTCCTGTGCGGGCCCTCCGGTGTCCCCCTGCCCTGCGGCTCTTGTCGGGGGCCCCTGAGCTCGCAGCTGCTTCAGGCCGGTGCTGCCGCCGCCCCACTCCCCCGGGGCCTGAGGTGGGGTGAGCTGAGGGGAGGACGACGGCCCCTCGGCCCGGGGCTCCCCGACAGCGCCAATAACGGATGGGGTTTCCCCAATTCTCCCCCCACAGGCCTGCTCCCGTTAACTCCCTGGTCCACAGCATGTCCCCGCGCCCAGCTGACATGGCTACTGGGATGTAAAAGCAGAGCTGGCAACAGGGGAATGTTCTGGAAGGTGCCGGGGGGTTCCCAGCAGCATGAAAGGATCCTTTGAGAGCGGGGTATTGCCATAGCAGATGGAAGCATGCAGCCAGGCAGGCGCTGCTGGGCTGCGCCACAGCGCCTGGGGGGGACACAATGGTGTTGCTAAGTACCGGGAAACGATAAGCAGGCATGGACATGCGGTTGAGTGGCTGGAAGGTAATAAAGCAAGGGAAAAACGGGGCGAGACGAAGGGAACCGCTTGCTCTGCAAGGCTTGGGAAGGCCCCCTGGCCTCCACCTTTCCTGAGGGATTCTGGGCTCTTTCCTGCAGTTTGTGTTGGGGCTTAACCTCGCCGTGAGCGGTTTGTTCACTAACACCTCTGACCCTGGCTGGTGTTTCACGTACGGCTGCAGATATTTCTGAGCCATGAGGATTAATGGCTGAAGCTCAGGCAGGTCACGCGTTTGACCTGAGAGGTTTGCAACCTCTGCTGTTCAGACACAAATTGCCCCAGTATTGTCCAAATCTGACCACCTGGTAACCGTCTTCCAGGTCTCCTTTAGTAACCATGCAAAGTACTCCAGGCCTTGGAGGATGCTGGGGCCAAGAGGATTCCTGTTCCTCGTATGTAAGTCGCTGCCCAAATCGGAGTGAGAGCGCAGCTGTACGATGGTGGCAGTGGGACGCATCAAGAGGTGACCAGTCTTTTTTACAAGGTCGAGACAACCCCAAGAGGGAAGCAGCAAGAGGAGATCTGTAGCCAGCAAGGTGTAAATACAGCCGGGAGAACAAATCTCCTGAAGGATTATTTTAATCAGAGAGAACCAGACACTTTTAGAAACCCTGCAGTCTGATTTTTGAAGGGAGAAGGGTTGGCCCTGGCCCAGCAGGGCTTTCAGGGAGGGTTGCAAGCCCTTTGGAGCAGGGCAGTGTTTAGGGAGGCAAAGTTCATGGGCTTGCCACTCCTTCTGGTGAGGAGTAACTCTGCATGTAGTCTCCAGGGCTCCTGAACCTGGTTGTTTTACTAGTACCCAACAGAGTGAGTGACAGCTCCAGGGAGGGGACAGCTGAGGCAAAGCAACTTTCTTTGCTAGGTAATAAACCCCTGAGCAGCTGGACTTTGGATGAGCTGCTCCGGTGAGTGGAAGGTTTGCAGGCAAACATACTTCCTTGTTTACACCGGCGTGCTCGTAGCTGCCTCCCCTCAGAGATGTCCAAGGAGACTCCTGAAGGGCAGGTCGCGGTAGCTGGAGAAACACGTGTGAATCATGTCCAGCTTCAGAACTCCTTTTTCATCCACATTCTGCAGGACGGAGCAATATAGTGGATGCCAGCTGGGTCTGGGACATAGTGACATGACTTGTGGTGACGGTGAGTGTGCAAATGAGCAGTAGGGAGCCCTGAGAGCGGGCAAAGGAGGTGGGCTCACAGCCAAATGATCCCTCCTCTGTCCTGCTGCTCCTCTCCAGGTCATGTTGGAGAATGGCTCCAGGCTCGCCTTTTCCTGGATGGATTTTGCCCAGCAGGAAAGACGGCCGAGCTGGAAGGCAGCGCAGAAGCTGAGGCCTCCTCACCACCCCTGGGGCTCTGCAGGGTGCTGGGTGCAGGAGCCCTAGCCTGTTTTCGCCCTGGTCCTCCCCAGCTTGGCTGCTCTCACTCCATACAATGATGGCACCTGGGGTTTCAGGCTCCCTCGTACCTCATGGGAGTGTTTTCATCCCTTTGGGGGATGTCAGGGAGGACTTCCTGCCTTCGTGGCTTTCCTCCCTTTCCATCCTCAGCATGGTGCAGGGCCCAGGGCTTGCAGCACCACACTGGGGGCAAATATGGGCTCAGGAGCCCGGAGACAAAGGGTGAAGGTGCAAAACCCATGCCTGGTGGCACCACCAGGTTTTGTGGGGCTATCGCCACTT
This sequence comes from Morus bassanus, assembly GCA_031468815.1. NCBI lineage: Eukaryota > Metazoa > Chordata > Aves > Suliformes > Sulidae > Morus > Morus bassanus. Next base: position 49,997,632 of record CM062572.1, read on the forward strand.
GTTGCAGCCACCACGGTGCTGCAGGCTGGGGGGCTGTGGCTCCTCTGGCCCACGGGACATGGCTCTGGTGCTGCTGGGTCCTCACACACAGGCTGGCAGGGCAGCCCGGCTCCCTGCCCCGCTGCTGGCAGCAGCTCTGTCCCCGAGTCACCCGCTCTCCTTCCCCTGTGCTGCTGGCAGTGGCTCCTGCCACGGACGGAGGAGGCGAATGGTGCAATATCCTGCCTTTGTGTGTGCCACTGCCTGCATCCCCCAGGGCAGGGGTAAAGGCACCGCCGTCCGCTGGAGGTGCTGCCCTTCAGCTCCGCTTGCTCTGGGCCCTGGGGTTTGGAGCGGAAGGGCTGAGCCCGTCCCTGGCATCCCGCTGCTATTATAGTTGTCTGTCACATACGTCTCACCGAGCAGGGCCCTGGGGAAGATACTCTCCAGCAAAGGACCCTGCCCTCCCAGATGACAATAACCCCCCCAGGGGCCCGACCACTTCCTCCAAGCTCCAGAGAGCTGCACGGCCCGGGAGGGACCTTCCCACTGGTGGAGGTTTTGCACGAACAAAAACCTCCCGCCGTGGCCGCTTCCCAGGGCGGCCCGGTGCTCGGCAGTGCCAGGCCCCGCTGCTGCTTGTCCTGATGAGGGCTCTCCCCTTGGCTTCCCCGATTAACCCATACCGTGCCGGGCTCCCGGCGAGCAGCACGGGTGGCTGCAGAAGGAAGGTAGCTGGTTCTGTCCCCAGAAGAGCTCAGGGGGCAGCTTTGGGGCAGTTGCCTGCCAAAAGAGGATGGAGCCCAGGGGCCTCCTTGGGCTGGGGAAAGGCAGGATGCTCTTGCTGCTCAGGACACGGGAGGAAAGGGAGAGGCACCCTCATCTTCTGTCCCTGTGCAAATTCCCCTCCTTGCCCTGTTGTGAACACAGCTCCACTTTGCCCCCATGCTTGCAGCTGGCCGGCTGCCGGTTGGCAACCGGTTCCCAGCACGGCACAGGGAGATGAGCCACTGAACCTTGCTGTGATGGGTCTGCTCCTGTGCTGAGCCCCATGTTGGCTACTGGTGTGCAGGGTGAGGCCATGGAGGGTTATGGGTTCACCCTGCTTGGTCTGGGGCTCCTGGTGGCACCGTGAGCTGTTTGCATCAGCCCGCTGCTGCCAGGGCACTGCCCGGGTGCTTGTTCCCAGCACTGAGGAGCATCTCCGAGCTCCCTGTGCAGGCAGGGAGCAGCTGGGACATGCTCCGGGGCAGCGCATATGGGCTGGGCATTGCTTTGCCGCTCAGCAAACTCCGTTCCTCCCTCTCTGTGCAATTTCTGTCACAAGAAACTCTTGCATGGAGAGGCTGGTTGAGCAAGAGGCACCATCGTTCTGGGTGCCAGCAGGATCCTGGGGGACACAGCGGGCAGCGCCCAGGCATGGTTATTGCCAAGGCAGAGCCCAGGTCACCCCTGTGCCAGGTGCAGGGTACTCGGCTCTTGTGGTTTGCTGGTAGGACATGGCTGTTGCTAGTTCCCTGGCTTTTCCCTGTCCTTCCCTGCCCTGTCATGCCATGGGAAGCAGCAGAGCAAGGTCTGGTCCTGCTCTGCCTTTACCCATCCAGCACCCATTCCCCCCACAGCCCATGCCTCGTACGGCCCTGCCGGCGCAAAGCTGCCGTGCTCAGGGTGGCCACAACAACTGCAAGGGTAATAACTAGCCAGAAGCACGTTTTCCTGTGGGTTTGTTTGCTTATTCCTGCTGGGCGTATTTTAGTTTGTGTTTACGGCCAGCAAATTCCACCCATTGCCCGTTCACTATCACAAAATCCTCCTGTGCCGGCAGGCTTGGCTCTCTGCCACGTCCTGTCTCCCTGCACCCCAGCCCTGTTCCCGTGCCAGTCTCCTGCTCACGAGACCAATTTAAGAGATATTGCCCATGCCACCTCAGCTCCTTCGTGTCTCCTGGGGATCCCCAGCTCCACTACTGGGAATTTGGGTCCCCAGTTCCTTTGTAGTGTGGGCCTGTCAGTAGCGTGCGTGCAGGAAGGTGCCTCCCCTAACAAGCCGAGCCTGGGGGGCTCTTCTCTGCACTTTTGCAAGTCCTCAGTGCCAGAGGAGACAGGGCATAGTGTTGGGATGTTGGTGGAGGCTCTTTCATGCCTATTCCTCCATGCCATACTCCTGGCTCTCGTGCCATGCATGCAAGACAACCTTCAGTCGTTCCCCACTCTTGTATCCAAACCTCAGACACCTCCGTTTGCTTTCTTGTGTGGATTATCTGAGAGGAGGGAGCCAGGAGAGGTTTCCTCATGTGAACCTCACATGGTCCTTTAGCTGGGGAGGCTGATCATCTTCCTCTCCTGCTGGCAGCAAACGTCAGCCAGGAGCAGGCACCACCACCTCTGAGAACTGACCTGGGTAATGAATCCCCATGCCAAACTTCCCGGGAGATGCATGGCTACCCCAGCTGGCCCGCACCATCTGCAGGCTCCATGCACACCCCCATCCCAGCACGGACCAGCCGTGCCTGTGGGGATGCACCGCCCGTGCCACATCCTGGTCCCCAGCACCCAGCAGGAAAGGAGGCTGGTGGGGATGATTGCAGTGTTGCTGCATGAAGCTCTTCTGCAAAACAACTACCAGCAGGTTAATCGTTCCCTGGGCTGAGCAAAACAGCCTGCTGGGGCTGAGCCGCCCCGACTGGGTACCCTCAGCATAATTCCTTCTCCCTGCTTTGCCTTTGCACCTTTTGCAAGGTGCATCCCTGTGCAGGTGTGTCCCTGGGCACCCTCCTTGTGCATCCCTGTGGACAGTGTGTCCCTGTGCATCCTCCCTGTGCATCCCTGTGCACAGTGTGTCCCTGGGCACCCCCTCCCCGCACCGCTGTGCAAGCTCCCCAGGGCTCCCCCACGCGAGGCGTACCCCGGCTGCCCCCCCGCTCCGTGCCGCGCGCCTCCGCCGCCCCGCCCCGGGCCCCGCCCGCCAGCGCCCCCTGCCGGCAGAGCGCACGCCGCGCCTCGGCGGGGGAGGCCGCGGGGCGCCACGCCTCGCCGCCCGTGTTTCCCCTCCCCGCCGCGCCGCTGTTGGTAGGCGCCACCGCGGTGCCTGACGGGAGTTGTAGTCGCGGGGCGGGCGGACTCGCTCTCCCGGCGTGCCCCGCGCCGCCGCCGCCGTGGGTGCGGGCCGCTCACCGCCGTGCTGCTCCGCTCCGCGTCCCCCGGCCCGCGGCCGCCATGGGCTCCCTGCTCAGCCGGCGCATCGCGGGCGTGGAGGACATCGACATCCAGGCCAACTCGGCCTACCGCTACCCGCCCAAGTCCGGTGAGGGCCGCGGGGCCGCTCCCCTCAGCGCCGGGGAAGGGGGAAGGGGACGGGCCTCGGCCGGGCCCGGTGCCCCCGGGGAGGGGGACAGGCGCCGCGGAGGGCGGTCCCGGGGCGGCCGGGCCGCGGGGTCCCCGGGGGAAGGGGCTGCGGGGGTGCCCGGGGCCGAGCGGGGCCCGGAGCTGGCTCTGGCTCTGCTCAGGGCCCTGCCCGCCCGCCTCCGGGGCCTCCCTGGCGGGGAGCGCCGGTGGATCGCCCTTGCCGGGCTAAACCTGTGCTGTAAGGCCACCTCGGTGCCCTGTTTGGCCGAAGCGTAGGGATGCAGGAGGGCTGTGTGCCCTGAATCTAATGCTTAAGTTTTCTGCCTGTGCCTCTGCCCGTTTCCACGGCCGCCTGGCTCGGTCACTGCCCTTCGGTCCTGGTGGGTCGTGGTAGGTGAGCAAGGCTTCCCTTCTCCGCTCCGGAAATGCCACTGCAGCGAGTTGGCGGTCTGCAGCGAGTGGGGCATCTCCTGCCGGTAAAGAGGAAGGGATGGTGGAGTTCAGTGGGGATGCGGAAGGAAAATGGAATCTGGTGGAATATAGGATGGAAGAATTGCCACATGACAACCTTCTTTAACTCCTTAAAATGGCAGTGGTTCTCACCTAGGAGCCATTGGACTGACATGGCCTACATGGGTATTTGTTTTCCAAAGGGAGACGTTCTGAAAACTTAAGAGAGTTGTCAGCAGTGCCACTTCTGTGAAGTTGGGATGAGCCTGTGACTCACCTTGTCTTAGACTGGCTTTTGAGATTGGCCTGGTTTAACTTGTTTAAAGCGCTTTATTTATTCTTCTCACAAAAGAAGTCATCAGTGAAATTCAGATGCTCTTTTCTCCCACAGTATCCATTCACTTACAGATTTTTCTTTCTGTTCTGCTAGGGCTTTTTCAGGCAGGCTAAAGAATTCGCAGAGTAGCAGTTGGGGTTCCCTCACTCTCGGGTCCAGGTTCAACATAGCCTTTTTCATTCAGAGACTTGAATTCCGTGTGTGTCTGATGACTGTGACATCCTCAGGGCTGTGTGATGGAGGGAGCTAGGTCCCCCCGTTTTGTTTGGAGGGGGTGCAAGACCTTCTCAAATAGAGTCCTGCCATCATTACACCTTGTCTTGTTGCAGGTTGGCCTTCAGCAAAAATGGTGGTGTAGAGGAGATGGAAGGGGGAAGCCTGCACAGAAAAGTTCTTCAGCTGTGTTGGCTCTCTTAGAAAATCTAACCTTTTTTAGTGGGGTGGGAGCTAGTTTCTTGGGCAGCTAGGAAAGGCAAACGTCCCTGCTAGATTACAGCAGGACTCTGCGTGTCCCTGGGGTGGCTGGAGGGCTTTCCCTGTGTGGGAGACTGAGTGGACATGAGCTGCCTGCTAAGCTGTAGCTACAGTACCACGGGCCCTGCCGGCAATTTTCTTACAGCCTAGAGGTTGCACCTGATTTCTGTTGACACATGGACAGGATTTTAGATATGAACTGGTTTAATTAAAACCACCATGTGCAATGAACATTAAACTGCTTCTTTCAAATCATCATCCTGTTGTTTCTGTACTGTTGTAATTGCCCAGACTAGAATTTAACGGTGTGTTGGGTTTTAGCCAACATGCTTGCCAAGGTGACCCTGTCACACACGTGAGGTTGGGTTTGTATGTTCACATGCGCCCTGGAAGGAGTCTGTTGACCTAGATGTTGCCAAAGAGCATTCCATGCTTGGTACCTCCCTTGTAAAACTGCACAGCTAGTGTTTTCAAGCAGCTGATTAAAGAAAAATATTGGTATTTCCTTTAAAGGTGTTGGATGCAATTAGATGCTTGTTAATTAGTTTTCTGTTGCACTTGCTTGTGCTCTTTCTGAAAGCATACTGGCTTTAAGCTAGACTTTTCACCTTCTTCAGGTTTATCTAACAAAGATCCTCTTGACTTCAGGAAGGGAGAAGAGCTGTTCAAGCTCAAGATCATTCTAGGCAGAAGAGGTTGTGAACACTTCTAAGGTGGAGATTCAAGGAAGGTTACTAAACACCAGAACATAAGGGCTGTTAGGATGGCCGTCCCCACTCCCTTCTTCAGGTGGAGTGTGTTCAGAAGGATGCTGTCCCTTCTGGTCCTACAGTCCTAAGTGTGTTTTCTTGGGGCTGGAAAGATTGGCTGTGACTGGTACAAAACCTGACAGCGAAGATGACTGGAAGGGAATTTGTATGCTTTTATTTGATTTCAGGAAGCAAGCTGGAAGTAGTATAGAATCATAGAATCATTAAGGTTGGAAAAGACCTCTAGGATCATCAAGTCCAACTGTCAACCCAACACTACCATGTCCCCTAAAACATGCCCTGAAGTGCCACGTCTATGCATTTTTTGAATGCCCCCAGGGATGGTGACTCCACCACCTCTTTGGGCAGCCTGTTCCAGTGCCTGACCACTCTTTCAGTAAAGAAATTTTTCCTAATACCCAATCTAAACTTCCACTGATGCAACTTGAGGCCATTTCCTCTCATCCCATCGCTAGTAACTTGGGAGAAGAGACCGACACCCACCTCACTACAACCTCCTTCCAGGTAGTTGTAGAGAGCGATAAGGTCTCCCCTCAGCCTCCTCTTCCCCAGGCTAAACACCCCCAGCTCCCTCAGCCGCTCCTCATCAGACTTGTTCTCCAGACCCTTCACCAGCTTCATTGCCTTTCTCTGGACACGCACCAGCACCGCAATGTCCTTCTTGTCCTGAGGGGCCCAAAGCTGAACACAGGATTCGAGGTGCGGCCTCACCAGTGTCGAGTACAGGGGCACGATCCCTTCCTTACTCCTGCTGGCCACACTATTCCTGATACAAGCCAGGATGCTGTTGGCCTTCTTGGCCACCTGGGCACACTGCTGGCTCATGTTCAGCCGGCTGTCCACCAGCACCCCCAGGTCCTTATCTGCCGGGCAGCTTTCCAGCCACTTTTCCCCAAGTCTGTAGCGTTGCGTGGGGTTGTTGTGACCCAAGTGCAGGACCCAGCACTTGGCCTTGTTAAACCTCATACAGTTGGCCTCGGCCCATCGATCCAGCCTGCCCAGACTGCTCTGTAGAGCCTTTCTACCCTCGAGCAGATCAACACTCCAGCCCGACTTGGTGTCATCTGCAAACTTACTGAGGGTGCACTCAGGCCCCTCATCAAGATCATTGATAAAGATATTAAACAAGACTGGCCCCAACGCTGAGCCCAGGGGAACACCGCTTGTGACAGGCTGCCAACTGGATTTAGCTCCATTCACCACAACTCTCTGGGCTTGGCCATCCAGCCAGTTTTTAACCCAGCGAAGAGTACGCCTGTCTAAGTCATGAGCCTCCAGCTTCTTTAGGAGGATGCTGTGAGAGATAGTGTCAAAGGCTTTACTGAAGTCCAAGTAGATAACATGCATAGCCTTTCCCTCATCCACTAGGTGGGTCACCTGGTCATAGAAGGAGATAGTACAAAAAGTTCTTAGACTAAATGATTGCTAATTATTTCTAACTTGACACCATTGTTGTGAGCCCTGTACTGATACTGACCGCCTGACTGGAAGAACCCAGTTTTCAGGTGGCTGTGTTAGATGTTTGAATGTGTGCACTCGAGTGTTAGCCTGACATGCAGGCAGTCTCCTGGCTGCTCAGAGATTACCCCTGAAAGGCTGGAAAATGTGGTGAGAGAGTGCTACCTGAGGTTACCCATCCGCTGGAGTTTTATGCAGCACTGAGGGCTGTCCGTCACCTTTTACATTCTTTCCGTCCGAGTCTCTGGTTTAAGCAGATCTTGACTAACTATGAGTGTCTGGGCAAGCTGCTGTGGCTCTGGTCAGCTGCCGTTCATGGTCAGCATTGGTTTCAAGGATGCGGGTTTGTGTTCTGCAGCAAATACACCACCTCACAAGAAGGACATGTTGTGTGAGAAAATAAACATAAAATACAGGTATTCTGACTGTAATTTAAGCAGTATGGCAGCCTGCCTGTGAAAAGGAACACGGTTACTTTACCAGGTTGTACCAAGTGACGGCACGTTGTTGAGTCATGGCTGATTGCAAATGCAGTGGTGAATATTCAATTCTCGTTTATTGACTTTTGATGTGGTTATTGCTGGGTCAGTCACGTGCTCTGTGGAGGATTGAGCAGGTTGTTGTGGAATCCACCTTGGTCCTTATGAGCCAGAGTCCCTCATGAGACATCCATAGATCGTTTAACAGCTTTGTTGCAACTGGTATACGGTTTTGTAGTTAAAAATCCTCTGAAAATGCCCCTGCTTATTCGTCTGAGGCTCTGGGTGTGGATCATCTGCGTTTCCCCTCCTGCATCTGGAGAGTTGAGGCTGCTGAAATGCTGCAAGGTGACATCCAGTTCCCTTCTCTAATCCCTCTTCAGTGGGACCTTTTGACTTTTCTTGCTTGCTTTATGGAGACTGTGCTGGCATTGCGGATGCCTGACCAGTTGCAAGGGGGTTGGAGAAAGGCCCAATTTGTACAGAAGGATTAGTGTCTCCATGAAATGGGCTAAAAATGGGTAATCGCAAGGAACAGTCAGGATCTTCACTGTGCTTGAAGCAGTAAAACGATCCGTGTTCTTGCATGCAGTCTCATGATGCCCCTATCGCTTTAGCAACCAGCAAGCAATGCACCAGTGTTTTCCGCAGCTCCTTCGTCAGCTCATCTCTTGTTCCAGTGAGCTCATCTGCAGTGTGGAGCAGGGCAGGGAGCACGTGCCCTTGAGACAGCTTTTCTCCTCTGGAGTACGCTCTTGAAAGAGAATTCCCTGGACATTTTTGGGAGGGAAAAAAAGGAGGCAGATTACTCCTCTCTGAAGCTGAACTGCTTTGTTGTTTGGGAGTGACGCTTTAATCAAAGAAAGGGCAGTTTTAAATAGGAGAAGAGTACCCAGAGTTGTATCCGGTCCATCACCTTGTTCTCAGCTCATAAGCCATGTGTACTATGAGAGTGTCAAGACAGAAATATGTTCCTGTATTTCACACATACCTTTCATTCGTCACTGTCTCTGCAAAGCACAGTGGAGCGGTTGTCTCTGTTACTCCTGCTGTAGTTCTGTAGGGGTTTCAGCCCAACTTTGCTGGTGATGGCCACCACCACCTGCTGTTGACTGGAGCATTCCCTTCCTGCCGTCTCCCCAGCTACTCAGGAGCACCAGACTGAAGTGCTCATGAGTCAAAAGCAGTTGCTTTTGCTACTTGATTGTTGCTGGATTATATTTAACCCAGCTCAGAGCCACGTTCCTGTTTGCTATGTGATCGCTTTTGGTGGCCCAACAGGGATGGGCGATGAGAAGGGCGAGACGGCCTCATCCAGCTGCGGTGCTGGTTCAGTCTCAGGCTGTGTCTAGGACTGTGCTGTCAGTCCGTCCCTTGGCATTCTGTGGTGGTGAGTGTCTGGCTGAGTAATTAAAAAGGACTCAATTTCTGTCACTTCATTGTTAATTCTAATAATGGTGAAAAGCCTAAATGGATATCTAATTGCTTTCTGTTAATGAACATTGTATGATACAGCCATTGTTTTGATGGAGCTATGGTTGTGTTGTCAACTCTGTGCTCCTGGCCATTGTAGGGTGTTGTGTCCCCTGCCAGCGTGTCACTTGTGCATCACATCCATGCATTGGGTTTGCATGGGCACGGGATTAGGACGCTGAGTTAGGGAGAAGTAATTATGACTGGAGCAATCTGGTGCTTAATGTTGGTGCATTTATGATGATAAAACACCACCGTCACGTTGGACTAAAAGTTTAGTAGTTCGGTGTTGTTTGATGCCTTGGAGAAGCCTTTGGTTCCAGTTTGGTTTTGCATGGGACAAACTAATGAGTTGGACTTGGCCATCCTGGGTGTCCCAGTGGTGTTTTTCCAGCCACTGTAAAGTTTTCTACCACAACAATTTCTCTTACAACCATTGCTTGTACTTCATCTACCTTAGCAGTGTCATCCATTCATGTTCTCTTTTATCTAATGCTCTCCTATGTTTTGTGCTGATTTACTCTGGGGAAGTAAAGCCACAGTTTTTCTTTGCTCTGGCATTTTTCTCATATTCTGTCCTCATTTATTTGTGTATGATTCTTTCCTTGTAAGTGTGTTGCTGCGTTTTCCTGGAGGATTTCTGTTTTAAGCAGTTCTGTGGAGGGTTAATCCAAAGATTTTTTGCTTTTCTTTTTTTCCTGCCAAAGAGGATGGTGCTTAGCATCCCCCTTGTGACTATAGCTACAGAGCTCTGTGTAAAACTGGCCTTGCTACACCTGCATAAGGTAGGTCGAAGTTGTTTTATAGGCTGGGGAGACATGTGGGAACAGGGTTCAAGAGGCATGGTAGTCTGGCTAAAATCCTAAAGCTGTCTTTGTAATAGAGTTGGAAATAGTACCAAGAGGTGGAGCTGCAGCAGGATATTAATGCATAGAAAATACATGCAAGCCTTTTAGTGGCACTAAAAATCCTATCAGTCTTGTGCTAGATGTGTGGACGTCACAGTGACAGGAAAAGAGGATACCTTATTTTTTCCTTCTTGAAGTTTCTTTGTCCTTTTAATCCTTGGTGTGATATTTACAGAAGTGCTTTCTTAAAGCATTTTGTCTCCAACGTGGGCAAACTCTGAGTTGCTTGTGACAGTGGTTGAGAGGAATAATGTATAACTTTAGTTTTACCTCGAGAGCTCTGAACTTAATGTGTTGTTGTAGCAACTGGTTTCTGAAAGATTGCAATAGAATATCTTTTTTTAGCTGCTAAAAACTGTGTTATAAATTTGTGAAGACAGTTTGCTGCCATCCTTGTTTGTTAGTTTTGCTGTTGCGATCTTGCGTGCGTGGCGGCTTTTCTATCCATGGCAGCCCTGGCAGAGCCCAGGGGTGTTCTGCTCACCAGTGTATTCCCGTCTCTGAGCTCCTCAAAGTGTTTTTCCTTGTGCTCTTTGTGACTGGCACTGACTACGTTTCTTGTTTGCTCATGAAGGATGTGCCTCTGGGAAAAAAAACTCCTTCACGTTGCAAGAGGTGACTTAGGAAGATGAAGGGAGCCTTCAATCTGAACGTGGAAGTGAAGCTGTGGTTTCCAGTGAGATAAGTGCTGCTGTGTTGCAGAGGGTGGTGTGCATTTGTGAGAAATCCTAACAATTTGTTAGAGATCCCAAAAGTAGTTCTTAGTGGAGCAAAGACAGTGTGGCAGGTGCCTTGAACATGCTAGTTATGCGTCTCAGTGTTGTTCCAGTTGTATGAGAGAGACTTTTTCATCCCAAGGTGCTGGAGAGGCTGCCTGGCGATGCTCGCCTGGACAGCTGGCTCCCCGCAGGCACGGGGTTTCAGTGGTGGTGAGCAGTCCTCGTCTGCTGGGGCTCTGCGTCCTCTGTGTGTGGGATGCAGAACTTCTTCCGCAAAAAAGCTCCACTCTGAATTTGTGGAATACAGGTTTACCAAGGTGAGCGGAGCCCCAGGATGTCTCGTTCAGGGGATACAAGAGAGCTGTCTGACTGATCCCAGATAATCAGCTGCTGCAGTACTGAGACATCCTGCGCAAGTGTTGTCTTCGCAGTTAATCAGATAAAATACTCCAAAACACAATTCTGCTTGACCCACACACAGTGTGAAATCTGTTCCTAAACCCCGATGTTTGTCATGCTTTTCTGAACCTTAGTATAAGCATAAACTACTGCAGTGTATCTCAGGTGGAGAGGCTGTAAAAAGTTAGCTGTGCTTGGAGATTATATGCAGATTAGCTTTTTAATTTGTTGCTTCTGGGAGGGGTGGGCAAAGGTTGCCTGTCATTTGGAGCACCTACATTTTGTTGTTCTGATTCTGTAGGACAAATTCTAGGTAGATTCTGGACCTGTGCTGAAGTTGATTCTTGTATCTGGAAAGAAGGAAGTGTTTCTATAATATAAACATCTGGATGCTTGTAAGCTGAGCTCAGCAATAGCTGAGCGCTACCATCGTCATTAAAGCACTACCATCTGTGCAGAGTAAGAAGAGCCTTTCTTGAAGCATAAAGGAAAAAAGCCTTAATGGAAAAAACAGAGCCATTCATGAAAACTCTTCCATTTCAGAGTAAATCATGCTTGCTCCTAGCCAGAGGGACTGCAAATCCTTCCATAATGCCTCCGCAACCATTCAGATTAGTTACTGCTTCTGTAATGACTCATTTTAAAACAAATTTTATGCTGTCTATGCATTGCACCTAGGGAACGAATGTACGTTTGGCTCAGTCCTTTCATCACGCGCCTGAAAAACCCCCACTCTGAAAATTCAAGGGAAATGGCTTGGGTGGAGCCTTTTATTTTAGTTCTCTTCTGATACTTATTTCTCTGAAATTGTAACTCCATGAAGTTCATATCTGAGAGTGTTCTCCTGAAGTCTTTCTAGGAGGAAGCTACATTTGTGGTGCTCTCATACATCTGAATCGATTTGGTCGACGTTGCAGTTAATCCAGTGCTCCAGAATCTCGGTGACTTTGCACACGCTTCATCTCCTGAAATTTGCACTGTAGTGCATCACCTTAAAGATGAATGAAACAAATCTGTAGTGAAGCTTCCAGAGCAGAAGTTCAGTTTAGTCATTCCTGGGGTTTATCTCTCCGAGACAGCCATGTTTCTGCATTTAGAACTGTCAATGTTTTTAATTACATTCAGCATCAAGGTGTATAGTCTCTAGCACTCACAGTAAAGGTTTTGGGTGGTTCTTGTCCTGGGATGTGGGAGTGAAAGAGGGGAGGGAAGGCAGACTTTGCCTAATGGGAGCCCCTCTGGCTGTGCGGGGCTTTGCAGTGGGAGGAAGCCTCGTCCTTCTCTGAGCAGGTTGATGGACTGGACTTCACAGTGGAAGGTGGAGAAAAGAGGAAGAATCCATCAGAATTGAGCAATATTGGAAGGAGCTCACTCTTGCTGCTCCCTGTCCCTTCTCTGGAAAACAAGTTAAAATGGAATTATCTCTACTGTAATGATTTATTCTAGGTTTTTTTTTTCCCCCTGCTTCTACTGTTGGCAGTGGCTGTCAGTTGCACAGGGAAGTAGTGAACTAGCAAGTATTTTCTATGTCTTGTGCTCTTTTATACTTGTGAATTAAAAACTGCACAGACCAGCTGTTCTCTGGGAAGCACTCATTTAGAGGTTTTTTTATTCCCTTGTGGTTTTTTTTTCCTAGGAAACTACTTTGCAAGTCACTTCTTTATGGGAGGCGAGAAGTTTGACACCCCTCACCCTGAGGGCTACCTTTTTGGCGAGAACATGGATCTAAACTTCCTCGGGAATAGACCTGTTCAGGCAAGTTCCTATATGCTGTCTATTTTATCCTTTTGTTTTCTGCCTGCTTTGGAAAATCTTGTGTAGGGCTTGTAGAGGAGGATAGCACAGACCTAAGATGCCCTCACTACCTGGGGAGTGTCATTGCAGTCTGAGGTGCAAGAGCGTTCCCCCACCCCATGTCCCAGCTTGCTGGCTGCCATAGCTGTTCAGATGCAAGCAGAGTTTTTCTAAGAAGCAGTATTCACCTTCTAGGCTTACTTCCACTTAGGACAGAAGGAAGAAGTAGTGGGGGAAGAAGGACAGGGACTCAGGAGCACAAATTTTGGGACTAATTCTGATTGCCTGCCTGAGCAAGTGTAAAACATGCTGCAGAGAGGGGAAGGCTGGGAAGCAGATCCATTCTTAGAGCCTGAACTTCACAGGGCTCCTGGGCATGTTGGATGGATTCCAGCCAGTGTTTAACGTGCGCTGTTCTCTATGTAAATGAGTGGCCTGACTGGGCATTGGGCAGTATTAAGATAGATCTTGATATTTGGTGATTTTTGTTTACTTTGCAACCTAGCTGTGCTGCTCAGAAAGTCTCTCCTTTAGTTTTCCCAGTTGGAACATGGAGGTATTTCTGGGCTCACAGGTGTCTTATGAGACTGTGAAAAGCTACCTGCTTGAGTGATTGGCTTGTTCTTTTGTTGTGAACAGGGAATAGCACTGCTGTGAGAGACAGTTAGGAACTTTATGCAAGTGTTATGTTTTGGATTTCTCGTGCATCTCTGAACTGCTTAAAAAGAACCAAAAGGTAACAGAGTAGGAGCCATTTGGAGATGTTTTCAGAGTGCTGGAGAGAAAAGGGAGAAGAGCTGCTTGCTTTGCCAGCTATTTTTCTAGTTGTTTCTGCAGCTTCAAAATATGAAAATGAAAAATTGATGTCATGGTTCTCATCTTCAGAAAAGCTGTGACTATTAGTTAATTCATGCCTGTAGTCCTTGGAGGCAGTTCAGTATCACTCCTGCTTTACAGATGGGGGAAACTGAGGCAAGATGACTCGATGTTTGAATTGGACCGGAGACAAGCACGTTCTGCTTTCTGAGTTGTCCTCAGGCTGTGCCATTGGTCTTCTCAGCACTACAGTTAGTTAACAGGACTCTGCAGGGTAGGACAAGGTAGAATCCAGAAAGTGCTTGTTCAAGCAGAAAGTGCAGATGAGCAACAGAATTAAGAAGGAGGGACTTTACATGGAAATTTTTCTGGATGTAACAGTGCTATGCAGGCATGGGGATGCTCACCACATACCCTACGCCATGTCTGCATACAGGGCCCGTTCAGGACAGTGGTTAAAAGCTGACTGCTTCTCCGTTACTCTGTGACTAGCAGCTGCACAGTGCTCCAACAAAAGCAGAACATGCAGCTGTTAGCGAAATACCCCATGTGCCAATGGCTGTAGGGACTAACCTTGCAGAGTTAAATTGCCTGCATGTCTCAGCCTGGGTTTGCTTGCAGACATCCCGGCACTGAATTTCGTCATTTCTTCAGAGGGGAGTGGGTGAGAATGCTATTAACACAGTGGGACGTTTGCCAAATAGGTTTAAGAGAGGGAGGTTCTCGTGGTATATAGTTTGCCTATGTAAAGTTAATGCCCTTTGGCAGCTCTGATTAATCTTCAGGGAGAAAACCACTTGAACACAGAGCAGCAAAACTGCTTTCTGGATGTGGGCCAAGTTCTCACTTAGGAGTAACTGAGGTCTTGTCTGCTCTGTGTAGAGCAGTGCTACCAACCACAGTACTGAGCAGTCAGGGTGCAAGGAAAGTAGTTGCTGCTACCCCATGAATTCTCTGCTACCCTGTGGCTGTGTCACAGCGTCTTCTGTGGTGTTCTTGTGTTGGTCAGGAAACAGCACGTTTTCCCTCAGGCTCTGGCTATTGCCCCACCAATGCATTTCTGTGGCCTGAGGGTACAACAATGAAGGGTTGTGTCCTGGAGCTGCCCTGAAGTTCAGCTGCAGCAGCATTTGGCTGCCTATTTAGCAGACTCCTCATTTCTAAGAGAATATCTATGTTGGTGGTCCCTGGCACTGCTGCTCCATGTCACTCACTCTCTCTACACCAGTGCAGGGCACCTAGTAGATGTGTATTTGAAGGACCCCAACTCTAATGAGGCTGCACAGTGGCACTGTTGCTGGATACATTCAGAGTAACCTGCCTGAAAGCCTGTCCTGTAGCTCTGTACCGTTGTGGTGTGCCGTTGCTCTGACTTGGAGCATGGCTGTGTCTCCAGTCTGAGCACTCATCAAACTTGGCAGTTGTGTGAGTGGATATTTCAGCTTCAGACTTCGTCAAGCAGGTGGGAGATCCAGCAGGCAGGTCTGTAGCTGTACAGGTTGTGGTCACCCCAGTAAGCAGTTTCCTTTGCATTTCTCACTGGAGATTCTGTGACCAGTAAGGAGAATTACAGTCTGAAGCATTATCGTCCTTTAGTTAAAGGACAATCTATGAGAGACGGTCTCTTGACTGTAGAATAGAATGAGGCCCCCTATCCCTGTCTCTTTCTTTTCCAGAACATTTGCCCCATTGTTTCAGAATAAAAAGAGTTTCCCCCAGTAATCCAGGGCTTCAGCATGCTGATTAGCAGTCAAGTCACTGTTTGCATGCTGTAACACACATGAAAGAGCTGCATTTCTTGTGCTCAAGCTGGAGGTGGTGTCTTTAGTAGAAATAAAAGCTTGTGAGAACAAGGCTTTCCAGGCTGAGAATTCAGGGTGCAGAAAAAGAGCTTGTGAAAATGCCCTTTCTTAAAGTGCGTACTCCCTATATGAGCTATTGCTGGGCCAGAGCAGGATTTTCACCCTGAAACATGCTTGATTTATCTGTAAATAGAATTCTCTATTACTGTTCCTTGTGGCTGTTGTCCTGGGTACCCTTAAAGGTAGATGTTTCTTGGTTTGGGTAAATTGTATGCCAGGTAACATGCTGTTACCTTTTATAGTATAATAAAAGGAGAATTATTTGCCTTTTTGTTCCAGTTTCCCTATGTAACTCCAGCTCCACATGAGCCGGTGAAGACACTGAGAAGTTTGGTGAATATCCGCAAAGACTCTCTCCGACTTGTGAGGTACTGTTATTGCCTGAACCTTTCATTTTATTCAACCCAGTGATCTGTCATCCAGAGCCAAACTGTATTTCATAATGTTTTGGAGAAATAGCTGAATTCGAGATCCTTGTTGCTGAATATGTCCAGAGGTTTCTGTGTTCCCCTGTGGTCAGAGCTTTCAGGTGGTTTATATGCTCCTTATCCCTGGACTTGAGCAATCTGTGTTTCCAAACAAGACCAGCAATGTATCTGTCTCTACAGGACAGACTAGAGTGGTAAACAAAACCATAAAATCATTAGCATGAACGGAAGATATTAGTCAGGTCCATAAACCCTACAGACAGATTCCTTTCTGCATTCTTGTGCAAGCAGAAGCCAGAAAGTAGCTGATTCTGATGCTAGTTACAGGCCAGGAAGACTGATTGGTCTTGAGTGAAACTTCCTCAGGTTTCTCCTGCCAAGATAAAGTTTGGTCCTAGTGTTATGCATTTGTTTAGATGGCTTGTGTCCCATGCATAGGGGAAGGAGGTCTGGATAATCATGGAGATCAGTTACCTTTCACTGTTCTACACCGAGATCTAAAACAGTACTAGCTAGTTTAAAAGCAATGGCTAACACTTCGACCTGTGGCTGCCCTCTTTCAAACGGATGGCTGAAGTACAGGGGCCCAGCATACAGTGCTTTGTTTTGGTGTGAGCGACTGGGCAGATATGCAGGCAGAGCACTTCTCAAAGATCCTTGAGTTGCTCTGAATTCTGCATTTCAGGTGCAGGACTGGAATACTAGTGGGGGGCCAGCCAAAGTGGTTCTGAGAGTGTGGTGTAATGTGAGTAATTTGAGTCATAACCACACAAAACCCTCAGTTTGTTTTTATGTGAAAACTGAAAGTTGTGGTTTTTTGTTTTGTTTTTTTAAATGAGCAATACCTGTGGTTTCAAAACTGATTGAACAGGAAAAGAGGGAAGAACTTCTGAAAAAGTAACCATTGGTAAACTGCTCTGAATGCTTTCTGGCTTTTTCATCTAAAGGGTGAAGTACTTCTCTAGGAAAAAGTCTTGCTTTCTTCCCATACTTGCTGTGGAAAGGGTATTTTGTTCTCCTTGCATGCATCCACCTCAAACAGTGTAACATCTCTCAGAAGCCTAATGGTGGAAGTGGCTTTTTCACTGGGAGAGGCCTTGCTGTGAAGGGAGGAGTTGGGGGTGTTTAGTACATACAGTTCTGTCATTCTGCTTTCTGTGGTTGCACATCCTGTCCCCAAGCAGAGTTGCAGCTCTGGACTATTTGAAATGTAGTGTCCATGGACCTTGACAGTGTCTATGTTTGCATCCATCTAATTCCTGGTACGATCGGTTCTTTCTCTGCCTCATGAGCTCTCACAGGCTCTTGTGCTGCTGTGGCTGTGTTAGTGCTGACGACACCACCACCAGCATTACTCCATTTAATTTTGTACTGATGTAGACCCAAAATGAGATTTTAATTGCCAGTCCCCAAGGGCACATTCTGTCTTGTGCTTTTCTACCGTTCCAGACTAGAGGCTTTTCCTTTCTCCCTCTGTGCGCGTAAAGACACTTTGTGCCCTCTCCAGCTTGGCTTATTCGCCACCAGTGGTTGAGGCTTGTGCATTCTTTCCAGAACTAGTTAAGTTTAATTTACAACCTCCTTCACCAAATAAAATGATACTGAGCCAAGTGTCTAGGTGTAAAGTAGATTCTGATGGTAAAGACCTCACAAGTTTTTGTTTTTCCTTGTGTGTAATTGAAAATTCATTGTTCACCTGTGAAAAGGGTGTTGATCCATAATCTGCAGTGTAGGACTTTATGGAGGAATATGAGGAAATGTCCACTCTGGGCTTCCTGCCCGGCTCTGACCAGACAAAATTCTGAGCTTTGCCAAATCCTGAATATTTACAGCAGCTTTGGAGAGAAGCAATAAACCTGTGGATATTGGTGTTGGAAGTTCTGAGTCTTCGACACCTCATGTCAGTGCTTGATTTCTAGCACGATGAGACTCTGTGAACCTCAGAGGAGGGTAGCATGAATTTCGCTGTTAACCACTAACAGAAAAAGACTGCCTCATGTCTGTCTTGTGTCCCTCTTTTAGTCCTGGATTGGAAGCTTTATTTCAGAGCTGAAGTACCTGATAGGCTGGTACTGGCTGTTTACTCTTTCCTTGAAAGCACTTCCAGTTGCAGGAGTAAGATAACTCATGAGGCAATGTGTTTCATGGAAGAGTTGCATCCTGGGACAGCTTCTCTGCTTCATTGTGGGCTTTGGGCTTTGGATAGCATTGTGGAACAAAAGTGCTGAAGGAATCAGCGGCTAAAGTGGTTTGGGAATGTGTCTGAAGCAGCAGCAATATCATGGAGAGTAGAGACCACCGAGTGTTTTGGATAAGGGCCTGAGAGGGAGGCAGATGATAGGGACCGAGGAGAGACAGGTGAGTTGATGTGAGTGAGAGAAGGGGAATCTCTTCTCTTCCCTCTCCAGCACAGTGGGGCTGACCTTGATCCTTGGAGCTGTTCATCCCGCGGTGGAGGTGGTGATGGTGAGGGTGCTGGGACTGCCTGCTCTGCAGCCCTGGATAGCCTTAAACTGCGTACAGATCTCTGCAGAAGCCCCAAACAGGAAAGCCTCAGTTTGGTGATGGTGATCTCCCCCCATGAAAGTCAATGCTGATAGAGATGTCAGCTAGTTCTTACTTCATTTAATGCCTGCTTTAACACTGTTGTAATGCCTATCTCACAATACTAAGTCAAGCAATACTTAGCGTTTATCCTGCATGTCTACTAAGTTGTTGGTCAAACTTTTTAATCGCCTCAAAGGATGAAATTGGGTTTGACTCAACCTATTTCTATAAAATTGTCATGGCTGCTGTTAATTATATTTTTATATTTTAATTCTTTAACAGACAACCAAAAAGTTCCAGCATTTCCATTGTTTTATCCAGAAGTGATGTCAGACCAGGTGGCCTCAGCTCCCTTGGTCATCCTGCTTTGCCTTTTTCATCATAATGTTGGATCAGCTATTTGTTCTCAGACATGGTCAGTCTCTTCCACTCTATACACATGATTGCGAAGGCTATGTGATTAACTTGTGTGCATGACCGAAAGGCACACCTAGCAAAGTCACTGGTTTCTAAATCTGTGCATGCACCTGTGGCCACCTCACATCAGCACTGTCTGTAGGGCTTGACTGAATGTACACTGTAAACTTCAAGTGCAGGTGGAGACAGAAGAGCTCTTGAACCACCTGAACCACTCCTGAACCACCTCCTTGTCTGCCGTGTCCCTTGCAAAGAAAGAAGGAATGCAAAATGTGTGACTTTGGTTGTTACTTCCCTGAAGTTACATCCCGCTGTTTCTGCACCTTAAGGTGGAACATGAGATGTCTCTAACTCTCAAAGTATGCACCAAAGTAGTCCTTGCTTGTTCCTTGGTCCAGCTGACATAGCTGCTTATGCAGTCTTTTCTCACCTGAACTCCTTGCTATGTGGCAGATGATTTTCTTAACCTCCAGCACCAGTCATGTTGCAACAGGAAGATGTGTACACAGCCTTGCTGTGACTGTCACCATTTAGGCACGTATACCTTGCCCCCTGCTTGAGTGGTGCTGTTCCAGGCAGACAGGGCTCTGACGCTCCTACTTCCCAGCAGATGCATCCTCCAGAAACCTTCTCTCCAGGCACTGCAGTTGGTAGTGGCCCCTCAGTGGTTTCCCAGGGCAACAGATCTATTCTAGTCTAGGTTTAACCCCTCTTCTTCTTCAAAGGATGGAAGCACCTTCCAAGTGCTGGCTGGGAGGTGCCGAGGCGAAGTTGGGAGCAGGAGGGTGGTCTGGGAACCCGTATGCTTTTTGTGACTTCACTGAGAAGACAAAACAGGAAATGGTTTTACTAATGACATGTTGCTTTTGTGTGATCTGCTCCCACCCCCAGGCCTCCCACCTTATTAGTCAAGGCTGGTTTAGGTATCTAGATCTGCATTGTCGATCTGTAACTCATGCATGTGCCGGGCATCTCTATTTTAGTACCTACCTATATATGCAGTGAGAATAGGTCTATGAAGCAGCCTTTGGTGGTGCTTGCCTGGGAGAGTTGCTGGTTCTCCCTCACCTTAATTCTTCTGGAAGAGGTGGCAAGTGTATCGTAGCCTGGATCCTTCACTGCCAACCTCGGATCAGCGGAGGGCAGCGCAGCGAGAGATAATTTACAGAAGCTTGTGCTGCTGCTTTCTTGGACACACACAACACTTGTGAGTGGATTGTTGCCATCTGTGTTCTTGGGTCATTCCAGCACAGTTGGCGCTACCCCTGTGTTTTCTAGGCAAACCCGCCCTGCTGGCTAGAGTGTTTCTTGATTGCAGCCTTCAAGTGCCATGATTTTATTCTGTGAATGCAACTAGCTTGTGTGAAAATACCATCTTGCTCTATACTGTATATTGTATCCAGGCTGCTGCAGATGTTCAGACTCTCAGTTCTTGGGATTTGTCTTTTTTTATACTAGCATGTTCGGTGTATCCTAGCTTGATTTGCTGTTCTGACCTAGGTGAACCTCTGGCAAAAGTCTTGTTTGGAGCTCTCCAAGTTCTTCAGACAGGAATGCAAGTGTATGCTGTAGTGATTCACTAGGGTTGCCATTAGTACAAGTATGTGTGTTAGGTATTTGATTATACTGCTCTTAAATTCTATTTTGCACCTTCTGTATTAAATTGCTGAAGCTGAACATTTCATTATTGTTCAGTGTGGTGTTAAATAAAATTCATGCTTGGAACCCTCTTAATTAGGCAGCAGTTATTACATCTCAGTGGACTTGGTAAATAAGGATTCCTTTGACAATTTTTAGATTGAGGAGGTATGCCTAGCCCATTTCTAAGTATTTTCAATAGTGCAGCACATTCATCAAGGCTGTTTAATGAAGGGAGAGGCTGACTGATAACTGTGAAGTCAGAGACAGTGCCAAACTTTTCCTGAATACTTTAGCTGCTTGGCTTTGACCCAGGCATCATGGCAATTAAGGTAATACCGATAGACAAGTGAGGCTGGAGCTGGGTGGCAAATCAAGTAGTGTTGTACTCCTCTCAAAGGCAACCTGCTGCATTCACCATTCCTACACATTGCATGAACTAATGGTGGTACCTACAGTCGTAAGATTGCAGTGGGATTTGAATTTACGTATGAGAATCTACTTCTGCCCTGCCAGTGAATCACATCCATTCTGTCTGTCACTTTTTGCTTCAAGGCAGGGGAGATCTTCTCATGGTATGTTGTGTTGGCTGCTTGTTCCAGGATCTGCTGGTCTCCCTGGCCACCCCTGGCATGCCATAACTCATTGGTCTTCCATGGCCATACTTTGCTGCCCTGGAGCTTGCTTCATACCACCCTCTTCACTGGATTTGTTACCTGCCTTTTCCAGCAGTATGGAGGAGTAGTACTGGGCAGTGGTGATCACACAGTGGGATCCAGCTGTACAGTAGCCCATAGCCAAGTTATGACTCACCTTTTTGTTGACTGAAATAACTTCTAAACTCATTCTTGTATTGGTTATCATGCATCTGTTATGCAGTTGAATGTGTTAATTTTTGTTCATACAATAAATGTGTGCAAGCTTCAGTCATTAGCAGCATCAGAGGCTTAGTTGATGATTTGTACATTGGAAGGTATTTGAAGTTCCTGTATTTGGATGCTTTCTGATCTGAATATCATAATCTCTGTGATACTGGAGGTACCTTTTGTTCAGCTTCAGGAGTTCTTTGTGTTACAGAAACCTTGTTTTTTGCCTGCCATGCACCATTTCATTTGCAGAGTTAAAGGAATTAGGCTTTAGACTTCTCAGGCCCATGCAGGATTTCTTTAGCCCAAATACTGAACCTTATGTGAAGATTTAAAAGGAGGGAGAATGTTTCTTCTCCTAAGGGTTTGACATTCAAGAGTTCATTTTCTTGTCTCATTTTGTGCCCTGGTACTGTAAGGCTGGGTGAGATCCTTCAACACCATCATTATATAATTCACTTTAATAACTTCAGTCAAATCTTGGAAGAACCTTCCTCAGAGGAAAGAATGGAAATCTCCTGGGAAGCCCCAGGTGGAAGCCCATGGTCCCTTGACTGCCCAGAACACCTAGATTGGAATATTCTTGTCCTGATCTCCAGAGTGATTTTGATCTTGATGATATCTCATAAATATATGTTCTAATCTTCCGGCATTGTCTTTCAGGTATAAAGATGATGTTGACAGTCCTACTGAGGAGAATGGGAAACAGAAAGTCCTGTACAGCCTGGAGTTCACATTTGATGCAGATGCCCGTGTTGCCATCACAATCTACTGCCAGGCTACGGAAGAGTTTGTTGGTGGCATGGCAGTGTAAGTCCTGGGCTTGTGGGCACATGGAGGGGCACAGGAGCTCTCAGGTGATGAGCCTGTCAAACGTGTCTTGTTAATGACCCCCAAGAGCAGTGCTGCCACAATGGTGGAGAGGGGAATCTCTTCTTTTTCTGTTTTGTTTTATATATTCTGATAGCTTTGAATATTACTTTCACTTCCCTCCCCCACATAGCCAATATCCTCTCTTGTTCCCTTTTCGGTTTGTTTTTTGGGTGTGGGGAAGCCATTCTGTGTGCAACAAAGGAGAGGAACTCCCAGCTGTATGCTTTGTCAGCAAGATGTTCAATGAAATTAAAAAAAAAAAAAAAACCAACCAAGAACACCCTTCCCTTCAAATACTACCTGTTTTTTTCCAGATCATCTAACTTACTGGATTTCTGTGTTCCCTGTGACGGGAGCATCTGGGCCACCAAAGTAAAGTTTAGCCTGACATTTATGTAGAGCGTCTGTGGAATTGAGGCCCACCCAAAGCCCCTTTTGGGATAAATGACCACCTCAACACGGGCTGTTGTGAGATGGCTATCAGGAGGATTTACTACCTGAAACCCTGTCTGTGTGTTTCCTGCCAGGTACACGTATTAGCCTTTGGCTAGCTGTAGAAAGAATGTTCAAAACATTGTCCATGGAGGCTTTCTCATATCCTGGTAGTGCATCCCTACAGATTTCAAAACCTTTCTATCTAAATCAGCACATTTAAACCATTCCAATCAACACTGTATCCCATAAGACTATGAAAAATTTCCTCTCTGTATTAAGAGCTAAGGTGGCTGAAACGTGCTCTCCCTGGTGTGAATTGGGTACACATGAGCTGCTGGTACGTTATGGCAGGCTTCCGATGGCCATGGGACAAAGAATTCTTTTTGTTCTATGGGTAAAGGAAGATTTAGGCTGCAGAAGCTCTTGGCTTCCTCTGGTAGAGGCTTTTGGCTGATCAGCGGCTCTGTGCACGTAGTGCTGACGGCTTCTGCAGTGGTGCTCTGGATTTGGGGGTAAACTTACGTTTTATTGAAGGGATCTGCAGAGGTTTCAGCAGGGAGAAATATGTACGACAAACCATAAAATGGCTTATGTGTTTTATGCAAAGTATAAACATCCCACCAATGATGAATGGTGTCTTTTTAGAAACGAGACAAGCTCAATGCTCCCATCCAGATGTGCATTCCTCCAAACTGGAAGATATCCCAATCCAGAATTTTTGTTTAGGCCCCTTCTCTTCTTCTGTTGAAGCCTATGGCTGCCTTTATTTTGGGGAGGTAATAAATCAGCTCCTTTTAAGTGCTTGAAAAATATCTCTCGACAAACCCTGAAAACGCTTTCTATTTAGATCCAATTTTTCCTGAGCAGAGCTGAATGCAGCAGGATGCCTTAGAAATCCTGATAAAGTTTCCGTGTTCTGTCTCTTAGGTCCTTAGGTTTCCTGTGAATTTAGTGCTAGTGAAGGTGTTGGAATGGCAGCCTTGGAGATTGAAGTCCGCTTTTCCTAATACAGGTACAACGTGGAAAGGTGGCCAGTGTCCCTTGCGCTGCCCTGTAGTGTTCCTTGTTTTTTGTCCTAAGAAGGAAACTGTCTATGGGCTAATGGGGAGAACCGAGGGCCTCTATGGCCAGGGTGGATGTATTTATATTGCCAGACTTCAGCCATGGCTTAAATCAGCAAGTCTTGTTTTAAATCTTGATTTTAATCTTGTTTTGCATATTCACTTGTTGGTTTACATCAAAGGAGAATTAATTTGTCACTGGTTAGTAACAATGAAACATCTGCATTTATAACTCAGTGTAAGCTTCATATCAAACTTTGTGTTACATTTTACAAAGAGCTTAAGTCTGTAAAGAATATGCATGTAGTTTAAAATGTATTTTTTCAGACTCCTAGTTTTGCATTTTGTTACGTCAAAATGACAAAAAAGAAAGTTATTCTAAAAAGAAAGGATACTTTTTGTTTTTTAACCTGTGTCTTGAACCAAGCTGTGTTGGGGTGGAAGTACAACTGCATCACCCAAGACCAGCAGCGTAGCGTTCTTGTTGGTTAAACTGCTCTATGTTGAACTCTTAAGAAACTGTCTTGTCAAGTTGTGCCTTGAATAATAATTGCTTAATGGAAGTATTATAGTCACCAAATATAACTAACTGTTTCTGGACAGAGTGTGTTTTCAGTCTTCTGTAACTAGTAGCTCTCCTCTCAGAACTCTGTCGGTAGATTGGCGGAGAAGTTTCTGGTTCACTTAAGAACACGTTTTACTGAAATTTAGTGCCATGCACTAAGCCAGCGACTGTCACCAGTGCTGCTGTCTGTTCCTTAAATCTCATGCAGCAAATATGAACTACCTGATTGCTTTTTTAATTTTAATTTTAAATTAAATTAAATTTAAATTTAATTTGAACAATTCCTAGGTAGAGTTTCTGAAAGTTAACACAACTGTCAACTTCAAAGAAAAATATTTTTTTAAAAAAATACAAGTTTTTTAATCCACCCTGTCCATGGTTCACTGAGAGATGGATCTCTGTTCAGATGTCAGAGGAGATGCCTTTGTTCATGAACCCTGCCTGCCTCTGCACGAAACCAGGATCAGTAGTCAGCAGTCATTACCTTGCTAATGAAACGTAGCTGATGATACTGTACCACCCTGCTAAGGTGGCAGCAGTCCCCAGCGCACTAAACCTTTACGTCAAAAGTCAACGCACTCAGATTGAGCTCTTGCTTCCACTGCTGGCCTTTTATTTAATAAATCATAGTTTAATTTCCCCATAGTATATGAGTGATGAACTGTCTGTCTCTGTTCTGGAGTTCTTGGACAATAAATGTAACATAAATGTGGGGGGCTGCACCAGAAGCCAGGGAACCTTTTGGAAGTCATGATCCTGATTTCATGCAGATGTGTAGGTAATAAGGGCTCGGGGAAGTGAGATACAAATATAGACTTTATAAGCTGCTTTAATTCAACCCAGGCTATTTTTCCATGTGGAAGTGGCTCATGAAGCACGTCTTGGGGCTAGTGCAGCTGCCCGAAGTAGGCATCTCTGCTTCTCTGGATTTGCTGGCTGCTAGTAAAAACCTTTTGAAGCTCTGATTTCAGCTTTGCAAAGCAATTCTGAAAGGGCAGTGCTATAATTACTTTGATTTATTCTTTTCAAATTCTAGTGGAAAAAAAAAATCTGGACTGCATTCTTAGAGCTCTAAGTGGAGTGAGTGCATTTTTAGTGCACTAATAGGAATGCAGCTTCCCCCTGCCTGGGCTGGTAGTTTTTTCTTTTTCTCAATTTCCTTTGGTGCTAACAGCTACATTCAAGGAACGAGCATGTGCAAAAGCTGCCCTGTCTATAAATTCAAAACTTTTTCTATTGCTGTGTCCAGCACTTGATTGGGAAGATGCTCTTCAAAACAAAACACTTTTTTTTTTTTTCCACTCTCCTAAGTTGATGCTAAATCCTGAAATGGGAGAAACTTTCTGGACCCTTGTCAAAAGCAGAAATTTTCTCCTAGTCCCCAGCCTGCAGCATGGCTCCTTAGAAGCGCTAAACAAGTTATTCTTGCTTCTTTGCTGAAACAACCACTGATCCTGATAGTATCAGCGCTTCTGCTCATGTGAAACTCCTGCTAGGAACAATTTGGGGTGAGAGGAGGGAGGGGAGGGGAGGGAAGGTGGCTCTCCCTGAGCAGAGGCATTGCTTGTTGTAGAGCCTCTGCTCATCTGAGAGCCGCAATGCTCTGTGTGTCCTAGGCCTGCCTTCAGGATTAGCTGGTCTCCATGACCAAAGGGAAGCCTTCCTCTGCAAGCCAGAAAGCTTCCTCCTGGAGTTGCCTGGGCTTGGCTTAAAAGCTGGTGGCTTTATCAGTATGAGCTACCTGTCCTAACCTGTCTCAAAGGAGCGTTCAGCAGACTTTCCCAGGTAATTGTGCTGGGAGATATGGTCAGCTATACCATTTCCCAGCCAAGATCTTGGGAACATGTAGCTGCCAACTGCTGCCTTCTTCTTGTCCTGAAGTGTTGAGCTCTGAGTTTCACAGGGAACTCTGTCATCACCGCTGTGGGACCGCAGTTGACCAGTAAAGTCTGGAGAAGGTGAATGTGTGGCTGTTGGTGATTGTAGAGGTGTCTTCACCTCTGCAGCCCTGTGCCCAGGGGAAGGTACCCAGCACTTTCTGGTGCTAGTGCAGATATCTGTAGAAGCCTCTTGGATGAAATGGGAGTTAGTTTAAATCTAGAGGGGGCTGCTGCTCTCACCTTCTGAATATCTTTTGCCTGGTTACTTTGTGGTGAGCCTAAAGACTCTTTAGACTAAAACACATTAGCTTTCAGAGGACCAGCTCCTGCATTACCCCAGGGGTAACAGAGACCAGATCTGCCTATGTCTAGAGTCTCTTTAATGGTACAAAATTAGCAGCAACCTGCCTCTGAACAGCTCAAGACCCCCGATATTCTCAGTTTTATTTCTTTTTCTGGTTGTGTCCATTTTCTTTGGGTTTGGAAATCAGCAAACTGTTCCGCTGTGCTTCTGTTTCCTGTGGCAGTCCCCGCAGTGAGCTTTAGCACAGCGTTTTCCCCGAGGATCTGCTCTCATCTTTGGTTAGTGGTGGGTGTGCTCTTGGGGAGTTGGTCTGTGATCTGGCAGGCTTGGAGAGAGTGATATTTCTCAGTTTGTTCTTTCCTTTGGCTTCAGTTTCCCAGCAGCTGGGTAGAAAGCAGGGAATATCGTGGTTGGGGAAACCATCATAACAGCTTGACTGCTCACCTGTGAGGACAAGCCTTGTATTGTTCAGTGTCGCTGAGGCACAGCAGTACCTGTCAGCTTCGAAAACATCCTACAAAGAGAAATTTGCTGTCAGAATCCGTGATGCTAACTGGGTTTTAAGACCCGCCAGCCGGAGAGGTAGCTCTGTGCCTGCGGTTGAGGTGATCGGCACATGCAGCAAGAAGGGGTTCAGCCCTCTCGGCTGAAAGGCGAAGGGTGACCAGGATGGGCCCTATCTAAATGGCGTTAGAATCTCTGCCTTAGCGTATAGGAGGCACAAACATGCAGGTGTGCGAGCTGTACGTCGACTGCTCGCTAGTCATTGTGCGTAAGCGTGTAATTTTCCCCCCAGATAGATGAGAGGGTGCTCTGCATTGTATTTCCATTGCAGGGCTGGCAGTACTCCTCAGCAGCTCCTAGAGAATAGTTGAAGGACTTCCAGTTCATAGCCTGCCTTCTCCTGCAGTAACTGGTTCATGTGTTTGTACCCTTGGATGTCTTTGGTTTAGGAGACAGGTATGTTTTTTGGAGCAGGCTGCAGAGATGTTCATATTATCTTTTTGTGTGTGCTCTACAAATACATCCTTTCCTTTTCTGGCAAAAGCCTTAATGTGCATACTATTAGCCTGTTCCTGGGAGGGCCCCTGGGACTTTTCCAGCTGCAGGTATCCTGCTGACTAGCAGGAAGGATTGTGTAGTTAAAACATGACAGCAGCGGTTGTTTCCTCAGGGGAAGAAGTCAAACCAGCCCTGTAGCTGGAAGCACTTAAAACGGCCAGCTCTGAAGACATGAGCAATCCGGGCAGATCAGGAGCTGATGATAAATATGACATGAGAAGTTTGAGTTTTGCAGCCTGTTCTTATGAAAAAGATCTTCCTCTTTGGCAGAAAAGGTTCTCTTCCGTATCCTAGTGATGTTGCCAAGCTCTGTTTTCTCATTATAAAGAGAAAACACAATGAAAATAGGTCAGTCTGGTTCTGCAATCCTTGCCCTTTTTCAGGGCTGTGCTGTTTGTGTTGCTGATGCACAAATGGGTGTACTGGATATTTTTTTAAAAAATCTCATTTCCTTGTTTGTTTTGCAATGCCTGCTACACTCATTGCAAACATCCTACCACAGTCTTTTAAGCTGATGGTGGACATGACACTGCAATGATTGTATATTCTGTCTGCATGTGGAAGTTTGAATAGTTGGTTCACAAAATGAAATCCAACTGAAACGGGCAGCTCGGCGCATGGCTGTTTTCACTAAAGCTTGCCTGAGACAGAGGCACTCAGATATTCCTTTGGTTATTTAATAGCTTCTGTCTATTCAGGGCCTTTGAAAGGTGCTCTTGCTGCTTTTGGCTGGGGACTGTGGTGATTAATACGAATTCTTTGTGCAGAGAGATTTCTTCTGTGTAAAGAAATCAGAGGCGAGTGCTGTTTTTTGCTAGGCTGAAGCTGTAAAGCCAAAGCCTGCTTTGATCCAGGCAGACACCAGTCCCCAAGGGAACACTGTAGTGTGCAAAGTTCACAGCCTGGAGAGCTAAATTCTATAGATTTCACCGAGCAGACAAACCCTGTCTTTAATAAGAGTTCTGGCCTTTGTGCCTCTGTGCGTAGCTGTTGTGTAAGCCGCCAGCTTTGTTTGAAGCCTGGTTGGAGTCATGAGCACGGTGCTGTAACCAGTAAGTTCAGCAGCTGAAGGCAGACCTCTGCAGGTGCTGGAGTGGGATATGGGCAGCAGGGTTTAAGCTGCACGGTAAGGTGTTTGTTTCCTCCTGGCCTGGAGTGGAAACTCAGTCCTGGGAGGAGGCAGGAGGGGAGGACAAGACTAGCAGGGTCTGCAATGCACCAACTTAGCTCCCAGTTAACTTCTAAACTCTGTGTGGGAGCCTCTCTGGGCTGGATCTCGCTGAACTCTGACTGACACCCAGGGCTATGGCCTTCATATATTTTGGTTGTTTCTTTTATCAATAAAAATCACTTTGAGTTGAGATGCTTGTTCAGCTTCCCTCTTCCCCAAAAGCTGACCTGTGAGATCCTGGCCCAAATGAAAGGGGAGTGTGCAGCGGGGGGAGAGAGGGGGGCCAGCGTGCTTGATCCACATCAACTCCTGGCCCCTTTGAACACCAACAGAATATGACTGGCTCCCTCCTCATCACCTGTAAGAGGACTTGGAGCCTGCCAAGCAGTCACAGCCTGCAGCAGTGGCAGAATTTGTTCCTGAGTACCTTCTGAAGCTCTCATGTAACTCTGCCTTCAGTAACTCTGCCTTGTCCTCAGTTCACTGCAAATTGCCATGCAATGTGCGTAGCTGTTACTGAAGAAAGAGGATTCTTATTTTGTCCACAGGCTCTTCAAAGCGCAGACTGTCTCTCAGCTGTTACTAGTCAAAAACAGTACCTTGGGGAAATGTTGCTACGTGCATGCTGCTTTTCTCCGAGGAATGGGGTCTGAACGGTCCTCTGCATAACTCTGAGGCAAGCTGGCTAGGATCCTTGCTTGGTGCTTCTTGGTCAAGGGTCCCAGCATGCTTGGGGTAACAGGAACTGTCTTTTGACTGTCTGAGGCAGCCCCAGTGCCAGGCGGAGCTGAGCGTGAGGAACCCAGCAGCGAAGAAGTCTGCACGAGTTGGGACTGGCACCCTGCTGAGAACTTCCCCAGGTGCTGATCAGGGATGAGCGAGAGGGGGAGACACCCCCGTACATTTGTGTTGCATCTCCAGTGAGCATGTAGCAACAGAAGTTTAACTCTGCTTAGCCAGAGGTTCCTGAACACTAGCATGGCACTGGTGGCTTGGGAGCTACTTAAGGTCTACAGATGCCCGGTAGCAAGTCTGGACTGTGTACAGGGAGAAGCCTGCATGAGCCACAGGCTGAGTTTCTCTGTGCAGGCAGCAAGTGCTTCTCAGCTGATGGTGGAGGAGTGAGTCTGGGGAATAATTTTAGTTTGTTTTCTGTTCTCTCAAAAATCACTGTGATGTAGGCACAGGCCTTCTCATTTGCTGGTTCTCTGATACACAGCTGGTTTTGGGGGGTGGAAGGGTTTGACATGGGGGAGGAAGGAGTCAGCGCAGAGTGTAAGCTTTGCTTTCTGGGAGTAAAGGTGTGTCAGAGCTTACAGGAGGAGACAGGCTGCACAAGTCCTGAGGACAGAGCTCGGGGCTGCTCCTGCAGTCAGCAGCATGGTACCTCACATTGCTGGTGATTCTTGTGCTGTCAGGGGTACCTGAGCAAAGAAACACGTTTAAAAAAAAGTGACTGGGGATTTCTGTTTGGTCCTGACCTAATAGGGCAGACCCCATTTCCCCATCGTCCTGAGCTGCCAGCAATTGCAAGGTGGTTTTGTTAGACCTCGTGTCTGGATGGAGACCTGGCCTGGTGCAGAAATAGCAGCCCAAACATCCAGATTTCAGCCTGTATGGGGGGAGAGGTACTGCGTTGCTTCTCTGCTATCCTTTATTCTTGATACATGCTCTCTTCTTCTGTAACACATCTCCACAGCTCTACAGAGCTTCTCCGCTATTGTTTGCTGTAAGCCCACAGCAGCATAGGCAGGGAATGGAAGACTTATGAATACAGCAGATGCCAACCAAAAGGGCTGGGGATGGGTAGAGACCACTTAGATGCTAATGTGCAGGTTACTTGCTTTGTAACAGCTTGCCAAGTTGTCCTCCCGTGCAGCACGAGGAGTGTGTACTTGTGCAGTGGATCCTGTGCATCACCTCAGAAAGATGATCAACCTCTGTGACAATCTGGGGTCACCAGCACCTCCACGGAATTCAGCAGGCTCTTGGCCCACTGGTGCTCGGCAGCCTTGGCACTGGCTGCTGTCTGGAGGTCTCCAGCGTTGTCTGGGTGTTCAGATCCAAGTCTGACATGCGTTTTGGCAATGGGGGCTAGGCAGTCACACAGTCCGAGGCATAAAGTTTACTTGGGGAAGCCTCCTTGATATTTTTGTCATACTCTTCAGATCAGAAAATCTATGTACCTGGTTTATTTCTTTTCTCAGGGGCGGTGAGAGCAGCAAGTCTATGCGAGTGTTGTTCTACCCTATCCTCCTTGGAACAGTGTTACTTGTTTTCCTGTTGTAGGCTGGTTTGGGCTTCTGGTGCTCTACGTGCAGGTCCTCTGGCTTTCCTGGCACTCATCATCAGTGTGTTTACACCCCTTTCCCAGTGCTGCTGTGGTGCATGTCATCCAGGCAGACTGACCTCCACTCTCTCCTCTGCACTTTATTTCCAGTAGGTTCCTGACTTGCTGTCACCTTAGATAAGTCACTCTTCCATCCCCTGCTTTCCCAGCTGTAGGGGGAGAATTGTGCCTCTCTGCAGAGCTGGGAAGCTTTGAGAGTGCCACAAAAGGAACTAGATACAGGCTTGCTCTATTCAATGAGCTTGACAACTCAGTAAATAAAACTTCACTCAATTGCTCGCTCTGTAATTCACACATAAAAGACCTGTCATTCTGATCTCTCCCACACCATGCTTTAAATGCAAAGGAGGGAGTGAGGCCTTCTAGTAAAGCAGCACAATTTCAGCGCAGTACAGAATCATCTTTGAGGGTAAGGTATTTTCATAAATAACATAATGCACCTGCCTTGTCAGGAAGAGCAGAGTGCATGTGGTGAACCTGGCCTTCGCCACTGCCTTCCAGAATTTAACGTGGATCTTGTGGCACTTGATAAGTGTCCTGGATCCTCAGAGGGTGCAGAAACTACACTAGCTTCCCAGAGAAAGGCAGCAGTTCGTGCCAGTGGGGAGTCTGGTGATTCCTCCTTGGGTTTGAGAGGAATTAATAAATATTCATCATCTTCTGGTATCCACGTTCTTATACCTTCAGCTGCAAAATGCACCCTAATTATTGTACTTTAAGGGTCTGTGTTACGGTACTGGCTGGCCTGAGCCCTGGAGGGCAGCCTGCTGTCTCTGGGGGCTCTTGCACTCTGGCAGCAGGTAGCTGCCAGAGCTATAGCTCTTGAGTGTAAAGTTTCTGCAGCATTGCTTAAAGCTGAGTTTTAAGGTTCAGGCATGTCCTCTCTAATCACCTCTGCTATCCTCCGGCCCAGTCTTCGCATCTTGGGTGTGATGCTCGGTTCTGCAGCTCTTGGGTGACTCTGCACCTTGGGCTTTTCCCACCATTATTGCTTCACACCCTCTGGAAGTGAGCTGCCCAGCCCCCTTGCTCCTTGCTTACAGAAACCAGAAGGCATTACATCGGATGTAGAAAACCTATGTATTGCCATCCCCTTCTGGTGTGCTGCGCTCCTCCACAGAGCGTAGTTAGGTTGAAGGATCTTGGAGCTTTCCAACCTTTGCTTATGTACCTGGTGATTTTTAAGCTGCATCTGTGTTTCAGAACAGCTGAATGTCCTCAGAAGTACAGAATCCTGTTTTTCAAGCAAGGACTCTCTCTTCTTTGCCTCTGTGTACACTCTGTTAACTGCTCTGCTTGACAAGGCTCTGTACTGAATCTGCCACATCAAATGCCTCGATCTCCTCTGGTGTTGCCTCCTTCACAGGACTGGCAGTACTACTGCCCATGTTATTCTTTGAGAAATGGAATCAGCAAAATCTGAGGAACTGGTTGTCAGGAGATCCTGTGTGATATCCCAAGCTGAATTAAGGAAAAACTCAGCCTAGAGTTCCTGGTGCTAATGTGACACCTGTCCCTGGAGCCTGTCCCCGGGCTGTCTGGTCGATCAAGAACAGTGGCAATCAAGTTTGAACAGTCAACAAGGCTTCGAGCTTGTAGTTGTTCAGTGCGCAGTGGCTGGAGGCCAGCGCTCTCGCAGTCTCACCGTGGGAAGCTCTGCTTAGGAAGTGATGGTTAGTGTGCGTAGAGATAACATTCCATTACTGTGACTGGCTGTTAAAGTCTTTCTTGTAGAGATGGAGCTAGACCTGTCTTGTCACTGTGCTGGGGGATGTTGTTTCTGTGGTATAAGCCTCTTGGGCAAGGGATCTCTCTCTTTCTGGTTTGTCAACATGCTCTGAACACATGGTTGGTAGCTCGACAGCAAAGGCTTTGGTGGTAAAAACAGCTTCAGATGTTCCCACCGTGCTTTGCAGTTCGCTGCCTCCTCTCCTGCGCCAGAATTGGCATAGGGAGAGGCTGTGCACATCCAGCTCAGAAATCACCCTCCGGAAAGGAGTGAAAACTTCTTGATCCTGTTTTTTCACTGAAGCCCACTGTAAGTCACACCATCCGTAGTGATGGTCAGTGGGCAGTGAAATGTCTCTTGGGGCAGTCAGTGCTGGGTGGGCTCTGGGTGCAGAAGATGGTGGATGGTGGCTATGGTTCCATTCCAGAGATGTTCATCCCAGCCTGGCAGTGCTGGTGTTTCAGTGCTGGGCCTCGAGACAGTGGAAGAATTGTGACTCTTCTCTAGGTGGCCGGCGCTGAGGACTGATTGGTGTGTGTCTGGTGGGGTTGGTAGCCCTGCAACACTTCTGGGAAAGCACATGAGGAACAGAGGATTGAATTGGAATGGCTCTTGCTTACCAGGATGATGGCGAGCCAAGCAGCTTTCTCACTGCAGAGCTGTCCTGCAGAGGCACAGGAGAGCTTTCAGCGCCATGCTGGGTTGTGTGTTGCCACTGTTAGATCATTGCTCGTTCTTCCTCGGTTTCCTGCAGAAAATAAGACTGTGTGCTGGGCTGAAAGCCAGCATTGCCTAGGCCCTGGATCTAGTGAGCTAGCCTTTGCCAGGCTGCCGCACCCCACTGTACTCCTCTGACACCCAGTGTCTCCAGGCAGGTCAGTATGGATCCAATCAGACCTTGCCTGTCTGCGCTGCTTTCCCTTCCCTGTGCTCACCTTCTTGCTTTGACCTTTCCCTTCCCTTTTTGTATCCCCATTGAATGGCTGCCAGCCCCTGCCAGCTCTGCCTCTTAGAGCTGCCACTTGTGATTCCTGAAAGGTGGACAGGCGTGAATGAATGAGAGCCTAGCAGAGAGCAATCATTTGTTACAGCAAGTTTTCTTTTTCCCCCCTTTCTTCAGATACAGCACAAAGAATCCCTCTCTGCAATCAGAGACGGTTCATTACAAGAGAGGGGTAAGCCAGCAATTCTCCCTGCCTTCCTTCAAGATTGATTTCTCAGACTGGAAGGATGATGAGGTAAGTCTCTTCTCAGTGTCCCCTTCTTTCCACAACCCTGTTGTCCCAGAAGCACTGGACTCCATTTAGTACCATGAAGTTATGGCTGGAAGACACCCTCTCCCAGCTGCTGTGGCATGTTTTGTGGGTAGGAGATGAATGGGGCCCTGGGAGGAGCAGGTATGAACACTGTATGGGAACTTGGCAGGTAAATCAGGCAAACAGGGAAGAAACCCAAGGAAGTGATTTTTGATATCGCTGATCAGCTGGCATCCCAACATCTGGTGCAGGAGGGAGACTGCAGAGATTGGCACTGGAGCTCTTCCTGGAGGAACCTGCCACTCCTCCAGAGCTTGTGGGAGCAAATGTCTGTTTTGGTGGTTTTTTGTTTTTGTTTTTTTGGCTGGTCCTCTAGAACATCAGTCTCCAAAGTGGGGTGCATGCAAGACAATTCACTGGTGTGGGGGAAGAACTTCAACAGTGCATGTATATATCTTATAAATAATAAGTATACATATATTGGGAGTATGTGCTCAAAACTTTTTACTGATAGGTTGAATAGTCAAAATAGTTTGGAGACCACTGCTCTGGAAGAGTCCTGTTCTGTTTAAGTGCCACATCCTGCATTATTAACTGTAGCAGCACAGTGTTATGGGGGGATACTCTCCCTTCTGGGGCAGATATTCAGCATTAATGCAACAGTGTGAAAGGGAATGCCTTCCTCCTTTTAGTTTAACCCATAACTGCAAACTACGAGGGCTTGGTTTTAATTAAGCTCTGTGGCTTCTACTACATAGCAAGATCTGTGGAGTCCTATTAATTTTGGTATCTTTGCAAAATTCCGACCCAGGCAGTAACTCTCTGCTTCTTGAGCCTCTGAGCTTTGGCCCAAGGGCTTCCCCTGCATGTGACGCAGGGCAGGGAGGCCTTGGTCTTTCCCCTGCTCTCTGCAGAATTGCCGTAAGAGATTTCTGATACAGAGGAGTCAGTCTGTAGCTACTGCTAATATATTTGTTCCTGTGGACCCCTCTCCCAGGTCAACACTGATACAGTGTTCATTCCCTGACCCTATGTAAGACTACAGTGAATGTGAACCCTGGTAGATAACTCTACCTATTTAAAAAAAAAAGGAAAGAAAAGGAAAAAGAAACAAAAAAAAAAAAGGAAAAAGTAATCTTTCATGTATTTTAAAAAGATTGAATAGCTATTGTCTTGAAGTTACAGTTACAACTATAATCAGTCCCGTGCCTTACAAATGCCATGGCGGTTACCAAGACCCTGCAGAGTCTGGTCTCCTGATGTCTTGGCTTCTCTGCCAATATATGATTTCACAAGTTCAGCCTACAAAAGCCTGGAAGAGCTACTTTTCAATCCCTTCTGACATCTGAGAGAGCTGGAAAGTAGGAGCTCAGATCTCTTTCTTCTTAAAGAATTGAGAAGCTTAATTTTCACTTTTGTTCCTGCCGGCAAGGAACAAAACTCTAGTACTGAAGTCATGTCCCTTTGACAGCTTAAAGGGAGAGATGCTGCAGAAAAGTAAGTTTCTGGCTCCCTTGTCTAGAGGGATTCTATTGCATCCTCTGTCTCCGCTTTTTCATTGGTGTCACGGGGAGCTCTCGTGGAGAAAATGTGGAACAAGCACTGTGATTCGGAAGAGTTTCTTTTTCCGTTTCAGCTCTGTGTACATATCAGTCCTTGTCTTCTCAAGTCCAGTAAGGCACATACAGCTAAATCTTCTTAACTGGCCACTGAAATGCAGCACTCTAATCTGAGACAGCTGGCAGAGTGTTATCACTCAGCTGTGTACAATTGCATACTTCAGATTGCTTTCCAGCTTTACTGGTGTTGTCCAAAAAACCCAGATTTACTTCATATTTTTGCTCAGTGTAATACTCTCATATGATGTAGTTCTTGGCTGGCCAACAGAAGGGAAAATAATGTTATGTTGGATTGTTATGTGGAAAGCTTTATAAAAGTTTACTTTGTCTTTGTAATATACTGGTTTGCTTGCAAGTTATAGCGTATGGCTTGTGTTGAGACAGTTATATTCAGGTCCCTAAAAATGAATGTGAAATGGACCCTTAAAGAGGCCTTTTGTTTGAGAATGCAAAAGTTTATATCGTAAAGCAACCACAATTCTATGATGTGACTTTCCCTTCAAATGGACAAACAGTAACTGTTGTCGTACAGTAATAAATCAGAGCAGGAAGCAAAGTAAAACCATAAGCTTCTTTCAGCAATTTTAATCAATTGTCCTCAATGAATTTTCCCTCTGTGGCATGCCATAATGGTTCAAAAATGCAAGCTGGAAAATAGTGGTTCAATGAGTCTCTTCTATAACAAATACTGAGAGGTTAAATGAGATTTTTGTGTTTGCTCTGTTACTCTGCTGTTTTGGAAAGAGAATGGATTCTGGTAGTTTAAAGGAGGAATAAAATGTAAAACCATCATA
This sequence comes from Morus bassanus, assembly GCA_031468815.1. Classification (NCBI taxonomy): domain Eukaryota; kingdom Metazoa; phylum Chordata; class Aves; order Suliformes; family Sulidae; genus Morus; species Morus bassanus. The sequence goes on from CM062572.1 coordinate 50,033,889, forward strand.
CGGAGGATGAAAATCAATATCCCTCAGGTTTGAAGACTAGCTAGGTCAAATCATAAGGTCTTCCAGCACATGCTTTCTATTTGGAATCAGTATTCACATTTGAATGGATGTGCATGTGGGTGCAAAGCTTTGTTACTCAGCTAAGAGCTGCTTCTAGAAAGCACCACAGAAGCTGAGTGGCCCCAAATGCATGCAACCTGCACGAGGAGTGTGCAGCTATGGACAGAGGAGCAGCAGACTTGCAATTCCTTCTCCCCCCCCGCCCCTTCTGTGGAAGCATGGTGAGCTGTTGCAGTCCGAAGCACGTGCTTGCAACTCTTGGCAGAGTCGCAGCCGTGTGACTAATGGGCTATGGCACACTTGGCTGGTTGCTGCCAGGGTATATCGTCTCCCGGTGTACAGTTATCATTCATTCCAGGATGAACATTTAGCTTGTAATTCGTTTGAGGAGGAACCATTTTCAGCTATGTTAAGGCTCATGGTGAGGGTCTCCTCCCCTCCGGTCTGGGTGTTTTGGGTTGCCATTTGTGCCAATGCCAATGGCTATCTTTTGAGGGACTGGCTGGAGAAGATCATGCTGCAAATGATGTTGGGGCTGTGGGAAAGTGAGAGAAGCCCCAAAGCACTAACTGAACTGTGCTGTGGCACTTCAAACTGGGTCTCAGTTTTCACTGGAAAACTGAAAACAGACTACCTGGAGCCCCATGGTGAAATGACATCTTTTTCTTTCTTGGCAAGAGATGACACAAAAAAACCCCAAGTCAGTAATTAACAAAAAACACCAGAAATCCAGTCTTTGAGCCACTTCCGTTCCTGGCATAGGACAGTGTTTGTAAGGTTGCATTTTTCTTGTGTTTGTAAGATGACGTGGAGCTTTTGAAGTGCTTTAATGAAGTGCAGGGCAAAGGAAGAAATTGAGTCTGTTTTCCTTGCACTCAAGTGAGACCTTAAATTTTCAGTCTCACCGATTAGAAGGTCAAGGACCTGAATTTCATAACATGCCAAGTGCTGGAAATCAGTCTGGTGTTTCCTTAAAGTGTGTTGTGTGAGCTTGAAGTTTTACAGATTTTTCTCTATGCCTTCAAGAACTTCATGCAAGAGTCAGGGTTTCTTTTGTGGTGTAGGGAGCATAATGCATACTGCTGTGCTATAACCAGCATATCCTACCATATGCAAGCAAAACTATGGCACTAGATACAGTTTGAGAAACTTGTCCTACTATAAATCACTCAAGAGACTTTTAGGATATATGTATTAGTGATAATTAAATACCATATAAAATTCAAATGGAGATCCTTTGCTTTGCTAACCATGGCTGGTGTTTAGTGCCATGTCATTGTATATATGTTGCAGTTATTCTGGTCGACTCCCTTTGAAAGTTGGTGCCTGAATTTTAAATCTTCCTGCTCTGTCATGTCTTTTTGAGACCAGGCACTGGGGGCCTGCCGGAAGGGGCCTTCATTCCTCTGATGTTAACACTATCTCAGGCGTTGTCTTCAGGCAAGTCTGGTGTGAATTGTCTAACCTCATCTCCATTTCTTTCCCTCAGCTCAACTTTGACTTGGATCGTGGCATTTTCCCTGTGGTCATCCGAGCGGTGGTGGATGAAGGGGATGGTAAGCACGGTGGTGTGTTCCATTGGTTGTCTACTAGTTCTCTTTGAGGTTATGTGACTCCTTCAGGGCAGGCCTCCTTCTGCAATGATGAAAACATTTTACTTGTAGCAAAGGCTTGGGGAGCCTTCCCAGAATGAAAATATTTCAGGAATTCACCTTAATTTCCCTGTATTAAAAGGGCCCAGCTAACCACGGGTTCTTCCATAAAAACATGCTTTTTAAAAATAGCCTCTATTTTTTACAGGAAAAATGGCCAGGTATTTAGTGTTGCAGTAGTGTTTAGGAGAGCTCCTGGTCCTGCCACCAATGCCAGGCACAAATTGGAGCAAATTACTTCCCTTCTCTTTGGGTTTTGCATTTGCAGTTTGTAAGGCAAGGAGGGAGTTGGTCTTTTCCCCCTCTTTGAGGGGTAAGTTGTCTTCATAAAAGCTGTAGCTAACTGTAGGATGTGTCTTCCCTAGGAATGGTCAGAGAAAAAGAAATGGCTTTAAAATGCTCAGGCTGCTGTTCAACCAAATACAGCTTCATTCAGCAGTTTAAATTCTCCTGTTTTTTCTGGAGGGTGCTGAATGGTTACAATAAAAGACCATAACCTTTGATGAGAAATAATGTTGTTGATTATTTTTAAAGCACGTTGCCATTTTGGAGAGGGAAGTCTCACCTTGCATAGTATTTTCCTTAGGGTGTGTGTGCTTTTGGGCTCCATGTGTTTGCACTCATTCTGAGCATCAGCAATGAAAAAGGCACAAGGAAATCACATTTTCTCTAAAATTGGGGGCTGTTGTGGTCAGCAGGGCCAGCATTACGCTTCTGCATTTTGTAACGTTTTGTACAAAATTTAAGAATAATTAGAAAGGAAAAAATCCATTGTTGATTGCATTGTTTAGTGCAGTCACTCGCTCAGTTTCTTATGTTGTAGATGTGAAAGTGCCCAGAAACTCATTGCTTTATTTTACAGTCCTCCAAGCAGAGTGAAATAGATCTGGATGAACCAATTTGAAGTGTGACTAACAAAGCACAGTGCAACATAAAGGAAATTACTTCTAAAGTGCATCTATTTTTAGTGATTTTGGGCACTGTTAGTAGAATTGACATATATGTATATTTCTTGACCATAAATATAAAACACCTTCCTCTGTTTATGGAGCTTTTGGCAAGGTATTTGTACTTTCTGATGTCGGGCATGCCTAGAAGGACCAAAAATAGAACAAGAGGCAGCATGGGAAGCATACATTTATGCACGTACCGTGCCCAGTCTTAGCCAATAGTGTACTGTCATCTATTTTAATAACCTGGAAAGGCAATTGCTTTTAAATCCTCTCCTGGAAAGAATATCAGTGCAAAAATATGTGACACTTGAGCGAGATTTGAGGAAACTGTTGTGTATTTTGGTTCTTTTTTAACTGATGGGACTGGAAGGAGCTGGCCTTGTGTGTTTGGAGCACCTGGAAAATTACAGTTGGCCTGTAACTGCTTGTGTTAAATAAAATTGAATGGCAAATTAAAATAGCAGTCAGCGAGATGTTGGTTTGGATTGAATTCTGCCAGGAGATGTTTGCGTGCCTTGAAGAATGTGCGCTTGCAATGTTAGCCCTCTCCCATTCCTGCCAGCGGGATTGCTCTCAGAGAAAGGTACAGAAACCCTTCGGGGAGGGAGGGTGCCACACAGAACGGGTCGCACAGCTCCAGCCACACATGCTGCTTGAATGCCATAGAGGATACAAAGGTAAGCAATGCCTGGTATCTCTTGGCTATTCAAACTGCAGGGAGGGACCTGAATTTCATTTACTGAGTGAGCTAGAACAGCCTTGCTCTTGGCTGACAGTGGGTGGAACAAGCAGATAAATTCCCAGTTTTAGCCCTCTTTTCTGCATGCCATTATGTTCCTGACTGCACCCAAATTGTCATGACCAATCTCAGTTGCCCAGCAAATCCGCAGGCATGGACTCTCTTCTCCCACATACTGCTGTTTCCAAACATGATCTTTGTGCCGTAGTGTGGTGAATGGTTCCTCTTGTTGTCTCTGCTCTTGTGGGGGCCCAAAGGAAGCTGTTGAGCGCCTCTCCCATTTAGACAGCACAGGAGTTGCTTCCTTCACCTGTTAACTTTCTGGCACAGAGCTGACAGTAGTGTCTGCCAGTTCTTCTGCATGTGCTGAGTACAGCCCAGGTACTCGTCGGTCCAGGCAGGGCGAGGTGGTTACATGTCTTCCCTTCCCTCGGTGACTCTTCCATGACCTCTGTCTCCCATTTCCATATGATGAGTCTGAACATAACTAAGCAAAAGGGTCCAACTAGTTGGAGCTGAACAGAACCTTAGAGTCTTGAGCTGGGCAGACCAGGGTTGTATGTCATCTTCCTCTATTCTGTATGCTATATTTGCTGAGGGAGCCATGAATGCAGTACAGAAACTTCTGACAGCTCCTTCTCAATGCTATTGGGTTAAGAGGGAAGCCTTGGCTTTGGAAGAGGGAAGACATGATGTTTGTCTTTGGAGAAAAAATCAGAGAACTGCACAGAGATGTTTCAGTGTCCAAAACTGGTATGAGAAATAAATGTTTTATAAGCATGTCGGATTAGAATGAAATAAAGTGAGAAGTACCAGGGCTGGAAGTGCTGCCAACTGCTGTTAAATCAGATGGATTTATTAATCTCTGTGATAAATTCAGGTAATTAAAAACAGGAATTTGGGGGGAGAGCAGAATCCCACTGAGCTCTTTGTTTTACTTTCCCTTTCCAACCTCTGAAAATGAAGTGGGATGGTTTGGATCACCCAAGATAATAAAGGCATGTCTGTGTAGGGCCCACCACAGAGCCCAGCAGGGTTTTGTTCTTGGTCTACAGGAGTGTGAGACGAACCAACCTGACGACAAGATAAGAAAAGTTTTACATTGCAAGAGGAGATGAAAATATAACAGGTGGTGGTTTAGAAACTGTAAAAGGACTAAAATTCAACTCGTGGTAGTTTCATGCTTTTGCTGTTTTCAAGGTTTAACCAGGACTGCTCTTTCTCTTTTTGCAGTGGTGGTCGAGGTGACGGGTCATGCCCATGTTCTTCTGGCTGCATTTGAAAAGGTAAACGAGTTCTTTTTTTCCCCTCTGTCCCTGTCCTTGTACCTGTAAACATTTCCATGGCTCATTAGTTTGTATTTATATAACACTTAGCACAGTGGAGTCCTGGCCTGTGACTGGGGTTCCTGAGTGCTATTGTAGTACAAATAATTGCTTGCAGCGGCTCCCGTGCAGCTTGTAATTATCATTTGTACCTGAGCTGGTCACTCAGCTAATTGTAGCTGGTGTTTCCTGTGTGTGGGGAGAGGGTGTGCCTCAGTCCTGTGATGTTTGAGGGTGGAAGGTGTTGACCATGGCTGCTACCATGCAGTTTTCCAGGGCCTTGTGATCTCTTTGCAGAACTCAATCTGCTGTGTCCAGACCCTGTTGCACCATTGTTTGGCCTTAGTTTACATGTAGCACCAAGCCCTTTTAAAGAATTAGGATACATCCTGCATAAAGACTTTGAGCTCCACTACTTTTTGGTGGCACATTTGATGTAGCTGACCACAGCCTACATGGTAAGACTAAGCCAAGCTTGTATGCACAAGCCTTCATAACAAAATCTCTTCCCATGATAACTGGACACTGAAAACAGACGCATGATCCATGACTGCACCATGTTGTGTCTAGTTCTGGTAATACTGCAGACACATCCTGGGCAAGTGATACTTGTAGTGACATGATAAGATGAGGCAAGAGATGCTGGAGCAGAGCCGGGCATGTAGAGGGAAGCAGCATCAATGTTGTGCTCTTAGAAATTCCCCACTTCTAGGCTGGCACGTGGACTGACTTCTGTTTCTCAGTCTGCTTGGTTCCTGCTGTATCCCTGAGCAAGTTGACAGGTCTTATTCTGTTCCTCCTAGGTGGATAATGTGGATGGTGACAGGCTGAGTCAGAGGGCATGGGAAGCACAGTCAGTCCTAAGGAAGCCTTGTGGCTGGAAGATGCTCTAAGTGTTCTAGGTTGCTTTTTTGTTGGACTTAATATGTGAAGAAAATGAGTTTTCCTGTGTTAGAAAGGCTGCTTTGAGCACTGGCTCTGTAGGTAGTTCTATTCCTGGCAATTAGAGATCTGTCAGAAATGAGATGGGCAGCTGCAGCACCCCTGGGACTAGGGCAGGGATGTTATTCTTCTAGTTTCCTCCTCCAGCTGATCTGGAAAAACAAAACACACTGGAATCCCTCAGTTGTTGTTCAGCAGCACCTGGGAGAGGACAGTGTGGTCAGTGGGTCCTTGGGGAAGGCTGTAGTGTTTGGGGTTCTGCTGTAGATGGAAACCCCCTAGCCTTGCAAAATGATTGATGAACCATTTCTGAGGAGAGAAAAATAGATGAGACCGCCAGCTTCCTGCGTGTTACAGCCTGATTTTGAAGTATTCCACGCATGTTTGCCTTTCTCATCTGTGAGACTCACCTGTGCTCCCCTGGCTATTTGGTTGTAGCTAGGTTCGGATTAGGCTTTGGATCTGATGATGCTAGTATGATTTTTGCTTACAAAGGATTGTGTCTAGTTGCTGTTTTCCAAGTACCCAAACATAATGCTGTTCCAGTAAGCCCAGGCTCTGTGGTCAGGGAGCAGAGCTCTCGCTTGGACCTGGATTTGTCCCAGCTTCCCATTCTAGCATCCCATGGCCGGCACTTGATAATAGCACCTTATAGGAAGTAGGAAAATGAACATGTGTGGGGAATGTATTATCATGAGGGCAGAAGTGAAGCTCTGGAAATTTCTGTCTCATGAGATTGGAAAGTGGCGTGAACTGCTCCAGCTTTGGAAGGAGGATTTCAAGGATTATAGGTAAATTCCATGTACTGTGCAGAACCTCTGAGCTCCCTGGGTGCACAAAGGTGGTGGCAAAATCCCCCTTACTGTTCAGGGAGCTGAATGAGGTATGCAGCAAACCTGGGAACCAACTAAAGCTGGTCAGGCCATTCCATCAGTGCTGGATTATGTCCCATGTCCAGGTCTGAGCTCAAGGATTGAAAGTGCTTCCCTTCTTTTTCTAGTCTGTGTGTGCTGTGAGAGGGACATGCTGTCTGTTGGGGCCACCCTCCCTTTAGGTAACAGACACCAACTCTGATCATGAGTCTGTTTTACTCTTAATTTGTACACTTCAGCTATTTAATACATTTCTTTTTTTTCCTGCTAGCACGTTGATGGCAGTTTTTCTGTGAAGCCGTTAAAACAGAAGCAGATTGTAAGTACCTGTTTCCCGACTACTGCTTGATTAAACACATTTGCTGGTGTCCCACAGGTGCCTGACTGTACCCAGTGGGAAGCTTCAATGTTAGTTCACGGAGAGCCTGAGATTTCACCTTGTTAGCTCAGATATCACAAGCAAAGGGAGGTCGCTGCTGGCAACCCTTAACGTTGCTAGCCAGATGTGTGTTGGGAGAACAAATATGGCAGCATGGGACTGGTAGAACAACGGTGCAGGTCTCTGTGCTCCTCTGGGATGCAGGCACTATGTGTAGATCCAGACTTCCCTATATGTTCCTGCCTTGCTGGCATCTGATGTTTGAATACAAAACTGGCAGAGCCCCTAGACATACCACAGTTCTGATGCTTCCGTGTCTGTATTGGGTGCAAGTAAATTAGGTTTGCATAAGTGAGCTTAATTGCTGTATGTGTTAAGTAGCATGAAGCACATCTGTTCATTGACGCTGCCTGACCTCCTTAGGTTCTGTGTTTTGTGGTGTGGAAGGATGGATATCTTTGCAGGCTCCCCATGTTCTACCTGGAGGCTGAAAACTATTAGCTTTCCACATGCATTTGTGTTAAGATATTAGGGGATCATATTCTCCAGGCACAAGCTTCCTTGTTGTGCCCATGGTATCTTTGGAGCAGTCATGGGGACTGACACCTTTTGGCTCATCTTGCCTGTCCCCTGGGACTTGAGCAGTCACAGAAATGGTCTTGCTTTGAAGCTGTTGTTTATGTGCCAGACTCCACACATTAAAAGGGGAAGGGAAGAAGGGAGACCAGCAAACAGGGAAACATTGAGGATCTGTAGCCCTTTTTTAGCCCATCCTGGTGTGGTGTGATGCACAGAAGCTGTGCACTGCCTTATCAAGATTGAAATTGCATCCAATCTTGCATAGAGAGAAATATATAAGCAACTGCAAACTGCTAAGATTGCCAAGAATTTCAGCTTCTGAAAGGAAATCTGGTAGTAATCCTGCTGCAAGCATCAGCTTGAAATGTCTTGGAGAAAGAGATGAGATTTTGGTGGTCAATCCTTTTCCCTTTAGATGTCTGCTGTGTTTCTGCTTTAAATGTCTTTGACTTCAGCTGCTTGTGATTGATGGCTAGGGTTTTCTGATCTGAATTAAAAAGCCTTTTGCTACCAAGAGGGTCATTAAGTGCCTTGATTAGACACTTTTTGCTCTAAGATGTTTCTTCTAGTCTTCAAGTCAGAAAAGAGCCACTAAACAGTACCAGTTAATCATATATCAAAATTGCATTCAGTAGTTCACTGTCTGCCTCACCAGTGCTGTGCAGACTCACGGCCTGTCCTTCAGACTTGCTCATGCCCTGTGGCAGCAGTATTAGCCCTCACTGCCAGAGCTTTATCCCGATGCTAGTGGTGAGTTACTTGCTGCTCCAGCCTGATGTCTGCTCTGAGCCCTGTGTGTCCCAGACTGACCTGCGCTCCCCTCCCTTCCTTGGTGCTTAACTTGGCTGTGTTGCAGCATGATCTCCTGGCTAGTTGATCGATCTGGGTCCCACAAGTATTTTTAATAGAGACAGCCAGAGTCTGTTCTGGAAAGGAGTCTATAGAGTCTGCTAAGGCAGGTTTGTAGTGGGAACATCCAAAAGAGCCATGCTTGTGTGCTGTGCTGGAAGACGCTGCCTAAGCACTGAGGGAGCAGAGCAGTGTGATGCCAATGGTGCCTCTTTCTCACATACTCTTCAGATCAGAGAAGAGCATTCATGAGCTGATGAAAAGCCACTCATTTATCTTACTTGTGGGTTTTGGGGAGGATTTTTTTTAATTTTTTTTTTTTTTTCAAAAACAGTGCTTACATGGCTGTAAGCTCTCCGAGTCGGTGTTGGGTTACTGTGCACACTAATGCAGTGTGTACCATTCTCCATTTAGCACTCTGGACTCCCCAAATGGAGGGCTGTCTTGCTGGAAGTGCTCTCTAGGGAAGTTCCCACCCTACCACAGTATGGTTAGCTGACTCCTGCAGTGAAACAGTGTGTGCTTGTCTGTCTTTACTGGCAGAGCGTGTAACCTTCCCACTCAGTGTTTGGTTGTGGGTACTTTTTTTTATTGGCAGTTTGTAAAATGTGATGCTTATATGTTCTCTCTCATGGCTTTTAAAATAGAAGGAAGCTCTTGCTAGAAGAACACACAGTACCACTGAAACTGAGGTAGCATCTGCACCCATAAGAGCATAGAGCAGAGGTATAGAGTATATGTCTGCAGTATAGCATTGTACGTTCTTCCCCATCACTGCTTTTCTTTTGCCTTCTCCTCCTTGCCATTGCCAGGATTCACAGGTACCTTTTGTGTGCATCAATCTCTAAAGCTCTTTGGGAGCAGGAAGCAGCAGCTAATGAGCTGAACTGCTTTGTCCTCTCAGCTGAGATCAGGTATAATGTATGTACCAACCTGTTTAAAGAAATTCAACATGGATGAATGCAAACAGATGGATCAGCAGAAAAACATGACCTGGACTTTGCCGGTGGCTCCTGTGTGCATTAGCTGAGGCTGTATATAGCAACAGAAGCCTTTGGAAGGATGACGTCGTGCAGGATGGCTTGAAGAGGCATGAAGATGAAGGACTGCATTGTGTACAGTCACCTACTCCTTATTTTCTCCTACTCCTTTAAAACCTGGAGACCTTTCTAGTAAAAGCCATGTTGCACTGCTCACCGTTTCCTACTGGGACATGAGCATCTCAGGATTTTTAGAGGCAAGCAGTTAAAACAAATGCAGACTCCTGCAGAGGCTTTGGTCTCTTCCTTCCTGATGTCTTCTTTGCTTTGAGCTGACCATTTCTGCACTCACTGTTGCTCATCATGATCCTCCGAGGAGTCAGGATGCTGTAAAAAGACTGTCTTTGAAATGTCAAGTTACAAAAGGACATCTCCCACATAATTGTTCCCAAACTTCCTGGGTGAGTTGTGAGCCACTGCAGAGGATTTTGCTCAGCAGTCCAACAGCTGACCTCATTGCCATGAAATGCAGGCCTAGAACAGATTGTCTGTAAGCTGCACACTGAGTTAAACGGGGAGACTCTGGAATTAGTTTGTTAAAGCTGCTGCGTCCCAGCTCAGAGCATTTCTAAACTGGCAAACAGGCTGGATATAACTAGCTCCTGCCCCCGTCTTGGCATGTGGCATCTCCTGCAGCACTGAAATCCCATGGCAAAGCCATTGCTCTTCTGAGCACCTGGCTGGACAAAAGGAGAGGAGAGAGGCCAATTACACACAGAAATGCCAAAAGCCGTGGGATTGACAAGCTATTGAAGCACTGGGTTCCGGTGGCTTGGCTTCACTGCATGGTGTCAACTGGACAGTTACTGAAGATGGCAAGAAAGCGTTTCCTTCCCCTATTTGCGAGATGTGTCAGTTTGATACCTTGCAACCCCTTCACCATTTTACCTGTTGCGGGGTTTTGTGCGGAGGAACACAGCCTGCTCTGAGGAAGCTGCTGTGTAGCACCAAATCTCGGGGGACCAGTATCTTTGTGCATCCTTGTAGAGGCTGCTCCTCACAGCTGTAAGAGTCTCGTGCTGTACTTGCTGGCTAAGCTAGGGAACAGGGGAGAGCACTCCACAGTGCTGAGGGGGCTTGCCTTGCTGGGACTTGAACTGTCAGCCTTTCTTGCCTCAGTGCTTTAATTCAGCTGCTTGGGGGATTTTGCAGGCAGCTGCCAGCGTTTGCATAAAGGCATGGCTCCAAGGAGTTTGTCCCAGGTTTGGGGCTGTGAGCAACTTCCACTGTGCCTAGAGCACTTTCTGCCACCACACGCCCCAATTTAGAGATGCCACCAAGGGCTTGGAGGTGGTAATAAATGACACTGCACTAATGTTGTCCCTCGAGTGCTTCTCATGCTAAGGGAGATGGTTTGTCTGTCTTCAGTAGTTTGACCATATGCTCCCAGGTTATGAACAGAGATGTGCTGCCATTGATGTGCCAGTAACATGTGTATGTTCTCTCTTGATCTCTGAGACAAGCAGAGTACTTGTTTTTTAGATGATTTTGATAGTGAGAAAAGTGGTCAGTTGGGCTCCCTGCTCAGACCAAACGGGATGGGCACCACTTTCTGAGCAAGGAGAGACTCATTCTCCCAGCTATCTTTTGCAATATTTGTTTCTGGTTTGGGTTGGTTTTTTTTTTATGTGGCTCTAGGGGAGCTGGCTGCCGTAGGTGTAACATGGGCATTTTGACACAGGGAGGGAGGGGAGATGACCACAAAGCAGCAATGACAGAGCAGCTGACACTCGAACTGTTTTCTTCTTCCCTAGGTTGACCGGGTGAGCTATCTGCTTCAGGAGATCTACGGCATTGAGAACAAAAACAACCAAGAGACCAAGGTAAAGGTGCTCGGGAGGCTCCTGCTCCCTGACCTGTGGGTTTCCAGCCCGCACCTTCTGCTTTTGAGCTTAACTATGGGGCTTGGCCGGGTCATGTGGAGATGCGTCCCAGAATGACTATCAAGTCTGTGTGCAGGCACTGAAGAAGCCCAGAGATGGTGGGTCCTCACTGTTGTAAGGCCTAAACAATCAGTGGAGTTGCGCTGAGATAATTTTAGATAGCATGAGGCTCTTGAGGATATTCTCTGGGGCAGGAATTGCTGGGAGAGAAGGGTATCAGTGCCCCATGGGGCAGAGCACTGATCATTAGGGCTTGTAGAGACAGTGGGCCAGTGTCAGCTGCAGCTCTTGGTGCCCTGAGGCTGCTGGCCAGTCTAGGTCCTTCCCAGTTTGCACAGCTAAGAGTATATATATACTTTTTTCTCATTGATTGTAAGTGAGCATTGCCTCCCAGGCTCCTCTGAAATCTTTCCTCTGGTGTCCATGCCATCTCACTGCCTCTCTGCAGTCAAGGCAGTGGTGCCCAGACTGTCTGTGCTTTTCTCCTGTGCCTCCTTCATCATCTCCGGTTTGTTGGGGGGCGTGGGGAGGTGTTGATATTTTTTAATGGGGGGACTGCATGTTCCCATAGCATTGCGGGGAACTGAGCTCTCTAGGGCTTGCCAGTGTCCAGAGAGCAGCCTGCATCCCCCCGCAAGAGGGAGCACAGCGTCATTAAGGGATGTATATGCAAATGCCTTAACCAGAAACATTGCCCGTCTTTAGACAGGAAGGAGCTTCTGCTGAATCCCAGTTTGCTGCACAGCCCCATGCAGATTATGTGACTGCTTTATGCTTGCTTTAGTCTTACGTAGAGCTGCCCTTTGCTGCCACCTGGACTGCAGTGTACTAAGTGCTGGCCTCAGGATAAGACTATTCTGGTGTGTGTGGTACATGATTTGCAAACAGAGGAGTAGCCAAAGAGCAAGACAAGCAGGACGTCCTCTCCAAGCAATGCAGTGTCCTGCGCAAAGCATCCTATGATCTCTCTCTGCCTGTGCCAACAGATAGCGTCTAAAGAGTCAGGAGGGAGAAGTCTTTTCAAAGATCTTTCTTGCACAGGATCTCTTAAAGAGGATTTAAGGCTTCTGTTCGGATCCTCCAGGGTCTTGTGATGATTCTCTTGATCCAGCAATCACATATTTGTGACCCATCAGACAAGTGGCATGGGGCCATTTTTGTTCTTTCTAGTATACTTAGCAAACCATATGAATGGGAATGCAAAAATGCCCTCCCTACCTCCCAAAACAGATGAGGAGTGCATGTGATGGGGCAGACAGGCTTGCAGCTTTTTGCTGGCATAGTCAGCAGGCTGGTTGTGGATGTGGCAGCAGCAGATGCTGTATATTGTAGTTTACACCATGGTCTGGCCTATGTTAGCCCTGGTGACCAAAGTGGCCTCATGAATTGGGAACAGGTGAAGGTGGAGGGTGGCCCTTGCTGGTGGTCATCAGTTTGGTGGGCTCTGGCATAACTTTATGGCATCGGTGGGGAGACTGTGGGCTTCTTGGGTGTCAGTGAAGAGAGTTCTTGTGGTTGGAGAGTGGGTTTCGCCTCCCAACAGCAGCTTGCTTGGTGGCTGTAATCCAATTTGTGGGACTCTGAGTGACGGAAAGGCTAGTGTGATGCATGTTTATGTTGAATGGGTTCACCCTGATCTTTTTACCAGGGTAGCTGTGAGCAGGTGAGCGTCCCAGGCTGGTTCTCCTGCAGCTGCATCAAAGCTGGTGCCAGCGCAGGAGACTGGTGAAGATCATGTGGCAGGAGAACCACTGACTCCATCACTTGTTCAGAGTGCCTGTGGAAACTGGGCTAGACATGGCTGAAATGCCTCCTGTCCAGCCTGCGGGCAGCCTGCCCACCGCAGGCAGCAAGCAGCTCCTTTTGGGGCCGCTCTCTCTCTGTGGACATGGGGCAGAAAGGCTGGACTGTCAAAGAGCCCACTTCCCTCCTGACCCTGGGAGCCACCAGGCTGACAGGCAGGAGCTTGTTCTTGGGCCCCCTCAGCCAAGGGGATCCCTACCCCAAAGAGGCTCCCCTCTGCACACAGCCTAGCTCTGGAGAGGGACAGCTATGCCATGAATTCACACTACAGTGCCCTGGTCTCTGACCTTTAGTGAGCTCAGAGCAGAGCCCTGAGAGGAAGGAGTGTCCGTAGCAGGGTTGTGTGGGCTGGAGCTTGCTGTCCTTGAGAAAACCCCATTGAGAGCTGCAGAAAGAGGATGTCAGCTCTCTCACAGACTTTTGGGTGGGAAATTTCCCCAGGCTCCAGAGTCCCTTGGCAGTTCGACATGGTCGTTTCCATTCACATGCCAATGTCTTGCCTCTCATTGCAGCCTTCAGATGATGAGAACAGCGACAACAGCAATGAGTGTGTGGTTTGCCTGTCGGACCTCCGTGACACCCTCATTCTGCCCTGCAGACACCTCTGTCTGTGCAATTCCTGTGCTGACACCCTGCGCTACCAGGCCAACAACTGCCCCATCTGCAGGCTGCGTGAGTATGTGCCCAGGAAACAAGGGCATCTTTATTCCTCCTGGGCTCCTGTTAAGTCAGTGCAGGCTGTGAGAGGGAGCATGTATTTTATATACCCCACCCCAAGGCTCAGCATCAAACACGCTGCTGCTCTCACTGGCATCTGGAGATTCCTGACACCTAAAATAACTGTCCTCAAACAGGCAAGGAGGAGAGCACATGGGAGAGTGGCCCTTTGTCCAGAGCCTCCCTGGTCACTTGCCCTCTCCCTGGGGTGGATCTGAAGGTGCAGGTGCTCTGAGCCGTGGCATGTAGGCAGTTCTTGTGTTTTGGTGAAGAAGATGGAAAATCCCCCAAAGGATGGGATGTAGAAGCTTTATCCTGAGAGTATCTGGAGGAGAGAGCAGCCAGCCCCACGGGAGGGCTGTCCAAGTACTTTGCATGATTTTTTTTTTCCCCTCTTGACAACCTTACCTTGACTTCACCAGGGAGGCAGAGATGAGATAACATTCAGTTTGGAGTCCTTTGCTTTGCCAGGAAAATGAGGAGGGTCTGCTTAACCCCTGCACTGCTTAGCTCCCAAAAGATGGAAAAAGTGAAATACCCGTTCTGACACTCAGGCAGCACTTGCTGAATTCCATGTCTTTTCTCAAAAGCACAGAGGCATAGGAGTCTCTGGAGAAAATGCCTGTGCTTTGCTGGAGTAGACAGATCATGTGTGTTACCCTGTGCTTGGTCTCTGAGGTATTTGATTGTTTCTAATTGATACTTCTCAGGAAAAGAAAAAAGAGCCTAAGGCAGATGTTTGGCCTGAGAATTTAAGTCTAAACAGTTCAAACTTGGCAAAGATGCAGTAACCAAAAGTAAGATTTTATCAGAGGAAGTGCCAGACAGCTTTGACTATAAGTAGCACAACTTAAAACACAGGAACAGCATTATCTCATCCGCACGCTGCAGCGGAGTAGGTTGTACTTGTTTGGAAAGTGCCCCCATGTCAGACTTCTTGGGAACCTGCTTCTGGGGAGTGCAGAGGCAGTGAGGATAGATTTGCACCTCTGTCCTCTGGTTCTAGGCTGATCTTGCAAGCAGCTGGGTGCAACAAGAAATGCCTGGGCTTTTCCTTATGTATGAGCAAGTTCTTACAGCTGCATCAGAACAGATGTCTGGTTCATTCATATGCGCTCTTGGCACGGAGGAACTAACAATATTAAAGATCTGCAGATAGAAAATGGGGCTGTGGGCAGGGAGTGGAGATCAAAGCTGTTATGGTGGGAGGACCAAGGGATCGCTGTGGTGGAGACAGGAGTTCAGCCACTAACCCTCTGGCTGGGTTTGCAGCTGTTGCAGAGCCTCTCACCGCCATAATGCTGGCCAGTGAGTGAGCAGACAATGGCAGGAGCAATGCTTCCAGTGCCAGCTGGACCCCAGAGCGGAGTCTTGTGGGGTCTGAATTAACCCAAAGTGGTTTTGCATGAGGTCCCCCACCATGCTGTAGCTTGTAGTGTGCTGCCCGAGGCCAAGCTCATGTTTTTCTTACTGTGTTGTATGGTATCAGGCCTGAAGCACTTTTGTACACGACTGTACCGGGGCAGGCAGCGCCTGTTCTCCACAAGTGCTACGT
This sequence comes from Morus bassanus, assembly GCA_031468815.1. Classification (NCBI taxonomy): domain Eukaryota; kingdom Metazoa; phylum Chordata; class Aves; order Suliformes; family Sulidae; genus Morus; species Morus bassanus. The sequence continues at coordinate 50,049,237 of CM062572.1, forward strand.
GTACCCAGACTTTCTTGGTCAGCAAATCCCTCCCCAGTATAGGCCGATCAACTAGAAGTTAGACCCTAGTGCTTGGCTTTGGTGTACTCCATGGTCCTGCTCCCCCTGCACACGGGGAGCTCCCCCATGCCAACAGCGTGTCTGCAGTGAGCTGAGTTGCTCCGGCACACATCTGGCATGGCCTGGTCCTGTTTGGCCACGTGGTCACCTGCCTGCTGTTCTCTCCTAGCCTTCCGCGCCCTGCTGCAGATCCGGGCTGTGAGGAAGAAGCCGGGGGCTTTGTCGCCGGTGTCATTCAGCCCTGTCTTGGCACAGAGTGTTGACCATGACGAGCACTCTGTAAGTACCTCACAACCCCATGTACAAAGCCTGAGCACTGGTCTCAGCCTGAGCAGGCAGCTTGCGCCTGCATGAGTTGCTCGGCCTGATGGCTGGTGTCCCTGGGACCTCAGGAGGTGCACTCAGGCCTTGGAGCGAGGTCTTCCTGAGCAGTGCAGCCTCTCTTGTCAACCCTGCTAGACAGCCAAGATCTCTCCTCTCCTGGATTAGTAATACAACTGGTTTTAGCCAAGTGCTCTCCTGACTTTTGGAGGTAACGAATCCACAGAAACCTCAGTCTGAGAAGGTTTCTCAGGGCCTGTCCCAGTAGAAAAGTGGCAGACTCTGGGCATGACAGGGTGGGGGGTGGGAAAATGGCGGGGGGGAGGGGGGGGTTACAGTTTGACTTGCACGCACATCTGTGTGACAGCACGCTCTGATGAAATGCCCTTGGCATCGGGGTTTCCAGCATGGTAGCAGAAAGGCCTCTTTGTGCCAGTCTCCCTGAGGGATCGGGGTCTTGGCAGGCAGCTGAGGGAGTGTGGGATGGAAAGTGTGTGGTGCTGGTGGCCTTGCGGCCCGGTCACACATCCCTGTGCAGTGAGGGCAGAAGCTCATTGCCTGAGCAGTGCTGTTGCACAGCTGGCTCTGGTGAGACACATGAGATCAGAGTGAGGAGAAGGAGATCTGCATCTAGATCATCTTACAGACTTTCATGAGAACAGAGAGATACTGTCACAGAAAAAGCCTGGTTTTATCCATCTGTCCTCTGCAGCATTGTAGCCCTGCTGCCTTCAACTGGGACTAAGAAATAGGGCAGGGGAGAAACCCCAAGGGTTGTTGTGAAGCAGAGCGTGGTGTGTAAAGGAAGCAGGTGTTGTCACCTGGAGCGAGGTGAGGAGATACTGTGTGTCTCTTTGTGTCACTAATCTCAAGAAACAACTTCTTTAAAACATGGTTTTCTCTTGACAGTGTCCCTTTAAACCCCTTAAAGTGAGCACTGTCTCCCTGCCCAACAGGAAACCTAGAAGGGAAACAGTAAGTGGACTTGGTTGTATTTGGCTCCTACGGCAATTCTTTGCCAGTGGTGTCACTAGCACATGGAAGTGTTACACATGCGAGGGCTTGCTAACACGCTGGGTTTGACTCGTGCCCCTGCACAGGCTGCAACACTCCACGTACCGCCTCCATGTTAGCGGTGAGATGCTCACACCGTGCACAGACAATCACTAACCTCACTGGTTTGCGTGCGGAGAAATAAGCAAGATGGAAACAGCTTGCCACAGTGGTCTGACGCTGACTCTCAGGGACTGTCCCCAGGTCCTGAGCCTGGCTGCTTTATAGTCCTGGTCAAGACATTTCTGTAGCTTTGTAGGACTGTGGGCAAGCTGCTGTCCCCTTGGCTCACCCAAAAGTGTCCTTGCACTTGTCTCATCCCCTTGGCAGTTTGGCATGGACACATGTTGTTGTGGTTTCCACTCTGTTGCTGGCATGTATAGGAAAAATAGGCACAGCTGGACCACGTCTTGCATTCAGGAACACTGGCTGCAATGGGCTGTTTTCCTTTTACAGAAACAGGAAGGATGGAGCTTGTTTTGTTGTGGACTCTCCGAGCTGGTCCCAGGCCAGGAAGGGTCTGTTTGTGCCCTCTTTGTGTACTCCCATCAAATGCAGCTACAGCTGTCATTGGTATCAGGGAGGCTGCAGTTTTCTTTTGCTCAAGCCAGCCTAGATGCTTGGCCTTACGAGGAATGTGGCTTGCTGTGCTTGTCACGTCTGGAGAAAACCTGAGGCTGGGTTCAGGTAATGAGGCTATTGCAAGCTTGGCATGACCCTGGCTCTCTGCAAGCCTCCTACAGTGACTAGCAGTACTCCTGTTGGAGCAGTGGGCTCTATGGGTGGTGTAAGTGGCAAGCGTCCCAGGAGAGAGCAGTGTCTCTTAGGGTTGTCTGAAAGCTCAGTAACTTGCAGTGAGGGTGTTGTAGCCATTGGCTGAGAAATCCTCCTCCAGCCTCTGAGCTGTGCCGCAGAACCTGAGCTTTCACCACAGCGAACCAAAATGAGCAGCCTTTGAACCCTCAGGCCTTGGTCTTTACAGCCAGGAGGAAGTGTCCCAAACATGAGCCAAGGGGGTTTGTCTCCCTGACTTCTCTGTCCACAAAATAACACCTCCAAGCTGCTGTCTGGAAAGGAGACGTTTTCATGGAGGTGGCTTTTCACCCCACTGCCTACAGGTGGCAGCAACTGTGAACCGATTCCTTGTTCAGCTGACTTGGTTATCTTGCAATCACCAGCCATGGTCTTCAGCATAAGCTCATAACCATCACAAGACCGATACTTAGGGGATGTGGATTGATGCTTGACCCCAGGTTCCACTCGTTCTTTCCTCCCCGTCAGATCTAGCTCCTTCTGTGACCACAAGTAAGTCAGTTCCGCAATCAGCTCACACCAGATCAATGGCTGCTGGGTTGGAACAGGTTGCTGGGCAGGCTCATCTGCAGCTGTGTGATTGGGAGATCAAGCACAGAGAAGCTACAGGAGTTCACGGCCAGGCTTAGCAGCAGCATGCCATCTTAGGTACAACATAGAACCACCTCCCTGAGGATACAGGGCTGAAACAGCTCAATTTAATGTAAGCCTGGACAGCTGCAGTCTTGCCTCTTCGCAGCGGGCTGGGCTGAGCTGCCTGTGGCCTACTGGGTTGCAGCATAAACCCTGTTTGTCTCCAATTCCACAGGATCTTTATGATCAGAAGGATTTTTGGAGTTAAACCAGTGTTGGTTTAATGGCTTCGCAAGGGTCCCTTTGACTGGCAACTTAGTGAGTTACAGAGGGAATGGAAATTGGTGCAGTTACGGGGTCAGTGGTTCTCTGACCCCTTTCCTACCTTTTAGCAGAGGTGACTGTGCAGACAGCCAGTGTTAGCAGCTCAGAGGACCGAGACTATGGGAGAAGTGGAAGTGGTGTAGGCTCCGGGGACCAGCTCTCAGCTGGTGCATACGTACTCCCCTCCTTCGACTCTCTCTTAATGACACTGGTGGTGCTGTGAAACAGCTGCATGTACCAGGGCTGGAAGCGCATGTGGGGTGAAGGGTCTCTGAACCATCGGGTTAACTTTTAGGAGGAAAAAACAACAACGTATTTTATAGCAGCTTTGTTAGGAACCTGCTTTCTCACCCTCCTTGTCTTGCTCTTGGAAGAGCTCCCTAGTATGGCAGGGGAGGTGCCGAGCCATGTTCTGGCTTGCTGAGATGCCCAGTCTCTCAAGCATTGCTCTGGAAACTTGCCTGGACCATCAGTTTTACAGCCCAAAGAGGAGCGTGTGGCTGTTGCAGGGGAAGGAGGCTGAGGCTCTCTGGAGAAGTGGCTGTGGGGATGGGCTGCTTGGGAGTGCAGTGTGGGAGGTACAGGGCTGGGTTGCAGCAGGGCCTCTGCTTTCTAGGGGTGCTTCCAGACTGGTGAGAGTTTCTTAACATGCCCCTCTCTTTCTTGCCCACAGAGCTCTGACAACATCCCTCTGGGCTACGAGCCCATTTCCTTGCTGGAAGCGCTGAATGGCCTTCGCTCTGTTTCCCCCTCCATCCCGTCAGCTCCTCTGTATGATGAAATCAACTACTCTGGCATGGTGGATGGGATGCCGCCTGCAAGCCGACCGCTTGTTGGGATGGACAGAGCTGTGGAGAGCGGCCACCAAAAGGGCAAGCGGAGCAAGTCTCCAGATAGGTCAGCATGGGGACTGAGGGGTCCGCTCCTCTTGCAAGCCCTGAGGGCTTGTGGCCACATGCACTGGGAGCCAGGAGAGGGCTCTGGTTGGTCCCACCACTGGTAGCACTGCTAACTCAGAATTTTAGGAGGCCAGTGGGTACTCCTGCTAGTGAGAGAACTGGGACGCCACTCCTGTGTTCAGCCTGAGCTGACCAGCTTATGTCTCCTAGGTGCTGGCTTTGTCACCGAAAGAAAGAGGATTTTTAACAAGGAGATTTAATCCAAACTTTGGATGGCAATGTCTCCTTTCCAATGCAGTTAGTCCCTCAGTTTGCATTTGACATCCAAACCTTGTTGGATTTCAGCTTTGCATGTTGGACTTCAGCTTTGCCTGGAGTTCCCCAGGAACAAAAGAATGGGGAGAGAAGTGACCTGAATTTCAGAGCACAAAATGCTGAGTGATATCCTTTAGTTGTTGTCTGAAGCATCCTTTAGTGGCCTTGTGATGGAGGATGAAGGTGTGGATGCCGTAGAGCGGGCACCCCACTGCAGGCGCCCTTCATGTGTCCCTTGCGGGGCCATACAGATGGGGTCAGACTGCGTTTGTTCCTGGTACTCCTCACTGTGCTCCATTCCAAATTTCCCCCTGGGAAGGGAGCCCCTGAAGGTGTGAGGAGCAGTGTGGGACCTGGGCCTCTTGCTTTCCACGCAAGGGCAGATTTGTCCAAGTTGTGTTACTGTGCCGAAGCTCTGTGCTGCTTGGCTCTGTCCCAGAAACTCTGCTGCTGCTGTTCTCCGTGTAGCTGATACTGGAGGGCCCTGGTGAATTTAGCTCAATAGTTTGAGCTCCTGCTCATGCGTGTTGGCTTATGCTGCTGGTGGACGGACAGGGCAGGGGTGGTGACAACTTGAGCTGCTGCCACCGAATCTGACAGGGCCCGCGGTGCTGGCAGCACTGTGGCTCCTTGCAAATGGAGTTTCTCTTGCCGCAGCACACTACGGTCTCCCTCATCCCCGATCCACGAGGAGGACGAAGAGAAGCTCTCTGAGGACTCTGACTCGCAGCCAGCACTGAGCGGGGGTGAGCTGGTCCTGAGAGAGACCACCTCTCCAGAAGTAAGTCTGCTCTGCTGGGGAGCTGCTCTGAGCCAGAGCTCTTCTGGCAGGGCTTCTTCTGGGACATGGGAAGTACCTCATGAAGGGCCATCGCTTCCTCAGTGACAGGATAAAAATGAGCCTGTTAGCATGAGTAGCCTGGAGCCAACAGTCTTGGCTGCCTTTCTTTACCCATAGGGCTCCACAGGGAAGGACGTAGCCGCTCCCTAACTCCGCTTTGGGAGCTGGGGTATTGGAAGGCCACTTGGCTGGAGCCATGTCAGAGCTGACTTTTCCCCAGCTTCCTGGGTGAGCCCGGCAGTGTTTGGGGCAGAGGTGGAAGCTGGGCCTTGCTGGGCTTCCAGCACCCACTGCCATTGCCTGTAAAACCCCTCCATCCCAGCCTGTGGTGCCACAGCACTGGTGGGTGGCCCCTTGCTCCCTCCCTGAAACAAGTCCTGGTCCTGAGCATGGCTTTCTGGAGAAAGCCAGAGCAGGAGACAAGCACAGTAAAGGCCTCCAGCCCACAGAATTAACCTGTGCTGTTCCTCCTTACAGAGTGCGGCAGGGGAAGAGATTGAGGAGGCCTCATCCCTGCAGCAGGGTAGGTGTGCACTCGGCTGCGGGGGCGGCCAGACCTTGTCTTGGTGTCCAGCTCTGCTGTGGTGGGTCGGGGGGGACAGTTGGGGAATGAACATATGAATTCAGAAACATCTGCCCCCCAAAGTCCATCTCTGAGCTGCTGCGCTTCGACAGGGAAAGGTGCCAGGGCCTCTTCTGGGAAGGGGGGGGGGGGGGATCAATTAATCTCCCTGGTTTATTTGCCAAGCATCTCTCCTTGCCGTAAGCTCTACACAAGTAAAGCTTTCTATGCCATGGGCTGTCTCCTCACACAGCTGAGGGTGAGATGGCTGTGTGTACCACTGTGGTCCTGGTGAGAGCATGGCCACGGTACTGGCCACGCAGAATGTGCCCCATGTCTTTGGGATGGGTCACTGGTGCGCAGTCAGCACCCAGAGGGCATGAGGACAGGGTGAGAAAGGAGTGCTGGGTGCATTTTGGGGCATGAGCCTACATATGAAGAGGTTGCCCTTCAGCACTGTGACCTGGGCCAGTCTGACAGGCTGTCCTGAGACCTCTGCGGGGCTGGGGGGGCCCGGGGAGCTTCCTCACGTGGAAGACCTCAACCCATCCTCCTGGACACGAGGAGACACGAGCACCTGCAGAGCTGGTCTGGGGACTGAGGGCCTGCGCTCTTGGCTGGTTCTAGGTAGCCGCCCACCCTCCGTTGAAGATGTTCTGCAGGACAGCAGCTGCAGTGAGCACAGGAGCCTGACGCAGTCAGACAGCGACCCACCAGTAGACGTCTACCTGCCAGGTAATGGCCGCGCCGTTGGGGTCAGAGGGGCCGGGGGGTTTGTGGACCGTGTGCCCGACTGAGGGCAGCCTCCCCAGCCGGGGCGGCATGCTGCAGCCTTGGGATGAGACAGAAATGCACCCTCCTGGAGCACAGGCTCCCGCTTCCTCCCAGTGGGCAGAGCGAGCTGTGGGCAAGGGGGTCTAACACAGAGGTAACTTGCCCTCCCCTTCTCTTTCCTCCTCCCTCACCCTTTTGTCTCTGTCCTTCCCCTCCTTTCTCCTCTCTGGGCTGTGGCCGATTGATGGCACAGTTTATGTGACAGTGGCCTCCCATGCCTGCCCCTGCCCCCGAACCGCACTCCTGCTTTCGGCCGAGGGAGGGGAACCATCTGGGCTGGCTTCTGGGAGGCTGAGCCGGCGTGGGGGGCAGTGGGCACCCCTCTGCTCTGGGGCGGTGTCACAGCGGGGGGGGCCACGGGGTGCCATGCTTTGCTGGCGAGCGCAGCTGTGGGACGCTGCGCTGTTGTCACTCCTGACTGTTGTCGTTGCAGCCTGTTTTCTTCTGTAGAGTCGCAGTCTGTTCTGAGTACCTCTCTAATGTCTCCTTCCCTCTCTGTCTGCCTTCCTCCCTCCTGTCTTGGGCAGCACTGGGTCCCGATTCCTGCTCTATTGGTATAGAGGAGTAAGCTGGTACGTCTTCTCATTCTTCTTAAGCATCGCTGTTGTGTGGGGCAGCAGGACCCCTCCTGGGAAGGCTGGCAGCCAGGCGAGAGCGGGGATGGGACTGATCCTGGCCATTAGGGTGGGGAAGGAGGGGGCAGCAATCAACCAGCCTGCACTGCTGGCTCTGTCCTGGCTCCGTTCCTATTCCTGGGGGTCCCTGGCTGTCCCTGAGTGCCAGGACCCCAGGCAGGGCAGCAGAAACGCTGGCCTCCCCCACCAGCTTCTGCTGGGCTCTTGGGTGAGGACTCTGCTGCCTGGTGGGCACCATGAACATCCATGGCCATGCTAGCTTCTCCCAGACTGGTGGCAGAGAGTGTGTCCCCTTCGTCTCCCGTGTCCCACCCCTGGTGCTTGCTGAACCTGCATTAGCAGGCGCAGAGGGGAGGGAGCTCATGGGCTCCGTCTCCCATGGCCAGTCCAGGGTAGGAGGGGGGCGGTGTGGGTGCTGGGCTCCTCGGCCCGCTCTGCCCTCTCTCCGGGGCTGAGCACCCTGCCGGGGCTCTCAGCCTGACCCCAGGGCTGGCGCTGTTGGGGCTGAACCCCCTTCTCCTCACTCAGGCTCATCCGACTTCACCAAGATGCTCCCCAGCCGTGGCACTGGCAGCCCCACGCAGCCCCTTCTCTTCGAGCAGATGCGTCTTCATCTGGAGGATGAGCAGAGCCTCTCATGAGCGGGGCCGGACCTCCCTGTCCCTGCCGCCGGACCCCAGACCCCACGCACGGCCTGTCCCCCCTCCCCGGCGGGGCTGGCCGGTGCTCACCGCCCCGGGGGACCCAGCGTGTGGCACGTTGCACCCCGATTTTGGCACAGCCCGGCTTTTTTCTGTTTAAAAGACGTGCATGTTTCCTGCCGACGACGGTGAAGGGGTGGTGGGTAGGGGCTGGCATCGTGTTTTTATGTGGGGTGAGGAGGGGGGGGATTTTGGGGTTAAAAATCAGCAGATGAAGGACACTACCGTTGTATATTTTGTACACACTGAGCACAGCCCTTTGCTGTCACTGCCCCTGTACATAACTGCGGCCCTCCCTGCCTGCCCCGGCCCCCCTCTGGGCTCCGCGGGGGGAGCGTGCGGGTCAGCCCCGTCCCACCGCGTTCGGTGGGACCGGCCGGGGTCTGACCGGCTCAACCGGGGGCTGACCCCCACGCCCCGCCCCCCACCGTGGAGCCCTGCCCGCGCCGTGTGCCTTGTTCTGCTTCTGCGGCGGGGCCGGGGCGAGCACCCCCCCCCCCCCCTTCCCTCTCTGTGTTTGTAGTAATAAACCCGTGGAGCAGCCACGCGAGTCCGTGCCTCGGGAGGGGCGGGGCCGGGGCGCCGAGGGGGCGGGGTCATGACGCCGAGGGGCCGGGCCGAGGCGGGCCCTCCTAGCCTCGCCCGCCTCCTTCCCGGCGTGCTCTTCGGCGCGCCCAGCTTTGATCTGATTGGCCGCAAGCTCCGTAGGCTGTTGCCTAATGCGGCCAGTGACGCGGGCGGTGGCGCCCGCTCCCATTGGCCGCCCAGCCGTGCCGCCTAGCGCTCATTGGGCCCCGCGGAGCGCGGCGCGCCGCCACTGGCTCTTGCAGGCGGTCGGTCCCGCCCCTCCATCGCCGCCGCGCATGCGCGGAGCGCTCTCCCGGGGCGGGCGGCGAGGGAGGCGATGGCGGCCATGGGGGCGATGGCGGCCATGGGGACGCTGCCGGCGGGCGCGGGGGCGCTGCCGCCGCTGCCGACGCTGGGGGTACCGGGAGTGCCCGAGCTGAAGCCGCTGACGCGGTACGAGGCGATGCGGCTGGGCCCGGGCTGGAGCCACTCCTGCCACGCCATGCTGTACGCGCCCAACCCGGGGATGCTCTTCGGCCGCATCCCGCTGCGCTACGCCGTGCTGGTGAGGGGGCGGGCGGGGGGCCGGGACACCGCGGGGGGACACCGGGGGCACCGGGCCGGGACCAGGCGGGGCGGGCGGGCCCTTGGGCTGGGGCGGGCCGCGGGCTGCGGGGGAGGCGGGCTGAGGGCAGGCGGGCGGGCCCGGCCGGGCGGTGGCGGCGGCGCTCCGGTGGTTCCTGTGCAGGGCGGTAGCTTCAGGCATGGCCGTAGGCGGCGGCGGGCCCGACCCCCGGGGGGAAGCCCCCCCCGCCCCCCCCCGGGACCCCCGGCTGTGCGGCCGGGGCGGACCCGCCTCGGCTCCCCCGGCCCAGGGCCGCGGCGAGCGCTCGGAGACGGTGTCGGTGAACGGTCCTGGATGCGGCGGAGCTGGTAGGGCCGCGGCGGCCGGGAGGCCTCCGTGGCGCCGGGCTGGGGCGCCCGCGCCTCCCCTCGCCCCCCCCGGGGGCTCCGCCGTGCCCCATTAACACCATGCGCCTCTATTGCAGATGCAGATGCGATTTGACGGACTGCTGGGCTTTCCCGGGGGGTTCGTGGATCGCCGTTACTGGTCCCTGGAGGACGGTCTGAATCGGGTGCTGGGCTTGGGTTTGGGCTGTGTGCGCCTGACGGAAGCTGACTATCTGTGCTCGCACCTGACAGAGGGGCCACATCGCGTGGTGGCACACTTCTACGCCAGGCAGCTGACCCTGGAGGAGCTGCATACCATCGAGATCAGCGCGGTGCATTCCCGAGACCACGGGCTGGAGGTGGGACATCCAGGGAGGGGGTGTGTAGAGCTCTGAGCGTTAGCCGCAGGGAAGACGAAGCTTCCCTCCTAGGTCTGCTGGGCTGCCGTCGCTCGCAGCCCAGCGGGGGAATGCACCGCATGTAGAGCTGCCGTCGGCGAGTGCCGTGCACCGCCGCGTAGCGCTGGTGTTAGGAGGTCTGGCTGTTGGCTGGGGTTGTGTCTCAGGCTCCGGAGCGTAGCGAGCTCGAGCTCCGGCCTTTTCTGGTGACCGCCCGCGTAGGGAAGAGCCCTATTTACCCGCTCAGCCTCAAGACGCGGGTGAGGTCCGTCTCGCATCCAGTGGGCATCTCCCCCTGCCCTGGGCTGAGTAACCTGGACCGGAATCGTGACCCTCGGTGCGGTGATGTGTTGCTCTAACCCGAGTTCTCCCTGGCTTGCACGGAGGCAGTGCAGGAGGCAGCCTTCCTCCCGGGTAGCTGGGTCCGGCTGACGCCCCGGGGCAGAGCGCGAGAGCTAGGGTCTCCCTGCGCGCCCGCGAGGCGCTCGGCAGGTTTCGGCAGCTGCATGAACGGAGGCAGTTGGCCCTGAGTTGTGGTGTGGTTGAGGGGGGCGCATGGGTAAGCCGTGGTGTCGTCCCCAGGCAGGGCAGGGTGTGGAGGGGGAAGCAGGGTTCCCCGTAGCGGCCTGGGGCAGCGGGACCCCCCCAAAGGGGCAGCAGGGGGAACGGAGCCAGGGCTGGGCTGTGCAGGGAGAGCAGAGGCCTGGTGGGGTGCAGGGAGGGGCACGCAGGGGTTTCAGCTGGGCTGGGGGCAGGCAGGCAAGGGCAGGTAGGCGAGGTTGGGGTGGGAGGGAGGGGCAGGATCTGGCAGCTGGGGCAGGGTGGGCCTGGGCCGTGGGCTGGCGGGGTGCTGGGGTGAGGGTGTGGGGGCAGGGGGGGGGCGCTGGTGGCGGTGGTGGGGGGCTGGTGCTGCCTTGACCTCTGCTGAGCTGCGCTCCGTGCTGTTGCAGGTGATGGGCATGGTCCGTGTCCCCCTCTACACCCAGAAGGACCGCATGGGCGGGCTGCCCAACTTCCTGGGCAACTCCTTTGTCGGAACCGCCAAATTCCAGCTGCTCTTTGCCCTGAAGATCTTGAACATGGTGCCGGAGGAGAAGCTGGCGGAGGCGGTGGCTGCCACACAGAAGCCAAAGAAGCCGGCCATCGACCAGGCAGCAGCGGCAACAGGGAACGCGCCTGCCACTAAGCCGGCAAACGAGCTGGCGGTGCCCGCTAAAACAGGCAACGAATTGGCAGATAGGGCAGAGAACCAGGCAGCTGTGCAGGCGGGGGCCGAGGCAGCGGAGCAGCCGGTGGCTGGGCTGGAGAGTGGGGCCGTGGCGGAGCAGCCGGCAGCTGTGCCGGCGGCCGAGGCAGTGGAGCAGCCGGCGGGGCTGGGGGCAGACGCTGTGGCGGAGCAGCTGGTGGCTGAGCCAATGGAGTGATGCTGCCCTGTTTGCGCTTGATTAAAAGTGGGTGAGACTAGAGACTTTCTAACTTTCCGACCCGTCGCTGGCTGCAGTTGCTGCCCACGCAATTCCACTGCCCAGCCGGGAGGATTTGGGTTTGTCTGAAGCAGGGGAAAGCTATGTATTTTTATGGCCATTAAACTCTAGCGAGCTTCCCAGATCAACCTGCACAGTCCCCTGCAGAGAGTTCACGTGCTTACGTGAGGGCGCCGAAGCCTTAGAATTATGCTTTGATTTCAGGGACGCACTGCTGCTGTCAGGTCCCCGTTTCATTTTTAAGGAACAAAATCTCTTATTTTTTAAATGCCCCGTGTTGACTTGGACGCGGCTGTGTTTGCAGCGGACACAGTTGAGGGATGGGGCTGCTGGTCAAGCGCCTCTGCCAGCGTCGGTGGAAGGGGCTCCCCTCTGCCGGCGGCGGTGTGGCCAGGCTCCCGCTTGGGGTGCCAGCACGATGGGGCACTGTGCCGTGAATTCCCTCTGGGGTGTGGGGGAGTGCTCGTGTGGGTTTCTACCCAGAGATCTGTGGGAGCAGGAAAGTGGAATAAATGGCTTTGCTGAACACTTCGCAGTTGGGATCGTTCTTGACTGTTGGCACAGACCCAGAGCTTTGGGGGCACAGGGGCTGGGGCAGTGCCAGTCAGTTCCCTCTGCTGCAGGGCTTTGTCTTCTGCTCCTTGCTGGACTGTGCCAGGGCGAGGAGCTGGAGGTGCAGGGGAAGGGCAGGCCTGGAGCTGGGTTACTCCAGAATGGCTCATGTGCCCAAGGGCTTCAGGCAGGGGCCTGGGGAGAAGACTGCACCGCTGCAGGTGGGGCTGTGTGTGGAGGGCATTTGTCCTGTCTATAACACAGCTGCTGCTGGGGCAGCCAGCGAGGAGCCTGGCTGTGCTGTGGCTGCAGCTGTGCAAGGCCCTGATCACTGTGGGGGGAGGTATTTCAGCTGAGCCTTAGTAAAATCCTCCACCCATCCAGCAGCCCTGCTGCCACATGGGAGAGTCTGTGCTGGAGAGGCTGCTCCCCCTGCTCCAGCCTCTGGCCCTGCTCTGTCCCCCCTGTACCTGCTCTGAGCTGAGCCCTGGCTGGGGGCAGCAGCAGCTCCTGGCCAGAGCCACCCGCAGCAAAGAGGGCCTGTGGTTGCCCTGCATCATGGCAGAGCACAAGGTCAGGTGAAGGTGCTCGAGCAGCTGATCAGAGGCAGGCTCCTGCACAGAGTGACAAATGACTCAGAAAAGAGGTTTGGTTTAATTGAAGACATTTAGAGAGAGGCCAATGGTGGCAGCACAATGCTCTTCAATAAATAATGGGCTGTGAGGTGGGGAGGTGGCTGACACCTCAGAGGATGGGGTGGCAGGAGGACGTAGACCATTCACAGCTCCCCTCAGGATGTGCTCGCGTGCTGCAGCAGTGGAGGTGGGTTGTGTAACGGGCAGGATAGAAAGTGGTGGTGGGGGACATCAGTCCCGGGCAATCAGGAGAGAAAAAGCGATTCAGTCTGGTCCAGAGAAAGCAAGTGCTGAGGAAAACCAGGGGCTTGAGAGGCTAAAGAAACTCATATAAACCAATAGATGTGTTTAAGTAAAAGGTGGCTAAGCAAAAGGGAAAAAAAAACCCAAAAACTCAAACCAAAAAGTGGTAACACAAATGAGGCTGGACAGGTGCTGCAGGTCTGTCCTGGGAAAGCACTGTGGCTAGTAGGGAGGGCAGCAGTTCCTGCTGCTGCCTCCCCTGCCAGTGGGGGCCAGCCAGGCTGCCAGAGAAGCACTGGGGAGAATGGGGACAGCCAAAGCCTCCCTGCCAGCGCCTTGGCAAAGCCAAGGCAACACCTGCTCCCCGCAGGCAACGCTGCAGGCACAGCTGCTCAGCAGCAAGCCAGCTCTGCCAGGCTGCTGAGCACCCCACTGAGGCAGTGGCAGCTGGAGCCCAGCCTAGCCACATTCCATGGCACAGGATGGGGACGCACAGGGAGCCCCGACACGCGCCCAGGCTGCGGTGCCCTGACTGGCTCAGCCATGCCGTTGGCTGCATGGACCTGCCCCGGTCTTCTGCAAGCTCAGAGGCAGGTGCGCGCGGCCCCGTGCAGGGGCACTTCGGTGGCCGTGGGCTGCAAACCCACCACACTATCTCGGTGCCCCAGCTGCAGGTGGCAGAGCTCCTCTTCCACCCCGTGGCCCAGGTAAAACCCCAAGAGAGGCACCTTGGCCACAGCTGCGAGCGCCAGCCCCAGCTCAGCCTGCAGTTCCCAGCCCCATTGCACATCATCTGTCACAAAACTACCCCTTGAGCCTTACTCAGCCTGCTGCACTCAGGGCAGCAGCTGCAACTTTACACCCAGCACAGCACAGCTGCCAGCACAGGGTTGCTTGTGCTTCTAAAGTGAAGGGGAACCAGCGACATAGAGGTTGGAAGGAGCCTCTGGAGTGCTCTGCTCCAACAGCCTCAGAGCAAGGCCAACACTGAGGTCAGCCCTGGCTTTTTTTTTCTTTTTTTTGGGGGGTGAGGCGTGGAGAGGGGGGTGAAAGCCTCTCCAACAGCCTGACCAGCCTCCTGGCAACACTTTTTTTTTTTTTTTTTTTTTTTTTCTTTTGGTGTGTCAGTCATTGCACCAGACCTCTTTGAGCCCCAGAAGAGGGACCAGCCCCTCCCAGCAGAACAGCCTGCTGCTGCTCCAAAACACGGTGTGTGCCAGCCCCAGGGCTGGACAGAGCTGCTTCCTGCAGTCCAGGCTGCAGGGCCGGCCAGGGCCGCAGGGGACGCTGCCCTCACCAGGGCTGTCTGTGCCAGAACCCATTGCGAGCTGAGCAGCAGCACACCGTGCCAGCCTTGTGGCAGCTGTGGGCAGAGCAAGGAAGCTAGTCCCAGCCCCCCTGCTCAGGAAGCAGCATGGTACCACACCCAGCAAGCTCACCTCCTGGACCCTTCTATTAATTAACTCCCACCTCTGGGGCTTACAGACACTGAAATGACTTTGTATGGTCATCCAGACTGCAAGAGCTTGCTTTCTGTTCTAAGGCTAAGCCTGCCCTGTATTGTCTCACCCCCACACCCACTGCCAGAGCTGGCACTGCCTGCATGTAAAGGCGATGCACCAGCTGCAGCTTAGACCTCCTCTGATCAAGTCCCAGTTTCAAAATCAGAGGGGAATGAGGAGAGTTGTGCTAAGCAGGGAAAGAGCCTCGGCCAGGGAAGGGGGATGCACAGTGGGACCCAGGCAGGGCTCAGGGACACTGCACCTCTGACACATGCCCAGGCTGGGTGCGCTGCAGAGACTCTCACCTTAAAAGCAAAGGGCTTGCACAGCCTCGCTCTGAGGCGCAGGAAGGGCGCTTAGCCTGGCTGCAGCACACTGAAGCCTCCCTGCAGACTCGATGTTAACTGCTGCTGAGCTGAGAGAGCCCTGGGCTGGCACAGCCACAGGGCTCCCGCAGCCAGGACAGGGGACTCCTGGACAGCTGCAGGGAGACTGTCCACCAGCATGGCCCTGTGGTGATGCCCAGGCTATGGCCTGAGGCACTCCAGTGAGCAGCTGGCAGAGCTTTTTCTTCAGCAAGTAAAACCTGTTGTGATCTGTGCACAGAGCTCATCCCTAAAGTTCCTGCAAGAGTCTAGCCCTGGTGCCACAGGAGGGTGCATGCAGGGGAGGAGAAGGGCTCTGGACCGGACTCCGCAGGGCTCTGGCTGCAGCAGCGGCTCTGCACCCCCAGCTCCCCTCCCCTGCTACATTCCAACTTGGACAAAGGCAGAAAGATCTATACAGTATAATATATATTTCACTATGAAATAGCAATTTCATTCCCTGCCTTCTACTTGATGCATCCTGAATTAAATGCTTCTTTTTAAGTCACTCCAGAGGGCTGGTGGGGCTGGGTAGTTTCTCATGCGAGGCAGTTACCCTCCCTGGAAGTTACCCGCAGGAAGCACCTGCAGATGACTTGGCAGGACCCAGACACAATCCTCGCTCCCCACTTCCCCTCACCCAGCTCCCCCTTCCCTGCCAACAAGGGCACGACTGTATATTCTGCCAGTAGTGGCCTGCCAGGGCACTTACGGCTCATTTACATGGTTGGTCAGTGCAGTCTCATTAACCTCATTCACGCTGCTTTCAGTAGCCGTGGTGTGGAAGCAGGAACTGAACCCCTCCACATCACGTATACGGATAGGAGCAAACCAGAGGCAAGGGAAGTTGCGGGGACAGTGCAACATGCACACAGACAGGTGACGCAAAGGGCCCTCAGCTATGGCACAGCCAGATGCCTTGCACAACAGCCAGGCCTGCCCGGCAGCGCTTGCAGGCTCCAGGCCACAGGGATAAGTCGGGGCTGCAGCCCATCAAGTGTGAAGTCTGCCAAATCTCGGGCAACCTGTGGAACAAGGAGTCCCATCCAGGGGCTGGGTCACTGACCAAGAGCCGTCATCACTGGAATCAGTGCAGAGCCAGATGGTTCAGGAGATGAAAGGAAGAACAATCCTATGAAAAGACAAAGAGGGCAGCTGCCTTAGGGAACCCAGGTGTTACAGGTCTCTTCAAGCATACTGGGGAGCCACTGTCCTGAAGACCTTGTCATCAGAGACCTGCAATGTAACTGGCAGCAAATGGGCTGTCAGTTACTGTGCTGGGACACTGAGCCGGGGAAAGAGCAAGGACTCAGTCACTCTGGGTCTTGCAAGCTAGTCTAACAGAGCTGGGAAAAGGAGAGACAGACAGCAGGGACAGGTTCAATCAGCTGTCAGGCTCTGGGCTCAAGTAAACAAGATCAGAATTCAAATTCCCTTCAATTGAAACCAACAGTTTGGCCACCAGCTGGAGACCGGGGCACAAAGATGCTCCACGCACACGGCAGCTTGCCCAGCAGCAGAGCGGCAGCTTCGGCAGTCCTCACTCGAGCACACTCTCGGCTGCCCCAAGACAGCAGCCATGGGGCATTGCCATCATGTCGCTGCCGGCCTCGGGCAGAGAAGGACGCTTCCCCCGAGGTGCCTACCTTTGCTTTTTGTACATCTTCCAATCCAGTCACATTGTCCGGCTATATTCAATGCCGCTCTTGGCAGAAATGCCAGACCAGGGCAGAAGGCTGCAGAGGAGGCTCTGGGCTTGTCGATATATCCTCTGGGGAATTGAACACGGGCTCAGGCTGGCTAATGTTGATCCAATGTGCTGTAGGTAGTCAGTGGCCATCAGTTAAGGACAGCGACATTTAAACTGTAACTTAGGAAATAAAATACTCTGTGGACTAGCACTCCCTAAAAAGGCCCCATGACACAGCGGAAGCTGCTCTGCTCAGTTAGGCAGACAGATCTGCTCCTTGTATTAATTGCCTGCTCCTTTCTATCAAAAGCAGGTCTGCTTTGCACCATAAAAGGTGGCAATTAGGAATACCGGCTCCATCTTGTGTGGGAAATACCTCCTTTGGCAGCTGCTAGTTCCCTTTGCACTCCACAGCAAGTTACTGCAGGGATGGCAATCTATCCACCTGCCTGGAGAGGTTTGGACTGACTAGCTACACCCAGGAAAGATCAGGTTTCTTCTCCACGATCCAACGACCTGAAATAAACTCCCAAAGTCAGTTTGAGAGCAGCCTGCTAAGATCCAGGCCACGCCAGGGTCACAGGGGATCCTGGGCCACAGGAAACAAGACCAAGGACTTCTCTGCCATGCTGCTGGACAGATCCTGCACCACACAAGCCAGAGCATGCCTAGCACTCTGGCTTAACATCACCATTCACCATCACTGGCATCAAACTCGCTCCAGCTTAGAATTCAATGTACCATCCTACACTGCCTCCCTGAACTGTTCCCAGAGGAGTTGGGGGAGCTTGGGCACAAGCAGGTCACCATCAAATCCCTCTAACATAGCCTTCCTTCTGGCTTCAGATTAAACTTGCATCTGGGTAGGCATCAGTCCCCAGATCTAGCGAGGTCACACTTTGCTGGATTGCCATTTTTAACCTAAAACAGTGTGGTGTCTGCTTATTGTGTTCCACTGCTAATCAGACTGAAGGCAAAGGATATAAGATTGTCCAGGGTGGATGTCCACCATTGATGTAGAGGACGTAGGTAAAGCCATCTTTGAGGACCCCTCTGATGGAATAATAATAGGGAAGATAGTGGTGCTGTTTAAAGTCTCTGTTTTCATAGAAGTTTATTGCTGTGTTGTTAGTGGTGAGGACGTGCAGGTAGATGGCTTTGCAGTGATCTTGGGCAGTCGTTGATATATGGTCTTTTAAACTTTCAAGCAAGAGCGAACCTGTTGAAGGAAAGAGCAGCAGAATCACACAGTGCAGCAGCTGCCTTCTCAGGGACAGCACAAGGGTTTGTAGGTCCCAGCTGGGATCTCCTGCACCCAGCATCTAAGCACGCTTGAAGACCCCCAGCTCCCACCCAGTTCTCACAGACCCTCTTGCTGAA
Organism: Morus bassanus; assembly: GCA_031468815.1. Taxonomy (NCBI): domain Eukaryota; kingdom Metazoa; phylum Chordata; class Aves; order Suliformes; family Sulidae; genus Morus; species Morus bassanus. The sequence goes on from CM062572.1 coordinate 50,066,935, forward strand.
TTTAACAAGATGTTGTGGTTTAACTCGGCAGGCAGCTAACACACCACACAGCTGTTGGCTTGCTCCCCGCCCCTAGTGGGATGGGGGGAGAGAATCCGGAGAAAAGAAAAAGGCAAAATTCTTGGGTTGAGATAAAGACAGTTTAACAGGACAGAAAAAGAAGGGAAAATAATCATAAGTATAATGATAAAAGAATATACGAAATAAGTGATGCACAATGCAGTTGCTCACCATCTGCCAACCGATGCCCAGCCAGTCCCCAGGCAGCACTCCCCGCCTCCCAGTCAAGTCCCCCCAGTTTATATCCTGAGCATGTCGTCATATGATCTAGAATATCCCTTTGGCCAGTTTGGGTCAGCTGTCCTGGCTGTGCCCCCTCCCCTCCTGGCTTCTTGTGCACCTGGCAGAGCAGGGGAAGCTGAAAAAGTCCTTGACTAGTGTAAGCACAACTTCGCAACAACTAAAACATCAGTGTGTTATCAACATTATTCTCATACTAAATCCAAAACACAACACTGTACCAGCTACTAGGAAGAAAACTAACTCTATCCCAGCGAAACCAGGACACAGGACCATGCTACATGGTTTTAATATGAATCTCATCTCACCTATGAGGATAGCTTCACAAAACAGATTTTATAAAGACACAGACTTCTGATTCAACAACCACAAAGACGAGCCAGAGATGGGAATCTGCCAGTAATGCCCATCCTGAGCCAAGCAGCTCTCAGCTTTGGGGAAGGTGAGTGAGTCATTTTGAATGGTATCAGTTCCATCACATTTATTTATTTTATAGCCATTGAAAACAGCAGAGAGTCAAAACAAGACTTCACAAGCAGGTTACTGCATTGCATCTGCTGAACTCAAATTAAAATCTAAGAACTGGTAGGATTTTAAGATCCCTTCTTAGGAGGAGAGCCAAGGTACTGTCTCACTCAACCTGGATTTTCTGCAGCCACTAGTCAGCAGGAGAGACCAGAGGAGGGCACAGAGAATACTCCAGAACCAAGAGACAAGACCTGGAGGTTCATCCAAACCACCTCAACATGGCATGAAGGATGCAGCAGAACCTGCAGGGGAACTTCTTCCATCAGGTGTGGTAACAGCAGGCTAAAGAAATAGCTTAGCTAACACAAACACACAGATGAAATCTACGCTGCTCTTTCACAATCCCCAGACCACTTCATGGTCATTTGACACTTAGTAGGAATTTATATCAGCCAAGCACAAAAAGACACCAAGAGACATCAACAGGAGAGCAGTTTAATTTTGTTATGAGATATTCCACTCTTCTATCTCACAGAAATCCAGCTGCCCTCTGGTTTAACAATAGCAGAGAACTAGAAACCAAAGCCTTTTGATGTCTGCCAGAGAAAAATCAGAGCTTTAGTGCTTAATAGTATGCCTGTGGTGAAAAGCCTCCTGCACAAAAGACTTCAGCTTCAAACACAAGTAGAAAAACTCTCAAGAGAAAGGTCTCAGAAAAAGCAGCAGCAGGCGGCAGCAGCTTCTTTAGGTTGTTTTGCTATAGGTACAAGTCCAAAGGTTTTGAGAGAGCATGGCAACATGCTGTCTAGATGTGATGGATACAGGAAATACTGATACTGAAAGAAGAAAATTCCAGCAAGATGGAACTGAAAAAAAATAGGATTTGGAAACTGAAAGGGGACTCAAAACAGCCACAAGTTTACAGAACAGAAGACCCCTTTACCACCTTCTCTGAACATTACTTAGTGCAAGTATTTTCTTCCTTCTTTGTCCAGAAAATTTATCTCCAGTAGCATTTCAATGCAAGTTTTAAATACAGTACTCCTACTGAGGGCTCTTCTGGTCATTTCTTTATGTATCCTATCAGTTTGTACCCTTCTAAACATGACTGGGGGAGAAGGGAGGACTCAAGGGAGAGAAGTTATGCCTGTATACGCTGAAGAGACTCCAGATGTGCAACACTGGGTCATGCTGCCAAACCTGGCCTATTTCCTTTTGAAGATCAGAGATATAGATCATGCTTGAAACTACACCAGGGCACTTATTTGATGACAAAACACATCCTGCTTGAAAGGGAGATAAGCCCTTCTGACTACAGGATTTTCAAATGGCTGCAAAAGTGCTACATGTTGCAGCAGGCATTCAGAGCTGACTTTTACGTGCATGTGACAGATTTAATCAGGTCCAAGTTACACTCTTTTCCGAGTTCCCTTTGTCTTTTTCTAAGTGTTTGTTCTATTTGTTAAAGTTGAAAGGTTAAAAGCAGCTATATTTTCTACCTCAGGAACCTCTGCTTCTGATACCCATGAAAGAAAATCGCTTCAAACCCTGCTCCAGGGTGAAGTCCTAGCGCTTCAGTCAGTCTCAGCAGCAAGAGTGCAAGCTTTTGGTGTGCTCAGCTGTCCCCTGGGAACAAGATGGACAAAGCCCTGTGCTCTCTGGAAACATTTGCACATTGTGTTGTGCCTACACCAGTAAAAACACCTCAGTACACCTGCATTAACACCAAGAAGGGGATGTAAGTGCATCACCTTCTCAATTGCTGGTACAGATCACCGACAAGCGTGACTCAAAAGGGTATTGTGGTGAAATGGTGCAGCTCCTTTGGTCCCGCCCACTAGCCACATGTGGCAAACAACAGCAGCAGTTGTCACTTAGCAGCATCTTACCTATTCCATGTTTTCTGAACTCCTTCACCACTCCAAGACTTAGGATGTAAGCAACTTGAGTGTCCACAGGAAAATTGGAAGCTAGGATGTCTCCATCCTGAGTAGAGATATAACAAGTTATTTAGTAGGATACCTGGGGAGGCACAGGAGAAGGCAAGAATCCCATACTGGAACACCTGAAAACAAGGCTATAGCAGGGAACTTCTCTTCACTGAGCAGTCTTAGCTGGAGCTTCTGGAAAGAGGGAGTTAAGAAAACCAAGCATGGTTCCTTAGGGGTTATTCCTACTTTCATATCATCTTCCCAGATGCAGAATACAAATCATGATGTTTCCTTACTATATACATTATTTGTGGGCTTAGGGACAGAATATTTGCATTCTTCACCATGAAGGAGTCAAAGTGCCAACTCTGGAGTTACACGTCAGTGTCTAGATCAATTCAGCAACTGTCTTTATTGCCAGCACGCTCCATCTGAGCTTTGTGTCAGCTGGAGATCTCTGTACTGCTGTAGAGGACAAGGAGCATGTTCTACATGCTCAGTCGCCTGGAGCGGTGTCTGAACAAGCCCCTGGCTTTCAGCTTGGCTGGAACAAGAGCCTTTTGTTAGAGTTGCTGAAGATGCAGTTTCTGACTTTGACTAGCTTTGAGGTGAAGCCAGATAGCTCTAGTGAAGAGTCCCATGCCACTCAATGCTCTAGGTTCCTACAAATGTTAAGATTATTGTTTAATCGTAACACTGATGGCCTTTTAGAAGTGATGCACTCTCTGCATTGCCCCTGCTTTTTTTTAATCCACTTGTCTATGCTGTTCTCCCTACACTAACCCAGTGGTCTCTTCCCACACTGTCTTCAGTGACCATGTCTTCTTCACCTCTCTGATGTACTGTGTTGTCTCTCCTGGCCCCCAAGCTCTGTTGTCCCTGAAGCCTGAGCTTTCTGCAGATTGGTTACCTCTACTTTGTGTTCGAGACAGCGACTGTGTAAATGAAGGAGTTTCTGCAGGAAGTCAGAGAAGCAAGTCACCCAGGACATTCAACCCTTATGTAAGAAAGGAAGAGGTTTGTTCTCCCACAGCTGCGTGTACCTCAGTCACCAACGATGACTGGGCACACTGAAAACAGCCAGGCGACAGTTAAACAGCCTGCTACACAGTCACTTTTGGATTATGCTTGCGTGATCTGATCTCTCCGCACAGCGCATCAGGCAGCAAGCTTCCCATCGGGCCACAGCTGCCTAGCCCCAGCAGGAAGAGATTTTGTGGTACCAGGCTGCTCAGCAGCCCATGTGTTCAGATACATCCCACCATCCCATGCTCCATTAGCTGGAAATGGGCATGTTCTTTGTTTCTTAAATTAATACAGGATCACTCTTATAAGTGCTTAGACAGAGAAGGGAAAAATACCCTGAACAGGTCTGTTTGCAGTTAACCATGGCAAGAGGTGGTCTATCTCATACTGGAGCATAGTTTGGTAGCATACCTCTTTATGCACCTTTGTTCTGCTCTTGATCTCTGCCACTATCATTCCCACGATGGAGCCTCTATATGTGGCTGCGAGGGAAAAGAACTTCTTGTTGGAAGTGATATCTCGGTACCATGAGTCAGGGTACCTGGGAAGGAAGAGAAAACAGGAATGTTTGGAGACACAAAGCCCATGGGAGCAGGCAGTGCCACAGCAAACATTGTGCCAAGATGCTGCTCAACTGGAAACGGGCAGCAACATCTTTAAATGCCAGCCACTGGAACTAGGCCAATGTATTTCACACAAGACTAAGGGAGGGAAGCTGTACTACTGAAAGGGCCGTCTTCTGCAAAGACATGCAGCCAAGTAGTCAGCCATACGTAAATCCAAAGCTCTTTCTATGCTACTAATTTAGCTTATTCCACAAAATCTGGGTTAGGAAGTTATTCACCTTTCCTGTCTTAACTGTGGTATGGTACCAATGAACATCAAACAGCTGCTGCACCCCATTTGGTAGCACGGTTTCTTTCAACTGCATCTAAGCAGCAATGCAGGCTGCTCACATAATGGCCTCCTGCCTTTCTAAGACAACCACATTTTCATTTTTACATTCATTGCCCAGAGCTTTCACTTCCATCTTTAGCAAGTGATTTTTAAATGCAAGATCCATCTGCCCTCATCTAAGAGCAGAAGAATCTCATTAATTTGATACACATGTGAAAAAAGTACTGCATATTGGTACAAAAAAAAAAAAAATCACATCATCAGCCTCCAGCTCTCCTCCTCCTTCTGCAGCTACTAAAGGGAAACTAGCATACACTAACTCATTTCAAAGTGAGAGCTCAGCATGCCTTGTGTTTAAAAGAAATCTACAAAGTCAAAATATTTTGCTCGTTTGTTACATGTTATGCAATCTTAATTATAATCCACTAAAATCCTCTATAAACCTTGTCAACAAAACTAAAGAAAAAAATCCTTGAAGTCTACAGCTGCAGTTCCCCTGGATGCTTTAAACCAGAAAGCTATCACTGTCCCCCAGAAAAGCTCCTTATTCCCGTACTTGTGCAGACACAAGCATTTACCGAACAGGGGCCTGGGGAACTGGCCTGGGACAGACTGAGATCAGCTTCAAGCCAGATTTTTGCCAGAGCTTTGGAAGCAACAGTGATCCCTAGCACACAGGCACGAACTGTTCAGTCTCCCCCTGGACATTCAGAATGAAATGTTCCCTTAGGAACAGTTGCTCCGTGTCAGTTTGGTTCAGCTCTGAGGGTGCCTTCTTGGCACACACTCCAGAACACAACTTTATTTCACAAGCACAGGGATGCTGTCCTTTTTCCTGGAGGTGTGCTCCTTTCCCCATCTCAAACACAGTCTCTCCCAAGAAGGTGCTCTACCCCCTTAATTCCAAAGCCAATTTTTCTGCCAAAATCTGCATACAGGAACTTTCTGATGACTTTAAGACCCTGCAGAACAGGTGGCAAGGGCCATTAACAGGAACACAACCACAGTGCATAAAAGATTCAGAACCTGCTGCTATCTTAGCAACAGCCAGGTGGCTGCAGAGCCTTTGGTGTCATCTCCAAACTGGACCAGTGCAGGTTCACACCATTTGTTTCTAGATCGCTCCCACCTCACGCCCCAAACCAGTAACGTACTCTATTGGGAACCAGTCGCCACAGAGCTGTTTCACTGTGTCTATGTCATCGTGGCAGAGAAGACGCAGGTTTACGTCCGTAAGTGCAGTCGGGGGCACCTCCTCTGTCATTCACGCCTGCAAGAAAAGAAAGCACATTAAGAATGATGAAGCACAGACTCTGACTCTCAGCTTCCGCCAGGCATCTGCACAAAGGCAGCAGGATGTTCTCAGTATCAATAAAGTTATTTTTCCTAGCAGAATGAGTTTTCAAGAGAGATGAAGCAAAACATGGCAACATTAACCCAAGATGGAACTCAAAGCCCTGCTGCCTGCAGGATAAGCACAGCTCACTTCTCCGCCTGACCCACCCTGCCAGCCCTGCATCTGTACACACCCCGCTCCCTGCGAGCACAATCCAGTGATGCTGCATGTGAAGAAGCATATGGCACCAACTACTTCCAAAAAGAGCTCAGGATGCTGCATTAAATAAGCCAACAATGTGCCAAGTGTACCTTATGATGCATGGAGCTCTTCAAATGTCTATACAGGACCAACATTCTGTTAAAACAAAACTGAACAAACAGCTTAAAAAGGAAGCACTGCTAGAAGAACATTTATAAAGTCCTCTTACACGACCATAGAATGGTTTGGGTTGGAAGGGATCTTCAAAAGCCATCTAGTCCAACCCCCCTGCCATGAGCAGGGACATCTTCAACTAGACCAGGTTGCTCAGAGCCCCGTCCAACCTGACCTTGAACATTTCTAGGGATGAAGCATCTACCACCTCTCTGGGCAACCTGGGCCAGTGTCTCACCACCCTCTAAAAATTTCTTCCTTATATCTAGTCTGACTGTACCCTCTTTTAGTTTAAAACCATCACCCCTTGTCCTATCGCAACAGGCCCTACTAAAAAGCCTGTCCCCATCTTTCTTATAACCCCACTTTAAGTACTGAAAGGCCACAGCAGGGTCTCGCTGGAGCCTTCTCTTCTCCAGGCTGAACAACCCCAACTCTCTCAGCCTGTCCTCACAGCAGAGGTGTTCCACTCTCTGATCATTTTTGTGGCCTACTCTGAACCCGCTCCAACAGGTCTATGTCTGTCCTGTGCTGAGGACCCCAGAGCTGGACACAGTACTGCAGGGGGGTCTCACCAGAATGGAGTAGAGGGGCAGAATCACCTCCCTTGACCTGCTGGCCACGCTTTGTTTCATGCAGCCCAGGACACGGTTGGCCTTCTGGGCTGCAGGCGCACATTGCCAGCTCATGTCCAGCTTTTCATCTACTAGTACCCCGAAGTCCTTTCACGCAGGGCTGGTCTCAATCCCTTCTTGCACCACATAGTATAGGGAACCTAAAGCCAGAAAGTTTCACTGCACGCCAGTTGGCAAATGATGACAAATGCTCACCTCCTTCCATTCTTTCTCCCCAGTGCTCTACTAATGAGTATGTGCTTATTCCCTGGATACAGTGTTTGCCTCCCTGGCACTCCTCCTTGGGAGCAGAGAAGAGACATAAGTAGACTGCAGCTCCCTGTTGTGATACCTGTCTGCCATTGGAAATGTTAACCTGCTTGGCCAAGTGCTGATAGCATTGAAGTCGGGGCAGCACAGCTTCAAATGCCAGTACAACCCTAGTTCAAACTTATCACAGAATGGTAGGGGTTGAAAGGGACCTCTGGGGATCATCTCATCCAACCCCCCTGCTTGAGCAGGTATACCTGGAGCAGGGTGCGCAGGACCACGTCCAGGCAGGTTTTGAATATTTCCAGAGAAGGAGAGTCCACAAGCTCTCTGGGCAGCCTGTTCCAGTGCTCTGGCACCCTCACAGGAAAGAGGTTTTTCCTCATATTCAGGAGGAACTTCCTGTGTTCCAAGTTGTGCCCAGTGCCCCTTGTCCTGTCGTTGGGCACCACTGAAAAGAGTCTGGCCCCATCCTCTGGACATCCACCCTTTAGATATTTATAAGCATTGATAAGATCCCCCCTCAATCTTCTCTCCTCCAGGCTGAACAAAGCCAGGTCTCTCAGCCTTTCATCATAAGAGAGGTGCTCCAGGCCCCGATCATCTTCGTAGCTCTACGTTCTCTCCAGTAGTTCCCTGTCTTTCTTGAACTGGGGAGCCCAGAACTGGACACAGTACTCCAGATGTGGCCTCACGAGAGCGGAGTAGAAGATGAGGATAACCTCCCTCGACCTGCTGGCCACACACCTTTTAATGCACCCCAGGATACCGTTGGCCTTCTTGGCCACAAGGGCACATTGCTGGCTCATGGTCAGCTTGCTGCCCACCAGCACTCCAGGCCCTTCTCAGCAGAGCTGCTTTCCAGTAGGTCAACCTCCAGCCTGTACTGGTGCATGGGGTTGTTCCTCCCCAGGGGCAGGACCTTACACTTGCTTTTGTTGAATTTCATGAGGTTCCCCTTGGCCCGGCTCTCCAGCCTGTCCAGGTCTCGCTGAATGGCAGCACAGCCTTCTGGTGTATCAGCCACTCCTCCCAGTTTTATATCACCAGCAAGCTTGCTGAGGGTACCCTCTGTCCCTTCGTCCAAGTCATTGATGAATGTGTTGAACAGGACTGGACTCAGCACAGACCCCTGGGGAACACCGCTAGTTACAGACCTCCAACCAGACTCTGCCCCATTGATCACAACCCTCTGAGCTCTGCCATTCAGCCAGTTCTCAATCCACCTCACTGTCTTCTCATCTAACCCACACTTCCTTAGCTTACCTATGAGGATGTTATGAGAGCAGTGTCAAAAGCCTTGCTGAAGTCAAGGTAAACAACACCCACTGCTCTCCCTTCATCTACCCAGCCAGTCACGCCATCATAGAAGGCTATCAGATTGGTTAAGCATGATCTTCCCTTGGTGAATCCATGTTGACTACTTCTGATAACCTTCTTTTCCTCTACATGCCTGGAGATGACCTCCAGAATGAACTGTTCCATCACCTTTCCGGGGATGGAGGTGAGGCTGACTGGCCTATAGTTTCCCGGGTCCTCCTTCTTGCCCTTTTTGAAGGCTAGAGTGACACTGGCTTCCCCCCAGTCCTTGGGCACCTCTCCTGTCCTCCATGACCTTTCAAAGATGATGGAGAGTGGCTTGGCAAGAACATCCGCCAGCTCCCTCAGCACTCGTGGGTGCATCCCATCGGGGCTCGTGGATTTGTGAGGATCCAGTTTGCCTAAATGATCTCTAACCCAATCCTCCTCAACCGAGGGGAAGTCTTCCTTTCTCCAGATTTTCTCTCTCTCAGCTCTGGGGGCTGGGATGCCTGAGGGCCAGCCTTAGCAGTAAAGACTGAAGCAAAGAAGGCATTCGGTAACTCTGCCTTCTCTGCATCCTGCGTCACCAGGGCACCCACCTTGTTCAGCAGCAGGCCCACAGTTCCCCCAGTCTTTCTTTTACTACTGATGTATTTGAAGAAGCCCTTCTTGTTGTCCTTGACATCCTTTGCAGTTTTAGTTCCAAGTGGGCCTTGGCCTTCCTCGTTGCACCTCTGCATACCCTGACAACGTTCCTATATTCCTCCCAAGTGGCCAGTTCCTTTTTCCACATACAGTAAGCCTCCTTCTTCCATTTGAGTTTTTCTAGAAGTCCTTTGCTCATCCATGCAGGTCTTCTAGCTCCTTTGCTGCACTTCTTCCTCATAGAGATGCACCAATCTTGAGCTTGGAGGAAGTGGTACTTCAATATTGTCCAGCTCTCTTGGACCCCCCTACCTTCTAGGGCCCTAACCCATGGGATTCCTCCAAGCAGGTCTTTGAAGAGGCCAAAGTCAGCTCTCCTGCCAGTCCCGTCATCTTCACTTAGTATGTATGCAGAGGACTCAAATTCTATAAAATGTTAATTTTGTTTAACTTATGCTGGTGAAATGAGATCTAGTTTCATCTCTCCTCATTCCTATGTGCTACAACTCCAGGAGGGCTGGCTTTCCAGCCCAGCAGAGAGCATTCAAATACAGAAATCCCAGGACACCTTTTCTTTTCCACCACAGCACTACCACAATCCTGCTAACCATGCACAGGACACTTACTCCAATGTCTTCAGCCTTTTTTAACAAGGTACCAGAGGGAAAGAAGCAAGCAGTAACCAAAGTGATTGTAAAAGCATCTGTAGTACAGACGCATGAATGAAGAACGGATCTTGAGAACAGACTTTAGGCAGGACGAAGTCCCACGCGAAGCACTGCGCACACAGAGCAAGCAAGGCAGGCAGAGACAGGGCAGCTGCAGGCATCGGTTCCCTTTCATGGGCCACCTGCAGTTCTCCATCCACAGCTTTGTCTCTCTCAGTCCAGCCCTCCTAGTTCCAGGTCAAAGAACCAGACCAGGATGCAAAGGAAAAAAAAAACCAAACACCACCCTTAATTTAAAAATTTTTGGTTTTACCTTCTTTTCCCAATTTTAAGAGTCTCAAATCTTGGTTTCAAAATGCCAAGTTACAAGGAAAAAGCTGCACACAGCAGTGCTTGTGTATGCCCTCCTGTTGAAAAGGATGCTCAGCTCTCCAGTGCTCTCGATTTGAAGCTCAGAGGCTGGAGAAGGAACAGATTTAAACACACTCCCTGCTGGACTACATCTGCCATTTGAGCAGTTCCAACGCAGAAGTCACATCACGTCCGTAACACACTCTAACTGGCAAAGACACACAAAAGGAGCAGGCACAGCAACGATCCCAGTTTGACGTGTTTTGACAGCACACAACTGTGTGCCAATTGCTCTCCTAAGAATTTGGAAACACCTCCTTCCACTGCACCCCTAAGAAAAAAAACAAGCTAAGCCATAAAATCTACACTCCACCCCCAAATTTCTCTTTTAAGGTACATAAGCTAGCTTTCTCCTGCAATTCCCCTGGATGAACTGGTAGAGAGCAACTCCCAGCTAGCACAGCATGATGATAGTCAGAGAGCAGAGAGTCCCTAGAGGCTGGGGTCCTTGGAACTCAACATCAGCACTGAAAGGGGGGTAAATAGCACTGCTAACAAGAACAATGTTCACCCTTGACTTTAGCACTCTCCCTGCAACACATGTTGTATGACATCTTGCACTGGCTAGAGCAGCGTGAGCTCCCACCCCTTTGTCCTCTCGGACAGTAGCATAAAGCCCCTATGCTGCATTGGCCCAGACCTCCTAGGGAGGAAGGAGGAACTCTACCACTGGTTTGTGTGCAACCTGAACACATCAAACAGCCAATATATCAGCAGGAGAAAGGATACAACTAAGGTCCACTATTATCCAGAAAAATCTTTGCTAGCCATTCTCCCATGTAGGCAGAAAGAATGGCAAAATGCTTTAATAGAGCAGAGGTCCAAGGAAGTTCTACAGCTCTTGAGAAAGATTAAATGGGGTGGGTTTCTTCAAGCAAGAGATCCTTCCCAGACACAGCGTTCCTCCCAGTGACTGGTCCTACATATTTCCTTGAGAAGGACATCTGAGGGGATCTGTATATTGATATGGATTGTTCTTGTCCAAAAAAGTCTCTAAAAAGAATCACAGCTATTTCACAGCTTGTTCTAGGACTGCGGTTGCATATTTACCGAGCAGCCTACAGCTTTCGCAATCAGTACAGATGCTAGTTTCAAAACAAACTAAGCACCTAGAAAACTCAAAGCCAGTCCTCCTTGCTGCTTTTAAAACTAATTTTACACTCCTAGAATTGGCTCAAGCCCTCTGAGGCTAGACTTTGAATCTGTACCCTGTTGCGGCAGCGAGCACGCTCTCCCTGGTGACCTTTTGACGTGCCTCAGCCTTACCCCACGGGGTCCCGAAGGAAGGGCACATTCACTTGCGGTGGCTGATCTGATCCACACTGCTGCTGGTTGAGTCAGCTGACGCACAGCGGTGTGGACCCCCGTCCCACCCTCCCACCCAGACACTCCTCCCGCCCTTGCCGGACCCTTTGCTGAGCCATTTCAGAGCAGTGACCCACCACAAGATGATGAAGCGAGGGCAAAGCAATTGTTTGTAGGCCAGAACTGCTTGGCAAAAGCTCGCGTAGCATAAGATAGGCTTCCCGGGGGGGGGGGGGGGGGGGGGGAAGAGGAGGGAGGAGCGAGCAGGCGCATATAGCCAGAGCAGCTTTGGCCATGGCAAAGCTCCAAGGCCCACTATATCACTTCATTAGTGGGCATTAAGTGGCAACTCAGGTTTGCAACAGCAGTGCTCTTGCTCAAGCATCTTACTATTCTTGAGAAGTTTTGATGCTCCTGTAAGGCAACACCCCTTCTGAGTCAACATTCTCAGCATTAATAAATCAGAGATGAATGAAACAACCATGATAGAGCCCTATTTTTGCTAATGAGTAGAAAAGGCAGGGGCCTAGGAGCAGACTTAGCCAGCAGCTGCTGCAGGAGAGGACACATTCTTGAGAGGATTAGTTCATGTGTATTTAACACTATATTCTTAAAGAGCTAGACAAGCATTATGCATTATCCTGTAGCTGAAGCCAGCCTTAAAAAAAACAATCCACGACTGTTTTGTTGAACAGGGTAATTCCCCTCCCCTCAAATTCAGACAGCCATTTCCCAGCACCAGTTGTGTTTGCAGGGACTCACTCCATCCGCTTTGCATTATGTGACCCAATCTGATGTTCTTGCACATTTAAAGGAAATGTAGGACACCCGCTTGGCACTGTGTCCCACCACAAGGCTTCAGGAGAGCAGACCTGGGCACCTTCCTCCCTGGCCAGGTGTTGCTACTGCCAGATGAGCTGCGGTCAGTGGCTGCCATGTTCAAGAGAGAAGAAATTCCAGGCAAGTTAATCCTCTTCATACCCAGATGACAGCCTCTGGCTCTTCACAGATATGTGGGCAAACACCCAAGACCCAGATCCTGGCCCTCTGCACAGGCTATGGCATGCTGTAATTAGCAGAGCCAGAGTCCTGAACAAAAGCCTCAGCTAGCACAGTGATGAGGGTACCACTTTTAGAGTCAACTTGGTTTTAGAGGACAAAAGATGTTTGGAAGCATAAAGAAAGAATAATTAAAAAAAAACAGTATCAGTGTTAAATACAACCCTAAGACTCAATGGAAGTTAGAATGGCCTTTAGGGGTTTAGAGGTAGCATAGTTCCACTCACCACTGCAACAATGACAACACCAACTTCAAACCTTTGAGACCAAGTGGTGGATGCTGTAAAGCAAAACGCAGGCTCCAGCTACATGCAGTTGACTGAAGGAGGTCCACAGCCATTTTTTAAAACCCAAAGGGAAGTTACCTTATTTAATATCTTTTTATCAGGTCAGTCTTTGTTCATGTGATGGCCATGGTCTGGGAAGTGGCATGGTTAACATCATCCACTGCCTCTCCACCCAGCAGGGCACAGTGACCTCACCCTTTTGCCAAAATGGGAAACACTCACTTATGACAGTTATAAAATGAGCCAACATTTTATACTTATGAAGGGATTGTGCAGTTAAAACATGTGAAAAAGCTCTGAGAACACCCCCGTCCAAAATACCAAAGTTAACAGTGAGTAGATCTAGAAACGGATCATTTAATTTCCTTTCCTACCTAAAAACTGCAGATATTAACGGGCAACAAATTAATTTCAAAAAACTACAGGAAAGTAAAAAGGTTTTGAGCATTTCTACTAGTCTTCTGCCTTGCTCTACTGAAACAAATCTAGCAAAATGTTTTGGCCTTATGTGTATTGGGTAGCTGCAGAGGAACCTGTCAAATACTCATTACAAATATTTAGCAGTAATGGAAGCTGGATGAAAAGAAATCATAGAATCATTAAGGTTGGAAAAGACCTCTAGGATCATGAAGTCCAGCCATCAAGCCAACACCCTCATGGCCTCCTAAACCATGTCCCAAAGTGCCACGTCTCTGCGTTCTTTGAACATCTCCAGGGACGGCGACTCCATCACCTCTCTGGGCAGCCTGTTCCAATGCCTGACCACTCTGTCAGTAAAAGCATTTTTCCTAATACCCAATCTAAACCTCCTCTGACGCAACTTGAGGCCGTTTCCTCTCATCCTATCGCTAGTCACTTGGGAGAAGAGACCAGCACCCACCTCACTACAACCTCCTTCCAGGTAGTTGTAGAGAGCGAAGAGGTAAAACAGTAAGTCCATTACGAAATAAGCCAACTTAACGTATAATTTTAATTTAAAGCACATTGTAAGGCCTAAACTTACTATTTAAAAATAATTTCATAAATCTTTGGCATCAGTAAGCACTGGCTTTAATGAGCTTAAGAACAGTATTTCATAATACCATCTAAAAGGCAGAGGAGCCTTTAGCTTCCAGCATCAGCCCAAGCAATGGTTTGGACTCCATGAATTATCCATGTTCACTCCTCACAATGAGCTGAATATGGGCACTGATGTATTTCTACCACCAGTACTTCCAGGTCCTACCGTGCAAGAGTAGGTCTTGTTTAGAGTTTAGGTTAGCTACCAGGTGCAGGGGCAGTTCCTTTACTTGAACTAGATGCTTCATAGCTAAGTAACCTCAACTCAGGCTTTCCTCAAGAGCAGGAAATTGTCTTTCCCTCTTAGAGCTCTTGTATTAAAAAAAAATAAAGATAAAATCTACATAATACTATATTTCTAGAGAAACTGAGGTAGCCACACAGAATCAGCACTCTTAATCCAACACGGTGTTCACATGCAAGATAAAGCCTGATGCTTGCTAAAATTTGGCAGGAAACTGCTTAAATGCATTTGAAAAATCCCTTGAGTGCTTCCATACCTACAAAAGCCTGGCTAAGTGATTCAACAAGTTAAGATTTCCCTTGTTTAGCACTATTAGACATGTTTTAACAATGTTTCTGCCTTGTGCATTCTGCGAAAAAGAGTTGGATTTAAGCAATGAACAATCATAAGATGCCATTTTTATGAATTTTTATTTGGACTTCAACTTCCATCCAGATAGGTTCATGAAAATCCCAAATAAAAATTTTATCATCTAGCAACAAGTATCACTGAATTTCCTGGCAGAATAAAAGCAAGGTAATCTAAGACCAGAGCTAAATGGATACTAACTATAATCGTATACATATATAACTTCGAAAAAGGAGTGTATTGGCTTCAAATGTAGCATTGACACAAAAGACAACGTGAAGGAATCCTCTTCACTTGCAGAAACAAAGCTAGACTGAAGTCCATCAAAACCTTTTACCTTTCAGTTTAAATGCTAATTGAAATCAATTCATCCTGAACAGAAAGAAGCAAACCTGCAGGAAAGAATAAAGAAAAATAAGCACTGGGAGGCTAGTGGATTTTTATAAAGCGATCCTATGATTCAGGAAGTACTGTCCTGAAGGACACATGGCCAACCACCCCTGTATCACAGGCACCTCCATCATTAAATGGTGCAGACCCTTATTTACTTGGGCTGAAGATTTTCACCTTCCGGAATTCAAAGCACTTTCTTCAAGCACACTCCTGCTAGATTATTAAGAAGGATTATCTGCTGTCATTCCACAGAAGGAAAAGATTAAGTTCCTCCAGACAACTACCAAGTACATACCATGCACAGGCCAGTTCCGAGGAACTACAGCAATGCTAAACAAGTCTGCTCTGCAAAAGCGGCATGCAAGTTGGCTGTTCCTCTGGTTGTCAAGTCACGTCCCTCTGCCTATGGCTGCATGTTTCTACCCAGTACTTCAGCAACGGACATATGCACAGTAGCTGTATTTTACTTCACATGAGCAGACCATCTGCTCGGCATAAACACAGACTAGCAGATACTCCCAGGAAGATTTGCATGCATGCACAGCAGGCCAGAGCTGGATTTCCTTACGCCTGGTACCCTCGCTAGAGGTCCTGCTCCAGTGTCACCACCAAATCCTTGTTTGCGACTTCTGTGCAGACAGTCCTCAAATCCCAGCAAGATAAGATTTCCAGGAAAAAAAATTTTAATGACACCTGGCATCCTCTCTCATTTGTAAATAAATAGGATCAAACAAAGCCCAGACAGAATTTTAAGAGCTACTCAAAATGCAGGACAGGTGCCTGTTAGCTGTGACTGAGCATCACCGTACTCAAAACAGACACGATCTCTATTGTCTGGGGGGTATCACTTCAAGGGTGCCAGCGGGAGTTTTCACAGCTGTAAGTCTCTCTACCTTGCGCCATCTGGCACTGGGGATTTGATTTACATTAAACCGTTCAATCTGAACCAGCCAAAGGTCTAATTCCAACAAAGCAGTAAGGATTTCCCTTCTGCATTTCATTTTGAGCTTACTGCATTTTTAGGTTACTGGTCTCACAGGGAATGTTCCACACAGACACCCCTGGTACCAAGCTCCTTTTATTTAATAAAATAAAATTGTGACTGGATTTGAAAACATCATGAATTCATTACTAAGAATGTCAAGGAGGTGCTTCTAGGACTTTGAGCAACATTATCAAAGCAATAGGAGCCAAATTTTTAAAGATATTTAAATACTTGGCTTGATACCACCTATGCGATTTGTTACACTCTATTTATTCCATTTAATTCTCCTGCGCCTTCTAGGAATCCCATTTAGGAATTCCTTTAGGACAAGCAATAAATAAAGCCCAGAAGATGTGATCCTCCTCATCTCTGGTATGTTTTGCAAACTGTCAGAGCTTGGAGTTCACAGTCATGAGCAGAATAGTGATCGTTTCACCTCCATTCCTGTACCATTCATCACATCCCATAGGAGCACCGCCCAAAACTGCCATCACTTAATTCCCTACATTAGCAGAAGCAGACGTTTGGAGCGAGTGAGACACTTAATGGGAAATCTAGGACAAAATGACTGATTTTGTGCCTTGGTCTGAAAATAATGTAATAATACAACTGGAAGTAGGCTCTGATGCTAGATTACATCATTTCACAAAAGTCCATTACGCCTTTTGATCCAGGCATTAATGTTTTTCTGTAACTTCTACCAGAACCACAAGCACTGAGCTCAGAAGCCCCTCATGGATCCCCGGTCACTCAGGGACATGCACAAGCTCAAGACTTTGAGCTCCTCATCATTTGAACTCCTTCAGTAGCAGCTTTCTTCTGTGCAGAAAACTGTCCTCCTCAACCACCCCCCCCTGCACAATCTCCTAGGCTGCCACACCTTGAAGATACACGAGTAGTCCAGCTCTGCCATGCGGATACCGTTTGCCTCCAAAGCACACCCCAAGCACTAATGAGCTTCTCTCAGGGACATCACTCTAGAGAAAGGAGTTTGTCAGTGCCTGGACTTTCTTCTCCAGTAAGTCTGTCCAGGGCAGTGTGCCCGACTAGCACACCCCCACAGTGGAGGAGGAAAAAAACCAGTGAGCTTGGGGAAGAATGTATTGTAAAGAAAGCTGAATTTATCTCAATGCCAGGGAGACTGGAGGGTAACCTTGGGTTTAGATAAGACAGCTGCACCAGTGAATTGTCAGGTGCCCTGAAACAATTAACAAAGAATAATGTCTTCCTGAGCTAGCCAGACCAGCACAGGGGGAGCGTATTCATGGCTGAGCCCAAAGTAAAAAAACTAGGCAATTATTAAAGTAAACTCTGAAGAAAGCAAAGGGCCTGAGCTGGCTTCAATCTGCATATTCCTTCCCGGTGACTGCGGGCACCGAGCACCGTGACAGTAAACATACAGAGACCAGTAACAGGCATCACGTTTGTATTTGGATTCAGCTGTACGCTGCAACTGCTGTATTATGCTTGTGCCGCAATTTCAGTATGTTGCTGTATCATCCTGCTAAATCAAAATCCCATGTAACACCAAATATACCAAACAAGTAAATCTGATATTAAACCCTCCTCGTGTGGAATATCTACAAGAGCCTGGCCAGTGCACATTGGACCCGGACAGCCAGGAAGGCAGCACTGTCACACACAACCTGGGAAAACCCATCCTGGTGTTCAGCCCTCTTCCCAAAGACTCACCCCACGCCATTCAGCCAATTTTCCCACAGCTCTGAAATTCTGAAAACATCATTCTGAGAAATGCACTTGCACCTCGTCCCCAGCTCTGCACTTCATCTTCCGTTATGCCCAGATTGAGGTGTGCACACCACAGGACTAAAAACCTGAAAGCCAAAACCACAGAATCACAAGAATTAACACTTTGGCCTCCTGCCATGAAGGATCAGGATTTGAAACAGACCCCAAAAGGATATTAGGAAATGAGAGGGCAAAATGTAGTTCTACCTGCGCAGCAAGCAGCAGTTACTTATTCGAAATGAAAACACTTACTGTTAGTGAAATCCTTTTATACTTGTATCCCTGATCCTCTGCACGCTTGAAGTTTGACTTGTCAGCCTTCCAGCAGCAGAAATGTTAACATTTTGCACGCAAGTCGCTTTCTGGGCTGTTCTTTTACCCTACAGCTCTAGATACACTACTGAAGCTGTAGATTTCACAGGAGCTGGTACCCAAATAAAAAGTGTCTCTAAAGCATACTGCAAAAGGCACAGCTTCCTGCTGCCCCAGATACAGCAATTCCTCCAGGGAATGGTACACATGAATCTCTAAGAGGGTTTTGCTGTTAAATCTTTTCTTGTTAAGACGCGGAAGAGAAAATCTGCTTTGTGACAGTAGCACTGTGGGGAGTTAAAACTGAAGGGTCACAGTAGAGGCACATTTATAAGAAGCAGCTCGCTAGAGGAGAGATCTAATACCTTGTAAATGCCAAACACGGCAAGTTTCCAATCGGCAGCCGCTCCTCCAAAAAACAAAACAGAAGAACCCTAAACAACTCATCATACATGCAAGCCCGCGCCATTTCTGAATTAGAATAAACAGCTACACAGAAAACTTATGTTCTAAAAAAACCCAGCTAGAAATTCAGCCTAGTGTAGTACAAACGCTGGGAAGGGGAATTAGAGCCTGCCTCCATTTCCGAGATGCTGTTCTCATTACTGAGCAGCAACACAGGGCTGTTGATAAAACCCAGTCCCTCCAACTACATCATTACAGGAGATGCTAACAAGTAACTTTTCAGAGGCTATTGCAAACAAGGTGCTTAAAAAAAAAAAAAGCTTAAAAGGACCATTCCTTCCCTAGTTGGCAGACAAGTGCCCCAAACTCACTTCTCTCCAAGATCCCGAATTTAAAATTTGAGCCAACATGGCTCCTTTTCCCTTTCTTTCTCAATAGTGTTTTCCAGCATGAGACACCCAGGTTTGACTCAAAAAACCCACTGCTACTGCTTTAAGCTAGTAACATTTAAAATGGATTCTGGCACAGATGTCAGCTTTTACATCCACAGTAATAACTTGAGAAAGAGAAATTAAAAACTTAATTAAAAGCTAACGTTGGAAAACTAGGCAGCTCCCGTTCCTACCTTTCGGTGAGGAGGAAAGCGTGGGTGGGGGATGTAGTGTGAGACATGAAACTCTAAGTCTTTTTGCAACACCCTACACTGAAGCCATCAGACACGCTGTGACTGGTTAAAAAAAAAAAACAGGAAGACAGGAGTGATACCGCTCAAATAACAATTTTAGACAGTGTTTAACTTTCAAGTTTGTAGAAGAGGTGCTCAGCTAAGACAGAACTTTCTCTGCTGCTACACTGAACAGCTTAGCCCATTTGTTTCTTTAAAATTTAGTGTCTTAACATCAGAGAAACAAAGCATTAACAGCAGCCCCTGGCACCAAGTCACAGAAGGGAATTCCCATCCGTTACCAAAGGCTGCTGCCAGCCCAGCAGCCTGTGATGAGCAGGAAGGCAGAGCCATGAGGACTTCTGAGACAACTCTGCAAACCACTCACAGGGAAGTCCCCAGGCTAGTAGCTGTAATTCCTCAGGTATTTACACCAGTGCTGTCATTGAGAGTCAGCCTTTGCAACCACAGCCTCACCTGCTCCATAAATCATGCTGGGAGTGGCCGGGGTGGGGGGCAGAGAGGAGGGAAGGAGCCAGGAAGAGAAAGGATGGCTTCTTGCGTGACAGGACCAGTTCACATCAGACAATGGGGTAAGATACCAGCACTGACTCACTGACCAGCTTATCAAACTATTCTGGCCCCATACCTATATTCATAACACTCCTGCAGGCAAATAAAAATCATCCTTACAGGGAAAGAAAGAACAACAGACATGAAAGAAGTACCAGACTTCATTAACAAAAATAAATGCACATGCTATGTTAAAGGCTCTTTGAGCTCCCAACTACTAAAAGACCATTTTTCTGAATTCCACTAGCAGTTCCCACGTATACCACTCTGATTTAGGAACCGAAAATTAAGAATGCTACAGGTTTTAAGAGAGCATTCACAAGACAGCCACTTACCAATTACTTAGACATGTTAAGTCAACTTGCTTTAAATACATCAAGCAACCAGCTGAGAGAAACAACAGCAGCAGCTACTTCAAAGAACAAAACAATACATTACAACAACACTTATGCACTACCGTATGTTTCTTTATTTGCTACCAGGCATATAAAGACTAATTAAAGCATGAGTTTACAAGACATAACAGAACTACTTTTTTAACCTGCAAGATTAAAACTATCTACTTTAAAAGCCCGGTACCAGGCAGTACCCAGCATCACTGCTTCTGACAGGGTGGGGGAGGCTGCTCCAACCTTGTCTTGTAAATGAAGAGTTCACACTCTAATTGTAACATGTTGGGAGAGAGCCACCAGCTTTTTTTTTTTTTTTTTTTTTTAAAAAGAACCTCACTTCTAAGAAATCTGCTAGAGTTTATTCATACAGTCAATCGATTTATTAAAAAAAAAAATACCATGTAGTAGCACTTGCAAAAAGCTACCACAAGTGTCTCTCGTAAAGGCTTTTGAGGAAACTAAGATGGACTAAGGTGAGTCTACGGCAGATTAAAAGAAAGGAAACAAATCTAGGATGAATCCATAGTGAAAAGAGATTCCAGCTATAATCCATGCAGCAGATTCATAAAACTAGATGGGAGAAGAGATGAACAGATCTGCAACAGAAATTGATGATCCTTTGGGATAGGACAGATTTCCAGGACAGTAAAATCTAAAGCTGTTCACAGTTGTAGAAAGCTCTCACGATACCAGAAGATTAATAAAATGGCAGATAAAGTCCATAAGTTGGTAGATAAAAAAAAGAACACAGGTTGGAGAAAGGCAAACATTTCCAATTTGTGTTAACCTCTGCAAGGCGGAAAAAAAAACACACTCACAGCGAGTTCCCCGAGAACGTTAGTTTGCTGCTCAGCAGCAGTCAAAATAAGATACTGGGAATTATCAGAACAAACAGAGAGAGAAAAACACATATCTAGAAAGCTTCTGGTCCGAGCCAGCATGCTCCTCCTTACATTACAAATATTTAATACCTTTATATATCTGTCAATAAAAGGTCAGACACTCAGACACATTCACGTGGTTCTCAAGAGCATAGAGAATAGGTGCAACAAACGGCCAAGGTTCAGAGGTGCTCATCACGGTCATCTAGCATGGGCTAGCCAATACTGGGAGGTGCTCTAGCATAACAAAGAGAGGATAAACTACAACGGATACAGAGCAGGCTAACAAAGTCCAAACTCAAAGTAAACATAATTAAACATTTAAACAGCTTACTACAGGAGATTATAATCGTTTGATTCCTATAATCAAGAGCAAATGTCTAAGAGACACGCTTTAGTTCATGGCGGGACACAGCAATCCCGCTGGCGAGGATACCAGCCGTAGTCACTCTGACAGGACACAGAAAGCAGCAGCACTTTCAGCATGCAGGTTTGGCAGTCTCTGAAACAGAGATGCTATTTTCACCATAGAGATAGCGTAGGTATAACCCACCGCTGTGCAGCCCAAGGAATTGGGCACAGCAGCTGGAATGCTTCTGGCAAAGCCAACTGCCACCACGCCCGGCAGGAAGCGCTGTGCCGCCAAGTCTTTGGGACAACATGTAAGGCTCAGTTTGATCAGCTGCAATTAAAAACCTCAAGATACACCCTGCAAAAGCATTCAGCTGTCGACCTGCTTAGAGATTAAGTTGAGCGATTGCTTTCTCTTCACTAAAGCTCTACAGGCTGGTTCAAACAGACATAACACTTCTGTAAGACAAAGCACAGAAAAGCTAAGCTGCCGTGGTGTGCGTTAGGTTTGAGCCAGCTGGGAGGGTTTGTGAGCCATGACCCAGGCTGTCAAGAGACACAGAGCAGCCAGCAGAGCCAGAGTAGCTCCTGTGCAAGAGAAAGAGCTGGATCTAGCTATGTATGACGTATTCCCAGCCATCCCAAGGGAAACTTTGCTACAGAGGAAGAGGAAATGGAATCATAGAATTATTAAGGTTGGAAAAGACCTCTAGGATCATCAAGTACAACTGCCAACCCAACACCACCATGCCTCCTGAACCATGTCCCAAAGTCCCACATCTATGCATTTTTTGAACACCCCCAGGGATGGTGACTCCACCACCTCTTTGGGCAGCCTGTTCCAATGCCTGACTACTCCTTCAGTAAAGACATTTTTCCTAATACCCAATCTAAACTTCCACTGATGCAACTTGAGGCCATTTCCTCTCATCCCATCGCTAGTAGCTTGGGAGAAGAGACCAACACCCACCCCCCTACAACCTCTTTCCAGGTAGTTGTAGAGAGCGATAAGGACTCCCCTCAGCCTCCTCTTCCCCAGGCTAACCACCCCCAGCTCCCTCAGCCGCTCCTCATCAGACTTGTTCTCCAGACCCTTCATCAGCTTCGTTGCCCTTCTCTGGACACACACCAGCACCTCAATGTCCTTCTTGTAGTGAGGGGCCCAAAACTGAACACCGTATTCGAGGTGCGGCCTCACCAGTGCCGAGTACAGGGGGACGCACTAGTTAACGCTACAGACCCCCCGCGCTGCTAGCTGAGACCCCGAACACAACTCGGAACGCGCTGAGAGAAGGAACAGCCGTAAGCATAGCTGCGGGACCTCTCGCATCCCTCCCAAAGCCAAGCAATAGTCTTCTCTGTTGGCACCAGGCGGGAGCACCGGCGCGGCCTAGGAGCGGCGGGGGGGGGACGGGACGGGACGGGACGGGACGGGACGACAGGGGTGCCATGGCGACGGGCCTAGGCCCGTCCCAGGCGCACGTCTCCATGGCAAACCTGTCCCCCCACCACCGCGCTTCCCCGCTCACCTCGGGGGGGCGGCGGTCGCGCCGCGGGCAGGCGGGAAGACAACTCAACGCATACCGGGCGACGGAGGCGGGCGAAGGGACCGGCGGCTGCGACGGATACCGGCGGGCACTTCCTTTTCCCGGTCACCGCGCAGTAAAGCGCCTCCCCATAGGCTGGCTGTCGGCACGTGACGGCCGACCCCGCGCAGGCGTAGAGGGGGAGTCCCACGGGCAGCCCCCCGCAGAGACCAGGGAGGGAAGCAAGGCGGGAAATCTAAGGTGCTAATTAGCGGGGAAATTTCAAATAAGCGATGCGTCCTTGAGCACAAACGCTTAGGAAGCAGGAGGCAGGTTGGTCACGCTCCTCTCCCACAGCTTCCCCCAGTGCTACACTGCAAGGGACAGCAGGGCAACTCGTCACACTGCCGGGGCTTGATGGCAATGACTCCGATCCTGAAATTAAGAGGTTTTTAAGGGTTTTTCCTTGTCGTTGAAGCTCTACAAAGTAACATGAGGTAGGATATTTCAGTTGGAAGGGACCTACAACGATTGTCTAGTCCAACTGCCTGACCGCTTCAGGGCTGACCAAAAGTCACAGCGTATTATTATAATACTATTATTTACCTTCCCTTTCCAGAAAATAACAAACCCAAATTCCTTCTCAGCTGTTTCACTCAAATCAGATTTTCACAGCTTCCATCTAATCCATCCCATTTTTGCAGCCAGTGTGCAACCAGCTAACCACACCCACCCCATCTCCTCCGACAGAGCTGTAGAGCACTTTGTAATAAAAGTCACTAATGTATAAAAAGGACCCTTCTTTCTTGCTTTTCCACTCAGCAGAGGGGGCTCAGAGCATCACAGCACAACGACAGAGAAGAGCTCGACTAAAGGGGCTATACAGTGTGTTTAGCAGCAAGTTTTGCCGCCCTTCCCGGGATGCTTCCGCACCCGCCTGCGCCTCGCTCAGAGCCGGCCAGCATGCCTCAGCCAGCCTTTGGGCCAGTTTTCCAGCTAGCATTAATTAAACTTGCCAGATCTCACCCCAAAGTTTCATGAATCACTGACTGAGGCATGTAAAGAGGGCATTTCCTGAGCCTGGAGGATGATGGGTCACTGCAGCCACGAAGGGGTTTTGTTCCCTCCCTAGCACAGGCCTAAGGAGTTGGACCTTCCAATTGCTGTTTGAAAGAAAGCAGCAGAATTATTTTATGCTTCTTAAATTGTTTCCTTTAATAGGAAGTGCTGCTTTACTCTACCTTGTGCTTCTGAAACAAACATTTGTGTTTCAAAAATATACAGTGTACACGTACTCTGTAGCTATAGATACAAACATTTACAAAGAAACGAGCAGGCTGGAGTGGACTAGCTTGAAAAAAATCTCACACCTTTCTTTCTGGCCCTCCTAGAGCAAGACTAGCAGGGCTCACCGTGCCGTAAACAGATCAGGGTTCCTGAAAAACGCATGATTGAGAAATATGACACCCTTGGTGATGATACAAAACAACGCGGATCAAAAAAAAATTCCACACGCTGCAGAGGTTTGGAGTTTCTGTTGCCTCTTCCCACCCTCTCCTTTTGTCCCTATGATCTGCCTTAGTATCTGCATCCTGCATCCAAATCGACTGCAGCCTACCCATCTGTGTCTTCTCTACTGCCAAAGGGCAGATCCCTCACGCAAGCATTGCTCAGCTTTACACCAAAGAGGAAAACGTGGTTCCCGAGACATTTGGTTTCATCTGCAAGGCTTCCTCAAACTAAGGGAAACTGGGTACACTCTACAGTCTTAGCATTTTAGCGAATAGGTCGGTATGGGAATGTCATTCCTGGTATAAATGTTTGTACAGGGTGAGCCGGGAGCGCCGGGTGAGCTGGTAGCGCAGGGTGTGCGGCATGTGTGGGGTAGCCCAGAGGAGGAGTATGGATATGAGGATAAAATCCTGGTGGCAGAGCGCCGTGGGTCGGTTGCTGTACTGGACCTGAAATCACCAGCTGGAGCAGGCTGTGGAGAGAAAGTCAGACAGGCGTGAGGATTATTTAAAGAAGGCTTTTGTCGTGGCTCTCCCCAGCCCACAAGGGCCTGGTTCTAAGGACAATTCACAACCAACACAGAGCGCTGCTGAGAGGCAAGAGGACAGTGACCCAATTATGCTCTTTACAGCTTCCAGCAGACTTTTTTCTTTTTTTTTTCCCTCTTCCTTTTGTTTTTTTTCTTTTTTTTCTTTTTTTTTTAAACTTGGTTGCTCTTTGCAAAGAGGCAAGAAGCAAAGTGCAGCTAAGCTTAGGGTCAGGTAAAACAAGCAGGGAGGTGGAGATGGGACAATGTTGGGACAGGTTCCACACTGTAATTTCATTTTCCCCTTCTGTGCATCAGTTCTAACAGGCTGGGCAAGATCATCTATATGGTGGGAGCCACTGAAGTCTCCTTCAGTCAAGAGTCTACCTTGCAAAGGAAGAAGTAGCCAGCATTGTCTATCACCTTTACCCTTGCACTAAACTGTGTGCAATTAAAGGCCAACTTCCAGAAAGTAAACACAATTTTTTAGAGGAGATTTTTGACTCAGCAGCCCTCAAGTGCCTGTCTTGGAATATGCATCAAAACCAACACAGCTGTAGAAAGGTCTCTTACTTGTTATGCGGTAGCCTGGAGCACACAGTTCTCAAGTCATCTGAAAGAGGACAGAAAACATAACAATAAGGGTGAAGCAGAAATTAGAGCCATTTTCCTCTCCTTTCTAAGATGAGATTACTGAAAAAGCTCCAGTCATCAACAGATCCAGAATCCCATTCTCAGGCCAAAAAACTCCATAGGAGAGAAAATGTTTCTCCATATCACCAGTCATTACCACAGCTTTTTGCACTTGACACTTTATTGTATGTTCGACAGTTAACCTGTGCTGCCATATGGGATATACAGCTTCATTTCAAGGCAGACCAAGCCTTCAGTATAGAATTGGCATTATCAATATACTATCAAGAAGTAACTAAGACATAGGAAATACAAGGTATGACTCTGCCCACTGAATTTATGATGAGAAAGGCATCAGGTCAAAGCAAGGCAAAGCTTACCCAATACCCGTTTAGCATTGGTATGGTTTTTGGTTTTTCGTTTTTTTTTTTTTGTTTGTTTGTTTGTTTGTTTTTTAAACAGTACTAGTGTAAAGAAAGGGTTGAGGGTTGTTTTGGTTTTTTTTTCCTGGGGTCTATTAACTAAAAATTGCACCTTTTTTTACCATCTTAATGTCTTTTCCAGAACATTTCTTGGTAATATCTGTAAGCCTAACTCCTTCGTGAGCTCCTCCCATCTCTTCCTTGGTCCCAAGCAAGGAGTACTGCTTTCAACCAATTTTCAGATATTGATGAAGAGTTTGTATTTGCCTCTCCAAAGCAGAATAGCTAGAACCAAGGTATTTAACAACATACCCTCTTGCTAGAGTCCTTTCAGGAATAGCTTGAGAACAAAGTCCAGCCTTTGTAGATAAACGCACCCTCAAAACACTGAAATAACTGGTATTTTGGCAGCTACTTATACGGAATTATTTTCCACTTCTACAGTAAAAGCAAGCACTCAGGATGTACCAGGTGAACAGCAAGGAAGAAACACAACCAAAATAAGCCATCAACTAAAAAAACTCAAGCTTTCTGCCTGTTTTTATTATACCAAGAGCTACTTTATGAAACATCAGAAAGAATAACATTGACATTTGACCAGCAGCACTGGTTCACCCAGAGCAAAAGCCTCAAGCACCTGCTTAGGCAGAGGCCACTCTCCACAGCTGGGGGCTGCACTAACTGCCTGGGCTTTGGGGAGCTTTGAGCCTTCTGGTTGCACCAAGGATTGCCTGTTTTCAAGAGAATGTATCAACAAAACAGTATGTCTGGCTGACCCTGTGCTGTTAAGGCACTTCCCTTTTTTTGTCTCTGCAGATCTTTTGGAAAGAACTGGTTTTGGCAACAGGAAAGCCATATTAGCAGGCTTTTTTACTAAGTTTAACTGAAATCGTGCACACTGTAATGGGGTTTTGTTACAAGAGAGCCAAAGGCCCAGAAGTTTCAGATGAGCAGTTTTTGTTTGCTTTTCAAATTTGTTGTCTAGCACACCCAACTCCGTGGCTTATCTACTTCATGGTCTCTCCTCCAGCAGGCAAACTCAGAGAAACCAACCTGAAACACAATTAAACAGTGCTATTTAAATAGCTACAAGCAATCCCGAGGGGGTCAAATTTGGTCCCAAGCCAGACACCCAAATCTAACTCCCTTGAGCACACTGCAAGGTAGAAGATCAATTCTCCAGCTCTTCAAAGCAATGCACCAGTCACCTGCATCAATGATCTCTCCTTTCTTACTCCCCATTTAGTTATTTTTCCTGAAGTGTTTTCTGCACTATCACTTCCTAAGAACAGCAAACTACTACTTCTGCTGTGAACACGTTAATCTTCACTCCCCCCCAACTCAAAACTCCCTCTTACAACATCCACACACTGGAGGAAAAGAATCCCATGCCATGGTCTCTGCCAGCCCCACCAACAACTTACCTCTAGTGCACAGGAGAGCTCCTGATGCCATGGCCACTTGCAAAGCCTGAGCCAGTCTGTCTAGAGCCAGTTCAATCTCTTTGGATGCATTGAGAGGATTGAGTTCATCAGATAGTCTGTTAATTTCCTCAACGAGTGGAACCACGTGGTCAAAGGGTACCAGCCCCAGGCGCCCATAAAGGTTCTTCTCCGTTAAATGCCCCTGAAGCATCATAAGAACCTGCAGGACACTTAGATGCAGTTTTGAATACAGCTGATGGCAATCTCTGTCTTCTCCTGAAGTCAAGTCCTTGGCAATTTTGCTGGGAGGGTGTCCATTTGAGAGAGAGGCCTTCTTCTTCCTTTTATAAGCCAAGGGGGCCTTCACGCACCAACGGATCAGTCCAGTCAGCGGGGTTAGCTCTAAAAACCCTATTGGCAGGTTAGCTGCAATAGGAGTGTTTAGAAAGGTGATGAGGATCAAGCGGGGATCTTCAAAGATCCAGGAAACAATCAACTCGAGCAGATCCGAAGGAGGGATGAGGTCATCTGTAGATAGGAAAGATATTATTGAGTAAGCTGAGCCTTGCACTGGAGCACGGGACAGCAGTCTTCAATTGATCTCTCACACACACCCTTTCCGCACTGTCACAATTACAATTTCAAAACCTCCCCAACTCTGCTGTTTCTTTCAAGACACCAGAGGTAGGTGCTTGTTTGTCCCAGGGAAGACACAACCATGTCTCTCTCAACTTCACCTTCTCCACCACAAACGCCAACATTTATCCCCTTTCCCAGCAAACCTTCTTTTGTCAGTTTCTTCTCTCCCACCCATCATCTACTCACTTTTTCTCTAAAGTCAATTTCCATTTATCCCTTGCCACAGGAAGTACAATGGGCAAGGGAATAGGAAAAACGTGTTGGCACTTCTTTCTCTTCACCTCAATCATCCAACTCGTTTCCTTTAAGACTTACCTAAACAAGCACATCTTGTGGAAAAACTTAACGCAACAACATGACCGCGTGACAGGTAAAGGATTATAAGACTATGTAAACCTTCAAGTAAGAAGTGAAAAGTGGTCATGAACTCTAGCTTGACTACAGACAAGAGAAACATTGACTTTGCAGGAACTGTGCATCATCCTGTCACAGGGACAGGCTACTGGAGTGAGTGATGTACTTTGATTGCGAGTTGTGTACAGTGTCAACAAAGGGCTTGGCACAGAACTATCTAGTCAGGTCTTTTGTACCTGAAATGACCTATAGGACAAATCATCTGGACTACAGAATTACTAACGTGCAGTGGATATAGAATGAGTATTTTCCAGCTTTTAAGCTTTTCTAAGACCTCTGAGTATCACAGATACTGCTGTTTCTGTGATCTACTCCTGTCCTCAGGACATGGTGGAGAGACTGCCCAGTTACAGATCACACTTTGAAGAGCAAGCTTCCTTGTGTCACCAATAACATCTCAAATAAACTAAGGAATTAAAAAAAAATTACTTCCTATAACTCATGTTATTTCCTTTCTGACATGTCTTTTCATTAGTTGGATGAACTTCCAAGTGGTTTCACAAAACAGAAATAAAATACTGAGGAAGAATATGTTACAAGCTCTACCAAATACTTTTTAAAAAAAAAAGTCTAAGCCTGACACCTCTCTCACTAATGCCAAGCTGCTTATTTGGAGAAGACCGTGCAAAACATTTCCTTTATCAATAACAAATTGTATTTGCTTTTTTGGATTATATGTGCTGTTGGTATTTACCGTAAGGTTGTTCCCTAGTCTACCATGAGCTCTCCGTCTCTCTCGCTGAGTAAAGGTAAATCAATCTTATTTTAGACACCTACATGTTTCTAGTGCCTGAGCAACAACCACCTCAGACAGGTCATATCACTAGCTGGTCACACGTACAGTTAAAGAGTGCACTGGAGGTACGCTGTTGATTGCGTTTCTCATCACTGCTCAACAGAAATCCTGCTCTGGCTTGCAAACATTCAGAAGCTGTGTTTCTCCCATTTTTGGATGGAATCGGACTGACAGACAGCCCTGAGTCTATCTGCTGGGTAGGTGACATACAATAGGGAGGTCCAACTGCCCAGCCCAGGCAGATGAGCTTTCACTCAGTAGCAGATGAGCTGCTCCATCAGTAAGGTCCCCATGTCCTTTGCCCTCTGCGGAGGACACTGCCCTTTGTGTCAGGCATTACCTGGCTGCCTCTCCAGCAAAGACTCTCCCTTCAGCCACTGCATGGTTATTTTTATTCTCACCCTAGTGACAGATGAGGCAACAGCCACACCCTTGAGCTGCTTCTGGCAATAATTACATGGTAACAAGCATCTTTCAAATTTCAGCAGTTAATTTGCTTGCAACAGTTAATTTGTGTTGCATAATTCTCCATCTCTTACTTCCACAGACACAGCTTGGAAACACTCACCTGAAGAGAGGTCGTAGAGCGCTGTGACTGATGTAATGAACTGGCAGCAGAAGCGAGGACTGGCAGTGAATATCTGCTTCAGCGTCTGGATGGACCCTGGCACCAAGTTGCAGTAGTCATCGACCAAGGCTCGGGCTAGCCTCACACAGTACACAGCAGGGGTTCGCTGCAGGGGGGTGGGATGGCACACAAGGAAAACAGGATTAAACCCAATCACAGAAAGTTCTACAGAGCTGACTTCAAAGTTTATGTTGTCCAAACCCTATCTGCCAGCTCACCTAGCCGCTTTACTCTTTCAACATTTGTGTTTCTACTTTCCCCAAAATTAAAGCATGCTTTCTCTCTCTCTCTCTCTGCATATCGAAGATTCACTTAGAAATAAAATTACTATGTCACAATACTAAAATAATGGTGGTATTTTGTATTTACGATATCTGTAATTTAAAATTATAAAGCCTTTTACATCAGTATTTTTACTTAGATGGAGATTTTTTTTACTAATTCAGCAACATAGTTCTGTAGTTCAACTAGTTCAGTACCGGAAAAACTAGTTCAGTAACCTCTCAATAACACTTGACATTTTTAATGTGGAAAAATTCTGTGCAATCCTCATGTCACTTCAGAGCTGCAACCTGCAAAAAATGACACCTTCTTCCGCTATCCAGGTTACATCCCCTCCTCCCCTACCAAGGCTCACCAGCTGGGAAAAGAGAGACCCCACAGAAACTGTACCTGTCTGCCTCCTTCCCTCCCAGCACAGCTTTTCTGCTCTTCCCCTTCTGTAAAGCAAGTGACTTCCACACATCCCGCAAAGGCAGCAGGAACAAAGAGGCAATTCCCAAGGTCTACAGTGGGGAATCTCAATGGGAAAGGAAGAGATACAAGAGATCCCTGACACACTGCATTCACAGATATAAATACACAGATATTTTGTGCCCGCATCTCAGGAGAGAGGCTTGCCTCTTCTGCCATGCCCAAACTTGCACATGAGGGACAGTTTATTTCCCATACTCCAGAGTCGGCTTCTTTGGGCAATGTGACTACAAACTGTCCTAGTTTTGTTCCCTGTGTCAGTCAAACTCTCCACTAATCCCTTTCAACATGCTGGGGTTGGGGGGGAGGTGAGTGTGAAAAATCATAAAACTTTTACCCACAGTAAAAAAAAAGAAATTTTGTTCTGCCAGTACAGCACACAAATGGATTGTCAAAAGCTCTACCTTCATGCTGGAGCAAAGGAATGGACATGAGCACAGACGTGGGGTGCATGCAGCTGCAGCAGCCAGCTGTTGTAGCATCTTAAACTTCCATGGAGGAGCAGCTGACTGCAACCAGCTGTCACCGACTGTTAGGTGATGCTCTGCCTCAGTTCACCCATACCCATCACGGCACATGCCCTTGCTCCTTCCCCAAGGCTGCCCTGCCTGCACAGAAGCTGTACCTGCAGCCAGAAGGCAGCACATTCCAGAACTGGAACCCTGCACACAGCCACTGCCATGGAAACCAGCTTTCCTAGTAAAGCCATCCTGCTGTCATCTGCTTTGTTTCCTTGAGGGCTGAAGAGAGATGAGAAAATGATCTGCCGGACTGAATCCTTGGTTTGCTCTTGGAAATAATTGCACATGATCTCAAGGAGCTGAAGTTCCTGAAGTGAATTCAGTCTCTGAAAGAAAACAAAAGCAAAGCTGCAAAATATGCTGGGACTCTTGAAGAATCGAGAGCTGCTTTGGTGAAAGATGGGAACAGTAAAGGCTGAGAGCTTCGCTCAGGTGTTAGAAACTCAGTCTTTATGTACAGCACATATATTCAAGTTTCCTGAACCACTTCCTTTACCTACTTACACAGAAAAGCTCTAGGTTGTATGGTTGGATACCCAAGACGGTACCAGCAAGTGCTGCCCAGGAACCGAGACCTACAGCAATAATGGGGTGAAAAATATGTCCTTCCTTCCCAAATAACAGCGCTGAGGTGCCGGCTGGGCCCGGCAGCCCCAGGGCCCCAGGCCCGTGCCCCCAACACTCCCCAGCCGCTGGAGTTTCATGTCACCGCTCTCCGGAAGGTCCCAGCCCACACCCAGCCACCCAAAAACCCTGGCACAGCCCAGTCCAGAGCCCCTCGGCCACCGGCCCCCCGGGACCCCGCCCGGGCCCCCAGGGCCCCGCCAGGCCTCGCCCCGCCACCGGCCCCGCGGCCGGGCCCACCTTGGGCGGCGCGCCGCGCTCCTTGGGGACCTGGAAGAGGAACTCCTCCAGCAGCTCGGCCGGGCCCTTGTCGACGAGCGGCAGCGGGGCGCTCTGCAGCTGGCTGCTGAAGTAGATGTCCAGGTGGTACAGCACCTCCTTGGCGGCGCTCAGCGCGTCCCGCCGCAGCAGCGAGTGCCGAATGTCGCTCATGGCTGCGACCCCGCCGAGAACCGAACCGAACCGAACCGAACCGACCCCCCCCCCCCCTTCCCCCTCCTCCCGCCGCCCCCCCGGCCCGGCCCGGCCCCGCTCGGCGCGGCGCGGCGCGGCGCGGCCTCCCACAGCGGCGGAGGCGCAGAGCGGACGGGCGCTACGGCAGCCCGCGCCGGACAAAATGGGGCCAGAGGCGCCCCGCCGCCGGCAGCGCCCCCTGGCGGCCCCGCACGCATACAGCGAGGGAGAGCGGCAGGGAGGGGAGGCGGGGGGGGCTTGAGCCTCTGGGGGGCTTGGGCTGGGGCGGGGCTGGCTCTGGGGGTCTTGGCCTGGGGGAAGCCGGGCCCTGGGTGTGTTTTGGGCTGGGGGAAGCCGGGCCCTGGGGGGTGTCTTGGGCTGGGGGAAGCCGGGCCCTGGGAGGTGTCTTGGGCTGGGGGAAGCCTGGCCCTGGGGCTGGCCCTTGGGGGGCTCCTGGCCTGAAGGAGGACTGACCCTGGGGTGGGGGGAGGGTCTTAGCATGGGGGGGCCTGGACTTGGGGCTGACCTGAGAAGCTGTAGCCCCGCTGGGGGGATCTAGGCCCGGCCCTGATCCCACTGTGGGGAGCGGGGTGCAAGCCCTGGCCTTGCTCTGGGAGGTCTTGGCCCCGTGGCGGGACTGGCAGGGTCCCCCCAGCCCCTGAGGAACACCACACACTGCAAGGGCCCGGCACAGCCCTCCTGGGAAATGTGGCAGCTGCCTTTGGAGGCCAGGGAACGCTGGGACATCAGCCAAAGCCGCTGGAGCAGGGCTGGGGTGAGCTGTGGGACAATGTGGGGTCGGGGTTTGCCATTCCCTGGCACCGCACCGGTCCCCCCTGGGGACAGGCACTGTGGCAGGGACCCATCATTTTTCAGGACTCCTGGCTCAGCTGCACAGCCGAAGACCAAAGCTGGTGGGGCCATGCTGGATGCACCGGCTGCACTCAGCCCCCAGCACCAGGATCCCACCAGCCCCGGCATGCTCACCTGAAACCAGCTTGCTGGAAATGTGGGGTGCCAGATGGGAACAGTTGGTGTTGGTGAAATAAACACTTTTTAGGAGAAATTGTAGCTGGAGATAGGTGAGAGCTGCCCATGCCCCATATTGGAGAGCTGCCATTCCCCATGAGTGGTCTCTGGGATTCAGTTACACTTCGCAGATCTCTTGTCGGCTTTTTGATCAATTCAGGCACATTCTCAGCCTTACCTGTGGCGGGAGGTGTTGGCACTGTTTCAAAGGGTTGTTTTTTCCACGGAGCAGACCTTTATTTCTGTGAAAAATGCCACATGGAGCCTGCGGCTTCACACGGTCCTTGGCCAGGCAACCACTTGGCAAGGTGAGCATGTCCCTCCCCATAAATGCAGGAGCAGCTCTTTCCCCTTCCAGAGACCGTGAACAACACCAAAGGTACGTCCTGCTCCCCTCTCCTCCCGCGCCCCAGGAGCTCCCCTCTCCAACATCGCCTTCTCCATCTAGGCTTAATTTTGCCAAGATGCTCTGCAGGGGCTGAGCCTGGGCACAGCTCATGAGCATCACCCGGGATGGATAAGGTTCTCTATAGGTGCCTCTGCCCAGGAGGCTGTGGAGGCTGCTGTGTCCCCCAGGAGCGGGGAGGACTTGCGGGGCTTTGGGCAGTTTGTTGCGGGGCTTTGGGCAGTTTGTGGCATGACCAAATTGTAACATTACCAAATCATGGCATTACCGAATAGCTGCATTGCCAACCGGAGGGACTGCAGCATTACAGATGGTAGTGTTTGCAGCTGTAGCAAGGATGCAAGTGGGGAAAGGTGCAGATTTAACTAAAGCAGCTGCCCCAGAAGAAAAAGCAAGCCTGGGGAGCAAGCTGTTCCCCAGGTCAGGCTTCAGGTGTGCCGAAAGTTGAGATGTTTGCCAATCTTCTCATCCCATCTTATTAAGGATCCCAGCAGGACCAGGCGCTCGAGGTACCTAGGCTCGGGCAGGGCTCAGATCCCATCCGCTGGTGAAATATTACCCCAGGGAGCTGAGCGCCACGGGAAATATTTCTCAAATGCATTTTCCTATGGGTGGGAGCTGCCGCACTGCCTCGGTGGGGGGTCCTGGGGGACTCCAGCCTTGGTGAGGATGGGGCAGGGGCAGTGCTGGGGAACAGGGGGGAGAGGATCCCTGAGGTGAGAATGCTCCAGGCAGGGAAGGAGGTGGGGAAGGGTGCCGGGGGGATCTATCCCTTGCTCTGTCCCAGCACAGCTGCAGTAGGGTCTTTTGGGTCTCCGGTGCAGACCCGGGGAGGGGTGGGAGAGGCACAAGCCAAGGGACCTTGGTGTCCCCAGCCACTGCCACCCACCCTGGGCCAGGAGAGGTGTCCGGGCTGAGTGCGGTGAATGAGGAAGCGACTGCTCTGTGTCACCATGAAATGGCATTTGCTCCTTTGCCAGCGAATTATCTGCTCTGGCCTCGCAGGCAGTCTGGCCTCCCTCCAGAAGGGACAGGCAGGATAAGGCCCCACGTGAGGCAGGTACAAGGACTCAGCAGCCCGAGGCCAGAGCTGGATGGCTGGATGGGGGTTCACCATCCCTGGGTCCTGGTGGTTCACTGGAAAACAGATGCCTCCCAGTGAAACTAGTACAGCCAGTGGGAATACCCTGGTCACCCTCATTGTCTGTGCCAAATCCCCCTCCCAGCCGGGGGGGCTGAGCCCATCCCTGCCCCTCTGCATGCAGGATGATGGCCTCAAAGCTGGTGCTGTTGCTGCTGGTTGCAGCTCTCCTGCTGCATGTGGCCACCATGCTGAAGATCAGCGCCTTCAATATCAAGACATTTGGGGACAGCAAGATGTCCAACCAGACTATTGCAGATATCATCGTCTCTGTGAGTGCTGGGGGAGAGGAGCAGTCCTGGCCACTGTCTGGTCTCTGGGATGCAGCCAGCTTGGGGCAGTTGGACAGTAGCTTTCTGCAGGCTTCTGTCCATCCACGTGTCCATCCATACATCCACCCGCCCATCAATCCACCTGTCCACACACCCCCGCATCCATCCATCTATGCATCCATCCATCCATCCACCCACCTGTCTGTGCCTCCTTTCATATGTGCCTCCATCCATCCATCCATCCACCCATCTGCTTTTCCCCCGTCACCATCTCCACCTTGGGCCATGTCCACTCTTGCTGGTCCCCAGCCGAGGATGGTTGATGCTTGGTGCTGCCCAGGTTCCTTATTCAGAGCAGCCTGCGAGCAAGGAGTTGCTGGGATGGTGGGTGGTAGACAGATGGGTGTTAGAGGGCACTGTGTCACCCCAGGGTCCTTCCAAGCCACAGGACACCAGCAGAGGAGCTCCCTCCCTGGCTCTCGGATCCCTGCTGCCCCCACATTGCGAGCCTGGGAGCCTTCAGAGGCCAGCCCAGGCACCCATGGGTGCCCCTATGAGCAGCTCCTGGTCAGGGGCAAGCAGCTCTGAGCTTGTCCCCCCAGATCCTGTCAGAGTACGACATCACCCTGGTGCAGGAGGTCCGGGATGCTGACCTGAGTGCTGTGAAGAAGCTCATGGACCAGCTCAACAGGTGACCCTGATGGCGCAGAGTCAGGGGTGCCTGCAAATGGGATGCCAGGACAGATCCTGGCTGGTGTCTCGCCACACTGGGGCACCTGTGGCTCAGCTGGAGAGAGCCAGCTGGGTGCTGGGGGGCACTGGGAGCCTCCTCTCACCCTCTCTGCATCTTGTTCCCAGGGCATCCCTGCACCCATACAGCTTTTTGAGCAGCGTCCCCCTGGGTCGGAGCAGCTACAAGGAGCAATACCTCTTCATCTACAGGTAAGGGATGCCCCCAGGGTCCAGTGTCTCCCGTGTCACCTGCTGTCCCCCCCAGCGGCCCCTGAAGGGAGGTGGGTACCTTTGGGAACCCCAGCTGTGGTGGGAGCAGTGCCGGGGGCTGCCCTGCTCTCATCCCTCAGGTCGGACATGGTCTCTGTGCTGGGAAGCTACTACTACGATGATGGCTGTGAGTCCTGCGGGACTGATACCTTCAGCAGGGAGCCCTTCATTGTCAAGTTCTCCTCACCCACCACACGTGAGCAGAGCCAGCACATGGCAGCACCTTGGCCAGCACTGGGGGCTGCCAGGACCTGGCACAGGGTCCCCTCCGTGTGGGGCTGAGCCCGGAGCTGTGCCTGCTAGGCAGGGGGGTTGCACCCTGGAGCCCAGCTCAGGGGCTCTACTGGGGTCCTTCACTGCTGTGGGGCCTTCTCCCACCCGTGGGTGCTCAGGGGTCCTGGGTACCTGCCCAGCATTGCCCAGCACTGCCAGCACTGCCTGCTGTTTCCCACCACATGCCATCTCCCACCACCTCTTCCCATTGCCTGTCCTCTCTCACTGTGTGCGCTCTCCCGTTGCGTGCCATATCATGTCTCCAGCTGTTTCCCATTGTGTCCCACATCCCATCACCTGGTACCTCCCATCTTGTGCCATATCCCACCATCTGCTTCCTCCAGTTGTGTGCTCCCATCATGTGCCATCTCCCATCGCCTGCCATCTCCCATCGCCTGCCATCTCCCATCATGTGCCGTCTCCCATCATGTGCCGTCTCCCATCACCTCCCATTTCCCACTTCGCGCCATCCCCTACCCCATGCCATCACCTCCACCTCCCTGGTAGCTCCCCAGGGCACACACACTCTCCCATCTCTCTCCCACTCCCATCTCCTTCCCAAAAAAACAGCAGCTTGGAAAAAATGTTGGGAAACAAGCAGCAAACCCCAAACCATGTGCAGAGGGATGCAGCTCCCTACTAGAAATTCCGGCCTGGAGGACAGGCAGACCACAAAAAGCCAATGCACCCTTTCCCTTCAGCAGCTTTGCCCAGCCAGTAGCTGGGGCTTGGTCCAGGGTGGTCCCCCGGGGTTCCCCCCCTTCTCAGGTGCTGCATCCAAGCCAGGGGCTGATGGCCACCTGTCTGGCAGAGGTGGAAGAGTTCGTGATGGTGCCCCTGCATGCTGAGCCCAGCAGCGCGGCGGAGGAGATCGACGCGCTCTACGACGTCTACAACGATGTCATCAACAAGTTGGCGACTAACGTAAGCTGCAGCGGGGAGCTTGGCTCCTCCCTGGGGCAACTGGGCAGGTGTGGGTATGGCCACATGGGAGACCTCTTGTACCCATTGGGGCCGATGCCACCCCAGTGACGTCCAGGCAAGGAGCTGCTGGGTGGCTCTGCTGTCATTACTGGGGGCTTGTCCCCTCATGCTGGGGAGCCCCAAGGGGGTTTCTTGCTGCCCCGTAAGATTTTAGGGAGCCTTTGGTGCCCGGTAAGGTCTGTGGGGAGGGAAACAGCATGCTGCCCCGCAGAACGTCCTCCTCCTGGGTGACTTCAACGCTGACTGCTCCTACGTGACCAGCGCCCAGTGGCCGTCCATCCGCCTGCGCTCCCTTGACGCCTGCAAGTGGCTCATCCCCGACAGTGCCGACACCACTGTCGCCAACACCACCAACTGTGCCTACGACCGGTGGGTGCTGCAGCAGTGGCACGGGGGCTGGCGCGGGGGGGACTGGCAGGCACTAACACTCCCATGATGTCCTGGCAGCATCGTTGCCTGCGGCACCGTGCTGCGCCAAGACATCGAGCCTGGCTCTGCTGCCATCAACAACTTCCAGAAGACTTTCCACCTCCAATACAAGGATGTGAGTGAGGGGCTGGGGCACACGAGCCCACCAGCACTGTGATCCAACCCACTACCCCTCCTGGGAGCATGGGTGGGCTCCCTGTTCCCCAGGGTGCACCCAAGTGTGGCCTGACCCCAACCCCTGCACCAATGCAACCCCCCAGCCTGAGAATTTCGGGGTACACTTTACATTTTGGAGTTGGAGTGGAGCGTTGGGGTCCCAGCCAGCCATGACAGCGATGGCGGGTCTGGATGAGCTCAGCCACCTCTCTGCTTTACCCCCACACCTAGGCTTTGGCTGTCAGCGACCATTTCCCAGTGGAGGTGACCCTGGAAGCCCGCTGAGCCTGTCCCCACACCGGCAGCTACCAGGACACCCTGGCATGCACCTGTGTCCCTCATGGGAGCCCAAGCACCACCAGTGCCAGCCAAGCTGCCTGCTGCCTCTGCAAGGAGCTGCTCTTTGTGGTCGTCTGGGAGTGGGATACTCTCTGCTTCCATTAAAAAATGAGCCTTTTCCAGGCCTTGCAGCTCTGGATGGAGGGTCCCTTCAGCTCCCCCAGCAGCCACTCATGCTGGAGGCCCCCCATCCCCCCCACCAGGGACAGCCTCACCAGGGCTGGAGCCAGGGAGAACCCTGGAGTCAGGAGTCCCCTCTGGCCATTGAGAGCCCCAGATCTGCGGGGCGGCAAGTGCTGCTCCCCTCTGAGCTGCCGGCAGCAAAAGCAGGGACACTGGGAAGGGCCTGGGAGGCTTCAGGCAGGATTTGGCCCCCTTGCTGGGTCACAGGATGCTCTTCTGCTGGCTTGGGGGCCACATTCTGCTGGAGCTTGCCTGGCTGCAGGGCGTCTGCTGATGGGGCACTGACGCTGAGAGTCGGGGGAGGCAGAGAACGTGAGTCAGTTCCCAGGAAGTTCAGTGCTTCCCAGGGGGGCGTTTCGGTGCTGGCACGGCACCAAGGGACACCAGACTCATCCCGTGACTGGGTGTGAGGATGCAAAACCTGGCAGCACACATGAGAGCCTGGCAAGCCCCAACATGAGCAGCTGTCACCTCCCTGCTCACCCCGCTGCTGGCACCTCAGCAGAGCCACTCGCTCCCTTAGCTGGGGTGATGCCATGGGCTGGGTGACGCCATGTGCCAGCGCAGGGGATGCTGGCTCCACTGGGGCTGCTTTAGGTGACAACTGGGGCTGCTTTGGGTGACAACTGGGGCTGCTTTGGGTCACGAGTGCTGCTGTTATGGGTGACCACCAGGGCTGCTGCAGGAGTTTGCAGCCACCCCCTCTTGCTGAGGCTGGCGATGCTCAGCCTGCCTGACCCAGTCACACCGCCATTTCCTCCTCTCCCCTCTAATTACACCGTCTGAATCACCCACATTAAGGCCATTGCCCTCTGCCACCTGCCTGGCTGCTGTGCCCCATGCCATGACCCTGGGGACCACCCCAGCTGCAGCACCCTGAGTCCTGTGAGCCCACCCAGCCCCACTGGGATGCCCCGGCACTGCTGCACCTCCCCGGCTGCCCTTCGCCGCGTTGGCACAGGGGTGGCTACACCAGCCCCACCCTGCCGCCCTGTGGGTTTTTGGTTTCCCAATGAGGAAGGAGCCCAAAACTATGTCAAAACCCCCTCGGGGGTGTCCGACTCATCCGGCTTTGCCGGCACTTCCGTCGGGAATAAAGCCGTCATCCTGCTGCTGGGAGGGCAGAGGTGCTGCGCACTTGGTACGGTAAGGATGGATCCGGACTCGGCACCTTCTGCTGTGAACTGGGAGGGACTGGGATGAGCTGGGATGAGCTGGGATGAGGAGTCACTCCCTTACTCTGACTGTGGGAGCTGCAATCAAGTTTAAGGACACAAAGCAGCAAAGGGTGCCAGTGGTGGTGGCTGGGGCTGGCAGGCGATGGAGATGTCCCAGTGGGGAGTGGAGCTGGGCGATCCCAGGGGCTGGCAGAGGTGCTCCCAGGCAGATTCACCATGGCAGGACGGGATTTAGCTTCCCCTGGGACCAGCGAGCTGGCAGACAGCCTGTGCTGGCTTCGTGGGCTGCTCCGGGTGGCGCCCACTGCGGCACACTGTTGCACACCAGGACTTAAGAAGGACCTACATGGATTATTTTTTTTGCTCTATCCCCAAATCCAAAGCACTTTTCCAAGTTCAGCTCCTATTGCTGCACCACTGCAGCTCAGCATCCCTCCTGGCAGGATGGGGACCATGGCGCTGGCACTGTCCCTGCTGGCTGTGGGTCTCCTGTGCCCAGCTGCCACCACGCTGCGCATCGGCGCCTTCAACATTCAGGCGTTTGGAGACACCAAGATGTCCAACGAGGATGTGGCGGGCATCATTGTCAGTGTGAGTGCAGCTGGGGATGGGCTCTGCACTGGGGCAGACCCAAATTGTGGCTCTTGTGGCAGGGTCATGTGGGGATGTGGCCATGGATGGGATGGCATCCCAGTGCTGGGGATGCCCTGGGTGGATAAAGGTTTGGTGAGGACTAAGGTGGGATGTTAGGCACACCCCGCAGTCCTTCTGAGCCCTCCGTGGGGACATCTGCCCCGACACCAAGGGATATGCGGGTGCCTGTGGTGCTGCACCCAGCACTACATTGGAGTGCCCGGCCAGGAGACGGGTGGGAGAGGAGAGGGTGGCCCCAAGCCAGCAGCAGGCTCCCTCTCACCATTGCTATCCATCTTGGCCCCACAGATCCTGTGCCGCTACGATGTGGCACTGGTGCAGGAGGTGCGTGACTCCGACCTCAGCGCTG
Organism: Morus bassanus; assembly: GCA_031468815.1. Classification (NCBI taxonomy): domain Eukaryota; kingdom Metazoa; phylum Chordata; class Aves; order Suliformes; family Sulidae; genus Morus; species Morus bassanus. The sequence continues at coordinate 50,107,451 of CM062572.1, forward strand.
TCACCCAGCTCATGGAGCAGCTTAACAGGTATGAGCAGGGCTGGGGCTGAGAGTGCCTGGCTGAGATGACAGCATTAGCAGGGAGAGCCAAGTTGCCTAAGCAATAAAAGGCCAAAAAATGTCATCCATCAGCAGAGGGTTTGTTTTCCAAAAGGGGTATAGGAGAAAAATGCTGGGGCTGAAGCTTTGAGCAGGCACTGAAAAAGCCACTGGGAATAATCTGGGGAGGAGAAGGGGGATACAAGCAGCACAAAACCTCTCTGAAAGCTGCAACCTCATTGGAGCACACAGGATGGAAAGAAACTACAGCTCTAGCAAGCTCCATCTCCAAAATCCAACAGGACAGAGCGGAGACGAGATAGGGGATGAAGGGGACAGGGGCAGGCAGCCCCCCACACCCCAAGAGCCTGTGAGTGGCAGGGGGCCCCTGGGTTGGACCCAGAGGTAGATGATGCTCTGAAGCAAACAGCTGAGGCATCCCAGGGGGAAAAGGGGCTGCTGGAGTGGGTTAAAACTGGCTACCGTGGGGCAGCAGCCCCTCCACCAGCTGGGTGCTGACGATGTTTTGGGTGAGGGCCCCAGGGCTAGGACTGGGTGGAGGCGGCTGCTGCCTTCTTGAAAGGCAGCGAGTGCTCCTGAGCAGGTACGCCCAGTCCATGTCCTTGCCCCTGCTGTCCCCTCCAGCACGACCACAAAGCAACTGGGGCAGGGAGGGTGACGCCAGGCTCCACAGGGCCCCAGGCTGCTCATTAACCTAATTTAGCTTTGCTGCAAATGAAGGTGGGGAGCGTCCCTGCAGAGAAAGGGGTGGCAGGAGCTGCCCCATGTCCTGCCCACAGCCAGCCATGCCTGAGGAGCCACCCCAGGGTGGCGGGGACAGCAGGGTGCCTTGGAGCCACTACACCCCATGTCACCCCATGGCTGGGTCACGGTGGCCCATGGGGACAGCAGAGCAGGACCAGCTGGTGCCAACTCCATGGCTGCCCAGCCCCTGGCCATGCCGAGACCACCCCAGGACAGTACCAGCCATGTCACCGGTGCCAGCCATGTCACCATCCTGCCTTTGGGTCTCCACAGTGTGTCCCCGTCCCCGTATGACTACGAGATCAGTGGCCCCCTGGGACGGGACAACTATAAGGAGATGTACCTCTTCATCTACAGGTAATGGGGCTGGGCATACTGCCACCTGTCCCATGACACCGCGGGGCCACTGGCACCATAGAGTGGACACAGGGGCCATGCCGAGCCCCAGGCTCACCATCTCTTTGGTCCCACAGGACAGACACCATATCTGTGATGGACACCTACCAATATGAAGACCCCCAGGATGTCTTCAGCCGGGAGCCGTTCATCCTGAGGGTCTCAGCACCCCACACCAGTAAGCAGGGGGATGAGTGGCCCCAGGCGGTGGCATGGGGTGGCTGCGGGGCTGACGTCCCTCTCCCCTGGCAGAGGCAGAGGAGTTCGTGCTGGTGCCACTTCATTCAGCCCCACACGATGCTGTTGCTGAGATCGATGCGCTCTACGACGTCTACCTGGCCATCGTCAGCAAGTGGGGGACTGACGTGAGTGCTGCTGGCACTGTCGGTGGCACCGAGGGTGGGCACTGAGCCCCAGGGACTGTTCAACGCACACTGGGTCCCTGCTCTGAGGCGAGCGTGGCTGGTGCAAGGGTGGTGGGATAGGGACCCTGCTCCTGCCCTGTCCCCTGCCACGGGGGGTGCCCTGGCACCTGGGGCTGACCCCCATGGGAAGGCTGGTGTTGGGGGCAGCCCCATTCCCCAGCCACCACGAGCCCCCCCATTTTCCCATCACAGAACATCATGTTCCTGGGGGACTTCAACGCTGACTGTGCCTACGTCCAGCCGAGTGACTGGTCGGCCATCCGCCTGCGCACCAGTGATATCTTCAAGTGGCTGCTCCCCGACAGCGCCGACACCACCGTGGGGAAGTCAGACTGCGCCTACGACAGGTGAGTGCTGCTGCTGCGGCACTGTGGTCCCCTCCCTGGCACCCCGGGACCCCCCTGCCCATCCTGCACCACCAGTGGCCAAGCACAGGGGCAGGAGCAGGACCCACCACCCACATCTCCCCGGCAGGATTGTGGTGTGTGGCGCCAAGCTGAAGAGAAGCATTGTGCCAAATTCAGCTGCCATCTACAATTTCCAGCGCGCTTTCCAGCTGGAGCAGGAGGAGGTGAGCTGGGCTTGCAAACCCGGGTCTCAAACAGGCACCAAAGCTGAGCTGCCCTGGGCGGCACTGGCTGTGGGACTGACGGTGTCTGTTCGGGATTAGGCAGTCCAGCCTTGGCCACATAGCTGCTGCATTTAAGAAAAAGCCCGAAAGTGCCATTGAAGGAGCTCCAGCAGCAGCCTGATCTGGCTCCGGCCACGGCACATGTGCCCCTGCCCAGCACCTGTCTGCTGGGATGCCAGCACAGTCCTTGCATAGGGCACGCTCCCCTCCCAGGACACAGCAGCCTGCAGCCAGCTAACGGGGAGCTCAGGGTGCAGAGAGATCCATGGGTGGAAACATGAGGGGGGATTTGGGGTTATTGCTTCTCTGCATGGAGAAGAGATGAGATGCACAGCGTTTTTCATAGTCTTTCACAGGTGGGACCACATTGTGTGGGGCAAAGCTGACCTCCAACCACCTGTAGCTGGCATAAAGCTCCCAAGTGAGACACGGGGGTCTTGCAGGGCAGGCACCCACCTGCCAGCACCCACCCCAGGCCCCACCCAGACATCTCCCCACAAGAGGTGCCAAAACTGGAGCTTCTCGGGGTTGGGGACATCACGTCCCCCTCCAGCAGGCAGAAGGGTCTGGCAGGGTGATCACAGTCACCCTGCTGGCCCCATCAGCATGGCGAGGGGCTCACCAAACCCCTGTGTTACGCCTCCCCACCTCTCGCCCTCCTCCAGGCCCTGGCAGTCAGCGACCACTACCCGGTCGAGGTGAAGCTGACGGCTTGAGCTCCTCCTGCGGCCGCAGACCACGATCCAGCTCTGGCTCCCACCACCAACCCCTGTGAAGCGCCCTAGGCAGCACCATCCATAAGCCCTGCGCATGGGCTGCTCCAGGTCCCGGTCTGGAGAAGGGTCACAGCTGGCCGCCGGCCATGCCCAGGCCCCCCCAGCCCACGTGGCTCATGGCAGAGCCCCATCAGCCCACCATGAACCAGAGCCCAGGGACAGGCCACCAGCCAGGAAGCAGTGACTGCAGACAGGCTGGGGAATGACACATCCACGTCCTACCTCATCAAAGACTTTATTGACAAATTTCATTTTGCACTTAGCTGTTGGACAAGAGGAAGGATGTCCAAGGACCGGCAGGCTCAGGCCACAGCAGCATCAGGACCCTCTCCAGGTCCATTCCTTGGGGGAGCTGAGCAGGCAGCTCTCCCTGCTCTCAGGAAAGGCAGCGGTGGTGTCAGGCACTCTATGGGGACTAAGGGGAAGGGGCGGTCGGGGCGGCCATGGGAACAGGCAGCAAGTCACCCATTGCTGACACTGCAGATGGCTTCACTGTGAAAGTCTACAGGTACTGCAGCGTTTCGGAGGACCACTCGAGCTTCTGGGACTGGGCCCTGGCTGGCTGTCTCCTCAGCTCTTCTTCTTCTTTAGCATCTCCATGTATGTGCGCAGTGATTTCTGGATGGACTCTTTTGAGATGAAGCTGATGAAGTTCTGAATGTCTTCCTCCCGGTGAGCTACCAGGCGGTCCAACACCGCCTTCCTCATCATGGACTTGGTGAGCTGACGGGCATGGTCTGGAGAGGAGAGCAAGGATGGGAAATGCGTTTGGTCCTCACCCCCAACCAGCCCTCAGCCACTACCACCACGTGCAGGTCCCTCTGAAGGGGAGGTACCACACACTAAAGGGCTCTTTAAACCAGCAGGGAAAGGTGTAAGAAAAACCCACTAACTGGAAGCTGAACTGGATACATTCACATACAATAAATTAAGAGCTGTACTGCTGAGTGGGGAAACGACTGATCTACTTGGACAGATGACAAAAAGTTGTGCACCTCCTTCCTTTTGCACCCTCCAGAGCCCAGCCCCCTCCCCAATACACACCACTGGGCTCAGGACAACAGTAACTGAACAAAATTCTCCGCTCCTTGAAACTGCTCTGGCTCTAAGCTCCTTCAACCCAACCCCTTTGACCTCTGGCAAAACAGTCTGCTCATGCAGGCTGCACATGCCATACAAAAGCCAGCAGCACTGTCCCCTCCAGCTCATCCTGATGGCAGGCTCTGGGCCAGTTGGGTATGGATACGTGGATGCTGCTGGAGCAGTGCTGGCTGCTTGAGCTGACCAAAGCCTCGCGCACACATCTGCTCACACACACACAGAGCCATGCGCAATGATGTGGCTGCACATCTGTTGCACAGTTGTTGCATACGTGCTCTCAGTGTGCTGCAACAGCTACAGTGAAACGATGAGCAACCCCCCACACACACTGGCAACCCTGAATCGCTCCAGCACCTGTGTGCTATGGACACCTTCACCCAGACAGACTCCCCCTGGCTCTGATTTAGGGCTTTGGGGAATGATCTGCATGGTGCCTCCTGGAAGTCAGGAGGAGCACAGCTGAGACATGCTCCCCACTCTTGGGGGCTGAGGTTTCACTCTAACACCAGGAGAACAGGGGAGAGAGCTGTTTAGGGACCTTCTTCCAAGGCTGGGACACCAAGCGACAGTCCTGGGACCTGTCCATTTCTTCCCAGTTTCATTCAGGTTTCTACAGAAAGAGCATCTGAAGGCTGACATGTAGTTGCACCTCCCTGCAGCACTCAGGAAGTGGCATGGGATGGTATAGCTCACATCTAGCCCCGGCCCACGGAGACCCCTCTCCCAGCCCAGGAACCACATGCTGCCAGTCACAGAGCAGCCCAAACACGCATGTGATGTCTACACTTGCTGTCTGTCCTCACGCCCCCATCGCCATCCCCAGCTCAGCAGAGTGATGAGAGTTGATCCAGACCACAAAGGCGGACTGGCAGCCACCCAGGCACTCTCGCCCAGCCTGTTCCCTCAGCTCCACGGCAGCTTTCCTGGGGTAACACCTCCACTGACAGATGCAAAGATTCAGTTTGTATCTGGAGCTCAGGCACCTCCGGATTGACTCAGCAGGGCTGGCAGGGTGAGCCAAGCTGGAGCCACGTGCTGTGCACATCCAGCATGGTGTCCTCCTGTGCAGGGGCACTGGCAAGTGCATCTCGGTTAGCCCAAGGCTGCCTGACCCGCTGTGCTGAGCTTTCCTACCTCCCAGCCATTCACACCTTCCCATTAAATGGAAACTGTTACATAGCTCTGAGGTACCAGCCCTGGTACCTTTCCTTCCCACCCAGATCAGATCCCCCCTTCCTCCGCCAGAGGTGTCACCCTTACCAGGAAGGGCCAGCCACTGTGCCATAACAGCCGCAGCCTTCTCCTGGAGCTTCTCCTCTGGCACCAGTTCATCCACAAGGCCAAACCTGTGAGCATCAGGTGCAGGGTAGAGGGAACCCAGCTGGAGGGAGCGTTCAGCAACTCGGTGTCCCACAGTGTTCACAAATGTGTCCTTAAACCTAGAAGAGATGGGAGGAAAAGCCACAGTCAGGGTAAGAGACACCTAGCAGCAGCTGCGCCCAGACATTGAAGCTAAGAGCACGCTCGGTCCCACTCCCCAGGCAGGGGTATCTAAACAGCAGCTACGGGCTCAGCCATGCTATGCAAAGACAGGTGAGCAGAGCCATTTTCGGTACTACCCCAAAAGAGTTCACCCTCCTCTCCGCAAGAGCTGCTCTATTTACCCTCAGTGCACAGGTCACAGCTGTGCCCACTTGCTGTGATGTGAAAGCTCCTTTCCAACAGTACATTTACACATTCTCATGGCAACCAAAGGTCCATGCCTTGTATATTAGTGCCTCTGCACTTCCAGAGATCTCCACAGCTATGGGATTTTGCAGGTACACAGCCTGTACCCACAGAAAAGCATACTCCCAGACTGAGCCTGACCAGGGAGATCTCCCTGCACTAGTTTCGGAGGTGACTGCAGAGTCAGAACTGAGGTCCTCCCTGGTGAAGGACATGAGGACATTCTGCAGCCTGAAAGCTTTTCAGATACCTACAGAATAGGACAGAGACATGAAGTGCTGTGTCCTGCAGCTGCAACTACCTGATAGCTGACACATAAAACTACGTTTCAGCGTCCAGTTAAACTGATTAATAAACTCCTTGAAGATGAATTCTTTTCAGAGACCTACATGTGACACTAGAATTGGGAGGCACTGGCCTACCAGAAGGGAGCCACAATGCCCAGCTGGGCTTCATTCAGGCCGATGCTGAATTTAGGGTTCTCTGCCATGATCCTGTAGTCACACGTCAAGGCAATGAGACAGCCTCCTGCCGGGCTGGACCCCTGGCAAAGAGAAGGAAGGAGTGAGTCTAGGTGATGGTTACAATTGTCCCTGCGCCCTCAGCCTCACTGTTTCCTCCAGAGCAGGGAAGACACAGGGTGACAGTGCAGATGTCCCCCAAGTCTCTGATTACCTGATTCGAAACAGCCCTAAAAAGGATTTCTGATAGGTTTACCAGGGTTTACCCTTTCATTTTTCAGTGCTCTTTGTTTCTTGCATTTTCCAGCCTGGAAATAGTTAATTGATCCATGTTACTCAGGTTGCAATCCCTGAGTTTTTAACCCTACTTGAGTTTGTAACCCTAAATGCCACAGAAACGGTTCTGTCCAGGGGCTTTGTAACACCTTCTGTCTATAAAACTTCCATTTGTGACCATCTTTGTGACTCAGTTCTTGCTCAGCCCTGCACAGGATGCCTGTGGGAAGCTACTCAGAGACCCAGCTGCCTTCAGACAGTCTACAGACAGACACAGAACCGTGAGCTGCCAAAGTGGCACTGCACTGAAAAATGAAAACAAGACACCGAGCAGGTAACAACCCATATACAGACACTGAGATCCAGGTGGCACTTCCCTGCTGGCCAAGAGCCACGACTGGAGGAGCAAGACCTGGTGAAAAAAGGGCTCACAACAAACCGCACTGCCCAAAGCATTGCTGCCCAGAGGGCCGAGAACAAGCCCTTGCAGGACTGCATGGCTGCCTCCCATCTCCTCCCCTCTAGCAAAGCAGTGCAACGGCCAAGCAAGTGACCCTGGGCAACTCCTACGAGTCTCATCAGTGAGAAAGCAGCTGGCAGGCATGTAACAGGTGTCCTTTGGACCCCTCCTATGCCAACTGCTCAGCTTCTCTGGCACTAATCTGCCATCAACACCCCTCTGGGCTTTACCACTGTCCTGTACTCCTCGTCCTGGTCCTCCAGCCTGGAGGACAGACTCCCAGCCAAGTTCTTGGGGCAGGGTATGGCTTTTACTGGACAAAACACTGCCAAGGACACTTCAGTCCCCATCGCAGGACATGAGTGCTGTGCGAGCTCTCCACTGCAGCCAAAATGCTGCTACACTCCAGCAGTGCCTGCAGCTTACATGGAGCCTGCAACATCCCACACTTCCATGCATTCCCACACCCCAACGCGCCGAACCGACAGACACGTACTTTGCCCAGACATCCCAACAAATACATCCCTGTATTTGTTTCGGCACTGACAAGCCTGATTTTTTGTCTGTCCCTGCCCACACAGTGCAAACAAGTTGCAGTAAGCAACAGACCATGCGGGGTGACTAGGAAGGCAGATCCAAAGGACGTACATTGACTGCAGCAACTGTCACCATGTTGGAGCCGTACATCCGGAGCCACATCTCCTGCACGGCTCTCCAGAACTCGGCGTAGTGCTCTGTGCTCTTCCCGCACATCTCAGTGATGTCCAGGCCAGATGAGAAGATTTTGGGGATGGCCTGGAAGCGGGAAAATACAAAAGTTGCTGAGAGTCACTGCTCAGGGATGACCCCTTTAGCCCTCTAACGCACTCAGCCGGGCAGCCTGACGAAAGGGAAAGCGATAATTAAATATGACATAAGCCAGGGTCTTTCGGGGATCTGAAACAATCTCCCCAGTGCTCCCACAGCCTGGGTCATCCCATCACTGTGGCCTGCAGGGCTTGGACTCTGTTTGCAGCGTGATTTCTCATTATCAGGGTCCCTGTGCGGGTACGTCAGCCACGCAGCACAAAACCTGTCCTGTCCTGTTCCCAGGCACCACCTCGTACCCACATGACATCTGAAAATAAACACTGGCTTCTGCCAGCAGCTCCCTCCGGTCAGTTCAAGAGATCTCATGGGATATGTCAGGTTTGCAGATAAGCAGCTTTGATTTTAATGACAAATGAAAATACTCAGTTGTTATTTTTCTGCTAGAAAAGGGCAGGACAGAAAGAGCACAGCCCTTCCAAGAACCCCCTCCCTTCCTTCCAGAGCTGATCAAAGCTGCCTCCTAGCCAGCCCGTGCCAGTGACCAGGGAGCCAAGAGACCAAACTCAGACTAGGGAACAGCGCCCGTGCCTGCCAAATTGCCCCACAGCTCACACCCCGAGCACGTACGGATGTCAAGATCACACCGCGACAGGCCCGGTCATTCTCCAGCTTCTCCAGGCTTATGCAAAACTCAGTGAGGAAGTCCAGGTTAAGGCTGTTGACCGGGGGACTCTTGAACTTCATCGTGGCGACGCCTGTGCCGTGGTAAACACAGAGACGTCAGAACCTCCCACCACAGCAGCACGCACTGCCTTGCCCAAGGGAGCTTCACCTGTTTCCCTGCTCACTCAGATCATGTCTTTCCACTCCTGGCTTTTCAAAAGCCCGCAGAGCGGTGTGACCAAGAGCAGGGCGCTGCCTTTTCCCAGATCTGCCCGCAAGCCGGGCTCACTCAGTCAGTGGTGAACCTGGAGCGTGAACGAGCATGCCTGTGGTGGCATGCCATGCGTCCCAAAGACCAGCCACCTTCGAGGTCATGCTGCCTGACAGTTCCCTTCTCTCTGGGCTCACTGGATAAGGTCGAGCCTCCAGCTTCTATCACAGCAAACATCCTGTGCCCAGGGGATCACACACCTTTCTGAGCCTGCTCACAGCACTGTTGCCCTGGCCAGCACTGCGGGAAGGGCTCTGAGCCCTTGTCCCCTCCCAACTGGCATCACCCTACCCCAAAAGGTCTTCACCGAGTGCTTAGTCTGGGTGCTGCAGCCATGCCCAGACTGGGGACAGTGTGAGGATGCACCTGGGGACCTGGCAGCCAAAGGCAGGCCCTGGGATGCCTCAAGAAGAGGTATCCTTTGTTCAGTGCAGGGACGTGGCCCTGTGACAGCTGTTCTGGCAGCCAGGACACAGAAATCCCCAACAGCTGCTCCCTGAAGGAGCGCCTGCCACTCTACCAGGTCCCCAAAGCAGGGACTTCACAGAGGGGATGACACCTGGGCAGGGGACAGGGCATGAGTTCTGCCCAGGGTGACAGCTAGGGTTTCCCTGTGGCACCCAAGCAGCACCCAGCCACCTGAAGTGTCCATGACCAGTGAGACTCCCGTACCCAAATGCTTCTCTCTGAGGGTCCTAAGCAGCCGAAGCTGGAACATCTAGGGCTTTGGTGGCTTTCCATGTGCAGAGCCACATGTGCCATAGAGCAGGCATGGGAGAGACGCCCCTGCCTTCATCCCACAACACCCCATGGGATGCAGGCAACACTGCAGAGGTGCCACCCACCGTACCTGAGCTCTCGTCCAGCTCCACCAGGATCTTGTTGTTGCTGAAGGCATGACATGGGGCGAGCAGGGGGCTGGGGGGCTGCAGGGGGGCTCTGCCCCACGCTGGCGGTCGGCAGCAGAGGGGCAGCACACCTGGGGGGACAGAATCAGGTAGGGCCGGGCAGGGCACACCCCCACGGGTGTGGGGTGTGCTCCCCAAAATTGCTCTGCACGGACAGGGTGGGGACACCCCGACCCACAACGGGGGACACGGGGACACCCTGACCCACCGAGGGAGGACATGGAGCACCCTGACCGCGGCGCGGGGACAGACGGAGGGGCCGTGGGGACGCCCCCGCTCGCGCCGGGGGCGCGGGGACACGCTGACCCCCGGAGGAGGGACACGGAGGGGCGCGGGGCCGAGCGCACCTGACCGGGCGATCCGCTGCCCGAGAGTCAACGCCGCCGCCATCTTCTGCCGCCGGGTCAAGGGTACGGGGCGGGGCCTCGGCCGCGCGGCCCCGCCCGACACGCCCCCAACGGCAAGCCCCGCCCCCACTTCTGAAGCCCCGCCCACGGTCTGCGCGGCGGGGTGCAGGTGCTGCCCACCCGTGGTGGCCCGCGAGCCCCAGGCTGGGTCCACTGCCCTGCCTGCACCGCCCTGCCCTGCCTCCACTGCCCTGTCCTGCCTCCACTGCCCTGCCTCCACCGCCCTGTCCTGCCTGCACCGCCCTGTCCTGCCTGCACCGCCCTGCCCTGCCTCCACTGCCCTGCCTGCACCGCCCTGCCCTGCCTCCACTGCCCTGTCCTGCCTCCACTGCCCTGTCCTGCCTCCACTGCCCTGCCTCCACCGCCCTGTCCTGCCTGCACCGCCCTGTCCTGCCTGCACCGCCCTGCCCTGCCTCCACTGCCCTGCCTGCACCGCCCTGCCCTGCCTCCACTGCCCTGTCCTGCCTGCACCGCCCTGTCCTGCCTCCACTGCCCTGTCCTGCCTCCACTGCCCTGCCTGCACCGCCCTGCCCTGCCTCCACTGTCCTGCCTCCACCGCCCTGTCCTGCCTCCACTGCCCTGCCTCCACTGCCCTGTCCTGCCTCCACCGCCCTGTCCTGCCTCCACTGTCCTGCCTCCACTGCCCTGTCCTGCCTGCACCGCCCTGCCCTGCCTCCACTGCCCTGCCTCCACTGCCCTGTCCTGCCTCCACCGCCCTGTCCTGCCTCCACTGTCCTGCCTCCACTGCCCTGTCCTGCCTCCACCGCCCTGTCCTGCCTCCACTGCCCTGTCCTGCCTGCACCGCCCTTTCCTGCCTCCACTGCCCTGCCTCCACTGCCCTGTCCTACCTCCACCGCCCTGTCCTGCCTGCACTGCCCTGTCCTACCTCCACCGCCCTGTCCTGCCTGCACTGCCCTGTCCTGCCTCCACTGCCCTGCCTCCACTGCCCTGCCCTGCCTCCACTGCCCTGCCCTGCCTGCACCGCCCTGTCCTGCCTCCACCGCCCTGTCCTGCCTCCACTGCCCTGTCCTGCCTGCACCACCCTGTCCTGCCTGCACCGCCCTGTCTCCACCGCCCTGTCCTGCCTCCACTGCCCTGTCCTGCCTCCACTGCCCTGCCTCCACTGCCCTGCCCTGCCTGCCCTGCCTTCACTGTCCTGCCCTGCCTGCACCGCCCTGTCCTGCCTGCACTTCCTTCACTGTCCTGTCCTGCCTGCCCTGCCTGCACCCCCCTGCCTGCACTGCCCTGCCCTGCCTGCACTGCCCTGTCCTGCCTGCACTGTCTTCACTGTCCTGCCCTGCCTGCACCACCCTGTCCTGCCTTGTCCTGCCTGCACCACCTGCCTTCACTGTCCTGCCCTGCCTCCACTGCTCTGTCCTACCCTGTCCTGCCTGCACTGCCCTGGCTTCACTGGCCTGTCCTGCCTACCTGCCTGCACTGCGCTGCCCTGCCTGCACCGCCCTGCCCAACCTGCACTGACCTGTCCTGCCTGCACTGCCTTCACTGTCCTGTCCTGCCTGCCCTGCCCTGTCCTGCCTGCAATGCCTTCACTGTCCTGTCCTGCCTGCCCTGCCTGCACTGCCCTGTCCTGCCTGCACTGCCCTGCCTTCACTGTCCTGTCCTGACTGCCCTGCCGGCAGTGCCCTGCCTACACCATCCTGCACTGACCTGCCCTACCTGCACCGCCCTGCCCTGCCTGCACTGCCCTGCCTGCACTGCCCTGCCTGCACTGTCCTGCCCTGCCTGCACCGTCCTGCCTGCCCTGTCCTCCCCTGCTTGCTCTGTCTGCACTGCCATGCCTGCTCTGTCCTGTCCTGCCTGCCCACCCTGCCCTGCATCCAGCATGTCAGTCTGAGGCTCTCCAACCTCCTGTCCTCCAGGAATTGCCCCACATGACTGGGCCCACCAGGACCATGTGCCCAGGGGTTCCCCCCACACCTTCCCCACCCCATGGCTCAGCATCCCCTGCCTGGCCCCTGACCCGGGCAGCCGGAGCCCCAGGGAGCTCCTGGGCTGGGGCCAACCGCCCCCACAGAGTGCCTGGCCTGGGGCCACAGGGCTGGGAGCCCTGGCGCTGGCATGTCTGCGGTGGCTGCAGATCTCATCACGGTGGAGGCCGCCCCGCAGGGGCACTGCAGGGGCCAGGGCTAGCTCTGCTGTGCAGGCAGAAAGCATTCGGCAGCGGCATGGCGGGGACGGTGCTGTCCCTCTGCCTGCTCCTCGCTGCCGCCCTGCGGGGTGGCCTGACCCAGGCACCAGGGCCCGTGGCCCGCCCTGGTCCCCTGCTCCTGCGGCTGCGGCGGCTGGAGGAGCAGGTGGGTACCTGGGGTGGGGAGGGGACATGGCCTGGCCTGTGCCAGGGGGCACTTGGCATTTCAGGCCGGGCTGGGGGTCAGTGGCACTGCAGGGGCCCAGCACGGGCATGTGGTTTCACCCCACCTCACCCCGCTCCCTTGCAGTTTCACCGGCTCCAGGAGGTGACACTAAGCCATCTCCAGAGCATTGCCAGGAACTACAACATCTCCTACAACATCGACGGACGCTTCCGGGTGCTGGCGGAGCAGGCGGAGGCAGCTGCTGCTGCCCGGGCTGCCCTGGGTGCTGAGCTGGCTCGCCTGGCCACCACTGGCCGGTGGCTGCACCGCAGGCTGAAGCGGCTGGAGGGGACGGTGGGTGCCTTGAGCCTGCCTCACCGCCCGCTCACCCACCCACCGGGTGCATCAGTGGAGGCTGGCACCAAGCTGCACGGCCTGCCGGACGCTGCCTGGAGCAGGGGCAGCCAGCTGGAGCGGGAGCCACAGGGCCAGGTGGCCCCCAGCACCCCCAGCCCTCGGCACCTGAAGGCGAGGCGGTGGCAACAACACCGGCAGGAGGAAGGGCACCGGCTGCCAGCCAATGCCGGGCCCAGTGGAGCACCCGGGGAGGATGTGGAACCCCCTTGCGATGCAGCACTGGGAGCCCAAGTCATGGCACTGGCACTCTCCACCATGACCACGGTCCCCCAGGAGCAGCCGCCGGCCCGCCAGCAGCCAGGAGAGGGTAGGTATAGGCCCCCCACCCCGGCGCCCACCCCCCCAGCCTGCCGCACTGGTGCCATCCTGCTCTTCCCCAACACCTCTGCTGAGCGTGTGGCCATCCTGGGGCCAGGCCTGCGCCGGGGGCTGCAGGCACTGTCACTCTGTGCCTGGCTGGCCACCCCAGCCCCCCACCTCGGTGCCCTCCTCTCCTATGCCACTGAGGATGGCGGCAGCGAGCTGGCTGTGCGTGGCCATGGTGGGGACCTCCCCAGCTCTGCACGCTTCATCATTGGGGACAGGGAGTTTCGGGAGCTCCCAGTGACCCCGCTCCTGGATGGCAAGTGGCACCACCTCTGCCTCACCTGGTCCTCTGGCCAGGGACAGTACCACTTCTATGTGGACAGGCGGCTGCTGGCCGCTGGATCTGGCTTCCGGCAGGGCTATGAAATTCCCGCTGGTGGCTTGCTGGTGCTGGGCCAGGAGCAGGACCATCCCAACCGGGGCTTCAGCACCACAGAAGCCTTCATGGGTCACCTGGCTGGCTTGGCCCTCTGGAGCCGGGCTCTCCTGCCTGGGGAGGTGGCCAGCATGGCAACTGGCCGGGGGCTGCCCCCTGGCCCTCTCCTCACGCTGGCTGATGTCTCGCTGCAGGGCGGGGTGCGGAGAGTGGTGTGCCCCTACCTCCGGCACTGCCTGTGATGAGCCCAGCAGTGGAACAATGCTGGCTCTCTGCAGTCAGGGTTGGCTTGTGGTGCCTGGCTGGCACAAGCCGCGTCTTCCCAGGATGATGGGACACTAGGCGGAGGGGCTGTCTCAGGACCGGGACCACCGGAGCTCAGGAAAAGGAAAAGGCGTTTTGACAGCTAGCATATGGCAGAAGTGGGACCCAGTCCTGAGGCCTGTCCCAAAGCCAGGAGGTCATCAGCTCCTGCCCCCAGAAGATGTATAGCCTCATCTTTCCTATTAAAATGCTCTGGGCATAGAGGAAACTCATTTATTTCTGGTCTCGCTCTTCACTGTAACGCTCGGTGCCACTCGCAACCACGCAGGAGCTGCTCAGCACAGGCAGCAGGGAGGCCCGGGCTGGGTCACGCGCAGGCACTTGCTGCCCGTCTCCTGCCACTGCTGACATCTGCCACTGAGTCAGACCTGGGGTAAACCGTAGTACGGAAAAGCCCGTGACCAGGAGTGAGCCAGAGGTGCCGGAGCAGGTGCCGTCAGTCTCGCATGCGTGGCTCCCCGCTGGAGGGGCTCCTTGGAGGGTGCCAGGCTTTTGGCTGAGCTGTGCTGCTCTGGAGGGGGGGTCAGGCAAAGCCCCCCCAGACGGCTGCCCTGCAAAATTCTCTGCCTGGAGAGCAGGAGCGGCGCCAGCTCTGGCTGCTCCCCAGCCCTGTGGTCCCCACAGGGTGTGCCTGGGCCTGGTGTGGGGCAAGGCCTTGCTGCAGCCCTGCGGCCTCCCGGGCTGCCGTCACCACCGTCACGCCTGGGTCAGGCCCCGTCCCCGGAGGGGGCTGCGGGACCGGCGGGGGTCGTGGACTGGTGCCTTCCCCGGAGACGGGGCGGGGCTACAGGCGGGACTACAGCTCCCATGGTGCCCTGGGGCAGGACGGCCCCCGCCGGCCGCCGTACTGCTCACGTGAGGGCGGTGGCCTGGCGGTCACATGACCGGCCGGTGAGGCAGGGGCTGGCGGAGGTGAGCGCTGCTGCCACCCCGCATGGCCAACGTCGCCAAGAAGGTGTCCTGGTCCGGCCGCGACCGCGACGAGGACGACGAGGACGACGAGCGCGCGGGCGAGACCACCCCGCTGCTCAACGGTACCGGCCCCGGGGCGGCGGGCGGCCCCCGGCAGGTGGGTACCGGTACCGGCATGGGGGCATCGGTAGGGGTGTACCGGCACCGGCACGGGGATACCGGTACCGGCAGGGGGTACCGGCGCACGGTGGTGGGGTCTGCCCTGTCCCGGGCTTCCCTGCACCGGACTGCCGCCAGAGGGGGCCGGGGGCTGGGGTCGTGTCCGCGTCCCCCTCCCCTGTAGCGTTTCATCTTGTCGGTTGCCCGGGGGCTGCGGGGCACCGAGGCTCTGCTCCGAGAGCAGCTCCGGGGAGCTCGGGCCCCCTCTGGGCTCCCCTCAAGCCGGGGAGCCCGGGGAAAGCAGAACCTGGTAGGGCCCTCGGGTCACCCGTGGGGGAAAATCTGAGCGTGAGGGCTGACTCACCACCCGGCGCCTGCCCTACTGCAGGGCAGTCCTGCCACGGCCGGCTCCTATCACGAGGTGCTGGCACACAGTGAAGCCAGTGCCTAGCAGGGAACCCGCCGCAGCTCTGCGGGGCCGGCTCCTGCCTGCTCCTCAGCTGTGGGCGCAGCTGGGTGGCTGGGATGGTCCCTGCCAGCAGGACCTCGTGCTGAGCAGGGGCCTGCTCCCATATGCTGGGGCTGCCCTCTTTGTTTCTACTGAAAATACCACTCTCTGAGAGAGCCTGTTGCCTGGCATGCTGCTGATGCCCAAACCAACATGTTGGGCTCAAACACGAGAGCGTCTAATGCTGGCGTGGTGGCGGATGTCGTGCGGTACTTATGGAACTGCGCTGGCAAAAAGCAAGTCCAGTGTGGGACCTATCACAAACACAGGGAGGCCAATGTCATCTTGCAAATTAATTTTGGATAATTAACTGAAGAGAAACTTCTTGACAGCGTAGCTGGAGGCTGTTACTCAGGCTGTCTGCCTAGTAGTCTCTTCTCCACATGAAGCACACCATGACTCTGGCCGACGCACTCAGTGCCTGTTACAGAGCGAAGCTGTGGCTGCATGGGCTGTGCTGGGTGAGGGCTGTGGTCTTGGTGGGACGTCAGGCCGGGTCCATGGGGTGCTTCCATGCCAGCACCGGGTGGGAGAGGAGCTCCCTCTGGGTGATGTCCTTTAATTTCCTATGAAGAGTTTGCTGGGAAACCGGAGCTTAGAGGAGATGGAGTGGTGCCAGCCTTCGGCAGCTGTTAACAGGAACGTCTTGTTGAGCATGATTCTGTGCTGCCCTGCTCCTGGGCAAGTCAGAACAGCAGGCTAATTAGAGGGAAGTACAGGATTTGTTAGGCTGGAAGTGCCTAGTGTGGCACTGCGGGAGAGGGGCACGGCAGCTGGAAGGAGTCGCCTGTGCCTATGCAGCTGTTCTGGTGTGAAAATAAAAATAATCTTCCCAGCCAGTAAAACAGGGCCCCATGTATTTACAGCACGGGTTGTCTTTAAAGACCATGTGGTGAATTCTGCAGGTCTGAAGGGTGTTAAAATAGGGATTAACCAGATCTTGTGGCTGTGGGTCAGTTAGGAATGGGTTTCCTGGTGGCTCGGAAGAAATGCCTGAGCCCCCTCTACAGCAGGGCAGGTCAGTGGTGATCAGCCCTGCTGATCTGATTTATTGTCACTGTGTCCCTTCATGGTGCGGATGGCTCAGGCCCCAGCTGGTGACAAGGCACTACGTGGCATTTTCCTTAGCAAAGGAGAAGAGCAAGTACCTTGCCAGAGCTCTGAACCCATGGCTGCCCAGACCACATGTGCCCCTGGCAGTGGCGGCTGGGTAGTCACCATAACGCTGGGGTTGCCTTTCGGTGTAGGGCAGCTGCTTTTCTCCCTCGGATGGTCCTTTGACCTAGGTGCTGCATGGTCATATAAATTTTAAGTGGGAAGGCAGGACAGCTTTGGCAGAGAAACAAAGAGAAACTGGAATTGCTTAGCTCACAGGAGACTTAAACTTCAGTTATGGTAATACAGTAAATATGTCCCCAGCGGAGCTTCTTCCCTTCCTCACATGTTTGTTTAATGGAAATGAAAGTGACCTTAAAGTGACAAAAGGAAACATGGGTCTATAGTTCTCTAGTTGGCTGCTGCGAGAGACTGAGACTGAGCACTTGTGGGTGGGAGGTGAGGAGGGGCTGGATAAACATGCCTGTGACTGTACAGGGGATGCTATAGGGCTGCGCTTGAGGTCTCCTCTGGTTTTGGGGCCAGCTCAGCGCTGCTCTGGAGCTGACTGAGCCTTCATCCTCTCACCAGGACCTTCTAGTGCCTCGAGTATATCAGGAAGCGAGAGACTGCCTGTATGTCTGAGCATCACGCCTCCGTGGGCTCCCCTTTTCCCACATTCTCGAGCCGTGTGTGTCAGTTCTCCGGCTGAAGAGTGGGTCTACAATTTTAGTAAAAGCAGCCAATTTCCGTCATTAGGCATTTTTCAAAAAAGAACACTTCTTCGCTACCCATCAAAGATATGCTCTGTGTTTGTGCTAAAATGCCTTTACTTTGGGATTGATATAATGCTTCTGCTCCAGAGGGTGCCTGGAACAGGGGGTCACCAAAATGTGGACCAGGCTGCTGTTGCTGGGCAGCTCGTCCTTCTGAACTCCTGTGTGTTTATTCTGCATCTCTAGATGTTGTTGGTCTAGTTTTCTTTAACTTCAAGTAACAGGGTGCAAAATGCAGCCTTTGTGGCCGGGTGGCAATGCTGGAGGGGTGCTGCACTTGCTGCAATCAGAAAATCTTGGTGGGGGGAGGGAGAAAAAGAGAAGTCTGGGTGAGTCCTGATTCCTGGTAGATGGGCTGCAGGTTGCGTGTCCCCTGGCTTCTGGCAGAGAAGCTGCCTGTCCCTGCCTGCCTGCTGCCAGGAGCCTGGAGCTGGCCTCCCTGGAAAGCCGCTGCACTCGGGTGGTGGCAGGAGCTTCCCCAAGCCGAGGGGTTTTAGCAAGTCCAGTCCCTTCTGCTGGGTGCTCGCACGGTCGGGGACTGTGGCAGTGTTTTAAACTTGCGCTGCTCCTCTGCAGAGGGGACACATGGGACAAGTTGCTCGGAGAAAGGCAGGTGAGCCAGGACAATAACGGCACCTCCCAGCCTCGTGCAGGTGAGGGGCAAGAAGCAGCTGTGCCCTGGAGTGGTAGTGGGAGGCCTGAAGGAAAATTGCAACTGAGTAGTGATGCCACGGGGAGATTCCAGACGTTTTCTGCCCCATTATGGACCTGGAGGTGAGGAGCCTCATTCTCTCCTGGTGTAGTCCATTTCGGGGATGATGGCTGTGTTGGTTTGAAGCCCGTTGCAGCTGTGATTGTGTGTCAGAGGAGGGGGATTTCCAAAGCCCTGTGGCTCATCTGCCCCATATGCTGCCATAGCCGGTGACAGGGCTTCCTGGGCTAGTGAGCCATGCATGGTGACACAGCCTTGCAGCCTGGAGCTGTTCTTCCCACCCAAGCAGGTACCAGGGACTCCTCGGCAGAGTGTGCTGGGGCCAAGAGGGCCCTGGGTGCTGGAAATCCTCTTCCTTCCCTCCCACTGCTTCTGCAATATCGCTGTGGGCTCCTGATGTGGTCTGCACCACACTTTATCTGGTTGATAACAGAAAGCCATATGCTTCCAGTTCGTTAGTGAGCAGCAGGATGGTGATAAGGGACAGCGTATGGGGGGGTGTCTTCACGCCAGGTGGTGGTTGCTGGGGGTGGGTGATGTCCTGCAGGGACCAGCCTCGCTGGTTTGTCCTTGTGAAAATCGGCTGTGAAGCAGAGTCAAACGCTCCCTATTTATGGTTCTTCAGAGTGACTTTTGGGAGGCACGGCCAGGTCGCTGTGCACACAGCCTGGGTTTGTTCTGTGGCATTTTAGCTTCAACTGAAGTCGTTCTGCTATTCACAAACAGGGATTGCTCTTTGCTCTGCTTGGAGGTAAAACACTGCTGTGGCATCACGTATAGCAGTGTGGTTTCTTGTCACCTTTGCCAAACTGGGACACTGGTAGCAGTGCTGCTGTCTCCCACCCTGACCCGTGATATGCCAGGCTGGTGCTGGGATCTGCATTCAGCTGCTGCTGCCTGACCTCGGAGGTGGTCCTCTTGGGGCCTAAGTAGAAGGTGGTGGTTGAGACCTTCTGCCAGACTTTTTTTCTTGTTGAGATTAATCCTCAGTTTGCTCTTGTCCATCTCAGGCGGTGCTGGAGTGGGTGATGAAGGGGGAAGGGGCCTCGGGAGGTCTCTAGCCCAGCCACTGCTAAGAGCAGCAGAATGTTAGACCAGGTCATTCAGGGCCTGCCCCCAGGTTCAGTGTGTCGCCACGCTCAGAGGGAATGTTTGTCTCTGATATCTAAGCAGAAGTTCCCTTGCTGTAGCTTGTCCTCTGCTTCTTGTCCTAACAATGCAAAGCTTCAAGAAAAGCCTGGCTCCATCTTCTCTGTAACCTCGCATTAGGTGATCAGAGACAGCAAGAAGATCTCACTGAGAAGCCTCAGCTTCTCCTTATACATCTTACCATGTGCTCCAGCCCCTGGCTGTCTTGCTGGACTCAATCCTGTGTCTCAGTGCCTTTCTGGTCCCCAGGTAGCCAAACTGGGTGCCGAGTCCCAGGTGTGCTCTGGCAGGTGACAAGCAGAGGTGTGGGATCCCTTCCCCGGGCCTCTTGGCTGTGGTCCTGCACCACCCAGGAACCAGTTGACCACCTCTCCTTCAGCTGTGTGCTGATGACTCCTCTTCAACTCATCCACCAGCTTGTTGCAAGACTTTTTCAGCAAAGCTGCTTTCTAACCATTGAGGCATGTCCATCCCAGGTGCAAGGCTTTGTTTGCCTCTGTTGAACTTCGGGGGCTTCCCTGCAGCCTGGTGAGATCCCTCTGAGGAGCAGCCCTGCCCACCAGTGTACCAACTGCCCTGCTAACAGAGGTGTTAAGCAGTATTGGTCCAGATCAAGGCTCCAGGCATCTTTTTGCAGAGGTCAGAATGGGTAAGAAATTAGCTTTACCACCTAAACGGGGCGAGTGCTGAGGGCTGGGTGCTGCTGCTGTCAGAGGCAGGCTTAGCTGGCCCAAGAGCCTCTCCTGGGGCAGGAGAGCTGCTGAGTCCTCTGGATTTTGGCAACAGTGCATGTTGTTATGTGGAGATAATTGTACTGCGGTCACACCAACATCATATGTACCCGGGATCAGCAGCTGTCTTGGCCTGAGTTTGAAAAACATCCAAAGAAGGGTCGCACCGTCCATATGCTCAATGAATCTTTGAGCAGTGCACAAATAGCCTTCTGTCTTGGTTCCTGGCTGCCTGAATCCCCCCTATCACTTTTTTATAAAAGTTAGGTGCTGATAGAAGTAGCTTTTTCCTGTACTCCTGGCATGTGATCCCCATGCCAGGTGAGACAGGAGCAACCTCGGATAGTTAGTCCAGAGGCTCGTCTGGATGCTGGAGGGATGCCAGGACTTAGGGGGAGGGGGCGCATATTAAAAACACACTGCTTGTCTAACAAAGTTCAGCTTCAGGTCCAACTACAGCTCCTTTCCCTTTGTCTGTGCTTGGGTCCTGCTGCTGCCTAATCTGTTGGGAGCAGAGCTGCTGGGCTGTGGCCTCTTGCTCCATAGGGAGGGGGTGTAGGGGGGATGTGTCACTGGTTTGGCCCTGTTTGGTGTTTCTGCGGACTCCCATGACCAGCAGAAGGAGGATTTCCCTGAAGGGCTGGTCCTGTATCAGGTCTGAGGTCTTGGTGCCTGAGGTCTGAGCCCAGGCATGAGCGGGAGACATGGCACCGGTGACAGTTTCCATCTCATTGCCCAGATCTTACCCTGGACATGTGGCATCTAGTGGGAACCTTAAAATTTTTTGCTTCCTGAAGCCAGGTGGAGGGGAGTTCCCTTGCAAGGTCTCAGCTTTGTTCCTTCCAGGGTTTCGGGGTGAGGACCCTGTCCTTCCCTCCTCCCCAGGACAGCAGGGTTCTGGCTGGGACCCCCGCCTGCCACCGGAGCGGCTGGGTACCAGCAGGCACTGAAATGGGCAGTTCCTGCCTCCAGCTTGTGACTCTGCATAAGTTCCCACCCGCATCCCCCCTGGGGAGGTGACAGCTCCAGGTGTGTGGTGGTCTGCTCTGATTGCCAGGAAAGTCCACCTGGGTCCTTCCCAGTGGGACTGTGGAGCCATCATGGACCAGAACCAGGCTGGTCTTGGTAAACCCATGTCCAAAAACCACTCCATGGAGGAACTTGTGCTCAGCCCCTCCTGTGGGCAGATCCACAATCGCGTGTCTCCCTTGCCAGGGACGCCCCTGCCTGCCATGGCTCAGGCTTTTGGAGACAAAAGGGCACCAAGGAGGGTTTGAGAAGCTGGAGCAAAACCCACCTGCAGGTCAGGGAGTGAATGAGGATGTGGAGCAAACGGAGAAATGGAAAACTAGGTCAGGCTGCAAACACAAAGTGATATTCTTTGTCTGCAGTGACATGTGCAGCTCCCAGCTGCTCTGGCCTGTACGTTCCAGACAGGATCTGTGGGGATTAAAGCAGCAGGGGCTCAATCTGGGATCTGCCAGCTTGCTGATGTGCCAGGGCCCTGCTGTTGCTTGCCAACTCTCTTTTATTTTCCAGTCCTTTAGCCTGGCAGCTGGGGAGGGGAGATGCTCTAGAGGGGAAGATCTTAATGTTGAGAAATGGTGTTTGGGCTGTGCTTAGTGACAGTGCTGCTCACGCCCTTGTGCATCCCTGTGTTTCACAACGGCAGAGGGGTGACAGCAGCTTGCCTGCTTCTGCTGGGTCCCCTAGCAGCACTGCCTAGCTGGAGGTTGGCTCAGCTGCAGCCCAAGCCCTTGTCTGCATTGGCCAGGAGACAAAAGGTGCCCCAAATAGTCCAAAAACTCCTGTGTTATGCAATTGTGCTGCCAGTTACAAGCCTGGTCACCAGTGAAAGGAGAATGTGCCTCCCCAGAGGGAGATGCAAATGCTCCTTGTCAGCATTGTGCTGGGGCTGGCTTGGAGAGGCACTGGTATCTCTGAGGCTGTGTGGGAGCAATGTGCCCTGCTTCCTCTTGTGTGTGCTGGCTGGCAGCCAGCCCAGCCGTTGCTCCAGTCCTGGATGCTCGGAGGGAGACGAATATGCTGATGTGCTCATCTCCCTGGCTGGGAACTGCTCCCATGGAGCAGACGGCAGAGCCAAACCTGCCCTCAGCCATCCCTTATCACTGGCCAGGTGTGCGAGCTGAGGGATAGCCCTGGCAGGTCTTGGTGTGCTTGTGATTGCGGAGATGGCACTTTCTGTTCAGGGGGTCTATCCCTCCCCAGCTCCAGGGGAATGTGGAATGTGCTGCTCAGCATGGGTTTGCTGGCTGCACAGTTGCTGTGTTGGGTTGCCACGCTCCTCGCTGGAGGCTGTTGGTGACTCTCGCCAGCTCTTGGGGCTGCCAGCTACCAGTCTCAAATGAGCTGTTGCTGGCTGGCACCTTCCCTGGGTTGAGCCAGCTCTGCCAGCTAACAGGCTGCAGCAGCTTGCCCAAAACCTGGCAGACTGCTGCTGCCTCATGCTCCCTCCAGGGTTGTGGGTCCCACGTCCTCTGTGTGTCCCCCAAGAGCAGTCCTCTGTGGGTGCTGTGCTTTGGGGGGCTCTGGCAGAGGGCAGCAGGCAGAGCTCGGAGAGAGGCACGGAGCATGAGCACCTGTGTGCTTGCTCCTTCCTTCTGCCAAGGCTTGCAGCGCATTTAGGAGTTGACCTCGTTTTCCCTTCTTTCCTCAGCTCACTCCTTCCTCCTTCCTGCGCATCGGACAGCTGAGCAATGTGGACCTCAACGAGGACATCCATGAGCTGGTGAGTGGCAGAGAAAGGGGCCCACCATTATTGAGACCACTTCCCTTCTACTAACGGCTGCTTTTGTTCCCCCGCTCACATCCTGCTTGTCCCACGAGGGCTCCAGAACTTCCTTCCACGAGGGCTGGGCGACTTTCATGATGCGGGCAGCTGGCCGCCCCTCTGCCTTGACTGTTGCTGCTTCCTCTTAGCCGCAGCGCTGGCCTGAGGACATCATGGTTCCCTGCACCTCTCTGAGCACCAGCACAGGAATCTTCCTCCCTCGGGAGCAAATGTAGAATCTAGTGGCGTGGGAAGGGATTTCTTTCTTGTCGTGAGAGCTCCAAGCTGCTTCTCTTGCCTGCTGCCCAGCTCAGTGCGAAGGCAAGGGAGGGGATCTATTGTGGGACAGCAGCTGGGGGAAGATGTCTCAGCTCTGGGGACAGTGTTAATGGCAGATGGGACATCTTATGAAAACTTCCAAGTTATTCCCCTTCCATGCACACCTGAGAAGCTTTTCTTCCCCAGATTCTCCTGCCTCGGCTCTGGAGCTGTAGGAAGAGCAAACGGGAAGAAGACTTTTGCTAAATATTTCTTGTGGAATTCTTAAATGGGAAGAAATATGTCTTAATCTGGCACCTTGGAGGAAAGGCTGGGCTGGCTTTGGCCATAGCTGTAATGTAGGGCCAGGAAAGGGTGCAGGGTGCCGCTGCCCCGGGGGCCCCTCTGGCATCCTTGATAAATGCCCTAATTTGGAGCTGGGAACAGCTTGCATGATCAAAGGTGTTTGGGAAACAGAATTTGGTGTCTGCCTAAAATCGTGGGCCTGAAATACCCTTGAAATAGCTCCTTGCTTTCGGCTGAAGGAATTTCCTGCCAAAGTGAAAGGTTGCCCTCCGCTGGAACACAGAGCCACTTGGAGGTAGCACCGAATCAACGTGGCAGCATGGTACCTGGCTGGGCAAACACTCCATCTGCCTGTGGGGAAATGTCCTATCCAGTGGTGGAGAGGTAGTGGGTGATTGTGCACACCTGACAGCCTGTTTCATCTGCCTTAAATCCCATATATCCACCAACTAGTGGAAAATCATCCCAGATCCTGGCCTGCTGGACAGCTTGCACTAGGGCTTGGGTCTCTGCAGTCCTCCCTGCCTATCCTGAGCATGAAAACCAGCATTAAACCAGTAATTATGGGCAGACAGGAGGGTTGGACTTGGACCTGGCCCTCCTAACCTGCGCATTGCATTCCGCAGGAGACAGAGCTCCCTCGGCAGCATCCCAATGAGATTCCCCACAATGAGAAGCTCCTGTCACTCAAGTATGAGGTAAGCGCCCACCTCCCTTCCTCGGCTCTGCCCTCTGGGATACAGTGGGTGAGGTACATGGGGATGAGGGCTTTTGGCTGCCCAGCTAGACGGATTTCAGCAGGGAAGGAGTGGGATCGAGGGAGGAAAAAGATACAGGGGTGCAAAGGGGCAGAGGTGAGGGTCTGAGGCCAGCCCTCCCCAGTGCGGGTGTCTCTTCCCCTGCGCTAGATGGTAACAGCATCTCCCTTTCCTGAACTAGAGCCTGGACTATGACAACAGTGAAAACCAGCTGTTCCTGGAGGAGGAGAGGAGGATAAACCACGCGGTGAGTCTTGCCACAACCCCGTTGCCCACTGTCCCTGCAGCCAGGATGGCCCAGGGAAGCCATTCCCCCCTGTCTGGCTGCTGGGGGGCTTCTCTGCCCAAGGGCAGGTCATGCTCAAAGCAGTGCTTGAGCTGGGGTGGGTTTATGGGCACTGACCAGCCTGTGATAAGTTGTAAAACCTCAGGAGCAAGGACCCAGCATATGATGGTTCAAACAGGAGCTAGCTTGGGTGCGCATAGTGGTGTTGTTGGGCAGCACAGAGCAAGTCCCTGAGCAGAGGGACTTCTGGAGCCATGTGAAGCATCTGCCCTGGGGCCTTTGGAAGTCAGTGCCGAAGCAAGAATCCCAACAAGAGGGGCCTGGTAGAGGCAGGCAAGCTGGAAATGCACGTCTGCTGATAGGGATCCCACAGAGGGGCAAGGGCACTGGCTTAAAATAACTAAATTTTGGCCAGGCTTTGCAATCCTGGGTCAGCCAGCATCGGTTTTCCCTGGGCAGCTCTCCTTGGAGCTTCCCAGGCTTAGGGCTGTGTTGGGAAAGGTGGCCAGGTGGTTGGAGTTCCCCCTGATGCTGGTGGGGGCCAGGCTGGGCAGTAGCGGGGTCTGATGGCTGTCTGTCCCTCAGGCTTTCCGGACAGTGGAGATCAAGCGCTGGGTCATCTGTGCCATGATCGGCATCCTCACTGGCCTCGTCGCCTGCTTCATCGACATTGTGGTTGAGAAGCTGGCTGGGCTGAAGTACCGGGTGGTGAAGGGCAGTATCCTCCCATGGAGCTGTCGCCACTGGCCAGCCGGGAGTTGCGGGATGTCTGCTCCTGGTAGCCGTGAGAGGGGTGCTGGGGGAGAGGGCAGTGCTTCCTCACCTGGGTTTGGTGGCACAGACCCTGCCACCCAAGGTGCCGCTGAGTGCCTGGCTGCTCTGCGGGGCTGAGCTGTGGCTGGGCACTGCTGTAATGGAGGAGGCTCCTCACAGCAGCCCTGGCTGCCCTAAGTGCACAGGATCTGCTGCACTGCCGCAGCCCAAGAAGCATTTTAGCGATGCGTTATCGCAGTGGGAGGTATGGAACCCAACCGATACTAGCCTTTCCTTGAGCTGCTTCCCCAGATATCGACAAGTTCACGGAAAAAGGGGGGCTGTCTTTCTCCCTGTTACTCTGGGCCACCCTGAATGCCAGCGTGGTGATGGTGGGCTCTGTGATCGTTGCTTTCATAGAGGTAAGAGTTTGGAACTGGTCTGGGTTGGAGTATCCCTGTGCCTTCCGCCCCGGGTCTTTACGTTGGGGAAGCAGGATCATGTCTCCAGAAAACATGCAAATTTGTGTAATAGCAAATGTATTTCTGCCAAATTGGCTCTTGGTAGCCCCAGTTCCTCGGTGTTGGCTCCAGCTGTGCTGTCGAGTTTTTCCAGGGTTGTCAGACTCATGGAACGTGCTGCCCTTTGCTGGCAGCCTGGGGCAGAGGGTGTGCTTTGGGCGCAGGCACAGCTCTCACAAGCCTTGGCCCTGGCTCGGCCTCTCCGTGTTGGGTGTACATGAGTGCTGGCAGAGAGCAGGCTGGTCGGCTGCCTTGGACATGCTCAGAGGACAAGCCAGAGACTGGGGCTAGTTGTGGCTGGGAGGGGGCGATGGCTGAGTCAGCAGTGTCTTTCTTGTGGCTTTTCCGTTGCTCTCCCTGGCCACCAAGTGTGAGCCTCCTGCAGCGCGGGGCCTCTCGCCATGACATGGTGGTGGGAACGCCCTAGTGTCCCCCAAGAAGCCATCCAGCTCCTTTTCCCTGGCGCGTTTGCCCTTAGGGGCAGTGGGTGCCTCCCTCAAGCCCACCTCCAGAGCCTGTAGATAGGCTTTGGCCTCATCTCTGAGCCTTCCCAAGGGTGTGCTTGGTGTGCCCTGTGCTGAGAGACAGGAGTAAGGTGGCCAGTGTGTCCCCGTCTTGTACATGGCAGCTGCTCATGATCTCCCTAATCCCTGCAGCCTGTTGCAGCTGGCAGTGGCATTCCCCAGATTAAATGCTATCTCAACGGTGTGAAGATTCCGCATGTTGTCCGCCTCAAGGTAGGAAGTGGGAGGTGGTGGCATGCATGCCTTCTGCCTGTGATGGGGCCCCCTCTGCCGGGCTGGCCTGGGTGTGTTGTGTCCTCATGGGGTGGTCCCTGCCTGTGCTGCTGCGGCAGAGGAGGAGCTGGCACGAGCTCCTGGCCGCCCTGCTGTGCCACCTGGCTGTGCCACCCGGCTCCATAGCTGTTCCCCTTGGCATCGGGCAGTTAAACCTCCTGCCCTGGGATTGGCACCTGCCACTGGGAAAAGCAGCTTTGGGCAATTTTTTGCTCTGGCCAAGAAGAAAGTTGGCCAACCTCACTGCCACACCGGGGGCGCTGGGAATCACAAGTTCACCGAGGTCACTGGCTCCTCCCCCTGTGGCTGGCTGTGTCTGTGTCCCCCGTGGCTGCTGCAGTCATGTTCTTCGTGACAGCTGTGTGATGTGCTATGCCTGTCATCTCTGTTTTGCAGACCCTGGTGATCAAAGTCTGTGGGGTCATCCTCTCGGTGGTTGGTGGCCTGGCCGTTGGGAAGGTGATGTGCACAAAGTGCTCTCTGGCACGCTGCTGGCATGTTGTTACCCACTGCTGGCACATGTGCCGCAGCCTATCACTGGCCCTGTGCTGGGGACAGGGTGCTGGGGGCCCTGCAGTGACTTCCCAGTTTTATTCCCTGGTCTGCTGGCCAAAGGTGACTGTGGTGTGGCCAGGCTTTGGGAGCCCCCGAGGCATGCGGTGCCACCGAACCAGCCTGTGTGTGGCTCGGCTGAGGGCAGGAGAGCAGCAGCCTACGTCCAGTGGTGGCTGTCCCTGCAAATGTTAGATGGGGGAGACCTGGGTGCCCCATTGGGACCTTTCTAGCTTGCTGGGATCAAAGGCAGGCAAGGGAAGCCTTTCTCCCCCTCAGCTGGAGGGAGTGCTGGTGGGAACAGGAGGTAGCCATGGGACCTGCTTGCTAGAATGAGGATTTAAGGGGGGAAAATGGCAAGGTCTGTATTTCCTGGAGGGAAATCCTCCCGGCCAGATGCTTCAGGGCTGTGACATGATGAGCACCATTCAACTGCCCCTGACTGTCCCTGGGGTTCTTTCTCCTCCCATCTGACTCTGCTCTCCTGCCTGTAGGAAGGACCCATGATTCACTCTGGAGCGGTGATTGCTGCTGGGATCTCACAGGGAAGATCCACATCTTTAAAGCGAGACTTCAAGGTTGGTGTTGAGGGCCGAGGGGCTGTGCTGCAGGTGCCCCTCCTGTGCCCAAACCAGGCTGTTCCTCAGGGTCACGCTGGTGGCTTGAGGTCATATATCGCATACCCTGTGTCTCCCCTAAACTCATGCCTGTGCCCAGCCCTAAACCTGCCTTTGCTTTGGTGTTTCAGATCTTTGAGTACTTTCGCAGAGACACAGAAAAGAGGGACTTTGTCTCGGCTGGAGCTGCTGCTGGCGTCTCAGCTGCATTTGGTGCTCCTGTGGGTACGTGTCTTGGCTCTCTGATGCTGAGCGGTGCCTGCACTTGGATCTCGTCAGGAGGTTGCTCCCACTTGCATGGAGGCAGCTGCTGGGATCTGCCTAGGGCACTGCAGGAGCCCTCTGGCAAAGTGCTCAGCCCCGCTCCAAGCTGTCCCACCATGCCATGCAGGTCTTGGGAAAAGAGGAGGGGGATCATCTGTCTCGGATCCCAAATGTTGCCTCCCTGGGATGGAGGAGGGCAGTGGAGGGGCTTCACTGTGATCAGTACATCACTGATGGCTTGGTGGGCTTGCTGGTCCCTTTGCTGGAGCCTGTGAGGTCTGGGGCGGTGCGGGGCACATAGGCTGGGATGAATTTGGGTGCCTTGGCTGGTGCTGTGAGCCAAGGGTCTGTGGCATGTGCCCCTTGTGAAGGTGTTTGTGTCTTGTATTTGCAGGGGGTGTCCTCTTCAGCTTGGAGGAAGGGGCTTCCTTCTGGAACCAGTTCCTGACATGGAGAATCGTAAGTGCTGAAAGCAGGAGCAGTAGATTGAGGGCTGCCAGCTCCAGTGTGAGGCATTGCCTTCTCCCAATGCCCCACAGCCCCAGGCCTCCTGCCATCCCTGCCCCAGCTGGGCAGCCATGTGTAATGCATCCCAGGGAAGAGCATCCCAGCCCCCCTTCTGTGCCCTGGTCCGCAGGGGCTTATTTTGTACCTGGCTGAGCTCCACCTTGCTGCCACCTCCTTTCCAAGGGAGCTGCCTTGGGCTGTGCCCCAGGGCAATGGCGAGGCAAAAGGAGGAGCGAGCCCCTGATTGGTGTAAGCTGCCCAGAGGGCTGCTACAGGGAACGTGGCCTCTTGTCCCCACCACACCAAGGGTACCAAGCCCTACCCAAGGGCCTTTTGGGGGCAGGGGGGGGAGCAGGATGGTTCGGGGTAGTGCGGGGGGCACATGGTGAGGGAGTGGGGCTGGAGGCATCTGGCAGTGCCTCTGGGCTGCATCTCCTTCCAGTTCTTTGCCTCCATGATCTCTACGTTCACTCTGAACTCTGTCCTGAGCGTTTACCACGGCAATGCTTGGGATCTCTCCAGCCCTGGGCTCATCAACTTTGGCAGGTTTGATAACGAGGTATGGCACGGATATTCCCCATGAAGGGCTCTGTTGCACGGGTTAGAAGCCGCCCATGGCAGCTTGGGGCCACCAGTCTGTCTTAAAACATCACCCAGGGCTGAGGCAGGCTCTGCCCTAGCAGGCTATGGGATCTGGCCAGATTCTGGCTCCACCAACCCCAGCAGAAGGCTTTTCTGCAGCCACTACTGGGTCTGGGGGCTGTGGGGTGTCCAGGGGAGGCTTTGGGGTAGCTCTGGGAGCCACTTGCCAGCACAGGCTTGTGCTGTCCCAGCAGACAGTGACCAGCTGCGGGGCTACAGATGGGCCAGGAGATCTGAAACCTGTTTCTTTCTTGCTTGCAGAAAATGGGATACACGATCCAGGAAATTCCTATCTTCATCTTTATGGGAGTGGTTGGTAAGAGAGTGCTGCTCTTTCAATTTGATTAGTCTGAATAATTTCCTCTGTTCTCTGCCTGAGTCTCAAAAGCTTTGAGATCTAGTTTCCTGGGGAGAACAGGAAATCCATTAAATTCTGGAGCAGAAGCTGCTTGTGGGGCGTACACGGGGGTGAGAGCTGGATCCGGGCCCAATCCCTGTAGCAAAGGCAAGCCCCTTTAATCCACATACTGCAAAGTCATTGAGTGGGGTCAGTGCATCACAGTCGTGGGCAGCCCCCCTTGCTTCCAAACAAGCTGCCCTTGTCCCCACGGAGTTGGCCTGTCCCTCGTCTGCCTAGTGCCAGCGCTGTGACATTGGCCCCCAGCCACCCTGCTGCTGGCCTCCTCTTGGTGTCAGGTCCTGGCTGTCTCTGCAGGGACAGCATCCATGTGTCCTGGGGCTGCTGGTCACGGTGGATGGGTTGTTGATGTCTCCCTGAGCTTCACAGGTTGCTTGTGTCCTGGACAGCCATAGGAGAGCCTGGGACTTGCGTGCTGAGCTTTTAGTCTTTTGCATTCACAGGTGGGATCCTCGGGGCCCTGTTCAATGCCCTCAATTACTGGTTAACAATGTTCCGGATCAGGTAAGAGCTCACGGGTAACTAAGGTGATTGACATGGGTTGGCTGGCACCTTCTGCACTCCCTCAAAGCATTGTTCTCACCCAGAGCAAGACTGTAATCTCACACTTAACGTGAGCAGCAGCAGCCCCTGGGAGCTGGGAGGCAAAGATGCCACATGCCTCTCACTGCCTGTGGTCAAGGCTGTGACCCGCAGCATCCTGCCATTGCTCTGACCCTGCTAAGTATTTCCCTTCAAGTGACTTGAGGGCCCGAAGAAGTGCGAACACTGCGCAGACCTGACTGTTACGTGTTTCTAAGAGTAATGAGAGAACAGAGAGAGCTGCTAAAGCCATCTGAGGCCCAGTCTGGCACAGCCAATACTTGTCACCAGCTTTTCAAACACCAGAACCGGCCTGATGGCCGCAGGGAGGGATGGATGACCTGTGGCTGTGGAGCAGTGAGGGACCTGCAGCAGCTTCCAGGGCATCACTCCTCTTGGGCCTTCGCGGCTGCAGCTTTCTGGGCTTGCCTCTGCGCTGTCCCCCCACCCCAGATCATGCCAGCCTTTCCATGGGAGCTGTACCTGGCTCTGTGCAGGGGAGGCAGGCAGGTCTGCTGGAACTGGCTGGGCAAAGCTGCTCTCTCCACTGGCCTCCTGCCCCAGGTCCCCAGGACAGCTTCACCAGAGGACAGAGTGCTGGACAGCCTGGCAGGGTCTGGGAAGGGAGCAGAGCCAGTCAGCCTGTCTATATGCCCGATGTGATGTGCCAAGCCAGGCTGCGGGTGATCCTGCCCACACCCCTGGGTGCCACTCACTCCTCCACTCCCTTTGCAGGTACATCCACCGGCCCTGCCTCCAGGTGGTCGAGGCCATGCTGGTGGCAGCAGTGACAGCAACGGTGGGGTTCGTCATGATTTACTGCTCGAGAGATTGCCAGCCCATCCAGGGGAGCACAGTAGCATATCCCCTGCAGGTAGGAGATGCTGGAGAATGGCCCCCTAGGGTGGGGGCACCCTGAGCCTGGGCAGAGGCTGAGGCCTGAGCAGGGAGATGAGGCCCTGCTGGGTTTTGTGGCACTGGACCTCACAATGCCCTCTGCAGGCAGAGCTGGAGACCCAAGCACAGTGTTGGTGAGCTTGCTGCCCACAGCTGCCTCGTCACCGGCACACGCGCCCCTGAGCCTGCAGCCTTCCCTGCCACAGGGCAGCCTGGATCTGCCACTTCTAACTCGCTCTTTTCTTCCCCTTCAGCTTTTCTGTGCCGATGGAGAGTACAACTCCATGGCCACTGCCTTCTTCAACACACCTGAGAAGAGCGTTGTCAGCCTCTTCCATGACCCTCCAGGTCCGTGCATCAGGCGAGCGGGTCCTTGAACATGAGCAGAGCAGTGCTGGGCTCATGCGAGGTGGCTGTCCTGTTCCCTGTCCGCTTGTGGGACAAGGCAGGGGATGATCAGCATGGCCCCATGAGGACACGATGGGATCCAGCAAAGCACTGTGCCCGCTCCTTTCCTGCAGTGGTGGAAGGAGGTGGGATGGATGCTGTGCCTGGTGGCACGAGCTCAGCCAAAGTACTGTGGTCTCAGGAGCCTGTGGACAAGGACCTGTTTCTGTTCATGCATGTTTGCAAGCTGTCGCTTCGGAGTTGCGTGGGAGCATGTCCGACCCTCACTGACTGTCTGAAGTCCATCCTGGAAATGTCCCTGGCTGTTTTCTTAATTAGCAGGGCCTCTTGCCCCAGAATGACTTTACCTCCTGGGCAGGTTGTGGAGGTGGATCTTGGGGTTTGGGTTTGCTTGGGAAATGCAATTTGGCTCCTAGGTTCCAGCTCCCATTTCCCTTGGACCTAGTGTAACGACAGCGTGCCCTCTGCCTGCTGGTTTGAGTTTTGTGGGCAGGGAGCAGACAGCCCCAAATTTCTAGATGCTTAGCCCAGAGAGTTCAGCCTGGCCACCTGAAGCCAAGTGATGACTGTCCTGTGTCTCGGGGCCGCTCCCTGCAGTGCTGGGTCCTCCCTGGCTCAGGGCTTCAGTCCATTGACCTCTCTGTGAAGGAGAGGTTGCAAAATACTTGTTTAAACTAGACTGAGCTGCTCAGCAATGCTAAAATAGCAGCAGGCTGAGTCCTCAGGACAGCAGGGTCTCACTGTGATGGCACAGTCTGCGCCATGGGGCAGCTTGGGACTGGCCGGAGCAGCTGTGGCAGCTGTGGGACGGTAGGGGGTTTGCAGGACCTATTCTGCTGAGTTGATCCCAAAGCTGGCAGTAAGACCCCTGCCAGCTCACCAGCACCTCTATCCTCCTGACCTCATCCTCCAACACTGGCGGTCCCTTGGGGCTTTGGATTTCATCACGCTGCCTCGTGGGAGGCTGGAAACTGCAGGGCTGGGAGGGAACGGGTCATCGTGGGTTGCAAGATGGAGGAAAGGCACGTGCTGGACTCAGTGGGATTGGAGGGCTTGGGATGTCACTGGCTGACTGGTGGGGCCCTTGAGGGGGCAGAAACAACCTAAAGAGCCAATTTGAAAGGCTTGTGCTGCCAGGGAGGAAGGTACATCCAATGAGAGGGGATTTCACTGCTGAGAGTGTGTCATGGGCTGCTGCTGTCTGTTCTCCCATGGTCGCAGCCCGTTGTGGTGTCCTTTGGACTGTGGGACCCGCACTGACTCTCCATTCTCTCTCCACCTCAGGTTCCTACAACCCCATGACGCTGGGCATGTTCACACTGATGTATTTCTTCCTGGCCTGCTGGACCTATGGCCTCACAGTGTCTGCTGGGGTCTTCATCCCCTCCCTGCTGATCGGTGCTGCCTGGGGGAGGCTCTTCGGCATCTCCCTGTCCTACCTGACCAAAGGCTCGGTGAGTGCTCGGTGGGAAGGAGGGCTGGGCAGGAGGAGACACAGTGCCCAGCCCTCCTCCTTCCCTGCTGGGCAGGCAGCAGGCATGAAGCTGGCTAAGAGCCTGGCACAGCAGTCTGGAAAGGTGTGGAGTGGGTTGACTCCTCACTTGATGTCTTCCTGAGCTGGGTCTGGGCTTTCCCATGTCCTGACAGAGCTCTGATGGCAGCTGGACTGTGCAGGCAGCCTCAGGCACTCCTCCCCACTTTGGAAGGGGGTTTTGGGGCCGTGGTACTGTTTATTATCTCTGGAGGCCCTGGAGCTTGCAGCTGACTCAGCCCCTTCTCTCTCCTGTGCTCAGATCTGGGCTGACCCTGGGAAGTATGCCCTGATGGGAGCTGCCGCACAGCTGGGTGAGTTCCCCATGGCACAGTCTTGGCCACCTCCTGCTCATGTCGGGGTGAAAGTGGCATGGGAAAAAGTGGTCCATGCTTCCCTGGTGCAGCTTCTTCCACAGCTGAAGCCCAGCCTGGCTGTCAGCTTCCTAATAACCCTGCCAAGCACAGGCAGTGCTGAGGCACTAGCGAGGTCTGGGCTTGTCCAAGGCACCCATGCCTGCACAGGCAGTCCTGGATCACCATGCAGAGACTGAGGGGCCTCAGGGGCTTTGTGATCCCCTCGCCCCATGTTTGCTTGCTTCCCTAAACCCCCAAACCCTTCGGGTACCTCTCACAGGTGGGATAGTGCGGATGACTCTGAGTCTCACAGTCATCATGATGGAGGCAACGGGCAATGTCACCTATGGTTTCCCCATCATGCTGGTGCTGATGACGGCGAAGATTGTGGGAGACTACTTTGTGGAGGTGAGGGCTGGTGTCTGGGACACTGGGAGCCTGGGACCTGGCAAGAGGCTGTGGGTTGGGGTTGGGGGTGCTGGGGAGCTGCAGGGGGGTCAGGACAAGCATGTGCTCCCTTGTGGAGGGGAGCTGTTGTAAGGCTGTACCCTCAGCATCTTGCCAGGCTTCTCCTGACAGCTTGGCTCTCATTGCAGGGGCTCTATGATATGCATATCCAGCTGCAGAGTGTGCCCTTCCTGCACTGGGAGGCTCCAGTGACATCCCACTCCCTCACAGCCAGGTAGGTGAGCAGGGCCTGTGGTGCGTTCCCTCTCTGTGTCCCTGGCAGGTTATAGGGATGGAGAAGGCGTGCATATAGAGGGAAGAGGGCGGAATTTGGGACTTGCTGCTGTGGGGCTGTTTCACACTGAGCCTTCCCTGCAGGGAGGTCATGAGCACTCCTGTCACCTGCCTGCGGAGGATCGAGCGAGTGGGCACGGTTGTGGACATCCTCAGCGACACCTCTTCCAACCACAATGGCTTCCCGGTGGTGGAGAGCAACCCTGATGCCACGCAGGTGAGCAGGGTGCCACTTGCGAGGGGGTGCAGCTGGGGGTCAGCCATGTGAGGGCTGGCAGTGGCATGGGATCCTTCTCCTTGCCCCCCCGCTCCCCGAGCCCTGTCTCACATGTAGTGCTCTGTCGCAGGTGGCAGGACTGCGGGGTTTGATCCTGCGTTCCCAGCTCATCGTCCTGCTGAAGCACAAGGTGGGTGATGCTGTGTGGAGGCTGTTTGGGCTGTGTCAGAGCCCTGGTGCCCCTGTTGCACTGCTGCCTCAGGCCCCTTGGTGTCTACCTTGCTTGGGAGGAGCTGGTAGAGGGTCCCTGTCATCTCCCTTGGCTCGCCCAGGGAGACAGTGGGGGCTGCCATGCTGTGCTGGGGTTACCCCAGCATCATCCTGCACCCCACTGGGCTCACAAACCCCGAGTGAATGGGAAACAGCCCGTTCTTCTGCAGATGGTCCATCTGCCCCATGCTCCTGCTCTCTTCCCTCCCTGCCCTTGTGCGTTGCCCTGGCCCTGGTGCCTGGCAGTGCTGCATGATGATCATCAACAGCCTCTCTCCTCCCAAGGTTTTTGTTGAAAGGGCAAACCTGAGCCTGGTGCAGCGGCGGCTGAAGCTGAAAGATTTCAGGGATGCCTACCCCCGCTTCCCCCCGATCCAGTCCATCCACGTCTCCCAGGACGAGCGTGAGTGCATGATCGACCTCAGCGAGTTCATGAACCCCTCACCCTACACCGTGCCTCAGGTAATGGCCAGGGACCCCTCTGCACCCCAGCATTTTGGGGGTCATGGGTGGGTGATGGGTGCTGGCTGGGGATGCCGCAGCCCACGCAGCCCTGCTCTGCTTTGCAGGAGGCATCTCTGCCACGGGTGTTCAAGCTTTTCCGAGCCCTGGGGCTGCGGCACTTGGTGGTTGTGGACAATCGCAATGAGGTGAGTCCCTGCTCGTAGTGTGTGGGCAGCCTGGGCTCCTTGGGGTGGGGGGACATGCTGCCCTTGTCTCTAGGCTCTGCATGCCAGCATGGAGCTGTACTCTGTCCCTTTCCTGGCAGGTGGTGGGCATGGTCACCCGCAAGGACCTTGCCAGGTACCGGCTGGGGAAGGAAGGCCTGGAGGAGCTCTCGCTGGCACAGACATGATGCAGGGTGGCGCTGCCCAGTGGACATGTGCCCTGGCCCCTCGGACCCAGGGACCCCCTTTTGTGGGAGACAGAGAGAGGACTGGGACGGCCTGTGCAGGCATCACAGCGCCCAGAGCACTAGCATGTCCGTGCTGCCCTGGCTATCCTGCCCGTCGCTGCCTTCCCACGTCTACTGCCTCCTCTTCCCACCTCTTCTCTGCTTCCCCAAGGGCTCATAATGCACCCTTGGCTCCGTTAGCTCCTGCTGTAGGCTCTCCCTGAGGGGTGGGTAAAGGCTGGAGTGTGCCAGGGGCAGCAGAAGTGCCCTGCTGAGCTGGGCACAGTGTCCCTGCCATGGCACGTGGCCTCCATTGCCTCATCCACCCAGCCTGCGCAGTCTGGGACCTAGCCCTGCCCTGGCCCCTGCTGCAGGGCCTGTGTGGGGAGCAGAGGGGAGATGGTGGGGCGCTCTCCTGCTCCCAGGGCCCCGTCCTCCTGCTGGCTGGGTTGGGCTGAGCCCTGGGGCAGGCGCTTGCATCTCTGCTCCTTTGGCCAGAGGAGGGGGCTGTGCCCTGCTCAGCTGTGCAATAAAAGGGCTCCTGTGGTTCAGCAGCTGCTGCCTCTTGCTCTTTCTTGGCTCCCTCAGCCACTCTGATCCCAACATGTGTGTGGGGAGACACCTCTGGGGTTCAGGGCAGGGATGGGGATGGGAGAGCTGCCTACTCTGGGGCAGTGTTGGTCCTGCAGCCTGTGTTCCTAGTGCCTGCCTCTCTGCTGCTCCTGCCCTCCTCCCACCATTGCTGCTGCCTCTCCCCTCTGCCCATGCTGGTGTCCAGAGCAACCCCTGGGTGTGTTGCTGCACTTGCTGCAGCTTGTTCTGGCCCTTTCCAGCTGCCTGGGCCCTGCGAGGCACCCCAAAACCCACCACCAGCCCTCGATCTGGCCAGGGGCAGGGAGCAGAGCCTGCTCTCCCCTGGGTAAGGAGGAGGGCTCTAGCCCTGGCACCTCAGCTCCCCCATCTCCCACCATCCTTGCCCCTCACCTTGGCATTGCCCCCTGCCCTGGCTTGGAGGCATGGGCCTGGTGCTGCCCCCTCCTTGCTTGGGCAGGGGCATCCTGATGCCTGGTGGGGCTTTTGACTGTGGGATACTGTGCTTAAATAAAGCCTGTTTGTACTTTTATTGCAGTGCTGCCTCTCTTTTGTGTCCCTGCTTCCCCTAGTGCTGCTGCCCGGGCTCAGGACTGTGTCTGTCAGTAGCCCCCCATGGCTGAGCCAAGCCTCATGCCCACTGCTGGTGGTGGTAGGGCATGAGCCTGCTGGGAAGCCAGGACCCCCCCACCTTCCTCAGCCCCCTGGCAGCGTTGGAGTGTTCAAGGTGGGGGGTGGCTACCCCTTCCCGGGTGCTTTTCCTTTCAAGGCCAACAAAGAGCTGCCTCAGAGCAGGGAATGCCTCTGCTGGACCCTGGTAACAGGGCCGGGGCCATGGGCTTTGGTGGCAGGGGCTGCGGGGAAGGGCCAGCTACCCTCCCTCTCCCATGTAGGTCTGGTTCCCCAGCACTGCCATGGGGCAGGGGAGCCTTGGGGTGCAGCAGGTTCCCGAGGTGGTGGCGGGTCCCTGTTCAGTGCTGGCAGCCGGGTGCTTTATGGGGCCCCATGTTGCCCTTTGCCCTGGTGCAGCTGAGATAAGGGGATGGGATCCACTGACTTGGGCCTGCAGAGTAAACATGGGCTGCTGGCTGCTACCAGCACCACGCTTCCCACCTCTTCCCGCTGCCAGGGCAGCCAGTGGCCCCCTGAGGGCCACACCAAGCAGTGACCCTTTGTCACCAGTGGCAGGGACACTGCAATGGCAGGTGGCAAAGGATATTGCAAGCGCTGGTGCCCGGCGAGAGTCATTTATTTACTCATCCCATCACCAGCTCCGACACGGTGGCTCCAGGTGCCCCAGTGCTGGTACTGGGGCTGCTGGGTTTATCATTAACTGGGTGGCACGTGGCGGGGCCGGGGGCCCCTGGGGCCGTGGTGGGGTCAGAGCCCGGTGAAGGGCTCGGCCTCCAGCCCCGGGTGGCCTGGGTCTGGTGGCAGCTCCCGCCCGGTGCCTGGCAGCTCCAGCCCTGGCTCTGCCGTCCAGTTGGCCAGGAGGTCGCTGAAGTCAGGGGTGCTGGCATGGAGGAGGCTGGCAGGGCTGGGGCCCGGCTCTCTCCAGAAGGAGGGCGGCAGCTTCCTCCGGTGCATGGGGGTGATGTGGCCATATTTCCTCTCCAGCCGCTGTGTCTTGCTGCCAGCTGCCCGGGGCTGCAGGCACCGGTGCACGCCATACTCAAAGAGCTCAGCCAGCGGCCCCAGCCTGTGCACGGCCCCAGGGCCGCCCTGCAGTGCCACGGCCTCAGGCTGGGCCTCAGCATGCTGGGGTGAGCTGCAGTCCTCAGGCACGCCGCGGCTGCCAGCAGCATCCTCCCGGCCCCGCCGCCCGAAGTACCGCTGGATGTCACAGCTGATGAGCTCTGAAAACCTGAGGAGCTGCAGGGTGGTCTCAGCGGCACTGGGGACAGCCAGCTCCGGTCCTGCGCTCTCTTCCACTGTCTCCTCCTCGTCTTCTTCCTCTTCCTCCTCCTCCTCTTCCTCCTCCTCAGAGAGGTCAGGGAAGTCTCCTCGGGGGGGCTCAGGGTGCGTGGGCAGCAGCAGGCCATGTGGGAAGGGCGAGGGCAGCCGCAGCTTGGCCAGGGGCCGGATGATGCCTGCAGCCATGTCAGCGCTCAGGGGCACCCCAGGACCCGGACTCACCCTGCAGGCAGGGACAGCAGGGTGAGGGTGGCACGCACCCCAGCACTCTCCCCAACCCCCCACCCTGCAGCAGCACTTGGCCCTGAAACAGCAGGGGGACCGTGTCGTGCCACACCGTGGCCATGGTGGGGCTGCAGGGCAGTGGGGATATCCTCTACAAACTGTGGGACATGGGGCAGTGGGGATGTCCCCACCAAATCATGGGATACAGGACAGTGGAGACATGCCCTCTGAGCCATGGAACATGGGACAGCGGGGACATCCCCACTGAGCCATGGGACATGGGGCAGCAGAAATGTCCCCACTGATCCATGGGACATGGGACAGCAGGGAAGTCCCCACCAAACCACAGGAGACAGGGCAGCGGGGATGTGCCCCTGAGCCATGAGCCATGGGGCAGCGGGGATGTGCCCCAGAACTGTGGGCAGCAGGATGTTCCCCTTCACCCTGGGGCTGTGCATGGAGGTGAATGGGGCTGAGCCCCCTGCCACCCAGGGCTGAGCTGTCCCTGCCACCCTCGGCTGAGTGGTCCCTGCCACCCTAGTCTGATCCACCCCTGCCACCTTGGGCTGAGCACCTGGAACACTGAGTCCCAAGCCCTGCCCACTCAATGGCCCTGCAAATTTCTCTGTGATGGGACAAGCCCTGCCACCTCCCCGCACCACCCTGGTGGGCTCTGGTCATGGCTGAGTCGTGCTGGGCTGGATGAGGCCCCTCTGTTGTTAGTGCTACCTGTGCCCCCCGGGGTCCCCAGCCCTGCCCCACTGCAGGGCATCCCCAGCCACATGCCTGGGATTGCCATCGCCCCAGCCCCAGCCCCAAGAGGGTCTTGGGGTAGGGGACAAATCCTGGGGGACAAATCCTGCTCCTGCCACACCAAGCACAGTGCTGGGCCCTGCATCCAGCCTGAGACAGCATCGTTGCCATCTCTGGGGTCACCATGCATTCCTCTTTGTGCTGTCTCCACCGCAGGACCCCTGGTCCTGTGTCCCTGCTGCCACAGGGTGGGCGGTGGGGGGCTCAGCCTCCCGAGTCACCATGCACCTCCGGGCTGCAGGGAGAGGGGAGCAGGGCCACCCCCAACGGAGCTAGCCTGCCCCACTGCCACCCTTAGCTGGAGAAACACCCCGGTGCAGGAGGGCATCACCCGGGGCCGCGGCTCAGCACTCACCTTGGCGCTGCTGCCCGGCCATGCATAGGCTCCCGCGCCGCTCCCCCTTCCCGTCCCTCCACCTGGGCCTGAAGTATTTATAGCGGAGCAGTGAGCTGACGGCTGGCAAATATTTGGTAGCTGTATTGTAATAGTAGACTCGGTAAACAGAGCTGGGGTTTGCTTTAGCACCCAGCAACGGGAAAGCGGCGCGGGGAGGGACGTGGGGACGGAAGGCAGGGCTCACCTTAATGGTTCACTAGCCAGGGGATTTTCAAGTGTTGTTCCTGTAAATTCACCTATTAAATCGGCAGCCCCAGCTGCCAAACTGCCCGCACACTTGTGCCGAGGGCTCTTATCTCCTCGCTGATTGAAGGCGAAATCAAGCTTTGTCAAATAGGCGTAAAATTAAATTTCATGCTATTTTGACTCTTGGAGTAGGGATCTTCTGAAGAACATACTGCATATCAAGCAATGCCTCTGCAAACAGGCGCTGCCGCCGTGGCTGCAGGGGGCAAAGCCTCTCTGTGGGGGTCCTGCAGTGCTGGCCCCCCCACAGCAAAGCAGGGCCAGGTGCTGCGCAGCCCCCATGCAGGTCTGGATCCCCAATCTCCAGCCTCATGCCCTGCCCTGAGGTGGGTGCAGGGCTCCCTGATCAGCCCCAGGATGGGGTTTGGAACCTTTTAAGGTGGCAGGACATGGCCCCAGTGGCATGGCTGGCGGGAGAGGCACTTCAGGGTGCTGTGCTCCCTGGGGGGTGGTGTGGCTGGGTGCCCAGGGGTGGTGGCTCTTGCCAGGCAGCACCTGTGGATGCAGAGATGGGGACATGCTGTGTGGAGAGTGGCTGGGCCAGCTCCATGGTGGTGGTGGCAGCGTTGTCACCATGGACGGG
This sequence comes from Morus bassanus, assembly GCA_031468815.1. Lineage (NCBI taxonomy): Eukaryota > Metazoa > Chordata > Aves > Suliformes > Sulidae > Morus > Morus bassanus. The sequence continues at coordinate 50,147,544 of CM062572.1, forward strand.
GTGCTGGGGTGCCCTGTGTCCTTGCTATGGCCTGTGTCCGTGCTGGCCCACGCAGCGTGTGAGGGACTGATGACAGTGACAATGGCAAGCATCTTAGGTCCTGAGGTGGCTGTGGCCAGAGGTGCCATTTCTGTTTTGGCAGTGGGACATGCCAGCAAGGCAGTCTGGAGCAGCGCAGAGCATGGCCGGGGACAGAGATGGCTAGGAGACTGGAGGTGGCTGGGGGACGCAGGGTGGCCAGGGCACAGGACAGCCAGGGGATGCAGGACAGCCTGCCTGTGACAGCTGGAGGGCACAGGATGGCGGGGGCCTGACACAGTGCCCGGACCCCATCACCACCTGTGCTGGGGATGCTCAGGGGATGGGACACCTGCCATTGGGGTTGGGGACAGCCAGAGCCCTGCTCCAGAGCTGCCCTGTCTCCCTCCTCTCGGGGTGACCACAGCGCCTGATCTTTCTCAGAGCCCTCCCTGTCACCCTGCCCCGAGCACTCTGCCCTGAGCACCCTGGGCTGAGCACCCTGCCTTGAGCCCCCTGTATCCTGGGCTGAGCTGTTCCCCAGCACTGAGGTGGGATCCCCAGCCCCTGGCATGGTTGCAGCACCGGCAAGGAGAGTGCCAGCCTGGGCACAGCTGTCACACACCTCCCTCCCCGGGCTGGCAACCCTGGAGCACCCTGCAGGGGCTGAGCTGGGCACCGGCACCAGCGCCGCAGCGCTCCCTTTCCCCTCTCCAAACACTCATACTGGCAACGCTGGGGCGGGAGCAGCAGCCGTCGTGCCCAGGCACTGCTGGGCAAACATGGTGGGTGGGAGCTGATAAGCCACGGGCACCCTTCTGTCTGCTCCCTGATGTCACCCGCCTGCTCCGCATGGCTCGGCATGGCACGGCACAGCTTGGCATGGCTTGGCACTGCTCAGCATGGCCCAGCATGGCCTGGCATGGCTCTGCATGGTTTGGTACTGCTTGGCATGGCTCGGCATGGCCTGGCACAGCTCAGCATTGCTCGGCATGGCTCAGCATGGCCTGGCATGGCTCGGCACGGCACAGCACAGCTTGGTACTGCTTAGCGTGGCCCAGCATAGCCTGGCATGGCTCAGCACAGCTTTCAATGGCTCAGCACGGTCTGGCACGGCTTGGCACAGCTTGGCATGGCACAGGACAGCTTGGCATGGCTTGGCACTGCTGAGCATGGCCCAGCATGGCCTGGCATGGCTCGGCACAGCTTGGCACAGCACGGCTCGGCATGGCCTGGCACGGCTTGGCAGCCGCTGCGGCCTGGCTCTTAGGCCCATGCACGGTCAGCCCCGGGGGTGGGTGCCAGGACACCCAGGGGCAGCACCGTTGATAGGGACCGGGCCCGTCGTAGCGGCCCGGTGAGGAGCCAAGGCCCCCAGCCCGTCCCCGCCGCCGATAACGAGGGGTCCCTCCGGCCCCGCCCCGCGTTGAGGGAAGCCGCGCCCCGCCCCGCCGGCGGACTACCCGTCCCGGCATGCCGCGCGGTGGCGGGAGGGGCCGCTTCCGCCCAGCGCCCGCCGCCGCCGTCGCTGCTGAGGCTGGAGCTGCTGCTGTCGCTGCCGCCGTCGCCCAGGCCCAGGCCTAGGCCCAGGCCGGAGCCGCTCGCTCGCCCGCCCGCCCGCCCGCCCGCCGCGCCCCGCGGCCCGGCCCCGCGCCCCGCTATGTCGGCCCAGGCCCAGATGCGGGCCCTGCTGGACCAGCTCATGGGCACGGCCCGGGACGGTGAGTAGGGGCGGGCGGGGCCTGCAGGAAACGCCGCGGCCTGGCGGCCGCCTCAGCCGCGCGGGACCCGGCCCGGCCGCTGCCTCCGCTCCGGACCTGCGGCTGCGCGATCGGCCTCCGCCCGCGCCGCGGGACGCGGCGGGCCCGAGCCGGAGCCCCAGCCCGCCCCGCCGCTGCCCGGCCCCGGCCCCGCCGAGCGAGCGGTGCGGGGCGGCCGCCCGGGCGGGTCGGCGGAGCGGGCCCGGGGCCGGCCGCGCCTCGGGGCGGCCTAGCGAGCTCGGCAGAGCGAGCCCGGTAGGGGTAGGCCTGCCCGGTGGCGGGGCTCGCCTCGCCCCTGGCCCTAGAAAGCGCCCGGCGTGGCCCAGCCCCGGGAGGAGCCCTCCGCTCCGACCCCGGCCGCCGCAGGGAGCCTCTAGGGAAAGCTCCGTGCCCGGGCCACGCTGTACATAGAGGCATGTAGGTAGGTGTGCCTGCAGGAGCCGGCCGTTGTAGTTGTTGTCTAAGAAAAGAAATGTGACAGCCTGTGCAAAATATGTTTCCGCTGCGGTTTGTATCTCCCTTCTGCGACTTGCTGAGTACTTAAATTCCCTTTGGCACATTAGCAGGGCTGTTCAGGTACTTTGCACTTTGTTTCGTAAGTGAATAAGTGCTTTTCTTTCTTTGTGTATTGAGTTGCTATTGAATTGCTTCCCATATTTTTATTTCATACAAACTGAACAATTGTGGCCCCTCTATTTTATTTATAAAGGTTCAGTGTATCTTTGCCTGCCTACATCAATCTGCAAGGGAGTTGCAGAAAAGCCTCATGTTCATCGAGCCGTGAGTCACAACAATTTTTAAAGCTGTTATAACAAAAAAAAAAAGTGTTTGCTTTTTTTTCACAAGTAACTTTAAAAGTGTAGCTTAGAAAGAGAAAAAAATAAATAAAAAAACATTTTCAGTAGACACAACATTATTCCTGGATGCTTGTGAATCCTAAACTATATTCATACTTTAGTAATACACATACCTGTGTCATATACACAGATGAGCTTTAAAATTGTCACATACCATTACCACTTTGCCTTTACTTTTATGTATCATTCCCCTGACTTCCTTACTGCAGGTGTGGGCAAGAAAACTTTTCCTTTAAAACTTTTCAACAGTGGGCATAAAATTCTGCAGCTGAGGTCTTGAAGAATGCAGATGGGTATAGTATATGTTGGAGCTCGCAGTGTGTATTGACTAACTTTGTTTCTTTTTTTATTTTTTATTTTTTTGCTTTTCTGATATTGTCTTGTTTAAGTGGCTCCTGAGTGTAAAATGTCTTCTGAGGGTGGGATGTGGGTGGGAAGCACGCTTCGTGTTCCAGGCCAAGACCTACAAGATTCGTCTTTACAAGGCCTTGGAAAGCACACTGCATATTTGGTTTTCAAACCAAATGGACCAATGTCTTAATTATCAGATGAGCAAATAGCAGTCGCCTAAAAAACTGTCCAGCACAGCCCTGTTTTGTGATTCATGGCCCTCCGATAGCGTGGGTTTTGGTATCTCCTGCCCCTTCCTCACAGTAAAAAAAAAAAGGGGGGGAGGGGAAGTAAAAGGTTTTGGCTGCGAGCCAGACTGTCTGTCTCCTTTTTTTTCTCTTCTGGCTGTGCTGTCTCTTTATATGGATGACAGGCCTTGGACGTTACGTGGCTCGCCAACGCTGTGTTTAACATGGTGTACTGGATGAATAAATGCTAAAATAGTGTTTCTTGCCAATTATAAGTGTTCCAGAATATCCTGTTACCCTCTAAGCTTTTTTTCCGAGTAATTTTGGGGAGCAGGAACACCAAGTATTTTAATCTGCATATTGAGGCGAAATGATCATACTGACATCTTTGTTCTCTTATCGGTATTCTAATGTCTCCTTATTTAAAACCACAAATGAATTTCAGGAGATGAAACCAGACAAAGGGTGAAGTTTACAGACGATCGCGTTTGCAAGAGCCACCTTCTGGATTGCTGTCCTCATGATATCCTGGCTGGAACAGTAAGTATATTCTCTGTAATAAGGAATTCTGGCGAGACAGATGTTGGTACAGCTGTTCAGGGCTCATCTGTGCATCGTAGGTAACTTCTAGGACAGATCAGACTTTTCTATGCCCAGGGAGCAGTCACAATTTTAACTTCAGTTTCTGTGACCTGTGTATGGAACTGCTGAAATCAGGAGCTCTCTCACAATCCCATGTGAAGTTGCAAGGTTATTTCTCTTTTAGCAGTTTGAGATGGTTAGGGTCTGAAACTTATCCTGTGGATGTTGCAAGATCGTAGCTAGCCTACTGTCCTGGGCGTTCTAGTTCACTGTTGCATCTTCACGTTAGCAGTTTTTTCTCACTAGCTGCAATAATCCTTAATCCTTGGAGCTTTTCAGTCCCCTCTCCAATCATGTGGTGTTCTCCTGATGGAATGGCAGCTTTTTCATCATTACCGGTTGGCGTGCTAATGGCAGGTTACAGCTCTGGCCGACTTTGTCTTTAGAGTTGGTCTGAGCAGTGTGTCACTCTGCCTGACTGGTTTGAAACAGTTGAGTTGGCTCCTTCACTACTGCCCTCTGGGGACAGAGCTGGCCAATTCTCAAAGGTTTGGCTCACATGCTCTCTCTGAGAGCAAAAGGTGACGTGGGTTTTCAACAGCGAGATCTTGCGAAGTAAGTATACAGTTTAGGTGCCTAGATGAAAGATGCAGTCCGACTTTCAAAAGAAAACAGTGGATGTCTTTTGTAATTGTTGCTGTATCACAGAATTGCAAGATGGAGATGAATATGGATGTTTGAAATCCATCTTCACCCTCACTGTTTGACAGTAAGTGGTGATTCACATTGTCCATCCACTTAACCAGATTGTTTAAAGATACTGTCGTTATTTATAGCCCTTCCTGCTGTTATTTCAAGAGCTGTGTTTGACACAGTAGGGGAGGGCTGGCGCTCCTTCCTCTGTGTCATTGCGATAGCAAGGCTCTGTGGCAGCACTAGTAGAAAGAGCTTTAGCAAAAGCTGCCTCGGCTCTGAGCGCTCACACTTCAGCTTCTCAGTGGCTGCTATTGCAGAGTAAGATGGGAAGTTGAATACCAATCTCTATGTATTTCTATTTGTTATTAATTTGAAGCTCAGATGTATTTTCCAGTAATTGCTCCATTGTCCTCCGTATCACCTCACTTCCATTTCAGAATTTTAAAGCTGTTTGAATCACCTTCTGCCCACCTCCATCCTTTGTGCAGCTCACTGTCGTTAGGGTATTTTTTTGACATGAGATTCTACAACAGTTTTTGGGGCCCAAACCGTGTTTTGAACATGCAGACTGCCTTCTACCTCTTCTGGCACATTTCCAGGAAGAAGGTAAACGGAGAGTCGAAGGGGTTGAATTAAGTGATGTGCGTGAGTGCTAGAGCTAGTGCCAAAGCATTGAGCAAGTCTGAGGCGTTCGGATGCGTTGCGAGTCTCCTGGGGCAGACGAGCACTCGGAGAAATCTGTTTCTATTGTTTCTGTTACTTGTCTGTAGTGAGTTGTCTCTTCCTTGCTGTGGAATTTGCGCTCACAAATCTTGCATAGGAGCAGGAAGGAAGACAGCTTCTGTGGAAGTGATCTTGAGGATCACTCAAATGATCTTGTGGTGGCTTTTAAGTGGCTGTGGAGCGCTCATGCTGCTGTCAGCAGGTTCTTAGGGGCAAGAAAAAGTATTGATGCCACAGATCTATATTGAATGAACATGGAACAGCGTTTCAGCTGTCAGCGCTACCAGTGCAGGATGAAACTTAACTGGAATGCACAGACTTTCCTTGTGATCTTGGTCAGGTTCACTGGCACCTCACCGTGCTCCATTAAGGGAAGAGCTGCATGGGTGAACCAGCCTCAGCTGGATGGGGTAGCATCCATCTCTGGATGTGTGTTATTGCAGAAATCAGGACCTTGGGCCATTTTGGAAACTTTCAACAGATGCTCCAAGCCTTCTGGTGCTGGTTATGTTGCATCCTTCCCCTGAAGGCATTGCTCCTGCATCCTTCTGTATCCTTCGCGTGTGCAGATACTCCTCGGTGGGAGGCTGATTGGAGCCGAGCAGGAAGCTGGATCCCTTGGGTAGCTGTGCTCAGTGAAATGTGATGGAGTTCCATTCACTGACCTTCAGGTGCAGAGTAAGAGAAGGAGTCCAGACTGTAAGTAAAGCTCTGGAATATTCCTGAGAACTGCAGAAGGCATGCTGATGTTTGCTTTATTTAGGTGGGCCAGTGTTCCTGGCCATAAGAGGCTTTGGCCCCAGAAACTTGTCTAAACTTATCACTAAATAAGCTACAATGGTTCTCTTTTTGGTCTCCATGGGGAAGGAGGAAAATTCTGGGAGAACACAAGTTAGTTTAATATGCACATGTGCTGTTGTCAGGTGGCTTGTCACTAGGTCATTAGTGGCCTGCACTGAGTTAGCTTTGCAGCTAGTGGTAAGCATAGTTCTGTCACAGGAGGTACTGCAGCATATAGATGGCATCAGCTGGTAGTCTTCCTGAATTTTAGCTCCACTAATAAGGGGACAGATGAATCTGAAAGCTGTGCAGGTAGAACATAGCTTGGAAATTACATTCAGGGAATTAATTGTGTCCCCCGCTGGGAGTTACGAGTGAGCTGAAATCTGTAGGTTGCAGAATCGTTTTGTGGGGGTCTGTGCTTTACTTTTTCACTTGGGCGAATCCCTGCAGTTCTGATTGCTATTAAAGAGCCTTCCTCTTGGAAATAGACTTGCTGGTGAGTTAGCAGTTTAGTGGACATCAAAAGAGATACCTCAGAATGTGGATTGCTCAACAAATGTGAGCAGGACTAATTATCAGTGGCATCTAAATGTATTAAATCTCTGTGTGTATGGGGGGTTAAATCTTTACTCAGGCTCTCCTGCTTACCTGTCTCAAACACCTGTATTATAAACCCGCCAGGGGTGTTGACTGGAGCAAGTTATGATCACTGCTGGAAAGGGTGAGTATTTGCTGACAGGCCTCCCTGAGATGAGAGGATTCTGTGAGACAGAAGGGCTAGTGGTCTTACCTGAAGTGAGCAGTACCTATGAAGATCTCCATGCACATAGATCGTCTCTAAGGATGTGGAAGAAGACTTGAGGTTTGTATGCTGGTGAGACCTGAAAGTTCTCCCTTTGAGGAAGAGGTTGAGAGATTTGTTGCCTTTTAACAAACAGGGAAAGGAATACAGAGCACACTGTCGGCTTCTTGGAAGTTTTGGCTTGGAGACCCTTCTCTGAAGTGAGGCTAGTGGATCAGCTTGCAAGAAGACTTCAGATAATACTTACGATTTTTGAGCATCAGATGGAGTATCACTGTTTTCTCCCTATTTTGGAAAGGGATCTCAGTAGAATGACCATAAGAATAAAAGGTTTCAGTCACATCATGCTCTGATGTTGTGGAAAGTGATTTTTGTGGTAAAACAACAGTGGCTGGCTAGCATTCTTTAAAGAGGCTTGCCTGAAGATGAACACAGTTAAGCTCTGAAAGTACCGAACGATTTTTTTTTGTAGGCATTAAATTTCTACCATTAGAGAGCTCAGCAGTTCCTGGATGCAGTGGCTGTTTCTGTAACCTACTTCCTCTGGCCTCCTGTTTCTGGTAAATCTGAGCAAAAGGAGGAAGACTAAATAGTGGCAAGTCATCCAGAGTTGTTTTCTTTGTTTAAAAAAGAAAAGCTAATGACACAGGTAACTGCTGAATACCTGAGCATTACCTGGTGGAGCTTGCTTTAGTTGCTTTGCTTTATTATAAACACTTCATTGCTGCTGTCTGAGTGCATTGCTTCACACAAGTGTCCCTGGCACCCCCAGCTCTAGTTCATGATGTTCGGCAGGGATTCTGTGTTTATCCTGATTTAGCTGTATTTAGCTTTTTTCTGCCATTCAGTGAGTTGACACCTGTTGTGCTGTGTTCAGGTTTGGGCTCCTTGGGACTGGTGGTGACTGGGAGAGAAGAGGATGGCTGGCTGGGGTGTTCCTTCATGCGATGACATGCACCCTGCCGTTCGTCCTGTGGCTCACACTTAGGCCTTTTATTATTTTGGCTTTCAAAATGCTATATTCTTTTTCTATTTTAAGAATAAGAGAAGTGTTCCCTGTTACATGTTGATAATGTTGAAATGTAGTTTCCATGTTTTGAGAGCATAATTAACTTCAGTTCATGTGGCTGTTAACTACTAGGTTGGGAAAAATAACAAATTTAAGTATTGTTGACTGCAATGGGAGTGAAGGGCAGCATGCAAGTCAGAGCTCTCTGGGAAGTGAGATGCTCTCAAGAAGTCTCTGATTAGATGGGCTTATTTGTAGGAATTAGCTTTGGGCAGGTTTTAAAATTCCTGGCTGCAACTGAGTGGGAAGGGGCTAGCTGTAGCATTACGAGTCTGTTGTTGCTGAGTGTGGGTTTGTGCTTTTCTACTGGCCATACCCCTTATTTCCTTAAGTCCACTTGTCCTTGATAGGAAGCATTCTGTCTGTGTTCTATGACTTGGTATCTTTCAATATGTTATTAGGGCTCGTCCTGACACAGATGTGCTTTTCCAGGTGAGCTTTAAACAGGGTACAAAGCTGTATGTTTTGCTGTGCTGTAGCTCTATAATGGGAGGCATTTGGAGTTAGTGCCTGTTGAAGGAGCTGCTGCTGCAGTGTGCTGCGCCTTCCCAGCTCCCTCCCAGCAATTTCTAAGGCTGTGCTGTGACCTAGAGCAGGAGTAAGGCTGGACATAAAACATCTGGGGTGGTGTTCTAGCAAGCATGTGGTTCTTCTGGCTAGTTCTGTTACTGACAGGTTAAGAGGAAGCTCTTCTTCCTAAAGAGGCTGGTTTTTGATATGATACAGTTGGCAAGAGTTAAGTATCTGCTGCTTGTTGCCATAATGGAGGGTTCTTACATTGATTTTCCTTTTTCTTTTCAACAGCGAATGGACCTGGGAGAATGTACAAAGATCCATGACTTGGCACTGCGAGCAGATTATGAGATTGCAAGTAAAGAGAGAGACCTGTTTTTTGAGCTGGATGTGAGTATGGAGAAATGTTTGTTACTTTTGTGGAAAATGCCTCTTGAAGTTATTTGCCTGAACAATAGGACTCAGTGGGCATTTCAGCTAGCCATGTTATTTAATGTGTTATCTGACAAGCATGTGCAGCTCCTTCCAGAATGCTGCTTGATTGTTGACTTGAAATTGTAAAAGTAGTTACGGTCCTTGCAATCCCGTTAGTACGGCTAGCTGGGAGGCTCCTCTGGCATTCCTTGCATCCCACACCTGCTGCTCTGTACCAGGTCATTGTAACCTGGTGGCCTGTCCCAGAAGGAGGTTTGACGTTAAAAGCCTTCTGCTCTGTGGCTTCGCTTTTGCCAGAATTAGGTTTCTGTGATGGAACGGATCAAGTGGAAGAACAATTCTCTCTTCCCTTTTCATGTTATTCCACTGCTTTTGTCTTTGCACCTGTTGCTCATGCATTGGAAGTTCTAGTGCAAAGCAGACTTCATGTGAGCATTCCATTATGTGTCCGAGTAAAGGAACTGTGTCAGGTTCCAGGCAGATGACAGACTTAAGCGCAGGGGTCAACTTTTACTTTTTCTGCAAAGTGTAATTTTTTTTTTTTCTCAAGGCATCCGTTCTTGAGGTTGGTTGTGCATTATACAGGGATTGCACCAGCTAGCTGTTGGCTGTCAAAGCTAGATCTGGCATGGAGAGCAGCTTTATTCACAAGTCTTTGTCTGAAAATGCAGGCAATGGATCACCTGGAATCCTTCATCGCAGAGTGTGATAGGAGAACAGAACTGGCCAAGAAACGTCTGGCTGAGACACAGGAAGAGATCAGTGCTGAAGTGTCTGCAAAGGTATTGTCCTCTCATTAACCGTTTGTTCTGCCAGTCTGTGTGAGAGCACTGGTACTCTGTTGTCTCTGACACCACTGATACTGGTAAGTTAGGCTCCACAAAGGCTTTGTGGATTCCAGCCATTCTCCTCAAATGCCACTCTGGTCATTCCTGTGACAAACGTACTGGTTCAGAGGGCCGTAGTAGAGTAAAACATGAACTCTAAAATAGGTTGCTTTACCATGGCAATGAAACTATTCGGTGTTAATGTAATAGCTTAGAATAGTAAATCCATCCCATGATTGTTGTCTTTTCACTCAGCAAATGCTTGTGGAGATCCCTTTCTGGGAACTCGCTTCATCAGGACAACACAAAGCATTTCTGGGAACTCACTTCATCAGGACAACACAAAGCATTTCTGAAGCTGGTTTTGTGGACTCTATCCTGTCCTGCAAGCCAGAAATGTGCCACAGTTTGTGGCAGAACTGATGATGTCCTCTCCCTGTCTAGTTTCTCTCTTAGCTCTGTATCTGTGACTCTATTGCCTGTACTTGGCTCACCAATCCCCTTTTGTTGTGACTACTTTGACTTTTGGAGATTTATGGTCACCTTTCATCAACTGCTTTTATTAAACAATTTTTAGAGAAAAAGGAAAAGTCATCCTGCAAGCTTTAGCAAGTTTCTTGTCTTATAAAAAGCACGCTATTCTCTTTAGGCGGAGAAAGTACATGAGCTGAATGAAGACATTGGAAAGCTCCTAGCTAAAGCTGAACAGCTGGGAGCTGAAGGAAATGTTGATGAGTCTCAAAAGATCCTGATGGAAGTGGAGAAAGTCCGAGCAAAAAAGAAAGAGGCAGAGGTATGGCCTTGGTTCTCCTATGAATTGTAATAGCAGACTGAGCTAGGCTGAGTACATGACAAACAGCTGGGTGGTTCCTACCTTATATATAAAAATACCTCATATATTTCCTGTGTTGCCAGCATTCCCTTTTTCAGTTCCAGCCATGTGCCAGCAAGCAGTTGGCAGTGTAGTGTCATAGATGAAGAAAAGCTTTTTAAAAATTTTTATCTAGAGAAGATAGCTGACTGGGGTGGGGGGGATTTGTCCTCTGAAATACTTGGTCACTAGCCACTTGCAGGGATAGACTGTCGGGTTAGCTGCGCTCACAAAGTGTTTTTTATGGCACTCTCCTTTATTTTGAGTGTTTTTTTGATTCTTGAAAGCAGCAGGACAATTCTTTGCAGGAGTTTCCTTGGAGGCTTGTGACTATGTAAGGGTTCCCTGACATTTGCCTGTTTTTTTGCCTCCCTTTAGGAAGAGTACCGAAATTCAATGCCTGCATCCAGTTTCCAGCAGCAGAAGCTGCGTGTGTGTGAAGTCTGTTCAGCATATCTTGGTCTCCATGACAACGACCGGCGTCTTGCTGACCACTTTGGAGGCAAATTACACTTGGGTTTCATTCAGATTCGTGAGAAACTGGATCAGCTGAGGGTAATCCTGTCTGTTTTAAACCTTCTCCTTGTAGTTCTGAAGACATTCAATACTTTTGTTAAATTCATACAGGATTCTTTGCAGAGTGCTTGTAGAAGCCCACAAATTTCTGATTGCAGAATCCCTGAAACTTCAAATGGAGATTTGCGTAGCCTCATGTGTTCTGTGATTTCTGGGTAACTAAATAAGAACCCTCAGAATTAGTCAAACCAGACCACTGCTGTCATTTCTTCCTTAGAGCAATGGTACAGTTGCATGTGTTTTTCTCATTGGTTTGGCTGAAATTTGTCACTGTGGGTTTTTTGACTATTGACGAGCACTTTCAGACCTCTTAATGAAATGCTTGAACTGAAGTTTCACATAGTGCTGTCAGTGAAGATCTTCAGTAGCTGAAGTGATTAGAAGTTTTCTGGAATGGTTTGTAATGGAATTGCAGTACTGGCCTTGCTTGCAAACGGAGATCTCTCGAGTGCTTGAATAAGAGTTTTGATTCCTGTGCCTTATTCATTAGATAGTATATTGAGGTCAGTGCTTTGATTGATCATTGGCATGAGGCCAGAGCACTGCTTCGTTGTGTGTCGTGTGTACTCACGGTGAGACAGTCCTTGCTTCAAAGCTTATGCGCTTGTCTCTTAGAGCAAAAGCTCTCAAAGCAGAGCAAGGGAGTGGCATTTCTTGCACTGATGTATGTTAGTGAAGTTGTGAGGAAAATGAGAACCTTGATGGAGATTTTGACTAGCAAAATGCAGTGAAACAGTTCCTTGTCTTACTACCTTTGTCTAACTACTCAGGTAGTCTCCCTTCAGACCTCTCTGACCTGTTACTGTATGGCTGAAATACGATGTGAACTTTTTTCTAGAAAACAGTGGCAGAAAAGCAAGAGAAGAGAAACCAGGATCGTTTGAGACGGAGAGAGGAGAGAGAACGAGAGGAGAGAATGGGCAGACGGTAAGTGGAAGCTGACAACTGGTTTGTGAAGTTGTTTTGAAATAGTCTGATTTTTTGTATCTGAGCACTGCAGGAAAGTAGCATCTGCTGCTGGAGCAGCTGTTGGGAGCGCTCCAGATGCTGTATGAGCCCCTTGGCATTCAGTTAAAGATGAAAACAAATACACAAACCCCCCACCTTAGAGTGATCGTATGTGTGTTGTTTTAACCTCCATTGTGTATCTGAAAGACATGAGCTCTCTGTAGTCTTCAGGCTTTTATTGGTCTAGTCCCTGCCTTTGGGAATCTGAACCTGGATAAAATGCCCTCATCCAACATCTGAGTGGGAAAGTTTAAAACGAGTGAGGGCTAGGTCTGCTCAAAAGGCACTAGTCATGCAAAAATTCCCTGGACAGCCCCTCCTCACTTCTAGGCTAGGAGGTGACAGCAGAACGGAGCTGGTATCCCTGAGCCAGATGTTGGGCTGCCTGTCTTGCTCAGAAACTTTTCTACAGTAACAGTGAGGTGCTTTTGGCACAGCTGTGGAAAACGCTTCCTAGGGGATCCAAGGGATCCCAAGGAGTGGTGTTTGTGGCCGTATGCATCACCTTCTGCTCATACGTGTATAATCCTTGAGCAGTGGGAGTGGCTGCAACGTTGGTATTCTCAGGACAAGCTCTTCTGCCTCTTGCTAGCTGAACTGGAAAAACTATTTCTTCTGTACTTGAACTGAATGGGCATCTTGTGTGTAAACAGCTCAGTTAAACAGCCTGGTGTGGAGAGGGTGGTTATTTGCAGTGGTCAGGCAGAGGAAATGGCTGAGTAGGAATGCTGTTCTCATTGTCACAGCATCTCCCCAGTTATCTCACGTGTTTATTCTCTTGTACCACTTGCGTCAGAAAAACCAACCTTGCAGCCTGTGGAAAGCTGGTTTTGACCCTCGGTGTAAACTGCAGAGTGTGTTTCGGCCATCCGTGTCTGAGGCATGAGATACACATAACTGCAGTATGCTCTAAGATGGTGCTGGCTTTTGGGTATGCATTGCTGGAAATGCTAGCGAAGAAACACCAGAATCAAAGCAGCTTGGTTTTCTGTGGTCTGCGGCTTGGAGATTTTGGTGTGTTGTGAAGATGTAAGCCCCAAACTGTTATGCATTCTCCAATTAGGGTGTTTTATTTGAGTTTTCTCTCGCTATAGATTGCCTGGTGTCATATGAAATGCCAGTTTTCTCCTGAACTGCAGCACTTCACACAGAGTCCCACAACTTTCTGGCATCCATGCAAGTTTGTCAGCAATGCAGTTGTATTTGGGAGCTGCAGAATCTGGAACTCGCTGATGAGTGCAGGAGTTAATCGAAAGGGACTGATGCTGTTGCTATGGTCAGAAAGATGGAAATGAAACAAGAAGTTCCATGCAGCTGCTTTGGGGCAGGCTCTTTCTGACCCACGCTGTAGGACCGCATTTAACCTGTACTCATTGTGTCTGTCTCCATGGTGCCTCTTCTTCCTGGAGTTCATTTCTGTGTGAAAATTGCTCAGCAGAGTTGCCTTCAGGAAGAGTTCTCTGGATCAACCCAAAATGCTGGCTTTCTTCCTCCTGTGGCACGTCTGTGGTTTTGGTTTTGGTTTGTTTGTTTGTGTTGTTTTTGTTTTTGTTTTTTTTTTTTTTTAATCTCAGTTCCTGAGAGTTAAGGAGCCTCTTGTGTTCACAGGTAGCCCATATATGGTTGTGCATATGATAAGGGGGTTTGAAGATCACTTTTGAATATTTAATGCTTTAAATGTGAAGGGTTTAAGAACTGCACTGAGCTGGCCTGAAGTCTGAGTTCTTGCCGGTTCAGTGTGGTACTACTTAGAGACTGTGGCCAGCCTTTGCTCTAGCTCTGTATGGAGGCATCTGTATGCTCCTCTGTTCAGATACCAAAGAAAAACATGTTATGAAGGAGGCAGGAGTGCCATACAGAGGAGATCAAATTACTTGCCTCTCCAAAATGAGAACTTGACCCAAAGAAGGAAAATAGTTTTTCCCAGTGGACACTTAGTGTCAGAACTGGGACTAGAGCCCAGATTTCTAAATTTCTCAGCACCTTGTCCGCTGGGAGCTGTGCAACACCATGTTTACAGAAGTATTTTTCCATCAAAAACTAATCAGTGACTTCTACCGCCTTTCAGAGTGCCTCTCTTAACCAGAGCTTGGTACTTCAAGGAACCACAGAAGATGTTTCCTTCATAACTCTTCTTGTCGTATCTTCCTATGCAGTATCTTCATGGTGTTATTCAGTAAGAGAAAGAGTACCGCTTGACTTCCAGAAGTCTTTGGTGACTTACAGGCACTGTGACAATACTATGGAAACCTGTAGATTCAATTGTGAAACTCTGCCTCTCACAGACTTTATTAATTTGTCAGCTAAACTGTGATTTCCACATAGGAATGAGTGAACTGGGTTGTTCACCCCTAGTGGTAAAAACACACAAGTCCTTTGTTTGGTGTTGCTGGTGACTGTGGGCTACCCAGTAATCTCTTAAGACTGAAATTCTGTGGAGAGGTGGCATGCTTGGAAGAGCAGACCTCAGTATTTGCTTCCAAAATACACCAGCAAACAAGTCTAGGTGGAGTTGCCAAATGGATTTCCTTTGTATGAAGTTGGACAAAACACAGGTTATGAAACTCGGCACACAGCCTCTGTGATGTAGGAACAAAAATGAGGGGGGAAAAAAATAATAAATAAGCTCAGCCTCTCACTGCTCTGGACAGCAGTCTTCTACCGTCTCCTGCTATATACTGATTCAAGCTAGTAAGGAAAGTGCTGTTTTCTTGGATGCTTCCTGAATTCTGAAGTCTAGCACTAGGGAGTGATGATCGGGAGATTATTGTGCAAACCCCTGCTCAGATCATAGGCGTGGAAGGGCAGCCAGGTTTTTCAGAGGATGTGGAATGGCTTTGTGTGGATGTGCGCACTGGTGATTCAGAATAAAGTGATCAGGAGAAAAAGAACATTAAGAACTTGGAGTAATTACAACCACCAAAAAAAAATACTGCTGCCTGCCAGGCATCTACAGGAGGTCCTGCTGCTCTGTCGGGTTCTGTTACATGAAAAAGGAGGTGTGTGATTATTGCCTCGCTCTCCTGGTTTATCAGCTTTTCCTTCATCTGGTCATCTTGTGTGTTGCTTCAGCGCTTGGTTCATTTGCCTGACTCCAAATTCAGCCCCACCTTGTTCACAGTCCTTCTACCTGAATTCCTTTCTAAATTTTGGGTGCTTTTTTTTCCTTCCTACCATGATTGAACAATCACATTTCATTGTGAAGGAATGTCAGTGCACATTGATTCTCTTAATCTTGTCTTATTCAGGTATGGTTTTAAATGGTATTATTAAAATAAATGCTTCTCTATTGCTTTTAGATTTTGTCTGTATGTAACTTTCAGCTGCATCTCCTGTTACAGTGCCAGAACAGCTCTGTGGCTGTGTGACTGGAATGTCCCGTGAGTCTGTATGCAGTGGGGAGATGGGAGCAGTTACAAGAGTGAGTCTCTTAAGTCACTAAACAAGGAGACTGGCTGCTTCTCAATTAAAGCAGAGACCGTTCAGACAGCGTGTGAAGTTTTCGTGTAGGCTGGCTCTGAAACGTGGCTGTAGAGAAAAAGAGGGGGTGTGTCTTTAACGTGGAGTGGTATTTTAAGAGGTGCTGAGTAATGGCGCTTCAGAAGTTGAAAGAATTGTGACATTGTTATTTACAGACTGTCAAAAGCTAGTGCTTACAGCATTAAGGTTAGAGTGCCGTACATGAGCTCTGAAGCCGTGGAAATGTGAGAAAGAATCGTCATTGTTCTCAGGTTGCTTTTTAAGCCTGGGATGAAGGATTTTCTGTGTATCTCGGTTACTTTTTGTAATAGTGCTTCCCTTGTGTCTGTGTCCCCTCTTTTTTTCTAGCTCATCTTTCCCAAACAAGAAAAAAAAAATCATCAATGGAAATTTCCATCTAATGTTTGTTAAATAAATATGACGAGTGAGAAAATCCTGTATTTTCTCTTTATTTAAACCTTTTTAATGTGCAACTACCTCAAAGAAACCGAAATCAGAAAACTGTCAAGTGTCTTTCTGACTGGAGAGGGGCACTTCTTGAAAATGTTGGAGGTGATTTAGTTGATGTTAGACTGCAGGGGGTAAAGTGTATATATCAAATATGCACAGCAAACTTAAAGTTGGAAAGGTTCATTGTGGTGTTTTGTTAAGAGACTGAATTGGTTTGTAGAGTTTTTCTGTTCTGACAAGAAGCTCTGCATGTAGAAACTAGTGTTTCTATGAAGTTCTTCAGTTTTGGACAAACTCCTATTCCCTCTGCCCCCCAAATTGAAGATAATGAAATGTTTTAATGGTTTTATGGCAAGCTTTTTTTTAACGGACATATTATCTGGGGTATTGTATTCCTGTGAAGAGCTGCCAGAGTGAATGGGTTGATTCAATGGTTATTGAAAACATGCTGACTAGATCATACCTTCTCTTGCTTAACTCTTCTCTTCTTTGTAGGTCTGGATCAAGAAATAGAGATCGTCGAAGGTGAGTGCACAGTTCTCCGACAGTTCTCTCAAATGCCTATTTCTGTTTCTGTCTAGTTACTGAGGTTTTTCCTGGGTCTCACAAGTGGAATTCAGTCAGTGCACCAGTCTCTTTGTTTTGCTCCCTGAATGAAATGGGAACTACTGCTTGGGCACTTCAGTGGTGCTGTGCAACTTAATGTCACCCCACCTGTTGGGCTAGAAAGCAGATGCTGGCTAGTCTGCTGAGGGCAGAGGGAGCTGTGTGCTCCCAAGTGCTAGTCTAAGAATGTACTTGATGCCTTTTTCCATAAGTACCTAATGTATTTTCATAGTTTTAATGTCTGAAATATAACTGTTACATATATAATACCTAAAAATAGATTCAAGATTAAAGCCCCCACATCTCTGTGAAGAGCTTACCTTAACAGTATGACAGCATTCTCTGTGATCACGTACCTGGAGGTCTTCCTCTCTACCTCTTCCCATACACATTGGCATCCTTTGTTTTCTTTTTAGAGCAGATTGAAACAAATCAGCTTCTAAAGTGCAGTACTTTCACAAGGGAAACTCTCTTTTGGCAGACTGCCATACGGGTTATGGTAATTTCACATGCCACTTACTTTGGCCTCTCTTCTACTTATACAGGCCTTGCTTTGAGTGAGGCACGGTTGGTAAGCTCTGCTCTAGGCATTGGCACATGCTTAGATTAATGGCGGGAGCTTTTTATATAAGCTTCCCAGCAAATTGAATTTACCCGTTGGTATTTTGTTGGTAGCATGAGGCCCAGGAGGGAGGTGCCCAGCCTGTGGGTGATCTGCCTTCTGTGTTGGCAGGGATGCGGCTGGGGGGATGAGTCCTGATATTCTGGATATTTGTTCCTCAGGAATGTCTAAGAGATGGGCTCGGGTGTACAGACCTGATGTACTGGCCCATCTCCTGAGTCTGAGGCAATCTGTGTCCTCTTCAGATCACGGTCTCGGGATAGGAGACGAAGACGCTCAAGATCGGCTTCCCGTGAACGGCGGAAGTCTCGCTCCCGGTCCCGAGACCGACACAGACGCCACCGGAGCCGTTCCCGCAGCCACAGCAGAGGTCACCGACGGGGGTCCAGAGACAGGAGTTCAAAACACAAGTATGCATTCCTGACCTGAGTGGTTCTGGAAAGGGGAGTCCTTGGCATCACAGTGAGCCTCCCCGGTCCCTTAGAGTGAGCAGGAGTATGACCACTTTCTCAAGTTAGCAGCTGCAGTGTTCTGTACCAGCCCCTGGGCCAAAGCAGGATTTTCCAGTGGCCGTTTGTAGATGGCCTCACATGGGAGCAGTAGGGCAGTAACTGTACAGCAAAATCCCAGCTTGAAAGGAAAGTCTAGGAGATAGAACCAGTTCCCTGATTTGCAGTGCCAAGCCTTGAGAAATCGCTGGTTTTTTTGTATGAGAAGCAGCACAAAGGCCTGCTTGAGCTAACTGGGCCTCCCCAGGCCTGTAAAAGCGAAGTAACTGAGAGGCAGTTTTGACGTTACGTTTCTATGGTTACCTTCTGCTTCCCACCTTCTTTCTCTCAGTGCTGGCATGGAGATGGAGGTGTATGATTTGGGATCTGGGGTAAGTCTCTGTTAGGGTAAGAAGGCAGCTTGTTGAGAGACAGGCATTTCTTTAGGAATCTGCACTAGAGGGAGGGGGAAAAAGGCAGTGAAGAGGAGGTGTGTACCATTCTCCTGGCTGAGGAGAAGCGCTATAGTCCAAAGAAGGGATTTCCGTTTCTTCTGAACCTCAGCGAAACACTCACTGTGATGAAGGATGAGGCAAGCATATATAGGAGTATTAGAAAAATTGAAAGGAATCATTGTGTTTCCTTACAGCCCTTCTAAGCCCAGGAGCAAATCTATATTACCAGGTGCTTGCTGAAGTTAGATTTGGCTTCTTTTAAATGCTCCTAATTAATAGGGGAGTGCTTTAGCACTGTCTCACCTGATTAGGCACCACCACTCAAGTACAGTTCTAGAAAGAAACCTACTGTTGTGTGTCTTGTGTCACTTTAGCTAAGGGGTAAGAACAGGTTTTAAATATTCCTGATGAAGGGGAGGGAAATAATGGTCTGAAACAATAAGTCTGTTAATAATTGAGGGGGGATGTGTAAATACTGTTGATTCTCCAATGGCTGAGATACTAAAGTCCTTTTTTAAATCTGTCTTGAACATGAAAAATAAAGAAAAGAAGTTTGGACAATTAGGAAGTGAGGAAGACCCTGTAATAACTATTACTAAAGAGCAGGTAAGGGATTACTTTGAAAACCTTGAACACATTCAAATCAGCCCATCGAGATTGTAGGGGTATTGGCTAGCTGACATACTTCCACAAAATTACTGAGAACTGGGGAGAGACCAGTGTCAGTTTAAGAAAATAAAACAAGAATAAGAGAACAAACAGAAAAAAACCTGTTCCCTGAAAGAATGTAGCTTCTTTTCTCTCCTCGAGAACTAATGAAACCTGCATTCAGGTTCTGCTGCTCTGAGGTCTCACTTGCATAAAGGAATGGAGAGCCTGTCGCAGGATCTGGAGATCTTGGGGTAGGATGACTCTGGGCAGCAGGCATTGTTGTGGGAACAGGAAGAGTTATTTTCATCAGACAGACTCATGTTGTCTTCTGGTTAAATGACACAACTTAATGAAAATGAAATGGCTGTGTGATACAGAGGGCTGTAAGGTTTTAATATATCAATTGTGCAGTATTTCCAAGCCTCACAATCAGCATGAATGAAAGCTGGAACCTCTAAGGTACCTGCCGGGTCCTCTTCTTGTGACTGTTAAAGAAAAAACCTGTGTACTGAGTCCTAGAGTAAAATGTGCTGGCTCTGCGGGGTCTGTGAAAGCCTCTGCCTAGTTCTGAAGGGGTACAGGCTGCTAGAACTCCTTCGGGATCAGTACCTTTTGAAGGCTGCTAGTCGATAAGCTGGCATTAATCATACAGGAAAACAGCCTTTTCAGATTGGACCTAACATGGAGCCCTCTGCTTAATTCTGTGTGGGCCGATACAGCGAAGCACTGCTGAAAATCTGTAGCTGTCATTCAGGCAGGCTGCGAAAGGATTTGCCTGTGTTGTGGGCTGTGAATATAAATCTGTATCAACCTGGCTTTGAACCCAGGATGCTGCCAAGGACAATGCTTGTCAGGATGCAAAGTAGAAAAAGCCCCTCAGGATGAAAAGTAGAAACTATTTAAAGCAGTTGAGCAGAAAGCCACTAGCTTAGAGCATAATGAAAAAACACTCTAGAAGACAGAAACAGAGCTGAGTGATAGACAAGGGAGAAATTGCAGGCACCAGTATGGCCCAGTAAACTAATAAGGGGCCCAGGGAAGACCTCAGAGAGCCCCTGTGGCAACAGCTTGAAAGGATCACTCTAATGAGAGAGTAACAAAGGCTGTGCCGTGCATTCAGCGCTGCAAACCTGGCGTTGTCTTACATAAAGCTCAGAGAGGTACTGGAGTTGCTGTCCTGGGGGATGTCGCTCCCGACATTGTAGTTCCTAAGCACATTTCTGAGAGAAACTTGTTTTATGCCACAGCCCTGTTAGGAGAGAGGATGTAATTTTGTGTGTCTGTTTGAAAATTCATGTGGTTGTGAAGCTTATAGTGATGGTTTACTTTGTACTTCAGATCTTCTAGAGATCGATCTTCAAGAGAAAAGTCACGAGACAGAGAGAGAAAAGAGAAGAGCTCTTCTGAGAGGCGGCACGAGAGCACAAATGGCAAATCTCGTTCCAAGAGATCAGAAGAGAGAGAAGCTGGCGAGATCTGAACTCAAACAATCTGTGTTGCACTGTAAATAGTCTGATAAACATTCTACACAAAGCCTAAATTTCCCATTTATATTTACTGAATACAACTCATCTTTTGTAGTTTGGAATTTTTATTGTTTGGCAGATAGCTGTGAGTTTGTAGAGACACAGAGTTACGTACTGTTTAACAGGATTTTGTTTTAGTAGGAATAAATAAATCTGGACGGATCGTTTTCAATTCAGGCCAGTGGTTGACACACTGTGTTTGTCCTGACCCAGCGAACGCGGCAGTCAGGGGCAGTGCTGTGGTCGGAGACCTGAGCTGCTGTGATGTTCGTGATGCTTCAGCCCTTTCCAAAAGATCTTCCTGACCTTTTGTGAGCACACCAGTAGCACTGGTTCTCACTCAATTAATTTTTCCTTCTGTTTATATACGTTAAAAGAAATTCAGAAGTGGGGTTTTTTTTCCTTTTAGTGCTTAGCCCCACCTTATTTTTATGTCTCCAGCATTTGAGAGTTACCTCACTATTCCAGCTGAGACAGACAAAATTTGGCCCCGATCTGCTTATTTTGAAAGCTGTTCATCTTTGTGAGGATGACTAAATCAGCTGGAGCGCATTTCTAAGATGGGCTCAAGTCTGGTTTTAGTACCTTTCCAGATCAGATACCAGGTGTGAAGAAAACAGTGGAAAATCTGGACTGATTTCTTCTATAGAGAAGTACAGCTACAGCCAGTCTGCCTATTTACTGTGCACTCCAGAGCCAGAGCTTCCTCCGTGGAGTTTTCTGACTTGCAAAAAAAGTGTTGGCATATGGGGTTTTTTTATTTGTTTTTGGTTTGGGTTTTTTTTGTTTGTTTGTTTTTTTCAAGGCCAGGCAGGCAGAAGGTGGCCAAGTGGCAGAGGTGACTCCGGATGGAGCGAAATCCAGGGGCAGGGCGTGGAAAGGAATTGCCCCTGTCAGTGTGTTCCGCTTCTCCTGGGACTGAGGCACTGGCTGTGTCCTAACACGTGTGGGAGGAATTTGCGTATTGTAACTAGCTTATTTGTAAGTAGGTTTATTTTACACTAGGGGAGGAAGGCCGCCTTGCTGTGCCAGCCACAGTTGTGACCCCGGGATCGGTATTTTGTGAGAATTGCGTGAGTAAAGCGCTTGCTGCCTGCTGAGCTGGGTGCTGGTGGGGTGTCAGCCTGGCTGCTGCTCATTAGCGTGGCAAGGCAGGTGTCTGTAATTAAGGACAGCTTGCTCCTAATGTTTCCACAGAAGCAGGAAAATGTCTGTAAATGCTGTTTTAAGGCCGTGTGTCCGGTGCGGGGGGTTCCGGCAGCTCTTTTTCCCCCTTGAAGGTTCCAATAAGCAGCTTTAACGGTTTCGGTTTCCCCGTGGCCGTCCCGGCGCTCCCTCGGTGTTAGTCCTTAGTGCATGCGACCTTTCCCTGTCCGTTTTTACAACTTAATTCCGCGGTTTCACGTATTTGGGTTTTTTTTTTTGTAACCTCCGTGTCGGGTGAGGGGAGAGCGGGGCCCGGGGGGGGGCGGCGGGGCGGGCCCTCGGGGTGCCTGTACGTGACTGTGCTGTTCTCTCGCGGTCTGATCGCATTAAAGATCTGTGTTTGTGGCTCCAACTGCTGCCCGGACTTGTTCTTGCGGGTTCCCCGCCCGCGCCGCCGCCGCCATCACCTGCACGCGCCTCCCTCCCGCCCGCCGCATTGCGCAGGCGCGGCTGCGGGCGGGGCGGAAGCGGGCGAAGCTGCGTCGTGGAGTCACTTCCGCCAGGAGGCGGTGGAGGCTGGAGGCGGAAGTGGCGGTGAGTGCGGAGCGGGGTGGGGGTCGGCCCCGCCGGGGCCTCGGGGCCTGAGGCGAGGCCTTCCGGTGCGGGGCCTGCGTCCCTTCGGTGGGGGGCGGCTGGGCTGGGCTGGGCTGGGCTACGGTCGCGGGCAACCGGCGGGCAGGGCGGGGGGAGCGCAGTGAGCCGCCGCGGGGACAAGGGGTGCTCCCGGGGCGCGCCAAGAACCGGACACCGGGTGGCTGCTCCGCCGCCGCGGGGGTGGGGAGGTGGGTGCCTTTCGGGAAGGGAACCGGCGCGGTGCCAGAGTGGAGCTGAGGGCTGGAAAGAAGGTTTAGTTAATCCCGTGTGCTGGGCGGGAGCTAGCGGCAGGGCTGGCCCGGTGCTGGCCCGCAGCCTGAGCCGGCCTGGGGAGCAGCGCTGCTCGTACCCGAAACAGCGCGGCTGTTCCATGCTCCCTGCTGCACTTGACCCAGCCGTGGTGCCTGTCCCTGTGACCGGAGGAGTCTCCTGTCCACCGTCAGCAGCTCAAAAACTCGCCCAAAACTGTATCAAGAAGCTCTGGGAAAGAATTTAATCCCTTTTGCAAAAGCCTGAGACTCTGCCGAAGTAGTTTGTTGCTCTAATCCTCTGTTTCATCCAAGCGAGTTTATCCTGTGCGGTTGGCGGGCTATGTAGGAGTCCTGAGGAGACACTTGCACAGTGCTTGGAAGTGGAGATCGATATTTCAGTCAAATAAAAATACAGGAAACCCCTCATCTCTGCAGAGCTCAGCTCACAGCCTTCAGCACTAATCCTGGAGAGAATGTCATGAGGAAAAATTAATGTTTTCCTCAGCAGGCTGCAAGCCTAGTCTACAGGCATGAATTAGAGCATTTCTTGCAGAAAGAAAAATAATTTAACCTGTTAAATTGTGATCTCATTTCCACACTTTTTTCCTTATTTTGGAAAGTGAGAACCTCTTACATAACTGCTGGGAATCAGAGGGGCAGCCTCCCGTGCCGGGAGGAGCCCTCCCGCATGCCGGGGTGGAATTGGGCCCCTTTCAACGGGCTGCCTGTGGAGGCTGGAAGCTGAGAGGCTCTGCAGGGCTGGGCATTGGATGTGTGGGTGGAATGGCCCATGAATGAGCTTTCCCTCTGTGTGCATGTGCAAGAGAGGAAAATAAAAATTCGGCTTCTGTGGGGGAGAAAAGAGGTTTCTTTTGGAGATAACTGTGGCTGGAGGAAGGCTGTTTCATGCTGCCCTAAACCTTGCTAGCTTGAGCGGGGAGGACCCACTGGGCAGCATGGAGTTTGTGACCTGTGGACAAGTGCTGCACTTAAAAAATGTACTTTCTTCTTGTCGTTTTAATAAACCTACGTGAAATGACCACAGCCTCTTCTAAATGGTTTTCATACACCACGATCTCCCCAAAGTCACTGTTGTATTAAATGTCTGGTGGTGTGGAGAAATTGCCGTGCTTCTGGCGCAAGCCAGGGAGCCCTGTGGATGAGGTGTGGATGTCTCTGACGTGGGAGGTTCAAACAACTCGCTAACTACTACTGCGGGGCTGATGCAAGGGATCTGCAGCAGTCAGTGAGGGCGAGTGGCTTGGATCCAGCAAAGCTTGTAAGTTCTGGGATGATAAATGGCGCGTGTTTCTGCAGCTCGGTTGTTATTACTGGCCTAACCTATAATCAGTTCCACACAGCTTTGCAGCTTTAATGCTGTTCTTCATCTTAGGGAGTTTTGTTCTTCCCATAGCTCTCTTGGAAAAAGTACTGGATCGTGTTTTGCTTTTCACTAAACAGATTTGCTCTGCTTGGACCCCGACTGTAGTGAAAACTGCCCTTGAAAAGGACTTTTCTTCTACAAATGGCAGATGTATCACATTCTAAGGTGATGTTTGGTTGTGCTCTGGAGGAGTTTCTAATTCACTTGCTGTGAATGCTCTGTGGCGCATGTTGTGTCTGCATCGGTGGGTTAAGTGTCCTTTAAGACGAATGGGGTGTTTTTGAAGAGACCTTAGTTAACAGAGGCAAAATAGCAAGAGTGAGGGGAGGGCAAAGGACAGCTGTAGCAGCAGAACATGGGTGTTTTCTCTGAGCCGGTTACCTGCGTTGTCTTTGGTGTGGTCTGGGTTACAAACCATGTCCTTACAGTGGCCGTAAGGACGCGAGCAGGAGCAGAGGTACCCTGGGGTCTGAAGGGATGGTCTCCTCGAGGCAGCCTATGGCTGCGACTTTATAGCAAGAAAGCATTATGAGCTGCACATGATCCAGCAAAACTGTAAGCTTGTGTACACAGTGCGGTCTGTATTTGGAAAGGAAAATCTCCTCATTTGGGGGTAAATCTTACATGTTATTTCCTCATGACTGGACCCTGATGTAAGCAGGACTGCAGAAAAGGGAAAAAAAGACCAAATAATGTCTTGATGTTGCAGCCAGTGACTGCCTGGCGGGTTTGCTGCAGTGCTGTGCCATACTTCAGATCAAAACTGAGCAGTCTGCTTGTGGAAGACAGCCATGAAGGGAATGTTGCTTCTTGTTCAGACCAAAATTTGGAAGCTCTTTTGTCATTATTGATTGCACCTTGGGGCTTCAGCAATTTCTGGCTGACAGGAAGGAAACCTGTAAGGTACTTAAAAAAGGACAGAACCAAAACACCCAAATGCTATGTTTGGGTGCCTAAAATGGCCAGTCAGAATCTGATTTCATCATTCTGTGAAAGGTAGAAACATGTTGAACATCAAATCTAAGTTACAATATATTGCTAGAAATTTTCCAGGAAGAACTGGTGCCTGGTGAGATTACAAATGCTGTGGTTTGGTATTTTATGGGTGGAAAATGAGTTAAACCTTCCATCACACCGATACTTAAATGGTTTCTGTCACCAGTTTTCAGACATGGGCCTGTACGCGGTTCTCTGTGCTTCTCAGGCAGTTCTAGCTGACCGGTAATGATAGTTTGTCTCTTGGATTTAGCTGTGGCTTGGCACTAACTGCTTGTTGCACAAGTTTCACTGGTTTGATACAGATCAGATTTGTAAATCTGCACTGTAGCTTCTTCAGGAGAAGGGGGGAGTCAGTGACCCACAAAGGTAAGTAAAGCTGTGTTTGTCCTGAGCGCAGCATTGTTACTGTGGGACAGGAAAGGGTATTTATTCCTCCTTGGCTTGATCGGGGACTGCTCCTAGCTCGTCCTGTTGCTGGGGGTAAGTAACCTTTAAAGCTTGGGGAGCGATGGAAGTGTGCACACCAGCAAATGAAGTTGTGTGAGATGCAGATCCTGGCTGTACTGCAGTGCTCCTTGGGCTGTGTGCGTTCAGTTTGGGTCTGCTGTGTGCGGTTTCTAATTATTTCCTTTTCCGTGAAATCTTTTTCCCATGTTTTGTCACGGTGAGGCCTCTCATCCCCAAGCAGAGAGCCGGTGCTAGCTACGAGATCTGTCTATCTACGAATGTCGTTGCGTATTTCCTTGCGAGGTGCCTGGATGTGTTAAACTTTCCAGTGAGTTATTTTGTGTCCTCTACCAGCAAGAGACAAAATGCCGGCTGCTAGAGGACAGTAAAATCATCTGAAATGCACACTATCATTTTCTGCTTGTCTTCAATTAAACTGATTACCAGACTACTTTATTGTTCAGAGCTCAGACCGTTTCACATGCTGCCAGCATGTACTTTGGCAACTGCGGGTGATGGGATTTCCTGCATTGTTTGAGTCTTTGCCATTGACCTTTGCGGTCGTTGTTCTGGCACTGCCTCTGCTCTGGCAGGGGTGCAAAGGGCATTATTCAAACCCTGAAAGAAAAGAGAAGGAATTGCTTTAAAGGCATTGAGTGCTCTTTATAATCGGTGGCTCCTAGGGTCATTGCTGCGAAAGAAGAGGAATTGCTGGGGCTGTCAGGATAATTACCACTTTTTTTATTGTTCTTATCCCAGTCTAGATGACAATGATGTGATTTATAGTGAGTCATAAAAATATGCCTTCCATACAGTGTTAAGATGGCCCTTTTAGACTAAGCTGGGGAGAAGCCTGGTTTTGGTTCTCGGGAAGTCTCGTAGGTGGTGGAAGCACTCAGTTGTGCCCTGGAGGCTTCCCGGCTCTGCACTGGGGGCTGCGGAGGGCTCCACTGGAGAGGCCAGCAGGGTTATGCTGGAGCCCTCTCACAGCCCGTGCTGTGGATGCTGGTTACCATAGCATTCAAGAAGATCCACCTCTCCCTGCTGCTGGAGACGGGCACGCCAGAGATACACAAACCATCTGCCTCATCGCAAGGGAGGCCGCGTGACCCATTCCTGCCGCCATCCCCATCACTGCGGCAGTGGTTGCTTCGCTCCGGTAAATCATTTGCTCAGCCTATGCCTGGAGCCTTGTACCTTGAACCTACTCGAGGTCAGGTGCTCAGCTGGCTCCAGTAACCGAGCAGTGCTTGGCTCGCCAGCATGATGGCCAGCTTGGGGGGAAGGCTGAATGCACAGCTCTTCCTTTTCTTCCCCTTTCCATCTGGAGCCTTCCTACCCCCTGTCTCCTCTGTCCGGTGCCTGCAGTTGGTCTGGAAACAGCCGGCCTCCTGAAGGTGTCTGTGGTGTTGCTGGTAGACTGATGTGAATGGCAGATGAGGTCTTTGGAGTAAGATCTTTGGAATAAGATACAATTTCTACATTATTGATTTAATTGCATTTGCATGATATTGTGCAGCTTGAATTAAATTGTCTGGAGCGAGATCTTGTACTTGATGTGCTGTCATAGAATAAATGCCAGAGTGCTCGGGTTGGAGTAAGTGCTTCGTAACTCTAGCCTTATAAGTCCAGTGGGCTCTAAGGTTAGCTAGGGGACTGACAGCAGTCTGCCAGGCTGTCCCACTTGCCCCATGCAGCCAACCCTGCCTTGCCGCAGGTCTGTCCGCACTGTGATTTGTACCCAGAAGAGAAGAGGGCTCTGCAGCTCTTCCCTGCGGTGTGACAGGGACAATCCGGGGAGGTGAGACCCCTGTTTGAGCTGCAGCTGCCTGAAGGAGCCTGACCTCCCAATGGTGACTCTCATCTTGTGTTTCTTTGAACATGTAAATGAACTTGGGCATGAAACATGAGACAAGGAGCCCCGTTGTTGTTGGAGTTGAAAGCCCAAGCTCTCTGCCTTGTGTGCTGGTGCTGAGTTTAGCCTGTTTTCTGCTGGGGAAGTAAATTGCTCCAGTGGACAATCCAGGCACGTGACTGCTGGGGCACGGTCATGGAAAATTGGCTTGGTTGTCATGTTTATTTGCTCTGATATAACTTTTTATGACAGTGTCGTGCAGCTTTTTCCAAGGCTACTGGAATGTGTTATTCTTTATTCCTTCCCTTCTGCTATTTTTCTTAAAGAGGCACTATTAGAGAAACTGTATATAACATTGATTTTTGTTGTTGTTGTAGGTAATGAGTTACAGGCTTCTGTAACTGACTAGGGCTTTTTCTTTTTTTTCCCCTTTTTATAACAAATTAGCACAGAACCCCTCTGTTATTGTAGCTGTAGCTCAAGATTATGATTTATAGCAGGAGAAACTAAAATAGCAATTGTTAGCTCTTCTTCCATTCTGATGAAATCAAATTTGCCTGATTTTAGTCTCAGCTCGTCCCTTCTTTTTCCTCTGGGGAGGGAAGTAATCACTCTCTTGTGCTCTGCCGGGCTGGGTTGCTAAACTTAAAAAGTGGTTTCTCATCTGAGCAGGGGTTGAATAGCTTTGGTTTGTTCCTGTACAGGATATGCTGGTGTTTGTTTCTCTCTCTCCTGGGGAAGCTCAAGTGCTCATTACAGTCAGGAACAGCCTTATGTTGGGATATAAAGGTCACGAGTGTTTCCTTTCACCTCTGCAGCTGGGAGTCAGACTGAGATACATGGGAGGTGGCAAGAAGTCTTTGCAGCAAAAGGAGCTTTTGGCATGTTTTTCTTGAGGGAGACCTACAGACCAGTCAGTTCTTTCCACGTAGAGGCTGTAGCCTTCTTTGTCTGGGTCTAGTAGAGCTGATTTCCTCCTCTGAAGAAGAAATAGTGCTATTCCTGCATCCCACATTCTTGCCCCATTGCTCCGCCTGGGAGACCTTCGGTACCAATAGCACTTTGTATCTGGCTCTGTGAGAATACACTGATTTGCTCACCTCCCATGAAATGTTTCCAGCCTGAATATCAGGTAGTAACAGAATATTTTTATTGTTTTTTTTTATATAGTCCAAAATCTGTTTTAACTGCTCTTTCCGTTGTTGCAGGTGAAGGGGTAGAAGGGTGTCTGAATACCAATGAATGAGCTGCAATGGATAACAAAGACTCGGAAGCTGAGATCCACCCTCTGAAGACTGAGGACGTAAAAGCTCAAGAGAACCATGAAAACTCTGTGGAGAGAAGAATTGTCAGCAAGCAGTCATCGCGACTGTCTCGGTTGTCCCGGTGGCGCACTGCTGCCTTCTTCATCTCATTATTTCTGTGTCTGATAATTGTGTTTGCTTTCTCGTTTATTATTCCTTGCCCAGAGAGGCCAGTTTCAGAAAGAACATGGTTCCGAAACTACGATAATGCAGGTGAGCTTGCTGTAGCAGAATAAATACTTACCAACAGTCCTTTTCCTTTATGTGCCATGAATTTGAATTGTGGAGCTCTACCTAAGCGATATCTAGAGCCAGGCCTGCAGGTATGCCGCCCTTGGGAGCGAGAGCTGTGAACACCTGACCTGGATAAGCAGTGGCCCATCATAATTGGAGTGGTCTTCCAGGAGGTGTTTACAGGATCTGATGGAGAAATTAGATGCTGCTCTGAAGTGCTAACAAGGTAGCAGGCTGGCCTCATTTGGAAAAAAAAAATGGGGAAGTGTATCTGGAAATAAAACTTTGTTGAAGTTTGGTCTGTAAAATGTTCCCTTGAAGTCTGAGCTGAGGTTTGGAGACAATTAGGCAATTTTTCCTCTGTCAGTATGACTTTCTAACTTTTCCCCATGGCTAATGGGAAGGGGAGAGGAAGAATTGCATCTTGGTCTTTTTATGAATTGCACAAATTTATAGTTGCTTTATTTGGCTCTTTAGCCTGGGTACTGCTCCCTGGTGGTTCAACATTCCCTTCTGTGAAAGCTTTGCTTTAATCTTATGTGCAGTGGGTGTGTGCTGGTTGTGCTATAAACACAGAGATAGTGCTCACCAACAGGGACTGAGCCATGTGTGTTAATGCAGAAATCCCAAGTTCTGCTACTCTGAGCTTAAGAAGGCTGCTTTTAGCTGAGAGTGAGAAAGATGGAATATCTGGGGCTGGGTTTCATGGGTTTGGGGTTGTTTGGGGTTTTTTTTTGTATTTCAGGAGTAGCAACCCACACCACGACCAGAGTTGTTCTTTGTTCAACATAGTTCAAATTCTGGCTGCTTGGCTATAAAAGAAGACAAGCCCTCTGGGGGATAGCAAATTTAAAAAATCCTTTGGCACTAACTTCCAGTCCTTGGTACTCATGTAGATGGCTTTTTTTAATACAAAAGCCAGTTTGTCCTGATGTTACGCTGTCAGAGATGGAGGCAGTGAGTAGGTCTCTAGGAATTTGTGTTTTGCTCCAGCTAGCTCTGCTGTTGGTTGAGGCAATCCTCACCAGCGCCTGGCTTGTGATCTCTTTTACAGTGGCCTACCAGTTTCTCGCTATAGAAGATGTGAATGAAGACAAAGTGCAAGATGTCATCTTTGCTTTCAAAGCTAGCAATGGCAGCAGCAGCTTCAACAGATCCTGTCTGGATGAAGAAGGTAGCTGATTCAGAAACAGAAAGCCTTGTAGTAAGGGCTGTTCTTTCTCTTAGCTCTAATTAGTCAGGCTGCTATGGAACCGGGAGAGAAAACTGGGTTAGCTTGGTGGGGAGAGGACCTGGGTGAGTCCCAGCTCTCGGGTGGTGCGGAGCAGCAAAGGTAGGTGTAGGTAGTGCTCCCTCTGACATCTCTTCTCTTCAGGTCGGCCTTCTCTGTGTGCCTTTGTTGCTGCTGTGTCTGGCACGAACGGCAGAGTGCTCTGGGAGAGGCCTGCTGCTGGGGAGATTGAGTGGATGGAGTGTGGCATCAAGCAGCTCGGGGATGCTAAGTCCCCAGGTTGCTTGGTCGTGGCGAAGCCCTTGTCTCTTATGGCAGTTGACCTGCGGACAGGTGAGTGATGAGCAGAGTACTGCTGCCATACAGGGAACGGTGCTGCTTGCTTTCCTCACCTGGTGACCTTCAGACCTCGGAGGCTGGGGATATCAGCATGACATGACTTGCCGATACATGAACGATGGGCACAGGGTATTTATTATCTTGAAAACCTTGCCAGAGCCATTTGCTGGCCTGTTGAGAAGTGCCTGTTCTCTCAGCCTCTGTGTTCCAAAGGCTGGACTCTGTCGTGGTGATTTGTGCCAGCCACTGTATTATAAGAACAACTTTTCAACAGCTTTTGAAACAGGAGAAGCAGTCACTAACTGTGAAAGTTACTTCATACTCTCAGGGGTTGGACACAAACTCACAATGTTTCTCAGTTTGTGTGTGAGTGCTAGGAGTGCCTGCAGTGGCAAGAAGAGTGGCAGCTTTAGGAATTTATGATTTTAAAGTCATCAAGGAGAGCACTTAGGGTAAATACTCACCAGTTTTGGTAGTCCAGGGTTTGCCTGGTTCCTCTGGAGAGCCTTCTTAATTTCTGAACCTATAGATGGCAAAAATTCATCATCATCTTGCTTAACATGGGGTGAGGGTAAAGAGTGCCTGTACTTCTCTAGGAACAGGGCAGTGACCATCTGTTGCACCTTGAGCCTTCCTTGCTGATGAAGCCTGAAATACATGAAGCCTTGGAAACATGCCTAGGATCCCATCCTCTGTATCTGGTATTGAATCCCTCACACCCTATTTTCCAAAAATTGGGAGAGAGAATCATGGAATCATTAAGGTTGGAAAAGACCTCTAAGATCATCAAGTCCAACTGTTCAACCCAACACCACCATGCCTCCTAAACCATGTCCCGAAGTGCCACGTCTACATGTTTCTTGAACACCTCCAGGGATGGTGACTCCACCACCTCTCTGGGCAGCCTGTTCCAGTGCCTGACCACTCCTTCAGTAAAGACATTTTTCCTAATACCCAATCTAAACTTCCCCTGATGCAGCTTGAGGCCATTTCCTCTCATCCCATCGCTAGTAACTTGGGAGAAGAGACCAACACCCACCCCCCTACAACCTCCTTTCAGGTAGTTGTAGAGAGTGATAAGGTCTCCCCTCAGCCTCCTCTTCTCCAGGCTAAACACCCCCAGCTCCCTCAGCTGCTCCTCATCAGACTTGTTCTCCAGACCCTTCACCAGCTTCGTTGCCCTTCTCTGGACATGCACCAGCACCTCAATGTCCTTCTTGTAGTGAGGGGCCCAAAACTGAACACAGGATTTGAGGTGCGGCCTCACCAGTGTCGAGTACAGGGGCACGATCCCTTCCCTACTCCTGCTGGCCATACTATTCCTGATACAAGCATGGATGCTGTTGGCCTTCTTGGCCACCTGGGCACACTGCTGGCTCATGTTCAGCCGGCTGTCCACCAGCACCCCCAGGTCCTTCTCTGCCGGGCAGCTTTCCAGCCACTTTTCCACAAGCCTGTAGTGTTGTATGAGGTTGTTGTGACCCAAGTGCAGGACCCAGCACTTGGCCTTGTTAAACCTCATACAGTTGGCCTCGGCCCATCGATCCAGCCTGTCCAGACCCCTCTGCAAAGCCTTCCTACCCTCAAGCAGATCAACACAACGGCCCAATTTGGTGTCATCTGCAAACTTACTGAGGGCGCACTCAATCCCCTCATCCAGATCATTAATAAAGATATTAACCAAGACTGGCCCCAACACTGAGCCCTGGGGAACACCACTCGTGATGGGCCACCATCTGGATTTAGCTCCGTTCACCACAACTCTCTGGGCTCGGCCATCCAGCCAGTTTTTAACCCAGCGAAGAGTACGCCTGCCTAAGTCATAAGCCTCCAGCTTCTTTAGGAGGATGCTGTGGGAGACAGTGTCAAAGGCTTGACTGAAGTCCAGGTAGATAACATCCACAGCCTTTCCCTCATCCACTAGGTGGGTCACCAGGTCATAGAAGGAGATCAGGGTGGTCAGGCAGGACCTGCCTTTCATGAAGCCATGCTGGCTGGGCCTCATCACCTGGTTGTCCTGTACTTGCCGTGTGATGGCACGCAAGATGAACCACTCCATAACTTTCCCCGGTACCGAGGTCAGGCTGACTGGCCTGTAGTTCCCTGGATCCTCCTTCCCACCCTTCATGTAGATGGGTGTCACACTGGCAAACCTCCAGTCGTCTGGGACCTCCCCTGTTAACCAGGACTGCTGATAAATGATGGAGAGTGGCTTGCCAAGCTCCTCCGCCAGCTCCCTCAGTACTCTTGGGTGGATCCCATCTGGCCCCATAGACTTGTGAGTGTCCAAGTGGAACAGCAGGTTGTAAACTGCTTTCTCCTGGATTATGGGGGAGTTTGTTCTGTGATCCATCCCTGCCTTCCAGCTCAGGAGGCTGAATACCCTGGGGATAACTAGTCTGACTGTTAAAAGACTGAGGCAAGGAAGGCATTAAGTACCTCAGCCTTTTCCTCATCCTCGGTGGCAATGTTCCGTCGTGTGTCGTCCCCCCCCCCGCCCCATCCAATAGAGGATGGAGATTCTTCTCCTTGGCTCTCTTTGTTGTTAACATATTTGTAAAAACATTTTTTGTTATCCCTTACAACAGTGGCCAGATTGAGTTCTAGCTGGGCTTTCGCCTTTCTAATTTTCTGTCTGCAAGACCTAACAAGATCCCTGTAGTCTTCTTGAGTTGCCTGCCCCTTCTTCCAAAGGTAGTAAATTTTCCTTTTTTTTCCTAAAAAAAAGCAAGAAATAGCTTGCTTTTCCTGGAAATAGCAGGAGGTATAGCTCTAAGGAATCTGAGGAAGATCTAGTGCAGCTTTTAATTTCCAGTGTAGATGGAAGTGTAGACACACACAGAGCCGGAAAGCTGCTGTACCAACTGAGATGTCTTAGCACCGTTTCCCTCAATAGGCTTTAGCACAGGTTATTTATAGACTGTTAATGAAGTAGTTGCTTTTAGGTCAAAGTGTAGAAAGGTGACTGCTGAGCCAAAGGCACATAACTAAAGACAGCCATAAAGAAATAGCACAAGCATGGAGAGAAGGAACCAGGCTAAGCCACAGGTCACAGCAACAATATGGTAAGAAGACATTCAATAGATAAATTAAAAGCAAGAGATGAAAAATTGCTTCAGATAGAAAAGTGAATAACCCAGAAGTTGACATATTTGATACCTTTTTGCGATTAAGTAGGTTAAAAGGGGTTTTTTTAGCGTAGTTGACTTTTACTGGGGGTTAGGAGGGCAGATCAGAATAAAATGTATTTAAATAGGCTAAATGTATTTAAAGTGGCAAAGTCTGACTAACATCACATTGTGCTAAAAACAGTAGTCAGAACAATCTTTAGCAGTTAATGATTCATCGAAGTGGAGGATTGGTGAGATTCCAGGGCTCTCAGACTGCCTAGCCTCTGCCTGTAGGAGGATTGAAGGAGACGTAGGGAGATTATCATCTGAGAGTGTCTGATGTGGTTTTGATCTTTAAATGCTGATAAAGTTAGTGCTTTTCTACCAATTTCAGTTGTGTCAAGTCTTGCTTTCTTGGTTGCCAGAATAAGCGACGGGAGCAAACAAGAAGAAGGGTGTAGGATTGCATGCTTCTGTTTGTGTGGGACATCTAACATTCCTGCATTTATCTTGCAAGCAAACTGGGACACAAGAGCTTAAGATTAGCTGTTACAGGTCAAAGCAAAAGTCTGTAGCTTGGTGTTCCACCTCTGCTGGGGCCAGAAGCAGAGTCCTGAGGAAGAGGACAGGAGTAAGTGTATTGCCACACCTTGTCTCTTTACCTTATCCTCCAGCAGCCTGCATTGTGAGCCCTGTCAGCAATTCTGGTCCCTGCTGGTCTCATAGGGGATATAGCAGAAAAGGGACCACAATGACCAGATGTATGAAATTGCTTCTGTGCAAGAAATCACTAAATTAACCAGAACTCCAAAGGGGAGAACGTTTGACAGGGAGAAAAGTCTATAAAATTTTGAGCGATAAGTAGAAGAACAGGGAGTCATGATTTCCTGTCACAATTCTTCATTGCTCCATGTTTTTTTTTTTTATCAAGTGATAGGTTCAGAAAAATCAAAAGGGGATACTTCTTCACATCCACTATATGGTGGATGCCAGGAGCTTAAAGTGTTTAGTAAACAAGTGGGCAAGGGTATGGGAGAGTGGTCTAACACTGCTCAGTAGAAAAGACCTGCCTTTATCTCAGCTTGTGAGCTCCAGACTGGGAGAGCACAGTCTTTGGATGTGTGTCTGGTCCTCATCCAGCCTGAAGCAAGCGATCCTTGCCACAAAGCTTTGTGTCCTCTGTGGCTGCTTGAAGTGAGAGCTGAACTCTGCCATCTAAGTCCTAATTTTATTATTCCTTCCAGCCCCCACCCCCCTCCAAAAAAAAAAAAAAAAAAAAAAAAAAAATCCCCTTTCACCCAGGTTAGATTTGCTGTCTAGGAACTTGTCCAATTTCCACCTTGGCTTCTGTTGCTGTGATTCTGCTGTGACCTCGGGCTCTGAGGAAGCACCGTAGCACTCTAGATGTCAGACAGAATAGTCCCATCTCCCGCTGATGGAGCAGAATGGGACTGGATTCATAGTTCGTGCTCTTTGGGGGTTGTTTTAGAGCATGAAAGCTTCTCAGGTCCTTTGTGTTGAATCCATCTCACTGTTACCTGTTTCTATTAAGTCAGACTGCTCTTTTAGGAAAGTAAGATGCTTCCTCCAAAACTATATCCACTGTCTAACCAGCAAAGAATATAGAGCCTTATGCATTGAAATGTGAATTTCATCAGCCTGGTCTTACTGTTGTAGCTTTGGACTGTGCCGAAGCCAGGATATAGTTATTTGAAACTTAAGTTCTCTCCTTCCTTTGCCTGCTTGTTTTCTTCGGGGGTGAAATTCTTTGCCTTCTTTTCCCTAGGGGCACTCTTCTACTTCACATCTGTTGTCATAGTAACTATCCAAGTATTTTTTGCAGTGTTTCAGTAAAAGCTTTGGAGAAATACTACAGGAAATACAGCCTGCCTTAAATTATTGCAGACACAGTCAGGTAGTAATTCCTTGGCTTTCAGGACAACTGTCTTCCTGACAAAGAACAGATGATTACTTCGCATTCCTAAAATGATAATTGCTGTCTGTGATACTGTTTAAAGGGGAGGGTAGGCATTTCTCCTCTGAGCACCTAGTTAGTTACTTAAGTCTTCCTTAAAAAGAAAAAATCCCACCGGTTCCGCCCCCCCCCCCCCCGCCCCCAAATTCCGCTGCAAATTCCACTGGGCAGTGACTGGAAAGTGGCCAGCAGCCTTGGGCAGAGTGTGTAAAGTCATTGAGCTGGCCTGGAGCTGTTGAAGAGAAACTCCTCACACACACAAACACCGTTTTTTAAAAAACAAAGTTCTGCTACCTCTATTTACAAACAAGTTTGAACGTGCTGTGCATGTTCTTTGAACAAGGGAGAGGTGGGATGTGAACTGAGTTGTGGCTGGTCACATCAGCGTGGAACATCTGCAGGAACATCTGCAGGAGGCAAGTTGCAGTAAGAAAGGTTTTGTTGGGAGTAGCTGCAACACTGTGGTCAGAATTCAGTTGCTTTATGGTCTTAAAATGTCTGTGCAGATTTAAGTGCACAGCAGCAAGGTTTTAGGTCACAAAAAACGATTCTCCATGCCATGAACATGCTGGGAAGCTTGTTAACCTAAGGCATGAGAAAAACAAGCTGTTCTTTGTGCCCAGGATGTTAGGGTGCATTTGTGCAGGTAGCTAGAATTACTTTCCAATATAAGTTGAAATTGTGGATACTGGGACTCATTTGAAATGCAGAAATGCAACGAAGTACCCGATGATGAGCATAAAGGTGACTGGCTCGTGGTGCTGATGGACTGTAAATGACTGGCTACTCCAAAGTACTTCGAGGAGCCAGGGGCGTTAAAAGCCTTTCAACTAAAGTGCCTTTTAGTGAATGTTTCCCAATAACTCTGTCTTCTAGGGGAGGTTCAGTGGAGCCAGTCCAGTGACTTTGGAGCTAATTATACTGTGCTGACGCCCGTGTCAGTGATTCCAGATGTGGATAGTGATGGAGTTCAGGACCTGATAATCTTTATTGCTACAGGAGATAAGGTATGTCACTCTGAAGCTATGATAAACCCAGTGGCCGGACCACAGGGCATGGCAGGAATGTTATTTATTTTGATCTTGTAGTTAAGAGGAAGTGTCCAGAGGCCTCTCGTATCTGTGGGTAGGTTCTTTCTCACCCTGCAGAGATGTACTCCCAAATCAATGGAAGTGTCTTATGGTTTTAAAAAAAAAAGAAAAAAGCTGGCCAGGGATCCCTCCCCCTTTTCAGTCTGCACCCCTCACTGCCTGTTCCTGGGCTGTGTGTGGAGTGAGCCTAGGCAAGATGAGCTTGCAATTTTCTGGGACTCTGCTCAGAGAAGTGGAAGTGAACAAACTCTGACAGGTTTGGCTCTTAGATCAAAGCACAGCTGACAGGCAGCACTTTTGTACCACCACTGCCCTTTTCTGGTACCTTTTGTATCTCTGCCTGTGGTCTGCTTTGCACAGTTCTCTTCCTAGTGTCACTGCGCTGGTTAATTCTGACTTGGGTTCATTTTGCGAAATAGCTGCTAGTTGTGTTATCTCCATTCCAGTATTGCTTTTCCCATTTCTTAGAAGGGGAAAGTGATGTAGCTAAAAGTGGTTTTATACTAAAACATATGCATCCATGATTGAGTGGTACAGCATCATCTGCGTGTGCAATCTGTCCTGTTTAAAGCACACAAAAGTTACAGTTCCCTGCAAGTCTGATGGGAGGGTGTCCTCATACCACAGCACTCCATAAACAAATAGGGTTTTGCTGTCTGAGGCATTGTTGTTGCCAGAGTCATCAGAAATTCTATCCTCCCGACTCCTACATTTCTCTTCTGTTTTCTTTTCTCCTTGTTTTTGCTATCTCGGTTATCTCAAGACTTTTTTTTTTATTATTTAATCTTAGGCAGCCAAGAAATGTTTGAATGTAGTCTCTGTTCTGCAAGACTGCCTTTTGATTTGTTTTCCATTTAACCTCTGTAGCTATCTTGGTACGAGATCCCTTCCTCCCTCCGGACTTGGCAAGCAGTCTGTCAGCTTAAGTAAAAGTATGTTCCTTTTTGAGAAATCACGCAAAATGTAGGGAACTTTAGTGGAGCTCTGCAGCTTGGAAAAAGGCACTCCTGTCGGAAGGGAGATTCAGAACTTAAGTAAATGAGCTTTGTTGCTAACAAGGGCTGAAGTTGAACGTTACGTTATACTGCTGTTTCCGGAAGTGGCAGACCTTTGAGCAGTCTGTGGGGAATGGTTTGTGTGCAGGGGGTTTAGATGGCAGCTTTTTCTGATTGTCTTATTGACCCCTACCTGCTGCAAGCTTCAGCACAAATACATCCAGGAAAACATGACGTTTTTCAGGATACATCACCTGTAGCAGCACACAGAGGTATTAAGCAATGCAGTGAGTAAGGTGGTGCATATTCTCACTGCTGTATGAATACCTTTGGCTGTTGCTGTCCTGGGGCAGCAGTGCTTGTGACTAAAGGTGAAGCTGATCTACAAGAGCTGGTATGTGTCTCCTCCCAGTGCGGGAGTCTGGGAATAGCTGGTGGATGCGCTGCTTTCCCTCTCCAGCTGTGTTCTTCATTCTCCCCAGCAAACTCTATCCCTTATTCACCTGCCAGAGTCTCCAGATTCACTTTGAGAGCAGCAGATTTCCTTCTCTTTCCCAGTCTCTCCCTCTCAGGGAAGAGGGAAGGGTTCCTGCCTGACTCAGCATCTCAGATGGATGCTGTTTCTCTCAGTCTGACATTTCCCTTTTCTCTAGCATGCACTGCTCTCCCCAGACCATGACTGTTGCCCACACATTTGAATCTGATACTGGTTTTAGCCTTTATTCTGGGTGAAATGTTTTTAGTGGATTCTGTTACCCTGCACAAAGAATATAAAGAAACCTGTCAGCTCTTTTTTCCCCTTGGATTCATGTCAGCCTTAGAAGGAGTAGATTAGGGCACTTAAAATATTTAGCAGAGCTACATGTAAAGCCAAGTTTCCCCTGTGTCCATATGCTGCTTTGATTCTGCCTTAAGGTCCTCACCATCATTGTCAGTGCTCAGTAGGCTTGAATTGATCTTCGCTGTCCTTAGCAGAGCTAGGGCTTGCTGTTTGGTGGTCCCAGCCTGCAGGAGAGGTGGTTGGCAGAGGTAGTAAAATCTCGGGGCAGGTGGCCGTGCTGGAAGTGGTTTTCAAACTTGCGAAAGTATTCACAGCAGAGGGATCATCTAACTCGTGCCCACACCTCCAAAACCAGGCAGAGAGTTTTCACCCGAGCCTGTGCTGTTCCCATTCAGTTGCTGCTCAGTACCAGCTGCTCAGAAGTTTTGGAAAACACTCGAGTTGGAGCAGTAACATCGTGATGCAGCTTTTAACTTTTTTTTTTTTTTTTTTTAAATCCCTTCCCTGCGTAGATTAAGACCTTCATCCATTCAGGAGAAAATGGCAAACAGATTGGCTCCACTGCAAGCCTGAATGTTGATGGGAAAGCTCGCTATATCAGGCTGAACCTGGACTCCTCCTCCTATTTCCTTTTCTATGCAGGTACAGTTCTGTTTGTGAATTCAGACTGAAAGAGTGATTATAACTGTGGAATCAGGATTACTAAACAGTTATCTGAAAGAGTGTAATGCATTCTTAAAAGCTGTGTTGTGCTTTCACCTAGCAAAAGAGCTATTCAAGGCCAAGAGAAGGGGGGACTTTTGCTTAAACTAAGGTTTGTTACGTACTCTAGTAATTTTATTTGAAAAATGTTGAGAATGTAAGGTTTAAGTAGTCATTTGTAGCAAACGATTACTGTGGAACACTTGGATTATGAAGAGATAAGATGTTAAAAGCATTCAAAAGCAGGCTTGAGTCTCAAAATACCCCTACAACTCTGTGATGCAGGCCCTAAAAATATAGTTGATCTGCCAGATCTGGAAAATCGTAGAGTTCAGAGCAAGGGCAGGATAACTTATCTCCCTCATTCTTGCCTTTTTTTTTTTTTGCACAGAAAACTCTCTCTATGCCTATTCCCTGCAAGATCTCTACAGTGCAGCAACTGGGATGGAAATTAAGCTTCCCAGCCTTGAGCAAGATCCTCAGTGGGAGAAGAACATTGACCGCACCACGCACCGCTTATCCCTTCTCAGGTGTGAGATTATGTCTTGGTTGCTGGTGAATTGGAGGCTACTGGTGTTCCTGACAGGATGACCTATTTTGGCTTTTTTCTTTTCTGGCTACATGGCTTTTGGACTAGGCGCGCATCCAAAGCTTAGGGAGAGGGCTGGTATTGATGGCCTGGTCAGGGTTTCACCGGGAAGGAGGGAAAGCAGGCTGGGGTTTCCTGTTTGCATTTACTGTGCAGGGAAAAAACCAAAACCCCACAGTAAGACCATCCACAGTCTGGAAAGCATAATCATTTCTCTGTC
Organism: Morus bassanus; assembly: GCA_031468815.1. Taxonomy (NCBI): domain Eukaryota; kingdom Metazoa; phylum Chordata; class Aves; order Suliformes; family Sulidae; genus Morus; species Morus bassanus. The sequence continues at coordinate 50,187,227 of CM062572.1, forward strand.
CTTGTTCAGCTCTGGAGACATTCGTTACCTGGCAAAAATTCCTGGGCGATCACGGGAGAACATCTTGGTTGTGAACTCGGAGATGGCTATGCTGATCAATGCACAAAATCTTCAGACTTTGTGGACCCTCAACGTGTCCCGTGTGGTGAGGTAGTGTTACTGACATGGGTTGGATGAGACATTTCCAAGCTCCCAGCAGCAGCACTGTCCTGGTAGATGCTATTTTTTTTATTCATTTGAAACATAAAAGCCTGCTCTGTGGTCATGTCTGGATCATGCTTATTGTATTATGTGTCCTCTGCTAGCAAATGTCAGGTGCCACTTCAAAACGGAGCAACCCAAAGCTTTGATTCTTCATTCTGTGCCTGCTGCAATGCTGCCCTGTCTTAGGACTGGGCTCAGAGCTGGGAGTGGTACCAGGCTAACCTGACACAGCAGTCGAGTCTCTTAGCAGGGGAGTTGCTGGAAGGATAGAGGCTGCTCTGAAAGAACAAGGTATGCCCAAGCCATCAGGGTGTGTTACGATCTGTCCATTCTCTTTCTCTTCCTTAGTGAGCCGCTGCTTGGTTACTACAAACCTGATGTTCTTGGCATTGTCCTTGAGAGTGAAATTGGACCCAACAGAAAGAAGGTTTGAACGCTCTTCCTTTTAACTTCCCTTTTCTCTGCGTCTCAGCTCAAGCAGGCATTGAGTCAAGGGCAGCTGGTGGGATGTGTTTCCCTCTGGCTGATTTTAGGAAGCTTTAGGCTGGGAAAGGATCTCTTTCAACAGTTATTGAAGCCATCTCAGGTACTTTAATTCTCTTCTCAGCAAGAGGCTTCAATGACAGAGCTCTGAACCCCTTGAAATAGATGCAAAACTTGTGACTTCAATGTGGCCCACCCCAGGTCTCACAGCTCTGTGATGCTCAGCTTAAAGTATTTCCTCATCTTCCCATGTGTCAGATACTTGTTCGCATAGACAGTGTGGGGTAGAGATAGCCGACTTGACTTCTCTCTCATGGCTTGTTAGAGCTTTTTCATATGAGTTCCTTTTCTTTCTTCCCTGCTAGGTTATGATTGTTGAGAGTGGATCTGGAGCAGTCCAGTGGCACCTGAAGCTGAACTCAAGAGCAGAGAGCCCTGGGCCAGCCACACTTTCTACTGCTGATCACCGGTCTGCCTTCCTCATCTGGGGTGAATACCAGGCAGCAGGAAATGAAACGGTGAATAGTGTTGCTGAATGATTGCTGTTTGGGCCAAAATTGGGTGGAGGTACCCCCTTTTCCCAGTGTTCACATTCACATCTGTCTGTGTCACTAACGCTGCAGCCTCCTGCACCGGGTGTGGGGTTGCTGACCAGTCCAGTCTGCTAGAAGCAGGCAGACCTCTGCATGTGATCTGGTCTGTACTGGCTCCTCACAATGTTCATAGCAATGTCCCTGCTAGCAGCTGGTCGTGGCACCAACAGCTTTTGTTGTCCTCAGCCTGGCTACGTAGAGAAAAGGCACTTCGTGGCTCTATGAGCAAAGTCACTGGATTGCCCAGAGCCCTGCCTTGGTGTGGTACTGTAGGTGAGGTGAGAGGGTGCTGGCTTGGTACCTCTGTTGCTGTTTGGCCTGGAGCCTCCCGCAGCAGTACTGCACGCAGTGATCTCCCATGGCCATATGAATATCCTCTCTCTGCGCCAGAGTGGTCTCTGGCAGCCTTAGTGCACAGCTCAGCTGCATAACAGAGCCCTCTGGGGCAGTGGCTGGCAGCATTAGTGACAAGTCGCGTCTTGGAGGATGCCCGAGCACCAGCTGAGCTTCCTGTGCTTTTCTCTGCCAGCCCTAAGGCAAAAATCTGCCTCTTGCCTGTAGCAGATAGGCCTGCTGTTTGCAGGAAACTTGGGATGGGGAGGAGAGCACCAAGCAGTAAGCAAAATCCGAACACTAGTACTAGTGGCATCAGTCAGGATGAGTTGGGCAGACACGGACAAGTGTCTGACTGGATGTATTCTGTCGAGCATGAGTAATAGCTGAGCTGGTGCTGGTGTTGTTTCTGGAATAACGTGTGGGTCCATGTCCTGATAGTGTCCTGTTGGTTGCAGAGATCCAGAGCTCCTCTCCAGAAGCTGTATCTTTTCCATCCTTCCTACACGAATGTCCTGTTGGAGCTCCGCAATAGCACAGAACAAATAATTGCGTTCAGTGGTAAGCCTTCTCCTTCCAGCGCTCCACTGAGGAGGTGCAGGAGGACACTGGTCGCCTGGTACCTCCTGGACTCCGTGGGTGCACAGTGTTGGCTCTGGTGGCCAGTCTGAACTCAGAGACCTTAGGCTGGGCTTTTCCCTCTGCTTTGCATTACAGCCACGCTGTTCGAGCGGAGCCGTCATGCCTGCTACGTGCTGTTGAGGGGGCCTCAACCCAGTGAGGAGCCAGGGTCAGTGTCTCTGATGAAGCGTAAGCTGAAGGAGGATGTCTCCGAGAGCAGGGTGATCTGGCTGAGCCAGGTGGCTGTGGACAGTGAGCAGTACGTCCGGGACCGCCTCTACAGGATGCGATTCCACAGCCGAGTGTGAGCTTGCTGAGGGAGGGGGAGAAGCTGCCGTGGCCCAGGCATCTCCAAGCTGCCTCTCCTCTGCAGCCGTGCTCTTAGCAAACCCAGATCACGAATTCAAATGGGAAGCTGCCTTTCTCGATCTGCAAACCAAAGCGTGGCTGGTGGGGAAGCACCCCCAGTGTCTGGAGACGCCCAGACTGTGAGGGCAGCTGCCAGTGCATCTGTCCTCAGAGCTGATGGGACTTCAGTGCTTGGCCACCACTGAAGTGTCATCAGCTCAGGGAAGAGGGCTTTCCCCTTGATCCTTCTGTGCCCACAGAACTGTGCTGACTCAGCCTGTGTCTGGAGGAAAACATATGCTTGCTGGGGATGCTGGGGCTGATTATTTCTTGGGTGCTTGCGTGAGAAGAGGAGCTTTGATATGTGGTGTTAGATTTCCTTTCTGAGTCAGCTCTCCTGGCTGTGGGAGAGGTGCTTGGCTGCACGTTGATTTGCAATCGCCCTCTTCTGGATTTGGGCCCCTGCTTTGGTAGTCAATGGGGTGTGTGTAGAGACAGACCCCAGCCGTGGCTGATGATGTGCCTAGGTGTCACCCGGGCCAGCAGAGTGCAGGTTAAAGTGTCATTCTACTTAGAAAATGGCCTTTTCTCCTCAGAACAGCCCCATGTGACCCACTATGCAGTCACAAGCCTACCTATGTTTGTCTCCTCTGTTGCTTCCTTTCCAGCCAGGCTGTGCAGTGTTGGTGACACAGAAAGGGAGCTGGTCTCCCCACTGATTTATGCGTCAGTGTTCCTCCCTGTCCCCAGTCTGATTATAGGTGATGTGAAAACCATCATGAGTCCAGGCTGGCTGGTTCCTGCCGGTACAGACACCACCTCTCCTACTGGTTTTGAGGTGCCAGGGGATCTAGGACATTTTTTCAGAGTAGAATTGCACTTTAACCTTGCCTGAGAGCTGGGCTTGCCGCTCTGAGGAGTGGCAATGCCAGCTCTCCTGCAAATACTCTTTCAGTCTTGCAGCTGCTGAGGAGCCTTCTCCGAGCACTGTCCCCTCTGCCAGGAGGTGGGCAAGGCTGTAGGGCAGGCGTGAGCCGCTCTGGGAAACAATGCAAGCTGTCTCTGCAGCACAGCTCTGTAGAGAGCTCTGTGCTCCCTCCCTGTCCTCGGAATTGAAGTGGCGCTGGGTGAGGATCTTCAGCTGCTGTTCTCTCTGTCCAGCCTAGTAGCCCGAGGGAATGGGACAGGTTGCTGTGTGAAGATGATGTCTCCCCTGGAGACTTCTGTAGTGTGGTGTGTATGCTCTGCCCTGTTCCCTTTGTCGGCACCAGTGCGAACTGTAGAAATGAGGTGCAAAGCGTGGAAAACAGTTTGAATATGCTGCTCAGTCCTGAAAGCTGCAGTCCCCACACCAGCTGCACTGAGACACGAGCCCTGTCTGTATGCTGCTGGGCATCCGCCTGACTGGTGAGAGGAAGGTGGACAGAAAACACACACCCTAAAAATAACCTCTCTCAAGTTTTGCGGTGCCGGAGGGGGTTTGGCCATTGCCTCCCTCCCTTGCCTAGTCTCAGATTGGGATGTGTGTAGAAATACTCTAGGATGAGAAACTTACCATGTGTAGGGTCGAGAATCGGTTCTTCTCTTGTGGCACTGCTGAACTTTAACCTGCTGCAGGGCAGCTTCTGGCTCCGGCAGCTGGTGTCACCCAGGCTCATGCCCACAGCTTCAGCTCTCCCAGTCTTGCAGCAAAATGAGGTGCAGCATCAGTGGTCGGCCTGGATGCTTACCTTCTGCTTCCAGCTGGCCTGGTAGTTGCCTAAAGGGTGCCCTGGCTCCCTCTGCCCCATGACCCGTAGCTCAGGCAGTCAAAGGAGCCATGTAGGATGAGTGCTGCAGGCCTCTGCAGAGCTGTGCTGCTGGCGGAGCCCTGTCCTGGGGTGTCCAGGCTGTGCAGGAAGCTGGGGATGCTCCCAGGGGAGCAGTCCACAACCTCCAAAGCACCCTAGACTCAAAATGGTGGGTTTCCCCCTCTGTTCTTCTCTTTCCAAGCTGTTTTCTGAGTGAGTCTGGGAGTGCAGGGAGACTCCTGTGCCACATCCCCCAGCTTAAGTCACCTCTTTGTGGAGCACGATAAAGACCTGAAGCCTAGCAGCCTGTGCCAGTGTTGCAGGGATCACGGGCTGCACCAGCACTGCAGCACCCATGTTGTGAGGGCTGGATTCAGCCTGCACTTCTGCTGGCTGGGGCAGAGCCAGGAGTGTGGCTGTGGGAGCCCCAGGCTTGCGTGCTAGTCTGATCTGTGTGTTGGATGTGGATTGTATCCCGCTGAAATTCCCCTGGCACAGAGCAAGGTGCCCAGGCCGTATTCTCACTGCAATCACAGCATCTCAGCTCTCTCCCTCCTCTGTTCTCTACACGGACCTGACCTCTCATGGGCACACTGAATGTTCCTTCAGGAGAGCTGGATTTTTGGCTTTGGGGGACCTTTCTGGCTTTAAGTTGTGCATTAATGTTTCCAGATACTTTGGAAATGCAGATTTCCCTGTGGCAGCTCAATTAAACGCATCAGTGCCAAACCAGCGCCTTCTTAACAAAATGAGTCCTTTTCCCAGCTTATTTCCCTGTGTAATTGTTTTTTTGCAGTATTTAATGAATGACTTTGTGCCTTGATTCCATATCTCAGATGGGTGATGATGGCATATATCACTGTGTTATGTATTAGTGTGTTTTTTAACACTAAGACTGTTTGGTTTGGTTCTTTAACTTATTGCAGATTGTGCCCTATAGGACTTGGTCTAACCGGAATGGTTTCAATAAATCCTCTTTTGCATTGTTTGTAAATGGTGCCTTGCTTTTGTTGTTGCAGCTGAGGTTATGCAAGACTTCAGGATTTTTTTGGCAGCCCTTTGTGTGACTTCCTGAAGGCAGAAACCCCCTTTTTGGGAGGGATCCAGGTGTCCTGGTGATGTATTGATGGCTGAGCTGGATGGGACTCTGCCCCAAGGTGCTGCCTGCTACCCTGTCCCACTGCAAGCAAGTGATTTACCAGGAGAATGGAGCATGTGGAGGGATGCTGGAGTTAGATAACCATCCCTGCCCCCCACCTAGGGCGCCGTGACCTGGTTTTACACCCTTGATTCCTGCTGCAGTCCATCAGCATGAGAATCTCACGCCGGGGCTGGGATTTGGATCAAGCCGGAGGGAGCCACGTGGCAGGCGGTGTCTCATGGAGCGTGGGACCATCTGTCGCTGCCCAGTGGCTGGCAGTACCGAGGTCCCAAGCTCCATCCTGTGACCAAGGCTCCTGCAGCTTCCCCTGCCCTGAGGCTCCTCTGTCTGCCCCAACACTGAGCTGAGAAATACCCCCTGCTCCGTGCCGGCGGTCCTGAGCTCTGTGGCGGGGCAGGATGCTGTGGTCCCGAGCATCCCAAGCATCCATGCCATTTGTTGGCCGGGGTGTGGGCTGGCACCACTTGGTCATTCATGGGCTGGGGACATCTCCAGCCTGCTCTGCTGTGTGGGTCCCTGGGTACATGCGGGGTGGGCTGGGGTCTGAGGCTGAGTGCTGGTGGGCACCAGCCTCCCTCTCCTTTATATAATCACCAGTGTTAATCCCCTGCAGTTGGGGTTTGGCTCAGAGGAAGAGAATAATCCTGCTGCCAGATCCTCAGCCTCTGCTCAGATTAACGGGCCGTGGGCAGGGAGAGTAGCTCAGCTGCCAGCCCATGGGGCCCTTGCAGCCCAGGTTTGCTGGCCAGAGGCACCTCTGGCCCTACTCAAAAGGCCTTTTTGTCCTCCCTGGTTGCTGTACGTGCGTGCACTGGTGGCTGCAGGGGGCTGAGTGCCAGCTTGGCTATGCCAGGAGGGCAGCTGGGGCTACCAACAGGGTCTATTTTTGCCCCTCGGAGCAAGCAGAGCCATGGGTGGTGGCTGTGCCATGGGCATATGTGCCTGGGGGCGCTGGTCCCCCCTGGCCTGGGGTCTGCACCCTTGCTGGGTGCTGCAGGCAGGGGCAGGGGTTGCTGCCAGCCCAGGGTGACACAAGTGCAGCGAGGAGGGGTGGCTACTACCATGTGCACCCCTCATCCCGCAGCCACCTCCCTGGTCACCCTTCCCCAAAAACCATGGGAGCCGCAGCGTTTCCCCACAGGGGCTTTATTGTCTCCATGGCTTGTGCCTGGGGGGACAGGAGGAGGGGGTGACCCCGCACCAGGCCGGCTGGGTGTGGGATCCCCGAGGGAGAGGAGGGTGCAGGGACGTGAGCAGGGGCTGCAGCGGGGCCAGCCTGGCCCAGGGGGGCTGTCAGCGGGGCGTATGGCTTCTCTCCTTCAGTGCTACTGCCGACAGGGTCCTGCGGCGGGGCTGGGGCATGCTGGGTGGGGGGCTGTGGCCGAGCCAGAGGGTGCCGGACCAGGGGGCTCCCACGTTGGCAGTGGGCTGGGGCCCTCAGCTCTCCTCCTCGGGGACAGGGGCAGCCACAGGGCCCCTGCTCCTCTCCTCAGCGTCACCCGCAGGGAGGAGCAGGGCTGGGCTGGGGCTGGAGTGCCGCTGCTTGCGCATGAAGGGGAAGACCCTGCGGGCAAAGCGCGGTCAGTGCTGGTGGGGACCACCCCAGCGCCCTGAGGGTTTGGCCCCTGCCCTCACCGCTTCTTGGTCTCTGGAGGGATGACAGCCTCGGCCAGGAGGTTCCTGTAGAGCTCCGACTTGAGGAACCGTGGGTAGGAGTCCTGGGCGAGCAGAGGCATCAGGCTCCTGCCCAGCCCTGCTCTGCCCTGTCCAGCCCTGCCCTCACCCACCTTCTTCATCAGCATGTAGATGTGCATCTGGGCGTCATCCATCACATAGCGGTGGGGCGTCTTGATGCCCTCCAGCGTCCGCTCCATGGTCTTGCTATCAATGTTCACCCAGCGTGTGGCTCCGGGAGCCAGGAACTGCCTGGGGAGTCGCAGCCGGTGGTGAGCACCTGGCCCCGCAGTGGGACATAGCATTGTGATGGCCTGGCTCCCCCCAAACCCTCACCCCACTGGCACTCACTGGTAGATGGAGTCCACGATCTCAGGGATGCGGGACTGCTCCCCATAGCGCAGTTCCTCGCACGCCTCCCAGAAGCTCAGGTTCTCAGCTGGGGAGGGGGACACAGCATTGGGAATGGGGATGGGGATGTGGCCCCCAGGCCATCACTGCTGGGTCCTTGCCCCAGCCAACTGTGGGGCCAACCCCCCTGGGATGGAGTCAGCTCATGCAATGCGGGGTGGTGGGTCCAGGGATGCTGGGACACGGCAGTAGGTCAGGGGGTGCAAGGATGTGGTCGTGGTGGGTCAGGGGCTGCCAGGATACGTTGGTCAAGAGGTGCTGGGATGTTGTGGTGGGTTTGGGGATGCCAGGATGGGGCAGTGGATTAGGTGGTACTAGGACATGGTGGGTCTGGGGGTGCTGGGACAGGTTGGTGAGTCCGGGGGTGCTGGGGTGGGACGATGAGTTTGGGGGTGCGGGGATGATGGGTCAGGGGGTGCAGGGCCGGGGCTGCTCACCGCTGAACTCCTTCTTGAGGAAGTCGAGGAGCTGTGCCCGGCCCAGGGGGTCGGTGAGGAGCTCGCTGAAGTTGAAGCCCCAGCGCTCCACACGCAGCTTCGTGGGGGTTGGCACCCTGCAGGTGACACCGGCGTCGCAGCTGGCAGCAGGCAGCCCGTGGCTGCCTGCATGACCCTGCACCCCATCCTGCGGGTTGGAGTATTGGGTGGGGGGTGGGTGAGGGCTGGCAGCCCCCCGTGTGGGCACTTACGTGGGGGCATTCATTGCCCAGTACGTGGTGTCATCCGTGATCCAGGGGTTGCTCGGCAGGCAGCCAGACATGATGGGGTCATGGGGCACATACTGCTCGTTGAACTTGATGTACCTGCCAGGAGCAGTGGCTAGAGGCGGCCAGAGCCACTGGCCCACTGCTGCCACCATCCCCAGCTACCTCAGGGACACAGCAGGGATGTGCTCTGGCTCTTTGATGACCACAGAGCCTTGGCTCTGCTCCCCACCGAGGGCAATGGCAGCATGGGTGCTGTGGTGCCAGCAGCTAGCTGCAGGGATGCTGGTGCCTCTGTCACCCTGATGGGGACCTTGCCCATGGCCTGGGCAGCCGCCAGCCACTCACCCCTCGAGGCAGATGGAGGACTTCACCCTGGTCCTGGCCATGGCCTTCCTGCAGTACTCGATCTGGGGCCAGCCACGGTAGAGACATCAGGGGTGCCCGGCAGCCTGTGCCCCCCAGGAGCCGCCCCGCCCCTTGCCCCGCTCACCTCCCGCTTGTAGTAATCCATGTTCTTGGTCTGCAAGAGATGTGCAGAGCTGGGTGAGGGCACGATGGGGTTGGGACATTGTGCCTACCAGCCCTGCCCAGTGCCACCCTGGGCAAGGACCCAGGCAGCCAGTCCCCCTCCGCGCCCGGCACCCTGTGGCCCATCCCCGTGGTCTCCAGCCTCATCCCCACACCCCACCTAGCTCACCCAGTGCAGCTGGTGGGGTGGACCCGCCCCATCCACCCCCAGCCCCAGTGTGGCACCGGCTCTGGGTTAGTGACACTTACGTGGGCAGAGGACACAGCACAGGGCGCAGAGAAGAGAAAGTAGGTGGTTAGTGGGGATGGGACGGTTGGTGGGGGCTGGGGCAGTGTTAGTGGGGTCATGACATGGGGAAGGGGCCGGTGGCGGCCGCAGGCACCCCGGGGTGCCGGGACTGCCAACAGTGCGGCCACCCCATGGGGATTAGGGGTGCTGGCACAGAGGGGTGGTGGGTGCATGGGCAAACACATGGACCCCCAGCCCAGCCAGGGCAGGGGGAGAGGCTGGACACATGGATGTTAGCAGAGCTGGGGCTTCCCCCGCCCCAAAATGTGGGAACAGCCCAGGGTGGGACAGCTGGGCACCCACTGGGGCAGCTCAGTACCCTGGCACATGCAGGTGGCTGTGCCCTGTGCCTGCTGGCAGCCCTGGAGTGCCTGGCCCCCCCCACTCACCAGCTGGACGCGGGTGGTGTGGCAGTTCCTGCGCGTGGGGCCCTGCTCCAGCACATTGGGGGCTCCCGGCTGCAACGACAGCAATGTGCCGGTGGCTGGCGGGACCCCCCGCCCCACTCCCTGGGCCGGGGCCATGCGTGGTGCCAGCACCCTGGCTCTCCCTGCCTGCCCAGGGCTGCACCCACAGCACGGCACCCCTTGCCCCCCAACCCCACCCAGCCCATCCTCACCGGGGGCCGGTTGACGAGCCAGTATGCCTGCTCCTGGCAGTCGATGACGATACGGTCACCCTTCCGCCGCTGCTTGGCCGCCCTGTCCATGCAAAGGCAGCAGGGAGGCGCTGGCACCCTGCCTGCCCCAGCACCCAAGGGTGCTCTGTCCGCAGCGTCTCCCCAGGGTGCAGCAGTGCCAGGCTGTGCCTGCACTCACCGGAGCTGCTCCCGTGCCTGCATCACCACGAAGTCCCACGTGTGGTTGATCCGCTTGTGCAGGAGGTTGTAGCTGTCCTAGGGAGCAGAAGCAGCAGTGTCACCCACAGGGACATGATGATACATCCCCTTGCCTGGCCCTGGGTCCCGTTGCCGCTCCAGCACAGGCAGAGCCAGTGCTACCCTGCGGGTGAGCCCATGCTCCTGGGTGAGCTGAGACCCGCCCCCAGCTCATCACAGGTGTGAGGAGGGCACTGCTCACCTTCTCATGCTCGATCAGGTCACCCTGCTTGCGGATGTTCTTCTTGGCCAGGTAAATGGCTGCAAGAGGAGCGGTGGCACCTCAGGGGGAGATGGGAAGGGGCTGCAGCCCATGCTGGTGTCGGCAGCACGGCGGCACCTACCATAGTCCAGCTCCGTGGCCGGCCACTTGGTGCTGGTCCAGAAATAGGGGGTCTGCGGGGGAGGGGGCGGAAGAGGCTGAGGCACAGCACTGGGGGTTGCTGAGCCGGGGCAGACCCAAGGCTGCAGCAGCGCCTGTGTCACCGGCGGGGCCATACCTGGAAGCGGTAGGGCGACTCATCCGCCCGCAGCACCAGGCTGCGGGGATCTTTGAGGGGGTAGATGTAGCCGTGCTTCACGATGAGGTTGCCGAGGTGCAGCGACTCTGGGTGAGTGGGAGCAGGGGCTGCCTGGGGGCTCGGCAGCCCCTGTCGCCCCCGTGGTGCTGGCCACCCATGCCAGAGCACTCACCCTCCTCAGAGATGCCATACTTCTGGATGAGCCACTCCACGATGTCATTCCCTGGGGACAGAGGTAGCGTTAGCAGGGTGCGATGGGGTCCCCCAGACTGGGCACGGGGAGGTTCCCGGGCTGGGGCACCCTGGCACGGCATGGGGAATGCCAAGGGTGTCACGGAGGGTGATGGGGGCCCTGTCAAGGATGTGCTGGGCCACCCACCCTGCTCAGCTGATGCATAATTGATCCCAGCTGCAGCACTGAGCACCCGTAGCTGCGGGGAGGTGAGCGGCATGGGGTGCCACGGGGCTGGGTGCAGTGCCAGGGCCACATGGGGAACACCCACACGCCTCCCCCACCCCACACGCTTCACAGGATGCCCAGCCATGGGAACCCACCTGTCATGGCGTGGGGGATGATGGTGATGAGCAGGCGCTGGTTCCTCATCTTGATGCCCATGTCAGGGTCCTGCATGCTGATGATCATCCGCTCCATCTGCCGGGCAAGCGCCTGCCACGCTCAGCCCTCCAACCGGTGGCCCTGGGCCCAGGGACAGCCTTGCTCCCCCCAACCCCAGGCACCTTGTGCCCGACCCGGGGACAGCCTGGCACCCCGCAGCCGGACCTGGGGCACCCTGTGCCTGGCCTGGGGACAGCCTGGCACCCCGCAGCCGGACCTGGGGCACCCAGCAGCAAGGCGAGTGTGCGTAGCCGGAGGTGTGGGCAACCAAGCTCCGGGCAACCCTTGGCCAGGGCGTCCCGGTTTTGGGGCGCGAGCTCTGCCGGCGCTGTGGCAGCACCCCGGGCCGGGGGGCCGGGGCTGAGCACGTAGCTCCCGGGCGCCGCCCGTGGGTGTCCCCGCGTGGGGCGGTGCCCGGCGCCCCGTGGCGGGGCCGGGGTGGTGCCCGCTGTCCCGCGGCACACGGGGTGGTGCTGGTACCCGGTCCCCGGCGATCCTGACACTCGTGCCGCCGCCGGTGCCCGGTTCCCGATGCCCGCGTTGCCCAGTGCAGTGCCGGTGCCCGGTCCCCACGGTCCCAGTGCCCGGTCCCCGCGGCGCCCGGTCCCCACGGTGCCGGTCCCCGCGGTGCCAGTGGCCGGTGTCCGCCGCCCGTCCCGCCCGCGGTGCCCGGTGCGGTGTCCGGCGCGGCGCCGGCTGCCCGCTGCCCGCGCCCGGCGCGGTGCCCGCTCCCCGTGGGGCCGGGGCCGGGGCCGGGGCCGGCTCACCTTGCGCAGACAGGGCATCTGGAGGCGGGGGTGCCGGCCGCGGGGGCCGCCGATGGTCATCGCGGGTGCGCGCCCCGCGCCGCGCCGCCCGGCCCCGCCCCGGCCCCGCCTGACCACGCCCTCGACCACGCCCCGGCCCCGCGCCCCCCTTCACCCCCCCCCGGCTGCCGCCGTCTGCGCCGGGCGCCCCGACGGGCACCCCGGTACCGGCCCCCGCCCCGCCCGCGGGCCCCACGGACCGGCCCGCAGGGACCGGCCCCCCCCCGCGCCCCGCACCGCCCGGGTCGCGGGGGGCGCAGGGCTGGCCCCGGGCCGCCGGGGGGCTGCCGGCTGCGGGCAGGGGCGGGAGGAAACACTGTGTGTGTGGGAGCAGCTGTGCGGGCAGGGTGCGCGCAGTACAGGCAGGACATGGGGCGGGGGTGCAGGCAGCGCATGCAGGGTGCGGGCAGTGCGAGGTGTGCGGGCAGGGTGCGGGCAATGAGGACAAGGTGTTGGCAAGCCGTGGGGGCTGCTGGCAAGGAGCGGGCAGGGTGCGGGGGGTGCGGAGCGGGTGCAAGGGGTGCGGGCCGGGTGCGGGCAGGGAGCGAGAAGGGTGCAAGGGGTGCGGGCCGGGTGCGGGCAGGGAGCGGGCAGGGTGCGGGCAGGATGCAGGGGGTGGGGGCCGGGTGCGGGCAGGGAGCGGGCAGGGTGCGGGCAGGATGCAGGAGGTGCGGACCGGGTGCGGGCGGGGTGCGGGCAGGATGCAGGGGGTGCGGACCGGGTGCGGGCGGGGTGCGGGCAGGATGCAGGGGGTGCGGGCAGGGTGCGGGCGGGGTGCGGGCAGGATGCAGGGGGTGCGGACCGGGTGCGGACGGGGTGCGGGCAGGATGCAGGGGGTGCGGGCAGGGTGCGGGCAGGCGCTGCGCGGGCGCGCACGGCGGATGAGCTCACTGCAGTCTCGCCGCCCATGAGCGGCGGGGCTGGAGCCGCCCGGCGCCGAGGGGCGGGGGCGGGCGGGGGCGGGCAGCGGAGCCGCCGCGTCTGCGGGAGCCGCCGCCGCCGCCCCGCCGGGCCGCGCCGGGCAGCGCAGCGGGAGCGCAGGGGGAGCGCAGCGGGGGAGCGCACCGGAGCAGCCGGTACCGCCGAGCGCGGAGGAGGCGGCGGGCGGGAGGAGCGCGGCCGCGGGGCCCCGGCGGAGCCGCCGACACCGGCAGAGCCGCGCCCCGGGCCCCGGCAGCGGCTGCCCCGCCCGGCGCCGGGGGGAGCTGGGCCCGGCCCGGCCATGCTCGGCCTGGATGTGTGCGAGGCCGGCGGGCAGCTGCTGGAGCTGCTCTGGCTGGCGCTGTGCTACCGAGGTGAGCGGCGGCGGCGGCGGCGGGCCGGGGGAGCGCGGCCCCGCCAGCGGGAGGGCATCGCCCGGGTGCCCCGGGGATGGGCATCGCCTGGGGGCGGTGTGTTGGGCGTCGCCCCCCGGGGGGGGAGGCATCGCCCCGGCTCCCCGAGAGGTGAGGATCATCCCCGGGCACCCGCTGCGTTCCGGAGTGAGCATCAGCCCCAGGCCCCCCGGGGGACTGGAGCACCCCGCCGGGGCAGGGGACCACCCAGCCGCCCCTCCTCGCACCTCGCAGCCTGGCCTGTGGCACCCAGCACACACTGCCCTGTCCTGCCACCCATGCGGGGCTGGGCAAAGCCCCTGGGTGGGTGCATCCTTGGGCTGGGAGCCAGCGTGGCCGGGTGCCGCACGCTGCCGTGACAAGCTGAGCGCCCCGGGGTGCAGGGCCTCTGCTTTTGCTGGGGGTCCAAAGGTGCAGCAAGGCCATTGCTCTGTGCCTCGGTCACTGCCACTGCCCCGGGGACCTGCGCAGCTGGCCCTGCGGCCCCAGGGGCTGAGCATGGTGGCCCCTGCCCCAGACTGTGCCCCCCACATGTCCCCAGGGATGGGGTTTCCAGGGGCTTGGGGACCGCAGTGCTTGCAGTGAGAAGGGCACTGGGCATGGGGGGATGATGCAGTGGGCAGGGCAGAGTCAGGGGCCATGGGGACATCGCCTGCCCCTGTGCCCCCAACAGACTGGCACCCACCAGAGCCACCATTTGCCCCAGAACTGTTTTTTTCCCCCTGCAGCCCCTGGTGGTTTGGGTTTGGGGTGGGAGATGGGGCTGGTGGCTGACCAGCAGGGTTGGAGGGGGCCACAGGGTGGTGGCAAGGACCTCTCTGGGTGACAGGGCATGAAGGGCACCTGCAGGCCACAGTGGGCTGCAAACACCCCCCAGACTGTGTGCACTACGCAGGCACTAGCTCATGTTGCTCCATGACCGTGCGGAAATGCAGCCGGTGGCAATGCCTCGGGTCTCAGCTGTGCCACAGGGCCCTGGGGACATGAAGCCTGGCAGTGTCCCCACGGCCCCGAGCCGTGGGAGAACTCGGCTGCCCTGTGGAGCATTGCCCACATCCATCCGTGGCATGTCCCAGCTCAGCCACCCCCTACCCACTAGTGCCTGTGTGTCATGGGGCAGGGGGTGTCTCCCAGGGTGTCCCCGGGGCAGCAGGACTGCCACTGCCTGTCCCCCGCAGACATCATGGCTGACAAGGAGGGGGTGACGCTGTCGCTGGAGGAGGAGGATGATGCCGACGTGGCCCTGGCGTACAAGACGCCGGAGAAGAAGAGCCTGCAGGAGATCCAGGAGCTGGACCCGGGGGACGAGAGCCTGCGGAAATACAAGCAGGCGCTGCTGGGTGCCATCCCTCCCGCCGTGGGTAAGGCCGGGAGCTGCCTGCTGGGGCTGGGCACCCTGGCACCCCAGCACCCAGACCAGATGATGCAGCCTCAGTGGGTGCAGGGAGCTCAGGCGTCCCCAGCACCCATGGGGCATCCCCAGCAGGGAGGGTGCATCCCAGCTGGTGTCGCCCTTGGGTCCTGCCTGTGCCCCGACCTGCGAGGAGACCCCGGAGACCCCGGCATCCCCCTGCCGACATGGTAACGGCTGCCCCGGGGACCCCAGTTGCCTTGGTTACGGGATCACCGCTGCAGTTTCCATAGGAACAGTTAAAAGGGACCGGGAAATTCACTGGGATGACAGAGACAGAGTGAGAGTGAGCAGCCATGGCTGTCAGTGCCCAGGCGGTGCCCCCCGCTCCCCATGACATCCACCCCAGCCTGGTGCTGCCCTCGGTGTCTGCCGGGCCTGGGCTAGGCTGGGGTGCTCCACCAGCCCAGCACCCTGGTGTGTTGGCTGATGGGTGCATGATGGTGGGGGCAGGGTGTGCTGGTGAGGTTGGTGCAAACCAGTGGGGTGCATGAGATGTGCATGACAGTGTTTGTGCAGGCTGATGGGGCGCAAGTGGCCTGGTGGGGGTGCAAGCTGCTGGTGAGCTGCAGGTTGGTCTGTTGAGGTGCAATTAAGCCAGCGCCCACCTTGAGGGATGCCTTTGCCTGCCTCTTCCTCCTCTGCAACCCCCTTGGCCCACTCCTGAGCCAGGGAGCATCGCACCCTGGGAGATACCTGTGGCTGGGCCTTTTTAAATGTGGTCTTACCCCAAAGGCATAGATGCCAAGTTTGGGGCTGCCCTGAGATGCCCCTGGTCTCTTGTGTCCTGTCTGGGCTGCTCGGCACTTGCTGGCTCCTAGCACCCCCAGCATGGGCACTGTGGCCCTTTGTGCCATTACAGGGGGCATGGGCAGCCCCCAGGTGCTGGTGGCGGTGGGCTGGGTGCGGGTGGGTAAGGTCTGCGCCCTGCCGCTTGTCCCTAGATGCCAGCGTGCCCAACGTGCAGGTGACGAAGCTCACCCTGATGTGCGAGCAGGCACCGGGGCCCATCACCATGGACTTGACAGGTGAGTGGTGGGGGCACTGATGGGAGGAGGAGGAGGAAGGGGTGCCAGGCTCACGGGCCATCTCCCTGCGCAGGAGACCTGGAGGTGCTGCGAGGTCGGGCCTTTGTGCTGAAGGAGGGGGTGGACTACAGGGTGAAGGTGTCCTTCAAGGTGAGGCGGGTGCGTGATGCCCTGCGCCTGCTGGGTGGGCTGGGCTTGCTACCCTCACACCCTGGGGTCCCAGCCCCCTGCCGCCCATGGGTTCCCTGCTGCCCCAGGGTCCCTTCTGCCCTGGGCCTCTGCTCCCCACCCCTCACCCTCAGGGTCTGTGCCCCACTGGGTTCCCTGCCCACTCTGGGGTCCCTGCCCTCCTGGGTCCCTGCCACCATGGGAATCTTTACTGCCCTGACATCACGTATACTCCAGGGTCCCTGCCCCCGACCCTTGGGGGTCCATGCCACCCCTGGGTCCCTGCCCCTCTCAGGGGTCTCTGCACCTCTTGGGGGCTCCCTGCCACCCTTAATGCTGCTCAGTGCCCCAGAAGCTGGATCCTGAGGGGTGTGCAGGATGGGGCTTTAGAGGTCGGTCCCCCCTGCAAGGCCAGGGGACCCCAGGGCGGGGGGCACCAAGCTGTGGGGCAGCACGATGGCACTCCTGCCCTCTGCCCACAGGTGAACAGGGAGATCGTCTGCGGGCTGCGGTGCCTGCACCTCACCTACCGCCGGGGCCGGCCCGGTGAGTGGGGTCAGGGGGCTGGGGTGGTGGCAGGGGGGCTGTGCCACCCCAGCCCCACTCAACCGTGTCCCCCCCCCTTCTTGCCCAGTGGACCGCGACATCTTCATGGTGGGCAGCTATGCACCACGGGCCGAGGAGTATGAGGTGGTGACGCCGGCAGAGGAGGTACCGCAGGGCTGGCTGGCACGGGGCTCCTACCGTGTCTGCTCCCTCGTCACCGACGATGACAAGACGGAGCATCTTTCCTGGGAGTGGGGCCTCTGCATAAAGAAGGCCTGGGAGGACTGACACTCCCCCCCCCCGCACCCTGGTTCCCCCCGCCGCCAGCTCGGGGACGTGGTGCCTGCCATCCCAGGGGACGCTTCGCTGGCACCGCCGTGCTCGCCCTGGTCATGTGCAGGGTGGGGGGGGGTTGTCCCTTAGTAAGCGGGTGCCCACGGTCGTGGTCTTCGCAACCAAAGTTATTTTTAATTGCTGTTTTTTTTTTTTTTAAATACCAATGCCCACCTGATCCCCGCGGTGTCCCCATTGCTGGGGCTGGGGCTGTGACCCTGCCATGGTGGCGCGGTGCCCGCAGGCTGTGCTCTTCCATTGCCATTAAACCCTACAGACTGGTCTCTTACTGGTGTGTCCATGCCCACATCGCTTCTACCTGTCTCCCTTGTCCCTGTCCCCATCTCACTGGCAGGGCCAGGTCCCGCTGCGGGGACGGGCATCTGGAAAACAGCCACCTGGTCCTGCTGCCTTATCAGCGGTGCTGAGCAGCCAGTAGCAGAGGGCCACGAGCCCCAGGGGACTGGCACCACCCGCCCTGGGGCCCTTATCTGGGTCCTTTCCCCCAGGTGCTGGCTTTGGCAACGGTGGCACCATGTGGGGCTGTGGGGCCCGGCTGGTTTGGCTGCTGATGCTGTCGCTGGCCTGCCTGGGCCTGGCGTTGGGGGGCGAAGAGGAGGATGGGGAGATGGTGGTGGAGGAGGAGGAGGATGACGTGCTCTTGGATGAGCTCAGGGAGGAGGATGGTGTCCTGGTGCTCCATGAACACAACTTTGCCCGTGCCCTGAGTGAGCACCAGCTGCTGCTGGTGGAATTCTGTAAGTGTGCCCCTGATGCAGGCAGGGGTGTGGGCAGGGGTGTATGTAGCGATGGGTGTGGGCAGGGAATATGGGTGGGGAGGTACAGGCCATGGGCTTGGGTGTGGGTGTAGGCAGAACCAGACACATGGGCAGGGACATGGGTGCAGGACGGGCCACGGGGTGGGAATGGGGCATAGGTACGGGCAGGGATAAGGCTATGTCACAGAGGAGCAGGGGAACAGGCAGGGCATGGCACATGACAGGGCAGGGATATGGGGCAGGGGTTTGGGGCATGGGATGGGGGCATGGGGCAGGGACACAGGTGGAGGCATGGGGTGGAGGAATGTGTAACAGGGGCATGGGACACAGGGCAGTGACACACTGGGGGGGTGGGGGATGTGGGCCATGGCACAGGGGACACAGGCAGGAGCATGCGCTGCAGCCCACCGGGCTCATGCAGCCACCCATCAAGCTCACCCTAGGGACCAGGGACACCCCAAAGCTGTCCCAGGGCTGTCCCTACCACAGATGCTGTCCCCTGCCTGCAGATGCACCGTGGTGCGGGCATTGCCAGCGGTTGGCCCCTGCCTTTGCCCAGGCAGCCACTGTGCTGAGGAATGAGTCTGTCCCAGCACGGCTGGGCAAGGTGGATGCCACAGCACAGGTGGCCCTGGCCAATGAGTTCAGCATCACCTCCTACCCCACGCTCAAGCTCTTCCGAAACGGCAACCGCACCCACCCTGTCGCCTACACCGGTACGGCCATGGCAGCGCGTGATGGCCATGGCACCCATCACGGGGGACACCGTGATGGGTGCTGGGGGCGGGCTTGGGTGCAAGGATGGGTGGCAGGGGTTGACAGTGAGAGGGATACAAATGTTCTGATGGGGTTTGCAGGGTGGTGATGGTGGGCAGGTGACAGCATGGCGATGGTGCATGGGGTGATGGCAGGCAGTGCCGTGGTGGTGATGGCAGGTGGGTGGCCAGGGCTGATGGCACCGCGGGGGGTGGGGGGGTGGGTACGGCAGCCCAGCAAGGGGTAGCCAGGGTGATGGCATGGGCCTCACTCTGCATGCCAGGCCGCATGGACGCCGAAGGCATTGTGCGCTGGATGCAGCGTCGGGCCAGCCCCAGCGTCACACTGCTGCAGGACACCGATACCGCTGCCAACTTCATCAGCTCCCAGGACTTGGTGGTCGTTGGCTTCTTCAAGGTGGGCTGGAGCGGGTGGGGGCTGGATCTGGGCTGTGGCCGTGGCCACTCATGGGGTTGCCCTGCAGGACCTGGGGAGCGAGGCAGCCCAGGCATTTTATGAGGTGGCCAGTGAGGTGGTGGACATGCTGTTCGGCGTGGCTGAGGCAGACGAGCTCTTCCAGGCGTACGGGCTGGCGGCTGACACCATCTGCCTCTTCAAGAAGGTGAGGGGGTGGCGGGGTGGGGTGGGGGGGTGGTGGTGGGGCCATCCTGTTTCCCCCCACCCTGCAGGTCTCACCAGCCCTTGCCCAGCAGTTTGATGAGGGACGGACAGACTTCCCTGTGGACCTGGCACGGGGGCTGGATGCGGCTGAGCTCACCCAGCTGCTCCGTGTCCACAGCCTGGAGCTGGTGATGGAGTTCACCAACGAGGTACGGCCCAGTCACAGCCCTGTCCCCATCCCTGTGAGGGCCACAGCCCCCTGGCCCTCACCCTCATCCTGCTCCCCAGACCTCCGATCAGATCTTTGGTGCCAAGATCCCCCACCACATGCTGCTCTTCCTCAACAAGTCATCACTGGCACAGCTGGCACTGCGGGAAGGCTTCCGGGCAGCTGCTGGCGCCTTCCGGGGCAAGGTGAGGAGGTCCCATGGTGGGGACGGGGATGGGGGGGGGGCGGACGGGGACAGGGCGGGGGGGTGTGTGTGTGGCCACAGGACACCCTAGCATCAGTGCTGCCTGTCCCCAACCCAGGTGCTCTTCGTGGTGGTGGATGTGACTGGGTATGGCACCGATGTTCTGCCCTTCTTTGGCCTGACGCCCGCTGATGCCCCCACCCTGCGCCTAGTCAAGATGGAGAACAACCGCAAGTACCGGATGGACCAGGATACCTTCTCGGACACAGCCATACACACCTTTATCCAGGCAGTGCTGGACGGCAAGGTGAAGGTGAGGGATACGGCACTGCACCAGTCAGCACCGAGGATGCTTCCCTGTGGTGAGCAGTGGACTGTTAACTCTGAAGCCTAATGATGGCAGTTGTGCAGTGAACACAAGCCACCTGCTCACTGATGCTTGTGCTGCCAGGCCTGAGGATTGGGTGGGAGGGGTTGTTAGGGGAAAGGAGGCAGGAGTTCATTAATGTGGAGAAACACAGAGCTGGGATCGTGGCAGATGGGAAGAGGTGGTCCAAAACGTGGCACAGGAGCATCCCTGAGCACCCCATCCCACACTGTGCCCCATGGGGCCCCGGCACTGCTCACCCCAGGCTGTGGCCATCCCGTCTGTCCCTGCAGCCCCACCTGCTGAGCGCAGAGCCTCCCGAGGACTGGGACGCACGGCCCGTTAAAGTCCTGGTGGGGAAGACCTTCGAGCAGGTGGCATTTGATGAGACCAAGAACGTCTTTGTCAAGTTCTGTAAGTGCCGGGGCTGCCTGTGACCCTCCCTGAGCTCTGCACAGGGTTCAGCTCCCCCCGCAGCAGCCCCCAGCCCTGTCCCCGACCCCTCGCCCAGGGGACGCTGCACCCTGACCCTGGCAGAGCCCCAGTCCCCTGGCTTGTACCCTGGCACTGTGCCTGTCCCGCAGATGCACCGTGGTGCTCTCACTGCCAGGCGATGGCAGCCGCCTGGGAGGAGCTGGGCGAGCGCTACAAGGACCATGAAGATATTGTCATCGCCGAACTGGATGCCACGGCCAATGAGCTGGAGAACATCATCATCAATGGCTTCCCCACCCTGCACTACTTTCCTGCAGGGCCAGGCAGGAAGGTAGGTGGAGGCACTCACAGGGCCACTCTGGCTCTGCCAGCACCTGTGGGATGGGGTCACTCCTTGTCTCCCTTCCATCCCACTGCTCCAGATGGTTGAGTACAAGAGTGCCCGAGATGTGGAGACCTTCTCCAAGTTCCTGGAAAATGGGGGGATGCTGCCCGAGGAGCCACCTGCGGTGAGTGAGATCCCCCACCCCACCCCAGGGCCAGGGACACCCACCCACCCCAGGGCAGCTTCCAGCCTTTGCTGGGCAGGGGGGGCGGATCCTATGGGATGGGATGTGTCTGTCCGTGCCTCACTGCTGCCTTCTCCAGGTGCCCA
The DNA here is from genome assembly GCA_031468815.1 of Morus bassanus. NCBI lineage: Eukaryota > Metazoa > Chordata > Aves > Suliformes > Sulidae > Morus > Morus bassanus. The sequence goes on from CM062572.1 coordinate 50,208,035, forward strand.
AGACCCCTGAGAACAGCACAGACAGGGAGGAGCTGAGTCCACTCGGGATGGCTGAAACCAGGGATGAGCTGTGAGCCCTGTCCCGCACAGGCTCGTGCTATAAACGTCCTGGAAACAATGTGGGCTCTGCTCTGTGTCTGCAGCTCCTCAGCATGTCTTAGGGAGCACCTGCGTGTCTTGAGGATGCAGCAGGGCCAGTGGGTGCCACGATGGGCAGAGCCCCCACTGCCAGCTGAACCCAGGGGGGTGCTGCAAGGGGCTCTCTGCCTCTCCAGGGTGCTGAGCCAGCACGGCCCCATGTGTGCCGCAGCGCTTGTCCTGGCAGCCCTGTGATGACACGGTGTGGTTGAGGCCACAGAAGACACGGCCCTGGGGGGGAGCCTGGTGCTCTCCACGCTGGCCCTTGTGCTGGGCTGCCAAGGCGCAGGTGACAGAGGGGACCAGCTGGGGTCTCTCCTTCATGGCTCCCAGGCAGCCCTTGCACCCCAGGCCTAGGGTCCACAATCGCATACCAGCCCCAGGGGAGCCCCAGAAGCTGCTGTGACAGCCGAGGAAGGCAAGGAGAGCCCAACATGGGGCTCCATATGCTCCTCTTGTCTGGCTTGCAGCCTCTGGTACCCCTAGCATCCCCTTCAAGCCCTGGCACTGTCCCCTCTCCCCTGGGCCTGATGCTCCCAGACCCTGGGCGGTTCCCCCGGGGAGCAACATCTTAGTCCCCTGGGGCTGGGACCTGCCTGGCCACCCATCGAGGGACCCCATGGCTGCCCCAGCCCTGCCACATGCCCAAGCCCATGGGCCAGAGCAGGGCCCTTCGCCTGACCTGTCCCATCCTCTGGCCACCCCAGCTGGCTACTGGGGGCCCGGCTGCCTGCTCCGTGGGGAAGGAAGAGACCAGCAGGCGATGGGACGTGGGGTTTTATTTCATTTTATCCAAGTACCTTTGAAAAGATCATTGTACAAGTCAGCATATGAGAATGCAGAGGAGATGTCGCCGGGGCTGCGCGGCCGCTTTACATATTTACAGGGGACCCCCCTGAGAAAAAAAGGGGGAGACGGCAATCCCGGCCATGTTAACAACCTCACCAGACACAACACCATCAGAACTCAAAAAAACAGGGAAGAAAAATGCTTGTAACGCTGTTCCCGGGCTGAAAACAATTGCGGATTTTGTTAGACTTCACGTAGTGTATAGGCAAGTCACAGAACCGTGTTTTAAAGGCACTCGGTGACATATACAACAGGCTGAGTTGCATCCCAGTGCGGTGCACAGGGTCCCTGGCAGCTCCAACGTGCCACCATGGCTGAGAGCAGCACCGGGCAGGGTGAGCTCCAATGCGGAAGCCCCCTGGCTTTGGGGGCCACCCTGGTTTCTGGGGGTGGGCAAGGGCTGGTCTCCGAAGGAGCCAGCACAGAGCTGCAGCTGTGCTGGAGGAGGGCAGGGCCTCGGCAGGGGGATGGGCAGGGCAGAGGACACGGTGGTGGAAGCACTGGTGGGGCCCCAGCTTTCTTGCGTCCGAGTAAGCCCAGGAGGCTTCCCAAGGTGCTGGCTGCCCCACTGGGTGACCTAGCCCTACACGAGCCCCACAAACTGGCATCAATGATCCCCCTTGCTCTCGGGAGTGGGCTGGAGTGCCCTCATGCTGCCTCCCTTGAGACACAGAAGCCGACAAAAGACGCAAGACTCACAAAAAGACATTTTTTGTCCTCAGCTTTAATGTCTAATCGGTTCCCTCCCCTATTATGTTTCTCCTAAAAAGAGTCCCCTGACCAAAGCTGGAGCTTGGCACCAGGTGCCTGGGCATGTCTGCTCTAGGCACATGGGTGCCAGCCCTCTGCAGAACTGCAGCACCCTCCTGGTGAGTGAACCCTTCTCCAGGGGCACATGGGGTGGGAGATGAGCATGCAGGCCATGGGATGCCAGCACCAAGCCTGCCACCCCAGCTCCGAGCCAGTCCTCGCACTGCGGGAAGCCCCCAGCCCCGAGAGCTGGCACCAACCCTTCTATCCCTTGGGGATTTACTCGGTCGCAAGAAAGCTCAGGAGGAAAAAAACCAAACCATCCTACCATGTCCAGCAGCTGAGACTGCCAGGGAGGCGAGAGACTGACTTGTTCCAAATGGCTCAATAATGTTCGGAGGTGAGCTGGAAGCACAGCCCCTCTGGAGCAGGGCCACCCCTTCCATGCCGGTGTGGGGAGAGTAGCTCTGCCCCGGCAGTGCTCCGAAGCCATCCACGCTGGGGGGCTGGGGCAGGGTGCCGTGAAAGCGAGGAGCAGACGGAGTCTGGCGGATGGCTGTACACTTTGGGTGAGTTCTGCAGTACCTGTATGTTTTACATTTACATAAGAGCACTGTGACATTGGAAATATTTTCCTTTTATTACAATATATCAAAAATATGCAGCTTTAGTAAACAAGGTCATATTACACGTTCTAATGCACTGTACAATGCTACATTACACTTATACTCGGTATGGAGAGGGAGCCCAGGCTCCCACTGGCAGGTTCGTGGGGTGAAACGGCGTCCACTGGCAAGCCGGAGCTTGCCCAGGTCCGTGCCAGAGCAGGCTGCCAACCTCTGCCTCAGGCTTGCTCGGTGCCTGTGGCAGTAGCACTACCAGCATTCGCCCCAGGCCCTCTCCTCCGGTCCCAGAGTCTTTCACAGTCCTGTCCTCATGCCTTGGCAGCCCTGGAGCTTAGTCGATCTTTTCCACCTTCCCGATGATCTTCTCTTCGAAGATAGGCAGGATGGTGTCATCCTCCCGCACCTCCTCAAAGACCACACCACAGTCGAACTCGTCACTCACTTTCTTAAAGTAATACCTGAAAAACCAGAAACATGAGGGCAGAGAGGAAAAAAAGCAGGTGAATGGTCATGAGGGCACCACGGTCCCCAAACCTGGGTACAGCCCTTCCATGGCCCTGAGCTTGTGGTGCATGGGGAGCAGCTCCCCCAGACATGGAGGCAACTGGGGCCATACCTCTGTACCTGCCCTCACCCAGTGAGCAAAAAAGAGTGGTCAGGATCCATGCTGGCATGTTCAGGAGCTCCAGCCCTGAATCCAAGCCCATTCACAGCTCTCTCAAAAGCGGTGGCTGGAGGCACCCATCTTGGTGGAGCATTTCTAGGCAGGCTTTCCCATGACAGCTCCTACTTGGAAGGGGGAAACTTGGAGACCTACACGCCCGACACCTGGCTCCTTTGGGACTCTGGCAGGACCCAACCACCCTGTCCTCACCGGAGTAAACTCTGGGAGGAGCCAAAACAGCTCTGGAAATTGGAGGGTTTCCCACAGCATCACTGAGCACTGGCTGATGCTGCTCCTCACCAGCCCAGGACCTTACAGGGCCCTGCAGGGCAGCTCAGCAGCTTGTGTTGAAGGTGTAAACCATGATGCAGGACTTCTCTGCTACAAAACCCAATCTCCCTCGTCCCTATAACCTGCCTCTTCAACAGCCAAGGCGCCCTGGTCGTGCTGCCACATCCCCACCAGAGCATGCCCTGCGGGAGCCCTCCTAGAAGGCTCCAGAAGCTCCCCTGACCTACCTCCACCACACTCCTTCACCTTGGAGGGGACAACACCACTGCATCCTGGCAGTGGCATCTGCCAGGGGTCACTGACAGTCTGCTGGCACCACACCGCACGTGGGGAGCAGCCCTTACCTGTAGTTCCCTTTCTTGGTCAGCAGCTCCTTGAACTGTCCCAGTGTCACCACACGCCCTTTGACGAGGGTGCGGTAAGGGATTGGCTCTCCGCAGAAGTAGTAAGCAACCACGATGTTCTCGCATGGCTGGGACGCGCCGCTGCCTGGTCTTTTCTGGGGCTTCAACCTGCTGTGCAAAAATACAAGCAACCTGCTGAGTATCAGTCCACCTGCCGGCATGGGCAGGCCCAATAGCCTGTATCTGCAGAGCCTGGATGGAGATGCTGAATTAACACCCAGGGGCCTGTGGAGCATCCTTTGCTCCAACCACCAGCTCTCTTGGCAGGCAGCCGCACGCTGAGGCTGGTGAAGGAGCAAACAGCATTTGGAAAGGCTGGATGGGGCCAGGCGGCAGCTAAAAGGAGAGCGCAGGCTCTAGCTCAGCCCCTTTGTGCTGAAGAAACCCGTCCCCAGGTTTTGAGAAGGGATGGCCCGTCCTGCAGCGCCACTGGCATGGGGAGTCATCGGTAAGCCCTGGGCAAGGCGGAGCATCCCAAGCCCACGGCAGCAGCCCCAGGTCACCATGAGCACGCTCCTGGTGTGCACTGAGCACGCAGGGCCGGATGCACACTTGGGGACGACAACGCAAACACTGCTCAGACCGCTCTGGATTATTGCTGCCATGGCCAAAATAGCTCAGCACGGCTTTCCTCTGACCTACATCTGCAGGGCTCTGCAGACAGGACCACTCCTGCTCCCTGCGGCTCCCCTGGGCACCTCTCCCAGCATAAATAGAGGTTGGAGGGGATGGAGCTCCCAGCAGGACATGCCCTGGAGGCTTTGCTGCCTGTCCTGTCTGTGCAGGGTGGCGAGGCAGCTGCCATCCCCAAAACCTCAGTGGCTTTAAATCTCCTGTGTTTTCCTGACTCTCAGGATGTTGGTCTAGTTGCTGCTTCCAGCCCACACACCGGGGTTCTGCTATGTGCTGCCATCACTAGACTGAAAGCGTCAGCCCAGTCCTAAGCCTGTTTTCAGAGGTAGACAAAAGTAGCAATAATAAAAATCAGGGTACTTTGCCCTTCTGTAAAGCCTTTCATCTGGGGTGCCATAAATGCTCAACAAACATTGCAGCAGCCTACACAAATTGGTAACTTGGCATGGGTGGTCTAAGCCAGAGGCAGTCTTCTCTTTCAAAGTCACATAAAACAAATTTGGCAGCTTTAAAAAATTATTTAAAAAGCACACTGGATAAAAAAGATGATTTTGTATTTACATGACTGGAAAGTTGCTATAAAAACCAGAATTTGCCAAGCACATGAGGTAATCACAGTTTTGGAAATGACTCTGACCCTAACCTTTAAACATTGGCTCATGGGCAGAGCACCTTTTTAATGGCATGCCCACATAAACATTGGCATTGCAAACCGAGACCAGACACAATCTTTTCACCTCTTTCTAAAGGCATGAGAGGTCTAAAGTTCAATTGAACTACCCTCCTGGTGCCTGCTCTGCCTGGGAAATGTTTGGAGAAGATGCAGCATCCTAAGAGGCAAGAGTCCACTCCTGTTGCCAGCAGGGCTCCCGGAGCCTCTCCCATTGCCATATCAAAGCACAGGATGCCCTTTAGCTAGAAAAACATTAAGGAATTGAATCATCCTTGGGAAAAAAAAAAGAGGCATTTAAAGGAAAAATGGGTCATAAATTCAGGCAAATTCTGTGAACCCTGTGAGCCAGAAGTTAATTGAAGGGGTTTGGAAAACCTCAGAGTCCCTAAGCTTCTCTTAATCCTGCTAGAAACAAGTTGTGACTAAGAGAGAGCTGCTGCATGCTCAGGGATCTGGCACCCAGGGACCTGGGGACACAGCTACATGCCCTACACAGGCAGCAAAGCCAGTTCCCCTGGGGCTGCTGTTCTCCTTTGCCTGGGGAGATGGAAAGCACCCCGCTGAGCTCTGCCAGAGTAGAAGCAAGAGGGGGACCATGCCGGTGGCTGGGAGCCTTCCTCCTTCCTGCCATGTAATTCATCCCTGAAAGGCTGTTTCTGAACATGCTCAGCCTGGCTCCAGTGCTCACCTCTTTCCAGAGCAGAGATGTGCCCAAAAATGATGCCTGAAACGATGCCCGGAAGCAGAAACTCTGCACTGCTTCACAGAGTTAGAGTTAAAAACAACCCCCATGGCTTTGGATTACCTGCTTTTGCCATAAATCAAAGCAGGGTGGATGGCTGTGGTGCCTCCAAGCTCCTGGGGCCGAACAAGGCTGTGCAGCAGGACTGGCCAGCAGGAGCACAATACACATGCATCCTGAACCACAGCCATCAATCTCTTAGCAGGCTGAAGGAGGGCTGATGAATAAGGAATCGCTGAAAATGTAGTTTTCCAAGAGTTTCTCTCAGGAGAGCAAGACAACATAACTGTCTCTGCTTTTGTCATTGCCAAGAGATCTCCCGAGACCACGGCTTACCCAAACAGCCACCAGACCATGTCTGAGCTCTGCCTCATTAAAGCTTCCACCTGCACCCATCTCCTGGGTGGCAGCATGACCCAGAAACACAGCCAGGTACCACCACCCTGCCCCTTCTGGGATCAGATCCCTTTGCTGCATTTGTCACATATATGAAATGTTATCTGGCAAGTGAATGGCAGCACTCGTCTGACCTATTGCATCTGCACTTCACTACCCCCAGTGATTTTTTAGCTGCATAACCCAGTGGTGCCGTGCTAGGGAAACTAAGTCTGGGCTAGAGCACCAATCCAACCTTGTTGCGATGCAGAGGCGAAGCGCCCAGCTAGCTCCAACTGAGCCCTGGGGCTGGAGAGCTTTGGAAAGCCTGAAATGCACCCAGCAGATGTTACCTCAGGAGAAGTCCCAGTGGCCAGCTCTGCTCCTCTTCCAGGCTTGGCCCAACCCAATTAATTCCAAACCAAGCTCATGCTAACATTCTCACTGCTTGCAAAAATCTTTTCTCTGAAGAGCTGGTACTAACTACTTCATCCAGCTGTGAACATAAGTGAACTGTGACACCGACTTACAGAAAATGGCTCAAAACCTGGCTGTACATGGAAGAAACCTGATGGTCACTGGGACACCAATGCATGCTGGATCTGCAGGTCATTCAGTAGTGGACAATTAATCCTGCACTGCTTGCTAGCAGCAGCCAGGTAGCCATCTCAGAGATCAGTGTCCCTCCAAATGCTGTGGAATAGGGAGAGAAAGGCTTTTTCTGCAATAGAAGTGTGATTTCTGGAAGAATACTTATCATTTCCAGTACAGGCACTGCAGGCGCGCCTCCTTTATTTCTAGTGGGGAGATGCTGAGGTGGGAGTGGGGCTACCCAGCCAGGGCAGCGGGCAGTTAGCTGGGGAAGGCCACTGCTGGTGAGGGCTGCACTGGAGGAGAGTGGCTGGTGAGCCAGGTAACTGTGCCGGCAAGGCCAGCTTGGCCGTACAAAGCTGGCACACTGCACTCTCCTCCCGCAGCCAGCTCAAGCTTGCACCTCAAGGATGCCTCTGGGCTCACTGACACCTCCCCTGCTCTATGGCTTCCCCAAGGTGGCCGACAAACCTGGACACAGGCTCCAATTTCCCAGAGCTCTCCAGAGCTCCCAACTGAAATAAATGGTGTTTTCACATTAAATCGCCTCTCCATTTCTCCCTGGCTCCCTGCTCAGCTTTGGGCAGCCTCTCTCAGACTTGGAGTCTATTTTCAGGCAGGCTCTTGTACTAACCATAGCAGGAGCTCTCTAAAAAGCTGCTAGCTCATTCAGCCGGAGCACCCAATCATGCCAAAACCCAGGAGAGAGATTTCAACACCCAGAAACCCCTGACTCCCTGGGGACCACTGCATCCATTCTTGCCTGCTACTGGACTCAGGCACATTTGCTTTCCATGAGCAGTTTCCCCCTCAGCAAACATGACTCCATGGTTTTCCATGCAAGGGGCAGGTAGGTGGGATCCCTGCATCATGGAGAGAAGGGCCAGACCTCATGGGGAGGCAGCGTAAGCAGAGCAGCCCAGCATTGGGAGTGCTCAGCCTGTCCTCCCACTGGCCTGCATGGCATTTACCACAATGCCATGGGGTTCCTACAAAAACTATGCTTACAATACATGCCAAATTATTATTAGAGTATTAACTGCATATGCATATAGCCCAGGTCAGTGTTTCCAAAGTGTGCATCTGCATCTAGACAATTCTGGGGAAGGTGCATGAAATTAGTATGACTATAAATGACTCTACTAATAAACACTATCCAATTACACCAACTGAAAGGTAGATCAAATAAACTCGGCTTAACCTGACTTGGGAGAGCCCTCTAATTACCTGGCTTTCAACCAACTGCTCTGACATAAATAGGCAGATGTCTGCTACATGGTCACTGCAAGCAAAAATAATTGGAGCTCAGCAATTAAAAGAGCTTCTTTTTTAAATTACAGTTGTGTTTCTAAGAGTCAGACACCAAGGTTTCAAGTTTTCAGAATACAGCTATAAAGCTGTGAAAGGTTTTTAATTGACAAAGTGCTTTTAGCTGTTAACAGTAATTATCTAGCACTTCCAAAACACTTTTCATCGGAGAGCTCCGTGTGCCTTACAAATAATCTTCCCTGAAAGATAACACAGGAGCAGGAGAATTAGCTCTGCAACAGGCATTAAGCTGAGTCACAAAATGATGCAGTGACTTGGACAGGGCCATGCAAAGTCAGTGCTGCTGCAGCGGGACTACAGTGCAGTGCTCCCATCCAGATATCACGAGCAGCCTTTGCCATAAGACTGCGGGAGATGTAGATAAAGAGCAAATACATATTCTCCTTCTGCACTTAATTTTGTTGCATCCTGCTGAATTCTGCTCCTGCACCAACCTTTGAAATCATTGTGTCAGTGTGAATGAGCAGAGAGTCAGCAAGTACCACGGGAGAGAGCTCTCCTATACCATGCCCTGTCTAGACATGCCTCACCTGCCCAGCTCCTCCTCAAGCTCCGAGCAGCCCCTTCCCCACCCTTCCAGGAGCATTTCCAGCCTCTCCATCCACAAACCACAAGACCAGGCCCTCAAGGTGGGTTTTGGCACTTGCACCACCACATCAGAGGGAATGGGCAGATTTCTCGGACCTCTCTGCACGTGCCTCCACCCAGCTGGTGCTGGGAGTTGGAGACCAGAGCAGAGGGCAGTGGACGTCTCCCTCAGCTGCCCACCTTCAAAGCAGTCCCCCCTTTCCCTCCCACGCACAGCCAGGCCCTATCACCGTACCTTTGTTTAAGGGGGAGTTTTCCAGCCCTTTTTTCCTCCTCCTCCAACCTCCTGCGAGCTTCTTCCAGCTGGGTGAGAGGGTTGGGGGCTGGATTGGGCGGCATGGTAGGATCTTGGATGAAGGGGTGAGAAGGCTGGACAACGTTCCGGAGCTGGGCACTGACCCACGGATGCACCGCAACAGGTCGCTCAATGGAGAGGGGTCGGACCATATCATGGGACAGCTGCTTCTTAGCACCTGAAGAGCTACACACAAACACAAAGATTTTACATGGACCACAGAGCAGCTTTGGACAGGCACACAGTCACTCCTAGATGGACCTACTGCTTCTGCAGCTGGACACGGGGAAGCTCCCTACAGCATGGCTTCCAAGGGAGAGAGAAGATTTCAGGACAGCAAGTCCTGAAGGGGGGAGCAACCCAACCCTGACACAAAGCCCACAGATTTGTTTAAGGGCTCTCATAAAGTCCACAATACATAAAAATAATACTAGCAAAAGGCAGCTCCACCACTTGTGACATTCCTCCAGAAGATGCCCTCCCATGTGCTGCTGGCATTCCCAGGCTGGGAGCCTCTCCGTGAATTGCTTGTTGGCATCTCCAGGGAAGGGGATGTTGCAGGGTGTCACGGTTTTAGCTGGGATAGTTGATTTTCTTCACTGTAGCTAGTATAGTGCTGCGTTTTAGACTTGGTATGCAAATAATGTTGATAACACCCTTGTGTTTTAGTTGTTGCTGGGTAGTGTTTGCACTAGTCAAGGACTTTCTAGCTTCCCGTGCTCTGCCAGGTGCACAAGAAGCCGGGAGGGGAGGGGATACAACCAGGAGAGCTGATTCGAATTGGCCAGAGGGTATTCCATATCATGTGACGTCATGCCCAGTATATTAACTGGGGGGAGCTGGCCGGGGGAAGCAGCAATCGCGGCTCGGGGACCGGCAGCGTCGGTCGGCGGGTGGTGAGCGGTTGCAGCACTTGTTGTTTAGTTTTGTTTTTTTTCTTTTTCCTTTTTTTTTCCTCTTCTTCCAGGGTTTCATCTCTCTCTCACTCATTATTTTCCTTTTCATTATATTAGTATTATTGCTGTTTTATTTTAATTATTAAACTGTTCTTATCTCAACCCACGAGTTTTCTTACTTTGGCTCTTCCGATTCTCTCCCCCATCCCACAAGGGTGGGGGAGTGAGCGAGCGGCTGTGTGGTGCTTAGTTGCTGACCGGGGCTAAACCACAACACAGGGATGTACTCATCCTTCCCCAGCTCCAGCAGCAGAACGTGCTGCCTGACTTCGCAGTGGCCTGGCACTGCCCATGGCTCTGGTACTTGGCCCCAGCTGCCTGCAGTGCCACCCACCCTGGCCTCTACCATCAAGGAAAAGAAACCACCAGCAGTCTCACCACTCAACCACCAGCACAGCTGTGTCAGAGGGGTCAAGACCCCAGATCCCTCTCGTCAACACTTGGCAAGCACTGCCAGATGTCAGGCCAGAGACTGACCATTCTGTGATTAAGGATTCATGCCTGCAGGAGATCTGCTTGACTCCAGAGAGATTCCTGAGACAGTCATGTCCTTGGCTCCACTCTAGGCAGGTGAGGCCATCCCAGAGGATGCTCCCAGCAAGCTGAAATGCTGGGTAATCCTGAGCTGTGCTAAACTGCTTACTCAGGGCCAATGGCGCCAGTGCAGCAGGTCCAATGTTTCTATCAGCACCTTGCAGGACTAACAGGCATTTACCTACAGCAAATGCTAAAAAGAAAAATACTGCCTATTGTGTGCTGCCTTATCCACCTCGGAACCACAGCAGCAATTTGTGAGATTCCCCTGGGGCTGCAACCTCCCCGCTACGGCCACAAGTCATCCTTCAGAAAAAAACTACCCTTACAGCCCCCGAGCAATCCTCAGGCTCCAAAAGGTCTAAACCCTTGTGCCTGGAGGATTCTTGTCTTCCCAAGATCTCCAGGAAGAAGGCAGACTGCCAGACAGCCTGGACACACATGCCTTGTACAGGAGATGCAATACAACTGTGTGAAGACCCCTCGCTCTTGCCAGCCCTTACCCATGGTTTGTTTTCTTATGCCTGCTGATCTCCTTCTCTCCTTCTATGATCCACTGAAGGATCTTCTGGTTTCTCTCCACGTCTTCAGGAGATCCTGGCATCTCATAGCTGGCACCATCACTTTTCCCTGAATCGGTCTTCTTAACATTTCTTTTTGAGAGCAGACTTGCTTTCCCACTGCAAGAACAAAGCTTAAGACATTAGCGCTTTGCCTAAGCCAAACCACCACAGACCGTGCAGAGGATGGACATGTCTATCTCCAGACATACTCAGCCCTGCCGGGGTCTGGTGCTGCCTGCAGTGCAGATGTGGCCCTGGCTGCCTTCCACAGCCCCCGGGCTCTACCACAGCTCAAACCAACTGTGCCACAGTTGAGGCTCAGAGCAAGACTGGCCAGACCTAGGCACAGTAGGCTTCTCTGTCCAGACACCTGTGAGGAAAGGGAGCTTCTCCTCTGGCCAAATGAGCCACGGCAACGTGGCAAAAAGCCCAGCAGATCTCCTGCCACATGAAGGGTTGTGTTAAACCCCTGGCTCTTTGCTCACAGCAGGAGGTTCATCCTGGTGCTGCAATCTGTCAGCTGCCTCTCCACACTAGACCATTGCTTGAAACTTGAGCCCTTCCCATCACCTCCCAGATTCAATGATACTCCAAACTGCTGATTTGCCATGCCCAGCATTCGCTTCTCACCTCGATTTGAACCGAGGCTTCACATCGTGGTGGAAGACCACATCCTAGCAGGGTGGGCTGCCTTCTGTGGGCTATTGTGTACTGGGAAGCCCAGCCACGTCAAACACCGTAGCCAGACAGACGCCAAGCAGTAGCTGATACTCTGGCTATGCTTATGGCTGCAGCAAACCCCACCGCTCGTTGCTCACATCCATGCCCATGTGCCCAGCCAGGCAGTCCCATGCTTATGAGGCCATGCAGAATTCACCCGTGCTGGCCTGTCATTGCCACAGCCTGTAATTTCATGGGACACTCACCCACATTACTCTGTAGGACCTTCCTGCTTCTGCTTCTGTGTGCTCACTAACACAAGTAGGAAAAATAACCTTAGCACCAGTGAAGAGTAACAGGCCCTCAGAGAGCTTTGCTGATTTTTTGGGGAAAAAACCTGGAGGGGGAGTTGCTGAAGATCTACAAAGGCAGGGCAAACTGACAACTTCTCCTCTGCTTCCCCCCACACGAGGACTAGTGGGTATCAAATGAAATTCTCCAGCAGCAGGTTCAGTGCAAATGAAAAAAAAAGCCCTTTTCTGCAGGTTGTAATCAACCTGCAGCTGCACCAGGCTGGGGGGATAGCAGCAGGCTGGGTTCAACATGGAGCCAGACAAGCCACTGCAAGAGACTGCTGGCTCCCAAACAAGACCATGCGGATGCAAACTCTTGTCTTGTGAAGCTGGGGACTGTCAGGAACTGGGATTTTGTGCTAGAGGAAGGACAGCTTTGAACGTGCCCTCTTATAATTCACTTAAATATGTGCTATGCTATAGTTGGTGCTAGAGAGAAGTCCTGTCTCAAGATGGGGCTTTGGGTTGACACAGCATGGCCATGCTCACGCTCTGTTGAAGCAACAACCCTTTCCCCATAGAAACAGGGCAGATTTAAGTGCTTCTCCCTCCCTGGAGAGCAGTTTGCTTCTGCTGCCTCTGCACTCTGCCTCCCTCCTGCCACCCCGGAAAGCTAGTCCTGCCCACTGCAGACCCAGCCACCTGCCTTCAGTAAATACCCCACCCCGGTATGCTGCAAAGCAACACCCCAAACCCACAGCCTTGTGGAGCCAGCCATGCTCAGGGTGAGCACAACTGTCCCCTGCGGCTGCTCCATCACCATCCCTTATCCCAGGCAGCCCTGAGCTCTGCTCTCACCTTTGCAGTCGTCCAGTAACAGGACTAACAAAACCCGCCGCAGCGGTGAAGGAGCTTCACCCTCTCCCTTCAGCGCGGAGGGGATGGAGGAATTCAAACGGCCAAGGGAACATGGACAAAAGCCCATAAGGCAGCAAAATGTCTTTTCTGGTAAGAGGGTCCCCTACCCTGGAGAACTTCCCCTTGGGACAGGATGCCAGGGCAGCACCGCAGCATCCATCATTTTGTTGGGAAGAGAAAGGAGCCCTTCTGGTGAATGGGTTAGGCCTTGCAATAAGGAGGGCTTTTTTGTCCTCTCATAAACACCTTAGCAGACTGGTTTCTGTTACTCAGACCCCAAGACACAGCCCTATACTTAGCAACTCCTGATGCACAGGGAAGTAGATCAGCATCTGCAATTACTAAGCACCTCCACTGCTTTAAGGAGCAGAAAACCTCCTTTATAACCAAGGCCATTAAAAATCCTGGTTAAAGGGTGTCTTTCAGCACCAGATCACAGAGATGAAAAGGGGTCTGTAAGGGTTATCAGGGGGCATATCTGTTTCTGAAGGGGAAGAGCAGAAGGAGACCCTCAAACCATGTCCCAGCATAGGCTTTCACAACAAAATGTGATTCAGCCACTGTTTCACTGACATGCTACAGCCGTTTATGAAAGAGCTTCCTAGAGAAGCCATGGCTCTGGGACTCCTGTTGGGTGTTGCCTTGACTCACCTGTAGCCTAAAGAGTCCATGGGGACAGGGGCCATGCCCAAGTTTTCAGTGTAGTTTCGTGACTTTGTTGCATAGTTATGTGAATCTACATTCCAAGCAAAGCTGTTCTGCACTCGCTGCGTGGCCTCGGCCTCAATCTGCTCTTTTGGTTTCATCACGCTATGGTGATGGATATGGTGGTAGATGTGTTTATGGTGGTATAAGTTAGCTGCATCCAGTTTCATTCCTGATTTTGTTGTGTGCTTGCCATGCCCTGGAGGAATTGTTCCTAGTGTCCCTGACAGCTTTCCTAAGTGGCCGCTTTCCGGGGACCGTGGCTTAGGAGAGTGGCGGCCAGGTCCTGGAGACTGGCAGCCTGGTGTTTTCATCACACGCTGTACGTGTTCATCGAGGATGCTTTCTGGGTTTTCTTCGTGGGCATCTCTCATCTGCATCCCAGCGCAGCCCATCTCAGAGTAACGAGGAGCAAAGTGATGAAAGGCCTGGGCGGAAGGCATCTTGTGGCTAATGACCGAGGGACCAGAAGAGATATCTGCATCCTCACCTTCTTCTTCCTGCAAGAAACAGAAGGACAATCAGAAAATGATAGCAGGGTGGTGAAAGCGGTCCCTAGTCCCACCTCCCACTCCCAGCAGGACTGCTGCCAACCCTTGGATCAGGCCTGGCTTAGTCCAGCCAGATCTTGAAAACCTTCAAGACAGAGACCCACCACCCCCCTGGAGACTTATCCCAGACTGTGCCACACTCCTGCAGAAAATTTCCTAATGCTCAACCCAAACCTGAGTAGTCTTGCTGCCACCAAGCAGTGCTGCTCAGGTCTCCATACCTGCTTTTTGAGCCACCATTAGCAAGGGTCTCCACGCATTACCCAAAGAGACCAAGGCAACCTCTGACAGGCAGCCCACACATCACAATCAGGGTTTACAGATGCAGCTTTCTGACAGGGTAACAACTCAATCGGATGTATGAGTGGGCAGAGCCTTACTAAAAAGCTCCCTAAGTCCCTTGATAGTGGTTCTGTAACAACCAGCAGCGGAAAGACAACTCATCACATTGTACCTGTGACTTCCTACAAGCCTTCAGTAAGGCACTGCTTCAAAGCCCATCAGGTAAAGCCCAAAGTTAGATATGCGGCAAAAGAGTTCTCAAGTCAGGCGAGACCAGGGGGGTTTCTCACCCGAATGACTATTTCACAAGGCAAAGCCAACAGCAGGCTTGTAACAGGAGGGAGCAACTGAAGGTTGACAGCAGCATAAATGGTTTTGAAAATCAAACATTGATGTCTCCTGGGCGTGCTAAGGCTGGAGTGAAACACTTCACACAGATGAAGAAACGGGCTGGAACTAACTGCTTGTTCTTGTAGTTCACAACGGTCTAGGACACGCTGTTAGTGACTCTTAAGTCCTTGCCAGGAAGAATAAAACTCCTCTATGCTGACAGCCACAGTTTTGATGCTGACAAACTACTTTATGCTCCAACATAAACTCAGATATTTATGAAGTTTCTTTATTGGAAGTCAGGATTCCTATTTTTTTTAATTACATAAGCAGGATTCCAGCGAGTCCTTTAATCCAGCTCTCTTTTCCTCCTTTGGCACAGTAAAGAAATCAGCTGCAGCACAGGGTATCTCTGCCCTGCCAGATAAATGCATCTGCTAGAAAACACTGACTCCCGCCAGCTTTGCCTGTCAGATGTCATCATCCATCACTTGCTAACCAGCTTCAAACTTTCAGCTGCCAACCACACAGCAAAAAAGCAAGTAACAGACTTCCTCCCAGTGTCACACCTCAGAGTTCAAACCTGAAGCAGGGACAACACCAGGCTTTGACAGTGCCAAAGGCGTGGGCGCTGCAAGCCTGGGGGTCTGACACAATGCCCACGTCTGGAGGGGACACACCACTTTCTAACATATCGCTTTGAAGAACTTCAGAGGCACTTTTCATCTACAGCCACAGTGCTGCAGCCTGCCAACCGCTGTCCCTGGGCACCTAGCTCAGGGACAAGAAAAGATGAAGCATGTGCTGACTAAATCCCTACCACTGGGGTAAGTATTTATTAGCAGTTTATGATAACCCAATGACACGCTCAGCACTTGGGAGGCTTTTAGGGCTGGTGCCTACTTTCTGGAAAACTCTTAGGTTTAAACACCAGCTAATGTGCAGGGCAAGATCTGACCCTGGCGCAGATCCCTGAGGAACAGCAGTGCATCCTTTCTGCTCAGGGCCCAGAGCTCCGTCAGTGCTGTCACACTGGAGCAGGGTGCCATGAGATTGACAACCCAGGGTGGTCCAGCGAAATGGGTGCCTGGCATTTGAGAAATCTTCTGGCTGCCTGGAACTCCATTTTGTGGATAACTGGGACCTGGTACTTTGCTTTGCTCCAAGACCGAGATCAGGGTGGGCTAATGGAAGGAGAGGAATGCATTGTGTCTCTCTCGGTTTGCCTTGGCTCAGCTTGTCTATGTCACTGAGCAGGAGATCTAGACCCCAAGCAGGTCCTCAGGCAGGAGCAAGTGCTGCTGGGGTTGGTGGTGTGCAGGCAAGTCCTGGGGCAGCTGGCTTCCCACACCATAGCACTGGTCTCAGCCTCACATCAGGCAGGAAAGCCCCAACAGTGAGAAAATAGCAGCTAATGAAGGAATTGGGGTGCCTATCCCAAGCTGCCCTCTCTCCTCAAGCAGGGCAAAGGTTTGAGTCAAGACTGCAGATACCAATTCTGCTGAATCTTTTCAGCATGCTCAGTCTGCAGTGAAAAAACTGACATATGGCATGAGGTCAGAGCAGTAAAAACTGGGATTGTAATGCAGGACTTTGCATAGGGCAGAGTCAAGCCTTGGCTCAGCTGCATGCACTGGTGCTTTGCAAGGTGCTCCTTGCCTGAGTTACCCAATCGCAGTCTATGCCTGGCAATGCAGCAGCAGCCTTCCCTCCACCCAAACCTGCTTGCACCCAGCTTGCACAAGCCTGCTGCCTAACCTGCATCCCTTTGCCCACTGAGCACCCTCACCCTGCCCACAGCTGGCACAGGCAGGAGAAAGGGAAGAAAAGACAATGACACAACCAAGGAGGCACAGGCAAGAGTCAATAACTATAGTGTTTCACACCAAAGAAACCTGTGGGTCTGGGGAGCAGCTTCCTCCACAGGCTCAGCTTTCCTGGGCACAGGGGTGGTGTTAGCTCCGGAGCCGTGTTTCAGCACCTCGCTGCGGTGAGCTGGGCAAAGCTTGGTGGCGTGCGCAGCCTCTAGCCGGGCAGGGAAGCCCCGGGTGCCATAACCACTAGATGGTGCTTTGTTGACATAATATTGTCAGAAACATCTTCTATCAGCTCCCGAAGGCAGCCGCAGTTAGAGAGATAAGGGCTTCAACTTTGCTGACTGCCTGCTGAGCTATTTTCACTCTCCAGCAAGGCTGGGGGTGCCCCTCCCTTTGAATTAGGAGGCTGAGATCTGCACTGATGAGCTACAGGCAAGCAATACCTTCCTGCAAACCTCCTCCTCTGCCTTCTCCCAGTCCCACTCATCAGGCTGCTGCTGATCGGTAGGGCAAAATAGCTCACCTAACCACGAGTGCGTTTTCGATCATGCAAATGATTTCCCTCTATAGTTAGGCAATGCTTTATATTCAAATAGCAAGAATCTCAGCAGTGGCTTTGCTTCTCCTGGCTTATTTACAATTCACTCCATTCAGACAAAGACAGAGTGATCTGTATGATACGATACTGCAGCTTCCATGCACGACATGAGGCTGAAGTGGTTCAGAAAGTAATACGGGAACGCGCATATCCTCTAATCCTCTCCCACATTGCTCAGAATAATTAATGAATTCAGAGTTTGGTTTTTTTGAAAAACAGAAATCTTACTTTTACTTCCAGTAAAAGGCATTTGGCTTTAAATCAGATGCCTCTTCTTGATGTTACTGCATGATGTGGCTTTGAAAGGGAACCTGCAGGGAGCTCAGTATAGGGGAAAAAAATTCTTTTTTCCTAGGTTTTGCAAAATATTTCCAGGTTCTCTGCTAAGCTGATAACTGCCTAGTGTGACCAACACTCGTGGTTTTCCCTGTGCTGCTGCTCAGTGAGCCATGCAGATCTGGTAAGAGGTTACCCTGTAGTCCTGGTGTTCAGGTCATAGAAAAAAGCCCTGTGATCTGTCAGGATTCAAGCTTTCCTCTTGCTGATACCAGCAGCTCCTGCACCTTAAGTGCTGACCTAAAAAAGCTACAATTGCTTACTCTGAGTTTTTCTTGAATGGCTAATGTCAGATGCCAGCCAGTCCATGAAATACATTCTGGAGACAGCAAAGAGGTTTAATATATAGCATTAGTGGGAGTCCTGGGCTTAAAAATAGATTGTCACACAAAAATGTGTTTAAACAGACTTAAATTTATTCTCTGGCACATAAGTATTTGATGATTTTATGGTATTGCTACTGGCAGCTTCTTCAAGGAGGCAGAAGGCTGGGATAATGTAGTCTGGTACAGGTGGGGGCTGCAACGGAGCCATGGGAGGAGGAGGAAGAGTGCTCTAGGACTGTGTTAGCAGAAAATGCTGCTGGTTACATTGGCTTTATCTGGAAAGCAACAGGTACCAGCCAGGAAAATAGAGCAACTCCAGAAGAACAGGAATCTAATTACAAAATAGTACCTTGCTGGCCTTTTCTGGCTGGATGCTGGATGAGCAGGGAGTTTGCTGGACAATGCTTGGAGCTGGAGGGAACCTTACAGATCCTTCTGCCTTCTTCACTTCTCTGCATTTGAAATGCAGATGTGATTTAAAGTGAATACTAAAACCTACAGCTCTTTTCTGCTTAAAGAGCTACTAGATGAACATTTAAAAATACACTAATGGGGCTGAAGGGCCTGCTCTGGAGCCCCAGAGGCTCAGCTTCTCTGAAAGCACAGAGCTAGCCAAGACAGGCACCAATACCTGTGCTTTAAGGGAGAGCTGCGGGTCACCGAGCCTTCAACTCAGGGCCATGGCAGCTATTAACTGCAGAGACCCACAATTTCTTCACACAGGGCTGTAGTTATGCTAACATTGGTGATGTTCAACAACACTGCGGTGTCCTCTGAAAACTCTCCCCTATGCCCAGCACAAGATGTACAGGTACCCATGAGATGCAGTATCTCAGAAGGAAAGATATGGTGTGAATACTGCTGAACACGGTGTCTCACACAAGTAATACCAGATAACCAATACCTCATTCTTTCCCTCTTGGAGCTTGTTGTGAAGCTAAAGGCCTTGCACGCTTCCCGTGGTTCATCTACCAAGTCCTCGAGCTCTGAAGGGCCCCAGCAGTACTAGGGCTCTCAGCACGCAGTGCCATGGGCAGGGTTTCCCCAGCCGCCCATGTGGAGTCAGTGTGTTTCACTGCCCAGGAGAGGGTTTTTGGACGTCACGCCTCATCAGTTCCTAATTTTCTAGGGATGTGCTATGCACTGATAGGCAGAACCCTTTTGGTTGTGGTAGAAACAGCCTGACAGCAGACACAAACACCTCCAAGCATAATATCATCTGCCATCTGGTTACCATTTGTGGGGCAAATAGGGATCACACAAAACCCCACAGGGGAAGGCAAACCCCTCTTACATAGTCCCCATCCTCGCATGGAAGGGATTGCTCTCAAAGTCAGGAGAGCGAGGATGCCAAAGAAGATGATGGAGAGCATCCACAACCCCTAACTGGTGGCAGAAGTAGGCACTGCTGTGCTGTAGCTGGTATCTTACAGCAGGGAAGGAGTGCTGGAGCTCACAGAGCCCTGCATGAATAGGGGAATAGCATCATGGAAGCTCCTGCAAGTGATGACCACAGCTGTTGGAGCAGGAAAGTGGTCACCCTGGTTGCTTCCACAGCAGCTGAAAGCTCCCTGTGGTGTACAGTACACAAACAGACTCCTGGGCTGGTGGAGGAGGTAAGGAGGTTACTAACCGCTCGAACACGTTTAAGGCGCTCCTCTAATTTCTCCTCTGCTTCACGTTCCTTTTGTACTTCCTCCAAACGATTGATCAGTTCTGCAGCAAACTTCTCTGGTTCAACATGGATATCCTTTGGCATTCGGTATGTACGCTGGAGGAAAAACACACCAGGGGTTAGCAAAAGATGCATGAAAAATCATATGTTTATTTTGGAGGCTTTGATAACTGGAAATGCCAGTTGTTCTGTTGGGGAGTTGAGGGAGGACAGACTGGCAGATGCAGAGATGCAGCCTAGGACCAGCGGGCTGGAAGCTGAGCCACCAACACAAGCTCTCTGGCTGGCACCAGCTCTCCACACCACCCCACATAAGGGAAAGGTTTTCTGGAGCCACAACTCAACAAGCTCTTTCGGCACCAAACTCTACTTCGGGATGGATGTGCTTTCTTTTCTCCTAATGTACACAGGGTCAACAGGAATATCCTGGTTTCAAAGGGTGGAAAAAGGACGTACGGACAAAACTCAAAAATCACGCTTACAGGAGTGATGTTTTTGCTTTGATAGAAAGGAGGACTCTTACGCACACTTTCAGCTTACCCCAGGTGGATCAGCATATGCTGGTCAATCTCTGCAAGTCTAGCCCATAGCCACAGAAAGGAGTGGAAATCCTGTCACCTCCAAGACACCTTACTTCCCTCCATCTTCTGCTACAACCCAGCAGCCACAAAAGGCCATGATTCGCACAAAGCATCCTCTCTTACTAGAGGATCCTGCAGGACTGCATCTCGGCTCTTCAGAGTTGTGCAACTATCCCCTGCTTACTTTATCAATACAACAACCTTACAAGCACAGAGATACTATTCTTCTGCCTGCTCTGGGTGAATAAATGAATATTTATGGAAGTTCAAGGGCATTCTTCGTTCTATATGCTCAGTCACTTTGTCCCTACATTCCTGAGCTCTGGGATAAGAAGTTTGTGTAGTGAAGTATGAAGCTATCAGCCACTGTATTTTCCCCCTCATTTTTACCCCTTCTGCATTATTTTGTTAAAATAGTAGAAAAATAAAATGACACAGCAGAGATAAAAATTTAATTTGGAGGAAAAATATATGGAAAATTCAACAGTATAAAAACCTGCATTCAAATATTTCAATAACAACATGCGAAAAATATACTCTCTATAGAATCAGAGATAAAATTAAACGTGAAGACATGAGATAATTCATAGCAAAAGAACAAATGCAGCACCAGAAGCAGACATCGAGCTTGAAATCTTTAAAGGAGGATGAGAGACCACCCGAATTTATCCCAGTCCAGCCAAATGATCAATGCGGCAGATTAAAATAATGCTTTGCCTCAAAACCTGACATAAGTATGCAAATCATATTGGTTTTTCTCTCTCTGCCAGCTGCTGAGTGGAAGGCAGGGGAAGAAAAATAGAGGCAGTAAGTATCCCACTGATGGCACTGAGAAGCTGAAGACATCTTTTATGACACCCAAGTTGGGTTGCAGAGGTCTCAGTTAAAGCAGCGTTTGTTTTGTTCGCTGAGAGCAAGACCCAGCCAACCCTGCAAGCAAATCTTAATTCCAGTGCTCACTGCCATTGCCTTCTCCTCCATGCTGGATGGTTCTGGGCTGCAGCATCCCTGGGGTCTTCTGCGGACACTATGCGGCTTTGCAGGCAAAAGGACTGCCTCCTCTAGCACTCGCTTTCCATGACAAGCAGAGAGACTGACAGTTCCACCTGAAGCTGTCCCAGGCAGGACTGACCCGTCCAAGCTCGGAACAGCCCCAAACAACTACCCGCTTCATCCAGAGATGCAGCCACTGGAGAGGGCATAACACACGTGAACTACCAGGTGGCTCCCACCCTGGGATGACAAAAATCTTTGCTGTCACCAGAACCTCCGGCCCTGCAAATCAATGGCCTGTATTAAAAAGAAACACTGCAGAAAAAGATTTTAATCAACAAAAATAATGTTTATTCTTGAGATATTGGCCCAAGGGCCAAAGTGCATGCTCTGTCCTAGCACCTGGACCTTGTGTTGTCCAGAAATGTGCCCCAGACCTGCTCCATCATGGGGGAGGATGTGGGAGAGCTGGTCCCTGCTCTGTTACTCCCTGGGGAGCTTCTAGGCTCCAAGTGATGTTTCCCCATTCCCCCCGTGTGGCCCAGGGGAGCACTTCTGGGCTAAGGGAGTCTGCTTTCATCAGAAACCTCAAACCCATGACCACCACTGTCCATCTCATGAGGCAGCACCAGCAGTTCCTGAGGAGGGAAATTTCTCTCTTGCTTGACAAGTCGCAACCCGTCGGGTGATGTGTTCACTCCCTCCTGCCACCTCAGACATGCCAACTCTCCCTGCGGTTGTTTATACGACGGCAGCACCAAGCCCTGCTCCGTTAGAAACTTAATGAGCCTAATGAGAGGTAGCTCAGCACTCAGCAGTTACAGTCTCAGGTCTCCCCGTTGCAGCTACTGCAACGGTTTCCATAGAAAAGCAGAATTGTGAAAGAATTCCCCTTAATTTTCATAGCCTTTGATACAATGCAGCATCCCAAACCAAAGTCTCTTCCAAGCACCCAGCAGCAGTGGGTGCACAGATTGAAGTTTGCTAACTCGCGTGTTTGAGTCCTGTTACAGTAAGGTAGTTTCCATCAGGCACAACAATGCTTAAGCACCATGGCTCTGCCTCTAATGAGGATCTGAAGACATTCAGGGTCACTGCTGTACCCAGGGAACTCGAGATAAGTCAATTTTGGTCTTTTACAACTAATACTTCAGCATGTTTATCCACAATCTCTCAAAGTCTGGAGGTGATTAAAGCTCACCTACAGAAATGAAAATAATTGAACCCAAGAATCTTTAGGATGAACTCATTTTCCTTTCTCTTTGATAAACCGCTGCATCTGCAAAACCCACTGCCCCGTCCTTGGGACTTTCCACCCAGCAAAACAGCTTGCAGAAGTCCTCACAGCCTGTCTGAGGGTGCAAGATGCAGTCCCCTCTGTGAAGCCATCCCTGCAAGGATCTCCCTGACCATCCAAGTTGAATGCAACTGAAATAAACCTCACTTCACCCCACAGATACCAGTTGCACATGCCCTATGTTGTCCTGGCAGGTACATGTAATGGTGACTCACAGAAAGCTGGCAAGCGGGATGATGCTCTGAACATTGCCATGGGTCTGACTTAATTCCTGTCTCAAAGGATGAGCTACACAGACTTCCCCAAAACTAACAGTATTGCAGATTAATGAATGCAAATTACTTGTGCTGAAACAATACAGATAACTGCTGAGGGCTCTCTCTATCTGCTTGGACAGCAAACACGGACTGCAATGACCTGGTTCAAAAGGCTTAAGACAACAAAGTGTTTGAAACTTTTATCAAATGATGGGCCTGACTTTGGAAGGGAGACATGCTCCATCAAAAACCAGCCAGGCTGAGCCTGTGCCCGAAGGATCCTTCAGAGCTTCAGGATTTTGAACCTGCCCCTGGCTTCCTGTGGGCATACAAAGCCCAGCCAAGGGAGTGATAAATAAGTTGGTTTATTGTTCTGAAATCAGAAGAGCTCCGAATGCTTTTGTTCCAAGTAAAGGGTGCAGCACACTCTGAGAGCTGGCTGGTTTTGGAGGATCCAGCCCTCCAGTCTGGACCAGAATGAAACCTCTTGCCATTCTGGGTCAACAATTCAGAAAGGAAGCGCTTCATTTTAAAGAATTGTTTTATCTACAGCTGTTTTATCTAACATTTTATTCAGTTATCTATTTTTATTTAATGCCACTAGTTCAGATAGGTCTGTCCAGAACCAAATCATGCTGAGCTGGGGAGGTTGCAGAGAACAACGAATGGAAGGCTGAATGCCAGATGGGTTGGCAAGAAAGAAATTGCTTGAACTGCTCTGGATAGAGCAATCTTTCCTACTGATAGCTGTGAGGAATGATTTCTTGGGTACCTATCACCAGAACACTGTCCTCTGTCCTTGACATGCGAAGTGTCTGAAACTCTGGTACCTTTGGGAAGAAGCAGCCTGCTAAGAACACGAGACACAAAAGCCCTCCAGTAGTTCCATTTAGCACCTGTGATCATGTTTTCTCATCTTTTTCTTGGAGCCAATGGAGTGGGAGTTGCACAGACCTTGCTCCACGAGGCACATGCAGGTCTTCGCTTTTGATGGATTTCACCTTCTCTGAGAAACTGAGGTTTGAGGACCAAGCTGCACATCAGAACACATGGGCATTCTAAACGTGGTTTTACTATGATCTATACATGAAAAGGCAGAAAGGGAAGAATCTCGCTGGGGCTTGTGGGTTCCCCTTGGGAAGAATACACCTCAATTGCTCGGAGATGAAATAGTAAGCTTTCCAATGTTATCATTGGGTAGATGTCTCCAATCAGCCCAAGGGATCCAAGGGTTGGGCTGAACCATTCCTGACAGATCTGACTGGGCCAAAGAATTCTCTGTTGGTAAATCTCCCTCTTCTAGAGGAGGTTTGATGCCTCCATGATGTTTGAGTGGCCAATGTTAGATCACAAGACTTGGAGATGAAATGAAGATCGCAGGCTAGAGAACCCAAGAGAAAAGAATTTCTGAACCTCCACATTTCCCAGATAAATAATGCATTCCACTGTGACATACTTTTTTAAAGGATAAATGATGTTTCCATACCAGAAACATTTGTGGCAGAGCTCATGGACAGCTGGATTTCAGCATCCGCTTTAGCAGCATTCAGGGATTAGCAAGGAGTCCCACTGCTGCAAGGCGTCCCACTGCTGCAAGGCATTTGAGGAAAAAGGCCTAAAATGGCTGATGGGAATTCTGAGCAAGTTCCCAACTCGCAGGAGCAGAAAGCTCATATAGCTGTAGTTATGCAGCATGAGACCAGTGCTCCTCTTGTACACTCCTCACTTTTACAGCATAGCAGCTGTAAAAATCTTCTGTTGCACTCAAGAACCCTATGGAAGCCACCTCTGCATAGTGGACATTCTTCTGGTAAAGTTCAGCAATCAGCCTGACCCACTCTGCTGCTGCTTCTACTGTTTTTCATCTCAGGTGGGAATAGTGTAAAGGGCTGCAGCTTCCTTGACTGTGGGGCAGGACAGGAGAACTCCCACCTGGTGATCAAGCTACAGCAAGAACATCACCAAATGGCTTCTTTATGCAGTTGAACAAACAAACAAAGGAATCCCAAAAGTCTTAATGCTTGAGGTTGGATTTTTCTGAATTTGCTGGGAAAAAGGAGCATCTCCCATCCCCTCCTGGGAACGGATGAATGCCAGAGCCGGGGTACATACAGTGCAATAGCACAGGTACAGCCCTGTATTCTCTGGGCTTTCACACTTCCTTTGGGAACTTGCTTGCTCTTTCCTTCCTTGGTGCTCCAAGGCTCTGCTCGAATCCAAGAGAGATGGACAACCACATGAAAAGCAACACTCACCTGCCATGCAATGGGTTTCTGCGAGAGGCACAAAACAAAGGTCTCGTTGCCTGCTAGAGACCTTCACCCACTGCATTCCTGGGCAGAGTGCCATTTCACAAAACACAACTTTTCCCAACTTAGAGCGCTGGCAAGTTTGTAAAAGCGTGGAATATGCAGAACACAGCCATGCACGCACCAAGATCTCCTGCTGCATAGCAGGGCATCCTACATAACCAGCAGATGCCTTTGTTATTTGGAGGCAGCTCAGCTGTTGAAGCTAGCAGGCAGTCTCCTATGAACATATAATCGCTACAGTTTATAGCTTCTGGAGCTAACTAAAAGTGCTACTATTAAAAGCAATAGAAGTTCTTTCAGAATTTTGCATAGTAGCCCCATAACTCATTTGTAAGGGAATGGTAAGGTCTCTAAAGGACTTCTGAAATGACTTTTCGGAAGTAGGAGGTCCTCTACTATCACTAGGAAAACATGCCATGCATTCTGCAGCCACTATCAGTACGGACTCTGGCTATACTAGTTAGATATGAGTCCATAAAGACCTTCACTCAATGGCTACAATTTAGTCATTGCTACACATTTAAAAGCATGCTAACCACCACGTCCAGGCAGCTGATGGAGACTGCTTTAGCTACAGGATGTGAGATATCCTAACCACCGACTTTGGAAAGCAACACTTGAAGAAACATTTGCATGGCTCCTTGCTAATTGGGGTAGTTTAATTCAATAAGCGTGCAGTTAGAGGTGATTTTAAAAGACTAACTTTATAACATTTCACACTGGTGTTGTCAAAACATATTGTCTAATTACCTTCTCCTTTCTTGGCTGATTGATAACCGAGGGCAGAGCAGTGCCTCTCTGAAGTCAATGCCAATTCTGTGTCAGTAATTGGCTGGCAGGAGGTGCCAGAGTGTCTGAACTAAACTTTTATTCCCTGGAGAAAGTCTAGAACTAACTCAACTTCTCAGTCCTCCACTCCCATATAAATATGCGTCAAGATGCCTTTTTCCCTGGGACTTAAAATTACAGTGCAGAATCTAATGGGAACAGCGGATGTTTCACAGAAAATTCCTTGTGAAGAGTCTGTGTGTAGTTTAGGGGGAATATGTAATTCTAAAAGACTGTGTAGGTAAGTAGGAGAATATAAAAATTTATAAGCAGCAGGTGGCCAATTTAAACCATGTTTCCCCTCCCCTTTTTTAACTGGTTACCAAAAAGGTCGATAAAATTTAATGCTAAGTAAAACTAATTAGCCTGCAAGGAACTGCTGCTGGAATGACACTTATTCAGTTCAACAAAAGAAATGTTTGGCAGATGGAGGTTCGTTAAAGCAGAGCTCACTATACATATTTAATGCTCCATACTCTGAGTTTATAACCTGCAGTTCATCGAGGCATTGCCAGTGCACACAATCAACAGAAAGCCACTATTATTTTTATCCAAAAGGCAAAGCCACTGACAAGCTTTGAAGTCAGAGAATATTCACTCGGTAGTTCCCACTGTTGGGGAACAGCAACAACAACAACAACAAAAAATAAAGGCCAAGCTTTCAAACTTCAACTCTAACAAAGCCACGCTTACAGTAAAAACAGCATCAAGTGAAATAAAAAGGCACCCAGCCAGGCTTTTCAACAGCTACCACACTGTGAAAGCAACTGTGTGAAAAGAGAGGTGACTGAGCAAGGATGGCTAGTGAGCGTCCGCAGCCAGGGCTTTCATTGTCAACCCAGTGATCAAAGCACAGGAGACCCTCTTAAATCTAAGGAAAATAATCTAATTTAAAAGGCAAAACAAAGAGTGGTGATTTTATTTTGGTTTTTTTTTTTTTTTCTTTTTTAAATCAGATTAAAAAAGGGTGTATTTCTGCTGGCAGGATGAGAACAGCTGTGTCAAGTTTGAATGCACTTCTGGAAAAAGCAGATGGAAGCTTTTTTTCCTCCCTATTTGATTTGTTCTGGAGTCCAGCTGTCCAAAGGGGAAAGAAGCACCTTTATTCCCTGCTAGATATTAAATGTCACCTGTAACTTCTCACAGAAGGAAAATAATAATAAACAGAGCTGCAGATGGTGCTGCAGAGCCCTGGCAGGTATGTTTATCTTCCAAAGCTGTTTGCTTACCTGGAGCAACTGGGGAGACAGTATCAGACAAATGAAATACTTACGCCTGCACCTTCTTTGCTCTGCTGCCTCGTACCCCCAGGCGGGCTTTGCCAAGTCCTTGAGAACAGGTTACAGCTCCCTTTGGCTGCCCAGTGCAGAAATACTGCTCAGGACAGTTGCATTTCTCCCCAGCTGACCCTGGCTGACAGCTGCATCAGCCTCCATGTCCAATGGCCTCCTACACCTTCCACAACACCTCCAGCTCACCTGAGGGCATGTAACCTGCTTGCAGGTAGATGCCAGCCAGTGCTTCCATTCTTGTCCAGGAGAAACAATTGGCTACTGACTGAATGGTTAAGAAAAATTATGCATTTTGGGCAGCCCTGGATGATGAGTTTGGCAGAAGGCTACCAAGCCCTTTCTTAGCATGGTGTATTTCCATCTTAAAACATCCCCAAATGAATAGAGAATTAAGGGGGGGGTTAAACTTGAGCAAGCAGAGCACCTGTATGCTAGAGATCTCACATATTTTGCATATTTACCTCTGGGGAAGGACATAGTGCTACTTACAGGAATGTGAGGTAGTGGCACACGTCCATTTGCTTTGGCACTTTCTTGCATCTCTCTGCGATGCTGCTTTCGGAGTCTGTACGGTGGGATCCCATCTCTGCCAGAATGAAACAAGAACATGCCCTGCTTTAGTGCCTTTCTCTGATACATTATATTCATTTAAGCCTCACCACCACAGAGTGGCAGGTAAGAAACCCCTTTATGTTTGAGAAAGGCTTTGCATGCCCAGGGTGAGCGCAGCAGAGCAAGAGGAATCGTGCGGGGAACGATGCTCGCCCAGGTCCCCGCACCAGCAACGCTCTGGCACTGGGTGCTGGGAGGACTTACACAGCATCCGCCGGGAGCAGAGCAAGGCACGGCTCCTGCGACCGCTGCCCTAGGCAGAGGGTAGGGAGAAGGACTTGGATTGCATCCTGGTACCTTTTATAGTTGGTTGCTTTCTATAAAAGAGCCTGTAATGTACACAGTAAACCACAGGGCAGGCTAGGAGGGGGAGGAGGAGGAGGAGTGGGGGCTCAGTGAGCAGCTACACCAAGGAGAACTCGGTTGGGGAGCAAGGTATATATTTTTAAGAGAGCATGACAACTTCTCAAATGGCTTATCAAAGCAAAGGGGTAGGCTCTGCTGCTCTTAAGGTGACCTCTAGCTCAGTCTGAAATTATGAGCTTGATACTGGAGTTACTGTGCAGAAGAACCTAGCCCTCGCTCCAGAGGAGGCTGGACGAGGTTAGGAAGGGATGCCATGGGCAGTGACACCCAACTGAACCAGCTTGCTGAAAAAGCTGGTGATGGAGGTCTCTGCAGAGGAAGATGACAGCAGTGGCAACGAACCTTGGTCCTGACAGACTGGCAGCCGGGCCCATGACTCTGCTGTGAGCTGGGGAACGGTGTGGACCTGTGCAGCTGAGCTGCATGCAGCCCTTCTGCAAAGATGGTGGCCTGGGTGCACATGGGTCCCTGTGACGGGGGCTCAGGGGGGTCAGAGCCACCAGGATTCGCTAAGCACCCCTAATGGCAAAGCATCACTCCCTGAACATGACTTCAGAGGAAGAAAGGAGACACAGTTTTGTCCTCACCGTTGAGACCACCCTGCTTACACCTGGCTATGAGGAGAATGTGAGTGAAGTGGAGCCCAGTTACAAGATAAGGACATGGGCCCATCTCCCGGTAACACCGGGTTATTTTTAGAAAAATCAACGAATACAAAAACAAATGCCAGCTTGGAGCTTGGCAATTTGGAGCTTTCCTTTTTTATTTTACACATTTCCCTGATTCAGCAAAAGTAACCACTTGGGAAGGCCGTGTAATGCCACAGAAATGGATGGAAATGAATCTGGAGGGATTTAGTTTGTCCAAAGTACCAAATAACTTCCAAGCACACGTGCTGTCTCCTTCCAACCCCGCACCACTCCAAGCAGTGCAAACGAGCCAGTCCCAACGCATCTCACAACGACAAGATATTTGCACAAGCCAAATGTACTTAGCACCTACCCCCCTCCCTGATTGCCAAGCACAGCTGCTTCTCGAGAACATAAACCAAACAGTTTAACCAGCAGTTTTTTAAAGTCGAGGTGCCATTTGGCAAGATAAACACCATTTACTGTGGTGTTTTGCTTGCAAACCTCTGAGTTACAAGCACCAGCCTGTGCAAGGATGGTCACCATCAGCACTCTTTCCCATTTCCATCATGCCTGCTGCCCTGCTGGCTCCCTGGAAATGTGGGTGCAGGCAGAATCACCACCAAATTACATCAGAAGAATGCAATTTCATGCAGTTACCCAGGCATTCAAAATTAAACACCATTAAAATAAAATAAAACCCGTGATTAATGACAAGTGCTTTTTAGTAGGAAGACAAATGAGAGAACAGAAAATTAGCCAGGCTAATTACAGCTCTGGCTAGTGGCTGCAGGTAATGCAGGAGGAGGAAGAGCATGTCTGGGAGCATCACCTCTGCTGCGCCTGGCAGTGACATGTTAGGGGAGCAGAGCAATTTCCCTAAGCGTTGCTATACTGACAGGCGATTACGATAGCTTTCATTAGGCGGCTTCATTTTCTTTAATGAAGAACCTCCATTTGAAAAATAACTTAAGAGTCACAACGGTTAAAGAGTTTCGTCGCATCATGATGCGGCTTTTTCCAGACTGGATGGTAACAAAACAACTGACAATTTTTACGGGGGTGGGGGGCTGGGGCGGAGGGAATCTGGGGGATTATTTTAGCCATCGCCGGTTGGCATCAATAGACAACATTTCAGCTTAACCGCCGCACAAAACCCAGGCGCCAGAACACAACTTGCACGCTAAAGCCGCCCGGCCA
Organism: Morus bassanus; assembly: GCA_031468815.1. Classification (NCBI taxonomy): domain Eukaryota; kingdom Metazoa; phylum Chordata; class Aves; order Suliformes; family Sulidae; genus Morus; species Morus bassanus. The sequence continues at coordinate 50,237,894 of CM062572.1, forward strand.
TTCGTGGAAAAACCGGCATTATATTAGAAGGTGCAATTTTTCTTTCTTTCTCTCTCTCTTTTTTTTAATTCTCCCCAGCAGCACTCCCAGCGGAAAGAGCGACTTTTGTTCCCAGCACAGTAGCGAAAGGCTGATAATGGCCTCTAATCTATCCGGCTTCAAACACATGTTCAGCCCTGCTGTGCTGCCTTTGATGTCATTTTAACTAGATTCCCCAATGCCACCTCTGAACTTGGAACATTCCTTCGTTCAATGTACTGTGCCAACTCAACCAGAGGAAGCAAATTCAAAGATAAGCACTTTAATTTTATCCCAACAAAACCTTATTCAATAGATGGGGGGAAAGCAAGGAAAACCAATACAGTACTTTTGTTTTCCCTTTGTCAGGTAGCTTGCTTTGAGATATTTCAATAGATAGAGAAATTATTATATATATATAATCAAAACTTTTTTAAAGCACACCTACTTTTAAAATAAAAAACTTTCCCAAACTGTTTTTCCTTGTTTCATTACATGATTTTCTCTAGCACCAGAAAGCTCTGTGCTGAAATGCAACGGGGAAAGCAAGAGTACTTCTATCATTTATTTAATGATAATGTGATCGGTGTGCTGTTGGGGAAATGTGGGGGCTTCCTTGCCTCTCTGAACCGACCTGCAAGAGCCTCTGGTGAGCAGGGAGGTTTTGCTGTGGCTCTGCAGTTGGCCTCGTTTCTAACAGGGGCGGTCTTTGCTCCTCCGTAGACAGCCTCCAAACCCAACCATTAAGCCTAACAAGTTGGAAATCATCATTGAGGATCTTTTAAATTAAAAAGCCGTTAAACTTGTTTAAATATAGCAGAACTCAAGGTCATTCTGGATCACTGGCTGTAGGAAAGACAGGAAACAAATCCACAGCAAAGCTGATATTTTCTACCAATTACTGTTATCAAAGCACCACCATCACCAAGAGACCTTTCTCACATAAAGAAGCACAACGGGAAAATCACCAGGCATTTTGGCCAAAGGCCAGTCATCTGAGCAATAATATTTAATCTGCAAGGTTTTTTGAAGGAGTAACCACTGTCCTAAACCTCTTCGCTCCAGGGAATGGCCATCCTTACTCTGGAGCAGGTTCAGCTGGAACCGGGGAACAGCAGGTGTCCCTCTGGCACAGCTTGGAGCTGTGCCCCACCCAAGCCCGCCAGCACCAAGGGCTTCCCAAGCGCCTGGGGCGGGGAGGTGGGGGGGAAGGCAAAGCTATTTCCCAACCAAGATAAGCCAGGACACATGATAAGACCCAGAGGAAGGAGTATTGTTGTTTAGTTGGACCACTGCACTGGGCTAAAGAGGAGACATTACCTCTAAGCTCTTGCAGAAATAAAGAGAAGAAAGATATGGACCTAAAGCATTTCTGTGTCTGAACTGGAATATCACATGGCGATTTAATGCGTTTCAGCTTCTGCCTGTTGCCTTCCTACCTAGATTTGCCTTAATTTCCCTTGAGTGTCTCGGTTGTGACAACCTCTCCCACCCAGAGGCCATCTCCTCTGCTTTGGAAAGATGCTGTTATCTGAGAATAACGGGGGTTATCTAAGACAGCAAGAGCAGTTCAGGACTGCAGTGTAAATGCTGCTGCAAGCCTGGGGCAGCCTCTCAGCAGCTCGGGGTGAGGCAGAGCCCCAAAGCCCTGACCTACCACCAAACACCAGCAGTGAGCGACTCAACCCCACCTGCGGCCATGGCATGCTTGCCGGGCCAGCGCTTGCCGAAGCCTTTCGCTGTGTCCTCTCCATAAACCAGCTAAAATAACACAGCTGCCGTGCCGATTATAAAAACAGGTTTCAGCAGCGAGGACCAGAGCTGTTTTCCTACAAGGGCAGAGGAATTCGTATGACACAGGAAGACTGAAAAATAATCAGCAGAGCACAGGCATTTAAGAGCAATGTTTTTTAAGCCACTCAAAAAGCAAACTCCTCAAACAGGGACTGATAACATATTTGTTACATAAATTCAACCCATTACAATAATATTTACTAGTGCTTGGAAAGACATCCTGCTGAAAGTGTGTCTTTTAGGTATGCATGCTTGTAGCTGGTACCACAGAAATGACTTTTAGAAACATTTAGGTGAGCTGGGCGCTCCCAAAAAGCCTGTGCCTGCCTCCCTTTGCCCCAGCTCAGGTCAGATGGCCAGAGCATCACCCAGGTCTTTGCTAGCAGCTTTGCATAGCTGAGCTGTGCATGCATCTACATCCAAACCTCGCTTTGCCATGATCAATGCAATATCAAAGCTTGGACGGGAGTTGGTGACAACTGCAATAAATCAGAGTACAAGCAACCGCTCCGTGTGTCTGCCTTCTCCACCGACTTGAGTTGGCCAACACTGGAAGAGCACACCTTGCATCAAGCCATGCTCTCTGTGCACCCACCTGCTTTCCTGGTTTATTAGCATCGCTCAATTAGCTGATGTTTGCATCCTGATGGTCTGTACACGTTCTCCTCTGATGGAGGGTCAGGGAGGTTTCTGCCTTGGGGTCACACCCCGTTCACACACTGCCTGGGAGCAAAAGCCAGATTTCTTCATTACAGAGCTTGATTGCTGTATGTAAACAGCAGACATAGGGAAGAACCTCGCTCATCAGCAAACGAGGCTTTTATTGCCATTTTCCTTAGAGGAGGCCTAAATTCAAAGCACCTAGACATGCAAGTCTTGTCAAGCAGCCGGAGTCCCTTCTTTAACTTGCGTCTGGTTGTTCTTCATTTTTGCTGCCTTGAGCAATTCTGCAAAAATTCCTTTGAAACTCAGGAGGCAGATAGGTTCAGCAGTGCCATGTAAAAACCGAACAAAACCTGGTACTGGAGTTTTAAAGGACATAATGAAAAGCAAGTGTTGAAAGCAGACAGAGTCTTTGTAAGCCAAAGGTCAAGGCTGTATGTCCAGAATCCCGATTTGGGGATCAATCTGCATGCATCCAGTTTGAGATGCACAGAAAGAAAGATCACAAGTTTACCCTTATGATTTTTGAGACTTACTTAAAATGAACCACTGAGATTGGGCTAGTTATTAGCCGAAGGCAGTGCATGTATCAATGGTAATTAAAGTCCTAGAAGCAGCCTATGATGGGCATAGAAGGGATAAAATGCCTCAAGGAAAAAGGAGCAAAGAATAAAGAATGCATAGGATGGTCAAACAGAAATTATTCTGCCTGTGAAAGAAATAAATTATGGCTACTGAAATAAAAATTAGGAGGGTGAAGAACTCTGGCATAAATGATCACAACTCATCACAGGTATAACCGTCAGTACAACCTCATAAGCCTGCTGGACCAGTGGAAAAGGAAGTGCTAAAAGCTAATTGATTTTGAAGAGTTCTTACATCTGTCTCTCCTGATAACAAGAAGTTACATGACTTGAATTGATGAATATGAAGAATCACAGAAGGATGTAGCAAAGCAGCTGGATTTGTATCAAACTGAGCCTTTAATTAGCGGTCCTCTACAGCTTTCTGTCCCAGGGGCATCCTCTGCCTCCCACACCCCTTTGGCCAAGGTCTGCCTCCTTCATTTTGCAATATGACATGGATAAGGTGTGAGGAGCTGGTGGCAGTGAGCAGAGCAGACTCAATAGCTGCTCCTAAATGGCTCCAAGCCTCCACAGAGCCAGAGACAAGCAAGCTACCAGCTCACATAGAGCCACACAGCAGACACAGAAGCCCTCTTACCATGCTGCACATTCACCAGCTCGCTGGATTAACGGAGGGCAGGTGGGGAACTGTTGCAGCACCCATTAACAACATCTACGACACAGGCGGGAAAGGTTCTCCAACAAGGTCTGACAGCTCCTGACATTCACAGTGACACTAAACGAGCCTCTTGGAGGACTTTGTGTTTACAGCACTGCTGTTAATAAAACTCTCTCCTAATTCTGTAAACCTGTCATCTTTCGCTTGAAGAATCAAAGGGTTTCTGCTCTACAGAAAGACATTTTGCATTTGCACTACTAAAAAACAGACCAAACATTGAATATTTTCCCCCAAATCCTTTTTTCCATCACAGAGATGCAGTCACAACAAAATCTCGTAAGCCCTTTTTTCTCCCTTTGCAGACCATCTTTAAGGAAGGTATCTCATGGGTGAGATACAAGGTGCTGTCAGGAAGGTAGGAACTAGAAAAAAGCAAAAGAGATTTGGCATGGGTTTATTGGTACAAGTTGTGTTGAAGTGCAGTGGTCACCAGACATAAACTAGAACTGGTCAGTCACCAATCCTACTGAAAAGCAATTGCAGACTGAGCACAGTTTGGCAGCAAAAAACCTCAAGAGGAGAAATAGCCAGGTAAGTAGAAAGCTCTGTCTGACATTCAGAAGATACTACATCTTAAATCACTTACTACAAAGCCATCCAACATTTTCAATATTTTTTGCACCTGGCAAGAAACATTGCAGAAACTCTGAACATCATTTATTTTATTTCACTCAAGCCATTTGATGTTGCAAACGTTCTCAAGACTGGCAAGGCTGAGCAGCCTGCACAGTGACAAAACAATCATGCTTGGAAAGAAAGCGAGAATGATCACGACCTTGGTCTAGTCAGATATTCCCCCTGACACCAGCTGTGGCAAGGTCTCCCCCAGACCAACACAACAGGAGCACCACCACTAAAGAAACAAACACGCTGCTGTCCCACTTATTGTCCCACTAGATTGGAGTTACTTACACGCTGCTGTCCGTCAGCGACATCGTATCGGCATCACTGGACATGCTCTGCTGCTCGCTGTCGTTGGCACTGGTCGCTGGTGCCAAAGCGTAGCCTGTGTTGACATAGTAAGGGTTAACAGGCTCTCTCCATGACCCATGCCTGCAAGAAAAATGAGAGAGTCAAATTAGAAGGACACAACCTTGACCATACTGCCCGTCACTGGGCAGAAGGACTCTGCCTGGAGCCCCAGCATCGGTGACAGGCTGCAGACTAAGCTGTGTTAAGTTGCACTGAAAAAACTGTGAACAATTTGACTCATAACTGGAGCCAAAAGGGAATTCATGGAGTAATGAAGGTGATACTATTAGAGTTGAAGAAGAGAGGGAACAAGACTATATGGAAGAAGTCCAGTTCCCCCCAGGATTTACTGTGTCCATTGGCTAACTGCTTAGCCTTGTCATTCTATGAGTAAGGCAGGACATCTAAAAGCAATACCTAGATAATGAGACAGCATGTTTTCTTAGACAAATCAGGCTTCTTTCTATTTTTCCAACTGCAAGGGATGTGTAGCAGGGCTCACCCATTCTATGCTTGCTTTTACACCCCTCTTTTCTTTACTCCAACATGTTTGCCAAGGGAGGAAGGTAAAGCAAGCAACGCTTACAATGCTTACTGCTTACAATGCAGTACCTAAAGCCGACCTCGAATGTCACACTCAGGTACATCAAACACTTGCAAATTCCACCAGGAAGGACAATCTAATCGCACCAGCTTTTCCAATGGACAATCTGACCATGGATCTATGGAGCCTACTTTGTACATAACCACATGCCTTGTCCTGCAGACAGGTTATTCAAGTACACATGCGAGCAGGCCAACCTCCTTCTCTTAAACAAAATGGTGGAAAAGAGACTGTCTGCGTGAGCTAACCTGCGAAGCGAGTTCCTTCCTCAGTAGGAGACCTGCATTAACGGTGAAGCAGCCGGTGAAACAAGCAGGCAGGCAGCTCTTTCACACTGACTCTGCCACTGGCATAGAAAAGCTACTGCTGCCAATGTGCCTCCAGCTCTGCTGTACTGCAGGACAGTGAGGCCATGCAGGCATCTCGTCATCACTGCAAGTCATTTTGTAATTTGCCAGAAGGAGGAACAAGCTGAAACATTCACACCAACACAGCAACACAGCATCATTTAATCCCCCACTCTCCCTGCCGACCCCTCTGCATGAAGAGCAGCATTTGTAAGATATCTTGAAGTTGATAAAATCCTGGGTTTTCCAAGCTCTGTTACCAGCTCTGAAAACCAGAGTCCTGTTTTAATTCAGATCACGAAGCTCATCAGCATGATCTTTTATTTAGTAACTCAGTAACCAGCACCTAGTTCATGTGGTTTGTAATGGACCTTGAGTAAACACCTCCACGGAGGACACATCACGCAATTTGTGCTTCCCCATTCTGCTGCAAAAAGCTTTTCTGGCTGTACTGCAGTGGTCAAAGTCCTAGAGACAACAGAAAACAGTCCCTGCCCTATTGAGTTTACATTTAGATAAGACAAGGAAACCCATGAGAAACACACAGATGGAAGGACCGGAGGCAAGGAAGACACCAGCAAACAGAAAAGTTGGCAGTTTCTGCATATTTGTACAGAGTATAAACACAGGACAGCCACTACGTGAACTGGGACTAGCAGACAACCCATTTTAGGTGGAGGTTTTCAGAATGATTTATGTATAATATGGTACTCAGTGTACAAGGATGGAAGCATTACCGAAGCGTTTTAAAACCTGAATTCGACAGGGCTAATAGCCTTCAGCTAGCACACCACTCATACAGCTCCTATTCACCATGCCCTTCTGCTCCTAGACACAGAACCAGAGAATTTTCCTTGCAATACATGCGGTCATGGATGTTCACTGGTCACTAAGAAAAATCATATTGTTTTAGGTCCACTATGGGGTCAGTTAGAAACAAATTACCCTCCTATTCTCACAAAGAGAAAAATAATATTTTGCTTGCCACAAGCCTCCACTGAAAACTCCAAGCTATTTCTCCTCGGAGGACGAAGCTCTGCGTAGTTGCAGAGTGGTGCAAAGAGCATCCAAAACTGAGTCAGCTGAGGTTTTTCATGACTGTTTGAGGCAAAGGGAGCCTTGTGAGGTTTCTCCATGCCTGGGTGCAGTACAGAGTCAGTTGGGTACAAGCACTTACAGGTGCCTTGGGATGGTGAGTCACCACAGACGTCATCTAGCACACAAACCTTCGGTCTATCACTGTACATGTGCACTGGAGCAACCTTATTTCTATATTCCATCAGATTTCAGAACAGCTTTCTAGGGCAAATACTTAAGGCTGGAAATAATTTGAACAAGGTCACCCTAAAAAGCAAGGTATAATAAGTGAAAACTCTACCAACCCCCCTTCACCAGTTGTCCCCTTGCATAATGGTCAGTTCTGAGCATTAAAGGAGCGCTGTGCAGTGCAACCCTCCTGTCACATTCGATATGACAGTAGCATGATGGAGGCTGATACAACCTCTTAAATTGAGGCAAGAATGATGGATATCTCGGGCCTTCCCTGCGGGCAAAGAGAAGGATGCTTTTTGGATAACCCAATTAAAATATAGCACCAACTTCTAGTGGACTTTCTGCCAGGACTCTCTGGAAGAGGAATGGATTATTCTAGCAGTATATTAAGAAAGCACTATGATATATAGAATAAAATGTACAGATCAATCCATTTCTCCTGTGCACCTGCTGATACAAAGACACAGCAGCAGAGAACATCTGAAGAGTTCGTCGGGTATGGATCTGAGATGGCTGAAGGAACCAAGAGCAAGCAGATGGGTGCTGGGTGGTCCCTGGCCCCTCTGGAGGAGTCAGGATGGACGGGGTCTCCTGCAGCACTCCATGGCTGTGGGCTTCCCACTGAGGATGCAGGCAAGAGTTTGGTCACAACTGTTGTATTTAGCTAAAATTACATACTTAAGCATGTATACAACAGGGATTACTTCCATTTTAGCTCTGCCTCTAATACATCAATGCAAATGTAAACTTTTGGTAAGCGTAAGTAGATGGAAAGGGTATAGGATTTCAAAGCAATCATAACAGGTTACATTACTTTTGAGGAATCCATCTGTATTCAATCCTTCTCCTAATGTTCCCTCTCCCTGACAACTCTCTTCAGCTGGCTCGTATCACTATTTGAATGTTTTGTGCTGTGCCTCTGAAGAACGCTTTCAACATCTATTAGGAGGAAAACATTAAAGGAACATGGAGTCTAACAAAAAAACCCTGGTCACTTCTGATCTGGGAGGGGAGGCTGATTTAAAAGGGATACAGGCACACTCAGAGCGATTTGAAATGTCAGCTAAAAACCTCACATACTGAGCTCTATGTGCTGATAAGGGCGATAAAAGGAAAGGTAAGCATTTAAAGTCAGACTTCACAAAAATTCCTGCAGACTTCCGGATTTTTATTTTTTTTTGAGGGAAGGAGCAATGAACGGGTTTTGAAATGAATGCAGAACATTTCACACATTGCAGAAATAAAGCTGCACACCTCTTCTGCAGCTCTCAGTTGCTCAACCCTCAAAATAATCACACAGGGAACAATTATAATAGAGATCGCAGTGACCCAAGTAAGTCAACCTGACCAGCTGCCTTTTCTTTGCATAAAGCCCTCCACTGATCCCTGTCAATTCTGGTAATGCTGACAAGGGCCAAAACTGTTGTAGAAAACCAGCAAGCATCTCCTCAGGGCTTCCTTCTACCTGCTTAGAGTTTATTTTGCATGTTGCCCTGGCCGCATCCCATCCCCAAATCTCCCATTCCTCCAACCGAGACCAGCACACAGCATTCTGAACATTAGCACTGTCAGCACTTGGAGCTTCAATATAAGTGAGAAGAGAGGTGAGGTCCTCTTCGTTTCTCTTGCCCTAGCTGGAGTTTCCACTGCATCACGAGTCCCTAAGGGCATCCTTCCCCTTCCAGCCTGGGATCCCCAGTCTCCTTCACACAGCTCCCCAGTGATGGCTATTTCAATTTTAAATCAAAGACACAAAGTCTCCCACTTTCGCCAAACATGCTACTCTTTGCTCTTTGCAAAAAGAGCATGCTCTGGCTGGCATGCTCTGGGGAAGCACTGCATCACTTTCAAAATCCACAGGAGAAAGATCTCACAGATCCTACCTGCAAACCCAAATCCTGATGGCATTCCCTTCCGTTCTGAACAGTTACGTACCTCCTTCATTGATGTTCTTCATCAAGCAGGGAAAAAAATCCTAGGGCAAGAAGGAAACTTCCTTGGACATGAAAGACCTGTAGGCAACTAACTTCTGTAGAATTTGGATATTCACTGGAGGGAATATATTGCACAACACTATTGGCAGGTCTGAGAGACATGGTCTTCCCAAGTCTGCTAGCAGTTCCAGTGTGGCTGGAGCAGCTCCCAGTCTACAGGGAAGCTGATCAGATCCATCAGTTTTTATTGGTACCATCTCTTACAGCTCTAGGACTGAATTTTTGACACTGACATTTTCTAGAAGAAAATGTTAACTCAAAAGAATCACACTTGTAATAGAAACCAGGCAGGCTGGCAGTCTTCCTCTTGCAAGGGTCCCCCACCTGCCCGACCCTGAGACGACTGCATCCCCAAACTCCTGGTGGCATGGTGAGGCACCTCCAAACCCCTGCACTATCAAGGGAGCAGCTGTTTGAGACACTAGATCAGTAAATCCAAGAGATAGACTCATGAAGCTGAAAACCACAAAACTCCAATGCATTCTGCTTACATTCCCCCTAAACAGCGCTTCCAGAAGATTTCCTCCCATGACATACTCCAAACCTTTGGTCAGCATGGTTTGGGTCAGCAGCTCATTTTTAACATGGGAGAAATCCCATTTTCTAGACAGCTTGAGCCATGAGGCAGCTGATAATCACCCAAACTTCATGACTTGCCCTGGAAAGCTCCGAGCTGCAGAAGTGGGGCCGGGGGTAAGTCCCAGGGAAGGACACCTCAAAATGGGCTCTGCAGAGACTCAGGATCTCTCGCCAAGCTGTGACACCCTCCCTCCTGCACAGCTGCGAGAAGCCTCGTGGCAGGACATGATTCCTCCTTTCCTCTTTTGGTGGGCCATGTTTGAGCTGCAGGATGGTGCCCAGAGACCACAGTGAAGGGCTGCGACTCAATGAGACCCAGTTACCCAGCCTCTGCGCTTCCATTCTGCTTTTCACACCAACTTCTGACAAATTAGTTTAAACTTTTATAGTCCTATGTTTTTAAAGATGACTATTTCCAGAACTACATTTTCAGGAGGAAACCAGAACTAAGCCCTACACTTATTTGATGTCCCTGGTCATTCTGTCTTTGTGATTAGGAGGATGCAGTCTAATGCTCAGACATCCTTCCAGCTCATTATTTTAACCTCTCTCATTTTATTCACTGTGGAAAAAAATTATTTTTCCATTAAAAAAGTTAGGCACTTCAACCCAAGAGAAAAAGAAGCTTTCAAAATGACAGCTTGCTGAGCCTCTGGCTGGCCAGACATGATCAGAGCTCTCTTACTTCCCATACTTACATCTACCAACAAGCGGGTGACTGCCACATCCTTCACGCCATACCACATTTCATTATCACAACCAGTCAATCAAATTAAAAGGTGCGCATGTTAGCTTATGCTGTACAAGCTGAAGCAAATCCCCTCAGCATAGGTAAACAGCACATGCTGACAACAGTGTCCGAGCGGCAGGGCCACCTTTAAACTAGAACAGCGTTCACCAAGAAGTCTGACTTACAAGATTACATTAATCTACCACCTGAACAGAGAAGTCTCAGTTTCCAATCCACAGTACGAACAACCATTGCAAAAGTTGCGCTGTACTGGTTATAAAACAGAGAAATGTCCCAAGGCGTTAACAGCGTTCCGCAATACATCGTCATTGGTATGTTTTGGAGCTAAGAACAAAATGCCTATGAAGATGTAAAGCTGAAAACCTTTCCTCCTGACTGGATTTAACCTGCACTAAAGACACAAAGTCTGCTCAAGAGGTTAAAATTAGGGATTTAGCTGATAATTTGACTGCAAATCCTCAGGGTTGCTCCACTTAAAACTCTTCCCAATTACTGCGTGTACTCAGACACTGCTGTGCATCTCAACTTTATCACTGCCAATGTCAAGCTAATCACATGTGTTCTAGGCAAGGGCAGCTTCTTCAAAGATCACATCAATTCTGGACAAGTTAATCTGTTCTTTGAGGTCTCCAGATGGCTCTTGCCAAGAAAGTTCACTTCCAGCCCTGCAGCCGGCGAGCGCAGCAGCCCCGGCGCTCTGCAGAGCATTACAAAGGAACCAGATCAAAGTTGTGTCTAACAAAAAAATGAAATCTGAAGTTTGAAAAGCAACAGCAGCCTGTCACTTGTAGGCTTAAAGACAACTTCTGCATGCTCCAGCTATCAGGGAATTTATGATTACAGTCTGGCTTTTAAAAGCTGATGAAAAAAAGGACGCTCTTTAGTGCTCCTCGCCTTTGCAAATCTGTATCTTCTTCCGTGCTTATTCATCCTCCTACATTGGAGGAAGAAGGGAAATAAATAAAAACTTAACTAAAAGTACAGATAAGGGCTCCTCTTCTCTTTTATTCTAAGGCATTCAATTCCATTTTAGGAATACACAGAGATTATTTTACGGGGAGCTTCAGTAATTATTGTGAAGTATTGAAGTAGAGTTACAAAAGCTAAACCTGACATCTACCAGTCTGAGTTTCCAATTTCTCACTCCTTTGCATTTACCAAGGACATGCTACTTCTCAGAAGGACTAAGGAACAGAAGACGCATTCAACGAAACCAATAGTTTAGATCATAGGATACAGCAAGGTGGGTGAGAAAAGTGATATAAAATTTGTCAGAATCTAGGAAGAAAGCCGAAATACAGGAAATAATTTGTTTGCCTTAGGAGGCAAATAAAGACTAGATAGGCTAAATACTGTGGCTGTATTGCCCTATTGCCACCCTGACCTTCTTAGGAAAGGCTTTCAGACAACAGGATGCAATCACTGTGTTCCAAGGAAACTGCAGAACAAGTCCCATCAAGATTTCATCTACAAATAAGCCCTCCCAGCTCCTCCTTCCCAACAGAGGGAAGGCTGTGCTCATTCATCACCCCAATGTAATACTATATTTTGTCCACTACTTATAGATTTAAAATCAAACCTGTAAAAATCCAGTTTCGCCACACAATAAAGTCAAGTCCTTCCTAAAAACAATGGGCATTTTCCCAAGAATAAGACCAAACCCCTAATTTATTTAATAGCTCAATGCACAAGAAATGAATTAAAATAGAAGAGAAAATACGGGCAACACAATGTCTGCACATCAGTTAACAGGATGCTTGGATCATGTTCCTGAAATAACGCGAACGTCACAGAACATTTTGTTCTGTATCTAACAATAACAGGTACTTGCTTAGACTCATTTCAACATATTAGTCTGAATTTACACCATAACATAGTTTTTAAAAAAAAAAAAAAAAGATGACATGATTAATATGAATCCTTATCCATTATGAAAGGTTGAAATTAAATAGGGAAATTTTCTGTAAAGTATACAGGATATTTGTCTGTATCAATTGTGACTGAACAGGAGCCTTACTGCTTTGGAGCAGCCTGGCTCCATCCATTCAAAGGCTTCTGTAGTGACTTAAGATGCCACAAAACCAGGGCAAAACCAGTATCTCCTTTGTGCCTTTTGGATATCCAGTGTACACTGCTCCCACCCATAAGCCACACTTGCCTCCATGCCATGGCCTTTGTCAGACAATACTCCACAGGAGAAAAAATATTTTTAGTGTTTTACTGGAAGGGATGGAATCAAGCTTGCACAGGGATGTGCTGAACATCCACATGTTGCCAGAAGAAGTTGCCTTAATAACTAAATTTGTGACTGACATTAAAACACATCCTAAATGCAGTGAGAGGACCTTGACCTTGAGGACCAAATCCTCCTGGCACCTCCAGAACACAGACAGGACAACATGCATAAGGAGGAATTTCAATTTTTTTTTTGCATTAAAATAAATACAAACCTTTTCAAATCACAGGACCTGTCTACAGCGTGCCCAGGAGCTGGGGTTCCCATCCCCAGGCAGGGGATGCTGTGCTCCAGCACACTCTGTGTGCTCCAGCTGCCCAAGGGCTTGGGTGAGAACCAGCCCACAGGAAACCCCCCTGAAATGAGTGGGACCCCAGTCCTCAACCCCCATTCTTTGACCCTCCCAGCTCCCTGGGCCACAGGGCTCACTAGCGCGGACATACGTGCTGATGTTGTCTCCTTTCCCCCTGCTTAAGCTGAGAGCTGGGGAAAATTCAGCACCAGGCTGAAAGGCAAGACCTTTCTGCTCTGCTAACTGGCTTCTCAGAGTGAAATGACATCTATGTTTAACATGGCAAGTGATTTTACATATACACACACACAAACACATATATATGTGCTTAAGTGAGTGAACACACACAGTAGCCATTTCAGACAGCGTGCAGCAGTGCCAGCTCTTGCATCTCTGCTTTCCTGGGTGATTCTCCCAGATAAATCGGGGCCAATGAAGAGGAGAAACCCTCTGCAGAGAGCTATGGGGGTCTCTGCATGGGCTCCTGTGCCTTTTCCCCATGGTTTCCCTTCCCTGGGAAGGCAGGCAGGGCAGCTGGGAGTTGTAAAGGAGTCGCAGAGGATACTGTTCTTCCCAGAAGGGTCAATACAACTCTCACGTTGCAGATGTAAAAATACCAGCAAACCCCCCAACTGTTCAGAGCCTTCCACATTACACCAAGCAAGTGACCATCCATCCCTTCCTCCCACCCTGCCTGCAGCCCAGGATGCTGCCCCCTCTGCAGATGAAATAAGCAGCCGAAAGCACCTCCCAGCTTTCCAGCCACGGGCTGCCCATGCAGACACCCATGCAACACGGCTTCCAGCCCAGAGCATCCCCCTCACCCGTGCAGCGAGGGCCTTCATGAAACAAATTACTTCCAAATGCCTGCCTCTGAGGCACGGGGAGAAAGGGAAGCCCAGGTTTATACCTGCGTTTGCTCATAACCTAAAGAAGGCAGCAGCTCCACTTAAAACCAGCACTGCCTGCAAACTATCAAATTTATCCCAGGATTTCAACAGCTTTTCTTCATTATTTTTCGTCTCAACCAAACCACAAATTTACTTAATGACTAAACCAGGCGAGCAAGTACTTTGTTTTCCAGGCAGCGAGAACCTTTCTAACGGGATCCAGGTTTTCAGAAAACACGTTTATCTAATGTCAGGCAAGGGAGGGGGTCCATTTCCGAGATGCTTTTTATGCTTTTTTTTAACTTCCCCAAACCCACCAGCATCGTGGTTGGGGTATCTCCGAGTCCCAAGCCCGGGGAGAGGCACTGAGCAGGGTGAGGAGGAATACAATAAGAACACTGTGTTCCAGGAATGATCGAATCAAGGCAAGAGCATGCTTTTGGCTAGCAGGATTCAGTGCTGTAACTCTGTCTGCTGCTTTTCTTCTTTCTCTGAAGCAACATTGTTTGTCCACGCTTCTCTGAAATGGAAAGTATTTCCTCTTGCCTGCTTGTTCCAAGGAAAGATCTGAGGAGGCCTGGTATAACCAGGCAGAACTGGGGATTCTCCAGTGTCTTGACTCTTCTTTGCCAAAATTTCTGCTCAACAAGAAAGGGCTTACGAGAAAGAAATTATGAGCAGATTTCTCTGCAAACTCAGTAACTTAAGACCAGGGTCTGTAGGATGAGTAAGTTTTTGGACGGGAACAAAGCATCATGCTTTGGCCAGTGACTCCACATCATTCCCCTCCTTCCTACATACATATGGAGCCTCTGGAATGTTCAAGAACATGGGACGGGGCAGGGACATCTACAGGTACATAGACCACAGTGGGGAATGGGAGCCATTGGATCAAAGGCCAAATAAGACTGCCTGGGCTCAGTCCTTCTTTAGATCACTGAAGCTTTTCAGGAGGGCAGAAACCCCAGCACTGCAATCTGCTGTCTGTATTGCTTTCAGGGATAAATTTCCCAATACTTAAATCACAACAGTGATGTTGCTGATGGCTGAAATGAAAGGGGAAGACATGCAACTCAGGGGGGCTCCATTTGAGAAAGACTAGTTGCAGCTTTGACATCAAAATGTTTGTTTGTATCACTGGGCAACGTAACGTAGGCTGAGCCACACAACTGAAGGCTTGCTAGCCTCACTTAAATCCTCATCGAAACAATGGCATGAAACTCAATAATCATTACCAATTTATTGCCAACAAACTTGGTATTTTAATGAAATTACAAATTTGAGTGGCAGTAGAAACTGGTTGATGTAATATTTTGAACATCTATGAGGCACCTGACTTGGCACCTGAAAACAACCCAGGTTTGTTCCCGAAGACATTTGACGAAGCCCTACTAATGATTAGGTGGGTAAGATTACTGAGGAACCTTTAGCAATAATCCTGCACAAAAAAAAAAAGACTATTTCACTGAATAAGGTCTGGCTCACCAATGCACATGAAACGAAGAGGTCTACCTCCAAGCAGAGTCGCTCACTGGTGTCTTAACTCCTACAGAAAGGATCCAAGAAACTCCCCCAATTGAACAAGAACCTTTGAGGTGACCGAACTCTGACTTCAGCTGGTAATAAAACCAAAAACACAGAGGGCTGGCAAGACCTGGCAGAGATAAAGCTGAGAGTCAGGATTTAATAGTGCTCCCAGAGGGGAGATTCAGCTGATTAGAAACATCGTAATCTTCTCTCTCAGCGTATATTAAAGGTCAAGAAGTGGGATCAGATATTGGCAGCACATGAAAAAACAACTCAGTCAAGCAAAAAGACCTTCACAAAGACGTTTCATACCTTCACATTAAAAATTTCTGCAAAGCCTTATTTAACTTTACTTCTATCTAGGGAACACATTTAAGTTTAACGTCAAGAGACCATTAGATTGGGACAGAAAAGACTCCCCTCCCCCACCCCCAGAAGACTTCTGCCTCCAATCAGTACTTTATAATGAGCAGGAATTCATAAGCATCAGTTAACTGCAACCATGACAGATAAGTAGGTCTCAGAAGTACAGCACCATGAAACAGAGCTTCTCCAGCAGTCCTCTGGAGTCTCACAAGCTCCCCAAATGGGGTCATTAAAGGATACTTGTTGGATCGTGTTAACAAGTGGCAGGCTCTATCAACAAGAAAATACTGGCAAGCTGCAAAAAGCTTTTAAACTTCTTCTGTCATTTACTGCTCAGCTCTAAAGAGATGTCAGCATCCCAGTAAATGCATAAATCGTAACTCGGTCTCCTGGTCTCTTTTGGGAGCCCATAATCTGACATTCCCTTCTCAGTTTAAATTGACCTGGCTGATATAACGCAGTGGTTGGGGCAAGATGAGGGTGGACCGAGTCATGCTATCCTTCTGACAAGGTCCATTAGAGGTTGACAGCAATAACAAGTCCCCAGAAGAACTGTAATAACAACAACCAGAAGGAATGAATCATGCAGAAACTGTGTCTAAGGGAGACAGATGCTGTTGAAAAGGATCTTTCCTGTTCTAGAGGTACTTATTTTTTTCCTCTTTTAAGAGTTTAGTAGAATAACAGCACATAACGTGCTGCTGTCCCCAGAAAACATACATACAACAGAGGGAAGTTAGTCTTGTGAAGATGCTACAGACAGCCTTCCTTTTAAGTAAAGACTAAAGTAACTTTTTCTTAGATGGTGCAGAATGAAGTCTTCCCTCACAGCCCGTGTTTTGGGACAGTCGCTGAACGTTGCACGTCCAGCAAGACCTGGAAGCCAAACCATCAGTTGCTGCATTGAGGTCACACAAAGTCATACTTAAAGATAATGAATGAAATCAGCTAATTCAGTTTCTCATTTCTTGTAGCTGTACTTTTACAAACAGATCTAAATTCAGTGGCTGACTGGCAAACCAAAAGCAAAGAATTCAGCGGTGAGAAAGACAGAGATCAGCATCTGAAGCCAGCCGGCACAGGTTGGTTAGCTATCCCTCTCTACTGCATATTCCTTGACCATAACTGGGCATGCTCTGCTGCTGAAGGTGACAACACCTCCAGAGGCATTTGGTAAATAGTTCAAGGTGCAAGAACCATTTCACATTTAAATGGATATTAAATTGTAGTGAAAAACAGCTAAAAGAGGCAGAGAAGGAGGAAAAAAAAAAAAAAAAAAAAGAGTTGCTCATAGACAAACTGCACAGGAGTTCACAAAGTAGCTCCTGGGACACTGCAATACCAGAAGGTCCAGCTAAACTCCAACCAGAGAGGAGATGAAATATCTTTAACTATAGCACGAGAGTGTTAGAGAAGCTGTTGGGTAGCTTATACATGCAAGTCCATCCCGTTACTGTGTTTGGCCACTGCTCAGGGAAGTCCTGTGCTTGTTTTTTCTTGGTACACCCTACAGCAAGTTAAACTTGCTTGTTGTTATTTTTGCCTTATGCAATTTTTCTGTTTTGGTTCTCATCCATTACAACAGGCAGATATATGGGCTTTTACCTTTATTACACAAATTCCTTAGTATCTTTTCATCTGGTATGCATTATTGTGGGGATATATTATGAAGTACCATGTCCATTTAAAGTGCTGTAAAAGAGCTGTTGGGACTCTTGTTCCATTCCTACATATCTTTATACAATTAAAACCAGTTGACAATTCCATTTAGGAAAAATAAGTGACAATGCAATCAATGTGCTTTTTTGTTCTAAATAAATTAGCCACTGTTCAGATAAAAGACAGCTGTATCTTTTTTAACCTCAGTTTCCTAAAGACAGAAGGCTAGGTGATCAAACTGTGTGTGTTTCCATTGACGTCTTTTGACTCCCTCCAGAAATTCTGAGTACAAGGTATTTGCTGACACCCAACTAAATTCAACAGGGGAGGGAGGCCCCAAAGACATTGCGATAATTAGTGAAAACAGGAAGGTGTGGAGAGACTCTTAAGTGCTCTGAATAACGACGAGGCTGTGACCAGATCTCAGCAGAAAACCTACACGGAGAAGAGAACTTAAAATCGCCTCAAACGCAGACAGAAGTTTCAGCTCTGGCTGACACCTTCCCAGACACCGAAGTCAGCATGGGCCCATTGCAAAAGCCACATTTTGGGAGCCCCAGTGCTGAGACATGGTTTAATTCTG
The DNA here is from genome assembly GCA_031468815.1 of Morus bassanus. Taxonomy (NCBI): domain Eukaryota; kingdom Metazoa; phylum Chordata; class Aves; order Suliformes; family Sulidae; genus Morus; species Morus bassanus. The sequence continues at coordinate 50,255,746 of CM062572.1, forward strand.
CATTTTGGATAGCCGTGGATGGGCCCCAAATCACCACCAGTTGACATCACGTGTTGTTGCTACCATTTTCTTCTTCTATAGCGAGTGGAGCCTGGAGCATAGCACCATGGCTAGCCTGACCCACTGCCATGCCCTGCAATAATCCCAGCTGCCATAATAAGAAATGAAATCCTGTGGATGAAGAAAAAGGCTGTTTTCTGTGTAGGGCCTGGAGCACAAGAGCTGTGAAACACTGGAGCCCATCTGCGTGACACACACCCACCATCTGTGCGTATGTGCCGTACCGTACATACAGGATTTCATTGACCAAGTAGGCAATACAAAAATGCTTCATTGCTTTAGGTATTTTCTCCTTAAGACAGCAGGGAAAACCAAGCTACAGTTTTGAAAAAAAAAATCTGTCTTCTACTCACCTCTCTTGTGCCCAAGTATCACACTATCTATTACTGATCCTGCACTGCCTCTGCAGAATTTCCTCTGCTCAGGGCACAGGACAAATGGATTGATATCCTTATTTTCCCCCTCTCCATACTTGTACACCACCCAAACCTCATGCTGAATGCAGCATTATTCACTTGGTTGGAGGTTCTTCTATGGTAATTTTCACAAGTGAATCTCATATTTATTTGTGATGCTCTTCTGGAGGAAGGAAAAGCTATTATCCTCTTATGCACAAAAAGCCAGCTGTAATGCTGAAATAGTCAAAATTTTCTCAAAATGTGGATGCTCAGTTTGAAATGCTCTGGGCCTAATACTCAGCATTTTTGTAAGACTTCTGCCTTGATGCATGCTCAGCACATCAGTAAGTCTGATCTGGGTCTTAAGTTGCGCACAGAAAAGCTATGGCATGCATGACGGCTCTCTCCCAGGGAGAAGAGCTGTCTTACAGGACGTCTCTCGCAGAAACCAGCACGGAAGCACCTGTGTTCTTCTGCTTGCATCTTCTGCCGCTTCCACTGCAAGGCCTTTTAATGATGCAAGAGGTAATGCAGGTGCCCTGTGCACCTTCCTTCCCACCTGCTCTGTTAGTTCCCCTGGCACTAGCCATCCCATGCACTGAACAAGCAAGAGTCCTAAAGAAAAAAGAATCTATGATCACACATCAACAAATAGCTACAAGAGTAGAGAAAGTTATGAAATGCCATGTAATAGCACCGTGCATCAGACTTAACACTATCCCGTGTCTACATGAGGCAAACATCCCCAGCCCCTCTCTCCCGTTCAGGTATACCGGTTCAATCATACAGCTAGGGTCAGCTCACAGCCCTCCCCCTCAGAGACGAACAGGGTTTCTCTCCTGACTTGCCATTCATTTGCACAAAAGGGATTTTCATCCCATTTTCAAAACTGGTTGAGATTAGTGGATAAACAGTATCTTCCTCCTCTGTAATGGGCTTGAACTAAGGCTGAACAGGCAGCTTCAGCTGTAGCACCTGAAAATTCCAGGAGGCATCGGAAAACCCGTTTCCAGTTTTAACACCCTGTACAGCCTTGTCTCTTGCTAGCTCCCAAGATCACCTGCTCACCATTGGAGGATCTCACCTGCCTCACCTCCTCCCTGTCACCGCCCAAAAAGCCTTTTTGTTGCTGAGTGCCTTTTCTGGAGGATGTGAGAAGAGAGCCGGCTCACCTAACGATGAGCGTCGGAGACTCCAGAATCATCATCATCCGCAACAGGAATTGCAGTTTCCAGTCTCTGAAGTCTTAGCCATGAGCATTGTCAGAGCAAATACACTTTCCAGAGACTCTGGCTGCAAAAATTTTAAACCATCTACTATAGAGCTTGTGCAATTTTCACAAGCTTATAATTTAATCAAATTGAACAGATTCTCACATGAAGAGCAAAAGGTATGTTCAAGCTGCCAGCGCCCCTCCCACCTCCAGCAACCCAGTTGCCAAACGATACACCCCCGCTTCAAAGTAGGAAAGCTGGAAGGTTATCAATGAAAAGTAAATTGTAAGACTTTTACATGAGCAAAACAATGTAATTTCCTCCCCCTCTGTTTTTGCTAAAATTTGCCAAAATAATTCAGCCTTAGGCAGAATCTCAGCATGGAAGAATACCAAACAACACAGTCTGATAAAGATATGAGCAACTACAACAAAGTTTTATATAATGGGAAATGTTAGGCAACCATGACTACAGCCATTGCCGCCAGCTCTGCCTATATAGTAAATGAGTGATATTTTAACATCACTATTAACCCCCCCTGCAGAACTACAAGTGAGTCTGTAACGTGAGTCATAATATCCTTGGCATACATTTTGATCGCAAGGTTGATGGAAACACCCGTCCCCAAACCTGTGTGAGAAAACTGTAGATGAATTAATCAAAACATGCAGGAGCTTGTGACATGTCTAAGCCTGCATATTTGCATCTGCAGTTGTGAGACTCTTGCATGATACGATGCGACAGCACAGAGACTTGGCTGCCAGCACCTTGTCACATCCAAAGAAGAAAGAACAATATTTGCCAGTGGTTCTTATTTTAGGACTGATCTTTCTGGACTCTGTGTATATACACAGTACGATGTAAAATTCACACTGTGAAGAAATGAGCAAAGAGAGATTCATCTGTTTTGCACGTGCATGTTGCTCACACTGCAACCGCTCAATGGCATCATCTTCTCTGTTCAAGACGATAACAGATGTCTACGTATGCTGCAGACATGCGCTTGTTGTACAGCTTTAAGCAAATAATAAAAGAATTTATGAATTCCAGTGCTGGTGAGTTATGGAGATCCTATGCCTGCGGACAGCAGGTTGACTGCCTGTTGGGATTGCCCGCCAAAGGGCCATAATTCCTGACCTCCGAATCTTCCATTTTACAGCTGCTCTCAGTCTCACCACTGGAAGTCTACCTCAGTCTAGATAAGCAACCAGAATAATTAATCAGGCTGCTTTTTTCTCCAGTAGAAAGGAAGAGGGCTTTCCCAAGCAGCTATTTCCCGACACTAACCTTGCAAATCTCCCCCCAGGGTTTATTCTCTGGAAAAAGTTAGGGAACAGGTTGGGACAAAGAAATATCTGCACATTTCCTTGACTGCAGCCAACCCCAGGAGATAGGAGGCCATGCACATCTGTGAGGGGCTGCCCCTGGGATCAGGAAGAAGAATCTTCATTTACTGTTGGAAATGCAGCTGCACCCAAAAAATCTTTTGGGGATTTTATTCGCTGCTGCAAGCTGAGGAGATATGGGGCCACAACAGCTCTCAGGACACTGCTCTTGAAGACTTGGGCTTCATTTCGGGAATAACGCCCTTGCTGAGGAAGACTTCTGTCTCCCTGGTAGTTTACGGCAAGTTCATGAAGTGATAACACTCTGATGTTGACCTTCACTGAAGAAATGATAAGAATCCAGAGGAGTGAATATACCCCCAGAATGGTGCCTGCTCAGCTGCTAGTCTTAGAGAGGAGATGTTTCCATCAGTCCTGAAGAAGACCAAGGACCATGATCTGATCAGCAGGAGAGAATGTGTTGGTGATCATCAGACTCTACAAAATCTTTTCTGATCCTGATCAATGTCACTTTCCAAAGTGATGAAGACTAGCACGCCAAGGGCTGGTGGAACAGTGATGAGAAAGAGGTCTCTTCAAACAGAAGTCTGAAACGTGTGGAACTTTTAGTTCTAGAGCAAGAAAAGATTTTGACCCAGTTTCAGACTTTAAGTCCATCTCCTAAACAAAAGCAGCTGAAGTTTAAATGAGCCAATTCTGCAGATCATTACGCTGCTATTACACAATTCCTTCTAATCCCTAAGTATGGAAGATGTGCCAACGCCGACCCAGGCACATGTTTGTCATTTCAGCTGGACTTCCAGCCCTTCCACTAAAGATTTCATTCTGCTAAACCATTTTTGACAAATGCCAAACACTAAAATCTCCCAAATATTTATTGTAATTTCTTTGGCCACACTATCACAAGTGCCTAAATTCCCCTTCTTAGTTGGAGAGCTATCTAGACCAGAGGTCTCCAAATCTTTCAGCCTAATAAACATCACAAAGGCTCATGAGCCCCTATGAGCAGTAAGGGAGAGATTGTTTGAGCCACAAAAGGAACAAAAATGACCAGCCATCCCCTGCTGGCTATTCTCCTCCCCTAAGAACTTGGTCTAATCCCCTCCACCCTACAGCCCTTAAAAAACAACAGTGACAAGGAAAGGGAGCAACTGCTATGCATACTGATTCCCCCCCCCAGCTTGGATGTGGCTCCTGGAGGACCACTGCCAGCCAACTGTTAAGAGCAGCCCCCTCTGACATGCTGTGCTAAGGCAGAAGGTTGCTTTTCATGCCCCTGTTTTAGGGACTGCCCAAAGAAACCATCAGGCTGGCTGCTCGTGTGTCTCCTGGACTCATGCAAGAGCAGAGCTCTTCCCACAACCTCTTTGGGTCTCTAAAGCCCAGCAGATAAAAGGGCTGTGGAGCAGCCACAGCTCCTGCAGCCACGCTCGGACCCTCCCCGAGCCAGCCCCAGAAGCAACTCAGGCTCATCCAAACATTTTGGGGAGAAGGCAGAGGATGCAGTCCAAGGAGCACATTTCTATTTCTCTTCCAACATTCTATGTGCTAACACAACACTGTTTAGGTGAGGAGGTACACACGCTCGCTGACAAGCCATGCAGGGAGCAAGAGCCCAAGCTACCAAGGGAAAGGAGGAAGATGTGCCAGAAACACAGGGTTATGGCAGCTCCCAAAGCCACCCGTGTGCTGAAGCATGCCAGGGCCAACACTGGAAGAACTGGTGTCTCTACAAGAAGCCACATTTGAGAAGGTAACATTATAAACCTATAAAATAAGGTTTTACTGCTGCTGACTAGCTGGAACATGCAGAACATGTGTTGCAGGGAACATAGCATGATATATGCTAGATACATACAGCATACAGCAAACACAAAGCCATTCATGCAGAGTGGCCCAAATGGGGTGGGTTGAATTAAGAGAACAATAGCAGCTCATCAGATGGCCCTTTCTTTCACATATGTCTTCAACTTACTACGCTAGCAAATACTTAATGCAACTTTGAAATACATTTTCATCTGAAGAGCCTCACGTTATTAACACATTAGATTAAAATCAGAATAATTGAGAACGTAACCTAGTCCTGATGCTGTTCATTAAATGACTAAATCTAAATCATCAGTACTCAGCCAGCCTCCCTCTCTTTTGGAAACTCACTTGTGATCAAGTGATTATTTGCCCAATGTAGCCCAAGCCAGCACTTTGCAGCTCTGCTGAGACTGAACGGGACAGTCTTTCGGCACTAAACACAACACTGCCTCACTGCCCAAGCACCTGGGTCACAGGAGAGCTGCGGACCCCTCAAGCTGTTGAGGGGAAGATGTGTTCAGGCTCAGACCAATCTGAAAGGAAAAAAAACAAAACCCCATTGCGTCAGAAGCTAATGCTAACCACGTTTCAAATTCGATCATGGATTCCAGTTCCCTAAATAACAAAACAATAGACACCAAAGAGGAAAAGTAGAAACTGCTGCTTGGGGAAGCTTGCCACGACATGCTGGCTAGAAATGTGCTGGGACTAAATCCTGCTGCAGCCAGGCTGGGGCTCAGCACGCCAAGGCAGCCTGCAGGAAAGGCAAGGCTGGCTTCCCCCTTTCGGAGCTGCTTGCTGGTCCGTCTGCCTGCCTCCCCGTTTCATCTCCAGCTCTCCTTGCAGCGCCCAGTCGATGCACAGTATTTATGCTGCTCACACACCCCAGGGCGGGAGGGATGAGATTAGATGACCAGAAGAGACAGGGGACAGCATGGAGATGGCCTTGGGAAGCAGAGACTTCAAAAGTCACACAGCAGGCTCTGGCTCTCAATGTCCTTGCAGTGGGCACCCCTGTAGTGACTTTAGGATCTAGAACTGCCCCAGTCTTGTTTTATGCCTAACCACTTTTTAAGGCTTTGCTTTGCAAAACAACCAGGTAGGTGAGCAGAGATGCTGCTGCTGCTACTTTAAAGCTAGCATGAGGAACAGCCTGCCTACTGTTCATCGTTTAAATTACAGATTTGCCACAGGACACCAGTACAAATGATAAGGCAGCAGCGCCCTGGTTTAACCTTTGTCAAAGAATTCCTAATCTTCTCCAAGATTAGACTTTTGTTCTTCTTAACTGCCAGCCCAATACACCACTTAGACTGCAGGGGGCCAGGCCCACAAACACAAATTAATTACATCAGCTGTAATTCACACCTCTGGATGCTTTTGAAGCGACTTGTTAAGAGCTTTTGCATAAGACAGTTCAGGTAAAAAAACCTAGTAGTGTATCACATTGATATACAGATTTCTGTTCTGGAAGGAGCACTACACAGATTAAACCCTAATATCCCAACTGGTGAATTCAAGCAGATACAGTTTGTTTCAGTGCTGGTCTGTGTGTCTATCAACTCGCAGAGTCCAACCAGACACCTTTAGGATCTGCAATAGCAGCAATAAAATGGCCGTAACATAAGCTCAGCTCATCATTTCATCAGTCCGCACCCCAGAATTCAGTCCCTTTCCCCCACAAGGGCTCAGAGACAGAGGAGCTTCCCAGCTGCTGCAGACGGCCGCCCCTGCCCACCGTCAGCCACGCCAAAAGGAAGCTGAAACTTCACTAAGGAAGATGCTGTTCCTCGAGGGCTGGAACCCGTCCCCACCCTGTCCTAATGCAAATTGTAACGTCGTAGTCCCCCTGCAGCCAAGCAAGCAGGAGTCTCCAAACACCACCACTGTGCAAACAATAAACAAGAAGTGTTTCGGCTACAGCAATCTTTTCAATATGACCTTGAGGCGAGCAACATGCCACTGCTGGTGTGTATCCGGAGAGCGAGTTTGGTATTGCTGCTTCAGCCAGCAGTGGCAGGCCTGCGGGTAGGACAAGGCCAGGTAAGTGTGCAGTCGTTCCCGCTGCTCAGCACCCTGCAGGGAAACTTAGAAAGATTTAGTCAATCCCAAGTTCATGCTGCACAGCTTTCAAGGGATAAGGACCAACTTAATTTCTTGTAACTCACTGTAAAGAAATTACAGAGCAGCTCGGTTTGCTCGGAGAAAGTCAATTTCCCATTGCACAGGGTGATGGCTGCAGCAAGCAGGAGACCCGACTGTGCCTGAGCAGTCGGCACTGCTGAAGCCATGCAGATCCCGACCCTAACCCATGCAGTAACAACATCCAGAGGGAAATCTCCATGCTTCAGTCCTCTCCCCACTTCCTTCCTGCTCCTTCAACCTGGGGACTACAGAGAGCAAAAACCACCAGCAGCTTAATGATGGATGGGCAAAACCTTTTCACGTATCAGATGATCAGCTATCTGGAGGCTGATGAGGGAGATAGTGGCCCTAAGCTCACCCTGCTGTAATGGCACATCAGAAATGCCAGTGGCTTTCTGCTTCCCAGCGAGAGGGGTGACAGGGGTAGGATGGGGTGGGAGAGAGAAGTTTTTGCCATTTTTGCAAGTTTATTATTCCTACAGTGACCACATGCTGCACAAGAACAACCTCCAAGCCAATTAGAAAATTAAAAAAACAAGCCAACACTAAGAACTAATTGCTTAAGATAAAACCACCACTTATCTCCCAAATGATTTTCCCTGACCCTTTGGTGCATGGCAGTTCTCCTCTGAATAAAAACGTGAGCTATTTACCCAGGGTGGGATTTTCATGAGGGCCTGTAGGTGTGTCAAGGCAAGGTCAGTAAGGAGAGAGGGTTTGATTTTTTTTTTTTTTTTTTTTTTTTTTTTTTTAAGGCCAACAGTTACAGCTTGGAAAAGCTAGCAAGCAAGCTTTCAGGCGCTCAGATTACCCTCCTGGTCCGCAAGAGAAGCAAGAAACTGAAAGTCAAACACAGGCTGAAAACAAATGTTCCAAGTTAAATATGTTAATCAATTAGATAATTGGAGTGAAAATGCTGCTCAGTGCCCCCGAAAGAGGCTGGGAGAGGTTAGCACGAGCAGATGAAGTGGTGGTGAAGTGTCAAGACATGTCAGAAAATAAATAACCCTTCTTGAGTTCGGGATTTTTAGGAGCAAGCAGAGAAATGCAGCTCCCAGGCCCATCTTCAGACGCACATTCTAGGCCTCCACCCTGAAGTAGAGACGCTCCTCAGTGTTCATCCCCCAGAAATGCATGGTTTGCATCGTGGAGCAACAGCTGGGTGGGTCCCCATGGTCTATCTCTCCAGACCTTCCAAAAGCAATCTGCTTTTTTTTGGAGGGGTTTCTTTGGGATGGCACAGAGCTCCATGTGTGCAAGGATCCTACACCACCAAGCCTGGGCAAGGACGGCGACCACCTCTCCCTGCAGACCCTGCCCGTGGACCATTGCAGCTAGAACAACATGACGACTCTGACGCAAGGCCAAACTCTTTCTTTGCATAGCCTGGAAAGAATCCCAGCAATTTCAACGACAGTAATCTCCCTGCCTGACATCTCCCATGGATTTTCAGCACCGCTCCTTGACACTGCCGAATGCCAGCTCAATACCCCACACGAGTGAGTTATTTCAAATATTTTCAGCCCGTGTTGTTGTGTGCCGAGGTAGAGTCGGGTGTGAAGAAAGCATTCGTTGAGTTAACTCTGCTTTACTCGGCAAGTGGAACAAATTTCATCACCCCCTACAAGTCCATTCTGTTTTCTATTTATACCGCAGCCATTTGGTGCAGGACTCAGGAGCAGCAGGAACAGGTGATGTAATGCACTGTACAAACAGCATTCTGTTCATACAGTGGGAAAATAAAGTGCATTCTCTTGGTTTCTTTGATCACACTTAAAACAATCAGATTAGAAGTCACAGATAACCCAATACATGCTGGAGATGAAAGGACTCTGGAGAAATAAATCACCCAAAGTTAGATATTAAGCAAGATTTCTCTCTCAACAATCAACTTATCTGCAGAGAGAGGAGGAATGACCATGTGGTTTCAAAATCCTGCCAGGCATTTTATTTATTTTTATAATACCATAAAGCTACTCCACCCACTTTTTCAGAATGAACGTTGCATTACACAACACATCAAAGGGACTTTATGGCCTAAATTAAGCAATAAAATAGTTGAGATAGTGCGTTATGCTGAAAATTGGCCGGCTCCTGGTGCCTGGTGAGATGGGAGGTGAACACTGTGTGTTCAGAGCACCTGAAGAAAGCTCGGGGCAGCATGGCCTGAGGTATCAAAGTGTGTGGCACTTGCATTTAATAGACCAAAGTGAAGTTTGAGGCCTTCAGTGCCCATTGTAACTCTCTCTTGCCCAGGGAACAGTAGCAACCCAAGGCTATTAATAGGATATGGTCCTTCATGCCCATGACCTTTAAGGTTTGGTTTATAGGCAAAGCTCTGTCGGAAGCTGTGGGCTTCATGGATGTTGTTCCCCTTCTTCAACAGCAAGCCATGCCTTGGGAAAAGGAGATGGGAAAACCTGGGGGAAAGCCATTGGTAGGTCTGCAGCATGGCTGCACTGCCTACCACCTGGCCATCTCCTGCCTCTCCCACCTTGATCAAAATTACACAAAAAATAGAATCAATTAAAGCCCCTTTTGAAATGTTTTCTGGCTTGTATGCATTTTTAACTGAAAAATAACCAGAAGTTGGGATATGTAAGAGTGGTATGTCAGTGCTAAATGTTTATTTTCCAGCTCTGCCTCACGACCTTACACAGAAAGGTGAGAAATGAGAGGCTATCAAGAGAGGAGAAAGTTGGCAGGCCCATCGCCCTGGAGGAGAGCAGGGATCGAGTTTCCACTGGAACAGCTCAGGAGATGCAAGAAAAGTCAACTTGCAATGAGACATGAGCTGGCGGGTCCCACACACCCCAATGCGTGCGAGTCCTTCCCTTCCCACCCTCAAAACAGGGTTTAAAAAAGAAAAAAAAAAAAGATTTAATTAATTTGGGCCCTATCATGATTTTCTGCAGCCTGACTCATCACGTTTGATCTCCCAAGGCTGGCGAGAGGTGTTTGAGCCTGCCCTCAGAGCCCCCGGCGCTCCAGCCAAGCACCAACAATGACTAGACAGACTTCAGTGCCACTCCTTCTGTCTATCAATAGAGTCACTGTTGGTGAGCTGACTCACCGCTCTCCCTGAGAACTGTTCGGCACTGGTTCTCCATCAAAAGAGCAAAAATAAAACTAAATAATTCTATGTTTGCGGAGAGTTAGTTTAACAAGAAGAGGGTTTTTATTTTAAGGTTTTGTTTTGAGGAGGTTCCTCCAAGGGAAGCCTGCGCTGCTGCTTTCAGGCAGCAGCATTGCCATGGGGCTCCTGGAGGATGCTCTCAAGCAGTTCTTGCTTCTAAGCCATGCTCTAAAGACACAGTGAAGAGGATATTTAAACCTACGGACTACACGTAAGGAAAACACACGCACACAAAAGTCCTGGAAACCCTGAGGTGTGGGAGCAGAGCTATTCATAAACCAGCCTGTCTTGGCACAGCATCTCCCAGGGCTGCAGCGGGGAATGAGAGGGCTTTTCATTTTCCCTTGACGTCTCTCCACCTCCTTACACCGAATGTAAAACCCCAGACTGGCCACATCAATCTACATTACACCTTCCTCCACCGCTCCCCAGAGTTGTGCTTGAGCTCAGCACTGCCAAGCCCAGGTGGAGATGAAGGAGGGGTGATCGCACCCTGCCTGACACTTCTATTGCGGCTGGAAAACACAAAACCCACCCAGAACTACAACAAAGAATTCCCCAATAACATCTAAGTTCAATTAAGTAACAATGTTTAATGCCCCATTAGGACAGATGCAGCTTGGGAAAATGACAACAATGAAAGCTTCAGCATGAGCGAGCATGACACAAACCCAGGGAGACACAAGTTTACAGGTGGACCTTGGCCATACAACATACCCCCCAACCAAGTCACCCCAGCATCACAGACCCACATTCCCAGCCCATGCCCTGGTCCTAGAGGAATGCCAGCATGGTTGGGTCAAGGACAGCAGAGCAGCAGCAGCAAATAGGACATGAGGACCAACTCCCTGTGCAGATATGTCGGAGCGGGATTAGATATACTTTTAGCCTGCAGTAGACCCAAGTTCAGTATGGCCATTCAAGGCCTATTCTCTGCTCTACATCCAGGTACCATCACACAGCAATGAAAACTGGAATCCTCTAGATCTATCAACTTCCTTCAGGCTGCTAAGCTTTAATTAACTGATTCCTCTATAGTATTCATGAACGTCAGCAAACTCTACCACATCTTCTGATTAACTGCGTTTCAGCAATTCATTCTAATTCAGCTATTCCTCCTGAAACTTCATGTAATACGTCAGAATGAAGAGATGCCACCACCTTGCTAAGAAGACGGTAGCTGTTTGAAGAGTGTTTTAAGAAAGTACAAGCCAGACTTCTGCACAACAAGACATAAAGACGGTATTTAAGGTTTCTAGGTTCTTTGAAGGCCTCCAGGACTTTACAGGAGAGACCAGTCCCAGGACAAACAAGTCACCTGATGCAATTACAAGCCATGGTGGAGTCCCCAAACTTATCTCAATCAGACACTCTTGATTTCCTGTTTGTGGCATTGACAAATAAAAAGCTCTACATTACAGGTAATCATACTTCACAGAGGACAACAATTAAGAAATAGCCAATTACATTTTACAAGCTCAGGATAATCAAAAGCTTCCTCAAATATCTAGAGTTGCAATAAGCACTTAGAAATGGCAACTCCCAACAAATTGCAGGTAATTTAGAGCAATTTACACAGATGACATATTTTCCTATCTGTGCTTAAAACCTTCAAACTCACTTCTGAAAAACACTGCAGGAGTTCCTGGAACGTATCGCTGCTGATTTCTAAAAATAGTACATTGCCCATTCCCACCTTCACTGGCCTTGGAGGCAAGGTGCAGGACCTCTGGTTACCATGCTGCAAAGAGAAATTCACCACCAGAACAGATTTAAATCGGATATTTAAAAACATGGGAGGATCCTAATGTGTGTACCAGCAAACAACAACAAAAAAATCCATTCCTTCCTTGAAAAATACGCTCGATTTCAATACAGCATAATTTAATTTAAGCCTTATAGTTTTTAAAGGAACAGTCACCTGCTTTATCTGTAACCCAATGCTGTAGTTCCCACACAGTCAATGCATGAGAACCAGGATCAAACAGCAAATTAAAAATCGTTAAATGACTGAGAGGAAAGGAAACATACTTTTCTCATTTTAAAAGCTTAACCTTTTAGATAGGAGATTTAAAAACATCCCTAGAGGTGCAGAGGAGGAGAGATGGACAAGGATACGGTCTACTGTGGATGGCTGTTACAGCATGGCAGTTTCATCCCTCACTTTCAATGCCTATTTTTGGGAGAAAAAAAAAAATTTTTCCTTGCTCATGTGGCTTGGGTTGCTGGAACTGCAGTTTTATCTCAGACCAGGGCTCTTTCTCGTATTGTATTTCATGATTCTTTCCAGTGATGGCTCCCTGTGTCCTGGCCACCAGTCCAGCTGTTAGTGCCATTACTTCAGCTGCATGAGTATATGCATTTCTGTGGGGCTCACTGTTGCATAAAAGTTGATGAAGTCCTTCAGACATGCATGTGACAGAGGAGGATCTGCTTGGCAGTTAACCAAGAACTAAAATCGCAGTGGTATTGGTCGGAAAGGACCTCTGGAGGAGCAGAGTAGTCCAGCCTCCAGCTTGAAGCAGGACTACTGTCAACACCAGTAAGGTGGCCATGGCTGATGTACTTACTAAGAACATGAGAACAGTTTAAGAAATCTGGTGAGAGAAGTAGAATTACCATCAGCTATGGTGAGATACTGGAACAGCCTTTTCTGATCTTGCATCATAGGGACCACGGGAAGAGCAAGGAGGATTAACTCAAGAAAAGCCGACAATGTTCTAGAAAGAGCCTGGGACAAGCTTTAACACACTTCTCTCCGAGAAATTATGCACACCTGTTTTGTCTATGCAGGATGCTGGAGATAGGAAAGATAGTGAAGTGCTAATAAGGCACTCCTCTGGGAGTCGGAGGGCACTCTGACCTCAAACAGCTCGCATGGTCAGCAGGTCCCCAGTTGACGCTGGGCCACACCATCTACTCTCTTCTCTATTCTGCCTCCTCAAGCCCGGATCGCTGCAGGTCGCAGGTTGCAGGCAATAATTCCCCACCACCCTCCCCTCCTTCCCTGCTATGGCACCGCTGCTCTGACACTCCCCATCTCCTTGCTTTCCCTAGCACCTGAGAAGGATTTCCCACCCCTGAGGACCCACCATGGAAATCCTGCTCTCTGTTTCCAAATTCACACTCAAATACAATAATACAGAAGGAACTGATGCACTGAGTGCTAGGATAGCGGAAGGTGAAATCCAGCACCCTAGCACAAATATAAACCACAGTTGCACCATCAGGTGGGGAGGGGGTCTTAGTGCAGAAAGGTCCCCTGTATGAAAGAGAGAGCTTGTGAAAACCTTTTTAAGGCCTGAAGGGGTTGACTGTTTAATACAGAGTTTAGATCTGCAATACAAACGGCTGACCCTAAAAAGGAGGAAAAATTTACTTTCAAACTCTGTCTCCACCATAACCGTGCTGGCAACAATATGGTTAGAAAGAGACCCCTCTACCATACTCCAGGACTGTTTTTCTTGTCCTCTGTGCCAAACAGAATAACCTGATGTTATAAATCCTGTTCACACTCAGCTATTGCTAAGGACTGAATATAATCCCGTTTGACAAACCCGCCTGTTTTATTAACTTGCTGACCACACAAGTTAGATAATTTCAGATGCTTGCTCTTACAATCTGATTTTGCCTACTTGGCATATCAATGTTCAATTTAAAAAGAAAAACTATTTTTAAAATTCAACTTTTAAAGGAAACACATTTTTCTTCCCTGCTAATTGCCTTCTGTGGCTTGGCAGCACCTTTGTGGACAATAGGTGTTCCTGCCACTACTGTCCCATCTGGAACAAGAGGTTTGGCTCCAGTCCCACCCTCTTTCTTCAGCTTAGGCTTCCAGGATGATTTCCAAAGCTGGGAAGTGAGAGGATTATGCTACTCTGTGCCACCCGAGGCAACATGCTACACCCAAGTCCACAGCCTAAGATGGGCTACCTGGGAGGGTTTCTGACATTGCTGGTGCCAAGCCACAGGCAGCAATTAACAAAGAAAAAGGGTTGCTCATAGCTTGACTGCTGGCAATGCGGTTGATGGCTCCAGACAGAAGAACCTACATGAGCTGAGAAAGGGAGCAATCCACGCAGATCTGACTCAGGGCATCACCATCAGGGACCAAAACCCTGATGACCTTGCTAAGCCCAAGCAACTGCTGCCTCTCAATTGTATCCTACCATTGGGGAGGCAAATCCAGTGAGCTGTAGGAAGCATCTACCCTTCGGAGCATGTGGAAGAGCTGTGGGCAGGCACTGGAGGACTGCAAGGCCAGCATCTTCACTATAAAATCAGTGGGATATCACAGCTCACTCACTACAGCTCCAATGAGCCACCTCTCCCAGGCTGAGAGTGCCCAAGTCAATGACATTTGCAAGGGACAGTCAGCTCTCAAGGAGAGGAGCTCTAGCACTGCATCAAGAAAGGAAAACACATCAACATGGGGCCAGCTGACTTTTCTGCCAAGACTGCTGCAGGATCAGAAGAGCCTCCTTGAGCTCTGGACTAAAGCTGCAGCTGCAGGCAGCAAGGCGCAGCCGGAGAGGGGCTAGAACAAGTGCTGAGGTTTCTGCCTTCCTCAAATCTGCTCATCTCTTCCATCCAAGCAGCGTGATGGAGCAGTGGAGCTTGACTGGTGAACTGTCCCAGTGATTGAGGGCACCCTGCTAATGTCTGGGTCAGAGGTGCGACTCCTTGGTCTCAGAGATCCCTCCCCTCCTCTCCCCGCTCTGCTGCAGTGGAGCAAAGCAAAGGCAGCGCAGGCTGCAGCAGGTGCCCGCACCATGCCGTGCCTCTCACTGGAGGAAAAACGCACCCTGAGCCTGATGAAACTGCAAGGCGTTGGTTGCTCAGCAGTGACACCCACTGCAGTGCCGGCTGCCCTCCTGGCCACGTGGGCAAGAGCCCTGCCCTGCATGGATGCTTATCTGGGCCGGTGAGTTGGGAAGAGTGCAATGTTAGCATAAAAACAACAACAACAACCCCGAACAATTTTCAGCCAGTTCAGCGTAGCACATTTCCAACTTCTTGGCAATCACAGAGAAAGAGAAACGTGAAAAATGCCCCTCTCTCAGCGCAGGCTACCTTCTCCTGAATACCACAGGGCTGAAAATAAAAATACTGAGTTTTGCCCAGTTGGGCAGGAAAAAGCAGCACCTGCAACGACACGCCACAAGGAAAAGCACTGTACCTTCCAACACCCCTAAAATCAGATGTGGCCAGTCTGCCGCATCCCAGAGAGACCATCCAAAGGAGCTTCCCTCCCTTCTTTCTTGGGCCACTACAATCCATGCAACAGATACTGCTGGAAGGACATAAAAAGAGGAGAGCAGACATAGCCCATAGCTTGGCTGCTGTAGCTGGGCACACAAAGCTGCTCCCCAACCACCTCTCCACCAGTCCCATCAGGGTATGTGTGTCATCCAGCTGCTACAACCTTTGCCACCCAAACCTACAGAGAGCAAATCTGCATGAAACAGTTACTAAAATGGTGTGAGCCTCAGCACCCTGCCTACCCTAGTGCTATAGCCACTGCTACGAGTGGCTCCACCTCACCAAGAAAAACTCTGGAGATGGAAAGGCCAGCAAAGACAAAGGTGTGCTGGGTTTACCTTTGAAGGGATTTAGATCTGGAGCACTCAACACTGACAAACTGCTGAGACAAGCATTTACTCAGGTGTATAAACATCACAGATGGCAAACGCCAGCCTTGCAAGAATTCTTCTCCAAAGCTTAAGAATAAATTCAACATGTTTTTAAATAATTATGGATGAATCATTAAAAAAAAACTTTCTACATTTTATCTTCAGCAGCTGACAATGATCGTGCAGCTGTTTTGTTTTTAATATAATTACATATTCCCACCTACTTGGTCTCTTAGCATGTAGCAGAAAACCTAAAGCATAGGCTGACATTTCCTTTTGAGCTTTGGAAGACACAGAACAGTTAACACAAAACTTAATTTATTTGAGGTGGGAGGGGGAAAGAGAGGCCGCAAGTTAATTTCCCTTAGAAGCCTGATGGTCCCCACCCAGAAACCTGCACACAAAAGAATACTGCCTTTTAAACTGGTAGGTTAGGTCTGAGACCAGAGCGAAAGTTTGTCAACCATG
This sequence comes from Morus bassanus, assembly GCA_031468815.1. Classification (NCBI taxonomy): domain Eukaryota; kingdom Metazoa; phylum Chordata; class Aves; order Suliformes; family Sulidae; genus Morus; species Morus bassanus. The sequence continues at coordinate 50,271,955 of CM062572.1, forward strand.
ACAAGCTACGGCTTGTTTAACAGTCGACCGAGGGTTGAAAAGTCTAATAAAACCAAAGGGCCTTCCATAACAAAGCTGCTGCCACTTAAGGAGAACATTCACACCCATTCAGTAGGGTTTTTTCAAACATGCAAAGGTATTTGGAGCCACTGAAGTGAGCACAGACACAGCAAAACCCAGCAGCTAGAAACTGAAGTAAGCAATAAGGAACACACAGAGAACAGTGAGAGTAACTAACCACGGGAAGAGATAACAAAAATGCTGCATGACCTCCCATCACTTGGAAGCCTTTCTAAAATAGACACTTCAGCCTGACCACAAGTTATTGTGCAAGAATCACTGTGTGAAGCTGTGTGACCTGTTATCTCCAGGATTACCAAAGGAAAGTTTTTCCCATGCCCATTTGGAAAGCTTCCTCTCTTCAGAAGGAGGAAGGTTTACGGATCAGTTTTAGCAGGCTCCTCCAGCCTCCTCTGGGGAAGACCCAAAACCACCGCTCGTGGACAGCGGGATACTTAGCCTTCCCAAATGCCTCCAAGTTGGGCTAATCACCCCCGGGTCACAAACTTCACTGCATATATCCAGATGGGAAAACCACAACGCTGTTTTACAACGTGACAAATCCTACACTGCAGTGGCACATCCACACATCCTTTGCTGCCCATTTCCATCTTGTTTCAAGCTCATCTATTTTGGCCAGCATTGGCCCATCTTGAAGAAAAGAGGGTCAAGCAAGCCTTTTCAAAGTAGCTTTTCCCAAGAGAGGAAAACAAAGCTTCCCTGAATGTGCAGATATTCAAAGACACATTAAATATAAATACTTCCACAACAAAGAAGGCAGCTTCTGCCCTTTCTTTTCCTGGCAGAGCCTTGGACCAAGCAACAAAGGGGTGATGGTCTTCATCCAGTGCTAGCAGATCAGCAGAAGACATATGCGGCACACACCTGAGGTTGCCACCGTACCCAACGGCTTTCTATTGTGGCTTTGCTCAAGAAGGAACATTTTTCATTTCCTAAGAAATAAATGTTATGACAGTCACATGGACTGAATTAAAAGTACAAAGACAAGCTTTCTTAGCCAAAGACGCCAACTTTTTATTAAAAAAATAAAAAATACATGACCTATGAAAATCCAATCTGGGTAGGGCCATAAGGAGAGCAAGAAGGTTCCAAGGTCATGTTTTACTATCTTTTGAAGTAGGAATGAAGCTGATGTCCGAAGGAGGCATTTCATGCAACAGTCTGTACAGAGCTTCCCTTTCTTCAGCATGCCGCAAATGTTACAGTGCAAGAACTTGCTCTCTTTGCTCAGGCACTCTTATTTATACACAATAAAGCCCTTGTGCAGGAGATCAAGGCTGTATTTCATTGATTTGACATGATGGTTAACCTGTGAACTTTGCCCCTGCTAATAGAATAATTTCTATTTGTTGATTCCTCTTTTGGGATCCTCGATGGTAACAGTCGCTTCAGCCCAGCTCTCATTTGCATGTCTGGTGCCAAATGGTTTTACAGCTCTTAATCCTATGGGGCAGAGCCAGGAGACAGTTAACCAAACCCAGTAGCTGCAGCTGGATACAGAGTCCTGCACCCCTCTCCCTGGATCCTATCTGTAATTCCCAGGAGCTCTCCTGTGACTCGGCTCTGATTTGTACTTTGCCTGTGAAAGCTTGGAAAGGTCCTCAGCTACCAAACAATCGATCCCATGCAAATACATATGCTGGTCAGAGGTCCTAAAGAAACCACCTGGACCAGTCTGGCAGCAACGGCAGAACAAGGAAGCCCCTCTTCCAGATAAATCTCACCCGGTCTGAAAAGCTGATTGCCAGCCAAGAAAAAGACCAAAATTTATGATTGAAAAGGGTAAATCTGTTGAACACTAAAGGCACGGTTTTCCAGCAGAACTAACCCACTCTAAATGTGGACTGCTAAAAAAAAAAGGCAATCCCACCTCCCCACGCCTACTGCTCTCCCTCTTTCCATCACCAGCATTTCTCTGAAAACACCCTGGAGATAACTGACAAAAAACCTAAACCTCCAAATAAAAGGAAAATGAAAATGGAGAGAGGGAGAGGACTGAGACTCTCCAGTCTACAACAGGACAGGGAATATGTGGGGGTCAGAGGGTTGAAGGAAGAATAAAACCCAGTAGCTTCTGGTCATTAGCTCCGGAGGTAGGTCTAGGGACTAACAGGAGGTCCTGGTGCTAACCCGTAGGTCTCACTAGGGTATTTCAAAGAAGTTTTTTCCTCTAGCTATAATTTTCCCTCCCTCCACTGTTTTTCATCAGGATAGGTGAAAGCTATTCATCTATTAGCTATTTACATCAGCTAAAGACCTTCTAAAAGCTGGTACTTTAAGGACAGGTTGTATCTTGGGGGCCACAGGACCAAAAAATTCCAGGTCTTACCACAGAAGTGTACTCTGGAGTCTTCAAAGGTAAAATCCAATTTCCAGGTGGGTTTTACAGAATTTGGATAATTTGACTTAAAACTGCAACAGTTCTACTTAAATTCATCACTGCCGTAACAAGAGTGAAGAACCCTGACCAGGGCTGTGAGTAACAATGGTTTTGCTTTTACACGAAAGTGTGACCTGCTGCAATTTAATTCCTGAGCGTGACTTCAAGCAAAGCAGCTTGCTCTGGCACATGGCAGAGAGCCATGAAAAGATGCATGTCTCTCCAGAAGAGACCTCTCCTGAAGTGCCCAGATGATGAGCAGGGGATTCAGGGCCACACCAGAGAAGTGGCATCTTTGCCCCCAACGAGCAGAGAGGGGCGCTGCAGCCCCTAGAGCAGTTCAAACCTGAGCCACATGTGTTCCGCAGCAGTAATTAAAAAATGAGCCTCTTCACAAACAAATCACCCCAAAAACAGCTAACTGCTGGGGATGGTGTATTTCCAAGAGGATTGTCTTCTTTGTAGAGTCCGAAGCTGCACTTCCAAGTGAAGCAGGCAGTAATTAGCCCATTACTGGCATTAGGATGGATGGTGTTGGACCTGTTTTATATCTGATATGCTCAAAAACATAGCTCTCCTCCTGTATTGTTCCACTTTCAAATCGCCTCCGCTAACCTAGCAGCAGAGCTATGACATCCCATTGCCACGGAAGGGGTTGATAACAAGGCACCAAGGACAACTGGCCTCACCCACGCAGGGACGGCACAACACCGGCTGCTCCATGCCACCAGGCAGAGCAAACCCCTGCTCTCAACCAAATGTTGAGTCCTTTCAGAAAGATGCTCAGAATTATAGTCACCAGCAATTTGACTTTTTAATCATTTCAATTACTGTGACTAAAACCCTTCAGTCAGAACAAAACTGGGAAAAAATAACCCCTCTCCTTCTGAAACAGCCTGCCTAGCTTAACAGACCATACCAAATCATGAAGGTTTTTGCTTTTGTGGGCTTCACGTATTTCATTTAATGCAGATAATTAACCTCAGTTTCTAATTCCAAATCCTCCACATAAGGAAGTGAAGTGATTGAATACACTCTCTGACAGACAGAAAATTAAAATATTACTACAGCTTCTGCATGTGGCTCAAAAGACAGGGCCTTGCAAAAGATCTTTCTTCTTTTATTTGACCGATTAACTGTAATTTGCTTAATGGATTTAAGGACGAGTTTAATAATCCAATGATACTTCCAGGAACTGATTTAGGATATCAGCACCTCCCTTCTGAGGTTTTTTTTTTTTTAAACTCAGCAATTTTCTGCACTACACATACAGCTACTTCTGAAATCAGATTTCTCCACTGATTCTAATGAAATCAGGGCCACAATTTATTTTAGATGCACAGTGGCTGCATGACTGGCCTTGCACTGTTCAGCCACAGTGCTGTACCTTCTCGGAACACCTTCTGATGGCCCAAACCTAGGGATGATGCACGACCACGGCGTGTTCCAGGAGCTGGTGACTCAGCCCAACTAGCAGGGAGGACGTCTTGTACAGCTTGGGAAGGTGGGGAAGTCATCAGCTCTACCCTAACAGGAGGCCAGCGTGTGTTCCCCCAGCACCCCCACACCCTTCTCAGTCCCTTTTCCACCAAGAAAGCATGGTGTAACAGGATTTCACAGTCTGTCTCAGTAGTTAATAAATCCAGGATCTAACAGACTATTAAAAGAAAACATCCAAGAGGCAGTAATTTTTAAAACGTCCAATGGTAACTAATTATTCAAGGGATTAGTCCATTATAGTGACAACAAAGAAACTCTTAAAACATAAAGCCAAGTTGAACAGCAGATCAAAACCAAGGTGTACCCACCCCGTGGCCCACCTCCTAGGTGCACTTCTCAGCATCTTGGGATGGGTTCAGCTCCCATTGAGCTTTTTAGCACCCAATTCTTTCTGAAACCAGGCAGAACCCGAAGCAGCCCGACTTCCAACCTGGTTTTCAAAACACAGTATCTCATGATTTGTGCCATCATTGTAAGCACCCATCAAAGCAGGACCATCACCAGCACTGGACCAGAGGGGCCATGGCTCTGTCCAACCCAGCTGTGAAGCCCTCCAAGGGTGGAGATCTCCTCTCTGGTGAGCTGTTCCTGGGCTGCATCCTGCTCCTCATGAAGATTTTTTTTTCCCCCCATGTCCAATCTGAACCTCACCAGCACCAGCGGTATAACTCCCCTTTTGTTCTTTTATAAGAAAAGCTTCTGTAACCCAAGTAAAACTCAATCACAACAAAATAAAGGAGTTCTGTGCTGGAGGAGGGGAGAAAATGCATTTATCAAAAGAGAGTGCTAAAAGCTTAACTACCTGTCTTTAAAAAGAAGCCAAAGCACTGATCCATAACCAAACAACAAATAGACCACTTCTTCATCTTGATTTGTGTAGATGCAAAGCTATGGGCACAAAAGGTATTCTTCTTCAAATAAAATCCATTTTAAAACTTGGCAACCACCAGTATAAATAAATACTTTACACTGTTAATATAAGCATTTCCATGCAGAAGTTTTATCAGCTTAACAATATATTTAAAAAAGCTGGCATAACTTCTGTGCAAAAACACCATCGGTCTTTGCCCTGTACATCTTACAGCGCTGGAGTCACTAAATTACCACTTAGTGCTATTAGCATCAGACCCCACCTCCCCGTTAGACTCACTAACTTCTCTCTAGAACAATGCAGAACAAAACTATTCTTCTATAACTTATTTTCTTTAAATTTGGAAATAGCCACAGACTCCAGATAGGGTTGTATCGATTACAAGTGGTTTTACGGGCGCAGCAATTTTATTCCAGCTAAGTCAAGCTAAGCGTCTAAAACTTTTCCTTCCGCCTTTACATACGAGTGTAACATTCAGTAGCTGCTTTTTTCCAGCAGCCAACCTCTCCTGAAGCTCTAGTAGCCTAGCTCCAAGATGTGCATGCTGCTTCTCCAGTTAAAAGAACCATCGGTAAAGACATCGGCATGCCTTGACCTTCCTAAACACAGACTGCTCCTGCATCAGCGTTTGTGATTTTGCATTCCCAGTTTTCCACCCGTTCGGTACAATTAACACCGATTCCTTCACCACACAGCCTTAAGTCAGAAGTGTATAATTTAATATTTAATTATGAATAAAGCAGCAAACCTCAAAATTAGGTCTGCCAGCTAAATTTTAGCTTCCTCGTGATGCAGGCCCAACTTCTGACCGCTGGACCATTTACAATGCCTAAGCAAGGGAGAGATCCCACGTCCTCCCTCAACCAGCCTACACCGTTCCTCTCCATGTTACAGTTTGTCATTGCACTGTCTCAGACCAGAGGTTGTCACATCCCTCTAAAAGCTCCTTCAGTTGTTTCTTCACTTGCTTTCTCTGCATACCCTGTGACGAAGGAGTGCTGGCTCTGTTTTGGGGAGAGCTACTCTCACGTGTGTCCAGGGAGGCTGCCAGTATGTCGGCACAAGCATAAGGACTCTCCTGGTGATTTCTACCAGCCCCGGTGGAAAACCGTGTCACCCATCATATGCATTTGAACAACCAACACTTGTGAAACACCATGAGCTTAGTCAGCTCAGCACTCTGGAAATTAAAGCTTAGATCACGTAGCCAGCTTCCTTTAAAAAAAACCCAACCAAATGTATATCAAAGCCCCCATTAGGAAATTTCTCCATCTGTGCCTATCAGCTCCACCACAGTATTCCCCGATGTCCAACAACTGGAGACCTCACCTACCACTACAAGTCCTCTCATCACCATCCTCCAGGTCTCCTTTTCAACGTGTTGTGCACTTCATGACACAGGTCAAAACCCAAAACAATTGGCAGAACCAATCTACATCTCCCAGCTTGCTGGTCTTTTAGAAGAGACGAAAGCAGAGCTGCTCACACGTAACACCGTACGCTCTTCTTGCTTTCCACCACGGGGAGAAAGCAAACGCAACGGCTGTTGAGCGCTGCTCCCCAACGCTTTGGGAGTCGGAGGGGAACCCCTTCTGATTCAAAGCTAAAGAGATGGCAGAAGAAACCCACCCCGACAAGAGACACAACTGCAACCTTTCACCACCAAACACCAGATTTCCAGCTTTTTAAGATGTGTACATTTTCCTGGAGCACTCGAAAGCCAGGCTGCAGGGCAGTTCTCAGGCACAGGTTTAATTTCTGGTCTTCGGATCTGAGGAACGCCATCCCGGCATGTCAGAAGAAGGTTAATGAACGATTTAGCCGCCCTCACAACCATGTTAGTGTCACTTTCGGAAGCTGCGAGTTAATGCCCAAGATCTTCGGGGGTTACCCTCTTTGAAGTTCACTGATCCATAACCAATGTCCAATTAATTTGCAGGAGCCTAACTATAATGACTGTTGGCCTTTTCCTATGCATACAAAAACACAGTGGGTAACAGTGATGCTTTTGGTTTCGGGATATTCTAACATACGCATGGACATTTACACACCCTCAAAATATCCAACACTAATAACAGATTGTCTTCTGCTGTTCGAGGAATTTTTTACGTTTGTTCTCCTGAGAGCAGAGCTACTGCGTCAAGATTTATGAACTTTCTGCTGCAAGAAATTTGGAGCTGATTCAAGATGCTCTTTTGCTAACAGAGAAATACTTCTATTGCATTTGCTAAGATTCCTCTTTATTTAGCGTTTCCATAGAAGCCAAGGAATAGAAGTTCAATCTTGGGAAGATTAAACAGGCCCTCAAATATAATGCAGAACAGCTTATTTCAACATTCCCTCAAGAACAGAAACGAGAAATTCTTCCACACATATGCAAAAAAAAGAAAAAAAAAAAGGTTTGTGAAATTTTCAAAATAAATTTGGACCCAGCCTTTCAAATGCTGCACGCAGCTATTGCTTCTTGCTGCAAGCAGCTCTGCCAGCTTCCAGCACTCTTAATCAGGTGAGAAAGTAAAAGAACAAAAAGGTCTGCAGGATAAAGATGGTACAGTTCAAAAACCAGCTTATTCAAGACAGCTATTGCTATACAACATCCAGGAAGTAAGTTAATTCAACCACAAGGTCTTGCACAAAGAGGAACAATCACCTCATAAATTAGTATCTCAGCAGATTTTTTAAAATAAAAAAACGCAGAGATGATGCAGTTCGGCAGCATCTTCCATTGTGACGCTCTGGATGCTACTGGAGCTGACATACCAACTTTTGAAAAATAAAATAAATCACTTATCTTCAGTTACTCCAGGCTGAGAAATGACTCCTGCACTGGTAAGAATGGTAAACGTTTCCATGCCTCCCTACCCGACAGGTCAATGGAGCGTCAGTAGCCACAATGACAGGCTGTTGGACACTACAAATTAATAGTAATGCATTTTTTCTGACCTTCATCCCCCAGGTAAAGACTTATTTCATGTTGTTCTAATCTGGTATGAAAATGCCTAAGACCGAGGAACCCTACTCCAAAACGCTTCTATTTCACAGCACATTTCCTAACCCATTTTAAAATCTGGCACAAATGTATTCAGATAATGGGTAAAGTGCATTTTTTTCTGAAGCTGGAGCTGAGAAGCGCAATGTTGCATGCAGGTTTTGCTACCTGCTCTAGTAAGGAAACCAAACACAGCTGAACCTCAAATAAGTTATTTTCAATCTTAAAGCCATTATCACTTAAATAAAAAGTTACTTAAATCGTAGGCTTTTCTAATCCTTTGCTTACGGTGAGTACCTGACCGCTCACTGAAAATGCACTTCAGGAAACATTCAAGGTTTTTAACTCCATAGGAAAGTCCCAGGACCCTGGGATTTTGTTTTTCCGACTCCTGATTAAAACAGCGGAAGTCGACATGAATTCCCTTCCCCCCCCCCCCCCAAGAGTTTCACATGCAACATCCCCTCCTCAAAATCTATAAGAAAACAAGAATCAAACCGAAAACATTTCGCCAGCTGAAAGGCACCGAGACCTCGTGCGTTTCCAGCAGGGCGGGATGCGTTTCCAGCTGCCAGCCTAAAGGGACGGCCGAGGGAGATTAAACACAGAAATGCTTTTCATAAGGCAGGCAGCTTTGAAGAGGACAGTTCAGCTACTTCATTTCGTAATCTTCATAAAGCGTCAGATTTTAGCCTAAGCAGGTCTTAAAACAAGGAGATTTTATTTAAAAAAAAAAAAAGTAGGAATGTGTTCTGGCTGGGTTCTGTTGATTCAGCAAGGGTTAGACACACACACGCTTATTGATCCCAGAGAGCTCCCTGCTAAGTTAATTGTCTGGAATTTTAACTGAGCTCTCAGCAAGTTTCAAAATCCATGTTGTCTGGAAGTGGGTGGGGGACCCAGAAAAAAAACAGGCTGCAAAACTGTGCAACTCCTCCAGTGAAAAAACCCAGGAATTACTTTGATGAAGGGAAGAGCTGAAGCAGGGAATGGTTTTAACTGGATTTGGTGATTCTGACTTTGACACTGCTAGAAATCAGTGCTGGGAATCTCTTGTGCGGAACAGCACCATTTTCAGGGAGCTCTGTGATCCCCGTTTGACCCATATAAACGTTACAGAGGTAAGGGTATCTCCTGCAAGCTCCCTACAGCCTCTAGGTCTGGCTCATCACAACAATTTCCTGGTGTATTTACAAGAAGTTTTACCACGAGCTGTACTCGCCTGCTTCCCTGTAACTGAACAATGACCTGCTGCTGGTGCAGGCTATGGCCAACCTGGAACTGCAGCTTGCTCGACTCCCTGCATATGCACGAGGACTGCCCACAGCTCTGCACTGCCCACCAAGCCCAACCTGCCTCCAGACCACGTCCAGCAGCAGTTTCCCCGGGTGAGGAACAGGCTGCAGGGATGATTCAGGGCAATCAGACAACTACGGCCAAAGACACCCTTAAAATAACCTGTGACTACTTTCAAATAAAGCCCTGCATTCCACCAAAGCGCCCGCACGACACCATCCTGGACCGATGCGGATGCTCCCCACCACTCAAGGTCCTCCAAGGCTTCCCATCACCCCCGCAGTGGCTCCCCAATCCATCTCCTGGAAGCACCCCACAGAAGGGATGCTGCCCTGGCGTTCGCCTACCTGAACTCCCTCCCCTCGCTGTAGCGCCGAGCCGAGGCGGCACGCTGGGTGGCCGTCTCCAGAAGCAGCTTCTGGGTGAGCCTGCTGGAAGGTGCTGAGTCCCTGCTGGCCTCGGGCTCAGCCTCTTGGTCACACTTCCACTCCTCATCCTCATTCAGAGTCGGCAGATAACCGGGTAACCCTTTACCTGTCCCAGACCCTGAGCTCGGATCACTATAAATTTTTGGACTTTCCCCACCTGTCCTCGTGTATTCCAAATAAATATCTGACTTAAGGAACAAAGGGTAGGTATTGTCTTCTATCATGCACTGAATCTCTGTTTGGGCCTGGTCAAACATGTCGGGGTCAATCTGCAGTTTCATGACACAGTCTTTGATGAAGCTTTTTGTGGCCGGTTTGATCTGCCGGGACACAATGCCGTTGTTGTCGAGGATGTATTTTTTGTAAATGGCTTTTGCCAGCTTGAGTCTTTTTTCCTCATTAGACATGCATGGCTCCAGCTTCCTGAAGCCGCTGCAGGCAAACCAGAAGTCCAGCAGATCCGCGCAGTCCTCCTGTTTCAGGAAGGTCCTGAAGAGGTTGATACCGTCTTGATCATCCAGCAAGGAGTGCAGCGACTCGGCCCACTTCAGGTAGGGTGGAGTTGGTGAAGCACTCCCCTCGGGCTCGTACCCCAAATCCAAATCAGGGCGCCTCGGTGTTGCCGTGGACGTCTCATTTCTAACCACATCACTTTTACCGGAGTAGAAACCGTGGCTAACTGGCCTTGGATCTGTGGACACGAGTTCCCCCTCCTCACCAGGAACTGGCGGCCTCGGAGCATCTTCAGTAAAGCTTCCTCCAAGGTCCAAGGGGAAGCCTTTCCCCTGGATATTCATTTTTCTGGTCCTTGCTTGGGCAGGAACAGTGGAAGATGAGCTCAAATCTCAAATCACCAATATTTGTAGCTCCAAGGTAAACAAGTTTGTTCAGCTGAAACAGATGAGAAAAAGAAAAAAGTGAGTATCACTGTAGATAAACACTCTAAGATTACAAACCACTGATTTTGCTCTGCACTGTTACTGTATTAACACCTCTTTTTCAGCAGAATCAACGGCAAAGCTCTCAGTGACTTCAGAGAGCAGAGAACTAGGCTCAAACCGGGCACCCTCTAAAAATGACAGCTACAGAATATACCAAAAGTTTACATCCAGCATTTGGCATCACTGATACGGCTGGCGCTACACTAAAACAGCAGCCAATTTCACAACACTGGTGGTTTTACGAGACCCTGGGATCTTGCAGTCCCCACATCCAAGAGATCTACACTCGGGTACCATGCGGTGCCACAGGACACATGCCGCCATCTGTGCTGCCACTAACTCCTCTGCACAGCCTACCTGGACAGCACATGCTAAGGTCGTACTAAGGCAGCATATTTTTATCTGGCTACCGATCTAGCAAATTCTCATCCCCAAACAGGAATTTAAGACTTGTGAAAAATATTTTGAAAGAATATCCAGTTAGTCCCAAAAGCGAGACTGCACCTTAATCAAACACAGGTGGCTTTCGTATGCTCAAGTGACATACCAGCACCACATTCCTCGTAAATCTCTGCGTTTTAGAAATACGCTGCATCGCCTCGTCTAGCTCTGGGGGAATCCAGATGCATCACTGACTCCAATATTTTGGGCATCTTGACTGCATGCTTGCTTCAAATGGGCATGTTGGCACAGGAGCTCAGGTCTGGCACTGGTTTTCATAGACAGGCCATTGAGAAAAGGTTCATTTACACCAACAACATTGCATGCTGCGAGCCTGGGAAAACTTCAGGTCATCAAAGACAGATGAGAAAACCATCTCAAGAAGGAAATCTGATCAAGTACAATGTTTTTAAAGAGCAACGAGTCAATATGGAGGATGGGAGGCACGGAGAAGGAGGGCAAGGACAATCCCTGCGCCAGGACTTCTGCTGCTCAACAAGACAACTTCATGGTTTAAAGACAGTAGCTAAAGTCTTGTTTTACAGAACAGCGTCAGCCTCAAAGCCCCCAGTACCACAAAGCACCAGCTGCCCGACAAATTACTCCTTGCACCGGCTTGACCTAATCGCATGTGAAAATATACCAGGGAAGACACATTTTAGCTCGGCCCCCCTCTCAAAGCTCACCCCACTCCAAAGAATGCGTCGTTGGGATGCTTTGCCATTTTCCCCCCATTCCCTCTCCCCGGCTGAACCAAGAACCGCCGCCCACGCCGTGCCCGTCCTTACAGCCCACCTGCGCATCGCGAAATAAGCCCAGCCAGACCCAGAGCAGCCGTGGAGCACGGCCGGGCCCTGCGTGCCCAACCTGGGCCGTGGAGCCGCAGGAGCCAGCACTGCCCTTGCGCCCGGTCCAAGCCGCCCGCAGCATGCAGCCGCTGCCCTGGCACCAGGGAATGGGGCTGCGTTTTTTGCACCATAATGCGTTTTTGGGTCGTTTTCACTTCGCTCCCAGATGCGAGCGCTGGGCTCGCACCCACCTCCCTGGTGAAGGTGCCCTGTTACCCCTGCCTGGGTGCTGGGGACCCCCTTGGGGCAGCCCCCCTCGGGGCAGCGGCCCCTCGGCCATGTCGGGCATTGTTGCGGCGAGGCGGCGCTCGCCCCTCGCCCCGGCCGGGGTGGCGGAGCCCCGCGGGGGTCCCGCCGAGAGCGGGCGAGCTCCAGCCGGAGCCGGCGGGGGCGAGGGATGCGCCCGGCCGCCCCTCTCCCCCCGGGGCACCCCCCGCCTCACGGCCCCTGGCAGAGGCGGCCCCGCCGCCGGGCCCCCGCCGCCCCGAGCCGCCCCGCGGGAGGCGCCGGGCCGGGGCAGACTCCGCGGGCGGCCGCGGCGCTGACAGGGCACCGCGCCGGGCCCCCCGCCGCCCCCGGGCAACTTCGGGGGAGGCGACCCGGGCGGACCCCCCCCCCCCCCCGCGGCCACCCACCCTCCCACCGCCGCCGGCCCCGCTCGCCCTCCGCGGCGCGGCCCGGCCCGTGGCCGCCCGCCCCCCCCGCGCCCAGGGCGGCCTAGCGCCGGCTCGGCGGCGCCCGCCGCGGCCCCGCTCCTCCCGCCCGGCGGCGGCCTCCGGCGCGGCCTCGGCGCAGGGCCTGGGCTCGGGGCCGCCTCCCCGCTCACTCACCCGCACCGGAGCAGCGGCGGCGGCGGCGGCGCGGGGCCCGGCCCATGCGGCTCAGCAGCGGCGGGCCGGGGCGGCGGGCGGCGGCGGCGGGGCGGCGGCACAAAGCGGGCGGCCCGGGACGCCCATGGCCGCGGCCGCTGGCTGGTGGCGGCGACAGGGAGAGAGCAGCAGCGAGCCCCGCACCGCTCCGCTCCGCCTGCGCCGCTGCCTTCCCAGCGCCGGGGAGAGCGGCTCAGCCGCGCCCCCCGCGCCCCCGGACGGTACTGCGGGACCGGCACCCGGCCGCGGGGGCGGAGCGGGCCCGGCCCGGCCCGGCCCGGCCCGGGGGAGGCGGCGCCGGGGCTACACCCGGGGGCCCGGGCAGGCGGCGGCCGGGCGGGCAGGGGCGAGCCCGCAGCCCCGGCACCCCCCGCTCGCTGCTCGGCCGGCGGGGACGCTCAGGCCGGCTCCCCGCCCCGGGAGGCCTCGAGTCCCGCGGAGCCCCCAGTACGTGGCCGGGGGTCCCAGCAGGGCCCCACCGGGGCTGGCGCCTCGCCCAAGGGCTGAGCAGCTCCAGGGCTCCGTCGCGCTCTGGCCAAGAGGAGCCCAGCAGAGCTCCTCCGAGCATCCTGGGCAGGGACGGCCTGGGAGAGGGTCGCGCCTTGGAGACCACCGAGGCCTGGCTCGACTCGGCAGGGAAAAGGCAGCCACCTTCAAAGCCGCCACGGGTCTCTGCCGCTCCGTCTGGGATCGAACGACAAGGTCTTCAGCCAAGCTCTGCCCAGGAGAGACCTTACACCAGTGGGCCCAGGGATGGAGCAGCGCGGCGGCTGCTCCACCAGCGGCTCTTGCCTCCACGAACACCTAAAGCTGGTTTAGAAACTGCAGCGTGTGTCCTGCTTCTTTGAGTGGGGCAATTTGGTGGCGGGAAGAAATAAGGGGACTCGCCAAGAGGTGGCACTGTATGGACTGAAATGGGTCAAACAACATGGAGACTCCCGAGAAAGGCGGTGGGGAGCGTGTCTTACCCCGAGATGGAGCTTCTGGCCAGGCAGGGTATGCCGGCACTGAGGCTGCAGTGCTGACCCAGAGTGATGGGGGACGTTGCAGGAAGAAGAAGGAGATTACCAGATGCACAGACCAAATAAGAGTAGCGCGACGGGGAAGTACAAAGCCCACTTCTTCCCTGGAAAGCGATGGTAGCGTCAGCCCTGGGACTGAGCCAGGCAGCTCCCCAGGTACTATCCCAAAAGCTGAACACGCAAGCAAGCCCCGAGACAGTCCTCTCAAAATCAGAAACGACTCGGAAAGGTTTCTGATAGGGATAATTTCTGGTTTTTGGTGCAATTATTCTACTGTATGTGCCTGTTTCCACGCATTTAGGCAACACTTTCAGAAATGTATGACATTTTTTTCCAGCTTTCTGAAATGCACAGAAGTCCATCCTGGGCAGCGGCGCTCCCCTTCCCGCCCCGGCGCAGAGCCCGGCGGGACAGTGCAGCTCCTTGCGCTCTTTCATGTGAACGATGCTCGGAGCTGATTTACATGTAGCAGTGCCACACTGATCTCGGGCATAATACTAGAAAAGCTGATGTGGGATTCAGCTGGTAAAGAATTAAAGGATGGGAATATAATTAATGCAATCAGCCTGGTTTCTAGAAAATAGCTCTTGTCAAACTCTGATGTCATCCTTTGAAGAGATTACAAGTTTGGCTGATAAAGGTTATGGCATAGAAATAATAGACCTGGACTCTGTTCAGGCATGTCACTTAATCCATATAGTATTCTGATTAGAAATTAGCACAATACAACATCAAGAGAGACACCTTAAAGGGACTGGGAGCTGGCAAACCGACAGCCATCAATGGGGAATCCCTGCAGAATGGGAGTGCTCTCGGTGGGTGTCCAGGGCTTGGATGGGAAGGCTGGTGCTATTCAGCATTTCCATCAATGGTCTAGAAATAGATTAAAAAACCCTGCTGAGAAAAACGCTGGGGCCAGGGAAATGAGAGGGGCAGGAGACACGGACGAGGTCAAGACAGCTGTAGAAAACTTCAGAAGCTGAGTCCCGGGCAAATAAAACGTGGTTGAATGCAAGCAGCTGCGTAAGGATCCCTCCACTGAGCACAGGGCCCTTCTGCTGGAAACCCACGCTCTGCCAAGGACGGACTCGGGGAGGTTAGGAAGCACAAGGGACAGGGTGGGAGCAGCAGGCTCCCCATGGGGGATGTCCTGGCTGGGCTGGGCGCTACAGCAAAAGGGGTACCAGTATCTGTGTTTCAGAAAGGTTGCTGAGAAATTAGAGAGACGGTGGAGTAGAGTTAAAACCGATCCCTGCTTTGCAGGGGGATGCCTGAGAACTGCAGCCTCCTTAACTAGTTCAAAGGAGGCCCAGAGATGCCTCGATTATAGCGCTTAGCAGCTTCATGGGTGAGAGACTATCAGGCATTAGAGAGCTTTTCATCTCCCAGAGAAAGGCCCAGCAAGATTTCATGGCCTGCACTGAGTTTGCATGAGAAACCGGATATAGATTTCTCCATGGCAAGGCGGGGATGGAGGGGGTGGGGGTGAGGAGTTTGAGTGCACCAGGATGCAGGTAGCTGAAGTGCTGGGGCCTGGCGTGCCTCGGGGCTGCTTACTGCTCCTCAGGGCCAGGCTAGACCCGGGTGGTGAGAGAAGTGCCAGGGGCTTCTCTTGCACTCACCAGCTCCCAGCCACATTCTCCCAGCTCAGGGGACACTGCCTGGGGTGAGGAGCCAGCTCCAGTCTGACCAGTGGGTCCCTTCCAGCCGCACAGGATCACTGTGTGCACGCTGCATCCTCGTGCCTGGAGAAAGTGGAGCCAGTGCTGCCCTGTCCAGCAAAGGCAGCTGCCCCTTTGTGGCCTGGAAGAGGCGAATTCCCCGCAGGCTGATACCAAGCCCTCCCTGTGCCTCACAATTTTCTGGTCCTCTAGCAGGGCTGAGCGGGGCTGGGAGAGCCTCAGGCTCCCTCTGGAGCCCCCTCTCTGCCTTTCACACCTTGGTTCACCCATGCCGAGGAGCCTGGTCCCTGCACTTTGCCAAGGGCCAACATCAGCTACTTCCAGATTTACCTGGGGACATCAGACAGGTGAAAAACCAAACCAAGCATCCCTGGCTACATGGCAGGGTAATCAGCCTGCAAGGTCTTTCAACAAAGGGGCCAATGAACCAAACCAGATCATTTCTCCCTTCTTCATCAGTTGGTAGCACGGCCCTGCCTTTTTCCTCCCCAAAACTGCCACAGCTGAGATGCCAGCAGTGTTTTGGTGCAGACCTGGCATCAGCCTGCAGCTGAGGCTATTTCCCTGCAAGCCTGGGATGCCGTATGCCTCCCAGCTCCTGACACATGCATTCATTTCTGCCTGGAAGAGCCAGCAAATGCTAGTGCTATAGGAAGTGCTCTCAGCCTTTGCTCTAAAGGGCCTGGGGCTGTATCCAAGCAGCCCGACACTGTGCATGCAATGGTTGCGTGGTGCAATTTGCAGAGCCTCCCTGCAAGCCCTTCACTGCTATCTCTCAGAGCTGCAAAGGGACATTTTCTGCTAGCACCACCAGTTCCCTGCCAGGTTTTTTGGGAGCTGCAAGCCTTCCAGCATCAATTCTGCAGAGGCTGAGAGCTCTCTGTTCAGCTTCATCACTGACAATATTAATGTCAAATGAATTCTCCTCTTTTTAGTGACTCACCGGCTTCCCCAAAGCAAGGTGGGCCTGACCTAGCGGTGATGTTTGATGGCTGGTGAGCTGTTAGCATCCAGCATACCCTTCTAATGGCAGAGAAGTGTGTGGGTGAAAGCCAGTGTCCCTCTGGCGCGGGCAGTTTCCGGATGAAGTGCACTAGATGGTGCTGTTCAACCTTTGGCTGTGATTTAAAAGGACGCTGCAAGGTCTTAAGTGGTGCCGAATTTTGGTTTTATTAAAAAACCTTTTTGAAACTGGAGGACAACTAGAAATACCCTGAAGTGTGAGGTCCTACACTGACTGCTGGTGGAGGCAAAGGGCAGCTTGCCCTCAGAGGGACCCTCTGCGTACCACGTCCTCGCCTCGTGCCCGGAGCACCCTCATTTCTGTGACAGGAGTTGGGGTTTGGCTACATGAGCAGCGATGGCAAAAGGGGCTGCCAAGAATAAAATGTCCTGGGGTGGAAGAGGAGGCTGACAGCTCTCTCTTGGACTGCTGGCAAGATGACACTTGCAGAGCAGGAGGAAGAAAATGTATTATCAGTCAAAGTAAAAGTATTGGCATTATGGCACCAGGAACCGAGGGCACCCTGAAAAGCCCAGCTGAGACAAGACACCTGCAGCCCAATGGCACTGCCATGGAGGTGGCGAGCAAGCAGAACCACAGGACACGGCTGGCAGGAGAACAAAGCAGAGAAGCAGCCAGGGGTACGGTGGGGCTGGGAGCTGGCAGCTCCTGCCCCACTGGGCCAGGAGGGATGGAGCACCTCCCTGCCTGGGCAGCAAGGATGCCCACAGGCAGCCGTGCCAGGGGCTGGGGGTGAGAGCTGAAGTGGGCAATGCTGGTTCGAACCCACAGCATCCCTTCTTGCAGGAGGCACTGGTCTAAAGATATCTCCCCATCCTGGCAATGTCAGCCCCTGACGGCATCCACGGAGCAGCAGGAGCTGCATTCTGAGTCCCCGTGGTGCAGGTCCCGCGGGCAGCCTGACGTACCTCCTGCTTTGGATTCCCCTCCTCAAAAGAGGCAAACACATCCAAATTTGTCAGCTTGCCTTGGATTTGCCTCCAGTGCTGGGCAAAGAGGGTGGAGCACCATTTGGAGACAAAACTTATGCCTTTTTGCTCAGATGCTGCTCTTTCATAAAGCCCACACCTGAGCCTGCTGCTCCAGGCAGGTGGGAAAGGTGTGGGGCTCAGCTGCTCTGGGCGCTTGGGTCCTTCCCCTCCAGCAAAATCATCCCAGTTTCCCAGTCCATTCCCATTCCCATGTGGGTGCTCACTTGCAAATCCTAGGGCTACGTCAGGGGTCCCCAGGCCTCCCCCTCACAGGCACAGGGCTGGAGCGGGTGGAGGGGGCAAAGGTTTTACTGCTCACATGAAAAATAAGAAAAACACCAGCTCTCCAGCCAGGGTGGCCTCCTTCCAGGAACATAAGGGCAAGAGGGCCTGGGCCAGCTCAGGCAGCAGGTTTTGCAGCTGCCAGCATTTGCCCATGGTGGTGCAGATGCCTGTAGGGCAGAGGGAAGCCCCCACACATTACCCAGAGCCCCTGCAGTGTCCTGGCACCCTGGCCTGTTCTCCCCAGGGTCTTGTTCTGCCTTCAGTCCCGGCAGCATCCCCGCTTGCTGTTTCCCCTTGTGCGTGCCCTGGCATTGGCCTTGTTCCTCCAGCTCTGCTTTGCCTTCCCCTGCCAGATTACAGAGCCCCTAAACCTGGCGTTTTTTCAAAAAAACGTTACAGGTGAGCTCATGCCATGCCTTGGGAGGCTGCTCCGGATAAGCTCATCACCCAATAGCTGGCCAGCTATTTCTCTCACACAGTGACAACACCTTGGGGTAGGTGCAATCTCCTTCTAGAAAATTATCTGTAATTGAATGAACCGTCCAACGATGCTCTACGGGTTGCATAAAACCTGCGACTAAAGCTATGGGACTGAGGCTACAAGCGAGATTTAAGGTTGAAATTCAAGTCCTTAAACCTTGAAATCACCTGGGCAGGGACCTAGCTGCTTCTGGGATCTCACTCAGGGTGGGAGTGGGCACTGGGCAGCTGCTGAGCCTGTCCCTGCCAAGTGGTGAGGATGCAGCAAGTGCCCCAGCCCTGCCTGGGCAAGGAGGTGGTGCTGCCGCTCTGGGCCATGATGCAGGAGAGAAACACATGAGCCAATGCCAGGACCTTGGCATCCCCCCGGCCCTCTACCTGGCCCCCATGCCGCTTTTGGGGAAGAGTTGCCCATGTCTGGCAGAGCAAAGAGATCCTGCCAGACCCCTGCAAGATCTGAGGCCCTGTGACTCCCCCAGTTTTGATCAATCCTCTCTGCCAAAAGCCATCATGAACACACTCAGCCAGCATCGCCAATGCCCAATGCTCTTCATCACTGGCCAGTGAATGCAGGCACCCCTGGGCGATGTCCCACCCCACAAGCCTTCCCGCACTCACCTTTGGGGTCCGCCCCAGGCCTGCGCCCCACATGCCTGCCTCTCCGTGCTCCAGACCACCAGGCTCGCTGCTCCTCTCGGGGGGCCGGAGGTGGGACGCCGTCCGTGCACATCCCAGCAGTGCCGCTCTGCAGAGAGAAGAGATGTCAGCTCGTCCCTGCTGGGACCACCCTGCCCAGGAGATGCTTGCAGGGGAGCCAGGCCAGGTAGGGACACCCTCCAGTGCCTGCTTGCAGGAGGGGGTCCTGCTCCCATGGTCCTGCAAGGACACACTTCATATCTTGGCCCTCCATGAGATAGAGATGTCTGGAGCGGGCTCTACTCTGCCCTGCCCCAAGCCATGCTGGGACTGTCCCATCCCTGAGTGCGGGGGGCTCTGGAGTATTTAGCACTACGGAAACAGTCCCACCTTACAGAGCTGGGGCAGGAGGGAGCAGTGGCATTAGGGGTGGGGGGACAGGATGGGGGGACGGGATGGGACACACGACATCCCTGTCCCTGGTCCCCAAGCCCCCCATCAGACCTAGGGCTCACCCACCTGCCCCAGAGCATTGCTCCCTCACCCTCTGCAGCTGCTGTTCTGGCATCACTGCAGCAGGATGGGATGAGGTGGGCACACGGTGGGCATTGTCTCCAGGGAGGAACGCAGTGTCCGGCTAGTGGCTCACATCATCAACACCTGCAATGAGACAGCTGGTCCCTGCTGGCAGGGTTGTCCCGGAGCAGCCTGTGTTAATTCAACCTGTTTGATCCTGGTGGGAGAGGCGGATCTCCTTTATCCAGCCATCAGTGATCCCAACCAGCTGGGCTACTGGGGGGTAAGGGAAGGCTCATATCAAGAGTCCTGCTGGAAATATCAGTTGCTCCGCTCTTGCAGATCTGTTTTGCAACACTGGGCGAGATCTTCTGGTTTAGATGTGGTCACTAGCCTGGCTGGTGAAAGCAAGCTCAGTGATGCCTTGATGTCTGTCCTACAGCCTTGCAGACTTCCAGCCTGAGTGTTTTGTTATGATTCCTATCAGCAGTCTGGCTTGGGGAGCAAGTGCTTGTCCCCACACTCCTGGCTCACCAATCCTGGAGGGTCAGCTCTCCCAGGGAGCTGGCAAAAAGTTTTGTGATAAGTCAGGTCTGTTGACCATGTTTTGGTCAACATCTGGTGACCAGGTGGTGGCCAGCTGGATGCACACTGCTGATTTTTCAGTTCTGGCCTGGGACGAGGCTCACTGATGGTGCATCTGCTTTGATGAGGTTCTTCCCAGAGATGTGGAAGATGGTCAATGAGCTCTCTATCATGCAATTTTGATTTATTGCGAGTCCACCTAGTGGCCCATGGGGTTATGGCCAGCTTTGCTGGGTGTGGTGATGCTTGTGAAGACATCTCAGAAACACTCATGCGCCCAGGACAAGTTCTGGAAATCATTTTACCTGCACACGCACCTGACAGGTACAGTTCAGGTCTCAACTTGCCGTTGTCCTTCTCCAGGAGAGCTCCCATCCCATGAAGTGACAACAGCAGCTGAGGTTGTGGCTGGTATACGCAGGTCCAAAACCCAGCCAGACCTTGGCTGGGGCAAAGGATCCTTGTGTTCACATCAGGTGCTGCTGAGGGAAGCCCCATGGCATTTTCGCCCCTTACTTCTCCTGCAGAGTGGTTTTCCTTGCTGCTTCATGCCTCTTAGACAGGGCATTAGATGCTCCAGATGCTCCTCTGAGATGCTGTGCCCCAGAGAAGCATCGGCTCTGTGTGCTCAGGCAGGCCAGCAGCTGGGCTGGGAAGCTGTTTGCAGCTAATTGCCAGTAGCAGGCTCCTGGTGGCTGTCCACCAGCAGGCAGGACGGCCGTGCTCGTGGGAAGTCACAGCCTGCCAGCCAGAGTCCTTGCTGGGCATTTCTGTGGCATGGCATGCTGTGCCAAGGGACCAGGTCTGCTCCAGGCCAGGGGGACAAGCCAGCCCCAGTTGGGGGACCCCTAGTCCTGGCAGAGCACTTCTGGGAGCCCCCTGCTCTTCCAGCTCTCCGGTAACACAGCCACAGACCCTTCTGGGGTCTCTCCCTACCCCTGCTAGGACTCAGCCTCCACCACCCCTTTCCCAACCTCCCGCTTCCCAGCAGCACCTCTAAAATCTCCAGCCTCTGGTGGCTGTTGCCCTCCTTTGCCAACTCCCCTGTGAGGTGGCCCTTCCTCAGAGCAACCATCCTGCACCCATCTTCCCAGCGATGGCCAACCCTCCCTGCTGAGCTGGTGGACGGGACCCCTGCACTGCTGTGTCACCAGCACCCAACCAGGGCAGCCAGGGCTGCACCACCTCTGGGAAAGGAGGTTTCTCTACAGCGTTCTTCTTCCGTGGTGGGAGTGAGGTCCTAGGATTGGCACCAGGAGAGGCTCTGCACTGCTGGACACCTGCTGAGGTCCTGACCAGTTAAGCCAAGATGCTGGACCCATCCCAGCAGTGACCCTGGAGTTTACTTGCTTCCTTCTGCAGAGAAAAGCAAAAAATGCACAGAAATGGGACGAGGAGGTGGCCCTGGTGCAGGAGGAGGGCCTCCTCCTCATCCCATGTCTGCCATGGCTGGAGATCTGCAGACCAGCTGGGGACACCCAAATATGCCATGGTTGGTGGGGCTGTGGTGGTGGGAGGAGGCTGTGTGGGTGGGCAGGCTGGTGCAGGCTCTGCTGCTCCTCATTAGCAAACTGATGCTGCACTGAGCCACAGCTGATGAGCTGGGGGTGCTCAGTGAATGCCGTTTATTCATGCTTTTACAGAAGAGTTCTTCAAACTCTTCTGCTGCTTTAGCTGCCCCAGCACAAGCCCAGCCCAGTAGATCATCTTGGTGTTGACTCGTCTCAAGGCTTTCCCTCATCGAGATGTGAAGAGCATCGGAATCGTCCTGACACAGAACCAGAGAAATTGCTCACAAAATCATTCACTGTTGGAGGAAACTCAGAGAAGTGGGGGATGTCTATCTTTGGAGATGTTCAAGACATGCTCCACAGCCAAGGCAAACCTGCCCTGGTGCTGGATGTCAGCCATAAGATTCCCCATCCCCTTCTGCCAGCACTTTTAGGACCATCAGTGGCCCCTTTCCACTCATGCTCCCCACTTGGTAGCTCTCTTCCCTTGGTGTGAAACCCTAGGCTGCCTCTCTCCTAAAATTCTCTCCCCTTCCCATGCCACAGTGGGCAGATCAACCACAGCAGAGCCAAGTCCTCTCCGGGTCAGGATGGCTGGGATCCAGGGGAGATGTGGGCTAGCAATCATGAGTACCCCGTGGCCCTCTCCTTCCCTGGGGAGAAGACAGCAAGAACCACTGGACAGAGACATAAGCATCAGGCTGGGCAGGTGTCTCAAGCTTTGCTGTGTCCCACCTCTTCCAGATGCCAAGCCTTGGACCATCTTCCATAAAGCAGTGCTGCTTCCCAGCCCTTCAGCCCCTGTCCCCATCAGGACATGGAGGCCACTGCCATCCCCTGCTCTGCAGCGCTGCAGCCACCTTCTGGTGTCTGGCCTGCCCATCTGCAGCCATTTCGTACCAGTCGTGCTCGTGCCAGGCATGTCCTTCAGCCTACGCAGCTCTTCCCTACCGTGGTGGGAGCAGACAGCAGCCTGATCCCCACAGCCTCGGCTTTTTTGACTTCAGTGTACCAGGCTCTCCTGGTCTTCTCCCAGAGGATGTATTCCCCACTCTGACAGTCCTGCTGGGTCCTCTTTCATTAATGCATCTCCTCTGCCAGAAGTCCTTCAATGGACAAGTGTTGGCTGGCATGGTGATCAGCCTCAGGAGAACCCACGGCTGGCCAACATGAGCAAATTAGGCCTCATATTGTGTTTTGTCTGGATCCTTTATAGTTACAATTGGGCAAAGCACAAGAAATTGCATTGTGGTGGACGTACAACACCAAATCTTGCCAGACCTTGGACTTAGCATCTTCCTGTGTCAGCAGCTTCCCCAGTGTGCCAAGGACATGCTGTGAAGAACATGTCTGACAGAGAAGGCTGGCATGGACTTTGATTGTTCCCATACTTCTCTGAACCCCCACGACCATGAGGTGGGGTGAGTGCCCATGGGCTGTGTCTGGAGATGATCATCTTGGGAGCAGTCTTCCTATAACACCCCAGCCTATGCTGCAATCCATCCCAGCCCACCTGAGCCTTCTCCTGCAGTGGGACATGGAGCAGAGGTGCCTGCAGAAGAGGTCCATGGCTCCCTTTTCCCAATAGAGAGATATTATCAGATGTCCAATGCTGAACATCTTTAAGTCAGGCTATTTAGCTCAGTCTCACATTCAGCAGCTGCCCAGGGCCTGGAATCTCTCCAGTCCCTGCCATTAAACTTCTGCCTGATGAAAACAGATGATTTATCCTGAATTCTCATCTTCTGTCTCACAGGTGGTTTGTATTCCTTGTGTGTCAGTCTGGCCTGGCAGCTCCTGCACTGGGTGGACCTCTGAATGCACCATGCAGAGCAGCCAGGAGTTTTGGGGATGCCTTGACGATGCTAGAGCAATGGGCTGGGTTGGGCAGCAAGGCTCAGTGAGTTGGGGTGCCCCAGCAGCCCCCAGTATGCTCCAGCCTTTTGGAGAGCATCTGCTTTCACAGGTGGCATCCACATCCCTGACTCCCCGCCCCTTGGCTCCCTTCGTGGGTCTCAGGATGGACCATCCAGGGCTGGTGACTCCTAGCTTTGCACTCTGTATATGCATCCGTTCCCTGCAGAAACTTTTAAGCATTGGCCAATTTAACCACATTTAAGGAAGACTGTAGTTCCGGAGGACTCCAAGTACCTGTGAGTGCAGTGAAAGCAGAAGAGCTTGACCCAGGGCTTGCAGTATCCCTTGGAGGCCATTTCTTCTGCTCCTCAGGCCACTTACACCGGTGTTGCCCATCAGTGACCCGTTAGCACTACCACCATGGCTGAACACCCTGTGCCCACCTCAGGGAGCATCTGGGGGTGTGGTGACCCTCCCTCCCTCAGGTGAGGGCTCCTCTCCTTTGCTGTCCTTTGTCATGAGGACCAAACCCCGGCCAAGCCCTCTCAGCTCTTTGAAACAAGCTCTTTTGTTCCCTCCATTGCTGTGTCTCCATGAAGATCCTCACAGCTGGATCTGAGCCATCGGCCTTGGATGGCACTGAGCTACCCACGGTGGGAATAAGGACATTTTTGCCTCAGTAGCATCCCAGGAGGACCATGAGCTCCTGAGTGAGCTCACTCCCACTGGAGACCCTGATTCCTTGCTCTGTGGAGGTCTCTGTTCAGTCCTGTTCTCATCTCATGGCCACCAGTACCCATCCAGCCAGGTGTTTCACAGCTGTTTTCAATCACTGGCTCAGTCTATGGACCCAGCCTAGCCATCCAGCCCCTCCTGCCCTGCTGTGAACCAGGCGTAGGCCACCACCCAGCCCTGCCCTGGGGGGCTCCAGCACCTGCCCTGGGGGGACCCCATTGCTCAGGATGGGACATACCTGTGGCCTGAAGGAGCTGGGTGGCCAGTGTCCCCTGCTCACCTCCAGCATCCGCAACCAGCAGCTCGCGGCTGCCACCTCGACCCATCTCAGCTTGGTCCCACCAACTCCCACCTCCTCCTGCCAGAGGACATCACACTGGCCAGGCCATGGCCACGTGGTCCACGGTCATGTCCCACCTGCTCTTTGCTGCCGTTGTTTTTTTATCTGCTTTTCAGGTTCCTCAGCTCTGATCTCTGCTTTCCCAGGGTTTTGAGGACAAGGTCTACCCACGCGTTGCTCTCCAACTCGCAGTGCCGGCTCTTTGCAGCTCTTCCCTTGCTCCAGTTGAATCCCACATCCTTGTGGGAAGGTGACTCCCCCCATCCCAGGACAATGGCACCTCCCCAGGGTAAATCCTAAGGGACCCTGCCAGCACAAGACAGCCATTTCAGGGGGAGCCACCTCAGCTGCGCCCAGTAGCCAACTCCTCATGGGAACTGTTGTGCCAAAACGAGGCATGGGACAAACTTGCCCTTGCAGCCCTCTCTGCTGCCACTGCCCCGGCACTGCGCCAGCCCTGGGGGAAGGCGAGGAACAACGATCCTGGAGGGGTCCCAGTGGGGTTTTGGGGCTGGCCGGTGCTGGGAACATCCCTGCCCTCTTTGTGCTCCCCCGGTAAGTGGCACAGTGCAAATATCAGCCGGGTTCTTTGAAATGAAAATAAAACTGATAGAAGTCGGGCAAATCCTTCGCCCCGGCCCCCGCTGCCGGCCCAAGTAGTGGTTCTTTCTGCTGCCGAGCCGGCTCCCGCAGTTATAAATACATTATGTATGCCGGTGCCTGTCGGCCAGAGCCTTTTGTTGATGCTGAATATGTCCTGGCCAACAAAAGTGGACTGGATTAGCCACAGTGGATTAAAAGATTTTCTTCTTAGAGTTTACCTAATAATATAACAATTGACATAGAAGGTCTCTTTGAACCCTACACGACTCTCTTATTTTACCATCTGTGAGTTTGCTTTCTGTGCTGCTCATGGGGTGCCCGTCTGCCAGTGGTGCTGGTGGTGGGAATGCTGCCCGGAGCCAAATTTGTCGCTGAGCAGAAGAAGGCAGCCCATGGTTGAAGGGAGGCAGTGGGAAGGGAAGGTGGCACAACTTCTGTCCTCATGCCTTTGTCTTCGACCCTTCTGCTGGTGGCCTGCCAGGCTCATGATGCTGCGGCGTGGGGAGGGAAGAGACCCAAGAAGTGGGCTCGAGTGATGGGGAAGCTGCCTGCTCATCTGCAATTCGAGGTGTCCGAAGAGGTCCCAGCCAGAATAAGCTCCTTTATTAATCACGAATTTTGGGAGACTTGCCGAACTGTGAGCCGGTGGAGTTTGCTCATCTCGGTTTCAGCCATTGGGCTCTGGCCGCCGTCCCTGGTCTCCATTGCAAGATGGGTCAGGCAGCGGCAGCAGCGACACCGGGAAACATGGAGGGCAGTGGCAGCAGGGGAGGAAGGCTCCCCTCCACCATCCTGCGGCGCTGCCGTTGCTTGCCCCCTCCTCCGGCACACCCCGCCGTCCCAGCCCTCGGGCTTTGATCTCATACCGGGGGGGCCCCATTCACAAGTCTTTCATAGCAGCCTTTGGAAATACCCGTCCTCAGAAGTCGGGAGTAATGAGATGGGGAGACGACGAGCAATTTAGGCGCCGCTCTTTCTTGCTTGCGGTTTTTTTATCTCCATCTCCCCCCCTTCCCCCCCCCCCCTTTTTTTTTTTTGCAAAGACACTTCTGGAGTGGCACTGACTTTGTGTGGGATTGCCGCACCACCCCAGACCTGCCGGGGGAGGGCAGGAATATGGGGCTCACGCCTCTCAGCCGGGGGCCTTTGATGAAGCTGCTTTGCGAAATTTGATTTGAAAGGCCTACGATGGCAATTTGGGGAGAATGGTGGAGCCTTTCTCCACCCGCCTCTCTTTGTCTCTCGCCCGAAGCGGGGTTTCATTGTGGGTGCCGGGGCAAGGGGGTCGGGGCGGCGGCATGGGTGGGGTGGGGCGGCAGAGGGGACCGCGGCGCAGGAGAACAATAAGCGGGGAGATGGGGAGAGTTGGAATTTCTCACCTGCCCGGGCGTTCGCAGTCCGCCATGACGGGAGCAGCCGCCCTGCTTGCCGCCGTCCGGAGCACTTTTTTTCCCCCAGACTCTTGAACCTATTTCCCTTTCTTGGCAAGTGCGTGGCTGGAAGATGGGAATCTTTACTTTATATTGCAGCTTGGGCTTCCCAGCCTGATTGGCTGCAGCCAGGACCAAATGCTGGTCCTTCCATCCCATCATCACTATGGCAACCGGCCCCGTTAGCCACCACCGATTTACTTATAATTGCTGGGTAAATAGTCAAGACAGGCCGCTTTCATCCCACACTGAGGGATTGCTCTCCCTTGTTGCCTTCTTTCCCTTCCTCTTTTTTTTTTTTTTTTTTTTTGAGGAGGAAGCCCTAAAGAGCAGTAACACTTAAGGAAAACTCTTTGAAGGCTGTTGCAGAAAGTGGCTGCCTCCCCCCAGCCAGCCTTTCCCCATCACTCTCGCTGCACAATGCCCCAATGCTGGGGCTTTCCTGCACCATCATACAGCCCTCACCATCATCCTCCTCCAAGGAGAGGCACTGGGTGGGGATGTGCAACATCCTGTGGGCGGAAGGGTTTGTCCACAGTGGGCTCTTGCCATCTCTTCTGCCTTTCATGGGGATTTCACAGCTGTTCATCGGGAGAGCAAGGATGGGGCCGAACAGTCCTCCATCACCTCCACCCTCCTTCCCCACTGCTGCCATTAGCGATTCATGTTCACAGGGCATGGGATTTCTGCCCGGGCACCAGCACTGCCCGACTCGGCTGGCCCTTTCTCAGCTCTGCAGGACCCACTGGTGATGCTGACTGGGATGGGATGGCTCATACCTCTGGCCCTGGCCATGCTCATCCCTGGAGGCCGGGATGCTGGGGCGCCCACTCTGCCTCGCTGCCTTCATGCCAAGCCGCTTCTTGTCAGGTCTGCAAGGGACAGAGCCTCTCATTATTCCTGGAGAATGTTTAGTGATAATGGACAGAGGGATACGCACAGATCTTGTTGCCAGATCCATAAGCATGGACCAGAGGTGGCTGCACAGCCCACAGGACAGAGAAGCAGGGTTCGAGCATGGCCCCATCCCTGTCCTCACGGTCCCGGGATGGACGCTGCAGCCAGAGAACAGCAAACGGGCACCCAGCCCAGCCTTGCTGGCTGGAACACCAGCATAGGACCTGCAGGGCACTTCTGTCCCCACCGGTTATCGCTGGCACCAAACAGCAGTTCTGGGAAAACAGGAAAAAAAGGGTCTTAGGGAGAATCTAAGGGCTGGAAAGACCCTGGGAAAACAGAGATCTCACAGGCAGCAGGGTGAGAGAGGAGCAGGGTGGGCTTGAGGGAAAGGGAAAGGAAGATGAGGTCATCTTCCCATTCCCTCCTCACAGCCATCCAGAGGGAGGAGTCCACCAGGGTGGCTGCAGGAGAGGCACTGGGAGACGCTGCCCAAGTTCCTTGCTTTAGTGCTAGCAGTGAGAGAAATGGACGATTCCCACCCTGCTCGCTGGGGAGTGCAGAGGAGACAGGGGTGACCACAGACGACAATGTGAAAGCAGCTAAGGAGGGAGCAGCAAGGAGCCATGGGGCCAGGAGGCATCTCCAAGGCTTCTGAAAGAACTGGGGCATGACCCAGATGATCCTTAAACAGCCCTACCTCCTCGCTCCCAGAAAGGGCAGTTTGGAGCCTGGCAGATATGACAACAATTTTTCTTTTAACATGTTCCAGGGTCAGCCAGGAAAGGGCAGGCCACTAACTCTGACAGCTGTACGAGCAAGTTAGCAGAGATGCTCCTGAAAACAGACTTTGTGGGCACCTGATCAAATACACCCTACAAGTCCTCTCAACTTCCCAGGTAAAGGGGAGGCCTGTCTCCTAAGAGCAGCCAGCTTCTGAAGGTGCCACCAGCAACATATGGGGGTGATGCACGTGATACAACCCTCTTGGGTGCGCAAAGGGATGGTGACAATGTTGTCACCAAAGGTTTCCAGGGAAGTAAGCAGCCTGGGGAAAGGAGCTGGCTGGTGCTTGGAGTGGCTGCTGCCGATGCAGCAGGTCCTGGTGCTGGGCCAGCCAAGCAAACAGCCTGCCCAGGGGCCGGGGGCAAGCAAAGGAAGGTGCTGGGGGCAGGGCTCTTGCCACCCACGCTCAGGTCAACAGCTAGCTCGCGGCAGCCAGAAAGGCTTGGCTTAAACAAACACACTGGCCAGCTGCATGCAGGACATGGCTGGCCCCGATGCAGCCAAGCACTTTGGCACCCAGCATACTGCAGGGCAGCAAAGCAATGAGCCAAGCAAGTGGGTCTGTACTGTTCAGCTGCCCCACGGACGGCATTACAGACCTGGCTTTAAAGCCATTTGATGCACAGTGGCCAGCTGCGCTTTGAGGCCAGGAGCTGGCCTGCTCCAGGCTCTGCAAGGCATAGACAAGTTCAGAAGCCCTGCAAGGCATGGCAGGGGTGTGTTTCAGGACCCCAGGGCCAGAAGCCTCAGCGCAGCCCAGGCGCTGCTGTCTGGCTGCAGGTCCCATCTTGCTCTGGTCCTGCCTGGGTTGCTCTCCCACTTGCGCTTTCTCTGTTTTAAAGGCATCTTCTCTGTGAAGTGCTTTGCGGCTTGACTGAAAGGGGATTGCTCCCTTTCTGCTGAAGACAAGCTGGTACCTCTCCAGGTACCTGCAGGCCAGGGGTCCACCCAGCCCTGCTCCCAGCAACGGGAGCCTTCTGCCGGCACTTGCAGCTGGGGACCTGGGTGCAGGCACCAAGGCCATGGAGCCATGCTGGCAGAGCTGCACTGCCCTCTTGAGCATCCTCCAGAGGTTCTCATGGTAACTCCCTGGCTCACAGGCTCCTGAGCCTGCATGGTTTTAGCCACACACCATCGCAGCTTCAGCCACATGCACCCACCTGCCCTGCTCTGCACCCACTGCCCCAGCTCCCATGCCAGGGTCTCGTCACCCTCCATCCTCCCCTCCCACCACTGCTGTCCCCTCCTGCCACCCAGGACCTCCAGGCCCCTCTGCAAGAGGACCCACTGTCTTGCACCCCGCTGCAGAGAGCTGCTCCACAAGCCCCCACAACAAAAGTACCTTCCCCAGAGCCCTGCAAAGGCCTTAATTCTCCTTTTTCTATAGCATATCATGCAGAAAACAAGGAAAAACTGATAACGGGTGAGAGGAGCACAGCATTCATGGAGGAGAGGGGAGCTGAGCAGGACAAGTGGATCTGTATACAGGTGATTTCCCACCTCTGCACTTCGGCAGGTCTCGGCTCTGCGCATCCTGGGACTGCCTGGCCAGGTGGAAGCTTGCTAGCCTGGTGCCTGCATCCAAGGAGATTTCCCCCAATTTTTGGTGCTGGTGCCCAGCTCTGGTTCCTCGCTTTAAAATCAACGGTAGAGAACTGTTCCAAAAAGAAAAGGCCACAGCTAATGAATTCTAGAGAAAAAGCCTTTTGCAGCAAGTCTTGAAGCTTGATGTCAAATAGACTAAGAGGTTACAATGTGAGAAAGAGGAGAAAATACCAGGTACAGCAAAGCCTTGCTCTGGGAGCCAGAGCGTGACAAGACTAAACTCCCGGAGTTGGAGCAAGGCGGCTTAAAGTTAGGAGTAAAGACTCTCCACCACTCAAAACCTCCCAAATCCATGCATGGCTTTCAGGAGGAAAGATTTAATCAAACTGAGGTCCTTGCCCAGCCTCAGATGTTGATGGACAGCATCCTAAGGAATAAAATGAGCTGACACACAGATAGCAATGGGCTACCGGGACAAAGTCACCCCACATCCTGCGGGGCAGGTGAGACTCAGCTAGGAAGGTCCACCTGGTCTCACAACACATTCAGGAGGGGTCCGTATCAAGGAAATTAAGATGCCTTGGAACAAGTGGGCAAGTCCCTATATGAATAAATACTGATTAAAACACAAAGTGGGCATTCTGCAGCGGTGAAAAGGGCAGGGCAGCCCCCCAGGGCTCTCCGCACAGCCCAGCGCTCTTCCAGTGGCTGGGAAAAGGGCGGTCATTGTGTTTGCTGACCATACCTAGTTGATCACAGCAAGAACATGAGGGCTGGCTAGGAGGAGCTGCAAAAGCATCCTACAGGACTGCCTGGAGGATTAAACAGCAGGCAGAGTTCAGCCTTCATAAAGGCACACAGGGAGAAATCCAGCCTGACTGTACAACAGTGAGCTGTCCTCACAAAAAAGAAGACTGCTTCTTCCATGGATGAATAATCCAGTGATAGCTAGGAAACACCAACAAGGCACTGGACAGCTCTGACACATGGGGTGAGGATGCAGCTCCATAAAATGCCTGCCCCATCCTTTGTCCTGGCCCCAGGCTGCTTCGGGCCCTGAGGTTGTCCCAGGGATGAGCTCTGCTGGTCCCAGCCCCATCCATGCCAGGAGTGCAGCCGGAGAAGCCCACTTCGCAGCTGCTCCCTTTTCACTAGCATCTCTCACTCCGCATGCTCCCTCTACCGCCTTTCACCCCAGCTTAGGACAGACATCCCTGGGGGCACTGGGTCCTGTGAGGACCTTCTCCAAGCAGCTGCATCCCTGGGTACCTGAAGGCCCTGCAAGCAAAGCCCTGCTCCCACCTCAGAAATGCCATTTTCTGTGTTTGCCAGAGTGCTCTAACTGGCCTGAAACAGCACCATTTTCAGTGTTACCATGGTGATGGCTGCCTGGTAAATGCATGGAATGGAGATGCACATGAACAGCAGAGTCCAGCCAGGCAGAGGTGCCTGTGGCCAGTCCCCAGCTGGCACCGCTGCCCCTTACACCCCCCAGCCCTTCCTCCTGCAGCCAAGGAGCCCAGTCTCAGCCCATGATGTGCAGCAGGAGCTGTGGGTAGAGGTAACTCCACATACCTGTCCATGCTCTGTGTGTGCAGCACCCTTGGTCCAGCATTCCCGGTCCAGCTCAGCCCATGGCTGTAGGAGAGCTTGGGGCAGGAATGCATCAGGAGTAGATGCTTTGGGCAATTAATGCATTTGCATATGTAGATTTTATGAGGTTTTTTTTCTTATGACTCCTTACTGCAAATGCTAAGCTCCCCGTGTCCCTCTCCAGCCAGGCTCCAGACAGGATCCTGCATCTGGGCCCAGGATGGTCTCACCTGGTTTCCCTCTGAGCTGCATGTCCCACCCACAGCAGAGCCCCAGTGCTGTGGAGCAGGGCACCATCAGGCCACAGGGTTTGCTGTGACATGACCAGCCACGCCATCTCCTGCCTCATCCCCTGCAGGGCTGGGGCAGCTGGCCAGGATAAGCAGCATGTCGGGAACCAGCAGGACCAGGAAACCTGGCAGTCACTCATGGAGAGCTGCCAGGGCCTTTTCCTGGGCACAGCCAACCAGCGCCCAAGGCCAGCATCCCCAGGGATGCTCACAAAGAGCCAGGTTGTTGCCTGCTGGTCTGCTTCACTGGGCTCCTGGTGATCCAGCATGTGGCCAACAGCTCCATCCCACCATCCCTGCCCACAGCCACTTCTCCTGGAGGTGATGGTGTGGCATGAGATACTTCCTTGGGTGAATGGGAGAAGAGAGCACAGCACAAGGCTGCAGAAGGAGCTTCAGGCAGGATGGTGACTGTTCATACCATGGAGGAGGGGAGGAAGCAGAGCTATTAGACTCCCTCTCCTCCTGCCCAAACAGGACCCTTCCCCTCCAGCCAGCACTTGGGAGTAGGTCTTCTTCAGTTCATTACTGATACTCACTCCTCAAGCTGATGCCTGTTTTGCAGGGAGCTTCACAAGGTGGAGTAGCTACTAGAAACTGCATCACAGAAAAAGTGAGGTTGGAAGGACCTCTGGAGGTTTCCAGTCCAACCTCCTGCTCTGAGCAGGGCTGGCTGCAAAGCTAGAGCAGGTCACTCAGGACCTCGCCCTGTCGTTTTTAAAGCCTCCAAGGATGTAGGTGCCACCACTTCTCCAGACCCTGACCCAGGGCTGCACCACCCTCCTGGGGAAGAAATTTTTCCTTACCTCCAACCACTGTTTCCTGTGTCACTACGCATGACCTCCTGCCCTTCCCTGTGTCCCTCCTGAGATGAGTCCAGCTCCATTTTAATCCCAAAAATGCAGAATGACTTGTCACAAATGTTACTCACCAGCAGAGCCATGAGGACCTTTGCTGCTTTTCCCCATTGCCTCTAAACATCATGAAGCAAATCCCAAGCAGAGAGTAAAGCTGTGGGGGTGAGCAGAGTGCACACCCCCAGCGACAGCCCTCAGCATCCAAGTCCAGCTTTTTGGTAGAAATTGAGTCCTGTTGATTTGAAAGCAAACATAACAGTGATATTTGAAAGGCTTTTGCTGGAATTGCCTAAGTAAGTTTCTAAATCTCTTCTTGAGAAATGCATTAGGGTGGGGGATGACTTTAAGACTTTTGGCCTGTGCTGACACTGGGTTCATGATGATTCTCACAGCACTCCTAAAAATCATGTCCCTTTGCAACAGCTACTCCAAACTAAGAGTCTCAAAGCCATGAGGGAAAACGCAGGCTCACCTTTGAGACTGGCATGAAAGGCAGGGACACGCTGCTTTTGATAATGCTCCCAAAATATAATGCACTGTTTGAGTACAGAGGGGTCTGTTGGGAATTTGCAAGTAAAATACTGTTTAATTAATGAATTTAGATAGATAAGAAATAAGGTTGTTGAGAAATATGGCCTTAATCTCTAGCTGGTTTTTGGATCAGTGACCACAGCTTGCTGGGAGACAGACAAAATTCAAACATTGCTTCAAGATATCAGCTAACACGGACTTGGGAATTCAGAACCGCAAAGTCTGTGTCTGTGTCCTGCTATTGCTGAATGGCAGCCACCTCAACCGAGGCTTTCCCAGTCTGGGTGCTTTCCCCAAATAACCTTTTTCTTTGCTTTATTGTTTGCAGTGTTGGGTTTGGGGATGATTCCTCCAGCCCTGTAATACCAAGACCCCTCCACAACCAGCACACGGGCCCAATTTTCATGTTTCAAGGGGCGCTTTCATATTTGTGGTGGCATGCTGGGACTATGAAACTGTGTGTTTTTGTTACCTGAGGAATTAACTAAACAAGAATCATTCAGTCCTGGACTGACCTTCTAACCTCCCAGCGCTGGTGGCTGATACCTGCACCCGTGTATCTCCCTGCTCGCTGTTTGCGTTCCATGGCTTTGTCCTCCAGCACCTGGTAAAACGCCAAGGCTGGAGATCCTGCTCTCTGCTGATCAGTCCCCGACTGCAGCACTCTCTGGAGAAAGGTTTTCCTTATCTCCGACCTAAACCTGCCACTTTGTGGCCATGTCCACTCCCTCTTTCATCTGCCACAGCCATCCCCCCTCCTGCCCCCCATCTGAACCATGAACAGACAAAACCACCTGGGCATGGGAGTCACCCCTCGCCAGGCTGCACTGCTCTGGGTGGGCAATGGACCACTTCACGCCTCCCCTTATGCCACCTGGCCCTGGCAGCACTGGGAAGGGCCATCACAAGACATACTTGCAGCAGGCGGCCTTCGAGGTGGCCTCCCCAGCTGTGACTCTGCACAGTGGCTCTCGGGAGCTCACAGCTTCACAGTCCATGGGGAGCCCTGGCAGAAGGCACGGCATGCCCCAAGCCCTTCCCTCATTTGTGCTTACAGATGTGCTGCTGAAGCGGTGCTTATCTGCAACGGCCAAGGAAACCTGAGGCTTGAGTGAAAGCCTCAGGCAGAGCACTACGGTTGGGTTTGGACAACTAGCCCTGTTTTCCTGCCCCACCAGAAGTCCTCCCAGCATTGGCTACCATCCCTGCGCAGGAAAATAAAACGACTAAGTAATTCCACTGTCAAGATGCCAGCTAGCAGCCATCTTGCCCAGGAATCGCATTGACAGATTGGCACAATCCTTGGCCTGCCAGTTCTCCTTGGGATTTTTCCTTTCATTGCTGTCTTGCCAAGATAATTTTTCAGTGTTCCCTGTTCTGAGCTGTCTCCACTGCTACCCCAGCCTTTTCTTAACCTGCCAAATTCAAGGTGACCCTGGGCAGGGCTCTCTGGTATTTTGTCAGTGGCTGTCACATCCTCGTAAGCTGCTGGGTCTCTGCTCCCAGGCTACATGTTGGTATTTGCCGTGCACGCTGCAGCGGTGCTTGGGATCCTTGTGGTGGCTGGCGTTGGACATGGACAGCACCTGGTGAGCTTTGCTGAAGCCTGAGGCAGTGCTCAGGTCTGAGCTGTGCTTGGCGGCCAGGCCCTTCCCCTGTCCTGGGGTGGATTTGCAGCCTCAAGCTGACAGCACCCAATTTGCACCCACGGGTTTGTGGCATCTGTGGCTTCCTGGGAACACGTTGTCATGGCAAACAACCAGCTCCTCTGATTCCCCTTGCTAGGGCAGTGAAGGAACCTGATATCTGCCAGACTGAGCCCACCCAGACAGATAAAACGCTGCTACCATCATACAAGCAGAATCAAGCTCTCTGTTTGTGGTCAGAGCTGCAAATGAACACGTATAAAACTGAGACAGGTCTAACACTGGGCCCTAAGCTATTTCTCCACCTCCTCAAGGTAACCTGTCTGGGGGCGTCATTGCCCAAACTACCCCAAAATCCAGAGAGGGCTCCCTCCCCACCAAGACATTTGCTACTCTTCCTAGCAGAAGGGCGAGCCACCCCTGCATACTTGTGGCTGTGCAACCACGGACTTTGCTTTCTGTGAAGCTGCAGCATCCCTGGTCTGCAGGCAGTTTCCTGGTCTGCGGTTTCCAGCTTTCGTCAAGTCAGGAGAGTATGTCCATGAGAGTAAGCTCCTGGCCACATCCAACATGGGTGTAGGGAAAGGAGCCAGGGGAGGGTTTCACAGCGAAGGCAGGATGAGACAATGGAAGGCTCCACCTCCGAAGTCAGGATTAACCACAGCCCCACTAGCTTACCCATGGTGAAGCTCCTGCAGCTCCTATTGCACTCTTGCAGTGCCCCCATTAGCACACCCTGCCCCCAGCGGGACAGGAGCTCTCCCGCAGGCCTGGCTCCCACTACCTCTCGGCACCCACCAAACCTTCCCAAGGCAGCAGATCCTGCAGACCAGGCATGCGTGACAAGCAGCGCTGAAGAACAGTCAACTTCAAGGACAGAAAATACCAGCAGTGCAGCTGGGGAAGACATAAAGCCAAAGATCTCCCCCGAGAAACAAAGCACCACACAACTAGAAGATAATTTTACATAATTAAAACCTACTAGCCCCCAGTACAGAGAAGGAGCTGGTAATTGCCCACCCAGCCATCCCAAATAGACCCCTCACTGCTGAGGAGCTGAGGCACTCCGGGACCCACACAGGGCTGAGAGCAGGACACAGGCAGGCACCAGCCACTCCAGGCCCGAGAGGCCAGACCTGCACCAGCACATTCCAGTAATGCCCCGAAGGGAGGCCAGGACAGAGCCACAGTCTGGAGCTTTGCTCAGAGCTGCATTTAAATGCATGAGCTGTGCTAGCCCTAATAATGAGCAGAGCTGTCAAGGAGCTTGTCCCACCTAATTATCTCTAACAAGGGCAGAGTGTCAGGGTCCCTGAGGAGCTGGGCAGCAGCTTCCCACTCAGCTCAGTTGCAGAAGAGGGAGAGATAAGCAAATGTCATTGTGCTGGCCTAGCTACAAAATCATTAATTAGGTATATGCAACCTTCTGTGCCAGTTTGTTCTTGAGAACCTGGACTTGCCGGAGCTGAGACATACAGGCAGGCTGGAAACATCCCAGCTTTTGCCACCCAACCTGTCCTCTGCAGTACTGAGCCTCCCGCCCCCATGCAGAGATAGCACAGCCCCAGCCTGGCAGCCCTGACCGACCAGCCCTACCAACCCCAGGGCTGCACAGCTGTGCCACACTCGCCTGGGAGCTCAAACACCCCTTGTGAGGGCTCCAACCCATTCCATGGCCCAAAAAACAGCAGAGAAGTCTGGTCTTCCTGAAACACCACCATTTAGGTCATGTTCACTTCAACCATCTCCCTCATCCCCAGCCACCTAGCACAGCCCTGCAGAGGCTCTCTGCCTACTCAGCAACCACCTCTGCAGCACCTCTCTCCCAAGTCTTTAAGGAAGATGTTAAGGCACTGGGAATTTCTGCTCCCCTGCAGTCCTACTCCATTCTAGTGCAGAGGGGACCAGCCATGCACTCCTCTACAAGCCCAGTTTCTCTCTTATCATGGGTCCTGTGGCTCAGAAACCAAGACCGTACACTTGCCCTTATGTGCTAGAGATGGAGCATGTCACACCCCAAGGCCAGGTTAAGGCAAAGCCTCCTCCTGGGGCAACAATCCAGAGATATGCCTCACATGAGGCCCATCGCACAAGCTCTGTGCTTGTCCCTCACCTCAGAGCTGAAGGGAACGGGAGGACAGGCTGTTTTTCCTCCAGTCAGAAACCCCCTGCAGGACCATGAAGCTTACAGATGACATCAGAGGTACAGAGTGCTGTTCACCAGCATGTAATTCCAATAAGTGCTTTTCAGTCCCTTGTTGCCAGACAGGAGCAAAGGCTTGAACACTCTCTTCAACTACATTTTTACAAAATAAAAGATTTAAAAATCACCAACTTCAAACAGAAACAGAGCTAGAACCCAGGGGGTTAGAGTGAGCTGTAGGGCCAGTGGCAGGGAGCTCAGCCCCACCTGCTGGCAGGCACTGCTCGAGGCCAGGGTTTGGGTCATGCTTTCAGGGCACAGTCATCTGCTGCAGAAGGCTGGGGTCTGAGCTAAGTTACACCACCATGTCTCACAGCCCCTGCTATAATACACTATTGAGAAATGAGTATCAGAGGAAAGTTTACTGATATTGCCAAAACACATATTTCATTTTACACCATGATCAAGCTCTCAACAGTAGCCAACTACTTGTACAGGCAGAAGAACCACATTAAGTCAGTCTTACAAGGACACTTTCAGAGGCCACAGGACAGAAGTTCCTTCCTCAGCCCACAGGAACGGTTTCTCACTGCATTTAGGCTGTCATTAGACTCTGATGACTGCAACACGCTCCTAGGCATGCTCTTCATGCGGCCCCTTCCACACAAGGTGGTTCAAACAGAAGACTTGCTGAACCCCACAGCTTGATCTGCAGCAGGGGTTTTGCTCCAAAGGTTTCTTTCTTTCTACTGCTTCTGCAGTGCCTGTTCTTTCAGTTGGTTGACGAGCTCTTCAGCATACACCTTAAAGAGCGGGACAGGGTCCTGAAACAAAGCAGAGGATAAACCACTTAAAAAGGAGTGAACCTGAGCAGCAGCAAGGGGTGAAGTCTGACAGAGAGCCCAGGGAGCCAGTGCTGCAGGAGTGTTAACAGTTAAAACCAGAGGAAGATGGGCCAGGTTTTTTTTTTTAGTGGCTGAACAAGACAACCTGCTACACTGCTACTCCTCCAGACACAGCTGCTGCTCAGCTCTGTAACCTTGCCTCAAAGATGACAGGTACCTGTGCGGGACATTCACCAGCTTTCCCAGTTCTGCCTGCATTCAAGAATCATCAGTAGCTCCCAGGGATCCCTTTTCTTCTAAAAAGGCTTGCCTCCCTCCTCACATTACCCTAAATCAGAGCTGTACTGAAGCACGTTGAGTGAACATACTCCTTGAAGAAGCTGGACCCTACAGGGTTCAGGGTGCAGCACCACCTCATGCAGTCAGTGCTCCTGACTCTTCCATCCCTGCTGCGGCCACAACAGGAGCCAACGGGTTTGGGGGAAACATCGCCAAGAGACCCCACCGCCCCAGGAAGCCCTTGTGCCCCAGCAGGTCTCTGGTGCACCCTCTGCTGCATACTGCTTCCAACAAGTGAGCTGCAGCAGCAGAGGGTCACAAACTGAGCGAGCCCTGAGCTGGTATCCACGTGTCCCAAAGCACAAGTACAGCAGAAGGCAAGCAAAGGCAAAGATGTTCATGCAATGGGGCAGGAGTTATGAGCCATCACCCTACATATCTCTCCCCTGATTGGGGGGGAATGTGGTTTTACAATGTGCTTTAACTCAGCCCCATATTTCGGGCACCCAAATTTAACTGGGCTCATGTGGCTGCTCAGGAGTTTCAGAGCACCACTTCTACCACTCAGGACTGCTCAGGCTGCTCAGATCAGCTGGACATGCAGCCTGATGCAATTAAGATACCTCAGTACTAAGCATTGCCTCAGGAACTCACCTTTTTTTCTAGGAGCCTCTGTTTTTCTATTGCTTCTTCTAAACTCAAGCCAACCCATTCAGCTTCCTCTTCTGGGATCACAAATTCCTGTGATAAAAGAAGGAGCAGGTGGTACAGTCTTTCCAGGTGACTAAGACGCAAATCCTCTCTAAGCCCAACTCACACAAACATGTGATCCAGTGGGAACATTACTATGGACAAATCTTAAAACACTGTTCCCTTATTTCTGGCAACCAACGACCGCTTCCCTTCTCTCCTTTTCCCTTTGCGAGGGTCCTGCGTCCTCCGATCAGTCACATCCGCTGCTGTGCCTCTCCTTTGTGTAGTTCTGGGGCTGTTTCTCATCACAACTCTACGGACCGTGGATGCTGGTGGTGTTTCTATGCCAGCAACCATCACCAGCTGCACAAAACTAAACTGCACACAGGCAGTCTGGGCTCCTCGCTGCAGTGTCAGCACAAATTCTTGCT
The DNA here is from genome assembly GCA_031468815.1 of Morus bassanus. Taxonomy (NCBI): domain Eukaryota; kingdom Metazoa; phylum Chordata; class Aves; order Suliformes; family Sulidae; genus Morus; species Morus bassanus. The sequence goes on from CM062572.1 coordinate 50,310,812, forward strand.
GCTGTTGGCAGTGCCAGCTCCTACCAGTCCTTACTACAGACCCTCACTGACCTCCATCACAGCAAAAACGCAGGCTTTCGTCTCCCTAAATGATCAGTGCAGAAATTAGCAGCCCATTAGAAAGACAAGAAAAACCTGGCAAATGATACTTAGATCTTCTCTGCCCATACCCTTCACACTAAATGCAGGAGCATTAACACTGGTTTCATAGAATCATTAAGGTTGGAAAAGACCTCTAAGATCATCAAGTCCAACTGTCAACCCAACACCCCCATGGCCTCCTAAACCTTGTCCCCAAGTGCCACGTCTACATGTTTCTCGAACACCTCCAGGGATGGTGACTCCACCACGTCTCTGGGCAGCCTGTTCCAATGCCTGACCACTCCTTCAGTAAAGACATTTTTCCTAATATCCAATCTAAATCTCCCCTGCCGCAACTTGAGGCCATTTCCTCTCGTCCTCTCGTTTGCGCTGTGACAGGGTGTTTAGAGCATTATCAGTCTGGACAACCAGCAAACATCACTACAGACACCAGAGCAGGAACTGCAGGTCAGACACCCACCTGGTACTTATTATAGATGGCCTCTCTTCTGGCTGGATCATCGGGATGCAGTTTAGGATCCCGCCGTGCAAGTCGCAGCAGCATCGTTCGCTTCAAATCCATCCCGAGCTTCGAGCACATATCTGCTTTTGGAGTCTGGAAAAATAAAGCCTGATGTTGAATTGCAGCAAGAGACCAGCTGCTAGAGAACGCACAAGGCTGTCAGCACATAGGCAACACTAGCAATTTATCCGCACGCTGTGGAGACTCCCGGGGCACGCCAGCCCTGCCGGGTGCATGGACTTACCTTGAGGATGTAGAAGTCAAAGCCATAGGCCTTGTCGATGAGGTCCAGCGTCCGCATGGTGACAGTGATGGTCAGCGTGGCGTCCAGGATTTCGCTGTAGAACTGCCGGTCAAAGAGCTGCGGCTTCCACGTCTTGGGCAGCCTAGTAGAGAGCTGGGCAGAGGCAGGCGGTCAGGAGCTGGGGACGCCGCTGCACACCGAACGGCTGCACCAGGGGCCAGCTGAGCGGCCCGAGACACGGCACCGTACCGCGGGGGGATGGCGGGGAGCGGGGCCCGGCCGCCCAGGGCTCCCCGCCGGGCACCGCCGGCCCGGGGAAGGGAACGCCCGAAGTGCTCACCTTGTCGTTGCGCGCATATCGGAAGCCACGGATCCAGCCCTCGCCGCCCCAGAGGCCGTGGTGGGCGGCGGGCGGGAGGTACACCGGCACCGGCACATCCTGCACCCGCTCCCGTTCCCCGGTGCGCGGGTTCCGCCGGTAGCGCACACCCAGCGGCCGCCAGTGCACGGGCGTGGGCGGCGTCTCGTCCTGCAGCGCCGCCAGGTAGTGCTCCGGCAGCCGCGCACAGATGCCCTCCCGCAGCCGCAGGGCGGGCCAAAGCCGCGGCGCATACCGGTGCAGCGGCATCGCCCTCCTTCTCCTCCTCCCGCCACCCGTTTCCGCTTCCGCTCCCACCGGCCGGAAGCGGAGCCGGAGCCGCCTCTCATTGGCTGGCGCTGACGAGCCGCAGGGCGACGACGGCGGCCGGCAGGGGCCGCGCCGCGCCCGTGTTTCGCCCGCAGCGTGCGCCTCCCTGGCACTTGCTGCTCCTGCCCTGACTCCAGCCACCACATATTTGCCATCAAATACCATTACCTTTATTAAATTATAAAACTGTAAGCTTTAAAATTTACCGTAAGAAAATAATCACAAGTATTAACAGCAAAGGAAAAAAAAAACCAACAACCTTTTTTCCCCCAGACACAATAATTGCTCAGATTTTACCCAGAATAATTAACAACCCCCTGCCTCCAGGCACCTAACACAACCCTGTACCAGGGCCAACAGTCGGGGGGGAGTAAGGGCAAAAGCAGAATTTCAACAATCAAACACAAACTAAACAATCACGTTAGTAAGATTTCTTGCCCCAAAGCTTCTGCTTCACAGCATTGGAAGCCCCTGAAGGAAAAGGCCTTACAAGGAATTATTGCTTTCTCTGGTAACCGGCAGCACCTGGGCCAGACTGGCAGCCTGGCACAGAGGGCACAGCTGTGAAGGAGCAGCAGTCACGTGCCACAGCGCCAGGGCTGCAATGCTGCTGTGCAAACCGGGGAGGGAAGGGAAAGTGCCTAAAAGTGATAAAAGTTCAAGGAAGGCTGGAGGAGCCCACATCCCCCACATCCCCCACTCCCACTGTGCTGCCAGTGTTGCGGATGGCAGCAGCAAAAGGAAATGCAGGGGACATGGGACAACGTTGCTGGGTGCAGGTGAGTACCCTTTGCTCGTCCTGCATCTGCTTAAAAAGTCGGAGTTTGCAGAGGAAGGGAAGGGAGAGGGATAAAGTGCAGAGCTGAGCAGAAGGCTGGGTGCTTTTCAAAGCAAAGAAATAACCCCATTTCCTTTAAATTAGGAGACAAATCCTTCATTAACAGCTCCTTCCTCCCCAAAGCCACCTGAGGAGGGACTCCATGGATGGGCTCAGCAGCACACACCAGACTGACCACGGCTGGAATAAACCAGCAAAGAACAATGTATTTGAGCCCTTATCTATAGAATAAGGATGGGCAAAGACAACTTTCCTGGCTGCCAAGTTTCTGCCCTTGCTTTCTGATGCGTGCATGCCCTATAGTAAGGCTGGGGTGGGACACTGCCAGTGGCCTCAGATCAGCCGCAACTCTGCAGCACATCCAGCCCCTGAGGCACAGCAGGCTGGAGGAGCAGGGGGTGTGCAGCTCGGACACCATCCTGGACCACCTATGCTGCCAGGCAGAGCCGTGCACATGCCAAACCCACAAAAGGGAGGAAGACAGTGAATACCTGAACATTGAGAGAGGAAGGGGACAGTGCAGCAGCCTGGCTCCTTCCAGATGAGCTAAAGTTAAACTTTGACTAAACCCTGCAGTGCCATGGGTTTCACAGTTCTAGGGGAGATGCTGCTGATGCCTCTTGCACATTCCCATATGGGGTTTTTTCACATTCCGGCCAAGTCTGATCCTGAATCCAGGGCCCAAGTCCCAGCCTCATTCTTGCCCCGCCCAGAATTGGGACTAGGTAAGAGCAGCACCACCTATTTCATGGGGAGAGAGGCTCCAGACCCCTGTGGAGATGGCTGCCAAGGAACCAGCACATGCCGAGATCAGCTCCCTCCCTTCCCATCAGCACCAAGGGCACGCAACAGCATTTGACCCCAGATCAGAAGAAACCCATTCTTCTCTTGGGTTCAAATGTTGATTGCAGAATGGCAAGAGAAATCCCCATCCCATAGCCTTCTGCTAAGACAGGGTGTGCAGGGAAGAGCCCAGCAGCCAAAGCCCTGGCTCCAGCTCAGCATGGGCTAAGCCCTAGCCTCATGGATGCAGCAGGAGGGGAGGAAGGGTTGGCAATTTCCGACAGGGCCATAGGGAGGTGGTGGACAGGCTATTCTTTGATCTAGAACCATGAAGAGCCTGCCCCATCCCAGCAGAAAAGCAGAGGTGGCCTCAAACTTGCCTTCACAAGACAAGCCCACCATCTTCATATTTGAACCTGGTCCATACTGCGCTCTCCCAGCCAGTGAATGAGCACATAAGAGGATTGCTGATGTGTTAGAGAGAGGCAGCCCAGGTAGAGAGCAACCTCACCAGCCCTCCACCGCTGCCTCCAGGAGCTGAGCAGTTTCAGGTGACAGCATAGAGCTCCTCACGGTCATTCTGGCAGATCTGATAGCGACAAGTGAGCTTCTGTGACCAGGCCCAGGGCTTCTTATGCTTGTCCCGAGGAGGAAGCAGGAAAGCAACACTGCAAGCCACCAGGACATGCCAGATGCTGTGGGTGTAGTAATAGTTATCATTGGTTTCCATGAATGCATATACCGAGATGGCGATGAAAGCCAAGGTGATCCCTGGGAGGAGGTAGAAAACCCAGCGCTTCCATGAGGAGGGGTAGCAGTGTCTGCGCTTCACTCCATGGTAAACCTGGAGGTGTGAGAGCACAGAAGGGTTAAGCAGCTAAGCAGAAGCTTAGGCAGGGGGAAACGGGCAGCGCTGCCTGACCCAGGAGCATCTGCCAACCTCAGAGCAAGAGGGTGTGCTTGCTGCCCCTAAGAAATTCAGCCTCCCCCATTCTTGGGCCCACCTCTTGCATGCAAGAGTCCCTATCCAGCTGTGGCACGAAAGCCCAGCACAGATACCACAGCTCCTGCCCAGGGCACGGGCAACAACTGACTGTTCCGGGACAACACTCCAGCCACAGGCGTGCACTCAACTACAGCTGCAGCAGCTGGATGTGCTGAGACCCGTAACCAGGGGATTTCTCAGCTACTGGAGGGATGGAAGGCAAATCCCTTGCCCTACCCTCCCTCCACCTGGGCGTTTCAAGGAGATCAAGCCCTCCTTGTGGATGGGCTGGAGCCTGGGGTCTGCTCTGCCACCATCATTCTCCAGAGGGGAGCTAAGGGCAGCAGGTCCTGCCTGGCTGCCTGTACTTACCCACGCTGCAATCATGATGACAAGAGCAAAGAGGCAGGGACCCATCATGTTCCACACCCCTCTGCGGTCCAGCTGGAGGGACATGGCAATTAACAGGGTCCCCAAGACAAAAAGGACCTGGGAATGAGACACCACCGCTGTCGTTAGCAGCTCATCTGCTGCCAGAGCACAGCCAGCCATGCCAGAGGCAGGGAGAACCTCACCTCCTGGCCACCCAGCCCTGCAAGCACGCATGACTCAGGAGCATCACCTCCAGAATGAGAAGCCAGAGGACCCACAAACCTTTCCCACAAATCTCAGTCCCTTCAGGCCCGGTCCCTACAAGCACACAGGCTCACAATCTGAAATCCTGGGACAAAACAACCCACTGGTTTAAAAATCAGGGTGGCATTGGGTGACAAACAGGCTTTGTCACCAGGCTGGGCTATGTCATTAAAATACAGCCCTGAGAGGGCTCAGCATGGCCATCGCAGCTTGGCTGGCTCAGACCTGGCCCTGCCGCGCAGGGTTACCTGACACTCACGTATTTCAGGATCTTCTTCACCCGGGACATGCACAGGATCGTCACCCAGATGGACACCACAGAGCCCAAAAAGTCACAGTACTGTAGTGTGTCATAGTCCATGATGCACATCACTGCGACGCCTGGCTGGTCACATGCATGGTAGAACTAGAGCCGGGGACAAAAGCAAAGGCTAGCATGAATCCAGCAGCAGCACACGACTTTCTGGAAAGGAAAGGCAGGAGAAGGCTCAGCCCGTGCTAGCCATGATCCCTCCTGGCAATGCCTCCAGGAAGCTCCACCATGGTATTACAGAAAGCAGATGAGAGCAGCCATCAACCTGCACCCTCCCAGCAGCAGCCAAGAGCTCCTAGGACAGCACCCTTCAAGTGTGCAACGCTCCAACCCCATCTCAGCTCTCTGGGGTCCCACCCTCAAATACGAACACCCACAGTGTGGGTGGAAGAGCCCAGTGAAAAGAATACTCCTGCCAAGCTCTGAAGGGGCAGGACATGTCCATGCAGATTATCGTCCAATGATCCTAGAAGCTCCTTGTGGAGCTCCACGATGGACTGCTCCACCAAGGGCTTCAGTCCGATGCAGCATCCCTGATGCTCAGGGGGAGCTGGCAGGGGACCCGACAAAAGGCAATCCCTACCGTGGAGAAGAACATGGTGTAGGTGTAGACGGAGGCCTCCACCAGGTAGTAGCGATAAACAGCAACTGCTATAGCTGGCAGGAACATGAGGTTGCTCAGGGTGAGCAGGAGGGTGGCCAGGTTCTGCGCACTGACAGACTGGGCCTTGGTATCATCCGTGCAGCTCCACCCGCCCCAACCTGCAGAGCAGAGAGGCTTGTGTGGATCTCGCATGCCCTGCCTTGTCCTCCCGCAGCACCCAGCAGGAGCCTGGGACTCCTCAGAAGAAGCAATCACATCCCAGGACTACCTCCTGGCCTCGTCTCCCTTGCTCCATCAGCCACTTGCACTTCTGTTCTCAGGATGGTCTTGTTACTCATCACATGCTCTACTGTGGAAAGTCTTGGGGAACCCCAGCAGAGTCCTGTGTCTGCTCTGAGGACATCCCCCAGGTTGTTCCCACGTAGCAGGAGCCATTCTACATACGGTATGGGCGTGTCCAGGCTGGTAATTTTCATCCCTACAGTAACTCAACACACATGCTACTTGCAGGTGATACATTAAGTGTTTGAGGCCAGATGCTTCAGATGATGGTTTAAGCTGGGTGCATCCCTACACATCCCAGGAACCAGGGTGGAGAATGATCCACAACATCAAGGAAGCCATCGGGCTCCTGTCCTACCTCCTGACACAGCAGGGCAGACTGCAAAGCCAGCTCAGGTTGCTCTGGGCCTTGCCCAGCTGAGTTTTTAAGATCTCCAAGGGTGGAGACCTGGATACTGTGCAAAGCTGAACAACTCAGATGGAGGAAAGTTTCTTCTTCGATTTAGCTAGAAGTTTCCTTGCTGCAGCCTGTGTCTGTGGCCTCTTGCCCTTCCCCTGTGCTCTCCCAGAAGAGCCTGGCTCCAGGTTCCCTGTAACCACCGTGGGCAGTGGAAGGTGTGATTCAGTCCCCCTCCAACTCCTCTTCTCCAGGGTGACCAAGCCTCAGCCCAGGGTGACATCCAGGTTTGCGCAGGGCAGGTGGGAGTAAAAACTTCCTAGAGGACAGTGCACACTCTAGGCTTGACATGAGAGTCAATTCTCAGCTTGCTGATGGGATACCAAGGACTGAGCTGAGACAGTCTCCTACAAACACAAACCTGCCTTTTTTTCTTTTTCTTTTTTTTAATTATTTTAATTCAAGATTAGGAATGCCCCAATGCCATTCTTTGGGGGAAAGGAGGTCAGTCACAGGGCAGCCTGGGTACGTGCAGGCACTCCACAGTCAACAAGCAGAGTTAAAAGTAGCATCCATTCCATAACAGTGCCACCAGAAACCAAGCCAGCAGCTCTGCCCCTTCTGCTGGCTCCCTGCCAGGCAGAGCCCAGGAAGGCTGCTCTCTCCGGTTTATTTCTGGGTCACAAATATGCAGATGGGGCATTTTGCTCCAAGCGATTCAGCAGAAAGCTGTCTTCAGCCTGATTCCCCAGATCCCCTGGGGTGCTCTATGCTTTCCAGAACCTGGCACCCCTCAGGGAAATTAGGATGCTGTTCTCCCTCTCGCTGCTCGCCCAGCATCAGCACTGCAGCAGACAGCAGGGACATCCTGGCTCACGCCCAAAGCAGTGAACCACATTTTGCCTTGTCCTTCTGCTGAGAACAGGTACATGTACCCACCCAAGCACAGCAGAGCTATCATCTTCCCTACACCACTGACTCTGGCCCAGTCTTCTCATCCCATTAAGATAATTAGCAGCTGACACAGATGTTCCTCCTCCAGGGGCACCTCTGACTCTAAGGGCTGGCCTGCATGCTGGCTCTTGGCAGGAGACAGAGCACCATGGCAAAGCATGGACAGGGACCGCAGCCTGGCCTCACTGCATCCCTTACCAGGACCCTACGTAACAAACTGCCCTGAAAGGCACAGGTTCTGACTGCCCTGCTGACGTCCTGATCTCTTCGGAGATGTTCAGAAACACCTCTGCAAGCCCTGGGAGTCTCCAAGCTGCAGATGAAATGACCATTGAGCAGAAAGCTGTCCTCAGCCCAATTCCCCATTTCCCCTGGGGTGCCCTGTGCTTCCCAGACCACAGCACTCCTCAGGGAAGTCAGGATGCTCCCAAAGAGGCCACTGCAGGTGCCAAGGGCTCTCTGGGCAGACCCTGAGACCTCAGGCTGTTCCTGGCAGTCACAGCAGACCCCAGGCTCCCCAACCCAAACACCACCACCGAAAAATGTGGGCTCCCCTTGGGAAGGATGGCAACACTTCCTAGGAAAATGTACTCACCAGCCTTGCAGCTGCAGCCAGCATAGAGGTAGCCGTGTCTTCGCAGGAGGCTGCACTGTCCGTACGGCCCGCAGTCATTGAAGCAGGGGGTGAGGTATGCGAAGACAGTCACTTTGGCTTCTGCGGCCTTACATTCACTGCAAGGAGAGCAGGTTGTGTTGGTGTTGGTACCCCGGTCCTTCGGGGCAGCCTCGTGCCCAGAGAGCACTCTGCACCAGAGGGTCAGGCCACACTTGTGCATGCAAGCTCCCCACTATTTCAGGATCTGCTCCATCCCTCCCATGAGCTAGGAGCAGAGCCAGCTCCCTCTCCACTCAGACTGCCAAACTGATGTGCAGGCAGGGGTCAGCTTTCCCCAAACCCCCAGAGCAGACCCCAGTACCCAGGCCCAGCATCACCAGCACTGTTTTACAGCGTGCACATGGTCCCTTATGCAAGGAACCAGCAGGAAGGCAAACCGCAGGGCTATGGGCACAACTGCCTGCATTTCAGAGACCCCTGGAAGGAGTAACAGCAGCATTTTCATTTATCAATTTATCACCTCAAAATCCACTTGGGGAAGGGGAAGCTCATCCAGGCAGGCTTTGGCACCTGCAGTCTGCATGAGACCTGCCAGCTTGGCACTAGACAAGCTGCTTGGGTGCTCACAAGAGAACAAGTCGGCACTGCCACCTGCCTCCTTCCCCCTCTGCAGCCATGGCTTCACCGCTACCGGGTGAAATGAGCCCATGGCAGGGCACTGAGGACAAGGGTTCAGTTTTGCTCATGCTAGTCAAGGGCAGCAGAACACAGAGGCAGGGTGCTCTGAACCAGCCCCAAGGTGGGGTGACACACCAGACTCACCCCTGGCCCTTTGGGCAGATGAGCTGCAGGGAGAGGAACCAGTCATCCGTCTGCGGGTACAGGACAATCAGCATCGCTTCTGCAGAGGACGTGCTCAGGCTCAGGGGGTAGCCCTGGAAAAAAGCTTAAAGAAAAGAGGGTGCTGTGATGGGCCAGGACTAGGGGAGAATGGCCCGTGGCAATCCCAGGCTGAGCCCAGTTGCACAGGAATCAGATGCTCCTGTGGCTCCTTGCTCCCATCCTCAGGGGGCACCAGAGGGGACGAAGCGGACTCTTGCTCCTGAAACCTTTGTTTTTTCTTTCATCCCGGCTCTTGGTACCTGCCTAGACAGTACAGGGCACCTGGAACAACCTGTTTGCTTGGCTAGTCCTCCAGTGCAAAGCTCAGCCTCTCTGCACACCAGCAATGCCTTGACCATCCCCAAACCTCCTGCCAGTGAGGCTGGAAGAGTCCCAGCTGATAACCAGACCTTCCTTTGGTGGAGGCTAACTCCCAGTGCCAGACTAGCATCTGCACTCCAGCACCCCTGGGCATATGCCAGCACAAAGACCTCAGGAGGGCTTGTACCAAGATCAGCTTCCCTGGGACACCCCACAAAGTCCTGAGTCAGTTAACAGCTCCTGAGGTCTAAAAGCAAAGCCCTGAGATGGTGTAGCTGAGCTGGTGGCGGGTGCCAGAGGCTCTCATACCTGTGCTGCAGTTCTGTGTGGCATTGAGGGACAGCACCGGTGAAGCAGCACTCACACACGCTACCACGGTGGCATTGGCCAGGCTCACGGATGTCTGTGCAAACAGAGCAGTGTCCCACGTCAGAGCGCCCCAATGCCACCCCCCTGCACAATTCATCTCCCACACTGTCCACGGTATACAGGAGCAGCAGGTGACAATAAATCCTGCAGATCAGTCACCCATCAATTCAGCAGCTCTTTCTGGGCAAACCCATGTTCCACCCTGCACTGCCACTGTGTCACATGCCGGCTGAAAGGCAAGAGAGCCTCCTAGGGAACTGCACAGGGGGAACTGCCCCAACACTGGGACACACATTGCTTCAGCATGAGCACAGGGAGGCAGAAGTCAGAGGCTGCAGGACATCAGGGCTGAGCCCTACTCCAGCCCCCAGGAAGTTTCATAGACTTTCAAGGGGCTGATTTTGGGGCGTCACTGAAGGACCCTGGGAATCAGCAAGTTGGGCAGGAACACCCCTGGGTTTCCCTGCTCGGTATCCTCTCCTGGTGGCAAGATGCCAGGCTCCCGTGGAGAAGATGGCATTGCAGCTGCTTTCCATTTCACCTCCTCTGTGTCACTGCCACCACATGCCAGCAAGCTGTTGGCATTTGAATTGGAGCTGGCAGGTGGGACATGCTAGAAGCGGCTAAAACTGGCTCAGTGTTTTGTGACAACAAGAAGAAAGAAATAGTCCCACCAGTACCTACAACCCCTGGAGTTTGCTGACAAACCAGCCCAGGAGCAGGGACAAAGCCCTGCAAAGGGGAAACAATCCCATCAATCAGACTCCGCACCTTGTTAAGCAGGAGACTGACCACGAGGGAACCCCCACTGTCCATGCCAGTGTTCAGGTTGAGGAGGAGGAGGGTCGGGGAGAGGGAGTTCACAGGCACGCTGGGACTGTTCAAGAGCCTGTAGCGCACAGACACAACATCCAGGTCCTCACGAACGACGGGCTGGTTCTGCAGACAGAAGCTCCTCTGGTCGGATGCATTGCGTGAAGCCTCTCCGGTAGACAGAGCGGGGCTCCCTGTTGCTCCTGCGCTACCTGGTCTGGGACCAGTTTGGCTCTGGTTTAGGCTGCTGAAGTTAAGGAATGAACTGGTACTTCCTGGTCTGCAAGCTGTAAAGCAAAAAAGGAGAGGAATCAGCACAACCAGGACTAGCACCTCATCCAGGCAGGGCCCCAACAGCTCCAGACCTGCAAGTGATAGCACGAACTGAGGGTATTTCTGCTGGTTCATGAACTGCAGTATTGGCTACAGCCCCTGAACGGCACCATCTTTGCAGGGGGAACTCTAGCATCAGCATCCACAAGTTGGGACACTGGTGGAAGCCAGACAGTGGTACAGTGGGTGGAAGTACCATGGAGCTGCAGGGAAAGGGAGGGGGAACAGAAGAAGGGATAACACACAGCATCATAACACATCAACATACCCAGGGAGTATTCACTAGCCAGTGGCAGAGCACAGCACTCAGTTGTCCCATAACCACAGGATGCGTAAAAGTCTCTACCAGTTCCCCAGATGTGAGCAGACAATGCTGAGCAGAAGAGAGAAGCTAACCCAATGTAGCTACAGGCACAAGCCATCACGTCATAGCAGATGGAGCTGAATGTGACACTTGGAGTCCCACTGCTAGAGCCTGTCCATTGCTCCCAGAGACTCTAGTGCTCCCCTCTAATACCTCGGCTGCCAGTGCCAGGCCCTCCAGCACATGGGATGAGGCTCTGCTTTGAGGAGGGGATGGCAGAACCCCCAGCAGAAGAAAACTTTAAAGATGTACCTAGTTGGTGAGCTTCCAAGAGTCAAACAGGGATTATGGTCACGTAAATAAGAGGATGCAAAGGTGCCTATCACAGCCACAAGGACCTTGTGACCTCCTGAGTCACAAGGTGTCACCTGAAATGGTGACATCCCCTCACTACAACCCAAGACATTACCCCAAATAAACCTCTGTGAGATGGTTTCCTGTCTGTAGCCTGCTTATGGCCAATCGATAGTCAACATGTCATTACAGTGCAATCTACCCAAAACTATTCTCCCCACCAGATTTTAAGCCAGCCACTGCTTCCAAACAGCCTTTGGAAAATATCATTGCTTCAGAGACCCTGAACTTTTCAGGCATTTCCAAAACAGGCAGTTCCAAGGAGTATCCCTCTTGGGTGAACACTGGAGCCTTCACTTTTGACCCCGAAGTAACACTAGGTTTCAGCCTCCAGGGTTATGTCCAGGCAGCCAGCATGCTAGGGAATGCAGGCCACTACAGCCAGCCACCCAAAGGCCCAAGAGAGAGACAGTAGACACAAAGTTCCCTCTGGTCCTTCCCATATGGTAAGACCATAAAGAAAGTGGAAGCCCACCTGTGAAAGAAGCCAGCATCTCCACCGACACACTGGCATTGGCAGTGCCGAGACTCTCCACCGTGATCTGCAGCCACTTCTCCCAGGGGGGCGAGTCCAGGGCCAGGCTGCAGTTTACGTTCCCTGTGCAGGTGACAATCCTCTGGAAGGACTGGGGCAGTGTGATGGAGCCCAGCACTACCCGCACGGTGCACGCTTTCTGCTCGCTTGTTACGCAGCTTCGCAGCTCAAACTGCATCCCTGCGGCGTGCTTGGGAACGAAGACCCTGCGGGAGGAGGGACCAGCAGTTTGCAGAGCTTGTACTCTCTCTCAACACAAGTCAGCCATGACCCTCCGCGGTCCCTGGGGTTTTGCGGCAAGAACTAGATTGCCCTGGTTGGTGGTGTGAAAATCCTTCCCAAGGGAAACATCTCAAAGAACTAAAATTCCCACAGCTGAACCTCTAAGCCCACCTCGGAAGAGTTGGATAAGGGCACTCGTGTGCTCCCCATGCAAACCCTACCACTGCCACAGGGAGCTTGGCAAACAGGCTCAGAGACCCCCCGGCTTCAGCCCCACGTGGGAGCAACAGTGGCTTCCCCTAAGCAGCACCCATGGGAAATCCCACCCTGCCATGGCCCCAGGTCTTTCCATCTGCTGCTTTCACTCACTTAACATGCAGCAGCTTAGCAGGTGAGACGATGGTTTGTGACATGGCAACACCAGGCTCCAGAACAGGCATATCAGTGAGTCTGAGCACAAACATATCGGCCTGGAACATATAGGGGCATGGAGTGGAGAAACCCTGCAGGTGGGGAGAGCAGACAGGTCAGCTGTGACGAGAAACACTGGGCAGAGTACAATGGCTGAGACCCTCACCAGGACCCTCACCTTCACTTCAATCCTGCCAGCAGCCTCAGGGAGATGGGCAGCAATGAACCAGTCTCCGGCAGCAGGGGTGGTGACGTTCACAAAGGTGGTGTTTTGCACAGCACTGCTCAGAGTGATGCTTATGTTATAGGAAGGACGGACGGTTGCATTTGCAGGAAAACGAGTGCCCAGTGGATTAATTACAGGAGGGGCTCCATAGCGAAAGTGCCTGTGAGAGAAACCAGAACACAAATAAATTGAGGGATGTAAAGACACTGGCAAGATAAACTGGGATACAAACTCACAGTGGACACCGAGCTTGGCCTAAGATCAGAGAGGGAGCATGCTGGAAAAAACCCACATTTTCAAGTGGACCACAGAGCCATGATTTTCAACTGGTGAGGACTGGCTGCTATTAGCTTATCTGGAATTTATTTAGAGATTGGTTCAACTTGGCTGGTTATTAAGATAAGGATTTACATGGTTCCATCAAGCCTGAAAGCAAATTTCCACAACACTTACTAAGGTTAAGCCCCAGACCCAAGACTACTCTTTTTTTATAACCATCAGCAAATTCCCCATATAGGCTAAATCGTCAACAAAGAGCTTTAATTTTCTAGCTAAGATCTGCATCTTCCCTATTTCCTCTTCTAGGAAGGGCGGACAGACACACTAAAAAGATGCTCACCAAGGAAGGTCCATGTGACCGACTTCAGTACACTAGCACTTCTGCTTTCCAGATAAGCAGCCCAATGTTCAAAGTAGCAGAAAAGCAGGCAGCTAAGTAATATGTGAGATATTTATTTGGGCAGCCAATCTGGCATTTAATTTGCTTGCTTTTGGACTGCACTACAACAGAATAACAGATGCAACAGGTCCAGCAAGCAGATGTGACAGGTGATGTGTTATTAACCTGTTTGAGCTCAGCTGGGCTGATCTTCATTTCTTAGGGTATTGTTTAGCTGCTGCCTTGTCCCTCACATCCTCAAACTATTAGAAACCTCTCTGGGAAGCAGAAAGTAGGATGATCATCTGTTCCATGCTGCTCTGGGGCTACCAAGAGCACTGGTCTGTGCCCAGAACAGACCAGGGAAGAACAAGCCAAGCAGCAAACTTCAGTCTTCGCCAAGACCTCTGTGGAGTGGGTGCCAGGGACCCACGTGTCTCTAAGGGCATAACCTGCCCAGGAAACTTGGGACCCTCCCAAGATACAGCTCAAAGTCTTGCCCCACCTGCCAGTTTTTGACCTCAAATCCCCCAACAACTCAAGTACTGCTTTAAGCTACTTTTCTTTCACTGGCATTGAGTTTGCAATCTTCTCATGCTCTTGTGTCTGCAGGACTCAGCATTCCTTTCCTATCTCTGCTCCACACACAGCCCGCATCCCTCACAAAAGGCGTCCCCAATCTCTTCAGTTCCTCGGTACTGGGGAATTTGTCTGTCTCCAGATGTTTTGAGTCCTCTCAAGCCCCTTGTAGTCCTGCCACATCCTTTGGTACCACGCACAGGATCTTGCCAGGCACAGAAAGGTCCAGGAACACCTTTGCTCATGAGCAGGAACACCAGCCTCACTGTGAAGCTCTCTCCAGTGTTTCTAAGGCGTCTCTTAGACATCACATCTGATAGACATCCCCAGATCCACTGGTAACATGAACACAAAATGCTCCTACAGGTTTAAACACAAATTTAGTACATTAACAAACTACGGCTGCTGCAACTGGGGAACAGAGGCCCAGCCTCCTATAGACAACCAACCACAGCCACGAGCAACAAGGACAAGAGAAGGACAGGAACCCCACGTGGGCAAGCGCTGGCACAGGGACACACATACACTGTGATCTCCATGTTGGTGCACTCAGGTCCTTTCCCCCGGGACGCTTGCAGGAGCCAGCGAAGCAGCACAGTGTCTTCTGGCACACGGAAGTGGAAGAGCTTAGCATTCCCATACCAGCTGTAGAAGGACAGCTTCTGTGCACTCTGAGAGAAGTATTCGGAGACATACAGGGACTCTGAAAGGGAGAGAGCACAGCAGTTGCTGGGGTGGCTGCTGGGGGCAGGCTGCAGGGCTACACCTGCCCACAGAAGCACACAGGAGTTTTAAGGTTGCTGGAGAGGAGCCCTTTGTGTCTCTGATTTCTCATCCCAGTCCCACAAGATACGTGGTGATCCACATTGTTCCTCCAGCCAGAACCGCCCACACCCCTGCTACAAAACCATCACCTGGAGCCAGAAAGCACTAAAAGATGCCTTAACTACGCTCTGCAAGATGCGCTCTGAAGACAACAGATCACCAGAGACACTGAGGAGAAGGAAGAAAAGGTCAGGAAGAAAAGTTGATGGCACAAGAAAAGGCAATGGAGTAGGCAGCAGCAAACCCTCGGGCAAACAGTACAGAGCAGATGGGTGCAGGTAGTGCAGGGGTGTTCTGGGCCCCAGCAGCAGTTCACGGTGCCAAGAGACAAGAGCTGTGCCCTTGTCTGTCTCTGCCGAGTGCACGGGATGATGTTATCAGTCTTACCCAGCTCAGGACACACATACTGCACAACACATTGCCTTCCTGTGATACGCAACGTGAGGAAAATTCATGTGCTGCAAACCTAACTCTGCTTTCAGATGTACCTTCCAAAGTCTAAAGATTTTTCTACCTGGAAGAAAGGCTGCTGGGATAGTGAGAACAGCCCCAGGGTAGGCTGAAAGGTCATGCAAGAGGACAACAGCTATTCACTCAAAGCGCCATCAGGGCTAACTAGATCCTCCATCTATCCCTCTGCCCAGCTATGCCTACAGATCACCCCCAGCCTGCTGATAATTTCACCTGCTGATAACTTCACCTGCAAAATTATACATTAGTGTTATTGTCAGCAAGAAACCAGCCAGTCAGCAAGAAACCAGACAGACTGCAACTCAGGGATGGAAAAGAAACATCACACCAGGGTTGAGAAGGGGACAAAAAACTGCACAGAGACAGCAGAGCCAAGGCCATGCTGCCCACCCAAAAACAAGGTTCATAACACTCAGCAAGGGGGTAGAAGATGATGTCTTCACACCTCTGCCAAGTCCTCCCAGATGCTCCTTTTCTACTCTGGAATTCCCTGGAGTGGGGAGAAACCGTGGCACCTTTCAGACACAGATTCCTCATTTCTACCAGAGAATAAAGGAGCAAGCACGGTTTAACTTGCCTTCCTCCAACGCTGCACAAGGTCATGTTGGAAACACAGAGGACTCAACTGAGTTTAAGAAAGATGCTGAAGAGAGAAGAAAACAGTCCTCAGGCAGGACCAGAGCCTTGGGATATAATTCATGCCAAGAGGAACCTAATCCTAGGAGGAACTACGATTCATGCCCCAAAGCAGGACGCATGCTGGCCTGCACCCACGGCGCTGCAAAGAGACAGGAACTGTAATCATGGTTTAATTCCCTGGCAAATTGCCAAGACAAAGCCTCCGGGCACCCTGCAAATCAAACAGGGAAAGGAGGAAACAGGAAAACAAGAAATACCAGCCATTCAAGCCAACTGGAGGATTTGCTTGCGGAGGAAGAGTGTGGCTGCCTCGCCATAGTGGCCACATGCCTACAAGGTCCAGCCAAGGGAGCAGCACTTGCAGCACCTTAATGCAAGGCGCCAGGTGAGGTCACGGGGAAGGGTGAGCCCTGGGCAGGACAGCAAGAAGTCCACAGCACATGGGCAGAGCTGTCCAGCTGCAGTCCCCGTGCCAGAGTTACACTCGTCTCTAGGCCAGTGAGGAGCAGAGGCCACAAAAGGGACTTTTCAAGCAAATGCTCCCTCGCTGCAACGCCAGTGCAGTACGTGGGCTATTACAGACAAGAGCTGGCTGCAATCCCCTACAAGCCTAGCCGTATTTCATGCACAAGAGATACAGAAGGGAGCAGTATTTAACCAGCAGCATCTATACTCCCAGCTGCCCTCTGCATGCACACGGCATGTTCGTTTCTGGAAGTCCCTGGAGATGTTTGGGCACAGGATGAGGGCAGACAGGGACACAGAGCATGATTACAGCTGGGAGAGCCCCAGCCCTGCTCAATGCAACAGGTCCCATCAGACAACCTGCATGGGTATAAGCCCTCCTGCCTTGATGGAAGCTGCTCCAACCCTACCGGCTGCCAGGCTCTGCACAGCCAACAGTCACGGTCACCACCCATCCAGCATGTCCTCACAAAGCTGAATCATGATTGGTGTGGTTTTCGGAGAAGAGAGGGCAGGCAGGCTGCAAAATTAAAAACTCAAGCATCAGCGGTGCTGTTTATTAAGGACTGGTCAATTATATGGTGCGAGCTCAAGCACAGTAACAGGCTGAGGGCAGGTAGGCAGACCTGCCCTGCCCACGCGCTGCCTGCGACCAGGGTAGCAGCAGCTGTGGCTGTACCAACAAAATGCCGGTGTAGATAAAATCCACTCACAAACAGCTTCTGGCGGCTTGCAGGCTTCGTTGTGTTGGGCACCCAAGAGCTGCAATCAGGGAGCAGGTAAGCTGACTCCCAGAGCACTCTCCGCCTGGGCTGACAAGGAAATACCACAGGCAGATAAACTGAATATCAGCAGGGAAAAGCCAGAAAGACAGGTCATCGCAGGCGAGGCGTGTGCTCTGGCAGCCCATTTGCATCCAGACAGAATACTCTAGTATTTGCTGCGCGCTGTACGTGTGTGTCCCCATCTATTCAGTATGCTCTGCACCAGCATGGCAACACCTGGAAAGTCTCACTTGACTGTCCCATGATGTAAACCAAGCCTTTAAACTGAGCAAGAGAGTTGTCAAATGGATGTTGTTTCCATCCTCTCCCATACAGATTTCACATAAGCAGATTTCAAACATATTATACAAAAACCAAAAGCGTTTTTAAGACTAGAAACAAAGTGCGGTAGAATCACAGATGCAGAGAGGAGACATGTTATCTGAATTTCAGAATAAAGAGCCACCTGCGATAGCTTGGGTTTGTTTATCCAAAGATGATCTCATGGTAGTTTTAGGGAATGACACTTTCACTGCTGGTTTCAGGGCTTCCCATCAAAAGGATGAAGCCCACATTTCAAAGCAGATGCTGTATAAAGCTATACAGATGGCGGTAAGTCTGACTCTGGACAAGACATGGCTATAGGGCAAGGTGTTTGGCCATTTATAATGTGGCAGAAACCTTCTTCCTTTAGCCTGGGTCAAAAATCCATCTTTAAATGTTCCGGAAAGAGGTCCCCTTGCTCCTCTGGGGAGGTGCTGATCTTCACCAGCTCCCAGACCTAACCCTACAGAGGCATTCCCCCAGCCTTCAGGATGGCGCCAAGACAAACCAACCACCACACCTCAAGTACAGGGTAGCTTTCCACGGCTGGGAGCCCAGCTAGCAAGATGCCAGAGGAGGGTGGGCCTGGGGCAAAAGGCCATCTCACCCACTGGCTTCCTGGAGCAGCCTCCATGTTTTGCAGACTACGAGGAAGTGATAGCGGATAGCCACTGCTGGCACAAGCCTACCTCTGTGACAGGGTGAAGTAGGCAAACAACCTCACCTCTCCAAACCTTTCCACCACTGCACCTGCTGGCTGACCCTCCAGAGGGAGAGGCACGGTCCCCAGGGACCCCAGACCCCCACGAAGAGCAGCCCACCGCCCTGCCGAAATCCCCGCTCCTGCCCAGCTGCCTTGATGCACTGGAAGTAAAGTAACCTGAAAACAAAGCAAAACCAAGCAAAACAACCACCACCGCTGCAAATACAGCAGAAACCCCTCAGGGTCCGGGCCTGACCTCTCGCTGCTCTGCAGTATCGGACACATGCGCTGCTCCACGGGAGACGGTTCACAGAGCTCCCGAGCACCCAAATCACTCGGGAAATCACAAAGCCCTCCTCAAAACCACCCCTGGCAGGAGCTGCGGGATTCAGACCAGCTCCCGGGGCTGCGCGGCAAAGTCCCCGCTCTAACGTAAGCCGGTTGGTTTCCCACCGGTGCCTCTGCCCCACGGGACCCTCGCCGCCCCACGGGTGGGCAGCGATGCCCTCCAGCCCGGCACCTCTGCCAGACGCGCACCTCCCTCCCAGCCCTGGTCCCCGTGGAGCTGCCCCAAGCTGCCCCCGAGCATCCCCGCGGAGCAGCCCCAAGCTGCCCCCGAGCCCCCCGAGCATCCCCGCGGAGCAGCCCCAAGCTGCCCCCGAGCATCCCCGCGGAGCAGCCCCAAGCTGCCCCCGAGCCCCCCGAGCATCCCCGCGGAGCTGCCCCAAGCTGCCCCCGAGCATCCCCGCGGAGCATCCCCAAGCTGCCCCCGAGCCCCCCGAGCATCCCCGCGGAGCTGCCCCAAGCTGCCCCCGAGCGCCCCCACCCGCGGAGCCCCCCCGCCCGGGACTCACCGGGGCCGGTGCGGTCGCCGCGGCGGGCGGGGAGCGCCAGGAGCTGGAGCAGGAGCAGGAGCAGCAGCCGCAGCGGCGGGCCGGCTCCCCGCGCCATGGCCGCCCGCCGCTACCCCGCCATCGCCGCCCGCCGCCCGCCCCGCAGCGCCATCGCCGCCGCCTCCCCGCCGCTTCCGCCGCCCCGCCCCGCCCCGCCCCGCCCCCCCGGCGGAACCGCCGCCACCGGGGCAGCCGCTGGGACGGGCCCCGCGGGGCGCCGGGGGAGCCCGGGCGGGCAGGGGGACAGCCGGGCCCCGGGCAGCCCTGAGACCCCCGGGATGAAGCGGGGACTCGGGGCTGCCCGCAGAGCGGGGGAGCCTTGGGGGGGCTCGGGGACACGCCTGGGGCTTGTGGGGTGCCCAGATCATGAGGGAGCCCCAGCACCGACCCGGGGACCCCCGCTATCCTGGGCACCGCCGTGATCCCGGGGAAGTCTCGGAGCCCTATCAGCACCCCGAGACCCTGGATAACCCCAGGCAGCCCTGTCACCCAGAGATATCAGAGGGTCCTCCAGCCCCCCCATACCCCAGGAGGTCCCTGTAAGCCCCAGGAGAGTGACCTCGTGGGGGGGGGCTCAAAACGCCAGGAGCACCCTGGACCCTTGGGAGAGTGCCCTGGGGAAAAGGGGGCTGGTGGTGGTGGTGGTGGTGCTGGAACCAGGTTGCTGCCACAGGAGACGGTAGCCTCATGAGTTTGCTTCTTAGTCACACGAAGAGAAAGCAGGATGGGAATTTAAGATCAATTTAACCCAAAATCACAAACATTAACATGCCTCAGTCATAAAGAGACAGTAGCTGCCCACCGTCCTGTAGCTCAGAACTGAAATTGTTGGGGAGGCTCAGCCCTTCAATCTGACGGGGGGGTTTTATACTCATCCCTAGAAAGTCTGATTGCCTTCTCAGCTCTCACATATCTGCCACGTTCACAGGACTTGCAGGAGATGTGGCTTCTGCAGGTCAACTGATTCTCTGATTTTCTGTCTCCAAAAGGGTCAAGGATCTTTGCTCTTACATACCTCTTCTTCGGGATACCTTCTGAGGTGTTTGTGTTCTCCAAGACAATAATGCAGTCTGGACACAATCTCGGAGTCCTTGCTCAGGCAAAAATCCCACCACTTGCTTATGGGTCAGCTTCGTTGAGGACTTCAGACCTGCTTTCAGTCAACCACGATCTCCCCGAAGATGGGCTTACTACTTCAGGAACTCAAAATCTTTGCTTCTTGCTCTCATAGGCCCAATGTACTTGTGGTGAGTTTATTAGGTATGGGAAGGAATTTCCCTGGGGAAGAGCCAGTCATTTTCTAGGGGCTCTGACATCACTGACAGCCTAGTCAGAGGAGCTTATGCAATCAATAGCTAGCAACGCCCTCATCTAATTTATGAGAAGGCTTCCTTGAAATCAGCCCAGAAGCTTGAGCACATGAAGCATGGGATTGGAGGGGACTATTCTTCTAATTCCCAGCCTAGATTTGTTCAGCACCTGTTCATTTCCATTTGTCCCTGTGTAATACTATCCTGGGATGTTCAGAGCTCTCCTTCTGGAACGTGTCCCTCCTAATGACAGCATCAGCTTTCTCCACATCTTTTTGCTGGACATAAGGCTATCATCCCCTTTCTGCTATGTTGATCCTTGAGGCCATGCAAGTATCCGGTAATATCCTGATCCTCCTCTATTGTGACAGTACCCACATTTTTTTTTTAATGTTTTGGCCATTAATAAAAATTCCAAGGCCAGATACAAGGTCAGAGCCCATCAGTAATTTCCCTCCAGCCCAATAATTCCTTTTCAACACTCCTGTCATCATCTTTCTATTTTCTTCAGTTCTATCTTACAGTTCTTCCACTAATCAATATCTTCTCCAGTCTAAATCACATGGTCCCAGCGCCACATGATGCTGCTGTTACATGGCTCATGACTTACAAGAAAGCTCATGACTGAGCTTTGAGATCTTGACCCACAACTCGATGGATTTATCTGTTCTTACTTCACTCATGCATATTGTGAACATCAGTCAAAGCCTTCTTTAATGGCTACTCCTCCTCTCCATTTTTCATAATCTGCTTATTATTCCTGGTATCCCTTTGATATTAGGAAATCACACTCCAGTTAGGTATAACACTCTTTCCCTCTTGTTCTTCTTGCTTCTTTGGGATATAAAGTAATTTTACAATGTTTTCCCTAAGGAATGGCAAGCCTCTTCCACATTAACTTTGAATTCTCCCAGCTGATTTTGCTGTTGCTCAAAAATCGGTCTTCTGAAAGAATAAACAAACCCTTCTATTCTTGTTCTACGTTAACTTAGCCTTCAACTCCACTTTAAAGGTATCAGCTCATCCTCAGTCAATCCTTATGAATGACTTTCCTGCAACGCTGTCTCTACTTATAGTTATTTTCCTCTTAAAGGACAAAAAATGAGATTCAAAGTCAAAGATCTGAGAGATCCGAGCATAAATCAAACTCGCCTAACATCATGCAGAATCAGATCCACAACGTGTTACAATACCTGCTTTCTCACAGCTCGGATCCCTTAGACTTGCTCCTGTTCCCCAAGAAAAGCATTCCAGTGTTCACTGTAACTGTTTGGGGTGGCAGATGCTG
Organism: Morus bassanus; assembly: GCA_031468815.1. Taxonomy (NCBI): domain Eukaryota; kingdom Metazoa; phylum Chordata; class Aves; order Suliformes; family Sulidae; genus Morus; species Morus bassanus. Next base: position 50,332,505 of record CM062572.1, read on the forward strand.
TAGGACATGTCACCTCCAGACTGACAGCTGCTCCAAACATGTGAGGACACTAAAATGTCGTTACCGGCTTAGCAACTCTGTGGGTTGCTCCTTTCCCCTTTGCCTCAGCAGCCTTGGAATCTTAGAAGAAGGGGTAAGTTTGAACCAGGGAGGGTCTCCCTTTTGCTGCTGGAGTTGGAGCTGAAGCTGGAACTGAAGCTTCCTCATTTCCACAGGCAGTGCTGCAGCTGGACATATGCAGCCACCCATGGATCACCATGATCTGCAGCCAGGCAGAAGATCCAGCTGCAGTGATATCTGCCTCCTCTTTTGGTGGCAATAAAAATTGCAAGGTTTAGAAAACCTCTGGTGAGCTTCTGCCTATGCTGAAATCTGAGGGAGCATGGCTATGCTGGGGCTAAAGCTTCTGTCTGGCTTAGTGAAACACTTAACTCTGAATATAGTGTACGTGCCTGTGTAATGGTTAGGGTTCACCACGTCTGCTTCTTGCTCTTTAGTCTATGAGTCCTCAAGCACAGCCCCTCCTCAGGAAGTCAGACACAAGTGGAAGACCCAGTTCTAGAGAGTGTATTTCCTACAGTGTTTCAAACAGGCCTGGGTAGAAATCTGGACCATATACTGAAAATATCTCTGTTTGAAGCTACGATCTGGAAAAAATAAATAATGGTGACCTGTCCAAATTGAATCTATGCAGCTTTAACAATGCTGACCCATGAATTTTGATAAATATACTTCTACTATTAATAAAGGCACTCAGCTGCTCAACCATTGAAGGAGGTATAAAAGCTTTCTGGCTGAGCAGCTGCAATGCACATTTTGCTGTATTGCTTTCCATAAATCCATAGTTGGGTTCCTCTTGGCCATGTGCAAAGGTCTCTGGAAAGCATGGAGCTGGCAGAGTCTGCACCCGTATCTCTGACTGGTCCTGGTACAAGAAGTTAAGAAGTGGCGCTGGCTGGAAAACCCTATGTTTTAACCATCTCCATCTAGATCCTCATTGAGTTGTGTCTACCCAGAAGCTCACTGCCTACTTGAAGTCACTATGACAGGGGATCTGGAAAGGAAGAGTATAATGAAGAACTGTGTCCCAGAAATATGGACCAAAAATCTGCTGTTAGAGTTGCACACTCTAGCTTTTGACAGAAACATCAGATGACTGCAGCAGACTGGTGAGAGGCTATTTGATGTAGTCTGTGGAGCTTTACTATATGCAGCTTTCAGTGTTATTCATAAATGGTGAGGGGGTCAATCATTTCAGTGTAGAAAAATAATGTGACACAGATAGGGAAATATGATCTAAAACAGAGGAAGCTGAACTTAAACTGGCTATTACAGCTCAGGAAAAAGATGCTGGAGTCTTCATTGGTGGCTCACCAAAATTGTGGCCTTGATGTGCAGCAAAAAGCCAGCAAAATGTGGTGATGTCATCAGGAAGGGCTTGGGCTCTCCAAACAAGAAAGAGGGCATTTTTTCCTGCTGTGTAACAGCTTGGTGCACCCACATCTCTGCAATTCTGGCCTCTGAATGTAAGGACATAGTGGACTTAGAGTCCTGAGCAGAGCAACTGAGATGATCAAGGGGATGGGGCAGCTGCAGCATGAGGAGCTCCTGGGAGGGCTGGGTTTTTTCCCTGGAGAAGGGGGAGCAGAAAGGGCCAACTCTATGAAATAATAAAGTGAATGTGGACCTGGTGCTTATCAAATTCTGCATGACTAGAACTAGAAGCCATCGATGAATTTGGTAGATTGGTTTAAAATGGATAAAAAGGACTTTATACGGGGCAGGGGGAGAATGAACTTCTGGAACTTACTGCCACAGGAGGTTGTGGAAATAAATAGGATCAGCAGGTTTATAAAAGGTATATCAAATTCATGAGCAGCAGGTCAACAGACAGATGCTGAAGGCAACAGGCAGGAATGTACCCTTTGAAATTGCTATTACTGCTGGTGTGGATGCTGGAGGAGCACAATCAAAAATGGCTAGGCTTGTGTGCTCTCCCCAGAGGGCATCTCCTGTTGCTGAAAACAACACTGGAAGAGAGGAACCAATGATGTGACCAGCAGAACATTTCCTATGTTCTCGGTTTCACCATCCCTAAGAAAATTCATATCTTCTCAGGTGGTTGGTATGTGGCAGGAAGACAGGGCAACCCTCAGGAAGAAAATTTTTGCATTTCTATTCAATTTCCAACTCTGTAGTGAAAATCCCACAAATGCCAGCCACAAAAAGAATGTGGAAAACCAGTGCAAAGTAGGTGTGGAAAGCTTTGCTGTTTAGTTGATGAATGGCTCCAAAACAGCAGTGACGACACTGAGAAGGCATCAGTGGCCAATGTCATGTTACCACAGATCTGCTCCTTCTCCTCCCAGATATAAAATCCAAGACCTGGATTCTGTTGCGAACATCTCCAAGGATGATGGATTTGTGGTCCTTAATGCCTTTTCGGTCACAGGAGCTCACAGAACAAGATCTGGGTTCCTCACAGGTCAGCTTTGAGTGGGATCAGCAAAAACATTTTCTAAGATGTTGCTTGCAATGTTAAACTTTTTGTGATTGCAAAGGAGAGCAGACTTTTAAGTTCTGCGAATACTTGTTTTTATCAGTCCCATCCTGTCTGGAGGGGCTTGTACAGCTGTGCTTGATGTGACTGATCTGCTGGGAGCAGTCTCTGCTTCTAGAAAAGGAAGGAGAGAAAATATTTGAAGTCCTTCATCAAAATTGGCATTTTATTGAAGGCTGACTCTATTTTCTACCTTCTGCCAGGACCACTTTTTCTTTTTCCACTAACAAAACAGCCAGTGGAGAAGGTGGGAGGATCCTAAAAAGTGTGGATTAAAGTATATTTCAATCATTCCGGTATTTTCAGACTGTTCGCCTGAAAAAATGCCCCTTTACCTCAGCAACTGATGGAAGCCATCTCCACACAGCCAGTATCTTTGAGAAGTGGTGGAGGGTGGTGGGGTCACAGAAACAAGACAATAGGGTCTCTTATCATTAGCAGGGTAAAAGGAGGAAACTAAGGAACCATAAACCAGTCAACTTCAAATCCCAAAAAACCAATGGGACATTTAATCGAAGAAAGAGATGAGTAATAAACATGGCCATTGCCAAGAATTAATCATTTCAGATGAGTCTGTTTTCCTTCTGTGACAGATTCCAGTCCTTGGTTCAACATTATTATTCACTGTTCCTTCATCAATAACTTATCTGTTGTAATGGAGAATACGCTTGTTAAATTCTCAGGTGTGTCTGGGCTGGAGGGGCTGTGAGCACCCCAAAGCACTGGGTTAAAATTAAAAATTATCTAGACAAATCAGAGAGATCGATTCAGTATGGAAAATCTGACATTTAGGAAAGAGTAACTGTCCAAACCACAAGGCAAACAAACTGCTTACGCACCGGTTTTTCAGCAAAAGACCTATAGGCTGTACCAATCATTAGTTATGCTATTGGCATATTGAATGCCAATATGGGATGTATAAACAGAAGAATAGTTTGTAAAACAAACGATGTTTTCCTTCATCTCTCCAGCAAAAGGATCTCTCAACTGGTGTCCTAAGATCAACATCCAATAATAAACCAATTCTGTATCTTACCACTGCTTCTCTGCTAAACTTTGAATGGGAAATTCCTGGTAAACTCCCCTAGGATGCTTGACATGGAAGTATGTACTTCTGTGACCCTTTCCAGGACACGCTCTCTAGGGCCATGGCTTTTTATGAGACACTAATAAGAGTAGTATCCAAGCTACCTGTCCAACACTGTTTGCAGCCCCTCAAGAGGTAAAAGTGTTGTGATCAGGTAAGTAATAACCATCAAGCTTGTTTCCTGATGCCATTTTAGTTCCTCTTTCAATAAAAACAAGCTCTGAAGTGCCACTTGCCTCGGTGACTATCATATAACAAAATATCGTGTTGTTCTGTGGGTATCTTTGAACCATAAATGCTTTGTCCATCAAGAATAAATGTTGATGAGTGGTGAGAAAGGCCTCCAGATAGTGGAGACATCAGAATGGGCTTCTGTCTCACCTGAAGATGTTCATCTTCCTTCTTCCTCTGAAGCTGCCTACTGTGACTCTGCATCCTGAGCACTACCATGGCCTGGGTCAGGGGGCTTTGCCCCCCAAGTCTACTCCACGTTGCCTGGTGCCTTTTCAGGCTGCTGCTGCTGTGGCAATGCAGAGATTACCTCCACCTCACCAGCACCAGGGCTGCAGCAATACAAGCTGCAAAACCAACCTGGGCAGGCAGCAGGGGAAATATTTGACCTGCCCCGCTCCAGACCACTGCTGCTGCGCTGCCTGCAGGTCCTGAGGCAGCTGGGCAGGAACACTAGCTCAAGGAGAGCCAAGCTGTAGAAAGCTGCTGCCAGCATGTCTGGCCTGTGGGGCAGGCTGTGTCCTGAGGTACACGAAGCCATGGCCACCAAGGGATGCCCAGTGAAGGGAGGCTGGGGCTCACACGCCCCTGTGCTATAAGCCAGGAGGCATGGGGTGCCCGGCTGCTGGGGCACCCAGTACTGGAAATGGGCTGCTGGGGAGGGCTCCTGCACCCCTCCAAGCTGGCACCAGTGTCCCCAGTGTGCTCAGGGCCTGGGGCTGGCTGGAAGCCTGCCTCTCCCTGCCCGGAGGCTCCAGCTCAGCCCTGCAGGCAGGACCAAGTCTTGGCCCTCTGCACCCTCTGTCTGGCCCCGATAAAGCACCATGGCTTGAGGTCCCCATCTTGTGGCAGCAGGGACAAATGGCTGGACAAAACTAATCCTGGCTTTTCGGAGCTCAGTGGTTCTTTGGCCAGGCAGAGCCCTGGGAAAGCACTGCAGAGGCAGGACACTGCCCACTGCCACACAACATATCCTGCCTAAGGACACAACATGGTATGGGAGTGGTTGGAAGTGAAGCCTGGCAGAGGCAATGGGGACAACTGCCAACCCCTTCCCCTCCACACATGTACTGTCCCCTGCAGTGCTCTTACACTTTGCCTTTTATGCACGCACCATGTACACAAGGACCCTGTGAGGGTCCTCTGTGGCCAGGTTTGGAACATCCCAAGTCTGTGCTGGATTTGATGCTGGCTCTTCCCAGTGCTTTACACACTAGTCCACATCACCTTGCACACCTGTGTGCCCTGACACCCCCACCCCCCCACCCCCCACCATGCCCCTGCTCCCTCCGAGCTCTCCAGGGAGCAGAGGCTCTCTGTTGAGCAGAGTTGTGCCCACAGCTACGTCTGGGTGATGTCAGCTGGAAGGGTGTAACCTGCTCCAACACCCTGGTCCCTGCAAATGTAGATCAGGTTGGTCAGTGATGCCGTGACCAGCTTTGTCTTCCCTTCCTCACCGTGCCCAGGTGTGGTGGGCATATGGGGTCATGATGCCTGTGGTGCTGTTCACTGATGGTGACTGGAGGCCGTGGGGATGGGGCAAGTGTCCATCTTTGCAAGTGCCGGGAAGCAAAGGGACCCATGGCAACCTCAGCCTGGCTTTGTGCTCTGGCTCTGCTGAGCCAGCTGCCCTGGGGATTTCTCGAACCTTCACCCCAGCACTGAGCACCTCCCATCCCTGGCAGGGACAGGGCAGCCTAACTCAGCACCTGGCAGGTTGTAGCTCCCTGGGACTATCTGCTGCCCCGTCTCGCACCACACCCACAGCTGGAGGAGAGCCCACGATCTCTTTATCAGCCACCGGCAGCCCACCCCTGCCATGGCTGTCCTGCTGCAGGCTGCGATAAGGGTCGGGGGCTGTGCAGACACCCGCACTGTGGCACCCAGCACCGCTTCACTGCCTGCATGCCTTTTCCTGCCCTGACACCCCCTACCCCACTGCAGTTCAGGACCCAAAGAGCAGAATCTGGGGCTCAGCCCCATCTGCTCCCCTTGCAGTCCCCCATGCCCATTGTCTCCCCCTGCCTGCCAGTCCCTCTGGACCCGTCCAAAGTGACACCCCAGCAATGCAGCATTAGGTGGAAACAGAATAAGTCCTACAATGCCACACAGCCCTGTGTGCTGGGGATGCACAGAAAGATGCCCTTGCGCTTGGAGGTCTTCAGGGTGTCCTCATTGTGCCACCACACAGAGGGTCACAGGCACTGGGAGCCCCTGTTCCCCACAGTCTCCCACAGGCACTTCCAGGACAAGATGATCTCCAAAAATTTGTCCCAAACAGGGGCGAGAGGTGCACAGCGTGCGTGGGACAAGAGGGGATCCCAGCGTGGTGCTCTGGTGAGAAGGCTGGGACAGGCTGGTGCTGCAGGGAGCTCCCAAGGGCCAGACTCTGGCTGCTCTCCCTGAGTCTTTCCCCTCCACCAGTGCCTGGAAATCCTCTGCTTGCTCCCGGACACCCACAGCTGGCAGAGCAGTGTCTGCCTGCTGGGCACCACCACCCAAATGCTGCCTCTCTGAAAGACAGCAAAACCAGACCCTATTTCCTCCGCGTGCCCACCTGGCAGGGGCAACCCCCCCCGTTCGGACCCCTGAAGCAGATCCCTCCTGCTCCCTCCCCACGGGCAGCAACCAGAGCAGGACACCAGGGCTGGAGCACAAATGCAACAGACTTTATTTCAGATCATTTGTCTGCTTGCTGTTGGAGGGCTGGCAGTGGGTTGGTTCCAGCTCTAGCCATGTTGCCGTCTTAACGGTACTTGGCAGTCAGCTCCTTGGCTACAGCACACATGAACTTGTCCAGGGAAGCATGGACCTCCGGGGTCAGGAGAGAGGGGTGGTGGATGGCCACCACCACCAGGAAGCAGTGGCCCAGCAGCTGAAAGGCAAGAGGAGATGATGAGCAAGAGGGAGAGGCAAAGGGGTGGCCAGGGGGGGTGCAGGAGGGGAGCTGGGCTGGTCACCCGTTCCCAGATGCTCACTTTGAAGTTGACGGGGTCCACGCGGAGCTTTTGGGCGTGGAGGTCGCTGAGCTTGGAAAGGGCACCTGCGATGTCATCAATGTGGTTGGCAGCCTCAACCAGTGCAGCTGCCACCTTCTTGCCGTGCGCCTTGATCTGAGCAGAGCCGTGGTGTAGGTCAAAGTGGGGGAAGTAGGTCTTGGTCTGGGGGTGGGCCGTGAACATCCTGGGGGACAGAGAGGAGTCAGGGACAGGTGGGGTCAGATGAGACAGGGACAGGGTCACATAGGGCAGGGATAGTTGTGGATAGGTAGAAGATGGAAGCAGATGGGAAGGAGTCAGGGACAGACAGCAGAGGGGAGGATGACGGGGATGGACACATACCTCTCCAGGGTCTCGGCGCCGTAGGCCTCGGCATTGCCACCTATTTTGGCGAACACGCCCTTCACGTTGGTCTTGTCGGTGGCGGACAGCACCATGGTGTCACCTCCGCGTTGGCAGCCCCCAGCACGGGTATCTACGCCACCCGCCGCCGCCCTTATATGCGGTGCCGGGGCACCGCCCGCCCGCCCCGGCCCGCCCCGCTCCCGGCCCCGGCCCCGCCGGCTCTGGACCCCGGCCAGGCGGGGCCGCCGCCCGCCTTCCCCCCCGCCAGCGCCGCGCCCCGCTCCTCCCTGCGGCACGGCTTGGCACCGGCACCGGCACCGGCACCGGCACCGGCACCGGCACCGGCACCGGGCCCGGCTGGAGGGGTCTCTGCCACCCGGCACCAGCTGGGTCTTGGGTTAGGATTAGGGATAGGGCTCGCATCAGTGCGGGCTGGGTGGTCTGTCCCCTCTGGCACAGGCTGACTGCAGGGTTAGGGTTAGGTTTAGGCTTAGGCTTAGGTTTAAGTTAAGGCTTAGGTTTAGGCTTAGGTTTAGGTTTAAGTTAAGGCTTAGGTTTAGGCTTAGGTTTAGGGTCTGCACTGGCATGGGTTGAGGTTATGGCCTGCACTAGCACAGGTGGAGTCATCCCTGTGTGTCCCCTCCCAGCACAGGCTGGTTTCAGGGCTTGGAGCCGGGTACCAGCTGAGGTCCCTCTGGCACTGGCAGCTCTGGCACAGCCTGGATTTGTTCTGGCAGGATGGTGGGGACAGCGGCATGGGGGTTGTAACTTCAATAGCGTGGTGGGAGTCTGTGCCCCACAGACTGAGCCTGCCCAGCACCCCTGACACCCACACGCAGCCCCATGGGCACCTGCAGGTACAGGCTGACCCATGCAGCACAGCCTCCACACACACACGTGAACTGCCCCAGTACACGCACTGCCCCTACACGCACTGCCATCTAACATGGCCCCTACACATACGCCATCCTTGCACACACACACACTGCCCCTATACACATGCTGCCATCCAACACAGCCCCTATACACACAGCCACTTATCCACACTGCCCCACTGCACCTACTGCTCTCATTCCCTCAGTGCAACCCAAACTGGTGTACCCCCAAAGTGTGTGCCCTCTTCACCCCCTGCTCCCTGAACCACAGTCACATCCCTTTGCCTACAGACCCCGGAGCTCCCCTGCCCCAGCCCTCTCTCTTGTGCATGTGCTGTGCTGACGCCAGTGCTGTGGGGGGACTGGGTGACCCTGACTCCTGGGAAGGGGGTACACTCGGCAGCGCCACGGGGATCAGCACCGGGCACTGATGCAAGCACTGGCCTGCAGCAGCAGGAGCTCACAGCCAGGGAAGGAAGGCACACAGGGCCACAGCAGCCCATGGCCAACCCTGTGTGCCCCAAGTAATGAAGGCAAGGAAGGCAAGAAGGGCAAGGAAGATGAGGAGGGTGAGAAGGGTGAGGGGGCCTGCAGTGCTTCCAGTAGGTTCGAGAGCTGGCGCAGGCAGGCAGGGGACAGTTCACACCCGTGTTTCCTCCATGGCTGACGGTTCTTATCATTTGTGTTTGGGGGAGATTAGCACAAGCTGGCACTATTTCAGCACTGGGAAGTGGGGGAAGACGGCAGGGCAGATCTTCTGGGAAGCAGAGCCCAGGGAAACAGCAGCAGGGCGGTGTGTCTGCTGCCTGTGCATGCATCACGGGGGGCAAACTGCAAAGGGAGAAGGGCCCTTCAAACTGGTGACATGAGAATAAATGGGTGTAAGTGCACATGAAGACACTGGGATGTAGGCTGAGATGTTTCTGAAGATGGAGGAAAAGTGCTGTGGGTTCATGACTGCACTTGCAGAAGCAGGGGCTGGCGTGGCCCAGGGACTCCCAGCCCTGTGTTTCTGTGCTGGCAGAGTCCCTGCACACCCAGTGCCCAGCTGCTGCCTGCACTTGGCCACCACAGGCACCACTCTCCTGATGTACCATCTCCCATCCTTCAAGAACGCTCATCTCCTCCCTCTGGTGTCACAGCGCAGAGCAAACCCAGGGCTAGTTTAATATCTTACAACCCATCACCTGTGATCTAAAGCAATGTTTTTTTTTAAATTGAGGCTCCAAAACCCTGAGACTGGGGGCCCTGTGCTAGACCGCAGCTCTGCCTGCCCCACTGCCACCTTGCCCAGGCACCAGGGGAAGAGCAGACACCTGGGGCAGGTGTGGGGGCACTTCCCTGGAAGTCAACAGGGATTTGTGGCTAAGGGGCTTGGACTCAAAAACAGTGTTTGTTAGTGGTCTGTGGTGGAATTTTTTTCACTCCATGAACTTGTCTGATTGCCTGTGGAGCTCATGCAGGCACTTAGTTCCCACAGCATCCTCAGTGAAGTCCTAAACAGCCATCATGATAGATGGAGCCAGGAGGGATTAATCCTACACCCTCCGGAGAACCCTTCAAGGGGATGCAAGAACCGCATTTGGCTTGGCACATCCCCCCCACTCCCTAGAGGGATGCAGGCACAGTGAGGTGACAGGCTGAGCTCCACTCCCTGGATCCTGCTACCAGCATCGGCCACATCCCAAGCTGGGGCAGGGTGGAAGCAGGCAGGGCCCCGGGGGGGCACCCAAGGAGCCCATGGCCAGTGCTGTCCCCCTGTACCACTGCTGGCCTCACCAGCAGCTCTCTCCCTCCCTCCCTCTGATGGCAGCACCGCAACACCCAAGCCCACCCTGGCCCCTAGCCCCAGCACAGACAGAAATGGTGCTGCAGCAAAGATGTCTTTATTGATAGCATCTGGGTAGGGGTGACAGCTCATCTGTACTTCTCGGCCAGCACGGCAGCCACGGCCATCAGGAACTTGTCGAAGGCGACGTGCACCTCAGGGGTGTATTCTTGGCCCAGGTGCACAGCCAGCACCACCTGGAAGCACTGCGCCAGCAGCTGCAAGGCAAAACGGGGCTCAGCACCTCTGCTATGGCCCCTGTGCCCCGTCCCGTCCCCTGTCCCTCATCCCCCATCCCCTGTCCCCCATCCCCCGCCTGCCTTGAAGTTGACGGGATCAACGCGCAGGTTGTAGGCGTGCAGGTTGCTGAGGTCAGCCAGAGTCTGGCGGAGGTTGTCCAGGTTCTGGACGGCGTTGCCCAAGGCAGTCACCACCTTCTTGCCATGGTTGCGGACCTGCTCGGAGCCATGGTGCAGGTCGAAGTGGGGGAAGTAGGTCTTGGTCTGGGGGTAGACGAGGAACATCCTGCCGGAGTGGGATGGTCAGTGCCGCTGATTCTGGGCTGGACCCCCCCAACCAGCCCCCCGGGGGGCTCCCACCTGCTCACCCCCCTTGCCCGTGAGGTCCCCGAGCTCAGCCCGCACCTGGCCAGGGTCTCCTCTCCCATGTCATCTTTGATGCCCTCCACCTTCTGCCAGATACGCTTGATCAGTGTTGTTTCTTCAGCACCCAGCATGGTGGCGGCTGGTGGCAGCGAGCAGGTCTCGGTGGCAGCAGCGCCTGCCAGGACGCCCTCTTATAGCGGCCAGCACCTCCGCCCCGGCCTTATCTTATCGGTGCTGAGGGGCAGGGGGGCGCGGCCACGCAGCCCTGTGCCCAGGGAGTGGCTGCAGTGTTGTCTTGGGGGGCCCCAGCTACCCTGGGGGGCCCAGCCCCGAGGAGGCCCCGAGGGGGGCCGGCTGCCCTACCCTGGCCTACCCCACTGCACCAGCCCCACACCAGGCTGGGCTCCGGGGGCAGCGCCTGGCTGGGCTGCCCTGTGGTCAACAGCAGCCATGGGCACATCCTGTGGGTGCTACAGGCTCGGCCTCGCTGGCCGGTGTGTCCTCAGGTCTCCCGTTGGGATCCACCATTGCCCTTGGCTGGGCCAGGGTCCTCCCTGACTCCATGGGTGTCAGCGTGAGTCCCACATGTGTCCCTGGCCCCTCATGTCCTCCAGCCTCTGGCACATCCAGCCCCTCTCTGCCCAAAGAGCTCATGGGCCTCTGAGCAGGAGCCATGGACATGTCCTCCCAGGTCATGCTGGGGATCTACCATGGGAAACACTATCTCTCCAGCAGCCCGGAGAAACCTGGGCAGGGAAGAACCTCCTTTTTGGGTGCATGGTCTTCCCAAAGTCCATCCTGTGATGCTTGTCAGGTCTGGGCTTCTTCCCTTCTTCTCACCCTGGCGTGTGCTCCTGCCTCTCCCCATAAATGCTGGGACATCCTGCAGGGCATATGATGGTTGGTGACTGTCACATCCTTCACCTCAGCCTCTGTATGAAGTTATTGGTACAAATTTGGGGTTAGGGACAGACCAGATGCTGACCTACCATCTAAGTTGTGGATTTAAATGTTCAGGTTACCCGAGACTCACAAATGTAGAATGTTTTAAAAACTGCTGTGGTACACCGGGTGACAGGTTTAGAGCAATTTGGTGGTTTCAGAGCTTCTGCACTGTCTCTCTCCCCCTTGTCCAAACACAGTCATGAAATTTTGTAAATGAGATGAGGACCACAGCTTGCAGTGCCAGTTCAGGTTGTTGACCAGAGTTTGCTTAAGACTTTGCACCCACCTTTTCATGTCAGAAGTCCTCTGACACAGGCATGGGCATGAATGTAACCTCATAAGTAGTTTTCTTCACAGCAGCTCCCATGGTGCTGTCTTTTAGATTTTTGATCAAGCCAGCCCTGATAACACACTGATATTCTGGCTTTTGCTGAGCAGTGCTTGCACAGCATCAGGGCTGTCTCTGCTTCTCACGCTGCCCCCACCAGGGATTAGATTTTGGGGTGCGTGATACACTGGGATGGGACACAACTGGGCACATGACCCCAACTAACCAAAGAGGCATTTCGTACTGTATAAAGCCATGCTCAGCAATAAAAGGGAAAAGAGGGGGGTTTAGGAAGTTTTAGGGGGTTAGCCATCTTTTTTGCTCAGGAACTGGCTGGGCATTGGTCTACCGATGGGAAGTGGTAAGTGATTGCCTTTGCATCACCTGCTTTTTTTTGTTTTTTTTTCCCTCTTTTTCCACTTATCCTTCACTTATTAAACAATTATTTCTGTTTGTTTGTTTGTTTGTTTGATCTTGACCCCCAAGTTTTCTTGCTTTTATTCTTCCTTTCCTCTTCCCCTCATCCCATTGAGGGGGCAGAGTGAGTGACCGACTGTGTAGTGCTTAGCTGCCCACCGGGGTTAACGCACAACAGGTACGTACTGAGCATTCCTGCGGTCCCCCCAGGGTGACCATCAGTTCTGTCCTCTTCCCTGTCGCTGCTTTCCAAAGAAACCCAAGGAATTTGTGATCCCCCAGGTGCCATCAACACTGATCTCCAGTGGCCACTAGCATTCCCAAATTTCAGATGCATGTAAAGTTCCCCATATAAAAATAAGAGATGTCAAGCTGAGGGCACGGTCCCTTTACCAAACCTGCTGAGCAGGTGTGATAGTCCAAGGTGTTCATAAAGCACATCAGATACCTTGTCCATACCCCATGGAGAGGAGCATGAGAAGACAATGCCCAGCATCACTCTGGGCACATCACAACATATGGCAATGCAGGCTTTGTTCACAATAGGCTGTGATGGGTTTTGGACTGGCCAAACAAAAAGCCTGGGTCCATTCAATATTCTAGGGGGATAAAAGGCTGTTTCCTGGTCAGCCTGGAAACAGTCTTTGGTGGATATACTTTTGGTGAGCATTAGCAGTCACAGGGCTCTAGCCTGTTCTGGGCTTCTGCTCAGTGTTATGTTATTCCCACTGAATATTATATTATGCTATTCCCACTGAATTTACACAGCTTAGCACATGAATTAGTACATGAATTCATTAGTAAATGAATTAGTACATGAATTTACACAGCTTAGTATTTTCCCCTCCATATTGTGTAAATATTTCAGAACACCCCTACCTGACCAGTAAGGTGTAGGTGGAACACATGGAGATGAAAGCACAGAGGCCATAGCAATCATTTGAATTATTTATTAGGTTTTGCAGATGACCGAGCCCCTGCATAGGGGATTTGAGAGGACTGCATAGGAAGGGGGGAATACCCCAGAGCCTGGCAGCTGGGGTGCACCATGGACATGCATCCCTCACCCTCTGTGGAGGCCATTTATCTGTACTTCTCAGTCAGAACAGAGGAGACGCTGGACAGGAACTTATCCCACGCAGCATGAACTTCTGGGGTGAAGTCAGTGGGGTAGCGGGCAGCCACTGAGCACAGGATACAGTGGGAAAGCAGCTGTAAGGGAAAACAGGATGAAATCCATTGTAATCGGTAACAGTTGTCAGTCTAGGGGTTGGTAAGGGACCTTGGTCCCAGCATGCTCTGCGATGACAATTACGTGCCCCAACCAGGTAGTGCTGCTGCCTGATGCTATTTGTGAAGAAGCAGAGTTGCCTCTGGTATAAGGCAAAAGGCACTGCTTGATACCACTCTCTTTTTCCAAACATCCCTTCTTTCTGCCCCAAAGGGAAATGCAACAAAGTGGAGATGTTTAGAATTTACTTTGTTCAAGACAGGTGATATAACTTGACTTGTGAGGGAGGTTCATAAATTACAACAAAGGCAGCAGAGACTCGAGTCTGTCTAACACAAACCACAGGAGCCCCCTGAGTAGTTTTTTGCTTGAGCTAGACCAAATCTTTCATTAAAAGATCCAATCTCAGGTTAAAAAATCAGGTGGGGAACAAGCAGTAACAATAGGCGACAAGAGTACGCAGTGCAGTCAGGGATCAAGCTGCTGTTAGCCAAAAAGATCTGTGGTCACTAATTCTGTGATGGCAGTTTTCATCCCTGAAATTGTCCGTGCTCACTCACCTTGAAGTTCACTGGGTCCACCCTGAGGATGTAAGCATGCAGCTCACTCAGTTTGGCCAAAGCGCCTCTAATGTCATCAATGTGCTTCACAGCTTCCCCGATGGCATTCATGACCTTGGAGCCATGACCACGAAGCTGAGCTGAGCCTTGGCTGAGATCAAAGTGAGGGAAGTAGGTTTTTGTCTGGGGGTAGCTGGAGAAAAGCCTGAAGGAGAACATGAGAACAAGATTCAGCAGTGGAAATGTCATGCATGAGATGGTAAAACCTCAGAGCAAGTGCAGTGTAAACCTGCCAGCTAGAGAATTGCACTCATTCAGTGGTTTAACAGAGCTTTGGGATCTTGAAGCTTGCATCAAGAAGGTCTTTCTGCTCTTAAACCTCTCCTGCAGTATGTGCAGATTAGACAGAGAGTTAATATGTACGTACTAGAGAAGAATGAAATGTTAAAAATAATTTTAAACTTAATGCTTTTTTTTTTATTTTGGGGGGTATTTTAAAATAAATAATAGCCCCAAATTGTCAGTACATTTCCTATATTACATTGTAAGCCAGTTTGCAGGATCTTCAAACCATTACGAGCTGAACGAACCAGAATTGACATGAGTGGTACACAGTCCTGGAAGGAGTAGCACAATACTTTATCTTGAGCTGTAAATAACGTTTAAATAACTTTGAATAACATAATAATTTCTGAACAATTTCCAGACTATTATCCCTTTTGTGCCAACTTGCTTGATTTGTATGAACTTTGGATTACTGTGCTATACTTCGTGCAAGGAGTCCAGCTACCTTGTTTCCTAACAGTTTGTTACTTATCAACTGGAACAATGAAACATGAGTATCCAGTGAATTTAGTGGATGGCTATTCTCTTAATGCCTAGAAATTGCAGAGAAATTGCATCAGTTGTACAATAAGCCACTTCAGGTTCATTTCCTAACAGTGATAACTGTATTTCAGGACACTGAGTATGAATGACTTCAAATTCGTCACCGGGACTCCTGGCTATGAATTATTCTGAATTGCTATAATGGGAAATAAAATGTTAGAATTGCTTAGAAAATTATGCTTTGCTGTAATATTTTGAAGCCATCTATTAGCATTTAGTAGCACAGATATTTTTCCAGAAAATTACATACCAAACAGCATAGACGCCATCCATCAGCTCTCACCAGACCCAGTGTGCTCTCACTCATGCAAGTTTTACACGAGATGCACCCTAACAGCAAAGCCAGAGGAGGCACCCTCTTTGGAGGGCTTCTGGGGGACTTACCTCTCCAGTGATTCTGCCCCAATGGCATCAGCTTGGGTAGCCACCTTTGCCCAGATGTTGACCACGGCGGCCTTCTCGGCTTGAGTCAGCGTCATTGTGCAGGAGGGTGCAGGCTCAGGCTCCTTGCAATGAACACTCAGAGCAGGGGTGGACTCATCGCCCTGGTGGCCCTGGTTATAAAGAGGAAGGGGAGAGCGGACCTTGGCGCCTGTCGACGCTCATTGGTCACTCCAGACGCCCACCCATGGAGGTGGGAGACTCTTATCTCGCCGTGAAACAATGCCTATTTCAGCAAGGGTCAGTGCCTGGCCTCCTTGCTTGCTGGCGTTATCAGCTTCATGCTTCTTAACGTAATGGCCGCGTGGCCCAAGGAAATTGTCTGGACATATATTGATATGTGAACAGAGAGATAATGCTGGAACATTCCAGCGATGGAGCACATCTTTAAGCTAAGGAGCATATGGACTTCAAGCATGCTAAGGAGCTTGGAGAAAAATCTGCATTTTCTCCCTTGCTTCACAGATATGAACACAAGATTCTGGGCCCTTCTGCAGCATATCATACACTTCCAGTATATGTGGCTGCCACATGGCCCAATATTTCATATAAAAGAATTCCTAAGTAGTGCTAGAGACAGGCTGGGAGATCCACAGTATAGTTCAAAGTGGGGGTGAGACCCTCATTTTGTGGGAATCAGTGGAGATTTTGCCATTTGCTTTAGCACTGCCAGGACTTTACCTTGTCAGCCTCTTGCAGAGAATTAGAGATGCATTCCACAATTGATATTGCTTATAACAGCACCAGTAGTAATGATTTCTTTGGGTACACAGAGAGGGAACTTATGAAATTGACATGGCCCTAGAAAAAAGCATGTGTGTGTGTGAGAAAGCCCAGTCAGACTTTTTTTTTTTCATCACTAAATGCCTCATACTGTATGCCTTTGATTCCATGCTTGTTCCCGTTAATTATCCCTTGTACTGTAAAATAGCCCTCAGCACCACAGCCAGTGCTGGTGTGCGTGGTGCTACATGCTGGACATGCATGGAAAAGCCTGATCCCACAATAGATGGCTTGCAGCTTCAGGGCACAGGCACACTTGGCAGATGAAGGACCAAACATGCAAAGGGAAGACCAGCACAGGTCTGTAATCACAGATAAGTAGGCAAAGTGTTAAAGAAATACCCTACTGGACATGGTTGCTGCTGAACCTCAGGGAATGAATATCCTGCTAGCACATGAAGCAGAGGTAAATCTCTCTGCCATGCTGATAAACTGCAGCAGCCGTACACATCACCACTGAGTGCTGGCAGCCGTGCATGGAAAGCTGGGTGGTACCGTCAGAGAGGTCAAATAGTGTTCTCTGCCCAAATAGCCTTGCACACTTGCGCTGAGGAGGTTGATATGTATAAGCCAGATTCCTTGCCAAGATGTCTGTGTTGCACAGCAATGCTACCATGGTCGTCCTGCTAAGGAGAAAGCCCTTCTAGGGGTCTAATGACGCTTGAGTCAGGCGTGTGTTGGAGCATGTCCAGCCTACCATTATCTGTACCAAAGTAGCAATGCCGGTGCAATCACACCATCCAGCACCCCTAAATGTCACATGGGAGCATGCACCAAACTTGGAGCCTCTTTTGGGAGCCACAGTGCAGCTGTGCTATTCTGCCAGGCAGGGGAACCTGACTGCTGGCAGGTGTTGGCTTTGAGGAGGGAGCTAGGCTCCCACATGTGCTGTGCTTACAGTGGGGGTTTCTTCTGTGCCTTCACATGAGGATAGGTCTCTCCTCTCTGGGTATACTTTATAGTCTGGAGGAGTTGGTACACTGACTACAAATAGACCCCAGTCTCCTGGGGCTGTGGCTCTGCCACCATGTCCTGGGGTCAGGTGGGAATGAAGCGGTGGTGCTAGAGAAGCAGTAGAAATGGGGTCAGACAGCTGCTGCTGTATCTATCCTCTGGTGTCCCCAGTGTCCTGGTGGCTGCAGTGGCACTCGCAGAAGGGCTGTGACCCACCCCTTGTGCTTTGCACTGGGCTCTGAATTTCAGCCTCTCCGCATGTGAGCTGTCACACGAAGCAGGAGAAACCTTGGGCTTTCCTGAAGGGCAGGCACAAAGCACTTGATGCTTCTTGGTCTGCAAGCCTGGCTGGGTTTGGTGATCTTGTATTGTCATCCCCTCTGTGCAGGCCAACACCTTATCTGGGATTTAATTTAAGATTGTGTTCAGTACCACAGCTCCCCCCTCAGCCCTCCTGCCCACTGGCTGGGTGGCTGAGTAATTCGCTTCTCTCGGTACCTCACTTTAAGAGGGGATACAAGAGGGGACTCACTTGAGACCTAGTGAAAGCAATCGCTTTATAATAAGGAATATTATCACAGTGCTCTTCATATATTCTGCCTTTGATAAATGCCATACATGTCCACTGAAAACCCAGAGCTAACTCTGTCTGGCTACACAGATGCAGTGCAGATCAGTCTCCCATTAAAAGTGCCACTGAAGGCATGGGCAGCGGTCCTTCAGTCAGGGCACAGGAAAAGGTGATATTCAATTTATACGACTTAAATGGATGGAGTTATCAAGGGAGGCTGTATTCATCATCCCTTGCTACATGCATTTTAGAAAACTTGCAGTTTTCCCACAGAAGAATCACTCAGAAAATAAAGATGTTGTTAAATATACTTTTATATAATGTTTTATATAATGTTTGTCTCCTCCCCAAAGTGCTGCCTCTTACATTGCCCACTGCATAGCTGTGCTCCAAGCTCTCCTCAGTGAGAGTGCTTTTAAGCAGAGGTCACTCAATCAATGCATGAGGGAAACGACTGGGACTCAGATATACCCAGGGATAAGGCAGAGACTATCAGGACTCCTTCCTATTTTGCTGCCCACTGTTTAACCTGAACATTGTTCCTCCATGACTGTAGGATTAAGATCTGTGTAGACATGAGGATCAGAGTGATGCCCGCACAGGAGAGTTCATCATCGCTGAAATCTTCATGGAATTTCAATTCATTTTCTGGGAGTTACTCTTGCACTATCACAAAAGCCAGAGCAGCCAAAAGATGACAGTGGTTTGCTAGTAGTTCAGCGCTTGCCCAGGATCAGGGCTATGCTGAGGACAGCTGCAGGAACTCCTCAGGAACATGCCTAGTGGGAGAAGCGTGATCCTTGGCCACGTGCCACAAGGTGACATGGAGAGTGACCGTCTCTCTGTCCTCACATGGACCTCTCAGCCAAGCTCCTCCATCCCAGTGCTCCAGCTGCCCACTGGGTAGTGAGACATGGAGGTCCTGGCCTAAGCAATGCAAGGAGCTGGACAACAAGAACGCTGGTGTTCCCCTGGTCACCGGACCGATACTGAAGCTCTGTCCTTTGTGAAACCCCACCAGACTTGCCTTCCTCTCTTGCTGCTGCTTCTCATATTTATAGACCCGTAGCAGAATGTCCACTCTTGGGCAGATGATGACTCTTTGTCATGGACCTGTGAAATGTCACCAAAGGTGATTTTTAGTATTAACATAAATCTTTTTAAATCCTGTTCCAAAAGCAGGCTGCCAGAGTTTCTCATTTTAAAAGGCAGAAGCGAGCAACAGGCCTGTTGCCTCATTATAAAAGCAGCCCTGACTGTAAATCCAGTGACCGATTGAATGGCACCTCTGTGAGATCAGGGATAGCTTTCCTCAGGGGCCTGTATTCTCCATGGGGACTGCCTCCCCCTCAAAGGGAATTCCCATGGATAAGGTGGCACATATGACTGCTCTAACTCTGAAAATTTTGCACATATTAAGCTTTGGAAATCTTGAAAATGGCATCTAAGTCCTGGCTTTATTCTTTGATTTGCTACCATTGCAACACATGTTTAACACTTTGCTTGCAACACTTTGCTTTAACTCAACTACAGCCTCCAAGAGCTGGAAATGACAAATATGTCTGTATTTTATTATTTAAGAAAGTACAATTATGCTTTGAAGCAGACACACTGGGAAATTTTAATGTAGCTGCCCAGTGCTAGTGCATGAGGAATGCTCTGCCGTGATAATATGACCGCTCTTTAATCACCCTCAGACAACTTTCCCCCCTCAGTGACACCTTCTCTTGCTTCAATTGTTATCGCTGGCCTTGCGGAGGATGGCCCTGCAGATTACACCCAGGCTGCCTGTGTGCTTATCTCCCTCTTCAGCCACCCACCTCTGCCCAATGTCCCCGGGGGAATTGCTGAGCAACATCTAGAGTGGGGATATCTCAGGGCATTCAAATATCCATATATTGCAATCAAATGCAGAAGAATTTCCATGCAAAACCCAAGACATCCTCTAACATAATTGCTGATAATTTTCTGATCTCAGTTAAACACAAAATAAGACGAATGCACCAAGACAGCTGCCAGCTGTTACTCTTACTAACCTAGAGGCAAGAGTAAGTTTACAGGAGCCACAAGGCAAGTTGTATCAGTGCTGTAAAGCAACCTGAGGTCTTGCAGTGAACCTGAGAAACAAGATGAAGCGTGCCTTTCCAGGATCATGGGGACCCAAAAGGTCCCACTTCCACAGCCTGCCTCCTGCAGGCATCCTGTAATGGCAAACCCGTGAGGGAGCGACGAACCCTCGCTGTCACTTGCCAGAATCACTAAAAACGACCCAAAAAGACCAATGGAAAGAAATGGGAACAGGCGGCCCAGGCCTCCAGCAGCCCCTGCATGAGGGCTCCAGGGCCAGCACCATGGCTGGCAGCCCGGGGGGGCCACCACACACAGGCTGGGCACGTGGCTGAACTGGGGGTGCTGGACCATGCTGGGGGCATTGGGCTGAGCTGGCTGGGGGTAGGTAAAGCAGTGGAATAAACTGGGGGTGCCAGGAATGGGGAGTGGTGTCCACGGGAATGGGAAGTACTGGGCTGAACTGGGAACACTGGGCTGACTGAGGGAAGTGCTGGGTTGGGGGGAGGGTGGGATGCTGGGCTGAACTCCCAAGTCCTTTGCTGAAGTGGGACTGCTGGTGAGGCGTGAGCTGCTGGTCTGAATTGGGGGCACTGGGCTATACTGGGGATGGGGCTGCAGGGTGTGAGCTGCTGGTCTGAACTGGGGGCACTGGGCTGAACAGGAGGACGCGGCTGCGGGGTGTGGGTGCTGGGCGGAACGGGGCTGCGAGGCGCGGGTGCCGGCCGCGCTCTGCCCGCAGCCGGGAGACCCCGAAGGCCCGACCCCGGCCCCGGCCCCGGCCGCGGCCCCGCACCGGCAGCTCCGCCCCGCCGGCAGCCGGGAGCCGCGGGCCAGGCCCGGGTCGCGGGCGGAAGCGGAAGGCGGCCGCGGCGGGCGCCCTTCCTGCGGGTCGGGCCGCGCCGCGCCGCGCCGCGCCGCGCCGGCATGGGCGAGAGCACCAGCCCCATCAGCGTTATCCTGGTGAGCTCGGGCAGCCGCGGCAACAAGCTGCTCTTCCGCTTCCCCTTCCAGCGCGGCGCCGAGCACCCCGCCGCGCAGGCCAGTAAGTGCGCGACGCCGCGGGCTCCGGCCCGGCCCGGGGACTGCGGCTGCCCCGCGCCCGCGGGAGCCTCCGCCGGGGGCCGCTGCCGCCCGTGGGGGCCGGGCACCCCCCCACAGCCCCTGCTGGGGCGTGGTATCCCCCTCACACCCCCTGTGGGGGCCTGGCACCCGCCCAGCCCCATGCCTCCTACCCTCCGTGGGGGCCTGGCGGCCCTCACGGACCTCGTACCCCCCAGGTGCCTTGGCACCCCTCGCACACACACGCACACCTCACGTTAATTGAACCGCGTTATTGCTAGGTGTTGTTATCGCCCTTGTTGCTGTTCCTGGATCAGCTGAAGCGATGTGGGTTTTAAGAGCTGTCGGGGAAGGAGGAGGCAGGGTGAGGAGTGAAGGCACCGATTTGGGAGAGGGGATTCAGGAAACACTAAGTGAGCTTTAACCGATAGTGGGTAAAACTAAGAGACTTCAGTCCCTTGTGTTGAATAATGGGGTGGGGGAGGTTTCATTTCTTCCAGAAAATAGGAGCACGGGACTGTTCACCTGGCTGCTGTGGAGCCAGTGGTGGTTGTACCCTTTCCTCCCACATTCCCAATCTGGGGCGGCACCTGGGGCCATACTTGGACCTGCCTGCAGCCAGGGAGTCCGTGGGGCATGGAGGCAGGGTGGCTGCGCCCACGGCGCTGCGGTCAGGGTCAGTGTCCCACCGGGCCTCGCTGGCGGGCGAGTGTCTTGGTGCGTGGCCTAAAGGTGCTGCAGAGTGTTGAGGCTGTTTGACTTGGGTTGCTTGCTAGCTGCCATATATCACGAGAGGTTTGACACCCCTGTTTAGGTTGTGAGTCGCTTTTTACCAAGAGAGAATCTTCTTCAAACCCCTTTTTGTTTTTACAGGTAAAATCTGAAAACATCCTTTTTTTTTGGGTTGGCCGCTTCTCTCTCGCCTGTCTCCTGCCTGCCTTTTTGTTGGTAAAGGATTTCAATACTGCAGGAGGGGCTGCTGGAGCATTATCATTGTCCTGAAACCTGAGCAACGATGAGGGAAATACATTGGTTGGAATTTTATCTTCCACTTTCTCTCGAACTGCAAACTGTTACCCGGCACTTGAGAGAAAAGTTGTTTCTGTGAATGTTTTGCTTTTTCTTCTTTATCCCCTGAAGATGTAAACATCTTGCTCTTACTTTTTGATGTGTTTTTGAGTGAGAATAGAAAAACAAGATTTGGTACTTCTACCTAAAAAGGAAGGGGCGCTTTCTGCTTTTAGTATTACTGGGTTTAGATCTCTGTTATAGATAATTTTAAAAAAGGCACAAGTATTTTCTTAATGCACTTATTTTAATGAACATTTTTCGGAGATTGTTCCTTGAAAAAGCTGTCTTTAATCTGTGTTTCAGGTAAACCAAGGAGTCGATACGCTGTGAATAGCTCTGGTGACACCACAGAAGATCAAGATGGGGACTCCAGGTAGGGGAAGACATTTCTGCTTGCCTAACAGTTTGAAACAGTGGAGTGATGGCCCCTTGCTCTCTTGCCTGCTAGTTCAGTAGGCAAGTTCTTTTGGACTGTATAGAAGATGACCTCCCCGAAAATGCTGTAATGCCAAGTTATGAGCAAATTAGTGCTTAGTAATGAGGATTTTCTCATGAGGGAATGCTACTGAATCTATTGTTTTCTGGACAAGGCTTAGGTCAGGTATTTTGTGCTTGTTAGAAAGGCAATAGTACTCTTTCAAAGCTTAGGAGTATTAATACTTTGGCAAAATTCCACTTTTCTTTACCTGCCTGCCTCTAACTGGATATATTTTTCAGTTGCTGCAAGTTCTTCCCTACCTCATGTAACTGTCATACGGAATTGCTGTGCACTAATGAATAACTAATTTTGTTTCTCCAGATACAGCTGCCCTTGTGTCTGTGGAATGAAATAGTAGCTCAAAAGGAAACTGAGACTTAAAGATAATTTTTCAATTACAGGAAATCAGTGGGTAACAAACGCAATGAAAACAGGCATTGTGTTGTTCAGCATGCATGTATGTACGAGTGGACCCTCTACTTATTTTTTGTAGAAAATTTGAAATCTGCTGCACGGTTCTACATTTATCACTATCAGATATGAGACAAATCTGGGAAAGGAAAAGGTTTTTTGTCTGTTGGCCCATAGTTCAGTTGCAGATCTTTTTTGTGATATGTGTTTTAATCTCCAATAAATAATAAAATGGGGGAGCTGCTGCTCTTTTCTCATATAAGAGGAAAAAAGAAGTACTCATCACTTGCCCCCAAAAAGAAATTTGGATTCCAACCTTGCAAAGTGTAAGCGTGTTCTTAACTTTATGACTGAGAATGGTTTAGCTGAAATTAAAATCACCCACGGCGGTAAACTTCATCAATTCATATGTTTTTCCAGGTCTGGGATCTTACGGAAACACATTTTGCTTGAGGTTATTCGTATCTCTTGCCTCTTCTGGTATCTTTGAAACCTTCAAATGTAGCCTTCTGTTGTGTCTCCGGTGACTGCAGTACAGTACATGGCACAACTCCAGTAGGAGCAAGCCGTGGTTTTATAAGTTTGGTGAATGGCATTTCAGACTGTGCTGTGGACAGCAGCTAGTATGCACATTAGGAAAGCTCAGTACACATGTTTTCTGGTTATCTCAGGGATTTTGTTGGTTGCTGTTCAAAACCCTGGCTCTAGTATTTCCCTAGATAGGTTAAGATGGTGTTGGAATGGTACCAGCTTCTGTCTGATACTGATTCTTGTTGCCTCTGCCATTTTGGCAGGTTGGACGAAGCACTTAATACGGAGCTGTTGCCTGTGGTGCTGAATTAGTGTGATGCAATATGTGGCTACTACAGTGATGTAGGAAAAGCTTTTATCATTTCAAATTATGGTCAGATGAGAAAACTGCTAAAATTTTCCTGAAACTGGTTTTAAGTAGATTAAGTGGTAGTTTTAAAGCAGGTCCTGCCTGACCAACCTGATCTCCTTCTATGACCTGGTGACCTGCCAAGTGGATAAGGGAAAAGCTGTGGATGTTATCTACCTGGACTTCAGTAAAGCCTTTGATATTGTCTCCCACAGCATTTTCTTAGAGAAGCTGGTGGCTCATGGCTTAGACAGGCATACTCTTTGCTGGGTAAAAACTGGCTGGATGGCTGAGCCCAGAGAGTTGTGGTGAATGGAACTAAATCCAGTTGGCAGCCAGTCATGAGTGGTGTTCCCCAGGGCTCAGGCTTGTTTAATATCTTTATTAATGATCTGGATGAGAGGATTGAGTATGCCCTCAGTAAGTTTGCAGATGACACCAAGTCAGGCTGGAGTGTTGATCTGCTGGAGGGTAGGAAGGCTTTGCAGAGGGATCTGGGCAGGCTGGATCAATGGGCCGAGGCCAACTGTATGAGGTTCAACAAGGCTCAGTGCTGGGTCCTGCACTTGGGTCACAACAACCCCATGCAATGCTACAGGCTTGGGGAAGAGTGGCTGGAAAGCTGCCCGGTGGGGAAGGACCTGGGGGTGCTGGCTGACAGCCAGCTGAACATGAGCCAGCAGTGTGCCCAGGTGGCCAAGAAGGCCAACAGCATCCTGGCTTGTATCAGGAATAGTATGGCCAGCAGGAGTAGGGCAGTGATTGTGCCCCTGTACTTGACACTGGTGAGGCTGCACCTCGAATCCTGTGTTCAGTTTTGGGCCCCTCAGGACAAGAAGACATTTTGGTGCTGGTGCGCGTCCAGAGAAAGGCAATGAAGCTGGTGAAGGGTCTGGAGAACAAGTCTGATGAGGAGCGGCTGAGGGAGCTGGGGGTGTTTAGCCTGGAGAAGAGGAGGCTGAGGGGAGACCTTATCACTCTCTACAACTACCTGAAAGGAGGTTGTAGGGGGGTGTGTGTTGGTCTCTTCTCCCAAGTTACTAGCGATGGGATGAGAGGAAATGGCCTCAAGCTGCACCAGGGGAAGTTTAGATTGGATATTAGGAAAAATGTCTTTACTGAAGGAGTGGTCAGGCATTGGAACAGGCTGCCCAGAGAGGTGGTGGAGTCACCATCCCTGGAGGCATTCAAAAAATTTGTAGACGTGGCACTTGGGGACAAGGTTTAGGAGGCCATGGGGGTGTTGGGTTGGCGGTTGGACTTGATGATCTTAGAGGTCTTTTCCAACCTTAATGATTCTCTGATTCTCTGATTCTAGATTGAAAGTGCTGGCATGTAACCTACATTAAACAAAGATTTAGATTATTTCATTGTAGTGGTGTCCAGAACTCTGGGCTTGAAACTTAGTGCTTAATCTCCTGGTCAGCTTTTAGTGTTTAAAAGAATTTATGATGTCTCAGCTGAGCTCACTAAGCTCGAAGTATCATAGTTCTGAAGCGCTGAATGAAAGAAAATTAAGACAGAAATCCCCCTCTGCAATGATTGTCTTCAGAAAAAAGAAGTTGTCACTTGTAGAGTTTTGTATATAGTAATACATACAAATGCATTCTGACTCTTAGTAAGGTCAGTGTTTATAAGCCTTATATGTACTTAGATGAAATTGAGGTGTCAGCCAACACAGGTCTGTTAGCAGGAAGTCCCTTAATAATATCTCCTGCAGATCTGTCTATAGCTGCCATGCAGATGAAAGGGAAACAGAAGAGGAGGAGCATTTATGTTGCTCTGAAAGTGTTGGTTCTGCTAGAGGCCAGATATCGAGGTCTGACACACTGCTTGTGCTGCTTAAACGGCTGGGCATCTGCATTCAGCAATTCAAAGTCTCTTTCAAAACTGTGTTTGTTTCAAGTCTGTTTATTGAAAAGCTTTTTCCCAATACCGGTGTAATAGGTGTTTTAAGCCCACTGCATCCCATACAACTGACGTAGCAGCTAAATGTATCCTTCTCTTCAGTCATAGCAGCTAGTGGAAGAAATCACTGATGCTCTTTATGTACTGAGTAGTGTTAATTTACATTAGACAAGAGGAGGTCTGTTGGCAGAGTTTATATCATTCACTGGACTTACTGATATAGGTGGAAAAAATATGCAAGTTTTAGGTACATAGGCCCTTCTTCCAGCACAAAACAAAAAGGGACCTTCAAAACTGTGTAAAACGGGTTGTTCAGACTTCTGATTTGTATCAGACCGTTTTAGAAGTAGCCAAAGTTGATGCCTTGGAGTAGAAGAGTTTCTAAGGGGAGAGTGGAGGCAGAAAGGTGCAGATGTCTCAGAGAGGGCAAGATGCATATGATTTGTAAACTAGGAAAGGAAGGAGTTTAACTATCTATATGCTGTAAAACCAGTACTGTCATTGAGCCCGTGGGTGTTTTTTCACTCACCAATGTTACGAATCTTTGCTCCTGGGCTCCTGTTTGGAATGTGTTTTGTATGTTCCCATTGAAGATCAGGCTGGAGAGACCAGGAATGGAGCAACTGGTTTTGCAAGAGCCATTCGCATTCCCCCAGTGGCAGCTCTGTCCCTGTAAGTTCATTCTTCCACGGTGCAGTGGTGCAGCAGTTCTCTTCCTGAAACACTCAGTTCAGGATTGCATGGAAAGATTTCGTCAGCATGAAGTCCAGTCTGTTTTCTGGTGGTGGTGATTTTCTCATTGGAGTTGTCCCCCATGAAAGTAATCTATTAAATAAACGGTTTTGTATGATTTCTGGATGTCTTCTTCAAGGAAGAGTTGGCAAAAAGACTCCTTTAAATCACCGCATATCAGTAGCATCTGCAGATGTTTTTGGTGGCACAAATTGAGGCTTTGGAGCGGGCAGACTGCTAGGTTGAGTTGATGGTGTATGCCCAGTTTGATAATGTTGAAGGGTTGAGTCTTTCCCATGTTTTCATGTTCAGTAGCAAAGGTTATTTCAGATCTGTCTTGTTGCTGCAATAGTTCTTATGAGGGTTGGATTAATCCTTTTTTTATGCTGGATGGCTGTCCTTAATTTACTAGCAATCTAGCACCAATTGTATCCTAGATAAGGTTCAGTATTGCTATTTTTCTAAGCTATTGGAACCCAGATAGATTACTTTTATGCTGATCTCTCCTGGAGCAGTTGAGTTGTATGTATTTCTTTATGGCCTCAGAAAGGACAAAATTAGGTCAGTTTAGGTGGCTTAACTCCATTTCTATATAGCATATTTGTATGCATAATTGGATTTCTTTTAGCCTTCAGACTCAAATTTCCTGGTCATTGTTATGATTTTTGGTTTTTATAGACAATTGCAGCCTACTCCTGACAATCCTACCTCTAGGTTACTGGTGTGTATTTGCTTATATTAATTTCAACTCAATGAAGCTGTGTGTTTGAGCCTTCAGAATATAGGTTTTTCTTCCTTTTAAAAGCAAGTCCAGCAGCAAAAGTGCTTGAGGTGTGTTGATGGTGGCCATGCAACAAAAAGGTATTCAGAAGAATCTGTCACTGTCAAAACAAATTGCCTGCCAGGTGTCTCTTTGATGGCTTCTTTTCAGCCTTTCATTATTTGCTCTCTTCAAAAACATCCTTCAGTTTTTGAGTGCTTTGCCAGTAATACATACCCCTCACAGCTTATGGAGATGCCTGCCAGCCTCTTCCCCACCCCCACCCCCTCCCTCCCAAAAAAAAAAAAAAAAAAAGTGAGGCAATTACTCTTTTGAAGCCATAAGATAATGCTTTGTTAAATTGGTTTGAAATGGTTTTTGTAGTTTTTCTGAAGGTGGTATAGTCGGCAAGCAAAAATTCTAATGAAGATGCACGTATAGTAACATATGTTACACCAGACTTTGCATTTTTTAGTAGCATAACTGACTAACTGAAGGTTTAGCAAGTTTGACAGCATTGATGTCATTAATTGGCCAAACGCTTCTGTTATAAAAAAAGTCAAGTTCCTGGCAAACAAGGGCTTGAATGTCCCTTTCTAACAAACAGTAGTTCTCCTGTGATAACATTTCTATGTCCTCTGTCCCTCTTTCACTGGACTCGTGTTCTTCGTTGTATTTGTTCTGAAAGGCTTCCTTTCTGTAAGCCCGTGCTTTTCCATTTATCCATCCATCCCTTTAAACACCCTTCCTGCAATATTACCCGCTTTGTATAGTTTGTCATTAGGGATTGCTCTAGGTTCCCTTTTCAACATGACCGGTAGATATCTGCTGTCTTTTGGATTAGTAATTGTTGGAGGTTTTCATTTTGTCTCCCCTTTCTAACGTGGACAGTATAAAGCTTTTATCAGATTAATTTTTCAGTATATTTAGGAAATTTGTTTCAGGAAACAAGTCCTTATTTTCCATGTTGTTTGGAAAAAGCAGCAGTTGACTGTTAAAATGAAAATAGGTGTTTGTTCCTCCGATACCAAAGTGAATACAGCTGTTTACAGAGCGAGCCTCACTCTGTATGCCTGTTGCAAAGAGGGTTTTCAGGTTCTTTGCCTTGAAAACTTTTTCAGCCTACTCTTCCTAAGATTCTGCTTATTGCCTGGGGCAGACAGAGATGGAGAATGACTTCATGCTTGTGCTGTGATTCTGGCCAGACTTGTACCTATTGTTTAGATCCCTGGGGGGAGCAGCAGTGGCTCTGTGTGCAAGGCCCTTTGCAGAACCTTGGGTGTGCATGCAACAATAAGTGTTTGGCATCCTCTTTTTCTAAGTCTTGGGGGTATGGAAGCACCAGAACCAATTATAAAGAGCTGTGGGTCATTTGGGGCTGCACGGGATGTTCCTTTGGTGAAAATGCTACTAATAGTCCAGAAAAGAAACTGAAGTTTAGAATCTGCTCTAAATCAGGCTGCAGTCTCTTCTATTTTCTCCTAAGGTAAGCATGAATTAAAAACTATGGTGTAAACACAGCTCCATAAATGCAACATGTTGTGGGAACACATTACAGCAGCCAGTGCTAGCGAGAGGGCTGAAATGCCTTAGCCTGTTTTCTCCATGTTGTCTGCAGTATATCCCAGGAATTCACCTACCGTTAACTTTTGACTCTTCTCAATGGTTATATTTCCTTTACAGGAGTTTAACCCTTAATAGTTCATCCTAGTTTTTAATATTATCTCTCTCTTTTTTTTTTTTTTGTATTTTGTGTACTTGCCTCGTTTATTTTGTGTTTTTTTTTTTTGTTTTGTGTTTATGGCCATGTTCCCATTTCAGAGACCAATGTCCTCTAACTGATGAGCAATTGGTTTCGGGGTAAGACCAAATGTTCTAAACAATCACCTTTGTCTAGAATGGCTTTCTTTTCTCACCATCCTTTTAATTGTGCTTTGTTTCTGGTTTCTGTTTTACACCGAATGATGAGATAATTATATGCTAAATCACAGTGTCTGTGGGAACCATGCTGCTAAAGGTTTATGCTAGGATAATTACAAAGGTCCTACTAACATTTCTGTGCTTCCTGTAGGGTATCCAGAATGGGTGTGATACTGTCCCTTCTGTGAATTGAGAAAAGTTGTGATCCTCCGAGAATGCAACAAGTATAGCCTTGGCATTGTAGTTATTCCAAGAAGGAGCCCTAAAACAAATTGCTTTCTGATGAGCAATGACTTAGAAGTACAGATCATTGAGTGAACTCTTTAATCCCACAGTAATTATGGAGAGCTCTTCAGAGACCTGCCTTTGAGCAGCTGCTCTGGTTGCTTGTTCTTGGTGCCCCACAAAGCTAAACTGGATGACTGCATTATACCCCCTTTTTGAATGTGTGGAGGGAAAAGTGCTTATCTCTACCCAGGGCTCCAGAAGTATTAAACTGCATCTCTAGTCCCTGCTTAACATAAAGATGCTCACCTGGATACTCAGCTCCCATTCTAAACTACTTCAAAGAAGAATGCTTTGTAAAAACCTTGCTTTGAATTCCTGTGGCATATAAAGAGTTATTATCCATTCTTGGGGAAAGATTGAATTTGTGTTTGAGATTCTTTCCCCCTCCTTTTCAATGTGCTAAAGCTAAAGCAATTGTTGTTTCAGCTGGGTTTCCAGAGGAGATGCTGGTGACAGCAGGCGATCTGCACTAGTGTGGTTTGTATCGTACTGCTAGATTGTCTGCTGTTGCTGCTACGTTTTGCTTCTGATAGGAGCAGTAGGATATTTTTGGCAAATCAAAGCTTCTGGTTTTTGTATTTAGTTTCTGCCTGCTGAATTCCTTAGTACAGGAGCGGTTTCCTTCCCTCTGGAAATAGCAATGCTCAGACTAATCTCATAAAAGAAGAGACTGTTACTGCCCAACTGTGAAATCTAATCGGTTTCTAACAAACTCTTGGGCTCTGAGAAGTCCGTATTTTTAGGTCATCTTAATACACCCCAGAGATCTAATCGGTTGCTAACTCTTGGGCTCTGAGAAGTCTGTATTTTTAGGTCATCTTAATACACCCCAGAGATCAGAAAATCAGTATTAACATACCTAAAGTAAAAGTGTTATTTTCTAAGATGAGATGATGAATTGAAATGATGGGTATAAAGTATCTGCTGTCCCTCAGTCTCCCTATCATCCTGAGGCCTAAGAAATGTACAAATTATGTAGATCATTGGTGGGGGGGAAACGCCAAACCAGCAAAACCAATAAATCTAGGCTGTCAGACAAGGGGAATGGGGCTGGAGTCTAGGTCACTCTTGGGGGAGCCTGGGGAGATACCCAATGTCGGTACCCATCAGGTAGCACCATGTAACCCATTGCAGGGTTATCTTTCCTGAGCGTGTCATCTGGCTGCAGCTGCAGTACTCTCCCAGAAAGCGAAGTCCCTGCTAGTGAGAAGATACCGAGGACTTTACAAAATCAACCTTTTAATCTCCTCCTCCTCCCCACAGAGCCACATACAAGGT
Organism: Morus bassanus; assembly: GCA_031468815.1. Taxonomy (NCBI): domain Eukaryota; kingdom Metazoa; phylum Chordata; class Aves; order Suliformes; family Sulidae; genus Morus; species Morus bassanus. Next base: position 50,363,008 of record CM062572.1, read on the forward strand.
GGGGCAGACAGGGCTGTTGGTGTCGTGAGCTCTCCTGCAGAACTGCTGAACTGTTACGTTCAGCACCACGTTTGTCTGTTAAAAGATCTGCTGGTGTAATTCCTTGTAAAAGTCAAATCTTAACAGTGGTGAAAGTCATCATAATGATCAGTTTTCCAGCTCCCAAGATATCCTTTGCCAAGGCTGGGGGAGGGAAGAGTAACTCATTTCTTGTCAGCAAGCAGGCATTTTCTAATTTGCCTCCTTCTCCCTCTGCTCCCCAAAACATATGCTCATTTTGGATCCATTGCTATTACAGTCTTCCTGGCTCCATGATGAGCCTATTAACGAACGCAGCTGAATGGCACAAATAGAGAGGGAAAAGCTCACTGCTGTCATGGTGACTTTTTTCCTATTTTGAATGTGATCTCCAAGGACTGACAGTCCAGGTCCTGTTTGAGGACGAATGAGCCCTTTCTTCGCAAACTCTGTGTGTTGTGCAGCCCAGCGCAGCGTGGTGGCCGAGGAGTGTGGGCTCAGTGGCCCCAGGAGTCTCTGGCTGGTCTCCTCATCTCTCTGCTTGCCCTTAGCTGTGTTTGGAGCAGAGTGGCCAGGGATTTGGAAGTTTGTACAGAGCTGCTCCTTCCATAAGACAAATGTAAGCAGCGTACTGTGGTCAGGATGACCTGTTTGTTAAAACACTGGGGGCTCTGACAGCTTGTAAAGCCCCTGTGTTGTCCTGCATCTTCAGTATATGTAGGTCTAATAAAAGAAATGCCCCTTGGGCCGTATGCAGATGGATACACACAAAAGACCCGGCTGCGTGCATTTGTCTTCATTTCTGTAGTACACCGTAACACACTCAGCGTGAACCAGGAATATGGTACATTAATTCCTTCTCTGGGCATCGAGGGCTCACTTGCGGCCAAGAGATAAGGTGAGCGCAGCGCACACCCATGCCTGCCCTTTTCTCTGAGTGATACTGGGTTGTCTGGGATATCTGCCTGGTGGAGGGGGATGGTCTGACAGGGACACACACTCGTGAATGTAAATAAAGAAAATGAAAGAAACACTTCCATTCTTAAAAAACTGTTTTCATCAGAAACTGGTTTGAAATTTATTTGGTCAAATGGAAGCCTCCGAGAAATCAGATGAGGAATGAACTTGCTAATGTCAAGCCTTGCACTGCTCCCATTCTAGAACAAGTTTCCTCCAGCAGCTAACTGAGGTCCTCTTCCCTGTGGATTTGAGCTCCACTCTCTCACAGGACACCCTGAGGAAAACACGTGGTTGTAGAGACCAGACCAATGTTGTAAGGTCATCGGAAAGAGCGGTTGCAGAATTCCCATCACACTGGATCCTTACCTGTTTTTGCAGCGGTAGCTGTATTTTACAGGACAGACCCCTTGCAGATACTTGCCCTCCTGTCTTCTAGCTGCCCTCTTCCCACCACCAGCCCAGAGCAATCCAGTGACACCATGGTCAGTGTTGGGAAGGGCCTGCCCTGTCATGAATTTGTCTCAGTTTGGTTTATTAAATGAGAAAGCCGAGGTGAGGCCAGGCAGCTCTCAGAAGGGTGCCAGTGGTCTGTTGACCACAGGTTCAGATTTGTTAAATGAGTAACTTTCGGTCTTGCTGATGAGATTTGGGAAAGGAGGGACAGGCATTGGATGTATGTTTCTTCAAATTGAATCAGCTCTTTCTTGCCTTCCCCTCTGCCACAGTGGGTGGTTTAAAGATCTCTGTTGAGCTTGAGTGACAGGCTATGTTGATATATAGTTGCTTAGTAAGTTCATTAACCTGCAGCTGAATCCAGGCAATGGCTAACTCGAGCTGTTTTTATATTTAAGTGAACTGCATCTAATCTTTCCAATGTATTTTGCTGAGCATGTAATTAAATAAGCATGACCCTGCAGTCTTTGTTGTGAATGCTTCCTGTTTTATAATTGTGATTATCTGAGAGATGTAATTAAGGGGTTCTTAATTTTGCATAATTGGTGGTACTCCAGGTACAGCAATTTAGACACAATTCACAATGCTTTAAAAACTCATGAGTCAAATATATCCGTATTTGGAGGAAAATTCTGGGGGTATGCTTTTTGAAAGTTGTAATAACTTCTGTCTCTGCTCTCTAAGGTTTTCGGATGTCATCCTGGCAACAATTTTGGCTACCAAGTCAGATATGTGCGGCAAAAAGTTTGAACTCAAGATTGATAATGTTCGCTTTGTCGGCCATCCCACGTTGCTTCAGCATGCCCTTGGGCAGGTATGGTGTGAGGTCTGCTCGGGGGACCTGCCTTCTTTTCAGACTGCCTGGCTCAGTTAGGAAACTTAGTATTCAGAATATGCATGTTTGCTTTTGATCCTGTTTTTACTTCCTGATGCTCAAAGCTGTCTTTTACTTATTTCCAGATAGGTACAGTGAGTGGCAAACTGACGGAGCTGTGTCAGTGACTCACAGAACCCCCCTCCTGGTTACTCTAGGATAGTAGTGTCAGTAAAGAGAAGTAACACTAAGCAGACCAGCTCAAAAAGCTGTTTCTCACCACACTGGCTATTGCAAGTTAGCTTTTTAGCACCTCTAATTAGTATGGCAGTTAAAAAAAAAAAAAAACACACCAAAAAACTTCACAAATGCTAGAAACTATGTCAGCCCTGTTTTTAACTCTTTACTCTTACTGGTGCTGCAGGTGATTCACATGGCCCGATTGGAATAGGTAGGGTCTTGAAAGAGGTCTAAAATTTTCCTGTGGACAAAGTCAGGCTGCTGTTTGCATTGAGACCTTGCTCCATGGCCTGTGTTTTAGCTGCTTGGAATGAAAGCAGTTGCCACCCAGGCTATGGAGAAGGTCCTGCTTAAATCTAGGAAAGAATTCACGTGCTTCTAAGTGCAAAATATTCCCTGTCCCATCCTTCTTCTTGATAGACTGTAAGAGTGAACTAGGCTTTGGTAATTTCTGCATCCAACACTGATCTCTGTCACTGAACTGCTTTGATCTCATTTTTCATCAAATTTACTAAGTCGTTCATTTTTTCAGGAAAAAAAATCTGCTTGCCAATTGTATCATCCTTTCTATCTATAATTAGAGGTGCAAACAGATTGTTGGCAACTGCTGCTTGATATTTAGAGGACCAGACTGCTTTAACCCAAGCGAGGAGCTCGTCTCAAGCATCAAAAGATGCTGGTGTTCCACTTTCGAAACTCAGTCGTGAGTCTACAAGAAATGTGATGGGTGATCACCAAGACTCAGTCCTCAAATGTTTAAACTGTTTTGGAAGACAGAATTCAAGTGTCCCCAAGCTGTGCACATACATCACCAGGCCCAGGGTCTGTACAGGGAGCCCAGCCAGGAGCTAAAAGGAGACAGGACCAGAGACAGGTCTGGAGGACAAGGCTGCAATGTACTTAACAAGGGTCCATCCAGGAGACAAGCTACCTACGATGACATAGGTCCAAGGACCATCCAGGAGACATGGCTGGAGACAGGCACACTTACAGGCCCTCAGCTGAGCTTAAATGGGGCTCCAGAGCCAAGCTTAAAAGGGGCTCTTGGGTCACGGGCTAGGGTATGTGTTGGGGGACCCAACTGGGCCTGGTCAGGGCCATTAAGACCTTTTGGTGCCCTCAGGGCCCTGACAGTGGTGGCCTGTTCTCTCACAGTATCAGATTCCTTTCTTTTGCTAATCTTGTCCAAACGGCACAACTTCCTAAATGTGGTGTAAATGAGGTTGAAAATTTGTACTTGCATTTTTTCACCATGTATTATTATACATTCTCTCCACTTGCCAGTCAGTTTTATCCTAATTGCATGAAATGTCTCTTAATTTTCAATTTGTCTAAATACAATTGCATCTGGGTAAATAAACAAAGTTGTATAGTGCTGTAAACACTTTTTTGTTACTTCTTGTAGAATCTTCTTTTTGGGTGTGTCTTATCACCCCGCTAGGTATCCCAGAACTTTCTAGTGTTCAGAATCTTCTAAATGTGGCAGCCATCTCTGCTAGTTCATTTGAGTCTAAATCTGGGACCCTTTGGCAGTTAGGAGGAGGCTAGATGGAGCTCCTTTCCCATGGAGCCAAGGCAGTGACCGGAGTAACCTGAGAGTCTCTGGTTTGAGTTTCTTCGGAGTTCATACTGCAGTAAGTTAATCCATGGGACAGCTCAGCAAATTCTTGCTCAGATGAGATTCAGGAGTTACAAGAGCACGGATATTTAATCCTGTGTGCCAGACTGCCTTTTATGTAGCAATATTCTGAATTCTTCAAATTCCTTCAGCATTTTCTTTTCCAGCTTAGTCTTTTCTTCTTTTTCTGGACAAGAGGTGATATGAAATCTAGCCTGCATCCCAATCGATGTTAATGGTGGTGGTTTCTTTGATCTTAAGGAAGGAACAGGATCAGTCCCTACACTTGGAAATGCTTTTGAGTCTTTATTGAAGTTCACAAGACATCCTCGAACCTGTAACTCCAGGAGAATAAGTAAACACAGTAAATTGGTTTTACTGCCCTCCTATTGCTGCCTTTTTGACAGAACTTCACTTACACTTTAGAAAAAACAAAAATATGTATCGTTTCTTTTAGCTTCTCTGATTTTTAAAACTCCTGAGTAAAAGCATTCGGATCCCGGAGTTCACTGCTGAGCAGTTTGTTGCTGGTGCTTGGGACCTGTCAGAAAGGGTGGATGCAGCTCTGCTGTTGCCGGCTTTTCTGTGTTTGCCCCATCTCAGATGCTAGAGACTGAATATGAGGTTAGCTGGGTGTTTGGCCTGGCAGGTTATAGCTGTTTTCACTTGGGGTTGGATGGGTGTTCAGTAGGGAGCTTCGGGGTGGCAGGAATGTCCTCTGGATTTTGTGCTCCATCTTGTGGTGACATTTGCTCGATTCAGAGTTGTTGGTCTTGGATGTGCAAGTTCAACTTGCTCCTCTTGGCTTCCACTGTTCCTCCCCACCAGAAAGTCTATACCTGTGTTAGGGGTGAAGCTCTCTGCAGCAGAAAGAATAGGGGGGGCTGGAGAAAGTGTTTGAAATCCTGCAGGAAGGGAAAATCAAACCTTTTAGGACTGCAGTTCTAGAGCATATTTTTTCTGATAAAAGCAACAGTTTGTAACATGATGCAATCCAAATGGGGATTTTAGGAAAGGAAAGAATAGGTGTGGCCTGGGATGAGAGATCTATGGACTTCTTAGTTAACAATATATATGACAATTTTGCTAAGGAATTTAAACCTAGGGTCCCTAATGATGCTAAAATGCAATAGTAAAGACACCTAGAAGGACTGCTATCTTAACTGATACTCATTTACATGGTCATGAGCAAAACGCTTTGGTTTAGGTCTTCGCAGCTTCTCGGAAAAGGCAGTGTTGTAGAGTAATTGTGATGCTTCAATAATAATAAAAAAAATCATAGTTTTATTTTCTACAAGTCAAATTTGATGGTATAATTTGATTTGTCTGTTCTCTTTTCTCAGCAAACTTGTTATTTGACTGAGTTAGGCTTTTCTTTTTTTTTTTCTTTTTTTTTAATTTTTTCCCTTTGTTATTGTATCCAACTGACACTAGCCTATGGGATTTTTAAAAAAAATATTTTTCAGGTATCCAAAACTGATCCCTCACCAAAGAGAGAGATGCCCACTATGATTCTCTTCAACGTGGTGTTTGCACTAAGGGTAAGGACTGTCTTCATTCCATCTGACAGTGGGATGTGCTTCAGATGTATAAGAGAATGCAGTAGGCTCATGTGCCAGTATTCTCTTGTAAAACATTCAGTGCCTGATTTCATTGGATATTTTAATGTGAAATAACAAACCTAAGCAATATAGAATATGACAGTGACAAGTGGGAAAGTTTTCCAGCCCAGTGGAAAACAGGTACGGTTGTTCTCTTCAGGACATTTTGTAGAGTTTTTGGTTTTAAATTCCCAGAGTGTAAAGGCATTCAAGAAACCACTTTGCAAAATAGATATGAACCCAGTTGCAAGTGCTGTATGTGTCTTGTCTTCTGTTATTAGTGAGCTAGTAATCTGCTGTGATTTTTCTAGACCCTGCAATTGAGGCTTCTCCAACTAAGCTGTGCCAGAAGGCAGCCTGGGTCTGACTGTCCTGTGTGTCAGATGCCTCTCTCTGTATGTGACTGCTCTACTCCTGCCCGGGATAGGACCAGATCTGTAGAGCTGCACTAGCACGTTGCCGAGCCCTCGTGACTCCAGGCAGCTCAGGCTTGGTGGTCTGTTCTGCGCCAGAAGCAGAGGCAGCAGGCAGTGTGGACAGTCGTTCATGCTTGGCCAGCTGTACAAGTCAGGTCCCCACCATGGCCTTGGTCAATCCCAGCTTGCTCAGTGCAGAGTCATTCAGAAACCTACTCTGGCTCAGAACAGCACTGTTTTGAGCCCTTACTCATGCTGTATGATACAGAGACATGTGTCTTTGCTCAGTGTCTCTAGGCTTTTTTTATAATTAAATGGACAGTGTTTGAAAGCTGCCTCCTCTTAGCAATGAGATCATTGTAAAGGGAGAGTGCCAGGGAGCAGCGGCTGTAGCATTCTAAATGAGAAGAAAGTACAAGTGAAGAGTAAGTAGATTTTGATGCTCAGCAAGAACCTGGAGCAAATAATGTAGTTTTTGCTTGGAATTTTTTCAGGCCTACTCTATTGACTAAATGTTGGTATCTGTGTTAAGGGATCCTGGCTTGGCTAACTAGGTGGTATAAAACCCTAGGAGACTCATTATGTTCTAGCATTATTTGATTTCTGAGCTCTGGCTTTTTCTTCCCAGGCCACAGGTTGCATCTGTGGAGCCATTACATTATTTTTGTGGCATGTACATGTATGAAGGAACATTTTAAAAATAGGGAGTTGGAATAGCTGTCTTTATGGAAATGGTTGATTTTTGCTCGACTGGGTATAATGTCATGGTTTAAAAGCCGCCAGCTCTCTGCTTGTGAAATGACCTTTTTTTTTCTCCTTTTAGCATTAGTACTTTTCTTACCACTGGCTTTCCAGTGGTGAGTAACATGGACACGGCCACGGTCCTCAGTTGAAGAGCAGGGTTTCACACAAGACAATTATCCCAGCAATCAGTCTGAATCAAGCAAGAAATTGTTCACTGAGTTCTGCTGGGGATCCGGTGTTCTTATGCTTTGGGACTCTCTTAGGTCAGGAGGTGCTGAATTTGCAATACAGCAGTTGATTTTAGATTTCACACATTGAAAAACATTAGCTTCAAGAGTTTTGTTGTTTTGGTGTATGGGTAAAGCACCATGCTTTGGTTGTAGGTAAGTATGTGTAGATGCATATGCAAACAGAAATATTCATGCACATTGAGTCATGTGGAAGCAGAAGTGTTAAAACGAATGCTCCTTCATTCACAATATTGCAAGAGCTTGGTGAAGTGCAATGAAGACTATATCTAGGCCACATTTTTCTAGAATCTAATTTCTAGTGGTTTTCCTAGGAAAACTTGCTTTTTTGCGTTTTGGCACTGCGATGATACTGATGTAATTGTGTGTGTAATGCAGTACTAAATCATATTTGCCAAATGAGACACTTTTAGTTCATAGAGAGCTGTCAAGTTTCTGGAAAGTGCTGTACAAGAAGCAAGTGGAAATTTTTTCCTAGCATGGTGTAGCGCACTGCAGAGGATGGGTGGGGGCATTCTGAGATAAAGATGAGAGTCCATCTGCAGTGGGCAGACAGAGCGGGCAAAGTCCCAAATGCTATAATCAGCTCTGATCCTGCTGTGTTTAAGCTTCAGGGTTACCAACGTGTCGTGACTCAGCAAGAACAGTGGAATCCAAAACTGATGACTCATGGTTTGCTAGTTTACATGCCAAGTTATCGCTTGCTAGAACGGTAAATTCCTTTAAATGTCTTAACAAACATGAAGCAGCTGCTTACTCAGACAGGAGCCACTGAGTCCCCCCCACCTCCTTGTCAGCTGTGCTTACATGATAGATTTTTCCAGCACTTTCATTCTGGGACTTGCACGAATACAGTGTTAGTAATAAGCCATATTTGTGAAATGCTTGGGAGCGTAAATCCAAATTCATTCTGTTTTGGGATCAAATTGTTGATCATGTGCTTATAATTCTTACCTAGTTACTTTCTTGTCAGTATATAAGACAAACATCAGTATAGTAAGATGGAGTGAATGGGCCATGTTAAAGGCACTGCAGTCCTTATACTCCCAGTGAATTTAACCTGCCTCATGATACTCTGCCTTTTCAAATAGCTTGACACTTTCTTTTCTCTCTGTGGGAAATTGAGTTCTTTGGTCTCTCTGCTAGCAGAAGGCCCATTAACAACTGGAAAAAATAAACCAGATTGAAGTATCATACTCCAGGTGCTGTGTTCATTTGATGCACATAGACAAGCTTAGAAATCCCTGAGTCTTCTCTTTACCTTTGTACATCTCTGAGCTTCTGCTTTGTTGCTGGTAGAGAAAATTCCTTTCTTTTGCGAGTTGTCAAAGAGGCTGACTTTTGATATCTACTGAAGATAATTATTTTGACTACTTATCCATCACTGTAGTTCCATATACATGATTGTGGCTGAAGGATCGACCTGTTTCTTTTCTGTGTTGCCTGTAGGCAAATGCAGATCCATCTGTGATAAACTGCTTACACAACCTCTCCCGAAGAATCGCCATAGTCTTGCAGCATGAGGAGCGCCGCTGCCAATACCTGACCAGGGAGGCCAAGCTGATCTTAGCTATTCAGGATGAAGTGTCTGCCATGTCAGAAAGTGAGTGCTGAGATTAGCTTTGTGCAGGAATATGTTTGTCCAGGAGCACTTTTTCAGAAAAGTGCTGATTGTGCCTTCCTGCTTCTTTTGTGGCTGGGATCAGTATGAACAAGTTTTGGTGCTCTTTAGCATTCTGACAGCTTTTGACTGCATTTTGCTTCATCCAAAATCGCTATCCCTATGCAGAGATGTCAGCTTTAGAAGTGAAGTAGTTTCTTTACTTTCCTTGCTAGCTCAGTCAGCGCGATCACTGGAGAATGTGCACTGAACCATCATGTTTGGAACTGCCTGTCAGGCTGCGATGGAAGAACTCATGTAGCCTGCTTCACCCAACCTAGAGCAAGTTTCCCATGCTTTAATGCTGTGTGCTGAGTCACCAGACTTCTTGTGTGGAAACTTTACTCTCACATGTTGCTACCATGGCTAGCAAATAGTTACAGAGCATTTTTATAGACTCTACTTCAGAGCAATTTACTATAATATTATGCACTATTTAAGGTAAACTCTATCTGACAGTGATGCATCATCTTGCTGTAAGCATTTGAAATGAAAACTAACATGTATAAAACCAAAAAACTTAAAATCATTACTTGTCAAATTCACAGTTACATGTGCTTAACTGAGTTGAGGTTCAGAAGTTGGCAATAATTCACTATTATTATTTTAACACATAACTTGAGTTATTGTAAAAGCTTTGAAAGATAATTGTAGATTAAAAAGATACAGATTCTGTCCCTAAGATACTGGTTGATACCTAGTGGGAGAAGAGGAAACTCTCTTTGCTTTGAAATCAGTTGTTTGCTTTCTTGTTCTGAAATTTTCCATAGCTACAGAAGGGCCACAGTCACCTTTTCATCACATCTTACCCAAGTGCAAACTGGCCAGAGATCTCAAAGAGACGTATGACAGGTAAGTGGATTTTCTTCCTAGCTTATAGAATCATAGAATCATTTAGGTTGGAAAAGACCTTCATGCTACTCCTCACTGAAACCTCTTGGCCTTGTTCCTTAGGATATTATCCACTTCTTCATGCTGTTGACTCTTTGAGATTTGGGTTTTAGACCAGGTGGAGCAATGTGAAGGCTAGCTTTGAGGTGAAATGTTTGCAGAATTGCCATCCTAATCATTACCTTGGTCTCCTTTTGGATACATGATGGTTCTTAAAAGTTGGTGATGTCTGTCACAGCTTTAAGAATTATTTTTTTTCTTCCTTAGCACAGAGGCGTATAATGACAAGTGAATTGTAGCATTGAAAAATGTCATAATGTGAATATCATATTGCTGTAGAAGTGCTCTAAACCTGCAGCTAAGAGAAAAATGCTGCATCTAGCACTGATGGCAAGTCAGATGCTGCCCTGGCTTCATTTGGTCACACTGTGCATGTCTGGACAGTGCATTTGGATTAGGTGGTGAGACTTTCAGCAGAATGGAAAGTGTAACGTGCTGTTTCTTGACTGGATTAAAAGTTCTGGCAAGGATTTCAAAGAAGCGTAGAGTTAGTGTTGAATTTCAGCAGGAGCTGGCACCAACGTCCTCCAGCGTACTTCTGCTCTGACAGCTTGTCAGTGCTGACTCCTCATGCAGAGGAGACACCTCCGTTCAGGATGCGCACTTGGTGAAAGGCCTTGACAAAGGAGCACAGAAGGTTTTGGTGGGGAGGCACATGATGTACCCCTTGATTAGGGAGTTTGTCAGGGCTTGGGAGAATTACTCTGGAGTTCCTTGATTGACTGTAGAGCACATTGTATGATATTAGACAAACCCTTTAGCCTCTCTAGATTACGGTTCCCCTTGTACCAAGGGGATAATCGCAAAGCCCTGTAAAATAAGGCACTGAGAGCCTAAATAATTTAATGATTGCAAAGTATGTTAGAAAACTTCTAATAAGCTGTTCTTTGTTATGTTCAAGAGCTGTGAATTTCAGCTTCTTTGGAAAGAATGTTTATATTTTTCAATACAACTAGCACAAAACCTGTACTAAAGTTTAAAAGAAGGCACTTTTTATGTAGCCTGTAATTCTAATATTAAACTTCACCTACTACTTACTTTTTTCTGTTCCTCTAGGGCTATGTATTTGTGACTGGGCAAACCCTGATCTTGTTTCCAAACATTTTAGTGACACAGTGACATCTTGTGGCATTTAGCTGTGACTGGAGGAACATATAGCCCAAGCTCATGGAGTGTGCTAATCTGACTCTTCCATGACATAAGGAGGACTAGACTGACCACGGAGAAACACACATAGGTGCTGCCCCCCAGATGTAAAATAAGGCAGTGTCTCCCTCATTTAAGCATTTTTTGGGAGAGGTGGTGCAAGTTATATTTTGACGCTTTTGCATGACATTGTCGTAAGCAAATGTAAGAAATAAGGCATTGGTAAAAATATAAAATGTCTGTGCGTTGGATTGGAAAGCTCTATTTGAAGAGTAGTTAACAGTGTTGTGGCTAGCTGGGTAATCAGGTGGTGTTCTGCAGTATTTTTCCATTAATGCTTCATATGAGACAATAGGAAATATGCTTATTATACATGCAGTCAGATCAGCTGAGAGGGGCTGCAGCACCTTGCCAGGCAGGCATAGAATTAAAATTATTTTTTGGTAAGGTAGAAGAAATGGTCTAGAAATAGGATTTTTATTCTGCAACTCCAAGATGAAGAATTCCTGTGTGGCAACAGATCTGGAGTGAAGTCTGTGTGGTCTTCTATGAATAATGAGGGTTAGTCACAAGTGAAATGGGGTTGCAGAAAGAGCAAATAGACAAGAATGCATAAAATAAAAGTCTTGTCTGTAAGATGGGAACCAATCCTGCTCAGGATTGTAAAGCCCCTGCTGTAATGAATGTTGTATCCAGTTTTGGGCACCACGTTTAAAGAAGGATTTGGGCCACCTAGAGAGTGTGGAGCAGTGAGAATGACCTAAGAGGAAAGATCGAAAGATTTGGTCTGTTTCTTTTAGAGAAGAGACTGCTGGGAATGGCAAGTCTTCAGATGCATGCAGTGACAACGTGCTGTTTTAAATTTACAGAGATTTCTGGCATAGCCTTTGGCATAGGGGAACAGCATAGTAAAGTGGAGAGTACACTTTGAATTGCAGATGGGAACCCGGCTCTCCATATGAGATTTGCTCAAGCCAGCATTTCCTAGTGTCTGCTGACTTCTGCATTTCTAGTTGAAGGCCTCTTGAATTATCATGATTGCTCCAGAGGTGCTGTCTAGCCCTTGGTTTCCTGTAGATGGTGCTGAGGTATTTCAGGCAAGACCCAACGTGTCCCTTTAGCAAGTTGGTTCGTACAAAGCCACAAGTGTATGAATCTTTTTATAGTTCAAAATTCCCTTGCATTTTGAATTAAATGCCTGTATTTTATAAGGCAGGAATCAATAGCCAGGTCATCTTGACTGTAACACTATTGCTGCTGTAGTAATGGAATATTATTAAACCAGCAGTTTAGAGGTAATTAATATCTAGTTCCTGGGACCTTTTTTGACTCTACTGGAGAGAACTAGAATATTTTTATTTTATTATTTCAAAAAATAGATTTGAGAGCCTTCGTTCATCTTGTCCGCAAACTCCATCACTGGTGTGGAACAAAAAGCAATGGCTTTAGGATGAAGACAGTCCAGTTGCCGGTACCTTCAGCGCTAACAAATTTACCAGTGTTACAATGGCTGTCTCTTTTAAGACAGTGTTCAATTTAGGGAATTAAGACAGCTTTCACCAAGTTTTATCTGCAACAGCAGATAATATGTTAGCTTCATACTAGCTAACTGCCTGTCTGTTTTTAGCAAACTCTCTTAGCTTTATATTGGAATAAAAGTGAAAGTATGGGGAGTTTTTTTGGGAGGATTGGATTGTTTGTTTCGTCTTTTTAATACACAAAGAGCTTTTATACATTTTTAGCCTAGTGGGATTTGAACTGACTGGTAGATCTAACCTATCTCAGCAGCTCAGGGAGAAGTGGAATAATTGTATGAGATTTAGTGAATTATTAGATGTGATTTGTGTGGCTATACTGTAAAATATAAACCAACTGCAGTTATTTGACCAAAGGACGGTCAATGTATCCTTTACAAGGAAATGTGAAACCATTTCAAAGCTCCAAGTAGTCACAGCCTCTAGCAAAAATAAACGAACTCCAAAGCTACAGCTCACCTCCACCAAGCTAGAAAACATCATATTAATTTTTGATATAAATAGGATAGACATAAAGTGAGATGTGCATCTGTAAAAATTCATAACTCTCTTATAAAATATGATTGTCTTTCTTTTGCCAATAGTTACGGAAAAAAAAAAAGGCTGCAGTTCTGTGGGGTACGGGACAAGTTTTGGGTTCCCATTTTGGGGCAGTAGCTCACAGTCACTGTTCAGGGTGGAGCATAATAGAGCAAAAGAGCAGTGATATTCCCAGAAATGTTCCCCAGCTTCCTGCAGCTCTGGAGGTGGTTTCGGTATATTCAAGAGCCTTCAGCTGATCTCACTTCCCGGAATTAGTCCGTGATCCTGCGAGCCAGAGTAAATATTTAGCAACCACAACATCCTCTGATAAGGAGGACCAGGGCTTAACTAGTTTCTGTGTTTCTTTCTATTTCTTTTGAACTTTGCTCCTTCTAGTATCATGAGATGTCTCACAGGTCTTATGATGGAGAGATGTTAAACAGCTTTTTCCTATTTACTTCTCCCTGTCTCAATTTTAGACTATGATATCCCCTCTCAGTATCCTAATCCCTCACCATGTATCCCTCAGTATTGCTCATCATGTATTATCTAACCAGAGATGTTTAAAAAAAAGTGTTGAAACTAAGTTTTCATGGGATAAAATGGAATGTCTTTGGGGGTTTAATAGCCAGTTAGAGTATGGGGAATGAAGCTATTTTTGCCCAGTTACTCTTGAAGTCTGTGGGGGAAAAAGGAAAAGTTGCAGCGAGGGCTCTGGATACCAGTTAACTGTCTGATAAGACAGCAGATGAAGTTCAGTATAGATAGATGTAAAGTAATGCATGTAAGGCCAGACAGCCCTTACATAGTACATAACTGCTCTGAAAAGAGCTTTTGGAATTACAGCAGATAGTTCAGTGAAGAAGTCGCCTCAGTAAAAAAGCTCAGGGTGCAGTTAACACTGCAAAAAATCCACATAAAATGTGAGGAGTAGTTAGGAAAGGAGCAAAGAACAAGAGAGAGCCTTCTGTAAATTGCTGGTGTTCCTACTGCACCTTTGAATGCTTTGTGCAATTCTAGGTTTCCTGTCAGGGCTACTTAAACTGTGTCCCTGAAGTTCACAGCATGCAATGCAGCCAACGCAGCATTCTCACCTTCCCACAGTCCTGCGCCTTCCTGGACTGTTTGCTCCACAATTTTAGTTGGCTAAGAAGAATAAAGTAGAATTAGAGCTAGGTGACTCCCTAATGTGACTTTGGAAACTTGTTTTCTTGGTATTGTCTTCTGTTGTTGGTTTTTGCCGTTCTGCTTCTACCCCTAAAAGAAGGTGGCTTCTGGGTCTGCTGGTCCCCAGCCAAAGAGCTTGGGGCCAGCTCATGGAGATTTGTGAGGCTGACAGTAAAAGGCTTGCTAAACAGATGAATTCATGAGAAATCTGTAAAAATGAAGGCAAATGTATATCTGAACTTCACTTCTGTGACTTGACTATATTTCATGTTGCATGAATCTTTGTGTATATATTGGTGAAATTATTTAACTCTGTTGGCTGGCTAAGGGCTGTCGCATACGTTGCTGCTAGAGGATGTAGCTTATTCCTTGTCAAATTATTAGAGACTTAAATTATTTTCCATCTAAGGAGGGGCAGGTGAAGGAGAAATCATGTACATAAAGCTGTAATGAAGGCTTGAAATTGTACAGTTGAATGCAAATGTAAAAGAAAGAAATTAAGATCCAGATCAGAACTGAAAATCTGGTTTTCTTCTTGTCTTTAATTCTAGGCTCTTGTTGTATAGTGCACTGTAGACAAAATTATGCTGTGGAGAGTGTAATTATGTAATTAAAGGTTCTGCCTTGGTGCACTTGGACCAAAGAATGAAAGGAACCAACTGTATTTTTTTCTGTTTCCTGAATGTTAAACTATGCAGGGAAAATATCCCTGCAAGTGTTTCATGTTTTCGTGCATCTCTGCTTCTTTTCGGTAACGTGTTTTAACAACCCCGATAGCTTTCAGGTAGTCTCTTAACTCGCTTGTCCTGCTCATTTATTGTCATGTTTTCTCTTGTGAGTATTTGGCCTGGTAGATGGTGTGGATAGCTACTGCTTCAGGGTACCCTTTATCTTGATGTATTTTGAGAGAATCCAGCTTTATCTGTCAATTGGTGTATGTCTGGTGGGATAAGCAGTGTTACTGGAGTTGCAGCATTTAATGCAAGAAAACCGGAGGTGTTTGCTGTGCTTTGCATGTTCCTTCAGGGTGTGGAGCCTCTGATCAGATATGAGGTGGTAGCACCAGAGACACAGTAGATTCATCCTTTCAGTTCCTTTTTAAAAAAGGAAAACGTGTATAGATATCTGCTCCATTTGCAACTTGAAAAATCGGTATTTTTCAGAGGTCAGTGCAAGACTTGAACAAAACCATGGCCTCTGCTTTTGAAAAGCATTGTCTGCTGTGAGATTTTCCCCAATGAGTCTGATCATGCACGAGGCAGGATGGGATCATGTTTGCTCTCTCACCACTCTGTTGTGGTTTGGTGAATAGTTATACTGGCAGCCAAAGCTGCCCGATGTTTTTGTTTTCAAGCTGAATTTTCAGGTCTCTCTAAACCCTGTATACAACCAGATGAACTTGAAAAAGAGCATGTTAGTTTGTGGCCTACAACTGAATGCTAGATATAAATGTTTAAATCACCACATAAAGAGTTTCCAAGACATGTATTTGCTCCCGGCCTGTTCCTGGCACGTTTTTAAGTCTGTTTTCTGTAGAGGGGAAATTCGTGGGCGTTATCGACACAAAAGTCACATTGCAAGTCTCGACACACTTGAATTTAAAATTCAGACTGGAATTTTCAGAGTGCAAACTTTGAATTTTTATTTTAGGCCCCAAAAAAGTCTTTTGGAATGAAGTTTAAAACCAAAGGACATATTGAGAAATTCAGCTCCCCAGTATAGACAAGATCAGCTGTTGCTTAAGATTGATTTGCAAGTTTATATGTGTTCCTAACGCAGTATACATGAAAAGATGTGGTGGGCCTTGCCTCTTCCTCCCTGCTGGGTCCCACTGCCTCTAGCAAAGCTGTTCCCAGGCCAGCGTTTCCTGCCTGCGCGCTGGGCAGCGTTGTGAAGGTTTGCAAGGTGGTGCTAGCTTAGCTCCTTATGGTATGTTACTCTTATGGTATCTTTACCCCTTTTTAAGTAAATATACCTAGGTATATTTCATCTGTTGTCTAGATTTACAGACTTCTGTAACACTACCTGAATGACGTTCATTGCTCTAATCTCCCAGCTTTCTGTTTTTTTTTCAGTAAAAGAGCCTTATGGTTGCTTTCAGGCTAAACATGAGGGTCAGACTTTATTGTCATTCCTGAGATGTCCATCATTTCCACTCCAGTCCTGTTGTCTGAAGTCACCTTAAAGGCTTAGCTTAGTCCGTGTGGTTTCCTAGAATGAAGAAACCATTTAACAAGCACATTTGTGATTTCATGTGACAAGCAGGAGCAGGTTAATAGGAAACAAACAACCTAAGCAGAACCGAAGGAGTCTGTTATTGTGGAAATGTGCTGCTTGTAACACCCCTTGCCCAGTACAGACATCTCCTTTTCTTTTTCCTTGGAGAGGAAGATGGAAATTGGAGGTGAAAACATTGTGCCCGATTCATCTTTGCTGTTTGCAGCTCTGGTCCAGGGAATTTTCCAGTGCCTTGCAGCTGTTCTTCAAGAAACTCCTTTAACTTGAGATGCTGCTGCAGCGTTAAGAGCAGAGGGAGCAGAAGATCAGTGGGGTCCCCCACTGGTCCCCCCCAAAGCCTCGTAGGGGATAAATGCTCTCTAAGTACAAGTTAAGGAAGGCCTTGCAGCTAGGAATCAGCCGGTCCTCAGCCAGTCTGGGGATAGACAGGGTACATTCAGTCTTTTTTTTGTCCTGATGTGATTCCTGTGCAGGGGTGAATCTGGACACCTATTTTCATTTGTTATACATGGTAAATGCTGTATGTATTTATTTTCTTCCTGTTTCAGTCTCTGCACAACAGGGGTGGTCCGTTTGCATATCAACAACTGGCTGGAAGTGAGTTTCTGCCTGCCTCATAAAATCCATTACGTTGCCACAAACTTTATACCCCCTGAAGCAATTGAGAGAAGCCTGAAATCTATCAGGTAAGAGCAACCTCTGTCCTTCAGAGTGTGGCTGGTCCTCCCTCCAGTTCCGAGTGTGGTGCTGCAAATGTCTGTGCTGGAACAGCTTGGGGGTGATATGACACTAAGCTGGGGCGGGGGGGGGGCATGGGCTGAGAAAGGGCTCCCTGAAGTGGATGCCGAGGTACCATGATGGTGCTGGATACGTGGCAATGTGAGGCCACAGCCTTTATGTTAAAGTTAGGTGGCTGTGCTGAGGTGCTGCTGCAAGAGAGGTCTGCACTGTTTCCAATCAGAGGAATCGCGTGTTCGTTTTAATCTGTTGACCCAGAAGTAATTTTGCTTTTAGAAGAAAGAGAGCCCAGGCCCCATGATATCTTATTGCCTGTTCTCCATGTTTACAGGTTTTTACCTGCAAAAGTAACTAATTCTTGCTTTCTTCCTTTTTTCTACTCCATTCTGTATTTCAGCAATGCAGATGAGCATTTTTCAGGCTAGTTCTCCAGACTTAATTGTATGCCAGCACAGCGCAGTCATTTTTTTCTAGTCACTGGGGCATCCAGTTACCATATAACCCTCTATCCCCTTTTTATGGGAAGCATCTTATCTTGTGACATAAAAATAAGCTTATTCTGAACCCACTTACAGCAAAAGGATGATATTGGAAGTTTTTTTTTCCCAGTAGATTGACCCCAGGTATCATGGTCTGGGAATAACTAAGCCTTCAGGAAAAGCTGCAGTTTATTGTGCAAATGTATTCCTTTTTTTCTGCAGGCCTTACCATGCCTTATTACTTTTAAATGATGAGAAGTCATTGCTTAATGAGCTCCCATTGGACTGCTCTCCTGCCTTGGTGAGAGTAATTAAAACTACCTCTGCTGTGAAGAATTTGCAGCAACTGGCTCAGGATGCTGACTTGGCATTGCTGCAGGTACGGGGAACTGTCAACGGCGGCTGAAATTCTTTTAATTCACGAGGCGTTTTCTTTCTGTGTGCCAGTGGGTTTCTGTGGTACATGAGCACATCAGTTCTCTTGATGTGAGCAGAGTGTACAGAGAAAGCGTGAGCCTTAGAGCACGGGGAAAAGTTGGAGAGACAAAGGGCAGTGGTGCAGTGACGGTGCTTGGCAGTCCTGCAGCCACATCCGAATCACAGATTGCTGTGGGGTAGCAGGGGCATCTGGGGGTCTCTAGTCTACACCACTGCTCAGAGCAATTCCATTAAAGCAGGCTGCTCAGGAACTTGTCAGTTTGAAATCCTAATGCCTCCAAGGATGGAGATTTCACAGCCTCTCTGGGCCCTGGTCCAGCATTTGACCAGCATCAAAAGTGGAAAATTTTCTTTATATCTAATGGGAGTTTCCCATCTTCCACCTTGTGTGTGTGTTGCCTCTCATCCCATCCCTGGGCCTCTCTGAGAAGAGTGGCTCTGTCTTCTCTGTGCCTTCCTGTTAGGTAGTTAAAACCAGAACAAATAGTACTCTTGACCTATGCCAGAGTGGTCTGTCTTGGTTCTGCCATGTTGATGTCTGTGCAAGTGGATGCATCCAAAATGCAAGTGAGAGCTTTCAGCTGCCATGGCCAAATACTGCTGCTCTCTCTGGATCTGCCAAGATCTTCTCTACTAAAGAGCTCTGAAAGCCTGTGCAAACCTACCTGTCGATTTCTCATAGTACATTAGTGCACAGATTTTGCAGAGTCCCAGGAAGAAGCTCTCTTTTAGGCTTGGGCCAAAATTTTGAGCCAGTCTCTCCAAGCTAGCAGCTCTTTCTGAATGCCTTTCCAGTACTGACAACCAAATTTCAAATCTGAATTGTTCAAGGTGATGTGACGAGCCCTTGGAAAGAGACGTTTGTGCCAGTGGAGGGAATGAGACTCTGGCAATCACGTGGGACACAAGGCCACTGAGAGACTGCTGTGGATGACTGCGGTCATTGAGGCCCTTTGCTTGCCGGGCCTGATGATTATATTAGATGATACGGGGGAGGGGAGAGCCGCTCCATGCTTCTAAGGGTCGATTCAGACCTGGGGATGCGATCTATGCTCTGTGTGACAGGGGAGAAGAACACAGCTTGTCATCTCAGATGCTCCTGATCGTAGGTCCACGCTTTCTCTTATTCGAAGGGAAAGGTCCTGTTCCGTAATAAAATTTCCGGGTCTGCTTACAGTGGTCTGTAGTGTTACTTGGTGTTATATAGCTACGGGATGAACTCTGGAAATTCCCTACTGCTTCTGTAGTTTTGTTCTCCACAAAAAAGCAAAGTTAAATGCATCTAATGATACAGGCTGGATTTTATGTCTCATAGACGCAATTTATGTGGCTCTTCCACAGCCATTAACAACCACCGACTTGTTTAACACATTAAAATACTTTGTGTAACTCATTACTGAAATATCTCAGTGCATTAAAAAGGCAGTGTTGGTTTCCTTTATGTTTGTGTCATAGTAGATGCTGATTCTTTTGTTTTATTTTTCATGTATAACACTTAATGCATTTTGTGCATAAACAAAAATAGGGTTTTGGGGCTTGAAAAGTAGCTAAACCTCTATTGATACAGTTTGAAGAAATTCTGCTAAGGTAGGAAATACTAAGTTGCTTAGAAATGTGAAGTGAACCTCTGGAAATTCATAACCTTGTCAAATGCTTTTTGATGTGCCACATGTTATAGTAAAACCTGAATTTATTCTGAAGGCAGGGTGAAAGAATGGAACATTTTCCTTTCATTTCAGCTCAAACAAGACTTTTCTGTCATTGCATGGAACTCTTGCTGAGAGTCTGAGTTTTGCTCTTTTGCTCTCCTAATATTTCTGTGTTTTCTCAATGCAGGTTTTCCAGCTTGCTGCACATCTCGTTTACTGGGGAAAAGCAATTATTATTTATCCTCTGTGTGAAAACAATGTCTACATGCTTTCTCCAAACGCCAGTGTCTGTCTGTAAGTAGAAGGAAAATGAGTGACTGTAGCAAGAAAGTGGTGAGAAGTGCAGATGTGCTTTCCTTCCCTGTCTTACTGGATACAGGGTAGGACCTTTCTTCACGTATGAATTTGTTGAGACTGTACAGAACACAAACCGTTACATGTGCCTGAACTTGCAAAGCCATATAGGAGTTTGTGTGTGTGGTAGGGAGGAGCATCGTAGCAGATCAATATGTTTCTGCATTGATGTGGGCCTTGGAAGCAACATTTACCCCGTGAAGCTACTTTTAGTATTTTTAGTATGCTTGCTCACTCAATGTCTGTATCAGAAAGGCTGTACAAACCTGAAGCAATACGGAAGCATTTACAAAACAAAATACTTTATGATTAAGTTAAATAAATGAGTGTTTCATAGGATGATCTGTGTACATGGCACGCAGCAACACCTGAAAGTCATCAAAAGTAGCAAATCAGGGTAGTGTTGCTATCACTATTGTATTGTTTCATGTGGTGGCATTTTACACTGATACGCCTTCTTGCAGACAGAAGGCAATGCGGCCATTTTGAGAGCAGGCAGCAGCAATGCAAGGAAGATGTGGAGGCAGCGATGGGTATTTTTGCTCTGCTGAAGATTGGCAACCCTTTCTCTGTTGGATTTTGAGACGGTTTTAGAATCTGTGTTGGAACTCAGTTACAGGAAAATAGTTTTAAATCAAAACTTCTGTGATAGAAGTATAAAAATAGGGCTGGAAGGGACCTTGAATCATTCAGGAACAACTGTGCCTGTGTTGTATATGGCAGTGCTGTTCTTGAAGACTTTTGTAGACAGAAATCCTAAGGCAGACAGTTTTCATAATATTTAACTTGACTCTCCCGACTTCTGATCAGTTGTATTGCTTGTCCTGTCAGTATAGGCAGGGAGAACAGTCACATTTGCAGCTGCATTTTGCGTATTCAAAGATTGTGTGCATATCCTGCCTATCCCTGTCTCCTCTTGACTGCCCAGTCCCTGTTCCTTTGATCAGAGACTGCGCAGGTCTAGACTTTTTATAATTTTTATTTTTGTCCTCTGGATTCCCTCCACATCTTGAATAATGTACTGGAGCTGAATGTAATGCCAAGATGAAAGAGCATATGCTTCTTGCTTATTTTTGCAGGATGCAACATGCCATAAACTGTCCTTACTGTTTGTCTAAATCACAGAGAATATTTCATTGAATTGGCACTTCTGTAATGCCTAAATGGATAAATGTTACGCTGACCCGCAATATAAAACTGATTTCTCCCTTTACCTCTTTTCTGTAGTTATTCTCCATTAGCAGATGCGTTTTCTTGTCAGTTCCGAGGCCACAACCTGCCGTCGATGCTTTCCAAGTTCTCCCTCCCAGTGTCACTCTCAGAGTTCAAGAATCCACTCGCACCGCCCGTTCAGGAGGTGAGATGTGGAGTGTACCAGAGCTTCTTGTTCTCTGGCTAATGAGAACAAGGAATGGTGTTGCTTTTGGAGTACCTAGTCAGGAACCTGCTATTGCACGTTTAGAAGTTGCCAATTACTGTGTTTCCAGCCATATGATTTGTTGTTTCATATCCACATGCCAAAAAGCTGTGGGGATGTTCAAGATGAAGGTCTGCGGATGCTCTGTGCTAGCAAGCACAATTCTAAAAGAAAAATCAGAATGTTTCTTTTCCTTGAGTGATATAGTAGGGAAAACTGAAACTCCATTTGGTCTGTTGAAAACTGACATAAATTAGTAGGTCTGAGTGCAAGTCTGTGGATTCCTGACAATCACATTTCATTTTATTGTACTCCATCTGCTTTAAGTTCACAATCTGGTTATAAAAGCAAACTGTCTATTCTCTTAGCTTTTGATATGAAACTGGAATTGTTTAAAGGCTGTTACAGAAAATAGACTCAGCATCTAGTCAACAGGAATCCATGTATTATAGCATTAGCATTTTAACATTCAGATTTTGGATAATAATATAGGGATTTTGGATTTGTGTGCTGCTGTTTTGCTTACACATAGATCACGGCTTGCGGTGTTTCTGGGAACTGGTGAAATGCAAGAAAAAGCTCAATAATGTGAAGTCTCCTGGCTGACTCTTACATTCCCAGATGAAGAAGCTTGGACCTCTGGACACAGCTTATTGTGGCAAAGGGAGCATAGGCAGATTTCTTTAGCTGATTTCTTGTAGTCTTGTTTGCTAGCCTTCATACTTTGATGACTTGCTGGTTGTATGAACTTAGCCACTGTTCAAATAACTGGAAGATTAACATCAATTGCACACATAGGCACAATTGTGAGAGAAGAATTTGTTGTAATTACAGGTTGGCAGAGATTATGATCAGAGATAGAGATAACTAATGATGTAGCATCTAATCCCAATAGTATGTACTGGTCAGCTGCCACCTTGGGAGGCTGGGGAAGATCCATGACTACCATTTTGTCAGTACTTCATTGTAGTAACAGACAAATCTGTGTCCTGAAAATTGAAGCTGAATTAACAGCATTAACTTTATTCTAGCAGCAGTAGCTTCAGGAGGTGTTCTTATTCTCAGTACGCCTTTTAAAATTATTTACTTGCTTTAATACTTCTCGTTCAATACTTCGGGTTGTTCTCAGACATCCTACTTTTCTTCAAAATACACAAAAAAGTCTGCCACTTACTGCTGCAGTTATGCCTTGAAACAACAGTGAGTGATCAGTGTTTCAGCCACTCAATGGAGTGCTGAAATGGCTCTTTTGGAGTGTGCATCTCCTCTTTGATGCTCACCTGTCTGTGATGGGACCCGAGAGTTCACCAGCGCGGCTTGTTTTCATCATCCTTTCAGCATGTCTGGTAGGATGAAGGACGATGCTGAGAAAAGCTATGGAAGTGCCTTCTACCGTCTGAAAAGGGGGGTGAGAACTGTGGTTGCAGAAGACTCAGGGCCACGTTGGCAAGACGTGTGAAGATGAAGCAGAGCACACTGGTGGGCTGTTGTGAGTCATGGCGAGCTTCTTGTTGATAAGGCTAAGCATGACAGTTCTTGGGGGAGTTTAGACTAAGAGGGTTTTTAGATGTTTTTATATCAGTACATTAATGTGGGAAAAGTATTTTTTTCTACTTTGATTTACCTATGTGGAACTCTTTGTATTATTGTTTTGTTAGGAACTAGCCTTTTAAAAGAGATGAATCCAATCCCTATCCTGAGGTGGTCAGGATCCAGTTGTAATTAACAGAGATGTAGTCGATAGAGCAATTAATCTGATTAAATGTGGGTGGGTTTTTGTTCCACTGTGCAGCAATAAAAGATGCTGTACTCTGAACTGTAAATACTGTCAAATTGTATTTGCTTTGCCTTGGAAAAAAATTAACAAAGTTTGGACCTTTCACTGTAATTTTGTTCTTTGTGTACAGAGGAGGAGGGGATGTGGGGTTTTTTTAACTTTGAAGATTTTCACTAGTAGTCTGTTATTGTGTGCTGTTCATCATGGTGACTGTACTGTCTCTGTATTTCTGAAGGTCATCTGTGCTGGGAGGTCAGTACTGTGGGGAGGGCTGTATTTTCTGCAGAAACTGTTACAGTCTCATGGCATCCATCCCATTTGATTCTTGTCTTAAGCATAGGATTGGCTCCCTCCTTTTAGCATGTGCTTCTGGATGGGCAGAGAATATGGAAGGCATTAATCAAGTCCATGATATAAAATAGGAAAGCTGTTAAATAGCCCTTCCTCCTGTTTTTATACGAAGTTGTACTGCTTGGTTTGTAAGAGGACAAAGTTATTTTTGTTTGCTTACTGCTGTATGGGTAGAGTTGCTCCATTCCTTTGGGTAGATGAAAAAAATGTGACGCTGGCATTTTTATACTTGGGGTGCTGTGGTAGTTTTTGGCTGGTAGGAGGTACAAACAACCTGCAATACCCTGAGCGAGGACTAGGGCAAGACTGTCTTGAAAGATGGAGTGCGTGTCTACATGCGGTTTCTCGTCTGTGATGACAAGCAGTATATTGCCTCTGAACTCTTTGGTTGCTGTATATCTATCAGTGGTCTTCTGCTTATAATTTTCAAAGTTTGTGGTATTCACGTAGTGATGTCTGTGCTAGCTTTCCTTTTGCTGTGTTTAACCTGCTTTGCTTGGAGCAGCAGCAGTGAGGATGTGCCTATGCCCACAGCTCAGCTGATCTAATGATATCTTGGTGCTGCTGCGGGAAGGAGGCCCTGTTTTTCCTTTCCACTCTCAGGTGTGTGAACACATGCCTTCCTCCTTTCTCTCTTACCTTCATGCTAGAGTGCTGGTTCCTGTCCAACTTGACTCTATTCACCTAACTTGTTTCAGCTGTGCTAGTTTTCTGCCAGGTTAGCAGGTGGAATTTGCTCAGGGGGAGATCCAACAAGCTCCAGGGCTGGCACAGAATGAGGGAGGCCCTTTTGCAGCTGGGGATGTGAGTGAGGAAAGCAGAAGCTACTTTCCCCTTTTCACAGTGGTGAGTTGTCCGTTAGTTCTACCGTGCTCTGTGGTGTCACCTGGACTTGCAGCAATCCAGTGCAGCCTGGGGCTGTCCTGAACAGCAACCAGTTTAGCTCATGCTGCTGGTGCTGGATCTCACCAAGGTGCAGCCATGGGGTGAGGAGATCCTGTCAGCTGATACAATAGGGAAACTCATCTTCCCTTTTAGTGTTTTTACTGAGAAAAAAGCAATTTGCATCTCTTCTACCCTGACCCCAAAGAAGCTGTCCTTTCTTCCGCTGCCCGTGACTGTTGGTTCCTGTCCCTGTGCTCTCCTCTTGAATGTGTGGCACAGCCTTGATGTGACCGCAGAGCACGCCAGAGTGGAGCTCTGGTGGTGTTCAGTGTGGTGCACACCCCTTCATAACCTCCTGTGAAAGCACAGAAGCGCTTGGTGACCTAAAACCTTTAGCTCAACACACGTTCATTGACAGACTCTGTGTACTAGGCACATGCTGGAGGACTGCAGTTGCTGCATGGGGATGCTTTAATGTGCTTTTCAGTGCAAGGCTTTCTTCGTACAATATCAAAGTTTCTTCACCCAGCTACTCTGCGCTAAGTTTTTTTGCAAACCAAGAGAATGGGATAATGCTTGTGGCTTCCCCTCCTCCGTGCATTATGGCATCAGCTAGTTCATCTGTTTCAGAAGAAGGACTAACGTCTCTGTACCCTCCCTTGAGGAACAAACATGGACTAGCATAGACTACCTTTACACTGTAAGGTAGAAGGAGTGTACCTAGGTGAATTAGACATCCCATTTCCTCCCTGCATCCCCTTCACTACAGTAGCTCTTTATCATAATGAACATTGTTATTATTATTGTAGTTATCCAATTCTCCCTTGATGGGGCTAGGATAACTGCGGAAAAAAACAGATGGGAAAGTATGACAGCTGCCGCTGAACAAAATATGTTTAATTTTGCACTTTTATTTTAATAACTCTGGCAATCCTGTTGGGAGTAAGGCACCGGTAGATGAGGCCCCTGCCTTATGCATCCGGAAAACGTGCCGTGCTTTGTGTAACAGCTTGGTGGAAAATGAGCGCGTGTGTCAGGGGATGGGAGTGGGAGGAGAGCTGCATGCACATACTGAATAGGCAGTTGTGTCTTCTGAGAGACACGCTGCAAATGGGACTGTTCTGCTGGGCATCTGGAAGGCATTAAGAGTCACAGGAGCTTTTGTTGGCAGAGGTATGGAAGTAGTATTAAGGTGCATTGTATTCACTTGGACTAGATATAAAACCAGGGGTTTCCAGTGTTGCAAGTTAAATATGGCTTTCTAGGCCTAAATGGAGGGACTGGTTAAGTTCTCTTAGCAAAGTGACAATTCAGAGCTGTTACTTAATGACTAAAATGGCAATATGAGACAATAAATGTTTTGTCCTACATTAATAGGGGTCTTCAGAGTCTGTTTTATGCAAAATAGGGAGACATTTCAATGGCTGATCTGTTTCTCATAAAGGTTTGAATGATAAAGAAAGGTAATATATTTCAGCAAACATCCATTTACCCCAGTGACTTTGAAGGTGCTGTCCTACTGAGCCAACACAGCGCTTCATTCTGAAGTCAGTCTTTGAAGAGTGCATGTGTCAAATAACTAGTTAACCCAGACTGGAGAAGGGGGGCCTGTATACTTCCGTGGGCAAAACAAGCTGTGTTTTAACTAAGAGCGTATCCTCATGTAGTGAGAAACAAGCTAGGATTGAGTGCTTCTGGGTTGCTCTTTTCCCTTCCTTTTCCTGAACCTGTTGCTGGTCCCAGTTATCTTGGTGTTTTCTGTAGCTTTTTAGGCTTGGGAATGAAACAGCCTTGAAGAATCCTTGCAGGAAATGCGTTTTATTTAACACGACTCAAGAGTTTTACAAATGCTCCCTTTGATTCCCACAGGGAAGAGAATAATTAATGCTGGATCTTGTCCCTCCAAGACTTGGGGCTGAGCTTTCTTCTGACTGTCCCAAACTGCCCAGATGGGCTGACGTATAGTGCCCATGTTTTCAGAAGCTAATATGTCTTCTCTGCTTTTGTCAATAAACACAAAGCAATGTATTGTTACCAACGCTTTCCGTGCCGCCTTGCATGACAGTATGCTCTGACTTTGCCCAAGGCCTGCTGCGCCGCGAGATGGGGAGAAAAAGGGGATGGCCACGGGCTGATCCGTGCCAGCGGGAGCAGTCCAGATGCTGCGGCGGACAGGACCCCCCCTTCGAGCAGACTGGAAAGAGGCAGCATGAGGAGGCAGGAAGGATGAAAGGAATATGGATGAAATTTAGAGTTGATTGTTAGTTAAATTAAGTAGCGAAAAATGTTTCCTTTTGTATTTCCATCACGATCCTGGTGTTTCAGCCAAAAAAGGCTGGCTATGGCTTCCTACAGTGCCAGATGATGATGGAGTTGAGTGGAGGCAGTCTGGGACTGAAGCATACCCTTGCCTGGGAAAGCTACTCTCAGCCCTTTTTGGCTTCAGCAAGGAGCCCAGCTAATCAAGTAGACTGAGACCAAACACCAAGATAACCCTGTATCTCTGAGGGAGGAAGAGCATTTCCAACAGTCAGAGCAGCACAGATGGTGCAGGGAAGCCTTCTCTCCTGCAGATCTGTCTGTAAGCTTCATCAAGAGGAGCAGATGGAGAATGGACATAAATTCAGTGTTCGTGTCCAAAGACAACCAGCAGAACATATTAGCGAAGCTTCTGCTAGAACTTATCTGTGAAAACACTTGCCACTTTTGATAAGAGATAGGTTTAAACCCAGAAAAGGTATTTGTGGGCAGGACAAAGTGGAAATGGTGGTGTGAGGCACATGTGCAGTGACAGCATAAAGCTCACCACTTTGAGCATGGTGCAGGACACTGCATCGCCTGGGCATTTTTCTAGGACTAGATTTTAAAAGGTACCAAATTCCTGCTGAGGTCTAGCTTATTATAGATAACTGTCCATGATCATCATTCTCTCTTATCTAGGGATGATTGTTCAGGCTCACTTCAATAAGGAAGAACAGTCTTCCCTAGTTTTCAAGTTAGTCACAGCTGATCTCCAGCTCTCCCACTTATGGCACAAAGGCATTTGGCAATCGTTGTACAACGTTACAGTTGTAAAGCTGTAACACCACTTTTGCCTGGCTTCTTGTTCCACTGAGCCATAGCTGCTGTCTCAAGGGTGGCTTTCCAGATATTTGCACAAGAGCATTGAGGTGAAGGTGTGTATGCAGAATTAGTGTTGGAGAAGACTTTCTACGCACATGGAGCAGTAACGAAAGCAACTGGCTATTTTCATAATTCATGAAACCTCCAAACTGACCAGTGGAGGCTCATCTAGATCAGGCCCTACCTGGCAGATTCTGCAGGTCTGGTAGAGCCTGTCTTACTGTCTCCTTGAATTGCCTCGAACTCTTCCAGGGTTATTTTGTGCTGTGAAATGTGCAGACCTCTTTCATTTGATGTGAAACTAGCTAATCAGACATCACTGTGTGCCAACAGGTTGGAAATTTAAGTAAAATATGTGAGACATCTTTCCATCCAGGCCTGCATCTGGAAGGGAGGTTTTTAGCAACGTAATGACTGGAGTAAGCCTCTTCTCTCTTCCAGGCTGATTTCAGATGTTAGCAAAACACTATGCATTTGGTATCTTTTGCCAACCTTCCTCTTCTGTAGATTTTCTATTAAACATGTAAAATGAATTATAGCTTTTCCACAAAAGATATGTTTGAAGGCGATCCCAGATAATATGTTTTAAGATTAAAATCCATTCAGCTCCCTGAAAAGACAGGGTGTGGGTCTGTCTGCAAACAGAAGATGTTTCTTTTGTGGTTTGATAGCAGAGGAGGAACTGAGAATTACAAGATTTATGGAAAAAGGAAAATTATGTGGGCCGATGAACTTCAGTTTGGGGCTTTTATTGAGATTTGGCCTGTTATCCTGATGATTAATACAGCAGAGCTAGCTTCCTTCTCAGAGTCTGAGCTCATTCTGCATGTGTTTCTCTTACCAAAACAGTGTTGGTTGCTATGAAATCCCCAAACAACTTTTGTCAGTGAATCAGTGTTTTCAGAGCCGTTAGCTATGGGAAGGGTTGCCTGCAGTGATATGAAAAGACTTTTTGTGCAGAAATTCAGACACGATGATGCGTTTTGAATGCTCCAAAACTCCTGAAAATAGGCCATGCCAAGAACCTACAACCGCTTGTCCCTCACTCTGCCCACTGCTTTCAGCATCGCTCTGGGGGCATCGTGCAGCTCTTCAGCTGCTGTAACACAAAGGTGTTGAACATGTTTGTTTAATATAAGCATTATCTCTCGGCACTTTTGAAACTCTTGCCTGTCTGCACCCTAGAAACCTAGGTGGCTTTGTAAGTTTGGCCTGTCCTATTATTGCAGAGGGATGGCGAGCAAATGGGGGATATTAACCCTTTGCATTGAGAGAGGGCTCTGTGGAGTGGCAGGCTGCTGTCTCTTGCCAAGGTTTCTGCTGTTAGCCCTGTTTCTGCATCACTGAGTCCTGGCAAAGCTCTGATCTCCGGAGTCTCTCCCATGGTTTTGCAGCAGTTTCCCATATGATGGCAAATCGCTCCTACTTCTGGGCACCTCTCTTGGTTGCTTCACCTCTGCCCCATCACCCTGCCCTCTCCCTGGCTTTCTAGGGGAACCTGCACTTTAATCTGACTACTCTGGGATTAACCCTTCGGTGATTAGTGATTTTAGTGGGCCATGTTTAGAAACCGGCAAACTGATCTCAGGGCTCACACTGCTGGGCCATGAGCATCAGGGCCTGCATCTGGTTGACTCATTTCCCATGTCTGGTCTCTCAGAAGGAAGACTATCCCATTTTTTTAGCACCTGCTAAACTTGTGTTGTTAAAAAAGGACCGAACAGATCCCCATGGGGTTGTTTGGCTATGTTTTGTATGGCTAAAGCATTGGTAAGGGCATTCAGCTGCTCTGCTAGAACATAGCAGGTGCTGGGGCTACGGCAAGGGGGCAGGGCTGGTTTGTTTGAGGACACTGGCTGTGCTGGTCAGTATTGCATAAAGACATGTTGATCATTACAGATTTTATTAGAGCCTAAGCATCCACAAAGGCTTTGAGTGTAGTGAACATGTGTGCCTGGTCACCTTTTTAAGATTGGAGAAGAGATAAAACTGTTGTGTGGGGTGGAAAGCATCTCTCCTTGTGACTTCTTAGTCACAAAGCCTAACCTTTGTGCATTGTTTTCCTCCTGTATTTTATTTCACAGGTGTTTAATACCTCATTTCTCACTCTGCAGACTCAACTCATTCAAATGGTGATATGGATGCTCCAACACCGGCTCCTTATTCAGCTTCACACTTACGTCTGTCTGATGGTGCCACCAAATGAGGAGGATTTCCGAGCCCAAGATGAAGACATGCCCTTTACTGCCAGAGTTGGAGGCCGAAGTTTAAGCACCCCCAATGCTCTCAGCTTTGGTTCTCCAAGTATGAGCACACTTCTCCCTGCTGTTCAGACTATAGCCCACTTCTAGAGCTTCCCTTAGCAATGCCTAGGCTAATCAGGCCTTGGTAACAAGACAACTCATCTTTGCTGGAGTGCTTGCTAATTATGTCCAGCCCTTCTTAAATTTAGAGTTGGGCATTGGTGGAAGTCTTAAGGGCTATTAGACATTAAATTCTTGCTTTTAAAAACAAGTAGTGCATTGGTTTCTGTGGGCCGTAGAGCCACCTAAGGAGATGCAGAGCTAGCTGTCGTTTCTCACAAATGGTTGATTTCTGTTTATGTCTTCTGATTTCTTTAATCTTTTAAGTGCCATTCTTCAGGGGTATTCCAGGAAAGCATTTTTCCAAGGGTATAAATCAGATAGAATGCTGAAATCCCCAAACTTTCCTGCCTGTGCTGTTACAAGCAGCATTCTCAGAATGCCACTGAGGTTGAATATTGGGAGAGATTGTACAACTTTCAGCTTTACAGGAGTCATGAATTAGGGCAGAAATCTTGGAACGTGAGTCAGATAAGTCTGCAATCTGCTTATTCTGGCTCACTCACAAGAGGATATTGCTTCTTGGCCTTTCTTTCTGCTTGCTCCCACCTTCTGTGCTGTTAGGCTTTTCATGTTACCACTTCACGGTATTCCAGCAGAGCTGGCTGGGAATTTTCTTTTCAGATGTTTTTTATGGACTGTTTATGGTCTCCAGAAGTACAGTTTTCCACATAAATTGATGACTTTGTTGAAACATTTGACTTTCCCATTGAGAAAATCGCTGTGTTGTCATATGACTAATTGCAGATACATGTAACATTTCGAGAGCCACTTTCTTTGCTCTACAAACCTGAAGGCATTATTTGGAAAGAATGCATAGAAACAGCCTGAATTGATAATCTTTGCATCATTATGCTGAGGAATGTAAAAATTCTGTGTCTCTTTCTCTCTTCCCTTGATAGCTAGTAGTGATGACATGACTCTAACAAGCCCTAGCATGGATAATTCCAGTGCTGAGTTGATACCTGGTGGGGACTCACCCCTAAATAAAAGGATGACAGAGAATCTCCTAGCAAGCTTGTTGGAACATGAGCGGGAAGCTATCCTTAATGTCCCTGCTGCCCAAAATCCAGAAGATCTTCGCATGTTTGCGAGGTAGGAAATGAGGAGTGCAGAACGTAAACTTTTTCCTTATCCTTGCTGTTTTATTGAAGGATTGGTGTGGACTCTGAACAAATCCCGTGAATTTGGGATTTTGGAGGATAAATTCTTTTGGGTTCATTCCCCTTATATCTATTTCATCTGTGCACATCAGTTTTTGACAAAAACTAATATATCTGTCACAAGTAACAAAGAGTCCTGGATGTGTGAAGGAGCATCAGGGCGTATCGTTGGACAACAGGGACTTCACTCTGTGCCTGCCAGTTTTCCTTTGTCCACACATGGTAGACATAAAACTGTGTAGCCTGAAAAAACCTGAGCATGCAAAAAAGACCCAGTCATGCTGATGCTGTCATTTTGTGTCCATTGATATTTCCAAGCCAGCTATCCTATATTTTAAGGTTTGTAAACTCCGTGCAAATATGAGACAAAGAAAAAGAGTATCGGATGCAAAGCCAGCCTGAATACTTTTACAGACCAGTCTACAAAGGCTTCAAGGTCTGTTTTGCAGAGATGAGCTGCTCATTACGCTAGGTTAGGCAGGTTAAAGTCATTAGGATGTGCAATTAGTAGCATCCAGTTTTGTTGTTACAAATTTCAACACAACAAAAATACACAAGATGTGGTTCTGCACATGGTAAAAAGCAGAATGACTTCCTAACCAGCCATCTGTGAAAAAGGGGTGGGGGGAAAATACTTTTTCTTCCTAAGCATTTCAAAACACAGTGGCATCACTGGAATGCAACTTTCACTGGTTTTCATACTTGTGGAGCAGAAAACCACCTGAGGCAAGTACTGCAGCTTTTCCTATACTTCCCAGATTCAGTTGGTAATTCCCTGAAAACCTGGTTCTCACCCTAGGATGGACATAGTCAAGTAGCCTAGAGAAACTGTAATAGCAAGAAAATACTTTTCTTATCTGTGGCAAAGTTTGCAGCTATGCTGTGCCTCGCGTCTTTTCACAGAGCTCTCCCAAGCTTGTGGGTAGTTACTGCTCTTTGAATTACTCGTCTCCTTCTCCAACTTCTGTAAACTGTTCAGAGGATATTGTCTGATTGAGAGGCAACACTTTGGCCATTAGAGCACTTAGAAATATTTTTTTCCTTGTTACCAGGTAAGACTTTACAAAACCAGTGAGAAAGGAAAGTAAAAACAAAATCATAATTGGTGATATTTTGAGACAGAATTTGTGGGGGACGCTTTGGACCAGTTTATTGGCAATGCAGATTCTTAGCTATCCTAGGGAGAGGAAAGGATTTCATGACTGCTCCCCTAGCACTTCCCTCATCTGGGTAAAACAGCCATTTGAAAGCTTTGGAATTGCAGATGCATAAAATTACTTCGATTTCTTCATAAAATCAGCTGCTGTAACCAGGCAGCTGTCTTAATGATGTTTATTTTGCAGTTTGCTCATGCACCAGGTTCTTTTGCAGATCCCCAGGATGGCTTTGCTAAGTCTGAATTTCCATTGTACTATGGATTGAATTGACAACTGCATAGCTTACTCTCAAGTCAACAGTGAGGAAGAGAGAAGACATGCTAAACAGTTGGGTCCTGTGGGTAGGATGCTGGAGTGTACAAATAGAAATGTTTTTGCAAGATGCTCTCGGGTTACCGGTGGCTTTATGAGACACCATAACTTGGAGGTTGTGGGTGTATTTTGTCTCTTTTTGTGCCGTAAACTGTCAGAGATGAGTGTCTGGGTAAACCTATTGCTCTTAATGAAAGTGTAAACAATTGTGGAGAAGCTGCTGAAGTCAATGAGCTGATCCTCCCTCATTATGCTAATACGGGTTACTGCGTCAGCTCTCCTTTTTGCGTCATTTTGAGGAATAGCAGCCTAATGAGGGCTGTGCTATGGCAAATAGCTCTGCTCTATCAGCTGCTTCTCAGAACAAATTCCTGCTATAAATGTATAGTTAGTGCGCTAAATATACTGCAACTGCCCTTCCAAGTATAGTTGTGTGCACAGAAAGGGATGGGCTATTTTCAGCAGAGCAATTAAGTTCAGCCCAATACATTTTCTTATGTCTATGTCTCTGAACGCCTGTTATTCATTAAACAGATGGCAGAAGGAGCTGGTGCCTGTCCATTGCTATGCACAGCCGGTATTTGCAAGGCAGAAACCTTAATGGGAAATAAGGAATACTGAAGCTTGGCTCCAGCAATGGCTGCATTAACCCTCGTAACATTGAATGGGAATTGAAATCCAAGTTCTTAGGTGCTGCTGGAGGAGGGTTGGCATGGCCTTCTGGAAGTAATCTTGAGAAGGAGACAAGTTCTTTTTGAGCTAGATCTTTGGTAATGCACACAAAGTGTTCCTCATTGCACGATAAGCAGTACTTTTTAAAGACAGTTTGAGCCTTCACTGATGGCTTCTCTCCCAAGCCATGGGCGTGGAATCACTTTCATGATTTTTTTTCTTGCCCTTAGAGGGGGGAGATGGACGTCCTTTACTGCACTGAGGAATGCTCACTGGTGGCACTGTGCTGTGGAGAGTTCTGTTCCATCTTCAAGCAGTGCTGGTGGAAGGGATATCTCCTTGGCCAGAAATAAGCTAATCTTATTTGAATGACTAGTCTGAGATAATCCTTTTTTTTTTTTCAGTGTTTAAGAACACTACACTGCTTTTAGAGGGGTAGCTCTTTTAACTTGAAGAGGGGAGAACTTGAAGAGAAGAGTGATGAGCAATGGAAAGCAATAATCTTCCATCACCATATCTGGATCTGGAAGTGCACATCTGTCAACAGACATATCTGTGCAGCTTCAGAGGGACTCAAATGCAGTGTTACTGCCCCAAGAAGTGCATCTTCTGTCCCGTTTGGGCCCTATAAATGTTAATTGCTCAAAAAGGCGAAGGTAGTGCCCATCTTCACTGGAGCTGTGAGCCCCAAGTTACAGCTTTGTAGATTATACAACTAGAATCTACTTTTGGGAGGACTTCTTCCCTGGGAGGGTGGTGCAGCCCAGGACAGATTACCCAGGCATGTGGGGGGATCTCCATCCTTGGAGGGTTTCAGAGCTTGGCTAGAAAAAGCTACAGCGTTGGCAATAGTCCTGCTGGAGCAGGATGCTGAACTAGACTTTGGAGGTGTCTTCCAGCTGGCATTTTTGTGATATTCTTTAATATCCTCTCTAGCTTTTATTGGAGTGGAAAGTATTTCATCTTGACCGGTTACAAATCCAGACTCTTTTTGAATATAGGATGGATTTATTTATTGGAAAACTCCTGCTTAGTCTGCATTGCTGTTGAAAGCCAGGTCGAATTAATTGCACAGAAGACAGCTGTGCCAGATGAGAGCATGGGCAATCACAGTGAGCAGCTTTGTAGGAGGGAGGGAATATGTAGCTTTTAACATGTTCAAAATCACTTTCTGAACAGTGATACAAATTACAACAAGATAAAAAAATTACTGTTAATACCTCAGGGAACAGTCTGGTTTTGACACACACACACACACACAAACTCACTTTGTCCCTGCTAACAGCCACTTCTCAGTGCACTGGTTGCCATCAGCCCAGAGAAGGAAGCCAATTAGCCTGATTTAAATACCCAGTGGGAGAATACTGCAAAAGGCAAATGCACAGCCCAGATAGTGGAAAGGTAAATACGACGGGAGCTTGTCTGTCTGTTGTTTGTTTGTACTGCAGGTACAGAGATGGAGTGATTATGTTCTACATAATGGTGCCAACTTGAGAGCTGGCAGATGAACGTCAAAGCAGAAGGGAGTTTGCAGTGTGCTGGGAGCTGCGCAGCCCTGGGCTGCCTGTGGGGATGAGGCAGTGAGGTTCCCGGCTCTGAGCTTACGTACAGCTGTTTGGGGAATGAGAGGAGGGCAAGGAGGGACACAGCAAGTTGGAGAGCAGAGAAACACAAATGGCAGTGTGCTGATGGTAAAGCCGACTCTATGCAGTGTAGAGGGAGGGTGTGATGGAGGGAGGCTTGTTGCACAGTGACTCCTTTCCAGTCACCCGTGAAGGGTAATGGGTGACAGGAGTGCCCAGCCTGAGCAGCAGAAGACAGCCAGGCAAACATCAGTCCTTCAGAGAAAGCATTAAGCCTCATCCTACTGTCACGTGAAAATGGCAGGAATGCTCTGAGGGACATTTGGTGTCTTTCGAGGGCTGTTCCTGCATGAGGACTGTATGAATGAACTAGATCTTGTCATCTCCACTCATTTTTACTGTCAGTTGGCATGAAGCAGCAGGCCAGCATATTCCAAAACTGCAGATGGGTATGGAAACACAAGCAAAAGCTGCTGAAGCGCAGAACAGAGCGTGGTGTGTAATGCATGCGGACACACATCTGTCTGCATAGCTGGGGAAGTGATTCTGGCGTATGCGTTTGCGCCTTGATGGGTGGGAGTATTTAAGTGACGTGCACTATGATTCCTGCATTTGGGAGGTTGTTAAGAGACTGAGGAGCAAACTCTAGCTTTGTCTGGAGGGCTGGCTTGGTGGTATGGCTCTGAAGGGTCTCTGGGGAGCAGGTCCTCAGCAATCGGCTGTGACTGACTGTGCAGAGCCGAGGTTATCTGGTGTCTGTAGCATGCTGGTGCCCCACAAAGGGGTATCTGTGCCATCTGTTTAAAGAGAGCTGAGAATTTAAGAAGTCAGTGTGATTTTAGGTTAGACTTCAGGGTTTTGGGGCACTTTGGGGGCTTTATAACTCCCAGAGCTTCTCTGCGGTGCCTGGCACCAAAACTTCCGTCTCCCTGTTGTGACTGCTTCACCCACCCCAAGCTGACCAAACCTCAAGAGTGCACGACCCGTAGTTACCAAGCCCCTTGGGTTGCTGTGAGGGAATACATGCTCTTTATTGTAAAAGCAAGCGTAGGTACTCAGGCCTCTCATGCAGAGCTGTGACAAAGGGCAGTGTAGCCCCAGGTAAGAGAGGGCTGAAGTAAATCTGCCACTTCTTGACTTCTTAAGGCTTGTTGGCAGTTGTGATTCTTTGCTTTCTGGCATTAAAAACTATGTTGAAAATTGACAATCTCAGGAAATGCCCCAGGCTAGGAAATCTTTTGATACAAGGAGGACCTTTGCAAAACCCCAAGGAGGGGAAGTCCCCTGCTATTCCAGGGGATTTCTGCACTAGGCATGCCTAAGGTAAGAACCCGTTTAATTCACTTCACTTTTCATGTAAATGGGGGACACAACCCAAACACCTTCTAATTTGTGTCCTGTGGGAGAGGAAACCTGAGGGTGGCAGTATCAGTTCTAGCTGTGTGCGCTTGCTTTTGGCCCACGTGCCTCTCTTGCTCTCCTTCCCCACAGGCTGCTGCACTATTTCCGAGGCCGACACCATTTGGAGGAGATCATGTACAATGAGAACATGCGTCGCTCCCAGCTGCTGATGCTGTTTGACAAATTCCGCAGTGTGCTGGTGGTGACCAGCCATGAGGACCCCGTGATTTCAGTTTTTCAGTCTCTCTTAAAGTGACTCTACTGGCAAAGGAAGGGAACCTGCTACACTCACTTACCGATAGTCTAAAAGATGCCTAAAAACTAAAGGAGGTGATTTCAATTCCTTCTTGCGATGTGACACAGAGCAGGTTCTCTCTCTCCATGCCTTGATTTCCCATTGCTCCCTGTGGTGACAGCTGAGGACGGTCTGTGCGAGGGCTCTGGGGCCTGCCGCAGGACAGCATGTGCTCGCTCAGTCTGGATTCCTGCCACACCATGTTCACAGCCCTTCCCTGACCCTACTCCCTCCCCAGGGCTTGTGAGAGCGGGCCAAGAAGATTTCCACTGCAGTGTTACTGACAGTACTTCACCTTTGGGCGGATGCTGGTGCATCAGGAGTGCTTTCGCTGCTCTCCAACAACATGACTGCTGGGTCATTCAGCCGCAAGCGCTGTTTGTGAGCAGCCTGTCCCCATGGCAGAGTGTGCATGGCCTCTGCTCAAGGGCAGACCGGAGCTGGCCCAGCTTTCAGGGAAATGTCTCTGGGCACTGAAGAATTCTGTTTGATCATCATCATCTGGCAGCAGTGAGGACATAAGTAGGAAGGCAAAGTATCACAAGTAAACAGTTTCATGAATGAGAATGATTTGCTGACTGTGTTACAGCTTATTATTTCCTCTCCCCAGTGTCCTTATTACTAAGTGTCCATTGCAGCATGGCTGTCACCAAGCAGCCTATGGGTTTGTGGGTTTTCAGGGATTCCAGTTTTCACTGGGGGTAGGGAGCTTGGTTGTTGAGCAGGAGTGAAATTAGCTGGCCAAGCTGCTAGTGCATGGACATGTTAGTTCTGCACAGCCATAGGCTGGTGCTAAGGGTACTCAGACTTGTTCCCCAGGGCTTTTGTTCGTCTATTCCCCTTCCTGCAGGCATGGCCGTGGCTGCAGGGAACCAGCGTGGGATAAAGCTATCCAGCTGAAAAAGAAGATACAGGTCTTTACATGGCCATGTTTCCTCATCTAGTTCAGGACTGCTCCTCCAGCTGTGCCAGGGCTAGAACGAGAGGCGACAGCCCTGTTTCTGGGGACAGTGAGCTTACGCCAGCTCACCCCTGGCCTGTGTGAGGCCACTGTTCCCCACAGCTGCTCACCAGTCTGGGCTGCGTAACCAGGGAAGGTGGGGGAGACTTTTACCTCCGTGGTGGCAGCTTCCAGGGGTGTGTGTTGTTAGAAGACTGTCAAGCTTCTCCTTAAGACCTTCCCTTATACCATACACACAGGCTGGAGTTTTTTCCAGAGTTGCAGGCTCTCGCAGAGCAGCTTCGCTTGCCCCCACAAACTGGGTGAAACTGTGAGCTTTATATAACTTATCTACCACCAGCATGGCACAGTCACGCCGGGGGAGCCTGGTGTCCGCAGTGCACCAGATAATCAATGACAGCTACTTACTCACGGTCCCTTTGGCAAGTCTTCCCCTGCAGCTGTAACAGGGACGTTACAGAAGAGCAAAAGCAATATCTGACCTAAAAATCAGATCCACATTGCTGTAAGGCCCCAAGCCTCTGCTCAAAGGAAATGTGTTAGATCAGGACACTCGGGAGCTTGTCCAGCAGAGGTGTGAATGTCCCGCAGCTTCTCTGGGCCCCTATTCCAGTGTTTGACCACCCTCATGGTGAAAATTTTTTCCATACAGCTAATGAGAATTTCCTGTTTTCCAGCTTGTGCCCATTGCCTCTCATCCTGTCTGACAAAAGCCTGGCTCTGCCTTCTCTACACCCTCCCACAAGGTAGCTGTAAACAACAGTAAGAGCCCTCCTTTAGCTCCTCTTCTCCCAGCTCTCATCCTTCCAGTCAGCCCTGCTGCCATCCAGTCTTTTGACTGTCCCCCTGCAGCAACCAAGTGATGGCCTCTCGTGGGGGCCAGCAGCACTGGGAACAGTGCAGCAGGTCAGGGCTGTGAACCTTCACCCCTCATCCACCTTAATTAAGCCTGGATCCATTGGCCAGGGAGAAAGTGACCTTCAACATCCAAAACCAACCTCAGTTCTGGCTGGGAGAGCCGTGCCAGTCTGCCCCACAAATAAAATTCCACCTTACCCCATTCATTGTAATAAAGTACATTTATTGTTAAAAACCTCCAAGCCACTCTGTCTGCTCCAGCTGCTGCCATGACATAGCTTGAGGCCAGGATACAGAGCACAGCTCAAGTCCTGATCAGTGGCACACGTACAAGACTCATCAGCTGCAAGAGAAGTGTCCCATTGCTGCCATCTCTCTCTCCATTTTCTTGTCTACAACGCTCACAAATTTGTTCCCTCGTAAATAAAACCTGAGAGGTTTCTGTGCCCACTCTCCCCTGCTGCCAATACCAATCCTTGTTGTGGCTACCACGTCCTGCTCCCCTGGTAGGTCATGTCCAGGTACCATCCAGATGGCTGCATCCTGAGTCAGGTCCCTTTGGTCAAAAGCTTTATCAATCCCAAATGCTTGGCAGAGCTTGGAGGGCCCATTACACAGCTGCCAGTCCTTCAGCAGCTTTGTGGGTCCTTTCCTTGAAGCACTGCGCAGCTCTCTCATTGCATCCAAACCCTGAAGAGGCTCTAAAGAACGAAGTAACACTGCAGCCCCTTCCCCTGTGCAGAACAAGAATCACATGTTAGTACAGAGTTACTCATCGAGAATGTCTCAGCTTCCAGCCCCACCACCAGCAGGAACACTTCAGCTCTGAGCCTGTGGCTCTGCTTAGCCTGATGGAGCAGGGAATTGCCTGCAGCGCCCAACCACAGGGGCTGTCCTTCACTTGGGCCGCTTCGCTTCAAGTGCCAGGCTGTCTAGAGTCAGCCCTAACCTGTGATCAGTGAGCTCCCTTTCCTCTTTGGGACATCCAGTGTCCCACAGCTCTGTGTCCATTATTCATCAGTGCTGACTTGCTCTTCCCCAGCCCCACTTCTTGATGTTACTAAGTCTAGCTGCTGCTCCAAGGCTTGCCAGAGGGCAAGAGGTTTTTCTTATGTCAGCACGATGTTCAGGAATAAATACACATATGGTTCAGTTTTGGCATAGCTATCCAAAGCTGCTCCCAAACCCAGTGGATTTATAATGAACTCTTGATTACAAAAACTCCAGCTAACAAAGGAGAGGAAGAATGAGTCTGGATGCTGCCAGCAGAAGGAGGCAGCCTGCAGTGTTAGGCTGGACAAAGAGAAACCTGGGAAGGAGCTGCAGGCACTGGGAGCAGCTGCTGTCTGTGCTGCTGCTGAGGGAGCCCTGGCTGCAGGTGTTACCAATTCAAACACTCACGTGGAGGTGTAACAGCAGCTGGGATGACCATGGCTTTGGGTAACTGCATGGCTACAACGGAGAGCGATCCAAACCCCTGGGCCAGGGAAGCTCTTGCACATAGGGACCTGGGGCAGGACAGGGCTGCACCATATCTGGCTGTGGGATGCACAGCCCTGGGAGCATCAGTTCAGCAGAAGACCTTTCTATGACAAGAAGTAAAGAAAACTGACAGATTCTTTTCTCAAATGTGATTTGCCACCCTGCCAGCAGCTTGGGGAACTCCAGCTCCCCACAGCTGTTGTGATCAGCTGCCCTCCCCGATTTTGGTGACAGCGAAGCAAAGGTGCAGCTCTGAGCACAGACATTCCCCTGTGATGAGGTTCTCCAGCCTAAGTGGGACATAAACAGTTCCTTGGTATTTTCCACTGGATGGCAAGGAAGGTCTTCTCCTGACCTTGAGTGGGCGAGGACAAAGCCTGGTAAAGCAGTCTGTGTGCTGCCCCACACAGCAACCCTTGTGCTGGGGCCGCCCACAGCATTCCTCCCCACCAGCATCTGTGTGCTCAGTGATGCTGCTCTGCAAGAATTCCCTCTTCCTCTCCAGACTCGAACATCTGGAGCCATGCTCCCACCTGGCAAAAGCTTTTTTCTGTAGGCACTGACAGATCCCTAAGGATCTGCAATTTCCAAAAATAGAATCCCTCTCATATTTTGTACAAACCTCACGCTAAATTACCCTCCTGGGCTCCCAACTGAGCCTATCAACTCAGGGCCTGATTTCTGGCTTTTGTGAGGTGTGCCTCTTGCCCTGAACCTGCTCAGAGCCCCTGCTGCCCTCAGTACAGCTCAGTGAAGTCAACAGACTTATTTCCAACAGCTGTCAGCAATCTGTTCCCAGGCACTCCCCTCTCTAAGGAAGGGGATTGATGCTAATCTGGCAGCCAAAAGCTGCTTCCCTGTACTACAGTGATTTAGAGTTCAAAGGTCATTTTAGATTTTTAAGAACATGCTCCATGTCCTAATTCTGCTTTTCATCCATGCACAAAGAAACGTCCTTCGCATCGTGATGCTGCCTCACTCGCCAGGAACAACTCTGGGATTCTGAGCAATCACCAATTACACTACTTGCCTTCATCCAGCACAAATACAAGTGGAAACTGTGGTTAGACTTGAATTGAACTGAGTCCTTGGGAGTTCATGTGAAGACAGACAAGCACTCAGAGAAACTGCAAGTGCTCCCAGAGCATCCACAGAGCTGTGGCAGGGGGTACCTGGTGTTTCTGGCTCTGGCTGCTCTTTGTGCACTTCCACCAGAAAGTTTTCACATTCTTTCTAGCCACATGGAACACAGACCCCGCTCTCTGCTCTGAGCCAGCAGCCCCTGAATGTGAGAGCAATGCCACAAGAGCTTTGGGAAGAGGTGGGAACAGCAGGCGGGATAAGAGTGCAGGGATGCCATGATGAGCTACTGCCTTCTCTGCCCCCACCTGTCCCCACACCCCTGGGCTGATGTTCGGGTCCTCCTGAGCATACCTGCATATCAGAAGTTTTATTAACTACCAAAGAGTAGCTGAATCCTTGTGGCTCATCTCCTGCCTGCCAGAGTGCTTCAGCCTGCCTGCCTTCCTCCCTCTCCGCAGCCTGCAGCAGTTTGCTCGCAGAGGTCATCTCGCTTCAGCATCTGCCTGACATGGATACGGCCGCTGACATGCCACCAGCAGCAGTGCCACTCCAGAGGTGCTGAATATCTACCTCCCATGCCTAAGAGTCACTCCATATAACGAGTAGCATTCAAAGGTAAAAGCTGGGAGCTAACAGTGATGCAGGAGCCAACTCTCTCCCTGAGCAGCTAGAAATCATAAAATGATAGGGAAGTCCCACACCCCCCCTTCAAGGTGCAGCTTGCTGCTCCTTCCCTGGAACGGCTCCAGCTCTCATTCTTGGAAACAGCTCTTGGCCACTGGAGAGAAGAAAATTTTCTCTCTCCACCCGTCTGACTCACTGCTCCCGAAACACTTCCTTCAAAGGCCTAGTCTAGGATCCGAAAGTTAGAGGGGTCCACACAGTGTGACCCTGAGCCTGGGCAGAGCATCACTGGGATCTCGATTTTACAAGTTATTCTTTAAGATCTAACAGCAAAATGCACACCTTGGCAAATTCCAGAGAAACAAATCACAGCAAAGTCAGAGAGAGGCTTGATTGCATTTCCCCTCTTGCTGAAGTGAGGGAAGCCCAACACCCCTCTTAACCCTAGGGAAAGGTCTTTGTACTAAGGTTGTTTTGCTGCTTAGGATATACTGTAGGATCCATGCACACAGAAAGACATTGGTTATATTTTTTCTATAACCTCTTCTTCCTCTATCATCTATGATTTCTCAAAAAAAACCAATGTACTGATGCCTGCCACGGCTTCGGGCAGTAGCAATATTTGACCCAGTGACAGGAAGACCTCTCACAGTAAAATCCTACACGATGAAGCTTTATCTCAGTGATGTGCACAAAGATTTCCCCTTCCTCAGTGACAAAAAATGTTTAAGCCCACCCTTCAACTCATTGTGGTTTTATGAACACAAAGATACAGTCAAGTGAACTCGACTGAACACACTAACAGCCACAACTTCTTGCCCCAGCGTAGTGGCAAAACAACAGGCTACAGCTGAAGTGCTTCTGATGTCCGCTGGCAGCATCAGGCAGGGCTGGGGACATACTGCTGAGGACGCTGCAGTGGTGGTGGCTCTCAAGGTAAAGTCTATGCCTTTGTAGCCTTTCTACCAAGCACCCCTCCCAGCAGAGCTCTGTTGGTGACACACCTTTTCCTATCCTGGAGTGATACTGCTGAGCCTGAAGTCTAGCATAAGCCAAATACAGAAAACAGAAGAGAAGGTTTATTCCACCTGGTATTAAAACAGACGATGCTGCAAGGTTACATACCAAAACAAGAGAGCTCTGAAGAGCCACAGCCTCATGAGCCAAATACCCCATTCTTGACAAGCTAAACAGAGGGGAGCAAGTACGAGCAGCATAAAAAGCTCTGCACATCTCGTATAGGCCTCAGACCCTGAGCTGATTAAGGACCAAGAAGGCCCCATCATGATTCAAGTCGGTGTTAAACTACTTTTTAAAACAAAGTCTGCTGCAACAGTCCAATCCATGCTGCTTGCCTGGTCCCAACAGCGTGTGTCTGGGACAGCCCTGTGCAGTGTCTGTGCCAAGAAGGTAGCAAAACACAGGCAACACAGGGACAGTGCAGCACTCTGATGTCTCTCCAGTAAAGAGGACAGCTGCTTTCATTAAGCTAGCAGCTCCAAATCAGCTCTACAGTCACTCGGTTCAAGAGCCTGAGAAGCAGCAGGACAGCAGTCACTGCCAGTACTTAAGAGGATATACTGGTTCTCTGAACCGCTTGCCTTCCTCCCACAAGGACCCTGTAATTTAAGCAGCGCAAGGACTTGCCTACACTACAAAACTAGATAGTTTAAGCCAGCTAAGAATTTGTTTGTGATAGTTTGTGCTAACTTTAATAAACCACCTAAAACCACACTAGAACTCAGTTAAATCTATGTGCTTGTTCCAACAGTCTCCAGTAATAAATGCTTTGTTAAAAAGTGTATGATTGCATTAGTACTTTGATGCAAACCACTTGATGGCCAAACAGAAACATCTTTCAAGAGTCATTTAGAAAATCTCTAGAACTGATTTCTGTTGAAACTGGCCTCAGGTTTTCCCCTAATTATGTCATTCATTATGTGCATCCAGGTCAAAATTCAAATGGCTTAAGATGGGGTCAATTTGTGTGTGTTTGCAGACACCAGGGAACTAACTCCCAAAGACTTTTCCCCTTCTCCACTGCTCTGATTTGCAGCATCAATGCCATACAGTATTCCCAGAAGTAAATCCCAACGACTCATATAAAGCAAGTCGCTCCGCTGTCCTGAAATTTGTGTGCTTGTCTAAACTTGTTCTGCTCCTCCCCTCCATCTACAAAAAGATATAACAAAACTGGAAGAGATTCAGGGACAGGCAACCAGGATGATCAAAGTTAAGGACTAGCTTTGGGACAAGAGCCTAAGGAAGGAATAACTAAGTCGACCAGAAACCTTCAGCTTGGAAGACAGCTGAGGAGGGGATATAAAAGATCCCGGGAGATCACAGGACACAGAAGATGATACATGGGAATAGATTCAATCACCCTGTGTTCTCCACTGTTTAACTCCTGGTGCTCTGCAGCTTTGTACTGCCAAAATCCATGAAAAGAGTGATGCAGCTCTGGAACATCACTGGAGACGTGCCCTTTGAAAAGGAAAAGCACTTAGTGTTCTCTCAGTTATTTGTGTTCAGTCTTTCCAAGTGACACCTTCAGAAATATGTTCATATTCCTTTTATAGTCTCCTGGTCAGTCACTCAGGTTTTTGCAGCATTCTCAGGGAGACCCTGAAGTACTTGGATATTTTGCATGAAATTCCCTGTACAAAAGATGATGAAACTGGTTATATCAGAAGCTCATGCTGTAAGCAGAGCGTGGTCTGTCCTAGTAAGAGGGACCAGGCTACGCGACAACAGACTTTTTTTTTTTGTGCCAGTTGTTTCCTTGTGTTTTATGCACAGCCACAGCCAGAGTCAAAACAAAGTGTCCAACATCTGTCCCATATCCAGAAAATGAAATGCTTTTGTCTTCCACCCAGGTGCACAAGTACTACCACGAAAGACTACTTCCTCAATCCTTCCCTCACACTAAATGACAGGACAGGCTTCTTCTCCATCTATGTTAAGATGAGAAAAGCATCTCAGCTATGATTCATCCTCAGATTCTTTCTTTCAACACATCTGCACATGGGCAAATATACTGAAGGAGTAAATCTTACTCATGTAGATGCATCTGTGATACACAACGTGCACAGCCGTGCTATTTACTTCAGCGCATTCCTGACAGCTGTGCTTCGTGTGACAGGCTAATGGAGAATAAGTTTATAACAAAAAATCTAACTAGATCCATCACAACAGTAAGCTCTTTAACTGA
The DNA here is from genome assembly GCA_031468815.1 of Morus bassanus. Taxonomy (NCBI): domain Eukaryota; kingdom Metazoa; phylum Chordata; class Aves; order Suliformes; family Sulidae; genus Morus; species Morus bassanus. The sequence goes on from CM062572.1 coordinate 50,407,715, forward strand.
TGTGCTACGGAACTACACGCAGGTATATAAGGGAAAATTTCCCAAAGTATAAATTTCAAAGAAATCTTTCTAGAATTCAAAGGCTAAGCACCTTTTTTTGTTTTAATAAAAATTATTATTCCTAGTATTTCAAACACTAAGAATCCCATCCGGAATAAAGAACCAGTCTGCTTTCATTATCTAAACAGATTTGGCTGAGACAACGTAATGAAATTCACATGTGTTCATCCACCAGACTCCAGACCTCCATTTAGACAGACAGGCTCTTCCCCCACACTATAACCTGGCACTGCTTTTCTGCTTGGCTCCTGTCCAAAGGCCAAAACCTGAGGATTAATGGCCACTGTTACATTTGCTTTCCACTTGTGAATATACAGGCGGTGGGGTTTTTTAAGTGATATCTTTGAAACAGCAAAAAAGAAAAGGAATTATTTTTGAGGGTTTTTTTCTAACAAAATGAGTATTTATCTAAGAAATACCTGCTGCCATTTCAAGGTGTCTAATTAACCAAATAGCTTTATTGCAAGGCAAACACTGTCATTCTTACAAGAAAGAAAAAACCCAAGTTTTAGAAGTAACACATGTTAAGAGGAGCTGTGGAAGGCGAGTCTCAGTAAAATCCAGAATCATTTGATTAGGGGTTGATTATATTATCTTGAGAATAATAAAAGAAGATTGAAGATTCCGTAACAGTCTGGGTATTTTGACTTAGTTTTTTTTTTTTTTGTTTTAGGATACAGCAAAGCAGCTAAAATGCTCCTGCAGTGACTCCTTGCTTAAGCTGAGGACATCTCAGACCTTTGTTTTCTCGAACATTTACAGCTTCTGAAGATAAAGGTAGGAGAGAGAAGAGTTTCTTGTCATGACAGACACCAAGATTTAGGATGTCATTAGACTGCAAATTTACTTCTACATCACCACTTTTGAGGAACAAAGTTCACTGAATCACATGAGCAAGGCAGCAGCCCAGGTCATCAAAACTGAAAGGTCAATCTTATCAAGATTCTCCTCCAGTCCTTAGTCTTTATTTCTGTGCCTGAACAGCTCCTACAGCTCACAGCTTGGACCAAAACACCACCGGGCTGGTCCCTGTGCAGCCGGAGATGGACCCTGCTTGTAATGTTGAAAGTTGATGCATTGTCTGTAGTTATGTAGTGTTCACAATGGCAAAACCCAGGTCGCAAGGAAAGACCGTGACAGCAAGTCACTGACTTCACAGAGCCCATAAGGAGCTCACAAGTGACTGCAACGTGGCAAGCGTAGCTTGAAATATCAGCCCCATGCTATAGGCATTTTTCAGCCTCAACTTACCTTGGCTAGAAACATTCACGCAGAAATAAATCCCATAGATCTGATACACATACAGAGTTCCTGGTTTCATGAACATTGCTGCGTTTCGCTGAGTTTGCTTCCCGCCTTTCGAGTGGGAAGCTTCATCTTCCCCACCCAGATAAGCTTCTGTTTCAACAATCCTCCCCCAGAGTTCTCTGCCATCAGGAAGTTTGCGAACTAAAATCTGAAAGAGGGGTCAGAGTGCATCAGTTAGCAACCCTCTGTACAAAATAACCAGAGCACGAGAGCTGTGGAAACAAAGAAATGGGAAAAAAGGACCTGATGGTGCTGCATACTCCCCTCTCCATCTAGCAGTCCAGTCTGTAAGGTAACATGAACTTTTTCAGTACAAGAAGTTCCTACCTGTCATTTAGACCACAAAATGCCTGGAGTGTCTAGATGTGGCAGTACCTTATAGAACCAGTTTATGATCTTATATACAATAAAGCCCACAGAGTTGCTTTTGTGGTTATTTTCTGTGTTCTCCACCCCAATCCACCAGGTTTAAGGCGAAAAGCACCCCAATATCAACCTTGAAACATCATGAATGCATATTCTTTACATCAAAAGAAATATGACAGTGGCACAATTAAATAACTGCTATGATTAGATAGTCTCTCTCCATAGAGATTTTTCAAACAAGTCCTAGTCCCTAACCATAGAGATAAGCATGACCAGAGTGAGTATCAATGCTATTTCTATATTTTCTGCACCAGAGATGGGCAGCGCAGGAGAGCTGGAAACTGGCTTCAGGCAGACAATAACAGATCTTTGTTATTACAATGTGTTCCCTGCTGCTGGCACCTCCTTAAATAAAACAAAGCAGATGGGGGGGGGGGGGGACGGACGGGCGGGGGACGGGCGACACAAACAACATGACAGTGAAAAGATTATCATTAAAAATAAAACAATCACTGAATTTCATACAAAGTTTTTTGTGGTTCGACCCAATTTCTAAACTTCTTATTTTACTTAATGTGTATTTAAGAAATACTGCAGCATAGTCTCATTTAGGCAACAGCTACCAGTTTAATTATACTATATTCGGTGCTTCCATATTTGAAAACCAGCCGTTCAAAAATGACCTTCAAGAAACACAGCTTGATTCCTAACAGATGTTTGTGCTGGATTGCTAATGCAGTTATTGACCTGATCCAGTATGGATGCTCCAGAAGTCAGTTTCAAATGTTGCAACTCCATCCGGCATATGAAGGTTTCCCTACAGCACTTCTCAAATCATTGAAAACAATCAGTTTATTATTTTTATGAAAAATGCAGTGACTTCAGAAAAGCACTGGTGTTTAGCAACTGCCTGTAAACACCCCAAAAGCACAACCGTGTGGCCACATTTCTCTTTCAATATGCTGAAATGCAATGGTCAGGTTATGATTTTAAAAGCATGTCAGCATCTCCCTGACTCTTTAGACACACCAAATATTCACAGTTAAACAGTTTAAAAGTTGTGATCATTCACAGTACTATTTTATAGAGGTTTTTATTTCTCACTCAGGATGTATCTTGGTGTTATGACAGTTCATTTTAAGAGGCCATTTATTGCATGTATGTTCTGGGGTATTTCTTTGTTTCTAAGAACTCAAGTATCTCATTTAAGATAAGGAATATTAATATAGCAGGCACCTCCAAAAATTGATAGAATGAAGATAATGAATGAAACACTAAATTACCATTCTAGTTATAATTCTAAGAAAATGATAGAATAGATCAGGTCATGAGAGACTAGGGGTTATACTTTAAAGAAAATCTAAAATTAACATAGAAATCACCTGGCTTGTAATTCTAGGACAAAATAGGAGAAGTATAGAATTAGGTCTAAAATATCATCTGCCCAGGGTAACTGAATGCATAAGGATGTTGAAGTCATTAAGACAAAAATGCATCAGTACTGGGCAACTTCAGGTATCCTCATATAGTCCAAGTAAGTATCACAGTAGGACAGGACACAGGCTATGTTTTTTTTTACGACACTATCCAATGCTTTGCAGAGTGAGTACATCAGGGATCTCACAAGAAAAGACTAAACTCTCAAAGTGATCCAGAGCAAAATGCAAAGTCTTTTCCAAAGACTTATCCCTCAAAAACAACTTTGTATCGTGACCATGAAGTATAAAGTTCAGTGTCCTTCCACAAGCATTAAGGTCCAAAAATAATCTGTCAGAGTTCTGCTTACCAGCAAAAAGGGGAAACTACATAAAGTGAGGAAGCTTGTTAGGAAGAACTTAAAAGAGGCAGCCAAAGGTTAAAGCTGGAAAGGCAAGCCTCTAGCAGGATGTCTATAAAGACAGCAAAGACACATAACATATCAGAAAGGGGTTAAGACAGACAAAAAAAAACCACCCCAGCAGTGTTAAAAAGCAGAGCAAAGGCGTCAATTACAAGCAAGACAATATCCTTAGAGAATAGTGAATAAAAAATAATAAAAAAAAAAAAAAAAAAAAAAGCTAGACATGGCAAGACAGGCCAAAACCAACAGTTTGTGGAACAAATTCCTGAAGTTATCTAAACCAACGAAAACCCGGAGAGTCTGTTCACCCTACAGACAATAAAGGTATTAAAAAAGACTCAGAGAAGATAAGCCCATAGCAGTGAAACTGAAAAACACATTCTGCAATTGTGTTTAGGAGGTCCCAGACTGGTACTTTTTATAGGGGAAACACTGGAGGAACTCCCTGCCATGGAAACAGCAGGAGAGTATTTTGAAGGACTCACTAAGCACAAGCTTAATCTTCCCCACTCTGATTTCCAAAGGCTTTCAACAGGTCCAAAGATTCCTCAAAGTTTCTGCAATGGGATAAAGGTGAAGGTCCTTTCATGAACTGGCTTGAAAGCTCAGAAACAAAAGGTAGGAATAGCAGTTTTCAGAGTGAAGAGAGTTTAACTGTGGGACCAAACATCTCCACACTAGGGCCTGTGCTGCCTTGTGTATTTGTGTTAATAACCTCAGAAAGGTGATCGTTAGAGAGCTCACGACGTGTACTGACAATATCGAGTTACTCAGAACAGCAAAAATAAAAGCAGGTAGTATGAGATAAAATGTTCAAAACATACAGGTCAGCATAAAGCAAAGTACCAAGCAGACTGCTGAACTTGCAGATAAGAATGCAATATTCAAGTACACTCTGACGTGGATACTGGTCAAGAAAGGCCAAGGGCCTGCCATGCTATTAGTATCACAAGACAGTAAAATGGAGGCAGAAAAGGATATGTTGCTGACTGCAGAGCATTACTTTCCACTGGGCTAAGCGAGAGCCAAAAACAAATAAAGCAATACCTGAAAGGAAAATAATGGGCCTGAAACAACCTTCAAACCACAAACAGCAAAGTATATTTCAGTAAACCAGAAAAAAGGGAGAAAACAAAAAGTCCACAAAATCTAATTCTGAAATGTGACAGTAAACTAAATCTGAAAAATTACTCCTCTGACTTAATCCAAAATAGATTTGGCTACTAGTCTTTAAATTCCACTGAACTTAACAAGAGAAGGAATGAGAGCTGTATTCCTAAAATAGCAAAGCCCTGGAGTCAAATGGCACAAAAAATATTTCATCCTTTGACACACTGTTATTAGCTAGCACATGCTCCAGTACAGTAATCTCAGTGTTCACATCTTACCTGTCCCAGAAAGGACTTGGCCAGACTAATACAGGGCTGGTTGAAAAAATCAGCTTCTAGCTGTGAAGAATTTTTTTTCTCTATTGCAAAATACTTGCTGCTTTTTGAAGAAGAATCCCCATCAGGCGTAGTGTTCAGGTTCTCCAAGGCATCAAATGGAGGGAAGCTGGAGTTGCTTTGGAGAGCGCTTAATTGAGCCAACAGCTTTCTTTTTCTTGGCATAGTTCTAGAAAATTGATATAAACATAGTTAGGAATATAAAGCTTATTTAAAAGTAACTCTTTTCTACAAACTCTTTATCTTTACACATTTCTCCACAACAATGAATCAGAAAGCTATAGCTAATTGGACAACCTAGGCAAACTACAGAAGCAGGTGAAAGATTTAGCGATGTCTACATCAGGCTAGGCAAATATTGGGCTCTACTGATAAGCAAACAGAAAACTGCAGTTTGAGTATTCATCTTTTAAGGACTGCAGATAAAAAGCAACTCTGCTCCACTAAGCAGTAAAAATAAGTTTGTTAACTGTTAGGAAATTCAGAAACTGAAAACAAAGATGAACCAGTACTATATACTTTTTACCTAGAATGAACGTAGTCTGTTAAGCAGACAAAAAAATAGGAAACAACCACAAAAATTGTGCTGACTCTGAAAGTCCACAGAAATCATGTATCAATGACTTTAAACAGTAATGTAACCAGATCAGAATCTAAAACTCAGAGGACACAGAACATTTGAGTTGGGAGATGCCCTATGTAGTCACAGTGACAAATTTGTTTATCATGCTGTAGAAATGTTTGTGTTAGAACCTCCACAAAATAAGCTTTAAATTCAGCCTACCAGAAAGATGAAGAGCAGTCTGTTGCAGTCAACAGTCTGTATTTGAGGCAACTATGTAACCTGAGATTGTTCTTCTAAGTTTGTCACCAATTTACTATATGAGCTTCAAAAAGTTAATGTTTCTTTTTCTGTGCTGCAGTCCTTACACCTGTTGAACAGGAACAAACTTATTTAGTCACTGTATAAAGCACTTTGAAATAGGCTAAGAGATTTTGGATCTAGAGATCACGATACCAACAGTGCATCATCAGCTCAAACTCAAGAACAATTTGCTGTTTTCTATTGGTCTAGCAAAAGACCATCAGTCCAGCAAAATGGCCCAGCTGGGGCATTGCTGGAGATGCTCTTTAACCTTTCTTATACAAAAGGCTACGAAAACAGTGGGGAATGTACTTTTCCTATACTGAATACACAAAAAGCTGAAAGCAAACTTAAATTCCCCCAGTGGCACTAAATTTGGAAAGTGTCAGCCTCAAAAAAGGACTCTTACTAGAGAATGCAAAGACACCAGGTTTTAGAAGATGCCTCATCAGTTCTGAAATTCAACCACATGGGAGAGAGAAGAGAAAGAAGCAAACGTTCAACATCATACATAATTAGAAATGGAGAAAGAATCCTCCATACAGCTGAACCTGCAAGGGAAGTATATACATAATTAAGTAGCTGTTGCCACTCATTTTTCACCAGATCATCAGCTTTTAAAAATGACTACAGAAACCTTCACCATCAAAAACAATCTTTATCTTGCTCTGATGTTTCTCACAAAGATCCACCAGCAAGTTTCCTTGAACTGTACTGAAACAAATTCAGCATTGCTACACTCTGGATGACCAGTGCCAATTCCCCAGCAGCGTTACATTTCACTTCAGAAGAATCCAGACACAAACATATTAAAAAAAAAAAAAAACCAAAACAAAAAAAAACACCACACCACCGAAAAAAAACCCCAAAAAACCCCCCAAAAAACAACTCCACATTGGCATGACTGGCAGAGAGGGAGGAAGTTTTAATTTTTTTGTTCTAAACATCTAATTCTTTATTGCAATAATTTAGTGATGTCAGAGACTTGCCATAGAATGGCCAACTCCATGCCCGATATGCGGCTCTGAACTGCAGCTTTCACCTGGTGGGAACTCTAAAAAATTTTGTCAGAAGTAACCAGCCTGCCTCAGACAAAATTGCCTGGTGGCCTTCACAAATGAGAGTCCTGTCTAGGAGAAAAGGTGGAAAAAGGGTTGCAGGAAGGAAGGGATGGAGGAGGAACACCCTCCAAAAGACTCAGTCAAAGGAATGCTTCACACTGAAGACAGTACCTCCAGGCTTCTCTGACAGTATTAACTGGAACTTCCAGTTCATCAGCCACACATAAAGACGTGTTGAAAACATGGCCAATCTGAGTGGAGCATTAACTCATTTCGTAATCTGTGCTCTTATGGAATGTGACATCAGAAACAAGATCCGAGTTGCCTGGCACCTACTGCATTTCCAATTAATTCATTCTTAAAAGCTGCAAGTGGTCTCATGTAAATGTCATACTGGCAGCCTTTAGGGCACTTGTAATTTCATTGCTATGAGCTGATCCTACACAGATCTCAGCATCTTCGACTCTCATTAGAAACAGCAGTAGGAAACTGCCTTATAGTCATGAGACTATACATACAGGTATAGATACACATACAGGCGTATATATATACACACACACACATACATACAGGTATACATACTATACATACAGGTCACATACAGAAATGTGAATGCTTTAAAAGCAAAAACGCAGAATGAGGGGACTCCAATGCCATCTCAGAAAGGCAGAAAAACCCCGATCTCCCCTTTGTCTCCCTGCTTGTTCATACCAAGATATGAAAAATAAAACTCTATGCCTCAAAGCCTATCTACACTTTCTCTAAAGGATGTTGCTTGTATGTACAAATCCCTTCTTGCATATGAAAAAGCACACTGTAGAAGACTGTACGTATCATGTACCCAAGCCCTATGTATTTGGGAAGTAAGAGATACCATCTCTCCACATGTAAGTCTACAGACAAATTCCACAACTCTTCATTTCTATCTAGATTTTCTTGCTTCTATACTAAACAAATTCTACTTCTATGCCTCAAATAAGAAATCAGCTGTGGGTTTAATAGCTTATTACTAATCCTGTTGTAACCAAACTAGCTACAAGTTGTTAGGCACACGTGTGTACACATGCACAAAAAAAGTATGGAAGTCAGAAAAGGAAGTCTGCACAAGTGCCTAAAGCATTCAGGGCTGCTGGGCTAGTCTCAGGCAAGTGTTTAGGGACTCTGCAAGCCAGAATCAGAAAGACATTGAAAATCTGTGTAAAATACCGCTCAGCGGCAGATACACCCTGAAGTTGAGGCACAACTGAGTCTATACAGGCTTCTTTATTCCTTCTAATAAGAGCACATTTGCAGGTATTTCCCTCATGTATTCAATGAGCTTTCACTAAAAGTAGGTAAGAAAAAAGAAATCCCACCAGTAATTTGCATGTACTTTTGGCTCACAGGTCCAGACACCCACAGCTGCAAAGTTTTCCTCACGCACATATATCTTTCTGATAGTATGATGAAAAAGCGTACATAAGAACACATTGCCACTTCTAGAGAGACAATTCCTCATACAAATTCCCAAAGTTGTACAGATTTTACGTAAGAATATATGAACTGTCAATACTGGGTCAGACCAAAGGACACATCTCCCTGTATCCTGCTGTCCAGCACAGGTCGGAAGCAGGACCTAGGAAAGAACAGAACAAGCACACAGCACCTCTCCACACACCCTCCACATCTCTAGACTGGAACCTTCTGAACCAGGCACAGTTTCTGTGTACTTAGTAACAGTGAGGTTATGCAGTCTTCCCTGAGCTTGTGTAGAACTATCCAAACCGAAACTTTACTGATGAAGAAAGCTTCACAGAATTAGTCATTACGGCTCCAAAAACTCACTCATTTTGTGTGTGAAATTAGGACTGCTCCCCACCCATGTGAATCAGTTTACCTTTGCAATTCATCATCATCAGCCCTCTTCTTTACCACCTCAAATAATGTAAAGCAAGCTGGAAACATTGTTTTCCCAGGTCATTTACAAAACACCCCTGCGGCATTCCAGTGGTGACCTCCAGCCACCTTGAGGGCTGGCCATTTACTCACATCCTCTTTCCTATCTTTGCACCAACTGTTTATTTATGACAGGGAACTCCCTTACTATCTCAGGGGCTGCTCAGGTGAGAGCTCCTGTTTAAAAGCTTCCTGAAATCTGAGTACACTCTAAGCCAGACCCCTCAACATGCTTATTTAGACCTTCAGAGAATTACATTTCTTTAAGGCATGACTTTCCATTACAAAAGCCACATTGGCTCTTCCCCACTATATAATATTTATGCAGGTGTCCCAATAATTCTACCTTGCTGTATTTTCTGTTAATTTAGTTGGTCTGCAGCTCACAGATTTCCCCTACAACTCTCTTTAAAAAGTAGTGATGCATTTGCTGCTCTCCAGTCCACAGGTATTAGCTTTCAGTGAGAAGGGAGAGACCATCATTAGCAGCACTGTCCCTGGGGGCTTCATCTGGTTCAGCAACTTGTTTGTGCCTGTTGTCTATTTGTTCCATAACCTCTTACACAGACACTTCATTTTAAGCCAGATCCTTCAATGAGTTCTCAGCAAGTAGGATTTCCAAACACCTTTCCTGTCTAGTCTAACCTATTAGTAACCAGAAGTATGTCAATAACGTATAGCTTCCTGGACAACAGCAGGAGAAGCAGGCAAAAAAAACCTTCCTGAAAGAAGAGTGCAGGCAGGAGCTGATATACTATAACTATATATATTAAGTCAATCTCTCCGCAGATGGACTTTGACACTATGTGCAATCCTACTAATATCTCCAAAGTATGGCAAAATGAATGGTTTTATTCACCTTACTGAATGCTGGGGATGCCACTTCCTGCCAGACGTCCTTGCAAGTCCAGTCCTTGCTCCTACTGCCTACTGGACATCTTGAGCTTTTTGGAATGAAAACTTACTCATCCTTCTGTAAAGAACAAGGAAGATGAAAATGAGGGAGAGTGATGAAAAGTCATGAAAAACCCAAAAAGCCTTCACAGCAAAATTATGTTCCGTTTTGGTTGACTCTCTTAAACCATTTTGTTTTGTTCTGTTCCCCGCTACCGCCCAACATTCTAGCTGCTATTCTTAACTGAGTGCCAGACTTGCATATTAGATGAAAGCAAACAAGTTAAATATAATACTGACAATGGATGTTAGCTAGTGCAGCCTTCTGAGATTTCAGTTAACCAAGCCAGCGTTTAGTTAAGCAAGGCAGCATTTAGAGAGGCCACAAACAGTGATCAGGAAATGGACATAAGCATTCAAAGTCATCTCCAGTTCAGGTTTTTTCTTTATATCTGTATTATTTGTAGCAAATGTATGTTGGGTATATTGGGCTAATCATCCAAGAGCTAGAAGTCTTATTTTTTCTCCACCTATATGACGCAGTAAGAACACTCCTGATTTGTAAAGCACATTGAAAGAGCTATGTAAGGGGATACAGAACTTGTCACACTTAAGACTTAGGTACCCATCTTAAAAAATGACCCTAGAACATACATTCCTTCTGCAATCTTAATATTGCACGAGAAACAATTTAGTTCTAGTTCAGGCATGGGGTTTGACTCAATGACCAAAGATGTTTCACAAAAGCCTTCATTAATGCACTGACAAAAAGGAAAACTTACAACTCAAATGCTCAAACATCTGAACAATATCCACAAAGAGAGTTCCACTTCAGAGTTCCTGTTGAAGTACCAGTAACTTAAAGACTAGGAAGAAAAGCATAAGCAGCCAAGACACAAAGATTAACCTGTAAAAGGATCCTGGAGTTGCTCCCTGCATGGGCATGGAAGCAGAGGGTTCTCACACCTCCTCCTGCAAAGTCAGCCCTAGGCTCAGGCTCAGAGAAAGGACCTACTCCACATCCAGTTTTAAAAATGAGGACTGTGTGAAGTGATATGAGAAGTCTTTGACTTAAAGAGAGAGAAAAAGAGATTATCTCCTCCAGATTTCAGGCCAAGCTACTCAAAGAAAGGCCTTGGTATTCATGCTTTGCACAAAGAACCTGAGCTCTCCAGCAAAACCACACGGAGGGAATCACAGCCACACTGCAAACAGTCATGAGACAGGCTCAGTAACAGCTAAGGTTCTGCTCAAGGTGATTAAATCGGGACCAATTCAATGCACATGCTACGAGCCTCTCTCTATAGCAAGAAGGTCCCTTTCTTCTGTTTTCAACAAGAGGAAAGGCTTGTCCTATGTTTAGCGATTCAGGATTAATCTGTACAGTATATCCTTGTTGCAGAGACACTATTTGTGTGCACTTTGCATTACATTACCAGACACCATTAAACAGTTATAGTAAGAAAACAGAACACTGGTTCAAAGCCTTAACAGATGATGGTCTGCAGATGATACAAGTGTAAATGCAGGTGAAGATAAATAGCTGATTTTCAAAACACTAGAACAAAGCCTTCAGGCCCTATATAAACAAAGAAGGATGTGAGGAGAGAGGAGACTTCCCTGCACAGCTTTGGATAACATGCTGTATGTGACAATAGCTTGTTAACGGTAAGTGAGACAAAACATTTCTGATGATATAACAGAGGAACAAAAGCAAAAGTCTATTCTATAAAAACATGCTTCCAGGAAACCAGCAAATCACTGCTGACTGTAGGGGCTGTGAAAATTTGAGTCAGACACAAATTTGAACCAGAAGACTGCAAAGGTGCTCCCGCTCATGCCACAGTAGCCTAGTTTCTACCATGGCAATCTTATTTAGAAAAGCCTCCATTTTTCAAAACAGGTTTGCAGCACATTTCCAGAGAGTGGGTATTTCTCCTATAGGGTCCAAACCATACCACTTTTGTGGCATATCTGTACAGCAGCTGCTCTTCCAGCATTTAACTGTGAAATCACTCTTCCCCCCAAATCTCTACAGTATCAATTACTGATTCTGTGATCTGTTTACTTAGTTATGTACAAAAATGCCAGAGGACCCTCTCTGCAGAACAAAAGTGACATGGGAGCTAGGAAATGACAGTGCAGCCTTATTCAAAGTGCATTTGTACACCAGATTTAACCAGCTGATCACACGCCTCTTTCCCCTGGGTCTGAACTATTCAGAAAATGGGGATGTTACCTTTTCCTCTGTGTTTGTTACATAGTCTTTGCAATATCTTTGATTCACAACGTATATAAAATAGTTTTTATTGTATTAGAAAGGGTCATTTCCACACACAGGCCTGTTACACAGCAATGAACAGCACCGATAGCTATGAAGGCAGTGCAAGGCCCCTCGCAGCTTTTTCTACTAGAGACCCGGGAAGGATTTACGACTTCTGCTGGTGCAATCTTTCCAGGCACAGACGGTTAATGTGGTAATACCAAGACTCTGCACGTACACCGTTTTTACGCAGTACAGTAACTAGCACGCCCGTGTTTTTAACGGGAGTCAGGCCTCGGAGCAGCGGCGCCGGGCCCGGGCTGCAGCGAGGAAAGGCAGCGGCCTCGCAGCTCCGCCGGGGCGGCCCCGCTACCGCCCGCCGCGCTCGGCAACGCTGGTCAGGCCCGGCCGGCCTCGCCGAGCGCGGCGGGCGGCACCGGGGCCGCCGCCGGTCCCAGGCCTCGCAGCCCGCCGTTAGCAGCCGGGGCTCCCTCACCCCGCCCAGGGCAGCCCGGCCCGCCCCGGCCGCGCCGCACACGCACCTGCCGGAGCCCGGCCCCGCCGCCGCCGGTCGCCTTCCCGCCTGGGCCGGGCCGCGGCCTGTAGCCGCCGCGGGGGGGCGCGGGCAGGCCCTGCCCGCAGGCCCGGCGGAAGCCGGGAGCTCTCCTGCGGGGCGTGCCCGGCGCGGCGTGAGGGGAGGCGGGCCTGAGGCCGGCGGAGTGCCGGCAGAGCGGCGCTGGGGCTGTCGGGGCGAAGAGCCCTCTTTTCTCTGACACCTCGCTCTGTAGATGGCGATGGTCCACAATCAAATTGATTTACAGCCTTTTCTCTGAGCTCTCTTGATCCCTCATCGTAGCTCCTGTTTTCTGGGCCCCGAATCCTCTGTAGGCCGTCTTTGAACTCCCCCTGGTTTTCGGCATCCGCGCTCACACTCTTTGCTGTTTCATATTAATAATACTCAGAAAAATAAAGGGGTGAATATACGTTCTGATGAATCCGAATGGTCACAAGCTGGCTTTATACAGAGCTGCGTTAATTATTCCCTCAGTTCCCTGAGTAACAAGTATCTGGCCAGCAGAAAAAATTCTTGGCTCCAGCTTTTAACCAGATGGAGCATGTGGTCAAAACGGGGTCAAAATACAATTTTCCTCACAGCTTTCTGGAGACATGCAGTTAGGGCTGTTGATTCATAAACAAGTGTTTGCACAAAGGATATGAGGGAAAGTCTGATGGATCAAAATGGATTTATTCCCATTTGTGTAATAAAATACTGATTCAGGGCTAGGCTAGGACAGCACCAGCAAGAAGTCAGCCACGCAGAGAAGGAGCACTTAGTGTCTACCCCATTCATAAATTTGCAAGGAAGAAGGATAAATTACTGACTAAAATTTTAGAAGACATCAATAGCTTTGGAGGTGCAGCCGGGTGTACGAGTGGCTAAGGGTGGCCTTATGGAGGCAGAAATGGACACTAACAGTCCGGTGGTGAGCTCAGATGTGAGGAAGCCAGATAAAAGGTTTTGACATGCCTGTAAACCCTGAACTGAACCCAGAATTTCCAAATTTTACTACTCCTTTTTAATAAGAAGATGTAAAAAAATCCCCAAACCAACCATGAACGGAACAAATTCAGAGTCTGTTACACAATATTCATTCTTTCTGACCATGAAGAAACAACTGATGTACTTTGGAACCCAAAGCAACACCAAGAATGCACTGAAAAGCCCTTAAATCATTGTTGTGAAGCATGATAGCACTGCTCCTGTAGTGGTGTAAAAAAGAAAGGGAAGGAAACATGCACACATCTTAAAGTTATTGGTATTTTAATTGGAGATCTCTGTATGATTTTTTAGTCAAAATGGACAAAGATAAGCTTACAAGAGTTAGGATTCCCTGGAGAGGTATTACCTCCTGGCTGCATGAATACGTTTAGCTCCAGTCTGAAATCAGCCATTTGTGTTATTAGCAAAGACAACAAGAGAGTTTTTCAAAATCATTACCAGTGTTGACTGAGTGAATGTCTCCGAAAGAGCATCTTGGACTTCCTGACTTGCATGGCTTACATCCCAGCTTTAATGTGGTATTAATATAAGAAAGGAGGACCAAGAAAGTGCATGAAAAGGAAGATAACCAAACATCAAACTGGCCTTTCAGCAAATTCTGAAAATTAAAGGAGAAACTAAGCAAGAATGAGAGATGTGGGAAGGATTTCCTGGGGTCAGACTAGTTCAGCTCTGCAGACTTTCTCCTGTGGGAGTCCGTGGGACAGGCACTGTCAGGAATGCTGGCTTCTTTGACTGCAGATCTATTTCATGCCCGAAGGAAGTATTTAAAGCTTTTAGCACCTGAGGAATGCGAATTGCTCCAAGCTACAACATATGCCATGTTCTTCATTTGTCCAATAACTTCACTGTTACAGAATCAACACCTAAAATAGCCTCCTGTAAAAGCTGATCCGTTTGGGAAGATTAAAGTTTCCCTTCCTACTGGGCAAAACCAGTTGGTTTCTTTTTTTTTTTTTTTTTTTTTTGTGAGAGGAATGACTTGGAATCCGTGCTTAGAACATCTGGCTTTCGGAGACCCTGGGGTCTGTGGCACACTGCATGCATACGGTGCGCTGGGCTTTTCTTGGAGCAAAAACTGTGTTTGCAGAGTGGTTCCCTACAGCTTCCAGGATATGCAGACTGCTGACTTACCATCCTTTTTCAGTGAGGACAGCAGATCAGCATGGAAGCAGAAGAAAGCAGAAGGGACAGATTTTCAAGTTTTCTCTGTGTAAGATACTGGATCAAGCTTCAGTGGTATCTGCTGAAAGCATCCTCTGTCCAGTTGGAAAGAGACATGGAGTGAGTTCCCCACCAATGGCCATTGACTAGCCGCTTCACATGCCCATGCTACTCACACCAGCATTTGCAAGACAGCTGCAACATTTTGTGAGCCAACTATTGAAGAATTCCCGTGGATGAAACCGCTCCAAATGGCACAGGGTTTTTATGTCATCCACTCCTGGCCTCTCCTGACATCCAGTCTTGGCTGCTACTTCCTACTTATCCTCAACTGCCAGTGCGTCTTACTCAGAGCTATTTCCAATCAGCGTCTGTTCAAGGTACACACAGCTCTCAAATTAGTACCAGAACTAACCAGCTACTAGAAGAGAGAGGTGCTTGTAGCTACTTTGGTATCTCCCACACCCAAGCTGAGCCACAGATCAAATGTCTAGTTCTGTGAACCAAGCCCATTCAACTTGTTATGTAAGCAGATGTGTATGTTTTATTCTAAATTTAGTGCCATCCATGGCGGATACCATTCCACCCGCTTTGCACTCAGGGTGCAAAGAATCCTAGCAAGTACACTGCATGTAATGGGGAAACAGTAAATTAACAGACCTCCTGGGAGCCTCAGCTCTGGACCGGAGTGGGCAGGCAAGTCCTATTTAGTAACATATTAATGGATTCTGTTTTGTATGCAACACATTTTTGTTCTCTGACAAGACAGAAATGCTTGGCTTTACAGATTGCTCAGTGCAGAGAAACAAATGCAAAACCCAAGTGAGCAGGGCAGACTGCTGGGGCTGATGGGCTCTGCCCACTATGTCTACAGGACAGATAGCTTATGTGGTATCCCCAGTGAAACTGATTTTGGTTTTGTCCATAAGGACAGCCATGCCTGGGGTCTCTCCCAGCTGCACGGTTCAGGAACAGTGAGAAGCTGGAGACCAAAGGCTCAGCTGAACTCATAGGAGGTTGGGACACGTGAGATGGAGCTACCCCAAGCCATCAGCCAAGCTTTTATAAACACTGTAGTTTACTTTCTGAAGGTGTTAAAGACAGTTTATTCAGTATTTCCTAAATCAAGTGGAGTCATACTGCAAGTGTGCCTGATAAATCAGTCAGAACAGAAAAAGAGTATACATGAGAGTGTGGGGGGATTTGTGTGTATATGTATGTACGTATGTATGTGTGCAGAGCATTGCAAGCCTAAGAGCTGTTAGCCACCTCACTGCCCCTCTACTGAGAGTGCTCAGAATGCACTGGATGCAGGGAAAAAGCCAATTTAAGAAATTCCACTGGCTCTTTGCCTCCAGCCACTTATTCTTGCCTCTCTCCTTCAGAGCAGTTTCCTCTCCACTGTACCAGTGCTTAAACCCGCTCCCTGAACTGGTTGAGGTTAACATATCTTCCATGTGCTGCTGCTACCATGTCCATACTCTCTGGACAGGACAACAGATCACCTTTGACGTGTAGCCTAGAGCAATAAGAGGAGAAGCAGGCACAAATGAGGTGCAGCAGCAAAGCTGAGGTCAGGGTAACACAATAAGGAATAACAGGTTTTCTGCATCCTGTGCAATGTCAACACGCCAGCTGCTAGCAGTAGTTCAGATAAGCTCCACCAGTGGCTCATAACAGATGAAAAATGTTCAAATTAGGATGCAGTTGAGCTGATAATGATAATTTGTTTTTACAGGAGTAATTCTGTACCCTTTGTAAATACAGAAGAGCTGCTGGGAGTCATTTCATTATATACTGGTAACCACCACAGGGAACTTTGCAAAGGTGATGCTTGTATTGTATGAGTGTACTGGGATAAAGACTGGTCACCTGCTTACTAGCTCCCCTGGGGAAACAACGGAACATTTTCCAAATGAGACCAGAAGCTTATGTCCTGAATGGGACCCAGTCACGCTCTGTCCTAGGGGCTCATTACAAAACTTGCCATGGAGAGGGTGACAAAGACTGAAAAGGAAAGAAAGTAGCCTAGAAAGTGCAGGATCAAAAAGAAATAGACAATTTGCACATAGACTGAGGACCTTGTTTCCATAGGACACTGTGGGTACTAAAGCATTGTAGGGGTTCAAGAACCTTTTAAACAAATACCAGGAAGAAAAGTCTGACCAAGCTATTAAACACAGACACACCATCTCTAACTCAGGAAGTCCCTAAGCCACAAACCGCTGGGTCTGGTGGAGTATTTAGGAGAAATATGACTGTATACTTGACCTGGTTTTGTACTGTTTGCAAGGTTTTGCAATTGACCGCTGCTGGAGGTAGGTATCATCTGCTCAGTGGATCTGATATGTGACTCATCTAGCTCTTAGAGACATTCTGCAGGAGTCACAATTGTTTTGCTTATCGTGCTTAGCTGATCTCTTCTAATAAATCTAAATTCATCCAGGCAATGCTCAGAAGGTGGAGGAAAATGTTCAAAGAGCAAAAATGCCCCAAATCATCTTCGGTGGAACAGGACTGCCCACTGAGAAGCTGTTGTTTGCTATCACAGACATCCAAATTTAGGAAACATATGGGCGTGGGCATATTTAGAGTCATTGACCACAGGCATGACATAGCACTGGTTACTAAAACTGACCTGAAGTTGTTTGCCTTGCAGGATATGGTAAGGAGGCTTGGATTGAATATCATTGACTAAGGTCACAAGAGTTAAGCTTGAAATAGCAGAACTTGAGAACTTTTGGGATGTAAACAGGTGACTGGAGGGAGTATGTCACAAGCTTTTTGCAAGGGATAATCATTGACCAGAACTGTTGGCGTATAGGACCCAATCTGAAAAAGGCCTTACTGCCTCTGTAACAGTGCTGGCAACAAAAAGATTATCTCTGCATTCACTGCAAGCTAATTATATTCCTAGTGATTTGTAACTTCATCTTCCTTGTCCTCATAGATTAAAAGAATGATTATAAATGGTGCAAGAGAGAAGCTCATCTTAGGGTTCACAAGCCAGAATAAGAGACAGAGACCCCTTCTCTCAGGGTTTGTGTTTCAAGTTTAGTCGTTGAAACTAAAATCGCTGTTAGGTTTCCCTTTTAACCTCCTTTCCCAGGGTAAGAAAATTTATGCAGTCACATTGTCTGTATATCTATTTTCTTCTCTTTTGAATCTGCAGGCTGAGTTCCTGTAGGTTTTATAAAACCTGGTTTCTAGGTAGAGGGGAAAGATCTGGAATCATGTCCCTCCTTACAAAAAGAAACAAGAATGTGTTCAGCAATTCCCTATGCTGTTTGAAGTGTTCTAGGCGATCAGCACAGATGTACTGTCCAGCCAGTGCAGCCTGCTTATGGGACACAGGAGGTAGATGGTGTATGCTGGGGGGAGGAATAGGGGAGCTGGCAGCATTACGAGGTCCTCAGGAGGACAAGAGGAGACAGAGTTTATTGTGGAAATGAAGAGAAGGGGGACACAGGAGCCTAGGAAACTGTCCTTTGTTCCACTGCTCAAAGAGCAACTTAAACATGACGGATCTTCAGTTTCTGTCTGAGGTCCTGTTAAAAAAAAAAAGGGTTCTTGAACCCTTGAATCCATCTTCAAACAAATCCCTTAGGTTTGATGTGATTATTTGTTGCTGCAGGATTTCCCAGAAAAACGCAGGCAACCTAAGCTCCAGGGTGGGAATTCAAGTAACTGGAAAGCAGCGGGGTACACCCTCTGCATATCAATTTTTCGGTTGGCATCGGACTTAGTGTTCCAGTTCCAAGAACTGCCACTGAAAACAAACTCCTCCTTTTGAAGAGATGGGAACTCAGATATTCCCAGGGAAAAAAAAAAATGGTCTGGGGGCATAAATACAATATAGGTAAAGTTTGCTTTTGCATGTAAATCACTAATGCTTTCTGCAATGCTCACTCATTTTTAACATCTCTGTCCTTACCCACTGCTTCAGTCAAGACAGGTCTGTGTTGCAGCTTTGCTGTGGCTTTTACTTTAGGAATGTAAAAAAAAAAAGAAAGAAAGAAAAGAAAGAAACAAAACAAAAAAAAAAATCGTACACTGACCAATAAAATTATGTTGGGAAAACCCCTGTATAGATTTAATTAATAATGAAAAATTAGTCCCTTGGCTAAGCAATCTTACTCTGTTTGAGGTAGTAATTCCTCCAAACTAACTAGGACCACTTTTTGGCAGTATAAGCTGGATCTCTATGTAAGTGTTTTTTAACAGGCTTTGAAGGTAAATCAGTGCTTAAGGAATCATCTGGGCTGAGCAATGGCTCCTGAAATTAGGCAAATATGGTGACTGGGCTCCAGCCCTTCCAGGACCTCCAAGCCTCTCTGCAACCAACTTTCAAATGACTTGGCTAGATAACCAAGATTAAATCCAAGACACCTTCTCTGCCAAGCAGTGCTATTGCTAAGGCAACCCCTCCTGTCATTCCTGTATGGTTTGGGGTTGACTACACTGAAATCAGCAGTCCTTGAGAGCATGTCTACCCTAACCAAGGGTCTTGACACTCATGAAGCAGCAGATTTAATTAGCACTGATGAATCTGGTTCTGCCCCATCTGCTCGCCCTTCTGCTGTCATGGGTAGCCAAAGAGGACATGCAAGAACTGAAATCAGGAGCGGATTTTATTCCCGTAGTGGACTGTAAACTGTGCTCTCTTTCCATGTAGGAACCCCTTTTCCCCTACTGTGGATTGCTGTCTGTCAGAGGCTTGTTTCACTTTCTAGTCTAGGAGCTGGTTGAGATAGACACCACATCTGGTTGCAATGATCTGAAACTTTCTTGCCTTTCTCCAGGTAACCTTACTGAAGGCAAGTTATGTGTGTACAATGTGCACGTCAATGTTGCTTTAGTTGGAATATGGAACCCTTTTGGCCTCACGTTAAAATGCACCATCACATGGTGAGAAATGGAATTTTGACTGGAAAGATAGGAACACAGAGCCAATATAAATATTCACTGAAAAAAGAGGAGTTACTTTCAAAATAGCTAAGCTCCCAATTTATTTCTTTGTACTTCCTGAAAATTTATCACATTTGCTTAGCCAGTGGCTTTTTCCTACTTATCTCTGTTTTCTCTGTGCTAACATATTTCTGAAAGTGCAGCAGGAGCTGTGTCTTGCTTTTTGTGGGCTGTGGTAGTTACTTCAATTAAAACTTGCAATTGTGTCTTCAGTGGGATTGTGGGTTAGCCAGTTCTACTCTTAACAAATTTGTAGTGATAGAGGGTAACCAAAGATACTTTGGAATAAGTCAGAATTCTTGCATTCCTCCTTGTGTAAATAAAATGACCAGAGTTGGGGTTTGGGGTTTTCTTTTTTGGTCTGAACTGCTGGAGAATTCCTCTGCATGTCTACAGAGAAAAAAATAACATTGAAAACTGCCTTAATACAGCCAACATATTTGGTTCACTTTTCTGTCCACCTTTGTGGACAGTACGCCAACCTGTACAAGAGAGATAAGGACAGAATGGAGAGCCCCGTGAAGGGCTGCTGCGATGGCTGAGAGAGTAGCTTTGGTCACCCTGGAGGAGGTGATGGAGAGGATCAAATTGCACCTTGTGCTGCTCGTGGGGATTACAAGGACTCTGTAAGGGCAGGAAGCCACAGGTAGTGACAAGGGAAGCTGTGGTTCCTGAGCACCACGACAGCGGTGCAGCTCTGGGACAGTACACAGAAAGGTGGTGGGTCCTTGGATCTCTGTCCTTGGAGATTTTCAAAACTCAACTAGGCAAGGTGCCGATCAACTTTCTCTAGCTTTGCAGTCAGACCTGCTCAGAGCAGGAGGTTGGACTGGAGACCTCCAGAGGTCTTGTTCCATCAAAATCCTTCAGAAGTTTTTTCCTATGACTTATGGACCAAGCAGTCCATTGCTGCTGTCAGACACAATCACCACTTTTCCCAACTTAAAGCACACAGATTTGCAGGCCTTTTGCTGCAAAAATCCCAACAACAATGGTTTCCTTCATGGTTTCACCAAAAAAAACCCTGCTGCTCTAGTAGAAATGTTCATCTTTCATATGCCTGATGAGTACAGATTTCTTACAAAGAATGCAGAGAAAATCTGCTCTTTTTGCCCACTGCTCAAAGAGCAGTTGCCTGTTCCCTGAGGGACTACTCGAAGCCTTTCTTTGTCAACCTATTCCTTAAAGGAGGTCTTCCTACCCTCTTTGCCTTTCTGCTTTTTGTCCAGCTTCTGAGACAGAGGCTGATAGACCCACAGATAAAACCTCCATCTGCCATGCCCCTCTATAAGCCACTTTGCCTGCAGTCTCATCTCTTGAGACGGTTAAAACCCCAAAATACCATGGAGGAGGTATTTCAGATGGACTTTTGTCTTGGCAGAAATGGCTGCAAGGGATGAAAAGATGGGAGAGGACTGGGGCTGCTTAACAAGGATGTGGGCATGACGAGCACAGAGGGGCACTGGAGAGATGTTGACTAACTGAGTCAGATTTCAGGGAGTGCCTTTTTTCAGAAACTCTGTCTGGCCAGATGTCACGTCTCTCCTGGGGGGGCCCTCAGTATGACAAGGTTTCTCGCCTGTTTTTGCATTAGGAAACAATTGACAGGCACTGTATCACTTATTGACTTGCATCTGAAAGTCCATTAATTTTGTTCTGTCACTACATTTTAATTTCCATAGCATATCCCATATTTGGCCTGCTGATGTGTAGCATTTCTGCAACATCACTTCTCCAGATGTCGGCTTCAAACTGGAGATTGAAACATCTGGGGAGAAAAAAAAAAAAAAAAGGCAGAGGATTTGCCAGCTGCGGTGGTGTGTGTGATGACAGGTTTGTAGAAGAAGCACAATAGCTTGATGTGTTTGCTACAGTGACCTACAGCCAAATAGCTAAGGTGTTATTTACTCATGCTATTTACACACTTCACACAGGCATCACTAAATTCACTACAAGCCAGTTCCTATTGGAATTGAGTTTATTTTTTTTCGGCTAAGAGGGTTAGAAATTAAATGTTATATAATACATTTTTGGAGTCAGTGCTGTCTGTCTGGAGCACTTTCTGTGGGTTAGATGAGCCCTTGTGAATGCTTTCAACAAGCAGTTAGCTGGACAGTTAGAAGAACTGCCATACTATTTTCCCAGGCTGACTGATTAAAGTTTAAAAAACCCCTGTTCTAATCAAAGATAAACTGAGTGATCATGAGAAAGGAAGTGCTTCTGTGAGTAACTCCTCTGTCCTGCCCTGTCATCCTGCAGCGTGCTGTTTGTTTGCCCTTTCCCAGGAGAAGACCATGCACGTGGCTGATCCCACTATTTTGGGATAATGTATATACTTGGGATTCAGTGTGATCAGGAACAAGAGAAGCTGAACTCCCATGCCAGCACGCTCCCATGATCTCGTTCAAGATGAGTCATCTCCCATGGCACGGCGAGTTTCTCCCGGGGTCTAGCTTCATACTGACTTTGGCACCTGGGTCTCTGCTGCCACGAGAAACTGTCCTTGCAATGGGTTTCAAGCCTGGCTGGCCTCTAAAAATGGAAAGAAGGCAAACTATTTTTGGGACTGATGGAAGGAAGGTCAAGGGGATTTCAGAGCTATGGGGAAAGGGGAGGACACTGGCAGAGGGGGACGTGGGACCAGTGACATGGGATTGCAGCCACAGACCTGGGATATGGAGATATTCCATGGTGAGAAAGAAATGAGCCACTAGCACTGTCATAGTGGGCCACAGTAGCAAAAAACATGGAGGATTGAAGAAACTGTCTGCTGAGCAGTATTTTACCCAGCTGGTGCCTGTGGGACTGGTGTTTCCAAAGCTCAGGACAGATACCAAAGTGGCACTGCATTTGCAGACCACAGGAAACTAGGCAAAACAAAAACCCCCAAAAGCTCCAAACTTTGTCTTTAACTGTCTCGGTGCTGTCAAAATTGCATGGTCCTCACTGTGATGTGTGTGGGAAAATCCCTCATGTCAGAGACCCCCTACAAGCTGTGCACACAGCAGGCCAAGGCTGGGGACTTTCCAGGTGTGCTCTTGGATTAGCTAGCCTATATTTTCTAAGAGGTCTATGGAAAATGTGCACCACAGGCCAAACGGCTGCGCAGTCACCTCTTGTACAGCCCTGAGATCAAAACCTGCCACTCGCCTTGAAAGAGAGTGTTAGCCTGCACAAGTGAGGGTAACTTGTCTGGACAAAATATTTTTTAATTTCCCAGTTTTCTGCAGAGAACTGTGCTCAAGGTGAAACAAGTTTCATCCTGGTGAAATGCATGGGACCTTGGAAAGCTGACTGCTGTGGGCTTTTGCAGCTGGGCGTCCCCAGGGCCTTTCTCAAGGAGCCTCTCTGTCCAAGCAGCACTGGAAAACTGGGTGCGAAGGCTTCTCAGTGCCAGGGAGCTGTCCTGGGGGGGCCCAGGGGAGCATAATGGGCACATACCTTCTGCTCTGTCCAGAAAATTGGTCTAACATCACAAACTGGATGCAAGTCTTCAGCTGGCGTGGTGTCATCGCACAGCTGACTGCAGGGATAGGGCATCTCTGTGCCCCATGGGGAGACCAGGCCCTCATGTGAAAAGGGGCAGGGTGGAGGGCATTGTAAGGACCTTGGGAAACGGCACACAGGTTTTAAACTGAGCAGGAGTTTTATGGCTCTAAAATAAGCTCTAAACTCGGCGTATGGTTGGAGCTAAGTTTAACCCCGATCCTTCCAAACCTGTGCTCACGTAATTGGAGGTCTGCCAGACTAGCGCGCTGTAGAAGACGTGATATTTTGGGAACAAGAAGGGATTTTTTTCCCCAGAGCTTTTGCCAAACCTCAGCTTCTGAGTATAAGGATGTAGCTCAGGCAGCAGAGTCCTGGGTCAGGGTCCTGCTACATGGCCCAGAAAAAATAAACCTGCATCAAGCCCACCGATGCTGGATGCTTGCAGACCCATGGCTCTCCTGGGCTTGCTGAGCTGCTCAGCGTTGTGGCACTGCATGACTGTGGTCAGGCAGGACTTGGCGCTGCTCCTTCCTGGTCCCAGCACAAGTTGCAAGGGAGCCCAGGATTCCCAAGCTACTCTGGGCACTAAGCCACTGGCTTCCTTCCCGTTAGCCATAATCACTGGTTTGCTGGAAAATTTATGAGACCTGCTGTAGTGATATTCATGAATATAGAAGCTGTTGTAAATGTAATTTGTTTCTAGGGTTTGACAGTATTAGATAAATGAGTGACTTCAGCCACCCGTCATTCGCAGTGGCTACGACAGTGCTTCTGCTGATGGACTCAGACAGCCATGACCTTCTTTCAAGGGTTGCAGATTCACCCCTGACTCTCCTGGTGTTCAGTTTGTGCCAAGAAGCATGGCAGTTAGTCCTTCTGGTTTAGCATTATTGCTGGAAATATTGTTGTTAGCCATTAAATTCACTAACCCTATTTTCAAGGTTATTACAGTATTTAACTTGGCTGCTCCAATGTGGTTTTAAAGTTGTATTTCCAACATATGATATGGGGTAAAAATAGTGAGTTTCTAATTAGAATAATCCCTGGAGAAACTCAGATTCCTCAATTTCACAATAAGTTGTTCTCCTCGCAACATGGCAGGCACATTTCAGCTCAGTGACAGATCCTTCTCCACCAACGTGGGTCGACCTAGACCTCCACCAGCTGAGGAGACGCTGCAATCAGAGAGGCCAGGAGAAAGCTCCTGAGAAAACCCCTGAGAGCATTTCACATCTCAGGAGACAGCAGCTTCTCCAGGCTGGATACTTAGGTAGGGCTTAGGTGACCGCCACCACTAGCTTCTGCATTTGTATTTAGCTTTTCCTTTTCTACGTTCCTGTGTGGGTGTGTGAGAAAAATCCCTGCCTTATCCATCGCTGGAATTTCTGGGAATCAGGCAGACTCTGGCTGCAGCATTATGGTTTAGGGTTTAGGCTGGTGATGGTGCCAGAAATAGTATTTTGCAAGCAGCAGCGTGCAGCAGTCCGGCAGGCAGTCAGATTCCACGAGGCTATCATTATCCCATGGAGCATTCCTGGGGTCTGCAGCGGGGCACGGGGGGTGAGGCCTGGCAGTGGCCTTTAGGCTCCCCACCATCCCTGCTCCATCCCACAGAGGGAGATGAGTCAGGCCCTTGGCTCCACCGCTCCGGCAGCTAGAGAGTGGTTCAGGCCTTCCCACACTGCCCAAACAGCAGCCGGGGGCTGTGCTCTGGGGAGTTCCGGTACAGGTGATGAAGCCTAAGAGGTCTGGATGGGCTGCTGACACTGCTGGGCAGCCCTCTGCTCCATGCGTGGCTCCTGCTATACTCCGTGTCTGTGTCCTGAGGGGCTCCAGGAACATTTTGTTGGAGAAGATGGAGAGGCTGGGGAGCGGCTTAGCTTTTCCTCTCAAAGCCTGCCAAGCCAGGCTTTCCATGGCTTTGCCCAGACACACTCTGGCAGTGCTCTCCAGGGCTTGGTCTTGTTTCATTTTTTTCTTCAAGACTGAAATGAGATTTACAAACAAAAATGTGAGGTGGATGCTACCAAGTCACTGGGAAGTTGTCCTGGGGCTGGGGGGACATCTCCTCCTTGTGCTCCCCAGGGCACTGGGAGGTGTTCTCGGCTGGCCAGGACCCCCTGTCCTCCAGGCACATCGTGCACCCCCTTTGCTCAAAGCCATGCTGGGGATAGTGCTCTGCGTGGGACACGTATTGCCTCCCTCCCCCAAACGCATGGAAATATTTCTGTTTTCCAAAATTAGTTTCCAAATGTGTTGGAATTTCCTTTCAGTAGGAATTCTTGAAAATCTGGTCCTCATTGTGAAACCAAATGCCAACTTTTTCCAAACCCCATTCTCTGGAATTCCTCACCCAAAGCGGATGGCAGATTTCAAGCATTTCTGTTCAGAAGACAGCTCTCAGGATAACCCTGCTGAGAAGCTGAGGCAGGGGCTCCCTGTTTGCTATGTGGCTGATTGGATTTTCATTCTAATGGTGCTTTAGCTGTTACAGCTAAAGAAAATCACAGTGCTGATTTAGAAGACATTTCTTATCTCCTCCAGTGAGACTGGACTGCTTGGGGACCTGGCTGTGTTCAACCCCATAGACACATGCAAGTCCCTCCCACTTAGCACAACACCCTCTGTTTGCAAAGGACTATAGACCTATGGGTCACGCACCCAAACTACACTAATACAATGAGAGTACTTTACAGCAAGGCAGAGTGTCAATAATCTTATTTAAGAATGACATATCTTATTTTCCATGTCTTCTGGTACCATCTGGTCCTCTGGGGAAATATCTGGAGCAGCCTGGCAAATTCCCAATCACACATCTGAAAAGAGTTATTTTCAAAAGGCCAGAAAAGCAACTGTTTGTGAGGGCTGATTTCAGAGTCTGACTTCACTTTGAGCAGTGGCTCTTCATCAGTTTGGTTACCAGGATCATGCTTTTTTTAAAATGTATGACAAAACTCAAGCTCTAGGCAGAGAACCGCCTTTCAATATTAAGATGGACTCTTTAGCCCTAAACAACAAGGCAGATAATTTTATTTGAAGCTCTGGCTACAGAAACCCTTTGTTTGAAATTCTTCCAGAGAAGCATTATCTCATTGCATCAACCAACTAGCTTCAGCGAGCACCAAGGAAGCATCTATGCCCAGGCCTATTTTGGGAGTCTGATCCCAATGACTCTTTTGCTCAAAAGTAGGTCAGATTTTATTCCTTTTCCAGCAGGAAAATTAAGAGCAAGCTCAAATACAAGATTTCCAGGAAACCAGAAGAAATTGCTGCTTCTACTTCTAGAAGCCCTGCCAGAGACAAGCTCCTTTGTACTCAGTCTAACTCCTCTCCTAACTTTACCATATGATTGATGACTCAAATTATGAGGTTTTGTTTCCCATTTCTACCTGAGATTTCCTGTTTGGGCTCTTCCCAGATGCAATGAGAAAGGTTACCACAAAGATATTTATGGACATATAACTCTGGCTGCTAAACTTGTAATTGCCCAGCCCCAGGGCGGAACATCCTTTTAGCTGAATCAGTGGCTG
Source organism: Morus bassanus (assembly GCA_031468815.1). Lineage (NCBI taxonomy): Eukaryota > Metazoa > Chordata > Aves > Suliformes > Sulidae > Morus > Morus bassanus. Next base: position 50,434,464 of record CM062572.1, read on the forward strand.
TAAGAATACAGCACATACCGTGGAAAACTGGCCTCACTTGCAACACCACTCACCTACTGTGCTGGCTCCTTTGGTGTGATGATGTGCAACAAAATTATATTAGACCTTGTGATCACTGACTCTGAGTCAGCAGCACTGGATGCCACAGTCCATTTGTCTTCCCTGGTCCCCAGTTCGCCCAGTGCTGTGCTGGTACCCTCCTGTCCTTCAAATGCTTCTTCTGGAAAGATGCAAATGTTTGGTTTTGATCCTTCTGGGGATCGCTGAGAATTTACATTGCCAAAGGCAGTTTTCCTTGGAAATATCCATCTAGAATCAGTACCAACGGTCCCTGCAGATAGCACAGCCTGTGGGTTATATATGATCAGTGTGTAAGATGCTGAAGGTGAATCTCAGCTCAGCACCCAGGCTGAAAAGCTGACTTATGCTGGAGATGCGTCTGGTCAAGGAGCTCTGCTCCAGTAGCTTGGGATCCCTCTCACATGTCTCAGCCATGCCACCATTTGGATGCCAGTGGGACTGATGCAATGAGCCCAAAGGATTTGTGCAGACCTGGAACTTGGAGCATTACCCTGTGGATCCGCTGAGCAAGGTATCGAGTCACCTTTGCTAGTCAACTCCAGTTGCAGCTAGATCCAAACTTCAACACAGTCATGGCACAAAAAATTTTGTGTTCTCCGTAGCAACCACATGGAATGAAAGGATGATGATGGGGATAGACCCATTTCCAGAAAGGCGGGATCCACGCTTTCTAACCTAAAAAGGCTGAGATGGCTCCCCTCTCCCAGGGCAGCAGACATGCCTGGTCCAGGAGATGTGGGCACTGACATGCCTCAGCTCCCTGCCTGCAGTGCCCGTGTCCTTCATCTCTGGTGTCTGAGCTGTCAAATCCTTCCACATTCCTGCCCTAATCCACCCTTGGCAGCGCTTGCTGCTCCTGCCAGAGGCATTTCTGACCCTCATCTCAGGAGCGCACTGTGGCAGAGCATGATGCAGCCATGTGGTCGGGCAACTGTCCCGCTCCCATTGTCAGTGCGGGGAGCCCAGTGCAGGTGGCCACAGCCCCAGACTCCTCCTCCACCATTGCTGCTGCAGTAAGGCAATATTTATGGCCCACAGCCAGGGTCAGGTGTGAACACTTTTGTTCATGTACAAATAGCCACAGCTGAAAGACCAAACGCTCCATGAGCAGAAAGGGTCTCCTTGCTGCCAGGAAATCACATCTGAGCTCATTTACCACTGATCTGCCACAAATGATCATCTGTGCAGTCATTAGACAGCTTTGGTGGTCAACATATCGGCATGTTGCTGATTAAATAATTCCAGTTGAGGACAGTCTGAGCCTACCAGTGTGGTGTGTGTAACCATGAAAGAGCATGGGGTCACTGGAGCAAAATCCTGCTGTCTCGTACCACCAGCCTGGTGGGAAAGGCCATGAGGACCCACCTTGCTTAGTTAAAACATGTGAGTTGAAATGATGGTGGCACTGTGGAAGAAATATGCCTATATCTGTTAACACAGGGATCCTTCCCAATAGGTTGTGGCATGCTCTGGGGAAGGCTGTCTCTTGTATGAGGCAAGTTGTTTTACTGGAGACATCATGGACACGAGGATATTCTCGGTTCCTCCCTGTGAGCTGAGCAGCAAGCGTGGCCACAGGGATTGCAGACACGACATGGGCATTTTCCAGCAAAAGGCCATGTAGAAGGCCAAGAGGAGAAACCAAACTGCTGGCAGTCACGCTGAAGCCACAGATGGTGAAGAAACCACATAACCAAAGCCCAGCCTTGAGAAAACATTCTGATCACCTCCCCTGCAACCAGGAGCCACCACTGACCCACTCACAGCAGACTCTGCTTTTTCCATGAGTTTGCAGAGACCCACGGGTTTCTTCTCCTTGGTAAACCTGTGATGCCCCAGCAGGGACACCCTGCCACCCCAAACCACTCCTGGGAGCTTAGCTCCCAGCTGAAAAGCATCTGGACAGTCCTATGCCCTGGTCTTTCCTACACTTCCTCAAAGCGTGATGGAACTGAGCGCCTAAGAGGAAGGATCTGTGGGTGCCAGTATGAAGGTGGCATTGTGTTAAGCAGAGACTTTGTGCAAAGTTTGTCCATTTTGCCCGATTTCCCTGCTATAAATGAACCTAAGAGCTGAAGGGCATCTTTGTCCCTGTTCCCCCAATGTCTTCCTGTAGGTTTTTAGGCAAGACATTGAGTCTCTTGATCCCAGGGAGGATAATCGCTTCCATGGCTGTTGGCAAGGGTAGGAGCTGGCTGCTCTCAATGCTCAGTAGCTTGAGGCTGAGTATTTGCTCCATTCCCTTGGAGAGAGCAGGAATTATTTACTGGGGAATAGATCCTCATTACAGCTGGAACATGTCCCAGGGACCAGCGACCTTGAGAAAAAGCAAATTTGGTGATGAAACCAAAAGCAGAGGTGAAAAGGCCAGCCTGGTGATGGGGTCTTTGCCCAAGCCGAGCCCCATCAGTAATGGTTGATATGCTGCCAGGCTTGGGGAATGCCGGAGGAGCAGGGTCTCCCCACAGCAGCGTGCACGGTGTGGGGGCTCATGCCCGGGCTCCAGTCCTGCTGCTCTGCAAACAGGAAGCTGGCAAGCAGCTGCTGAATAAGTCATTTTGGGGAGTTTGTACCAAACTGGCTTTCAACTCCTGAATGTGTAGGAAGGAAAAAGCTGTGAATACGCCTTTGTAACCAAGTTTGGCACCAGCCGCACTCAGCAAGCGGGACAAGAATGTGGCCATTTAGAGGGGAGTCAGCTGCCCTTTAAGAAATGAAATGGTCCCTTCCCTTTCCTGCGAGGCTTTATTCAGGGGAGAATAGGAACGAGACAGTGAGCAGCTTCTTTCTCTTGCTGGTGCTGAGGGCTGTGATCCAAACCATGGATGTTGGAGTGCAGGAAAGACCCCACTCCAGGGCAGCTGCACAGCCCAGTGATGAGCCTGTCTGACTGGTCCCTCTTGCTGCAGCCTGTCTGCTCCAGGAGGAATTGGACTGGGGCAGCGAAGCTCCAGATCTGCCCTTTCCCAGAAGATCACGCACGCTGGCAGTGATTTTGCTGGGACTCCAGCAAAGCATCTGCCCATCTCCTCCACAGGGCTCAGAGGGGTATTGGAAGTGAGCAGTTTGGAAGGTTTTGCCCTTTTCTGAAACAATTCCCCACCCCGTTTTTGAGAAGTTTCTGTACATTACATTAAAAATGGACTATGTCCAAACACATGCGGGTTGTTTTTTTTTTTTTTTTTTTGAAAGGCTTAGATATTTTGTACAGATCTTTCTTTTGTGGACAACTTGAAATCCAGGGGCTTTGTAGCAATCTGGAATGCAGACATGCTCTGTTTTATCAAATCCTTCGGGAGGCTGGCCTTCTGCTTTCTGTCTAGTTGAAGGTTTGATCATATTCACTGGCGCAAGTGTCACGTCCAGTGAAAGAGGGAACAGGTCTCTGGGGCAGACAGTCTGCCTTAGCTGAGGCTCTGAGAAGACAACTTGGTCATGCATATACCCAAAAGTTCTCCAAAGAGTGACTTAGGAGTTATTTGAATGACTGGCTTTGGGACCTCACAAGTCCTGAAGCAGTAGGAAGCTCCAGATGATTTCAAAATGCTTCACGTGCCAGGAAAAAGGAAAAACAAGCAAGGCAGATATTTGTAGGTTGGCTAGTGCTAAACTGTATTGCTCCACTGGGATCATTTGCTCCGCGTGTAGACTTTTTGTAATAAATGCTTGTAATAAAATGTAATACATGCAGGGGTCTTGGGTGGGCGTCAAGATTAACAGTTGCTTTCTTTTCAGGTTTAAGAATTATCATTCCTTTCCTGCCTTCCCCTCATTTGACATCTAATAACAAGCATAAAAAGAAAATTGGTTAAAAACTTTGCTGGCAGCTTCCTCTTTTAACCATGTCCTGCAGAAGGCCTGGAAAGACAGAGACAGCTCCACTAGCACTTCTTCATTTAAGGTCAGCAGTGGCTTCTTTAGTTCCTGAACCAAAAAATCAGCTGGAAAATGGGGAGTCTTTACAGCATAGGGAGTTTAGACAGATGTGTGTAGGCTTACTGTTGATGGGGTTTAATTACAAATAATCCTTCTGTTCCTGTTTGCATAGCACCAGTATTTCAGTGTACATGCATCACGGTGTCTGGTTTTGGATCCTTGGTAGAAGGGAGAGGCAGAGAAACTGGAGAGGCTGGTGAAGGGCCACTGGGATGGCTGGGGCTGGGGAGGAGAGGCTGAGAAGAGCGGCTTTGCTTACCCTGGAGGAGGAGGTGGAGGGGATTGAGATGCACCTCGCATGGCCCACGGGGCTTACAGGGACCCTGTGAAGGCAGGAGGCCACAGCAGTGACATGGGAAACTGGCTGCACACAAAGATGGGGCTTTTCCCTGTGAAAGCAGCGCAGCCCTGGCACAGGATGCGGAGAGGTGGAGGAACCTCCATCCTCAGAGGTTTTCAAAACTCAGCGGCAGTGCCACACTCTAGAGATGCCAGAGACAGAGCTCATAAAACCTTTGGAAGCTGGTAACCCCCTCCTCTTCCTCGGCTCTTATTTCAACCTGAAAAATCAGGGATAGTGCAGAAGGACCAAACCAGCAAAGCAGTAACAGACTGGGAAGAGGAGCCACCTTTCCAGCCATACCTTTTCCCATTGATCGAACGGCACAGGGGGACCAATAAAGTTTAGTCCAGAACCCAGGAAATCAGATTGTTTGGAATAGTTTTTACATGAAATATTATAGTTGCTCAAGTCTAATGTAACCACAGCATTTCTTGCTAAACATTGACATGGTTAAATTATTTGTTGCTGGAGAACAAATCTGTGTTACTGAAAAAGGGAGAGTGGATTTTACTTTGAAATTTCAGCCTCTTACTTTGTCTCTTACTGGCCTATGCCAAAACTGTCCTTAAAGATTTGTTTGAAGATTTACTGGATTTACATAAAGCCCTGTTATTTTAGCTGAGCATGTTCTTTACAAGGTTGTTGTCAGTAACTGAATTAATTTTTTCTCCAATTACTGAGTTCATATTTTTACATCAAGATAGCAAGATGGCATATCTCTACTCTTTCTTCAAAAATGTAGTTTATTTCCAACAGAGTAACCAAAATTCCTCAGTTCTTTTATGAACTCTTTCAGTTCATTTATGAGTAACTGAACTGGAAATCCTCTTTTTTTTTTTTTTTTAATTCAATTCTCTTTTAGTTAATACGGAAACTTACGAGATGCTGAACTTCATTGTGACTAATGCTGCTCTGAGTCCCTTTCCATGACGCTCTCCTTTCTGAACTGATCACTCATTATTGCCAGTTTTGAACATTCTCCTTCGAGGCTTGTCCCACGTTACTAGCCACCTGGGCTGCCCTGGAGGGATGTGGTTACTGGCTGCAGGCTACCAAACCTCGCTTGTCCATCTGATCTCGTTTCTCCCAGTGCTTTGGGGATGGGCTGCTTTGGCATCTGTCAAGTTGATGTGCTGTGTTCCTACCTCTCGTGCTCTTCTTCATCAACATGAGTAACTCAGTACTGGAAGAAAGTGTGACACCAGTGGCTGCTAGTGAGCCCTGGCGGGGAGGCAAGCAAGGACCCCAAACACCACCATGACATGCAAGTACTGGCCACAGAGCTTACACTCCTTGTGGCTCATCTTTCCCTTCTGGCATCCATTCCCCATTAGCAGAAGTTGGACCTTTAAATGAAAGTTACCGTTCATTCAAAGACTCAGGAATCCCAGAATTACAGTTCAGCAACTAAAAGGTAATTTGTACAATTTGAATTCAGCCTCTTCCATGCCTGCATTCTGATAGCAAGGCTTGATCACACGCTTGGCAACTATATTTGACTGCTTTATAAGAGTCCTCATGTGCCTCTTGGAAATAAATCTGTCTAGTTTTGAAATTCTGAAGCAATATTATTTTTTCTTTTGCCAATAGTGGATTGGAAAATAATAAGAGCCTTTCAGGCTACATAACAGATATTTTGGGGGTTTCATCTTACTTTTCCCATGACATTTTTATTCCTTCCATATGAAACATACATATATGTATATGTTTTATATATATATATGTTAAAACCTTCTTTATTTGTTGGAGTAAACTGAGGAGAAAGCAGCTATTTTGCTAAGTGACATTTCATAAGTATTTTAGAAATAATAGCCTTCTTTACACATACTTCTTTTTCTTTTTTTTTTTTTGACCGATTTCCCCAATGGGTTGACCAAAATGAAAATTGCCATTTTGATCCAAATGGATTTTCTGGGTGAAATACAGTTTAAAATAAATATTTCTGTAAGGGCTGGCCATGAAATCCTAGTTTTATCTTATTTCCACTCCTCTGCCTCCTCCTGCCACTGCAAACACACACATTCCCTGCAGTCAGAGCTCAAAATGATCAATTGCAATGAATCTGGGCAGAAAATGAAGGGGTTGAGTTTTGATGTGATTTCCTTGTGCTCTGCTGGGCAGCAGCTCCTGTGGCTGTGAGCGGTCTGGGGCACCATCACCCTCCCAGATCCTCAGCATTTTGGCTCCTCTCCTACTGTGTATCCCGCTTTTGGTCCCCAGCCCCACATGGACTTGCTGAGCACACCTGTGAAGTGAATTATCCATCCTGGTTTGGGCTGAATAAGCTATGGGCTAGGATGGTGGGGCTTGGTTTTGGTTTTGGGCCTCTTCCCTGGGCTTTAAGTCCTGGCTTAACACCCTGTCCCTGCTCTGTGTGCAGCCCTGCAGGCCTGCTGCCTTGCCAGGTGCACAAAATTGCCAGGCTAGAGTCACCACTGTGTCCCTCCTTGCCACTGCGTGATCCTGCATAATAATGTCTGCAATGTCTGCTGGTGCCTGAGGGTGACAGAGGCTTCAAAGGACTTTCTGCCCAGTGTTAGGGTTTTGAACTTAATGTAAATCGAGTGGATTAAAAGAAATTCAAGTTACAACATAGCTGCTTGTTAAAGTATTTTTTTTTTTTTGAAAGCAAAAGGTATTTCATTTGCACTCTAAAAAGTGTCAATATTTTTTTTGCAGGTCAGCAGCACCATTCTCAGCTTGGCATCCGATCTGGAGAGGAGGCATCTGTACTCCAAGCATTTTGCGCCAACACTTTAGGGCCGTTAGCACCCATGTGAGGGAGAAAGGGCACTGCTGGGGCTGGGTGCTCAGGGTGCTCAGAGCAGCCAGCTCTGCTCCTCCTGGCATGAGGCTGGGGCAGAAAGCAGCAGTGCCAGCTGCACACGCAGGAGCTGCAGGGTAGCAAGGAAGAAGAGGAGGCTATTTCTGTAGCAGCTCTGGTGAACAGATCCCACAGTACCAACCCCACTTCTCCCATCCATGGGATCCCCCCCCCGCCACGGGGCTGGGGATGAAAACCTGACCTGCCATTGGTACCCAGGAACCTGGTTTGTGCCCCGACAAGAGGACGCAGGTGATCTCCAATCCGCTCTGGAAATGCATTCCCCAAGGGGAATCCCCATCCTCTCGCTCCTGGCAGTTCCCTCTCTGGCTCCTGGCCAGGTCACCTGCATTTGAAACTCCATGGGACTTCACTCGGGTTTCTGTGTTATTAATCTGCCCCAGAAGAAATCCCAGGCCTTTCTGGACCTCTTCCCTGTTTGCTAGGACAGCTGCCAGGACTGCGCTGCTGCTTCATGTCAGCACAGGAGGCACAGCAAAGCCCGTGTATTTCCAGAAGGCAAGGGGAGCTCTGCTTTCCCTGTGAAGGCTGCAATATGATGCTCTCTGCTGTGCTTGCCGGATACTGGGATGATTTCTTGGCCTAAACCCTGAACAAAGCAAGTCAAGATCAAATCATCTGTCTACATAACTGGCGATCCAGATAAAAATAGGCGTCTGTGCTCCTGGTGTGTCCCAGCTGTCCTCACATAACTGTTAGGCAATGCACGCAGGCTGTAAGAAGGTAAGAGAAAGGGGAAAAGGAGCATTACACAGCTCCGTGGTGCCACTTGTCCAGCGGTGACCATAAGCACATGCCAACACCACCATTTGTCTACTTGGATGTATAATCAATATACAGTGCAGCCCGATTTCATACCTGATGACACAGGATCAGTGCTCCAAGGAACACTGCATACAAATGTGCATGCAGGAGGGAGAACTGTGGGGTGCTGAGGAAGATGAGGTATTGAACAAACGTGTGAAGTACCCATGGGCCGTTCTGCATCAATCCTGGCTGGTGCAGACCCTCCAGTGCCTGGCTGTAAGCGGGCAGGCATGTGGCTCGCCTGGCTTTGAAAGAACAGTTTAAGCAAGCTGCGGCAGTAAAACTTCTGCACTTCACATGCTGACGGATATCTATTTCCCTGGGTCTTAACCATGTCTTGTGGCAAGATCACAGTTTCTCATGGGTTTCAAGCAGAAGGAAGGAAATTCCAGTTTCCAGCAGAGAAGAACTAAGCAAATTCATGTAATCACATGTTCACGTTAAACATAACAAGCACCAGAAGAGAGCTGTCCTTCAGCTGGTCCTCGGAGGCCGCGTTTCAAACAGAAGTACTCCCTTGCAGGAGTACTCCTGCAGCATTCATGAGGGAGAAGACAAACAAGGCTGTCGGGCTGGATGACCTGCTGAGGACCAGGACTAGTAGGTGACACTTGGCTCTACTTCCCCCTCTCACAGCCTACAGATGTCCCCTCAAAGCCAGACTGCTGCTGTGCACCAGCTCATGGTCGAGAGAGCAACAGTCAGAAGCTCTCCTTCAGTCACCCAGTCTCATGTATTCTAGGCTGATGGGACTCAGTACACTGAAGAAGAAACACCCTGGGTGGCGATGGGAGCAAGGAGAGAGTATTCTTGACCAAGAGGATAGACTTTATCTGACCAAGTGCAGATGCCTGCAGTTGTATAAAAAAAATCCCACCCACAGACCTGGAGGGTCTGGGCAGGGAAGCGCTGGGGGAACAAGAGCTTGTGGGACGGGGTTAGCAGTGCTGTCTGCAAGAGTGTTATACAGGAGCGAGGAATCACGTTTCGGTGAAAGAGCTTTGTTTTTCTTGCAAAATGCACGTACTGCTGGCAAGAGGCTAAGAAAGAGCAGGGGTGGGTCAGAGGCACACTCTGGCTCCAGAACATTCCTCCTGGGAGATGCTGAAGGGCCTGCAAGTTCATCTTTGCTCTGATACATTACTGGACACTTCTTTTCCTTGTTTATGTGGTAGAAACATCTGAAAATAATTTGGGCCTGTTAAGCTTCAAGGAGTTTTGTGGCCGGTCAGGGTTCTGCGTGCAATTTGGTCTCCACCTCAGCCAGGACTAGCTGGGGCTGATCTGTGTTTGTTCATTAGCTAACAAGACACAATGTAGATAGCCGGGTTCTCTGGGGGGCTGCCTTCCAAGTGTGACTGCGTGGGCACGCGCAGGGGTGGGTGCGGTACCGATGAGCTCACCCTTCGCGGGGAGCGCCGGCCTCCGTGGTGGCGGCTCTCCTGCTTGTCTCAATTGCTCTCGCGCGCAGGTCGGCAGGGAAGATGCAGTAAGATGGCAAGGAATACGTGCCCCCCCAGTTATTACTAATATAAAAAGCATCTGGAGTTGTGGGTTGGGGACCCGCTGAAGAGGGATGTGCATGCTGCAGGCCTTGCTGGAGCTCTAGCAAAACTCTGCGTGAGCAATACATGTTGACCGATGCTCTGGAAAGGATGGATGGAGAAATCTTCGGCAACAATCCCAGGACAAAGGCGAGGATGGCTGAGCAATTGAGGTGGGAGGATGCCATCCAGAAGCGGGGAAATGTTTAAGCCGGGAGGAAACAGCTTAGGGGAGGGATGATACACTAACCACATGGCTGGAGGAGGAGGTGTGAAGAACTTGATGGGAAACACAGGATTAAGCCCTGGGGGGGGGAATGAGGTAAGGAGCAGGTAAAGGGCAGTGAAACAGCAAGAAAGAGCGAGGTGACTGGGAGCAACCACGCTGTTCTGTGCGAGGGCAGTGCACGCCACCCCTGTGAGCGACCCGGAGGTGAGGGCTCCCCACGGGTGGCAACGGGGCCCGGGAAGGCCCGGCAGCTCGGCCGTGCTCTGCGCTCCGCTGAGCGCCTGCCAGCCGTGCCGAGCGACTCCCGGCCCCGGGGCTCCCCCACGGGGTCACCCCGGCTTCCCCCGGGCATAGCTGCCGCCAGAGCCGGGCGCTCCGGGGGAAGAGCTTCCAGCAGCGGCGGGAGCACGCCGCGGGGGCTAACGGAACCTGGCGTTAAACCGGTGTCACCGCAGCTCGGCTGGGGGTCGGCGGCTGCTTGCCTGAAGGGCTCTGCCCACCCCCGAGGCGGACCCCAAAACCACGCCGGGGAGGCGGGGGTTCCAGGCCGGGGCCGCGCTGCGGGGGCCGCGGGCGGGCCGGTGGCTTCCGCCCGGCGCGGCGCATTCCTACACCGTGAGTCAGGGCGGCGGGATGCCTCGTCCCGCGGCCCCGGGCGCTGGCAGCGGCAGCTCCCCGGCGGGATTCACGCCGCCGAACCCGGCTGGGATCCCGTCTCCTATTTGCATGCCGCGGCTGTGAATGGCGTGCCCGGCCGGCCGGCCCCTGGCACGGGGGTGGAGTCTCCGCGCCCTACGCGGGCCGAGCTCGGCGGCGCCGGTCCCTTAAACCGCACTGGGGGGCGGCCCGACCCGAGCGGCTGTTCGCCGCATCGCTTCACCCGCCTTCACGGTGAGTGCGGACCGCGACGGGGGGGAGCGGGGAGAAGAGGAGGAGGGGAGGGGGGGGGGAATGCCGCGGGGTACGGCGCGCACGTGAGTTACGGGCTCCGTCCCGTCCCGTCCCGTCCCGCGGCCCGGCCGCCTCAGCCGCGGCTCGGCAGCCCCCTGCTGGCGGCCCGAGCGCGAGGGGCAGCTCCGATGGCCGCCGAGGGCCGTTCCCTGCCCGGCTGAGGCGGCGCGGCCGCGCCACCTCAGCCGGGCGGGGAGCGGCCCCCGGCAGACAGCGGAGCAAGGCCGGCGCCCCTGAGGTGGCGGCCGCGGAGCCGGAGGCAGGTGCCGGGCCCGACCCCGGTCAGCAGGGAGAAGCCCTCTGAAAATGGCCCCTCACCGGGCACCTTCCCCTGCCCCGTGAGGCGAGGCGCAGCGCGGGGGGCCCCGGGGGGTGCCCGGGCCCTGTCAGTGACAGGCAGCAGTGGCAGCGTTGGTCCTGCGCGACCTCGCCTCCCCAGAGAGCCGGGGTCCGGCTCCTCCGCGGTTCTTCGGGCGTCGGGAGCTCGGTGACCCTGGTGCTTTCGGCCGTAGGCGAAGGTGCGCGTTCGTGGCTCGTTGCAGCTGATCCGAGTCCTCGCTGGAGCTGAAAGGCCCCTCCGCCCCCATCGCTTGCCATGCGTTCCCACCCACCCCTCCCCTGATGCTGGTACCGGTGTTTGGGCAGCCACCTTGTGAGCTGATCCGGTGGAAAACATATCCCTTTTTACGTGTTAAACGTTGGTTTTCCTCTGGATTGAGTCCCTGAAGTCTTTATCACACTGTGCGCTGCTGTCGCAAGGCGGGGGATCACAGCAGCCCAAGGCAAGCCTGGTTAAAGCTTTTGCAGGATTGCACCCTCCAGTGCTGAATCCTTTTGGGCTCCTCAGAGAGTGACCTGTCCTTCCCCCCGTTGTAGCACACACACACTTAACTAGCCCTGCTGTGCCAGAGTGCCCCTTGTGCGTATTTTGACTTGTCCTTTTCTGTCATGTAACTCAGGAGAGGGGAGCGGCAGCACAAATGAGTCTTGTCCAGTGCTGGAGCATTCCTTGTGCACGACTTAGTTCTGGCTGCTGATTCTCTTGCAGGTTGGCTTCGTGTTGGGGTGCGCAGTGTTGGTCAGGGATGTCTCCAGGCCGGGTCTTGGAGTGAGCAGGAAGTTGTTTCCTTTCTTCCTGTTTTTGTCCCTGTGGCTGCTAATTTCCTCTGGGAAGAAAGCTGTGCATTCTGCAGTGAAGGAAAAAATAGTCACACGTAATGGGAAGGGACAAAGCAGCAAAGCTGAAGCCACTTCTGAAAGAAACATGGGACAAGGAAGGAGCACAGGATGTTAACAGCAGTGCTGCTGGTAGAGCAGCAAAGACAAGTAGCTGACCTTGTGCTGTGAACACAGGGGTAAAAAGTGCCCGCTTGGGACAAGCTGGGGAGCAGACCCTTGGAAGGAGAATTGGATCTCCACTCCAGTGCATGGATGTATGTTGCTCTCCAGCTCTATCTCAGTGGTGCAGGGTTTGCAAGAGGAGGTGGTAACTCTTGTTAGATCGGTTGGTATAGTTGGGAGAAACAGATTAACTCTCAGACACTTCCTTCAAGTTTTGATTGTTAAAAGGACTTTAAGAAAGGCCTTGTGTGCCTGAAAGCTTGTCTGCTTTTTTTTTAACCCCTCTGATGCTCTAATAACAGCTATCATCCCTCCTTCCTGCTGTGTCCCTCTTGTGTCCTTAGATCCTCGTGGCTACTGCTGGGCAGCCCAGGTCTCCACTGTTTGTCTGTGGACTTGTAGGGAGCCCGTGCCCTTCCTGAGCTGGGACCCTGCCAGCCTCCCAAGAGGCGCTGTGGATTTGGAACAGGGGAATGAGCTTCGTTATGGTCTCTGCACTCATCGGTCCTGAGCCCCCCTGGAAGGCAGCGGCTGTCACGTGTGGTCATGTGTCAGTGGTGTGCCTGCTTCTGTGCATTCCCATGAAAGGAGGTTAATGCTGTGCAGTGTAAAAGCAACTCCCACAAGACTAGTTCTGCTCTGGGACTTCCCATGACAGGCCTTTTTTTTCTTTTTTTTTTTTTTTTTAAGCAATACACTTCCAAGAGATCTGCCTCCAAACTGGCTTTTCAGGTTCTGGGGAAAGCCATGGGCTGGCCCCGGTCTCAGGAATGTCTTGCTCTGTGCTGGGTAGGCTTCAGCCAGGGTGACGAGCTTTGGATGCGGAGAGTGCTGCTCGCCTGCAGAGCAGAGCAGGCACCTCTTCTCCAGCAAGCTCGTCTTTCCTGTGGCTTGGTGTTGGGAGTGCGTGGCCCTGACACGTTGCCTCAGTCAGGAGTTACGTCCCTCGGAGCGCCTTGTCACTGGACTTGGCAGATGGCTCTTTTCACTTTTGTGGCGGGGACTGCAACGAGGCTGCAGCCGAGCGAGGTTGTGAGGCAGGAATAGGAATTCCTTTTGGGGTCATCAGTCCTGTTCCTCTGGAATCCGGCCCGGAGAGTAGCCAGCAAGTCCCAGCACATTCCCCTGAAAGAGGCAGGGTCTGCTGAGTGTGGCATGATAGGACAGTTTATTCTGGGCACGGAGCCCACATGCTCAGATATAATTAGTAAAGATTTGATTCCATTCAGTGTGTTGGATCTCTCTTCAGTGCAAACACAGCCTGGTTAGTGCTGAAGGCCTGAGATGGGCAACATGACCAGGAGTCCTGGGTTGTTTCCCTCTTCCATTCAGTGCATCCAGCAAAAAGGTTGGCAGAGCACCCCATGTGCTGCTAGGGATGCTGCCTGCTGAGTGGGACTTGCTGTGAACTGAAGATCCTGACTTTTCTCTATCTGTATCTCTAGAGCTTTTATCCAGCAGAACACTCTTTGATAAGATTCTTCCCTTTTGGTTGCTGCCTTTCTTCTTTATTTATCTTTGGAGGCTTTGGCATCCTGTGGAGACATGCGCCCTTCTCGGAGGTTCCAGCATTAATTGTGACCCAGCATGACACTTCTATTAATTGCTGTTCCTGCAGCCACCTGCCTGTTGCTGGTATATGACCCATTTCAGTAGAAATACTTAAAACTTAAGTAAACCTCCTGGGTTTGCTTAACGGGAAGGAACATGGTTCCTTCCTTCATGTTTTCCCTGAGCTTAGACATGGTTTAGTTTCCTTTCTTTTCAGCTGAAGAGTTGCTGGGCCCCAAGTCTAACTTTATCATCATCTAGTTGGAACAAAGCAAACAAGAAATGTGCAGATCTGGCACAGTTATTGTAAGGTTGCCTCCCTGCTGCTGGTTACCTACCTGCTGTAGTTTTAAGTAACTTGCAGAATGTATGTGTTGCCTGCCTGCTCAGAGAGCTGTGTTGCACCTTCTCTGCTGAGATCATGACAACATCTCAACTTGCACTGTGGGAGCTGCAACCTGAATTTAGTGGGACTCATGCCTGGGTCATGGGTAGAATGTCCCAGTGCTGCTGGAAAGTAGAGTGAAGGTGGTGTCTTTCCTCCTCAGAGGAGAAGCCCTGGTGTCCAGGGTTGTGCAGGTAGTTGTCTCCCCAGTGGCGGGGTGTTTTTAGTTTTGTGGTTTGTTGGTTTGGTGGGTGTTTTTCATCTTTTTGTTTGTTTATTTTTTGCCTTGTTCAGAACTAGCAGATGAACCAGTTGAACTGAATGGACATCAGGACCTGTTGCTTACTCTATTAGTGTCCAGTGCCTCCCCTCTGAGGTCAGCACTGACCATGCAAGTAACAGGAGAATATTTAGGAAAGGACAATCCCAGCCCTGCAGCTATTAGTCCCAAGAGATTAGGGAGGCAACAGGCAAGATTTAACCTTGGAGGGAAATGAATCTGTTAGACAGCATTTCCCATGGTTGTGCTAGCAGGCGTATTTCTGTGTCCTTGAAGGACCCCAAACCAATTTGGTGTATGGTGTGTGCTCTTGCCGTCCGGGCCTGCTTGCATGGAGTTGTAAAGACCCTCACTCCAGCACAGCACGGGGAGGGCAAGGCTTGCCTGCCAACCTCTCTGTTTTCCCAGGCAGGCTTGACTGTGCGGTTGGGAAGGTCTAGGGGCAGCCCTGAGAGGGTGAGGTTACAGCACAGGGAGCGGTGGAAATTGTGTCTGCACTGAGGCTGCCTACTGTTGTGTCATTGGTAGTTGAAATTCAGGGCTTTCTGATGGCTTGCTCCTTTTTTTGGTCCTGCTCATCTAGCTGCTGTCCAGGACTGGTTGAAGCCCTCTTAAGATCACATCTCTCATACTTGTTTCAGTCCATGCTGCTGTGGGAATGAGGAAGTGGTTTTTTTTTTCAATGTGAGTTGGGATGATGCCACAACGAGCAAATTAGTAGCTGAGTTTTTGAACAAATCATCCAAACTATGGTCAAATCCTTTTGAATAACAAACAGTGGCTGTTTGCTACTTGGTGAAGGGGGAGGGCTTATTCTTCATGTTAACCTTAACTGTTAAATTTCCTAAAGCTATAGAGAGGAAGTTTCATTGATTGTATGCTCTGTTTACTGCAGACACAGCAAATGTCAGATTGACATAAGGCTTGCTCTTGCTGAAATTTCCTTTGGATGCACTCTTCAGCTATGTAGGTACACCATTTGTTTCAAATATAATTAAAGCTACTTTTTGCATACTATAGAAATGTCAGAACTATTGCGATACAGACCTGAGCAGTGGATATGTTCTCAAATTCCGGGGCCTTTAGCAACAAACAGACCTTGCCTTAGTAATCACAGCATCTCTAAAACACAGTGATTATTAAAGGAAATGTAATTTCTTCTCGGTGAACTAAAAAGTATCATTGCAAAATACTTCCCTGGCACAGTACAGCCTTCCCCGGGGAGAAGAGATATCAAGACATGCCTGATCTTGCCTTTTCTGGAAAGCCTACCTTTGCCGCCTCCTCCCCTTCCTGTTTCCACTTCACTGAGAGACAGCCTCTTGCTCTGCTGGTCAGCAGCAATCCCTGCTTTGAAGGTTTTTTTTCTCTTTAAAAAGTAACAATCCGTATGAGGTCATCCTGGAGCTGCGCAGGATGCTGCTTTTACTGTTCTACAGGTCCGGCACTTACATGTCTTTGACTCAGTGAAAGTTATAACAGCTTGAATTTTAAAATCTTGAGGGCCTAGACGGCTGGGCTGACGAATACAGCTTCCGTATTTCAGGAGTTATTGCCCTGTGGCAATCAGCACATGGGAGGTATGTTTCTCTGTTGCTTGAATTTAAAGCCCGGTGCTTTAAAGTGAACTGTAGAAGACAGCAGGCTGTGAGTAGTTTTGCCAAAACATGTGAGCGTATCTTCCTTTTCCCTGACTGCTCTGGGACTGTAATTTCAGGGAGAACAGTGAGAGAGAAGGTGCCATTCACTCAGATTGAAGAAGTATGGTTCACTTAGATTTTTAAATTTTTTTGCTAAAACAAAGTTAGAATTATGATTATTTGCGTTATAAATGAGTTGGTGCATTGGGCGCACATGAACGTACACGTGTGTACATACACCTGCAGAGCAAGACAAGCTCTTCCTGCAACTGCTTTCTAATTAGACAAAGCAGGAGATGGTGTGTGTGGCCGGCTGTCGAGCACTAGCAAGAGTAGAAATTAGAGCATCAGCGTGGCAGTCTAGCTCTCCTGTGTCCCTGGCTAAATCAGCTAATGCTTAGGAAGAGCAGCTCCAGCCAAACCAGCCCTGCTCTGAGTCCTCGGCTGTGTAATTGTTCTTTTGAAGGATCTCTGTTGGGCCTCCTTGCTGTGGGCACTGCTGGTGGATGCCGGCTTGTTCTCTCACTTGTATCCAGGTGAACGGAACTATGGTTGTATTGGAGAAAGCAGGTGTGTGATGGTGATTGAGGATGCTCTGAATTTCAAAGGAACATGCAAAGAAAGCTGACCTGAATGGCTCAGATGCTGCAGCTTCCATCCTTCCTCAATATAGAGTATGTCTTCTGGTGGCTCCAGTGTTTGTTATTGTTATTTCCTCTAAGATTTTTTTAGACTGCTGTTCAGCATGGTTTTATGTAACTTTCCATAGGAAATGTTGTCATTTGCGGCAGTTTTGATCTCATTTCCCAGTGAGGCGTTTTTATTTAGCACAACAAACAGTGATTCTTAACTGCTTTTAGTACTGAGAGTCTTTGCCATAGAGGTTGGGTGGCTTTTGGTCTAACGTAATTTTTGGTTTGGGGTATTGTAATATTTCTAGGGGAGGTTGCTAGTTTTGGCAGTTGCTTTTCCATCAATTGTTTATTGATGTCATATTTTCTAAATGAACAATGCTGTAATCACTAAGAGGCATTACCAAGAAAATTGCTTTTGAGGTGGGTGCACACGCAGCAGCTATTCCAAATGCAGCCAGAGCCACTGTTCACTGCTGTCTTGAGAGTCATACCAGTGCTGAGTACCCAGCTTTCCTTGTGTCCCGAATCCTTACAATACTTGTGATGAATATGAGAGCTGGTAGAAAAAACTTACAAATGCAGAATTTCAATGAAAAATGATACCTTTGTTAAAATACAGTAGTAGGATTTTGTTGGTTTTGTCTTTTGTTTTCTAATGTGGGGCCATGGCTGTACTGATGGAAGTGTTTTTGTGAAACTTACCTTGCTGTATAATTGAGGCAATGACTGTGTCCATGCTACTTGTGGATCAGTCAGTACTTTACAGTGCATCTATTTTACTAGTAATGAGAATAAATCCGGAACAGGGTCTTCTGGAGCCCCAGTGAATTGTAGCAATGAGTTAAATGTGTACTAAAAGTTTCTGTGATCACTCTTTCCTGCTTGTTTGTTAAAGAGGAGCTCTAGTGGTGCTGAAGAACGTGTAGGCTCAGGCAGAGCCCTGAGACAACTGTGCTTTGAGGCTGCTGGGGACCCCAGAGCGAAGGGCTCTGCTGGCTCAGTGCAGGCACTGCTAACCAATGGGCAGCTGTGGTTACCTTTGAAAAGGGCACAAGAACAAGGCTTGCGTGGATGATCCTTCCTCTGGATACACTTCTGCTGCTGGCAGTCTGTTGTTTAACAACTCAAATATTAACAATTCCAATTATAATGTGATTATACTTGTTATCCATTCTGGATATGTTAGCTGTGGCACTGGACCAGTGGTAGTATCCTGGCTTCCTGCGTAGGCATGCTGAGATGCATCAGCCATCTGGTAGCTAGTGATGGATCTAGGTGGAAACCAGCTCCTTTTGAGGACTGGGCAGTGCTGACTCTTCGGGCTTCCCTAAGGAATGGGAGCGCTGGTCCGTGCTGGCTTCTCGCCCCCTGTGCTTGATGTACTGTCGCTGGAGCTATTAGCAGGTGTTGTCATCAGTCTATGCCCAGATGTAGCCGATAAGTGGTGTGCTGTGACCGGAGTATTAGGCTATGGCTGCTGGAAATATGGCTATTGCATGTGGTGGCAGGCCGGTGTTCTCTGTGCAAAGCTGCAGGGTGCCTTCATGGAGAAACGCAGAGTGAAAACATCAAAGTACTCCAGAAGGTTTCCCACTGCTCCCCCCTCTTTGTTGGTTATGTTTTACGCTCAGACTGTTCTCGTTGCTGGTATCTAGGTAGGTTGTAGATGGCTGTGTATTGGATTTACTCTAGAACGTGGAGTTGGATGCCAATTGCTCATTGCCTGGGCCCTGCATGGGCTCTGGGGCGCAGGCATGCTGGCTACTGCTGTGAACCTGCTTCTGTCATCTGGGTCACACATGCCTGGGAGGTGGGAAAGGCAGCCCCTCTGCCCAGTCTGCTCTTCTTGGCTCCCTTCCACCTAGTTGCTTTGTCGGTGCCACAGGCCATTGGTAAGCAGGGGATACTCATCCCTTGGAAACCCTTCTATGGAAGCTGCCCATGCGTGAGGCTTGGCCATCAGCTCTAGAGAAATCTGTGGATGGTTTGGATGTTTTCCCAACTAATGACCCCACCAAAAATTCACTCTGCCTCTGGTGATATAGTAGTATTTTATTCCTGCTGCATTCAATGCCTGCACTGAGGGCACTTTTCAGAAGATTATTTAAGCCTCAAGAGATGCAGAACCCACCACCTCCCTTGTGATAATTGTTAGCTTCCCACAGTGCTACAAATGTGAGTTTTTGGCCATGCTCTTACAATCACTTTAAACTGCTGCCTTGAGAAGCAGTCCAGTCATCTGGCTCCAGCTGCTCTTTTTGTTCCTGCTTCTTCCCTTTTCCTTCTGCTGGCAAGAGTGTTTGTAGAGCCATGTGGTGGCTTGGATCAGGGAAGGAGCTTGCGCTGGAACAAACCGTTTTCTTTGCTGAGCTAATGTGGGTCGGTTCCCAGTGTGGATCACCCAGCAGCTGCAGAGATGCTTGTGCCAGCAGGAGGAAGGGGGCAACACAGAGGGCTGGGGGCAATGCTTCTTCTGTTGGGGCTTGCATCTCTTTCAAGTGGCCATGACATCTTTATAGCTTGAAGTTTGAGCATTGGTTTCTGGGTTCTTGTTACTGTTCTGCCTTTCATCTGACACAACAAAAGGACCTTGAAGATCAGAGCCTGTTGCCTGTGTCAGTGTTTGCAGGTTGCAGTTGGGGATCGTCTTTTAACCTGTGTTTGGAGAAGTTCAGCTACAGATCTGGGGACTAACAGGAATCAGAAGAGTGTTTTGAGCTCCCTGTTTCTCCTCTCTCTTCTGCATGAGGGCACCAGACCTGGATACCCTTCAGGGCCTGTGTGAAGCTGCTTTGAAAACTTTTAACGCTGGCGTTCCAGTAGGAGCTCATTTATGCTTGATTTCCATCATGACCCACATCTTTTTCTGAAAATCAAGAAAATCAGTTGCTCAAAGGGATATCAGATCTGCCTTCCTGATCATGGGATTGGCTCACATACATTCAGACTTCACTGGCAGATGTTTTTATTACCTATATTTAAAACCCTCTGGCTCTGTATGTAGCTGAGTGTTCTCCAAGTTCAGTGGGTCCCACTTGAAGCTTTGCACTCTTGGTGTGCCTCTTGCATACCAATATCATTCTACAAGGCTTTGCATGAAATCCAAACCCTCGTTTTTTTTTCTAATGTAGCTTCCCGTTTCCTGTCTAGGGGTCTGCCTGGCCTCATCCAAGCCAGGAAGTTTCCAGTGGTATTTCTCAGCTAATTAAATTAAGTGGTTCATGGTGGAATCCCTCAGTGCTCCCTTGGTTGCTTGGGTAGCTGCAGAAGTTAAAGACCTTCCCCATAGCATTCGCCCCACCTTGGTGGGTTCCTGCTGGCGCAGCTCACAGAATCACAGAATGGTAGGGGTTGGAAGGGACCTCAGGAGATCATCTTGTCCAACCCCCCTGCTTGAGCAGGTACACCTAGAGCAGGGTGCACAGGACCACAGCCAGGTGGGTTTTGAATGTCTCCAGGGAAGGAGACTCCACAACCTCTCTGGGCAGCCTGTTCCACTGCTCTGTCACCCTCACAGTAAAGAAGTTTCTCCTCATATTCAGGTGGAACTTCCTGTGTTCCAACTTGTGCCCAGTGCCCCTTGTCCTGTCGTTGGGCACCACTGGAAAGAGTCTGGCTCCATCTTCTGGACACCCACCCTTTAGATATTTATAAATATTGATAAGATTCCCCCTCAGTCTTCTCTTCTTCAGGCTGAACAAACCCAGGTGTCTCTCAGCCTTTCCTCATAAGAGAGATGCTCCAGTACCCTGGGCTTTTGTGCTGCTTTTCCATGATCTACTTGCACGCTGGTTTTATGGCCACCTACTCAAGCGTGTAGCTCCTGTTCTAGCTCTTTCTAGAGCACTGGTTGAAAAGAAAACTCTCAGGAGGAAGATTGTATGGCTTTTAATTCACTCTCTACAAGGCGAAGGCCCATCGGAGCCCACGTAAAGGCTTTCACTACCCCAGATCTATTTCTTCCACGTTGTACTTCGACACAAAGTTTAAAAGACAGTTTGGATAGGGACAGGCCTTTCCAATGTGCCACACTTGCCTGCAGGAAAGCTATGTCTTTTAATAAGAGGTTGGCTATTCCCCAGTCCTCCTGCCTGGTCCCTCTCCAGAGAAGAGTGCAGGGGCTCAGTGTGCTGCATGCGTGTTGGCGGGGAGCAAATGCAGTTCCCCAAGCACTGATCTGCTAGGCTGGGGATGGAAGAGTGCTGTTTCACATAGGCAAGGGGCAAAGGCTTGGGCTGTAGTTTGATGTTTCAGCTAAGCTGCTATCATGCTGAGCTATCACTGAATAGGCTGGTCCTACCCTTCCACTCTCAGGTTGCACAGAGCTTATCTGAAATTGTCTGAGCCTCTTCAGGATGGATGCTGGATCAACACGAAATAATTTACTAGGGTTAGTTTTGTGCTGCTAAAACACCTTGAAGTGGCTCACTGGAGTAAGGCAAGACTGCTCTTTGGGCAGCAACTAGTTGACAGATTGGTTTGCTTGCAAGTGGAAGGCAGGGCTTTGGGGAACTGTTGCCTGTGTGATTTGGTGCAGGCTGTTGTAGGCAGCATCAGTCTCTACTAGCGCTCCAGCAGAGTTTGTGCACGGCAGAGGGCAGTGGGTAGTGTGTGGGAATGGTGGTCCTGCCAGCTTCCTGCCGTGTAGGGCTAAAAGGGCAGTGTGTCTGCCTCGCTCACTGCCAGGCTGGTGCTCAGAGGTGCCTGGATTGCTCAGACCCCAGCTTCTGCTTGGCAGGCTACGGGTCCGCAAAGCCTTACAGCATCTCCTCCAAGCTTGGCAGCGAGGGTCAGGAAAGCAGGAGAGAACCCTGCACAGGGCTGCTGCCAGGGCAGTGCTGATGGCCTTGTTTCACTTCCGAGGTAGTTTCTTAGGGTCAGACATGGTGGTGGTCTCAGCCAAAGCCTGGGTGTTGCTGTGCCCTCAACAGCTTTCTCTAAGAGTGCAGGGTCACAGGCCTGTTCCGCCTTCTCCCATCCTTGCCTGCCCTCAGCCCCTCCATCTGGCTTGTTTTAAAGGTCTGGCTCGCATTTGGTATTTGAGATATTATTTGTAACTTGTTGGTTCTGATCCATGCTAGATGGTTTTATTGGCAGCCACGAGACTGAAACCCCACTGCTCCTCTTCTCCTTGGACTTCCTGCCTTTTCCCTGCTGTGCCAGCAGAAATCCTCCTGGAGAGAGAGGCACAGCCAGCAGCCCGCTGTCTCCCCTGGCTCGCTCTGTCTGGAGAACACATTTAGGATCCCAGTTTCTTTGCTGTCTCTCTACCCGGATGCCTGCTGGTGTGCCTCAACCAGAATAGCTGCACGGGCAGACCCCTTCAGGTACATGGGACTCGCCTGGGACTCTGCATAGCAGGCATTGCAAATACAGCTGTTGCAGTGATGGGGGTTTGAAAAATGGAGGAAAACAGCTGGAGGCTGACCATGGGACGTGGTGATCGGATTGCTGCAGAATAGCCCTGGTGTCTGTTACCTCCTGGGGGTGTGTGTAAGAACACGCACATGCTGTGCTGGAGAGGAGCAGTGTTGTTGGAAAAAGCAGATGACGTGTCTTTGTGTGGTAGGGTTGAATGAAGTTGTTTTCTTGTTTTGTTTTGTTTTTTCATTTGGAACATTTTTGGGAAAAAACAGCTTTATTTTAAATGGTAATGTTGGTAAAATGGAAATTTTGGAAGAAAAAAATCAACATGGGAATAACTTCAGTTGTCTGTTTAAATGGAAGGATGGTCTGTCTTTGAAATGACTGTGCAAATCTCTGAATGTGTTTGAGATGCCTGTCAGTTTCAGGAGCATGCTCAGGCTTCTGACAAGGCTTTTCCTTCTCTGTTTGGGTTGGTGGATTTCACTAAGCAGCTTTTCTTGATCACATTCCAGCTTTGGAATTTAATGCTCTCTCCTTCTTTCTTAGCCTGACCCACAGTGCAGTGGATTTGGCTTTCGTTCTGGTACTGTGACCTTGCTTTGGCATGCAGCTTTTGAAGATGACTTTCCCAGAGTATCTGCAATATACAAGTTTTTTTTCTTTTGTTTGTTTATTTTAATTGAAATGGACTTTATTAATCATTTTTGTGCTGCTACCACAGTTGTACATGCAGCTGATCAGTCAGAAGAAGCTAGATTTGCAAATGCCATGCGTTCAGCCTGTTTGCTGGGGAAGAGTTTGTATTTCCAGATTCCTCAGTTTTGTGGTGCTGAGGGAACAGCTTCTGAGCTGACTGAGCAGTGCAGGTGGTGGCACCAGGACTGGGACTGTGCCAATGCTGGGAGGAGAAGTCCAGGCAGGTATTGAGGCATTCCACCCCTTCCCAGACTCTTCAGATCGCCTCCTTACCCACATCTCCAATGGCTTTTACGTGGTTTTGGTAATAGTGGAGACTTCTCTCTTGATGCTACTTGTTGGAATTGCTATCCTGACAGTTTGCAAAAGTTGAGTTTCAAGCCACAATGGCAGTTCACAAAAGCTTGAAAGCATGAACATTTCCACCTACCCAGGTTGAAGATATTTAGCTGATGTCTAGGTTGGTGGAGCATCTTATGGAGACGCAGCAAACCACAAGCACAGGTGAGAGGTCTGGAACAGCTCCTGTCCGAGGACTGAGCAGCAGGATGTGGATCCCGCTGTGTTTGTGGGAAGAGAGGATGGTAGGAAGGGTATGGAAGAGATTTGTAGAGTCAGGATTGGCATGGAGAAAGAGGACAGGGAAAAGCTGTTCACTCTCCTAGCCCAAGAATGGTGGGACATCAAGTGAACTCAAGAAATGGCAGGTTTAGAGACAAACCGAAGAAGATGGCTTGTCACACAGCATGTGTTTCAGCTGTGGAGCTCTTTGTCATGTGCAGTCATGAATACTAAAAGTTTGCTTGGATTAAAAAATGAGTTGGATGAATTCTGGAAGAAAAATCATTGGATGGAAAGAGAGATGGATACAGAACCATTAAATGCAAAGCCATCTCTGGCACAAGAAGCCTCAGAGTTATTCATAGCACATGCCATCACTTTGTCCCGGGAGATATGACTGTTGAGTGATCCTGTACTCTGTAACCATTGCCAGCCATCCTCTGTTGGAAATGAGATACTGGCTTTAGACGGACACTTGGCCTGACCCTGCATGGCTGTGCTGTGTATGTTCCTATCCTGCTGCTGCCAGTGACCACTTGAAAACACTTGTTAGGACAGTACTGAGACATTGGGATTGAGGATGTGAGACCATTCAAATTAAATATGTGTCAGTGCAGTCAACTTTAAAACAAAGCCTATTGGTCTGATCAAATACATGGACACTGTATCCTGAAATGCTAGCCCTTAAAAATAATCGAGGAGTTAGTGTGAAACTCAGCATGTGCCTTTAGTGCAATGCTGAGACAGAAATTAGTGACTGCAGCACTTTGAGTGAGAACTAGGTGTAATGAGGGGTTTTACCTGTCTTGCAAAGACTAGGTTCAACCACCCAGCTGTGTATCTATGTACACAGCTATACACCTATGTACAGCTAGTCTATACGTCTATGTATACAGCTGGATCCACATTCAGTCTCACCATTAACCTGCTGGAGACATGCCTCTTGTGTCGATACCCCAGTCTCTTTTGTGCCCTGGGTCAGAGGAAGTTGGCTGACGTGTGCTGTGGCCATGTATTCATGGTGTACAGAGAATCAGGCCCTGCTAGGGCAAGCACTGCAGTTTCATCTTCTGCGTTTGTAAGGTTTATTCTTGGCCACTCCAAATGCACACATGTAGTTGGGACTGCTGAACAGCTCTGCCTTCACTGCACTCTTTTATTGGGAAATGAATGTCTTAGTAAAAAAAGGTCAAACTGGTAGAAGAATTTGCTCCTGAGTTAAGTACTCTCTTTGCAGTCACCCTTGAAACTCACCTGGCTTTTAAATACTGAGTGCACTTACACAATTATTTTACATGCGTTTTGATGCTTTGCTATTTAAAGAACTCTTTAACTGCTGATGTTGGGAGAAAGCAGTCCATTGCTCTGTCAGCTACACAAATTTCATCTTGAGATCTTCTTGCCTAAAGTACAAAGTTGAGTGGAGGATAATCATAAGGCCATGGGCTTGACCCCATGTGTGTGTATGCTCTGTCCTCTTCTTTGCACGTGGCATGTGTGCACACTGATGGAGATCCCCATGCACTAGTCTGCAAGGGTCGCAATGAAGCCAGCATGTTG
The DNA here is from genome assembly GCA_031468815.1 of Morus bassanus. NCBI lineage: Eukaryota > Metazoa > Chordata > Aves > Suliformes > Sulidae > Morus > Morus bassanus. The sequence continues at coordinate 50,459,216 of CM062572.1, forward strand.
GATACGTGGACAGCCCTGTCCATGGCAATTTAGGAAGGGGGACTGAAAACAGATTTCATTGGGAAGTCTTTCACAGAGTGCAGCATTGTTGTGGCAGCTTTTGGGCAATCCAGGAGTGATTCATTCACTGCCTTCCTGGCTTGGCCTCGCTGTTTGATAAAGCTGCCAATCTTACATGTTTGTATGCTTTACACCCAACGCACCTGCTCACAAAGGCTGTTCTGTAGGTGGACAGGAAGGAAGTTGAGTGATGCGTGTTCCTTGAAGAGATGCTGGGGAAAGAAGAGTTGCTAGTTCAGAGGCTCTGAATTTGCCTTTGAAGGCACACAAAGGAAGCTCTTCAGTTGTGTCATGAGGGGCATGTGTGAAATAGGTTGTGTTTGGTCGTGCCAGAGTGGTGGCTCTGTTCCTCTTGGTGGGTCTCTGATTAGAGCATCTCAGGAAGACCTGGTGCTCATGATCCTAATGGGTAAATGCTGGAGCTCTTTGTATTGCACCAAGGGAGTTTTTCAGGTATGAGAAATCTGCTTTGCTTTCTGACCTCACCATGAAGACAAGTTTGCCCATTTTGTATGCAAGACTGAAAGCTGTCTCGTAGCAGATTTACCCTTACCAAGGGCAGGCGGGAGTTGCCGTAATACTATTCTCATCTTATAGGAAGTTAGAACAGATGCATTCAGTCACCCCTGTGGCTAGAGGTGGAGGGAAGGAAGGAATTGTGTCCCTCTAATGTACGGCACTGCGTCTCTGCACACAGGACCGCGGTGCATGTACGAAGGGCGTGTCTGTACAGGCTAGATCATGAATTCCCAGACTTTTGGGGGCCTGTGGTATTTGCTGAAACCCAACCTTCATCCACCTACAGCTGAGTCCTCCCTTTCTGTCGTTCCGGCTCAGCTGAGCAGGGCACTCTTGGCAGCCAGCCCAGCCTGTGCGACTGAGCTAGCAGCTGGTCTTTAGCTCCTTTTAGATGAGATTCTCTTCTCCTAACCCAATCCAGATCATCCCCCACTCCCTTTTGTTGACCTATTTCCCTCCCCACCGTGTATCTTTTGCAATGGTAAGCTTCACCATTTGTGCAGCTCCCTCTCCAGAGCAGCTGCAGTGAGCTGTGGGAATATGGTGAAAATGCTGTGAAAGGCAGCACGTGTTTCAGAGAACCACTGCCTAATTTAGGTTGGGAGGGACCTTTGCAGGTTGTCTGGCTCAGCTGCTGTGCAAGGCAGGCTGCTCAGGGCCTCGTTTAGTTGAGTACCGAATGTTTCCAAGGATAGAGGTCCCTCTGCCTTTGTCCCTGTCCTAGAACTTGGTTACTCTCAAGGAAGAATCCTTGCGTATTAAACTCATTGTGCATTTAAAATAAATTGACTGTGTTAATATTTTAAAAGCATCAAGTTTTAATCCAAATTGAGAGCTTTTCTCCTACTCCTTTTCAAGTTATGGATGCCTGCTGAGTTAACTGGATGCTTATTCCATCTATCCCCCATGGTGGGGAAAGAGGCTGGGACTTTTTTTTTTTTTTTTTTTTTTTTTTTTCCCCTGTCTCCTATGGGATCTGTGGCCTAGAACAACACAAGGAAGGAGCTGGGAGGGAATTGGATCTGTTATCCCATTCAGCACACATGCTTCCCACTGCTAGCTTGTGGTTGCGTGTGTGCTAGGAGAGGAAGAAGTATGGCATTGTAGAATACCTTAGGTTGAAAGGTACCTGTGGAGGTATCTGAGCTGATCTCTCTCCAATGAACTCTATTTTCTTAATTGTTTCTCTGAGCGTGCATGGTGAAGTAGGTGCTCTGCCAGCCTGAAGAGTCACATGGTCCCTGTCCCACTGCATGCAACCTAAACAGGAGGAGAAATCTGTGGTACAGTAGAGTGGGCAAGATGACAGTGAGACACTCTGGTTACTTTGGTGTTTTGGTAACACAGCGGGTTTTATTTAAATTCCATGTCATTATTATTTACTTATGAAAACCACTCTTAGTTCAGGATTAGTGCCAGTTCTCTAATGTTCATGCTATACTTGTATTACTCTGTGCATTATGTTGTCTTTCTAGAAAATGACTACATTTAAAAGAGATTAGAACCAGCAATGAGGAATGGCCACTTGCTAATTGCTAAGTAGTAGTTCGGTAGGAAAGTGTGGTGCTTGGCTTTGGGTGGGCAAGGGTGCCTGTGTGAGTCACAGGCTGTTTTTAGAGGGAGGTCAGTGGCTTTTGGTACTGCAGTTACTTAGCTGGTTGGACTGGATCCAGATCTCATTAAGATTTAATTCATGACTGGTTCTTAAGGAATCTGGATCTCACAGTAGTCTCAGCAAAAATCTAAATGGGAGGTTACTCTTAAACTTTTGACTGCGGTCTCTGGCACCTGGCTCAAGGTCCTGTGGGCCTTCGAAATGTGCTGTGTCCTCCGAGCGTCTGGTCCTGGCTGGCTAGTGTGGACACAAGCTGTGACGCCTGAACCCTCACAAGGAGTTTGGTAAGTCATTCAACGAGGGGCTCAGGTTCCGTCAGTCACAGCCTGGAGGAGGGCGCTCTGCTCAGCCCTGCTGGCATGTACGATGTCAGGGATGAGCCTGGCCCCCTCCTGACTGTGATTTCTCCCCTCTCCTAGGCCTGAGGACAAACGTGGGACGATGTCGGAGGCGCGACACGACAGCACGAGCAGTTTACAGCGGAAGAAGCCACCATGGTTAAAACTGGACATCCCGGTACCAGTGCCCATGTCGGTGCCAGAAGAGCCCCAGCCTGTGCAGGTACAGAGGCTGGGGGCAAGAGGGAGGTTCTGCGGAGCTGTGGAGGGGGTGTGCAGAGCCCCACTGTGCTGAGAGCATGCCTGTGTGCCTGTGGTCTCCAGCAGTCCTGGCTGAGAGAAAGGCAGCATGTGATGGCAGGTCATGAGGCCATGTAAGAAGGGGCAGAGCCATTGGGTAAATTTATGATCAGTAATTAACTCCCCCTTGAAGGGGATGTAGGAGGGATTAGGGTGGGTTGCCAGTGTGCTCAGATCAGTGGGTGTGACTGTTTGGATGTGGGGATTGTGAAGAGTGTCCTGGCTGGGGGATATGGGAGTGAGGTATTCAAACAAGCATTTCTTAAGGGGACTGGAGGAGTGAAGGGCTTGTAGACAAACATGGGGCCCTGGAAGTGCTGGAGCTCATGCTGAAATGAGCAGGGAGTGAATCTGACTTATGAAAAGCCAAGGTAATGACAGGCTCTCATCAGTAACAGCAGAGAAGGAGCAGTTACTGGCAACACAAAGCTGTTACAAGCATGAGGAACATAAGAAAATCATGTGGGCTGAGAAATAAGCAATATTGAAGAGTGGTGAAGTAGAGATGGGGTGACAGGTTAATAGGAGCTGTGCAAAGTGAGAGTAAAACATCCGTATTTGTGCTGGGAATAGGAAGAATAACAGGAATTTCTGCTATAAGGTGGCAAAAACTCTCATGTACAGATGAGACCTGGGTAGGGTGATTGCTGGCTGCTCGTGTGACCTTACTCCAGGAACAGAGAGTACCTGCACCAAAGGCAGAGCCGGAGGGTTCTTACTGCCCAGCTCCATGGGTGGGGTGCAGTGCCTGGGTTCAGTTGCTTATGTGGAAGAACGGTTTAGGCATCAGAGAAATGGAGGGTTATACAGCTTCCCTGGAAGGGAGTTGAGGACAAGCTTGTCTTAAGAGGGAACTTATATTGCGCCTGGAATAGCAAGGACTGGCCTCTTTGCCATCCCCTGATCCAGGGACTAAAATGCACTTCATTTATGTCACAGATTCTGGCAGATATATCTTGGTCCTGGTCTTCCCTTGGAAGGAAAGTGATCGGGGCTCAATCTGCAGAGACTAGAAGTGGAATGCAGGGTTTTAAGAGTGCAAGTTGAAACCTTCCGAATCACTTATTTAGGGCTTTGATGGATGTTCTCTTACCTGAAATCTCTAAATTCAGCAAGGCACCTTCTGGAGAGACACTCTGTAGTTAAGATGGAAGCTGGCAGAGGTGATGTTCTCTGGAGGTCCGGTGCGCACAGCACAGGCTGTCAGGATAAGAGTGCATAATGGGCTCCTTTGACTTATAACCTGAGTATCTGTGCATTGTTTTCACATAAAACGTAACAAAAATGTTAAGATTAGTGGAAATTATTAGCTTTCTGGGCTAGAGGAGCTGGAGTAGCAAGTAGTCTTGAGGCAGAGTTAGTGTCTGACCAGAGAAACAGTTGATCCAAACTTCACTTGCCAGAGGGACAGTCTGCTGAGCCTGAGCCTGCATTTTACAAATGGGAGATGGTGTGTCTGCCAAGCTGATGAAAAATTAATCCAGAGCAGCCCTGGGGAGGCAGTTGTTTGAGCTGAGAACAGTCTGGTGAGTTGTGTTGTATTTGGTAGGTGATGTTCAGCCAAGACATGCCAGGAGCTTTCAGACCTGAGTGTGTCCAGACAATTAGGTTATGAACAAAGCTGCTGTGGCTTTCCCAGCTTGCTTAGTCTGCACCAGGCAGCAGCTACAGCACAGACCCACCCACAGCTCTCACAGGCTTTTAATGCAGATCCAGAGTCACTTACGAAGCAAATCTCACTTACTGTGCTGCTCTTCACCTTGTGGAGTGGTCTAGAAGTGTGTGATCTGGGTTTCTTCTGGCTAGAAAAAATCTGGGAGGATATGTTGCAGGAGCTCACTCCATCTACAAATGGATATCAGTCCATGGGCCAGGCTAGAGCTGAACTGAGACCCACTGCAACACGCAGATGCTGCATCCTTCATGCTACCTGTTCTGTTCTGCAGAGCCATTCCTGGCTGACATGAACACAGTCCTTGTTAGCCTGATTTTGCTGCCCAAATGAATGCACCCAGGTTGTAGTTGGGGTGTTGGGTGGCTGTTGAATTGCTAATTAAATGTTTCACAACCTGACTGGCCTTGTAGAGCATCACTCTTGAGAACACTGACTCCCCTCCTGCTTTTGCAGCCAACGAGACGTCAGGCCTTTCTGCGAAGCGTGAGCATGCCTGCTGACAACACCCGCGTGCCCTCCCTGCCTAACGAAGTGAGGAGACCAGTGCTACAACGACAGACCTCAATCACCCAGACCATCAAGAGGTGAGACACTGAGTTCATGGAGCCTGCTTTAGTGGATTCCACTATCCATTGCCGTCCTTTATTTGTGGATTTATGGTCCTCTGCTTGTCGTATTGCCTGGCACTTAAGTGGCACACTGTCACAGCAGGATTAGGTTGTCTCCCTTGTTATCTGTCATGAGGTTGCGGAAGAGGGTGGGTGCATATAAGTCCTCAATATATAAGCCCAGTGGTGCTATATAGCCTGTCTTTAGTAAGTGAGGAGACAAGTCCTGGGAGGAAGATTGTGGTGATCAGGACAATAAGTGGTTCTTGCCACTTAGAGACAAATTTTGACTGCCCCCACACCCCAGGGAGCTGGCTGTTTCTGAGTAACAGGGTGCCTCAGGCCCTGATGTTTAGCTGAGACTGTATGATGTGGTGTGCTAGCCTTGCTTTGGTGTGGTATCTGAAAGCATATGATTACTGGGGGAGGCAGAAGCCCATCCTGAGCAGTCCAGTCCTCTCAGCAGCTTGATTCCTAGCACTAGCTCATTGGCAGGTCCTTGAGATGGCTATGGGGGGTGATGGAGAGTAGGGAGAGGCTGCTCTGATCCTGTCCCCCACACCTGCACAAAGGGTTATCATTTGTCCCCACGACCAGGGGTCTCTGAGACACGGCCACACAGCTGGATGCTCCTTCCCTCCCTGTGGCAAAGGCTTATCCCAGTTTGTCCAAAGGGAGTGGCTCTCTGAGCTGCTCTCCTGAGATGCCTGGCTTGTATTCCTGGCAGCGTGTCAGGCCTGCCTGGATCCCAGGAGCGTCCCTGGAGCTCCGAGGATTGGGGCACTTTCAGCCAGCCAGGCTTTGCCCACTCACAAAGGAGCAACTTCCCAGCTATGGAAGAGACTGACCTCCCACGCACTGTTTTCCTTTGCCTCAGACATTCGCCAGCTGCCTTGGTGGTGAAGCTCTCCCGCAGCAGCGATCTGTGATCCTACTTCTTGTGAGATTGCAGGGGATGAGCCATGAAGCAGTGTCCGCTCTTTTCAAGGCTGTAGGCAGCTTCTGGGCCTGCCTGAGGCTGTCCTTGCACACCTAGACTGCCTCTTCCTTCACCTCCCTGCCCTTGTCTTTCTCCTTGTCAGGACAATTAGGCAAGAGCATGTCAAGAATGAGGGGATGTCCTCGGAGGGCGTTGCAGAGGCCCTGACAAGAAGCATTGTGTGGGAGGGCCAGGGTAACCTTCTCCCCAGAGTTCCTCACAACATGCAGCTTGTGTGGAGGGTGGAGAGGTTGGGGAACGGCAAACCACTTTGATGCTGGGGGAACAAATCTGCCCCCAGTGCTACTACACCGTAAGACAGACAAGGCATATGGAACTACAGTGAGCAAGGAAGGAGTGCTGGATGGCGGTGGTGAAGCTCCCACACACTGAGGGAGATGCTAACGGCCTGCCTAGCACTGGGGCAGTGGGCAGACAAGTGTGGCTGTTGTACCAACAGACCCTGTGACATGTCTTCCTCTTGCCTCTCCAGGCTGTAATGGAAGTGCTGGGGCTCAGGTTGGTGCCTGTGTCCCTGCCTGTGCTTAATGGTCTGTGTAGGCATTTTTTACCCTGGGAGTACGTGCGGTCCCACAGGGAGTGGCCCAGAGGTGCACAAATGGTTTTGGAAGTCCTGAGAGTCTCCTGCTCAGAGTATGTATGTGCGGGGTTCAGTGCTATTTTGCAGTGCTGAGTTGTCTTACGTAGGCTGCTGTGCAGCATGGTGGGTGGACAAGTCTCTTCCTCCTGGAGGACTCACAGCTTGTGGACAACGTCTACAGAGTGCTGTGGGATGTGGGTAGGAAAGCAGGTGCAGCAGCTGGAACAACTTTCCAAGGGGCAGAACTGCAGGAGATGCACACTTGACATGACACTAGCAATAAAATCACAAAATAAGTGGATCAGAAGCAAGGACAGGGAACTGGAAAGTACCAAGGAAAGGCCTAAAAACCTGTGCTTCGTCTAGCAGAGCATGCAGACCATGCATCCATAAAGGTGTCTTAGGGATTTGTTTTGTGAGTCCAGGGAGGCTGACTGCCAGGTTTTCCACTTAAAACAGCTCCCGGAATGCACAGAATGTGAAACTGTTTTGATAGCAGGACTCCACACCATCCTGTTCCCTGGGGCTTGGAGGATACAGATCAAGTGTGAGCCTAAGGTTAAGCCTGTGTGGTCCAGAACATGGTGTGGGAGTGATTCATGTGCCTGAGTATAAGCATCTAACACCACTTCCAGTATCCTGGGGTGTCTGAGATGTCCATGCAAGGCAGCAGGTATGGCACAGATAGACTTGTGCACTAGGCAAGATCCTGCCAGGGTCAACCAGAATGCACCCAGGTCACTTCCAGTGGCATCAGACAGCTGTATCTAAGCAGATCATATCTTGGCCTGCTGACACCTCCATGGTTTCACCCTCTGGTGTCCAAAGCCAGCCAGTGGGATCTGTGGCTGGGCATCTGGGCTGAAGAAGGCAGATCACAGAGGTCTGGGGGTTAAGGGGGATTGCAGTATCCCTGGTATCTTCAAGAGCAATGGGAGACATATGTCAGAGGTGCAGATGCACCAGAAGGATTCTCCGGCCTCCTGGGTTGAAAGATGGTGGTGTGTGGCTTGAGTTTGGTTGTTTCTCTTAGGTCATGCTCTCATCTGGAGGCCACTGTCACGTGCAGTGTGGCACAACTGCTGCCGATGGGGCTATGGAAGGAGACAGGGAGGTACTGGATGCAGGTCGCTGCTCCCCTCCACAGCCCTGCAGGCTCCTTCCCTTCAGCTCTCTTTTCTTTGCAACAGACAGGTACGGTTTCAAAGGAGTCAGACCATGCCCATTCATGGGCACCGGGTGGGCAGGAGTTCCCTGAGAAAGCGGCAGTCCCTGCCCCGATCGTTTTTCAGGTACTGGTAGCACTGAGTGTGAAACCCACCCCTGCATGTGTGTGCAAGGGCTGTTGTGAACGGCACAGATTCTGGCTGTTGCTGGGACCACTTTGCCTTCCCAGGGCTGGCCCGGAGGCCTACAAACAGGCGGGAGTGAGAAAGTTCATGTGTGCTTCTAACAAAAAACAATTGTCACTCCTACTAAATATGTAGGCAGCTGTCAATAAGTAGCATGGACTAACAAGCTGTCCACCTGCCAGCCTCACTCCCTCCTGCCTTTCCTAACAAGCTGTCAACCTCCTGGTGTTCACCATAGCTGGAATATCTCCCCAGGGCAGCCATAGCACAGCCTGCCTTTGCTAGCATCAGTGCAACATGTGGCGTATGCATATGTTGGCCCCAAAGCCTCCTTGGGGCAGAAGGGAAAGGAGAGGAAGCAGCACTGAACAGATGCTAGTCATGTTGGTCCAGACAGGGCTCAGAAGCTGATGAATGGAATAGAGCATCCACTCGTTCCCTGTTGACATCATGGCTTTTTCTAACCCAAATGTGACTGTCTTCTTTTTGAGGTGGAGGTCTTCGTTTACTTAGCACCAAGGAGATGAGCCACTCCGGGAGTCCAGGGCACAATGGCCTATCGACCACCACCCCGAGACTGGATCTCAGTAAACTCTTAAATCAGACAGACGATGTGACTTTGTGCGTGGCAGGGACTGGACCTAATGCCCAGGAGTCCATTCCTGTCCCACCTTCCTCACTGCTACCCTTGGCCAAATGCCACTCTGGCACTATGTCCACCTTTGGCGACTGCTTGTGTTTGGTCTTGGGCTTTCAGGTCTGGTTAGGTCAACATGATAGAAGAGCAAGAGCTGACCTCTGATGTTGTTTTGTTCCTTGTTACAATGCTCCAGGGAGTCTGTGGGATGTGATGGGGCTCCCCAGCTGGACAGGGGCATTCAGCATCTTCCCAGGGTGTTCCAGATATCCTAAACTCTGTAGTCAGCTCTCCTGGACTATCTTGACTATGATCAGAGGGTAGGACAGCTCTTTACCTTGCTTCTGGACCAGTAGTGGTCTCTGGCAGTTCAGGAGTGGTCCCCACAGTGCAAAACAGCTGTGGTGGTGCTTGTCCTTCCAGGCTAGCAGGAGCACAGTTTCAGAGGGCTGAGGCATTGCTGTTAGCACAATGGGCCGTTCATCAGCAGGCTCATATGGGCACAAATGACCCTCAGTCCTCTCCCTTTGAGGAGCGACCCCATGTACGGGCTTGTCACCCGAGGTCATCTTGGCGTTAAAATATTGGTTATGGCAGTCTATGAGAAGCCCTCTGAGTTGTAAGAGTGTTTTGTGGCACGTGTTGTGCCTGTGCATCTGCACAGCCAGAGCATTACCTCTGCGCTATAGGCTTGGTTTGGGTCTGTCAGGCCAGGTGCTGACCCCAGGCCCTTCTGCTCTGAACGGAGACAAAGATTGCTCTGAGGAGATATGGGTCTGTGGGAGCGGAGCAGTGCTCTGAGCCATGCACATAGTCCCGTCTCTGAGGTCTGGCCCCTGTTGACTTGCTGGAGGCATTTGGAGCCATTTGGGTCAGTGAGGTCAGGTGAGGTCTGGCAACGGCCCATGTGACCTTACGCCTGCTGAAGGGTCTGTTCTGGATCATTGGGAGAATGGGAAGGCTGAGAGCAATGCGTGGTGGTTTGCACCTGGAGATTTTAGCTGGAAAGGCTGTGGGTTTCAAATACACAACTTTCTACATGGTGGCAGGACACCTTCACCTGTTGGTTGATGGTATTTTTGCTCTGTAGGGTGCAAAACACAGGACTAGTTTCCTGTCTCCAGTGCACTGACTCAGTTCCCCTGTGTGACCTAATTCTAGTTTTAACCCAGCCTTTACTCCAGTGTATGTTTTAATACTCCCTTTGTGATCTGTAAGGTCTTGCTTCTCAGCAGCTGGAAATCCTGCCCCTGAGCAAGGGGTCTGAAGCCAGGGTTTTGGGTTTGGCTTGAAAGGACTTTCAGGTTTCCACACCTGGGCCAGACAACTGTAGGCTGACAGAGCTTGTCATCTTCTGAGGAAGGATTAACCACAGTGGGAAAGGCTTGGCAGGGCTGCGATTGATCTTTGTAGGTTTAGGGTACCAGCTGTCCTGCAGTATTTGAAGTAGGTTGTTAGTCTGACTTATCCTGATTCCTCTCCGCCTTCCTTGGGATTTTGCTTCTCATCCACTGCTCTTCTGTGACAGCAGCCACTTGGCAGCAAACCTACCTTGTGGCTGCAACCTTGTGCTCCTAATTCTGCAGCCAGTAGCTTAGAACTGTGTGTGCCTGCCTTAGCAGAGATCAGGACCATAGCAAACATTTGCCATTAACGTTACCTTTGAGGAGGATAGAAATCCTGCAGCATGAGATGGAGAAGTTAGGGGTATCCTGGGAGCGTGGGGGGAGGCTGGGAGAGAACAGTGAATTCTGGTGGGTCTTAGGAGAAGGTACAGAGCCATGAAACAGTACAATCCCACTTAGAGCTGGCCTGAAGATGGTAAGTGTTTTCAATAGATGGTTTTTAAAGAAAAAAAACCTTTCAACAAGTTGTTTTCTGAATTTCTGTTCCGTCTCTTTCTTTCTTTTTAGAAAAAACTTAAAACAAACTGTCCTTTATGCACAGTGAATCTCTCCTGTCATTTTTCTTCTGTCTTAAGAGACAGAATGCTCTTGATGGTTGAACTTTTCTGGCCAGCATCTGTCAGGTTGCTAAAACCAGCTGAGGACAGGCTGCAGGTTGCTCATGGGGAAGAGTTCTGCCCGTCTTTGAATTGGGGTGGGCTGAAAGTGACCACCAGGGGTTTTCTCTTCTCATGTGCATAGTCCAAGCAAAAATGCTTCTTTGTACTTGTATGCTGGCATCTTTCAGAGGCACAGCAGACTGGTTTGGGGTGAGCAAAGACAGCGACGCTACTCAGAAATGGCAGAGAAAGAGCCTCCGCCACTGCAGCCTGCGGTATGGGAAGCTGAAACCTCAGGTCATCCGGGAAATGGACTTGCCCAGTCAGGACAATATTTCTCTAACAAGCACAGAGACTCCTCCCCCGCTCTATGTTGGACCCTGCCAGCTGGGCATGCAAAAGGTGAGTAACCTGGGACAGACTCAAGGCCATCGTGAGTTTCCTGCAGAGTGTCTTTACCACTTTGTCAGCTGTGACCTATCTGCAGGCTTAGTTCTGCCTGAACATGTCTGGGCTCCATGCTCAAACACTTCTCAAGTCTCAGATACAGTTTGGCAGACTCCCTCCTTCAGCAGCTTCTCTCTGGTCTCGTTGGCTAAGATCCCTCAGCTGTTTCAGTGGTAGGCTCAGAGCTGTGTTTGTCATGTTGTGACTATGGTGGTGATTAGATGTGTGCAGCATGTCCAACAGCTCTCAGCTTGGGCTTTTTGCTGCCATTTTGCAAGGACAAATTTCTGTTGTACGCAGAGTGGCCAGTATCCTGGACCCAAATATACAGTAACAGGCCTGGTGTCACTCAGGACACTTGCCTAGTGGATCCTTGTCCCAAGCAGAATGCAGGCAGTAGCACCACTATTGTCCTCATAGAAACCTGATTATGTTGTAGGACTTAGAGAAGTGTCTCTTGCATCAGCGGTACTACAGCTCTGCTCACGGGTCCTCAGAAATGGTTTTGAGTGCATGCAAAGGGTATCTGGTAGCCCCCTACTCACTACCTTCAAGTGTGACCCCAGGGGACAAGGCCCAGTCAGACGTATCCAGTTACCAGCACTTCAGAACTAACCCACAATATCCCAGCTCTTCCCTTTGCTCCATTCAGCAATAGTGATCGATGTGGTTGGTTGTTGTGCATTAGTGAGCACCACTGCAACCTGGGCAAGTGGGGAAACAAATTCCTTCCAAAGCAGGTTAGTCTGTGACCTGGAGCTTGGCTGCATTACTGAAGCAGAGGAGAATATGGTGCATCTTTCAATCAAGTTTCACCTTGTTTTGCTCTTCCCTGTTTTCTTACTAGCTGAAGTCTTTGGTCACAGGAGACTCAGAGGTATTGTTGGGCTCTATGTGGGCTACATTAAATCAGAACATGGTGTCAAAAGGTGTAAGGCCATAAAGCTTCCTGCTGAGTGTGCAACTGTGGATTAAAAAAAGCTCATAAAACATTAGGATAAAGCACAGAAGTCTTATGGAAACCACAGCTGTGATGATGTAAGGACAGAGGCAAGGTTTGTAGCTGAAGGCAATATTTTCATTAGGTTGATTCGAATGTTTGGAAGAAGTGAGAGCTTTGGCCTGAAGAGTCCCAAAGAAGGGCTTGCAGGTCTTGGAAGCTTGCTTGCTTTTTCCAGCTGTTATAACTTAATTAATGGAACCAGATGTAAATATACAGTTAAGCTTCAACAGGATACTGTTTAAGTCCTGGACTGTCCAGTATCAGAAAGAAAACTAGCTGGAGAAAGAGCATGGCTGTTTTCAGGGATTTCTCAAACTCCTGTTCTGACAGCACATTCTCTTGACTGTAGAGCTCACCGGCACAGGACATGAATGAAACCAAGAGCTTAGGAAGGGCTGAAGGAGGTTTGGAGACTCCTGTGAACATCAGGAACATTCTGGGTGAAAACAGTCAATACCAACAAAAGAAGAAAGAAAAAAAAAGAAAAAAAAAAAAGGGCAGGGGGAGAGGTTTGAGGACTTAGGTTTGAGGCTTACAACTATGGCTTAGCTTGCATCAAGTTATTGCGTATCTCCCTATTGTAGAATTGCTTGTTGGTCCGTCCAACCTGGGTCAATCCTAGGAGCCAGGCCACTGTCATGGTCTCAAGATGTTTGCTTGGAGGGAGAAGGGTTTGGGGGTGAATGGACTGATGGGCTGCTTCTCTCGGCAGATCATAGACCCGTTGGCCCGTGGCCGAGCTTTCCGTATGGCTGACGACAACGATGGCTGCAGCATCCCACACACACCAATCACGCCAGGCGCTGCGTCGCTGTGCTCCTTCACCAGCTCACGCTCAGGGTTCAATCGCCTCCCACGACGGCGGAAACGGGAGTCTGTTGCCAAAATGAGTTTCCGAGCAGCTGCGGCTTTGGTGAAGGTACTGTCTGTGGGAGGGCAGGGACCAGTCTAGCAGCAGGACAGGGCTCTGCCCTGAGAGAAGGGTGAGAGGGAAGGAGCTGCTGAGCAGAGAGGATGAGGAGAGCAGTGGTGGAGGGGAAGAAACCAAGGTATCTCCTGTTTTGTTTTAGCCGTGTGACTAGGAGGCAGGATATGCAAGAAGCAGGGAAGATGGCTAGGTTTTGGTACAGGTCTTGCTTTCCCTTTATTGGCCTGGGGGCTTTGATTCCTGCAGCCAGCAACCTCAGAATGTTCCAGCAGGTCCAGTTCAGCCTGCCTGGACCTCTGGGCAGTCCGTCTGCACCTGGTCAGCAGCCATGGAAGAGCAGAAGGCTCTTACTATGCAAGTCTTTTCATCCTGCCATGTGTCTGCTTTCCTGGGCCCAGTGACCTTTTTGCTGTGTCCAGTACCACCCATCGCTGCAGTTTGGTCACACACATTGTTCAGTATGTGGCAGAGGAGCATGTTGCAAGCCTCACCCGCATGGGAGATGGACACTGTGGATTGAGAAGTGGGGTGAGAACACCTGTGAGTCTCACCAGGAAGGTGTCGCACATCAGCAGGTCCACTGTGCTCCACACACAAGCGTGAGTCAGCTCAGCACTTGGGCTCCCTGTGTGCTGGCTGAGGTGGCCCTGCATGTGCCTGGGGTTCAGGTTTCTGGCAGTGACTCGATGCCACTTTCTTTGGCTACAGGGGCGCTCTGTGAAGGACAGCACCCTGAGGAGAGCTCAGCGGCGCAGCTTCACCCCGGCAAGTTTCCTGGAGGAGGACACAGTGGATTTTCCAGATGAGCTCGATACTTCTTTCTTTGCTCGGGTGAGGGGCGGGGCTCTGGCATGGTACTGGCCCCAGAGGCAGTGCAAGACTCTAGGTCTGGCAGGACTGTGTGTTGCAGAGAACAGCACTGCTTTCTGCCAGGGCTGGTGTCTCAAATGTGATGCTGGCTTCTTCTGATGGGACTTCTGTTTCTCTGCCCAGGAAGGAGTCCTTCATGAGGAGCTCTCTACTTATCCGGATGAAGTGTTCGAGTCGCCATCAGAAGCTGCAATCAAAGATGCTGAGGTGAAACCTCCAGATCAGACAGATCTCACAGGAGGTGCCTTGGACAAAAATGAGCTTGAAAGAAGCCACTTGCTACTGTGAGTATCTTCCTGGAAGCTGCCAGAGCCGAACATGGGGTAGCCAACCCATTCAGAGTGGAACCTCCTGCATGGAGGAAGCCAGGATCTGAGTGTTGTGGGTGCTTGGTGCAGAGCTCAAAGAGCAGTGCAGTGATGGGTTTTCTTTAAACCCAGCTTAAGACCTCCTGCCCCAGCTACCTGTGCATGTGAAAGGTGACTCTGAGGCCACCTGTGCAGTCTCTCTAGCCTCACGTGATGTGTTTTGGAGGCTGTATCATGCCTTGAGGAAAGACACTTTAAATCAGCTGTGAGGATGCTAGGAGCCCAGCCTTCGACTATGGAGAACGTAGCAAAGACGAGAAGGCTGTTGCCATTGCCACAGTCACCAGGAACTGTTGTCTTGCTCCAAGGAGCAGTGTGAAGCATTGCTGAGTGTCGAGCTGGGCTACATTCCTCACTCGAAACGAGAGAAAGGTGTGGCACTGATGCTGAGAGCCCTACAAATATGTGGGTGGTACTGTATTGTATGCCTAGATTTTTTCCACCTGAGTAACTGGTACTGAGTAATTGCTCTGTGTCGTTTCCGAATCAGCTCTAGCTTAGCTGGCAGCTCACCCCAGCAGAGAGCTCTGCTGGGTGTGAACATGGAGCAGACAGTGAGGTCCTTGTTGTGGTTCTGCTCCTCACAGCCCATCTTGCTGTGTTGGTGCTTTCCCTTCAAGTGTTTCCAAGAACTTGACTCAGTGTTAAGATAAGAGGAAGCAGCAAATGGTGGGAGTTTGTTGTCACTCCTCTGAGATAGTCTCAGTCTTCTTGGCTCCATTTGGATCTCCTTAAGTAGTTTTATTTGTTGAGGAAAATACATTTCTTTCACACTTCAGAGAACTGTTATCAGAATCATAGTCGGGTGTCCTTTTAGGTAGCCAGGTGTTTATTTTGGCATAGGCTGATAGCCCAGCACCGGAAATATTGGGAAGCAGCACGTCGGTAACACAGAAACCACTTAACTCTTGGGGCAAGAGCAGGCTGCAGTGGAATCTGCACTTTCTGTTGGAGAGGGACTTACCAAGGGGAAGTTGGGACTTTTGACTTTATAAAAATGCATCTTCTGCAAGGTGCAATATTGAAAATAGCTGAAGTTTCATGGCAGTGTTTTTGGCTAACGAGGTTCAGATTCTCCCTCATCCTGTTGCCTGTCCATACTTCAGAGCTGTCATGATCTCTCCAAGATGCTCTGGTGGTCTTTCAGAAAAACGTTTGTCAGCTGGTTTCTCTGACCACTTCTGACAACCATTGTCTTTGTCCAGAGAGGGTCATTTAGGAAGCCAGAGGAGGTAAACTAGACTAGAGCGTGTGTCAGGGACATGCTTGCTACAGTGTTAGGCGGTGAGCAAGGGTGAAATGGTAGGTAGTTTTTTTTTTTTTTGATCAGGGTCTGAATGCTGCAGACCTGATCTCCAGACTGCTATTTAAGAGCAAAGAAATACAAAACCATCTGAATATGATGGAGACTTACAAAGCAGGTACTATTCACCAGTAGCTTGTGCAGCATTCATCACATATTCTATTTTGGTAAAAAAGCCTTTCTTTAGACAGTGCTGCTTGGGATTTTTATTGTGGTGTTGAAGCCTGGTTTTGTTGTTCTCCCAAAAAATGCATGCATCGGTGCAAATAAAGGGAGGAATGGAAGACAGATTGTGAGAGGTAACTGGCACAGCTTGCAGGACATGACAGTGTCACTTTCTTGGTCTGGGAAGCTGCTTGGATTCCTGCTCTTCTCTTCTGTCCAGTTTGGTGGGCATGGGGGTTTGACTTGTCAGTCCAATCACAGTAGAGTGCTTCAAGGGTGGGGATCTCCACTGCTCGGCTAAACTACACTTCCATTTCATAGCAGAGAGCAGAGTAAGAGGAATGAAGTAGAGGAGGAAATAGATGTGCATGAGGCTGCAGATGTGCCCAGCTATAGCCTCCTCATTTTAGCCTGTTGCTGAAACACTTCTTTAAAGCCTTGAGAGCTCCTCGTCAGTGGGGCTTAGTTTGGCACAGCTGCCTTGTGCCACCTTGTGCGTGTAGTCCTGCGCTTTCGTCAACTCATGCTGTGTAACTCTTTGAAACACAGCTTCCACTTCAAGGCACCTTGTCTGCCATCAGCTGCTGCTGAGCCCAGCTGTGGTGGGACAGACAGAGGGTCTGCTGTCACCAAAGACCAGGGAAGGGCTGGTCCCCATTGCTGTGCCATGGAGGAGGAAACCATTGCTGTCCTGCTTTTTATTGCAGCCCACTGGAGCGAGGCTGGAGGAAGCAAAAGGATGGGGCCCTGGCACAGCCCAAGGTCCGCTTGCGGCAGGAGGTGGTGAGTGTCAGTCCACAGAAGCGTGGCCAGCGCATTGCCGTCCCTGTCAGGAAGCTCTTTGCCAAGGAGAAGAGGCCGTATGGCCTGGGAATGGTGGGGAAGCTGACAAACCGTACATACCGCAAGCGCATTGACAGCTATGTCAAGCGGCAGATTGAGGACATGGATGATCACAGGTGAGAGCTGCAGTCATAGAAGGGGTCCCAACAAAACTAGTGAGTAAGTGATTGTTGTTGCCCCGTGGTGACTCAGGTCACTGCCTCGGGGTGGTCGGGTGAAACCTGCTGCTGAGACCCCGCGGTCTGTATCCCTGAAGTACAGTGCAAACTGCACAGACAGCTGCAGCATGTTAGCATCACCATGCACTGGGAGCTTACCCTGCTCCTCACGTTGCTTTGGGTGTCTATCTCTGCTACCTGGAGGGACTGCAGATCTCTGCCCCACCACTGCTGTCCTGTGATGAACAGGAAGGCTCAGGTATCCCTGCCTCTCTGGTCATTCCCCTAAAGTCATTATTTCAGATACACAGCACACTTTGTCATCAGGCTTATGTGTTCTCATGGATGTTTTCTTGGGAAAGGATGGCTTGTCCAGTCTAATGGGGGAGTCAGAGTAAACAGGGTCTGTCTGCCAACAAGACCTTAGGTCATTGCCTCCAGGCTTGTGCATCCCCAGGTGATCCTGGCCCTGTACCCCAGATTCTGCCAAGGTCCCTGGGGAAAAACAGCAGCTTTTCTCCTGTGTTCTGTGAGTAGACATAATATGCCTGAGTTTCTGCCTCTGATCTTTTTCCTTTCCCTCCATCCAGGCCTTTCTTCACTTACTGGGTCACCTTTGTGCATTCGCTCATCACCATCCTCGCTGTGTGCATCTATGGCATTGCCCCTGTGGGGTTCTCACAACATGAAACTGTTGATTCAGTAAGTAAATCCCTGTGACTTGCCTGGAGTGTGATTGTGTCTCAGCCTTCAGCTGCTGGCTCTTGTGTTGCAGTCTTCAGCATATTGGCTACTTGCCTGAGGGCCTTGTCGGCTGGACGCTGGGATGCCTTCTTTCCCTCCTGCAGTCACATTGCTCTTGACATCAAATTATATCTGGCACAAAGCGTGGTGGGGTCTTTGCAGGCTCTCATTGTCTCTGTGCTGGGAGCCCTTTCAAACAGCTTGTTCCCCTCCTGGTGGAGACCAGAAGGATATTCATGGCAGGGAAATATTTCAAACCTGGGTTAAGTTTTTGCAACAGTTGCAGGATTTTGCTTCTGCCAGGACTAAAACTGACCTCTCCAAGAGCTGATCTTGAAGCTGTTTGTAGCCTTCCCGCATGTTGATAAAGGTCTCTGGGGTACATACCTCTACAGCCGTATCCCCGCTCCATGCAGAGGATGCCCTGGGGAGCTTCTCACCTATGTGTCTGACAGCTTTCAGAGCACTGTCACCAGCACCTGAGCCTACACTGCTGGCAGGTGCTGCTTATGCTTCTGAGCTGTGTGGAGCTTTTTGCTGGCTCTCAAGCCAGTCCCAGGTCTCCAGGCCCTGAGATTTCTTGGAAGTTGAAATAGCCAGAGATAGACATTTTAAATGAAATCTTAAGATGAAGGTGCCCAGGCCTTGACGGTGGTTTACCTGTGATCCTGCAAAAGACCAGTTTCAGAGAACCATGTGACCAGCCATCGGCTGTGGGGATTTCTGTTTATCCTGGGTACTGTTTTGACCGGCCCCTGCTGCTTGCCCTGCTGATGCTGTGGGCAGGAGCTCATGGGACTCTCGCTTACTCTCCTTGCAGGTCTTGCGAAACAGAGGTGTTTATGAAAATGTCAAATATGTTCAGCAGGAAAACTTCTGGATCGGCCCCAGCTCAGTGAGTGGCTGGGACTGTTGGTGGGCTGATGGGGGATTCCGTGCTGCAGCCACACCACCCCAGGGACTGGGGCCCTCCACCGCTTGGAGCTTGGTGCTAGCAGCTGCTCTTGGTTGGACATCCCATAGGACCCGGCTGTCACTGGCAGGGTACAGCGGTGCTCCCAGCCCCAACCACCCTGCAATACAGGCTACCGGGAGGCTGGGATGGACCTTGACGCTCCTGCTTTGTACCCTGTTCCAATGAAGCCAAGCACGGGGCCAGAGAAAACGCAGGAGTTGTATGGTGTGTGACAGCTTTCCTGATGCCGTTCCCCCTGGGAAGGGCTGTCGTGTCCCAGAGTTTCCTTTCCTGGCCACAATGCTGGCCTTTCTGGGGCTATGGGCAAGGAAATCCCTGAACTTTTGTTCTGGGCTTGCCTTCTTCAAAGCAAATATTGAGAGTATGCCTGATGTGCGTTAGGCTTCATCATGCAGGACTTTTCCCTGGTCCCTTGAGCCCTGATAAGGGTACCCCTTGCAGTTCCCCCAGCCTTCTCTGCCCCAGGCAATCATTGCCTGCCCCTTGGCTGAGTTGAGCATTTCCATCTCTGCCAGGAGGCCCTGATCCACCTAGGGGCCAAGTTCTCACCGTGCATGAGGCAGGACCAGCAAGTACACAGCTTCATCAGCGCCAAGCGGGAGAAGGAGAAGCACTCGGCTTGCTGCGTGAGGAATGACAAGTCGGGCTGTGTGCAGACCTCAGAGGAGGAGTGCTCGGTGAGTGCAGTGGCCCCTTTCCTGCTGTTCTTGCAGGCTCAGGGCCACTTCTGTTGACGCTTCTCCCCCCCTGGGCTTCCCAGTGACACTTCTCCTCTCTCCTGCAGTCCACACTGGCTGTATGGGTGAAGTGGCCCCACCACCCCAGCACACCAATGCTGGCAGGAAGCAAGAGGCAATTTGGGTCTGTTTGTCATCAGGACCCCAGGTAGGTCCTGCCTATCCCAGCTGCCATTGTGCGGGGGCCAGGGCTGCTGTGACAATGGGGTCAGAGAGGCATGGAGTCCCAGGCCAGTGGATTGCTGGATGGGACAGCAGCTGCTCTGGAGACCAAGGGACATGGGGCAGTGATGTCCCTACCTGCCCCAACAGCTGCAAGGGAGGCAGAAGCAGAGTGTAGTGATATTTCTGCTCCCACTTGTCTCCATTGTTGTTGGCTGCCCACCTGCACAGTGGCTTGTTGTGAGCTGTGGGTGCCTTCCTCTTCCCTCTCCCCCTCCTCACCTGCTCCCTGCACAGGCCCCCTTCTTGGGGTACAGCAGTCACATGCCCAGTGTGCTTCTGCCCCAAGGGCCTGCCAGCCTCTGGCTGCCACAGCACACCTTTGCCCTCGGTCACCATGGGCTGATGTAGGGCTGGGACCAGCTGAATGCCCACCTTTGGCGTTGTGTCCACCTGTAAAGGAGCCAGTGAGTTGCTGGGCAGCTGTGTGCTCTTGGACGACTGCCTTTGTGCTGAAGCTGTGATCTCTGCTTGCTGGAAGGAGGCTGCAGCTTTGATCAGCACAGCCTTGGCTGCTCTGACGTAGCGTGTCACCAGCCCCTTGCCAAGGACAGAGAGGAGCTGTGAGACTGCAGCCTGGAGACAGGGACAGAGTGGTGGCTCCCTGGGGGATCCTGCCTGCTGCTGGTGCTGGGAAAAGTAATTTCTTGGGGTGACTTCTGCTTTCTGTTGCTTCAGGGTATGTGAGCAGCCAGCCTCGATGGAGCCGCACGAGTGGCCAGATGACATCACCAAATGGCCGGTGAGCATTGCCAGTGGCCCAGAGCCTGTGTGGGCAGCTGGAATATGGCATTTGCATCCCACTGTGCAGAGCCACAGCTGTGTTGGTGGAAGGGGTCTCTGACGCAGCCTCCTGCTCATTGTCACAAACACCAGATCAGGGCAGCCATGGTTTTGTCTAGCCAAGGCTCAAAGCCTTCCAACAACAAAAGTTCCCCTGTGCCAGCTAAAGCCCTGGGCCCTGCCAGATTAAGAGGATGATGGAGACTGACTCCGCCTCTGGGCTGTTCTCATCCCTTGGTGAAGAGGAGGTGTTGTTTGAGGCTCAGGCAGATGGGGTGTCAGGCACCATCTTGCTGTCAGAGAGAGACCTTGGGAGGCCTGTGTTTGTGGGACTGGCTTCTTCCCAAGGGCCTGTTTTGGCTTTACCCAGGCAGCAAGCATAGCCATGGCTGTCTGACTGCAGCCTGTTGTCGTTTTCCAGATCTGTACAAAAAACAGTGCTGGGAATTACACCAACCACCTTCACATGGACTGTGTGATTACAGGCCGGCCCTGCTGCATTGGGACCAAAGGAAGGTATGGAGAGGGGGCTGGGTGTTGGAGTGAGACACAGGGGGCCCTTTTCAGGTTGTGGACACAGCCATTTGTCCTCCTTGTCCTTACCATATGCAGTCCAGAGCCCTGCTGGGAAGGGGAGTTGGACAGGGAGCCATGATGGATCTCCCAGATGGAGCAGAACTCTGGGATGAGGAGGTAACAGCCAGCCTGAGTCTTCAGTATAGCAGGGTATCTCGCTCAACTGGTCCTGCAGTTTGGAGGGACTTGGATCCCAGGGGATTCAATACTTCTGCTGGGGAGTTCTGCACTCTTTCTTGGGAATGGCCAGCTTGATTCTGACAGGCTACACTGGCCCCGGTGTCCCTGAGCACTCAAGGAGACGCCAGGAAACAACCTGCTCTGGGTTTGCCAACGAGGAAGATGCTGTTGCTCCTCAGCTTGAGAAGCTACGCAGTGCTTGGGCCTGACTTTCCTTGCTAGGGAGGAAAATCAGTGCTGCCCCAAGGAGTTTCTCTGTCCCGGAAAGTCATGATCAGGCTCTTGGCCTAGCCCCCCCCTTTCCACTCTGTCAGCTATGGAGGCACAAGACCCCCCCAGCTCCAGAGACACAACTTCCCCAGGCTCTGGTGGTTTTTTCTCAGTTGTAAATAGCTCAGCTTTAGCACTTGTTTTGGAGCCCCTGTATGCAGGGTGTTAGTCTGTGGAGGTGACTCGGGCTTACCTGTGGGAGAGAAGCAGGAGGGGTGTATGGAGGGTGGCACTGGGCTCACATGGGAATGTATTAGCGTGTCTGTTGCAGAGACACTAGAGTGTGTCACGGCAGCTGAAGGCACCAGTTCTCATAGGCAGACTTGGGATGAGACAAGGGGGAGCGGGTGGCCTGGGAGGGCATAGGATGGTCCATTGTGCCTTCCATGTGTGACTTGTTCCTCGTTTTGATAATTGTTCCTCCTCCAGGTGTGAAATAACCTCCCGGGAGTATTGTGAATTTATGCGGGGCTATTTCCATGAGGAGGCAACACTCTGCTCTCAGGTAAGCGTGGAGTTGGGGGTTTGTATGGCCACCATTCTCCCTCCTGTTCCTCTTAGCAGCTTGGCGAGATCTGGGGGCAACCGTGCTGCAGTGTCGGTGGGAGTCCTGTGTCCTCTCCTACCCTGAGCCCAAGGGAAGTTGCTGATCCAGGCTGTAGTGGTAGAGCTGGCTCCATCTCTCACTCTTTGGAGATCAGTTTAGGACTTGGGCTGGCAGCTGCAAAAGCCCAGCACAGGACCACTGTGGAAGCAGTGGGAGAATGCAACCTTCCTGCTCCATTGGCAAGCAAATGTGGATGTGTCAGTTGTGCATGTGTTGGGGTGAAGAGTGAAGGCATAAAGCTGCCATAGGGAATGGGTGGGGTTGTTAGTGACTTGGTGTTGGATACATGGGTTAGGACTTGATAGAGCGGAGAAGAGCAAGGAAAGCCCTTCTTTCAGTTAACTGCAGTCTCTGCTCTGGCCTCAGTAAGCAGCCCTGCTGGCCGGCACTGTCTAGCACACCTCACAACCCCAATTCTGCTGCTCTAGGTGCACTGCATGGATGATGTCTGTGGACTCCTCCCTTTCCTAAATCCAGAAGTCCCTGACCAGTTCTACCGCCTCTGGCTCTCGCTTTTCCTCCATGCTGGGTAAGCATAGGTATAAAACTTGCACTGTCTGGGTGGGGGAACCCTGAACCCTGGGATTGCTATTGAGGGTTGTTCTGGCAGTTCCTTTCCTGGGGGACGGGGCGGGGCTGAGCTGTTTTACCTGCTGAGGTTTACCATGCTGCGTTTGCTGGGAGGGATATTAGAGGCATGGGCAAGGCCAGACCAGGAGCTCTCAGCAAGGCTTGGCAAAGAACACCAGCACAGGGGTGACTTCCAGTGGCTGCTGCTTCAGCTCCTGTACTCTGAACTTGGCAGGATCCTGCACTGTCTGGTTTCAATCTGTTTCCAAATGACGATCCTGCGGGACCTAGAGAAGCTGGCAGGATGGCATCGCATCTCTATCATCTACCTGCTCAGTGGCATCACTGGGAACCTTGCCAGTGCAATATTTCTACCCTACAGAGCAGAGGTGGGTCTCCTGGAGACTAGGGTCCCAGTAACTTGCCCTGAACACAAGCCTTCTTTACATGCTGGCGCCTTTTTGGCAGAGGCAGAGAGACCAGAGCCGGGCTTATCTCTGCAGCATGTGGCTTGTGAAGATTTGTAGCTAGAAGATAGCACCACACTGTCATGTAGCTGCTGAGCAATATCATCCCCCAGTGTACTCTGGGTTTTCCAAGTGACTGGCCTGGTCTGGCTGCAGTAAGAAGGCTGCCTCTTGTAACGAATGAGGGGTTAGTCTAACCACAGGATAAAAGAGGCCCTGGCAGGCTGGGAATTGAGATCTGTACCTGGTGCCGGAGACCCTCCATGTGTGAGTGGCAAGCAGGAGAGGGGCAAAGAGCAGAGCTCACCTTTCCCAGGCTGCCCAGGACTGTCCCCGTCTACATGCCACAGCTCAAACTCTGATGTGACTCTCCAGCTTCACTTTAGAAGACTGCATGGCAGGACCTGGAGGACTGTCTTTGAGGTCCTTCAATAAAGAAAAGTGCATGGTGGGTGGTGGGGAGCAAGGAGATTGCCTTCAAGGACTTCTCCGCTCTGGTGACTCAGACCAGATCTGCCCTCCTTAAAGTCTGTTCTGGTGATTGCTGGCTTCACACCTAACTTGATCCTGAGATCAAACCAGGCCCCTTTACTCCTTGAACCCCACTATTAGGAGGAAGTTGCAGGCTGTGGCATCACTTTCCCAAGAAACACTGAACAAGGAGTTGAATGACAAATAACTAATGCCTGGAGCTGGTTGCAGAAGCCAGGCAGATGGCATGTGCCTGATGTTACCTGTAATGCTCTTCTTCTGCAGGTTGGCCCTGCAGGATCCCAGTTTGGGATTCTGGCCTGTCTCTTTGTGGAGCTCTTCCAGAGTTGGCAAATCCTGGCACGCCCATGGAGGGCTTTCTTCAAGCTGCTGGCTGTGGTGCTCTTTCTTTTTGCCTTTGGCCTCCTGCCTTGGATTGATAATTTTGCTCACATTTCAGGATTTATCAGTGGTTTCTTCCTCTCCTTTGCCTTCCTGCCCTACATTAGCTTTGGGAAGTTTGATTTATATAGGAAGCGATGCCAAATTATAGTTTTCCAGCTCATCTTCATTGCACTCTTCTCAGGACTTGTGATTCTGTTCTATTTCTACCCCATCAAGTGCGAGTGGTGCGAGTTCCTTACCTGTATACCATTCACAGACAAATTCTGCGAGAAATACGACCTGGATGCACAGCTCCACTGAAAGGCAAAGACTGGCTTCTCGAGCAGGCACTGGAGATGGACTGTCTTTGCGTTTGCTGTGCCAGTTCCATGTGGACAAAGCCTCTAATCCAATGACACTTCTAACCCTGCCCGTGGTTAATTTAAACTGTCTCCTTAGCACTTGGCAGGCATGTTTTGCCTTATCTCAGAAGACTCTGAAAACAGAACGTTTGTGCCTTGTTCAATTGTATTGAACCTCTTCTGCTGCCATTATTTTTATTACACTAGTTTCAATACTACATTTTTAACCAGAGTTGTTTACTACTGCTAAGGTGGTGATTAAATGGTAAGGTAGCGTTTTAGCTACTGTTAATTGTTTTGCATAGTCTGTGGCTACATTTGTTACTCTATCTCACCTGTGCTGTTGCATGTACCAGTAGGATCAGTCCTTTTCTAGCACCCAAACCAGTCAGATGCAGATTTGCAGCTGGAAATAAGGGCCTTAAAAGCCTCAGAAAACTAGAGGGTCTCTTTAATCACTGAAAGTGCATTCCACATACAGCTCAGAAGCAGACATTTCAAATAGCAACTGCAAAAACCATGTGAGAACATCCATTTGGCTGGAGCTTGTTTCTTCTTGAAATGTTACAACCTTTTCCTCCAGGAACGCGCTGAATCCACAGCCTGGTCTTGGTAGAGTTGGATTCTCTGCTCTCTCTGTTAAAGAAAGAAGATATTTTTGGCAGTGACAACAGTTACTGTGTGCTGGGCTCTCTTATCACAGCACTACCCTGCCTAGACAGTCCAGGGTGGATCAGCCAGCACCATGGGTGACTGCTGGGCGTAGGCACTGCGGGGCAGGTGGCTTCTGTCATGGCACACATTTTATTACATGGCATGTTGCAAATGTAGCAGCATTGAAAGAAGAAAAAAAAGTTACCGTGGTAACAGTTTCTAACCCAGCTAGCTGGAGCCACAAAACAAAAACCCAAGCATTTGGAAAAGCTGCTGTTACTACTGCTTTTCAGACACCGTGATTGCGTTTTCAGACATAATTTTAAACTTCACTAAGCATGAGAGTTTTGGCCACATTTGTGTTTGTGTGCACAGCTTTCTAAAAATAGCAGTATAATACCAGAATTATGTCTACATAGGTTACAACAATAGGTAAATATACATATTACTAGTGCCTCCTCTGCTGGACGTGTTTTTAAATGCATCAGCTGCACCAAAATACCATGACTGAAAGCTCATGGTGTGTCCTGTCTTCTGAGAACAATGAATTGGTTGAACTTAAGGTTCTATAAACCAGAAAATGGAGAAACTGAGAGACAAAAACTACAGGATATGTAAGCTGAGGTCCCTTTTCCTAACTCCTTCTAGCTTGCAGTAATTGAGAAAGACAGCTCAAACTATACCCACTATGGAACAGCAAAGAATGTGCTGTGTTTGCTTGTCACGTTTGCTGATGTGCACCCATGGGACCTTTGTTAGCTGCAGGTGCTCTGAATGGTGCAGGAGCGCTAGGAGCAGGGTGGGACAACCGTCGCTCGGGTATGAGCCTCTGAGGCCCACAGAAGGACCCAGATGACCTGGGTGATGGCAATCGCCTGTAGCACAGAGACCTCCGTCCTCCTAGGGATTACTGAGCACCCAGCCACATTCCTAGCAGTGGTTTCCAGAGATTCAAGAAGCCTAAAAGAAAGCAAGGTCCTAGAAGCAATCACAAGGGCAAACAAAGGAACACTGCATTTAATGAATCTCAAGACATTGCGGGAGCAGATTCAAAGCCTAAACATAAGGTAGGCTTAGAGATACAGCATTGCCAGCACTAAGCTATTGCTGCTGCTGCTCCTGAGGTATGTTAACTGAAGTAGCTGAATTATTGTTCCCTGCCCTGAGAGAAGCACAAGCAACACAGCCAGTATGTGGAAACAGAGCAGAGCCAGGACTTGAGCCTAACGCAGACACGGGCATTCAGAAATGCTCTGCTACGCAGCGGAGAGCAGCAACACCAGCTGCTGTGAGCCTGAACACTAAGGCCCAGGGAAGAGGAAGATGAAGAATTGGTAGCTCTCAATGGATATTTAGGACTTACCTGACAGGTTACTTTCGAAGTTTCTTTATGAAGTTGACCTCATCCCGGTTTCTGATGCCATACCTAAACAGAGTTATGCTGTTACATGCCAGTTTCCCAGGAACCGCAACCTTTGAAATCCTATAGCCTCCTCTTTCCCAGGGGTAGATGGACTCCTACAGTCACGTGCAGTGCTATAATGCAGGACGGGTTAAAATTCTCACTTCTGTATACGGAACGTGCCGCCAGCGCTGAAGGATCTGATCATCTAACTTTTTAACTGCAACATCCCCTTAACTGCAACATCTGTCACCCATGGCTGAGTCTTTTGAGGGTAGCTTTGATTAGGGCTGTCTTGCTAAATTTTTAATACCTCAGACAAGCTTTTCTTGCTGGTCTGCATGCAGGCTGGCATACCCAGTGCTACTGTATGCGACAGCTAGAGTGCTCAGAAGCACCTCCTGCCTCCTTGCCCTGAGAATGGGCATGGAACCATGGGAGTGGTGTGTCAGCGTTGTTACTAGCTGGTCTCCGACACATGGCTGAGCAGGTCCAGAACCCAACACGCTTATCCTTGGTTTTGCTCTTTGCTTGCCATTCTTCCATCCTCCTTTCTACCTCAGCAGCTCTACCAAGCCCTCTGTAAGGGTGACTGAGCACTGGAAAGGGTTGTCCAGAGAGGTTGTGGAGTCTACATTCTTGGAGATATTCAAAACCCAACCGGACGCAGCCCTGAGCAGCCAGCTCTAGCTGACCCTGCTTGTGCAGAGGGTTGGACTAGAGGATTCCCACAGGTGGATCCCCTCCACCACATAATGTGTCCTGACCCCATCCTCTGCTGAGGAGCTTCCAGTGCTCCCAGTTTCCCTGGAGATGAATTAATGTGCTTCATGTACATGACACTATTCCTGGCCTTCTCTGTGTTCCACTCCCCTCATACTCATGCTTTTTCTCACTCATCTTGTCTCTGCAGGATACCTCAGGTGTAACCTCAGTAAGCATAACCTCTTCTGCAGAAGTTTGGCATAGATGGCCAAGGGGCAATGTGTCCGAGTGCCTTGGAGGGGTCTGAATTGGATGAACACGCTCAGCAGAGGATGGTTGTGGCTGAGGAACTACTTGAGGCCTTCCTGTCATGCAGATAGCCTCTCAGTCTGTCAGGGCAGGGCCTGTCCCACCTCTGTGTGCAGTGCTGCTCCATCTTCCAGTCAATTTCAAGTGGAATCACAGAATCAATCGTTTAGGTTGGAAAAGACCTTTAAGATCATCGAGTCTAACCCCAAACCTAACACTGCCAAGTCCACCACTAAACCATGTCCCTAAGTGCCACATCTTTTAAATACCTCCACGGATGGCAACTCCACCACCTCCCTGGGCAGCATGTCCCCATGCTAGGAGGACTTCTCTGAGCCAGGGCACAAAGTCCCAAGTTAGCCCTGCCTGTGCAGATGCTGTGTGAACTCCAGCTGAGCCTCTCCAGTCCCACAGACGCCAGAAGAGACTCGATTACTCACTCTCTCAGCTTCTTTCTGTCATCTGCCAGTTTCTCTCCAGCGTAGGTTAAGTGGTATGTCCTCCATATGTACTTCCTAGGGGAGAAACACTCAGGGGGAGCGGCAGGAGGAACCGCCGGGCACGGGAAAGTGTGGTGATGAGGGTGATGAAGGCGGGGGTGAGCAGCCCCCGGCCGCGCTCACCAGCTGAGGTGCTGGACGCCGCCCTGCCGTGCCTGCCGCAGCTGGACGTGCCGCCGCAGCGCCTTCTTCAGCTCCAGCACCGAGGCGTTCTGCACCACCACCACGGCTGGAGGCGGGGGGAGAGCCCAGTCAGCGCCCCGGCCCCCGGCCTGCCGCCCGCCCGCCCCGCAGGGCCGGGCCCGCCGCCCGCCGGCCCCTTCCTCCCGCCGCCCGCCGGCCCCCGGCCCCGGGACGCACGCATGGTCTCGCCGTCCGCCTTGCAGACCCGCACCGTCATGGCCTGCCCGTACTCCAGCGCCACCTGCGAGCCGATCTCCTCCGCCGTCACCTGCGGGCGGCACGGCCGCGACGCGAGCGAGGCGGAAGTGAGCCCCGCCCCCGGCCCCGCCCCGCCCCGCCGCCGCCCCCGGCCCGGCCCCACCTGCGGCGGGAGGTCGCAGAGCAGCGGGTCCTGCACCAGCCGCGCCAGCGCCGCCTGGAAGAGCTCCAGCACCTCGGCGTGCGCCAGCTCCTCCTCCGCCTCCGCCATCATCGCCATCGCCACCGATCGCGCCGGAAGGGGCGGTCGGCGCCGCGGAAGCGGAGATGTTGCTGTTCTGCCCGGCCTGCGGCAACGTGCTGGTGGCCGAGGAGGGGCCGCGCTGCCACCGCTTCGCCTGCACCACCTGCCCCTACGTGCGCAACGTCACGCGGAAGGTGCGGGGGCGGGGAGCGGGGGCGGGGGGCGCGGCCCGCGGCTCCCCTGACCGGCGGCGTCCCGCAGGTGACCAGCAGGAAGTACCCGCGGCTGAAGGAGGTGGACGATGTGCTGGGCGGCGCCGCGGCCTGGGAGAACGTGGATTCCACCGCAGGTAGGGACGGGGGGGAGCGGGGCTCCCCTCGCCTCGCCTCGCCTCCCCTCACGGCGCCTCCCCTCCCCTCCCCTCCCGGCGCCTCCCCTCCCCTCCCCTCCCCTCCCCTCCCGGCGCCTCCCCTCCCCTCCCCTCCCGGCGCCTCCCCTCCCCTCCCGGCGCCTCGCCTCCCCTCACGGCGCCTCGCCTCCCCTCACGGCGCCTCGCCTCCCCTCGCCCCGCAGAGCCCTGCCCCAAGTGCGAGCACCCCCGCGCCTACTTCATGCAGATCCAGACGCGCTCGGCCGACGAGCCCATGACCACCTTCTACAAGTGCTGCAACGCGCAGTGCGGGCACCGCTGGCGGGACTGAGGGCCCCGGCCGCCCCCGGGGCCGCGGGTCTCTCCCGCCGCACGGCTGAGGAGAGGGGCCCGGCCCACGTCCCGCTGCGCTGGGGCGTCAGCGTGTGTCTTCTGCAATAAACACGTCGCTGGGTGGAAGGAACCGTCTGCTGTGTGGTTGCTGTAAAACCTGCCCTGGGGTAAGGCCGCCATACGCAACTGAGAACAGTCAGAGCCCCTGCGAGGGCGTTCGTCCCTGTGTTGCGGCATTAGGGAGGCTACAGGGCCCTTATTTCACACGGTGCCGTAGTTCTGCTAAAAGCACGCACAATAAACTAACGCCGTGCACACCAAGAAACCAGTGTTTAAAATACAGACAGACCTTAAGCAAACTAAGCTAAAGAATAGTTACCAAACCTCAGCACAGAGCCAGCTGCTGCGCAGCAGAGCAGGTGAAGCAAAGGGAAAATGTTACAGCTGTGGCCTTAGGGGGAGGGAAAAAGGCACCTCCGCTGTGCCTTGTGAAAACCACATAAGACAAAGCAGAAACTATCAGCTATATGCTCTACAAACAATTATTGGTAAAAAGAAAATATACTTAAATGGGATCAAATATTACCTGTGTCTTAACGTTAAGCTTTATTCTCAGTTTAAATACATTCAAAAGTAAAAAAGCATAAATAACTTAATAAAAACATGATGGAGCAGAAATTGTAACATTTAATCTCCATTAATGCGCACTCCTACAGGCTAAACCAATTTAATATGACTCAGCTTTACCTTTTTTATACAGGGATAATCTGCACCCATTTATTCCAGTTCACTTCACAGGGGAACACCCTTCCCAGCCTGAGAGTACAGTCTATCGTAGGCTCATAGTATATTGTTGGGGTTTCACTCAGTTTGGGATTGTTTAGTTTTTCTTCCACAATTGGCTGAGAAAAGAGCGACACCAGGGATGGCTTTTTCATGTAGAATCGTCTGATGCAACCAAGAGTTTCCAGACCCTGTAGAAAAATTCACATATTTTACCTTGAGCAGCTGCAGTGAAAAAAATGCACTTAATGCTGTTCTACCTACAGTGTTCTCAGAAACGTTAAGACAATTTGTAGTAGAAGTAGCTTAACCCCCTCAGGAGACCGTGGGGATGGCAAAGATTACAGCACAACAAAGCAAGTTCACACAGCTGGATATATGCTCGTTTGTCACTCTCAGCACAGCAGCTGACATCTGGATACTGACACAGAACACGTGTTCAAAAACAGATCTCAATGTTTAGGACCAGTTATAAATCATTTAATGGTGGTACAGGTGTAAACCTTCTGGGTCAGTTCTAGCTAATGTGTTAGCATTCGTTCCCACACCAACACCCAGCAAGGCAACCTGTGTGCTGTACGGGCTGAAAACATCTGGTGTGTATTCAGTAGTCTCACATAGTTTGTGCATCTAGATTTGCTGATATTTGGTATGTGACAGATACAGGCTCTGTCTATGGTTTCAAACCCAGTTCTTATCAAATTTATTGCTAGAGAAGTTAGATTCAAGTTCTCTGACCTGTAAAACGTACAGGTGATTCCTTGACTTTGTGGATTTGAATAAAAGTTGCCTAGGAATCTGTATTGCTCTCCCAGATGCACGTGCCTCACCACTATACACTCTGTACTGCAGTCTTAAACCTGTCTGCTGCTGCCCTGCCTGTGCCCTGATCCCAGCTACCCTCTTGGCAGCGTTACTGTGGCAGAGGACATATGGGCAAGCTGTGATGGAACACTGAGGAAATAGGATGGTTGCTCAGTGCATGACTGGTAGCGTACACAAGTTGCATTGTTACCGAAATGCATGAGCCTTTGGAAAGAAGTGTGGCATACATACACTGGAGTATTCATTTCCAGTATTAGTAGGGGAAGTCATGCTTATGGGAAGGGCTGCAATATTACTGCTATACTTAAGATTTTTGAATCCTTATAGAAAAAAAGCCAAATAAAGCAAGGTTTCATTTGCAAAGTAGCAGTGGTGGCAATCAAACTTCAAGATGTGGGAAAAAAGTATGAGAAACTCAGATTTTCTCACCATGTATTTTCTACAGTTAAGGATGTATGCCTTTAAGCAGGTCTGTCAGGACAGAAGGTCTTATTTACAGTACTGTCTAAGCACAGACACATTTCAGTCTGATTCTTATGTCAAAGACTACCCATCTGAAAGGTATATAAGAAAAAAAAGATAAATTCTATGGTGATTAACACTGCATTAAACAGTCCAACTTAGTATTTCACAGTGACAAGCCACCACTCTTCAGTAACCAACTAAATTTCAACTATGTGTATATCCATTTCAGAAGCAACCTCAAATTCTAATATCAGTAATGCAGTAATTTCAAGGACAGGTAAAGCAGGCTTCCTTCCATCCTCACTTGCTCTGGCTTTGGTTAATTTGCACTAAGGGGAGAAGACTGTTTTTCACGGTTCATTCACAGTCCCATTTTCTTGGGACTTTCCACAAAGTAGCTGCCCCCTCTCAGTGCAAAAGCTGAACCAGATTAAAGTTCACCCATCTGATGATTCACATACCTGCAGTATCTCTAAGATGGCAACAGGCTGCAGTACCCCCACATAATGCTGCAACAGCATGCTTTCCGTTATGCCTGGCTTTGTCATGATGTGGTAGAGCACAGCTTCCATCATCCCCTTACACACAGGTTTATTCAGATTCCCATCCACAATCCTCCATGGTCTCCCAATGAAGCAGACATTCTCACAAGCCCTGCAAAAGACAATTTAAGTTCAGCTCTGTCCAGAATTATTCTTCTAGCTAGATTTCCCATCATCATTGTTTCTGCGTAATAGAGATTCTCACTACATCCCTTGCCAGTGTTTGCTCACATCCTAAGTGTAAATTCTGCAGCTGCTCTGAGAATGGGCAGAGACTGGTGCTAATCTGCTAGACAGTTCCACAGACCTGAAGTATTTCACACTAGGTGTTCACCACCAAGAAACACTTTTAGCACCATTGTATCACCCAACAATTACCTTGAGTCTTGATGACCAGGAAAGCTTTGTTTTGCTTGTTTGTTTGTTACTGGCTCTAATATCCTCCAAAAGTTATCCAAGACCTGCTTCAATCTGCAACATGCAGCAACAGTGCTCAGACACGAAACCAAATTCCTCATTTTTAGCATTTTGGAGTCAACAGACAGCCCCTGCATGGAAATTCACATTTCCTATATTGCAGTTTCTCCAGGCCTTTCCTGGGCACACGAAAGCTGAGACTTTCTGGCATTGGACTTATTTGAGAAAGAAAACTAGTTTTGGTGTTCTGGTATTTGGAGCTAGCTGGTTTTTGGAAAAGAAAAAAAACTTGTACCAGAGAAATTTTTTCTGCATGCATATGAGCACGAATTACATTAACAAGAACAATGGAGGAAAACATGGGGTTTCTCCATGATAAATGCTCACTGCCCATCAGAGCATAAAAACTAGGTTTTCAAATAATTTGCTTCCAGATATTATTTTGGCAGTGCTAAGTGTTTAGTTACTCTGCAGACATCTCTTACTCACCGGTCCCTGGCTGCCTGGGATACATCTGTCATAAAACTTCCTGGAAAGAAAAGAACACATAGTTTTTAATTAACCCAAACTCTTTATCTAGTGGAAGAAAAGTGAAAGGTGGCTAAGCTGTAAAATGCAACAGCTTATGTTAGAAAATAACACAAGCAAACTGCGCCACGCATTGTTCTCAGTTGTGTGGGCAGCTCTAAGCTCCCACTGACTGCCATCACCTGTCTGCAGCATACTCTTTCCTTCCCATACCTCTTCTCACAACCACATCTGTCTACTCCAGCCACACTTTCTGTGGTTCCATTCCCAAATCACAGCAAGAAGTTTTACTCCCAGAAGTCTGATGACATGGCTGAACAACCAGTAATTCTATGGACTGAAAGAACCGAGTTTCACGCAGAGCACTGTGCAGGGTCTCAGCGTGCAGGCACTCATGTGGGTTTAACTTAACGCTCCTGGTAATCCTATGGAAGTTGGAAGTTGAGCAGAAGTCCGAGTAGCTGTAGACTCAAGATTTCAGCAGTTTGGTTTCAAAGTGAGGGCTGTCTCTGCAACTTCCATTAGGCATAATGTCATAATGTTTTAATTACACAACTACTTAATGTAGGTACTTGTACCACACCCAGAGGCTAACAGCTTAAGCACATGTAAACCCTTCAGCTGGCCTTCATCACTAAGACCAGTACGAACTCTATGCTTGATAACTTAACTACTATTTTTCCCCTCCTGTATTACAAACAGGTAGAGGAAGTTAAATCCAAACAGTACTTTAGTAGTTTCATGTTAAGAACTGCTGAAGTCTTTGCTGTTTAGGCAGCCCCAAGCCTATTTCCCGCAGGAAGGCTCCCGTTAAACAATACCGAGCTTCTAAGACGCTACGATAAGTCTGCAGCTGTAAACGTGGGTAATGGCAGATCTTGGCAAAATACCATGCAAGCAGTTAGCTTGTGATTCAATCTGAAATCAGAGCTGATAAAAACAAAAACAAAATAAAGTCCCCAACAACCTACTTAATGTAAAGCTTGGCAAGAACTACTAGCTATTAAAAAGGAAAAGTGGCAGTAAAAAGGAAAGGAAAATTAAGTCAAATTGGGTTATAAATGAGGGTATTAATCTTCTCACTGCATTTGCTGCTTTCTGGTGAATGGTTTGATGACTTTACAACTTTCAGTCATGGGCATTCTAGTTAAGTGTACACCAGTAGCGCTGTGTTTTCTAGGTTTCAAGATGTCTAGTCTTTGGACTGAAGCCAGAGATGAGAAACTTGAATTCCAAATTTGTTTTTGGAGAAGAATAAGATATGGAAATGAGTTTCTAAGGAAAACACATTTCTGGACTAGTCATGAACATTCCAGCAATAGGCACAAGAAGGAACCTTTGATGTATTTGAAACCTCCAAGACCTTCCAGATCAAGTAGTGTAATGCCACTTCATCTGTGAGAAATGAAAAGCCCTATCACTGGTACATCTTCATAAAGAATTTAGTTTTTGCTTATAAAATGGAGCTACCTGTTTGGGATCAACTGACGATGAGCTAGTCTCTGTTTCTTGGATGTAGAGTGCTCCTACATACCTTTAGAGACTCCTGGGTTCTCCTGTAAGTAGGAAAGATCATCATACTGCTCACTAGCTGATTGTTCCAGGATAGGGATCTGCTTGTTGTGCTCAGTGCCGAGCTCATCATTCTCTTCTTCAAGCTCTTTGTCCTCAGAACAAGATTTATCTTGTTCCTTGTGAGTGTCCACATTCATAGCATCTAGAGCATACACTGGGTGTTCAGCTAGGTGTTCTGTCTGCCTTCCTAGGGAGCCTGTTTCTTCATCCATGATTAAAGCTTCCTTCATTGTAATAGAATCAGTAACACCTGCGTCAAGGTTATTTTCATTTGCACTTTTCAAACCACTCTGTGAACCCTGGCAGAGTTGATTGCCATCTTGAAGGACAAAATTTTGAGTCTTACATCTCTTCCTTGGGGGTTCTTTATCACTGGCAGATTGTGTGTCTTTTCCCAACTGCTCCTCCTCTCTTGAACATTCCTCTCCCTTCTTTGTTTCCGATGGCAGGCAATCCTGTTGTACATCTGGGAGAGTGGTTTCTGCACCTTGCTGATCAGAATCATCTGGTTTATTCTTCAGACATACTGAATGTAATAGCCACGGCTTGGCAAATACTATTGCCACCAGTCTTACAGTATGGCCTCCTACTTCTAAAACCTGCTGCATTTCAATAAGGTCCTATTAAAACAAACAAACAAACAAACCACAACACAAAAAATGTCTCAGTAGCTTTCACTGGCAGATGTCAGTTTAACCAAATATCATGGAATTGCCATCTTTAACTGGCAGCAAATAAAGAGGAAGAGCTTAGCAGAATGTTCAATTTTCTGTCCTGCTGCAGTGAAGTTGAAAAGATGTTTTACCCCTTAAAATTCTCTGAAATTACAGCACAAGACATTTTTGTTCAGCTTAATTTAAGTTAAAATGTAACTGGGAAAGGTATTTTGCTTCCAAAGGTGGGTGTTGGTACCTCTAGATTTCTGAAACAGTTCATTCCTATCTTTGAGTAAGCACTGCTTTCATTTTTGGCCTTCCTAACGTCGAGGCTTGACTGCTATCAGGTATTGGTATGTGATCTCTTGCCTAATATAAATGGCTTTGTTCCATTTATATTTGCTCCCTACAGCCTGGAAGACTGTGATATTCAAGGTGAATACTAAGCATGCAAACATTAATGTATGGAAAGCAGCTGGCTGTAAAACCACCTGAATGTACTGCTCCAAGCTCCTGGTGCGTTCAGGTTCCACCTCTTCATAGCTGCAGAAACGTTTGCTCAGCTCAGTTTTGCAAATTCCAAAGTGGGAAGTTGCCTCTATTGCATTACGGATCTCCAAAACAGCAGTTACATCTCTGGGATTATAGCCATAACGTTCTGTACACTTGCGAAGAAACTGATCAACCTCATAATTTTCTTCCTGGACTTTTATCAGCCTGGTGAAAGTTTCAGGGAGGCAGGAGACACCCACAACCATGTTATCAAGCAGAGAAGAAACTGCAAAGCAAATAAAAACCAAGTGTATAAAGCTGTGAGGCAGTTGTTTCTATGCAATACACTACAGAAAGATAAATATTCTGAGACAGATAGATTACTGGTGTTCTAGACTATTCCAATTAAAAACAGAGGTCAGTGTTCCATCTTCATTGCTGCAGTTTCCTTTTTTCTTTCTGCCTTACATATTTGTCTCTGAAAAGACCTGTAGAAGAAGAAGCTAGTTTCAAAGGGCTTACCCTCATATCAAAGTGAAGTATCACTGAAAGACAGTGTAGATTTACTGGTATTCTCTCTGACACTGGGTCATCTTAAGTCTAAGTTAATGAGGGAATCATCTCCTTTTTTCTTGAAGAAGGTCAAGTGAAAAGTCTAGGGCAAGGAAATGCTATGGAGGACCCTACTAATCGAAAAATTGGAAGCAGCTGATCTGTGGCAGAAAGCTATTGGCCAAATATGGTATAAACTACTAGCTGAGAATGTCTTGGTACAATTAGTATAAAAAGCATCACTGTGTTTGGAGACAGGTCCATCACTGCACAAAACTGACCCCCACTGTACAGAGTATTCTGAAGTTGAAGCAGCATAACACCTTTTTCCAGTCCTGGATGATTAGAGGGTAGCTTTGGCACTGTTCTTACCTGCTCCCCACCCTTTTATCTGCAAGCTGCCTTTACATCACACCTTGTGGGACACTCACATGACAGCTGCACTTCTTTGACAGCCAAGGAAAAATGAGAGCAACTGTAATGAGCCGTCAGCTCAGCAGACCTGGAGGGCATGTGTGGCAGCAGAGATATGAGAAAGAATTTTTATTTTACCTCTACCACAACAGCAACAGGAATGGGCAGGGAGAGCACTAGACCTTCCAACTAAAGAGCTAAACAACTAAAGGCTTTCCTGGATACATCTGCATTACAGCTGAAAGGAAGATGCTCTTCAAGAAG
The DNA here is from genome assembly GCA_031468815.1 of Morus bassanus. Taxonomy (NCBI): domain Eukaryota; kingdom Metazoa; phylum Chordata; class Aves; order Suliformes; family Sulidae; genus Morus; species Morus bassanus. Next base: position 50,495,750 of record CM062572.1, read on the forward strand.
GGGGAGTGCTGATAAATTGCAAATATTCAAGCCATAAATATTATCAAAATGTTTAAATTACTGTAGGTAAAAGGTCAGAGATTGGACACCACTATTTCAGGCACTTGCATGAGACAAGTAAATGTGAATTTCCATTCAAGGAGCTCAGAAAGATTTTCTTTTCTCTTTACAGAAGAGAAAGCCTGGGTGTGACATAATATGGTATTTTAAGTTGCAGAAGGGACTGGAAAACCTCCTGGAGAAGGGATAACAGAGCAGAGGACAGAATTCCTCTTTGGATTAATAGTTTCACACAACAGGAAATACAGGCAAGGACTTATTACCAACAAAAGGTGCCTCTATAACTCAACCACCTATTTGTTTTAAGTCAGGAGAGAAAGCATTACAAGGCAAACTGCATGTGTAATGAAAAAAGAATGTTCCTATTAAGAGGCTTTGTTCAAATCAGTTCCTCAGCTCCTCAGTTTGCTATCTTTCCTGCTCCAAGCCACTTCCATGCAAGTTAGACAAAACAGAAACTAACCTGGAGAGCTGAGTCTTCCTGGAACTGGCGTACATCGCAGCTTAACCTTCACCTGGCAGGAATTGACCACGATATTGTCACTGGGACTCAGATTGCGTGTGCTGACAATTCCAGGGGCATAGTAGCCTCTCATCAGTAAGTAATTGGTATGAGATGCTTGACGAGCTTTTACTTCTATTCTCCGTTTGCCTCCAGAGCTGTCATCTAAGTCGTCATCATCATCATCATCATCCTCAAGTCCTTCTTTTCCCAAACTACAGCAAACAGGTATTTTGTGTGTTTGTTGGGTTTTTTTTCCAAAATAAGAAAGTGACTCATTACACCGAGCAGAGCAAGAACACATGCTATTCTGCATTTTAGTGTTTAGTCAGCTATGGGTATGTCCATAGCAGGCTGATTTAAAGTGCTGAGAACAAGCAACTACAGAAAATACACTAAAGGTCCCTGGAAAAGGAAACTCCCTCTTTTTTGCAAACATGTTGAAATGAACCCAAAATATCTCAGCTAACAGTGCTGAACCTCTTTGGTTCAGCAGGCACTTCATCACGAGGGAACATCTGTCAGAGCACAAAGGCTGAGACCATAAGGGATACTGCAGTATAGGGCAGACAGTGTTTATTTTTAAGGGAGAAAAGGAGGAGAAAGAATTACAGACCAAACACTTCAGTTATTTTAAAAAATAAAACAAAAACAAAAAACCAAAAAACCCAAACCAAACCCACAAAAACTCAACACAAAACAAAGTGCAGACAGCCTCAAAATAAAGAATAGTAGTAGCAGCCAGAATAGATTTCCCAGAAACAAACAGTCAAACCAACACTGTTTCTTTCCAGGACGTGACAAGAGCCATTATGGATAAAGGTGAAGGCTCTGAACAACGTGATCTGACTGAAGTTGCCTCTGTTTTAAGCAGGTTATGCCAGAGACAACCAAAGGTTCCTTCCAACCATTTCTAAGATGAGTTAGACCTTAAGTACCTTCTCCCAAAACATATCATTTATAAAAAACACATCATTTATAAAAAATAGTGCAAGTACATAACCAGTTGGAAAACTGGACTCAGATGCCTGTACTCAGAAATGTTTGTGTTTTTTTTTGTTGTTGTTGTTGGGTGTTTTTTTTTTTTTGTTTTGTTTTGTTTTTTGTTTTTGGCAAGACCACGGCCATTCACCATCTTGGGATGTATTAGCAGGCATATCACCTACGTAACATGATGTAATTGGCACAGACCTGCCAGCAAGAGCATGGCATTTGTTTTTTTGACATCGCAGTTCAGTGCAGAGGAAAATAATGAGAAAGACAGAAATGTGGATAACATGAATAACATACCAAAAACAGAAGTAAAGGAACTGAGGCTGCTCATTTTAAAGAATAGCATATTATGGGAGAAGGACTATGATAACAATCTTCAAATAGGTAATAGGCTGCTCTAAAGAGAAAGAGAACAAAGTATTTTCCATGTATATATATACAGCAGGAAGCAACAAGTTAAACTACAGCAAGAGATTGTAGTTGCTCTCTAAGAAAACACATAATGATTATAAGGATAACTATAAATAGGATTAGACTGCCTAGGGAGAGAGTTTCAATTTCAGCGGTATGCAACTACTGGAGGCTTTTAAAAAAAAAAAAAAAAAAAAAAATCAAAGAGGAGACAATACACAACCAATATTGTGGAGACAGGTTTCACTGATAAAGCTGAAACCTTGTTACTAATCCTTCTTAGTCCTTGAAATGGCAAGGTACAATGTTGACAAAAATGCTCATCTAGCACACAGTGCTCTCCTTTCCACATTAGCTCTGATGGGAATGAAGTGCCTAGCAATTTAAATGTCACATACGTGAAGACAAATGCAGTCCAAGGCTATAATGACAGGCACTAACTAAAGTGCCATTAAGTCTTCAGAATGCTCCCTCAGAAATAAAAATCTAAACGACATCACAGTAAAACATGCCACAATACAGTGCAGGAAATGCTAATGCCATTCCAATTTCATTCAAGTTACCCCCAAACCATATTTACTAATAGAAATAACAGTGTTTACCTTTTTATCACTTCATTTTCCACCATAGTGCTGTCCACCACAACTATCTGCTCTGGGATTCTCACATTCACAGATACAAGTCCCAGGGAGAATAAGGAAAGCATTGCCACACACTGGCCACCAGGTCCATCCATAGGAAATGCAATCATTCCTTCTGATGCTTTGTTTTCTTGATCTTTAAATGAGAAGTTATCTGGCTGGTCTGATCTTTCAGCATCCTTGAGCTTCTCAAGGAACTGAAAGGACTCTGTACAAATTGTACTGGGGAACCGCCATGTAAAAACTCTGGACAAAAAGACAAATTCAAAGAAGCACAAAACTTTCATAATCTGTTCTTACTGTATATGAATTTTAAACCCATGGTAGCACAGAGCAGCCAAGTAGTTGAAGTTCCATGCTAAAGCTGGTGATCAAGTACCTTCTACATCTGCTTTCACAGTCCTTTTACTAGTTCCAGAACATTAGGTTTTATGCACCATGTAAAGAACAGGTACTACATATCAGATACAAAGAAAAGATCTCATCTTCTGCTTCAGCATTTACAGTTAAACTCTCTTCCTCCACCACCAACATCCATATATAATGCACAGCACAAAGCAACTGGACAGGAAAAGCAAGTAACCATCAGGATGACAAGAGTACTAAAGAAATCTTTCCACCACATCTAGAACTTTGGTGCTACCACCTCTCCTCTGCGTACGTCTTTGTAAAGGCTTGCCCAGCAAACTTGGCTCTATTCCCTAGAACAAAATATAGAATAGGCCCTAATTGCTAACTGAGTAAAGGGCTAACATACATACATGTTGCCTTCATCTCTTCAGCTTCAGCTGTGATGGCCAGGTTCTTTGCTCTAGATACTTCATGTGTATTCTCTCCTCCATGCCAAGCATGCCTGGGTACATTCTTTTATTTGCTCAAACAGTGACCTTTCTGTCACTCACCTGTAGTAACTTTGAGACAGCTGATATGACATGGGTACAAAAGGCAAAGCCCGGCTTTTCTTTGGTCCCAGCGTGTGGGTTACTCGACGGCGATTGACCAAGCTTCTCTTCTGACACTCTAGGAAAGCCTTCACAAGAATGTCATCCCGGTACTCCCGGTACAAACGGAATGTCTGCAAAAAACCCCCATTCAATGTAAAAGGCAGTGTTAGCTCTGAATCCACTGTTAGACTCACCTACTTGAGGTTTACATTAACTAAATGAATATGGAGCTACAAGCCAGAATGTAAGTGATACATATAAATTCACTTAACTACACTATTCTATTCCTTTTATGGGATTCCAGGCTTTCCACAGTAAATGCCAATTAAATTAACTAAATACTACAGAACACTTGATATTCAACATGGGATCAGGCTCCCACTAGAGTTATACATGTAAAAAAATGCTCATTTGCACCACATTTTGGTAGATTCTTCCCATCACTTTACCAGGAACATTTGCTTCCATGAACTTGGCTTTCTATGTGCCACTCTTTCCTGCTGATGAGATATTAAACTCCCTTTGAACTTTTTTTTTTTTTTTTTTTTTTCTCCTTTCCCTGAGTGCCTGACCGATAGATCATATATATTTATGGTCCCCAACGCTGAAGGAGAGGCTTCCCAACACCAGTGTCAGCTGGATACTAGGATTGTCTTTGTGATACCTCCTACAGAGCATAATTCCAACTGCTCAAGTAGGCACTAAATCACGATACAGTTTGACCCAGTGGAAGGGGTGCAGAGTTTATTTCATATCGTTTTGGTGATTGCTTCAACCTCACATCTTGCAATCTCATCCTCGGAGAGAAAAGCAACATACTGGAAAATCTGCCTAGAATATATAATTTCCTAAAAGCAGAAGAAAATAATCCCCCCAGAAAGGATACAAATCTAAATTTCTGGGTTTCTTTTCTCCCATTTGAAAAAACATATATCAAAGTAGGAAGGAGAATCTCTTTAGAGTTGTATGACCAGTAAAGTTTGGTCCAGTTACTGTACCTGAAATGACTGGCAAGACTTCATCTGGTTATCTGAGAGTGCCAGAGTGCTCTGAATCAAATTCTGTAGCACTAGAAAATGAATATCATAGACACTGAAAGAAAAAAAAAGGGAAAAAAAAAGTTTATTCGTGATGATTTTTAAGCTTGAGATACCTACCTATTAGACTAGCACAAAACAATACAAACTCAATCACCTGTTTCTGAAATAGATGTATAAAGGCATGAGATCACTACAGCTGAGGATCGTTCATGTGAAGGAGCCTGTTAACATTTTCCCTGACCTTCCACCCTGAATTTTTGAATCAACCTGACACAAAACAGAAGTTCTCTTTGTTAACGTCTCCTCCTCTTAAGGTATAGCACCCACACAGAAAACAGACACTTTTGTCCCAGTGCTAACAGACCACCATTTTCTAGGCATTGCTGCTGTCATTTTATTCATCAAATCTATAATCTATGTCAGAGGTCCCTACAGCCTCATGAAAGTATGCTGCAATGTATAAATCTAGGAATAGAAAAAAACAGATGAAAAACGTACTGAATTAGAAGACCACATGACTTTCACAGATGTGAGGGCTGACATGACCTTGGAGTCCTAATGAGAAATAATAGCACTACTGCTACTCACCTGCTTAGACTATCCTCTTTTGTGTTTTGATTTGTGTCTTCTCCGATTGCCAGAACTCGAAATCTAGTTAAGGGAAGGGAAAGGAAAACATTGAAACAAAAGTAACATTCTGTGATTTTATATCTACGGTGAAACCCAGAGGCTGACAAGTGCAACTGCTAATAAGGCAAGTGTTGAAACAGTGCAGGGGAGCTATCTGCTCCAGCAGCCCTCAGCACAAGTGTCAAAAAATAAAAGAACTGTCCAGATCAACCTCCCTCACTCCACTAAGCTATCTGCTGACAAGGAGATAAAATACATTGACAGGAGTCAGTACAGAACTACATGGATTTGCTATTCTACTGAGGTTTTGGACCTCCAGTTACTGTCAGCAGCACTTTTGCTGCAATGTATAGCTCTTCCCAAAGTAAGAAAATTTACAAAGGTGCTAAATTTGTTACCATAAAACGGTTTGAGACCCAAATTTTCACACTTCTCTCCAAGTGTTATTCATCACGAAAGAACTTGGCAGTCTGGGGCTGGAGAACACCATACAAGGCTGAGTGCTCTTCTGTAACAACAGTTTTAGCAGCACTGAGATGATTCAGCTGAGCAACCAGCTACAACTTGTGATATGAAATGGGGCCAGTTAATCTGGAAAACGGTAAAGGGAAGTCTTCTATTGCATTAAAATGTTACGCCTGGGTACCAACATCTCTAGTAGCAAGGCTAAGGATTCAACAATTTATGAAAATCTGACATTGTGAATTTCTGGTTTACAGAAGGTCTTATTTAGCAAAATGGGAATGGTTTAAAATAAGCAAGCTTGTGTGAATAATTGAAAATGAGTTGTATGTATTTAGGAAGTATAGATTTGAGAGAAAAGTTGCTTGTTGTATTTACTGAAACTTCTTTTGATGCCAAGAGTACAAGTAACAGACGGTGTAAAGCATGTGTAACAGAGAAGAGGTCTACTGTGAATTGCCCTCCTCTTTCATTGTCTCAGCCCACATGCAGAGTCAAAAGCATTGTAACTGAAATACCTGGAAAAGAGTTCCTGCAAAGTATCAGGAATCTCAAGCTTGGGATTCCCCAGGGTTGAACTGAATTTCTCTCCCAGTCTTTCCACAAACTCTTTAAACTCCTTTGCACAAACCTTTGAAAACAAGAGACAGAAATGTTATCAACCTCAATGTCTTAGAGTGGGAAAAAACCCTCTACTTTTAAAGCGTTCACAGAATATTCTAGTAGAAATACTGTTTTTGGATTATCAAATCAGAAATAGTACAACAGACAAGAGAATGCATCAAAAAAAGCTCTGTGGAGGTTGTGTTTGCTGATTTACTTAACAGTTGCAGGTTCTGTCTGTAATCAAGCTCACAGCGACAAGCAACCCACCATGAAAGTATTAAAAACAATTACACTGAATTAATAGCATAAGATCTCTTGCTAGAGCTTTGTTTAAGCTTCTGCTTAAGTCTTTTTTTTCTCTTCATACCCTTTGGGCTTTATCATGTTCTCCATTAAGTCTGTACAATCACGGCTTGGAGGACACCTGTTACACAAGGGGAATAGTCCTGTATTTCTCTGGAAACAAGGTTTTATTTGCTTCCAAAGTCAGACTTCAGGGATGGGGACACATGCATTTGTTTCAGCAATGTCTCACCAGTGAACAACTGTTCTTCATTTAAACAAAAATGAATCTAACAACAGAACTGGTTAAGAACAGCACTGATTGGGATTTCCTGGCAATAATACGAATTGTCATTCCTGGATAAAACCAATGAAAATCTTGCTGTGACATTGTCCCAGTTGTGAAAAAGTTTTGAAATTCAAAATGGAATGGTTTGCACTGAAAGCGTAAACATCTTTTCAGTTTGAAATTGTGGTTGATTTAATCCATAAAAAGCTCAAAAATTAAGTAAAATCTTTTGACCGATCAAATGAAGGCTTCTCTCATGAAATTTGCTTACATTCCTGCACTTATCCACAGAAGCTAAGGCAATATTTCAACATGCAACCAGAATAAAGAAATTACAGAGCAAAAATGTTTTCTTGCTCAGATAACAAGGAGGCTGAGAGGATTAAAAAAAAAAAAAAAAAATCAGTGCATATGGATGCTCAGTCATGGACGTTTATAAACAAGCACCCTGAAAAAACAAAACTTTTGTTGCACAGCAGTGCTGTTTTACATGTCTTTGGAAGGCTGCCTGTGTCCACTTTACTCTCAAAATAGCAACGATGCTGCATTTTTACAATGATGCTATTTTTAAACATAGCTAAGGGTACAAGGAAGAGATAAGATATGAAATCACAGTGATCAGAACAGTGCAAGTACTCAGTAATCCAAACAGTGTAAAGTACTCTATGACCTTTAGAATACTTCCCTCCTACCTGTGGATCTTCATAATTATTTTCTCTATTCATAAAATCTTCAATGAGGGCTTTATCTTGGTAAACCTCCGCAAGGCAAACTCTGCAACAGATACAATCGAAGGTGTTGTACGTAGCTGAAATTTTCCCAATTCAATACAGGGTGCAAAGAAGTTGAAATTTATGTTCACATAAAATAAGACAAAAACACAGGAGGAGCATATCCCTTCACTTAATTGCCGGAGAATTTAGCATATACCTAGAACATAAACAGAAACCTTCTTACTTATAATTAAGATAGGTCTGTGGATTTCTGACAATATAACGAGCTCTTCGTCCAACGGAATGGGAAGTTTTATCAAGGGACTCCTCAAAGCTGGCATGCATGATATCCCGAACTACTTGCCATGGAACAAAGGGCCCTTTTACCTGCGTGAAGAACAAAAGTGTTTGGAGTTACACTTCAGCTTTTATGTACACAAATGACGGTTAGAACCAGGATGGATTTCTAGGACTGAGGAAATGTGTGTTCAGTACATAGACCCCTTAACTAGAGGCCCTACTAAATACCTTTGCATTCAGCACATGACTAGCAATTCGGCACAGCATGAGCAGACTGTCTTCTTGCACTGTCCAAGTGACACGCAGACGTGTCATTCTCTGCAGGGCACTCTGGTCAGCTTCATCATGGTAGCGGAGTCTTTTGCTTTTTTCTACAGAATCCTCTTCTAACAAATCCAGGAAAAAACCAAACAGTTAGTTATCTCAGCACTACATATTCTGATTAATTCAAACTCCTACCACAGGCAGTGTCAGCACCAATTGGAGTTTGTAAGAAGACAAAAGCAGACAAGGAAGTAGCTGTTGAGAAAGTAAAATGCATTAATACTTCTCCCAGGAATGAGAAAGCAAGCACTTTAGTTAGCAAACTGACTACCTAGAGCATCATACCATGAAGAATCTTTAAGCCAGCTATCGAAAGTTGATGGTGAATTGCAAGGAGTTAATCTGGTGCAGACACTACTAGAATTTCTTTAGTTTGTACAGTACAGTAGTGCAAACATGATTCACACAGAGGTAACAGTGACAGCACACTGCTGTTTTTCTCTAGAGCTAGTATACAGCCCCAGGACATCTGAACCTCTTCACTCAAAGAGATGGCCTGTAAGTTTCCATTTCCTACACTATGTGACAGTCACATCAGCTCTTCTAAAGCAACTTACAGCAGGCATATGCATTAAAAAGAATGTTTCTTCTTCCTGTTGCGTTAGTTACTTACCTTTCTTTTTCTTCTTCGTCTTCTTTCCCATGTCTTTCCTAAGCCTCTTCCTCTTTTGGCTTTTTCCACCTCTCACTCGTTTGGTTCGATCCTGGGTTGGTTCTTTACTTATTTCAATACATTCCTCTTTCTGGACAAGTGACTCAGATCCTACCTTTCCTTCTCCCAAAATATTAATTTTGTTACCTAAAATGACACATATTTACAGTAGTGGAAGCTTTATAGCAATTACATTCTACAATATTAAGGTATAAAGAGCAAATGCCAAATTTTCAGTATATTAAGAGCCAGATGCCCTCTCAGACTTGCCCTTTGTTAGTCATGTCATTTCATGCCACTTCTCAGCAGCTCACACAGCATAAAATCCCACATAAATGAGGAATCATCAAGTAATTACTAAGTCTAGTGTACAGCGCACAAACACAAGGGAACTGAATTGAGGTTTTATATTCAGCCTGAAGCACTTCTTCCTCCTTAGCTTAAATGTTAGGCTATGCAATTTTAACAGTGCCTAGTCATACAAAACATTGGTCCCTCTAGACTTTCTGCAAACTGCACATCAGAAATTAAAAAAGATAAAAAATTATTGTTCTATAAGAAAGGAAATTATTTACATAGCTATTTTACTGCCCCAGAAGCATCCTAGATCATTGTAAGGAGACAGGAATAACCCACATCATCCATACTGGGGTTTGACAAAGACAGTAACAGCTATAATACAGTTACAGACCCCACCACCAGCATCACCACCTTACCTCCAGTACTGAGTGGAAGGGGATGTTTTGTTAAGAAGGTTTGGAGTCTCACTGTCAGTCCGTTTTCAGAAACTGTACTTTCCTAAGACAACACAGGTTTCAAAAAGGTGATATGCAAAAGGAGCGCACTGGTTTTAACATCACTATACACGATATCCTTTGAGTAGTGTCAGAAGTAAATTTTCAGTACAAAGGAAAAGATCCCTGGCTACAATGAAGAATTCATTTGTCTTGTTACTACCACATATTTGAATGGCTCTAGAGCTTTTCTTAAATCATACTCTAATGACCACTAGATTATGAAGGTTAGAACTTCAGCAAATCTCCTCAAGTTTAAAAGAAGTCATCACTGGAAAAGAAATGCTTCATTCTTTCACTGCTGAGCTGAGGCTGAGCAGAATTTTCTGTAAAATGGTATTTTTTCAAGGCATTTTACATTCCAAAGGAACTCTAAAAAGCACAAAACCAAAATGCGAACACAAACATTGAGTAAGTGCCTCCTATACCATATTCTACCCATCTGAAATCTGAGCCCAAACTCAGCAAAACCGATTTCTCTTGTGTGGAATTCATTGGTGATAGAAGTTGGTCACAGATGTGGAGAGGAAAGCCAAGACTGAAGAACTGCAGGAGGTCCTGTTAATGCTGAACAACTAGGTAACGGAACAGCGGATGACATTCTGAGTGAAATGATCCTGCCCGAGGCCAAAACCAAGCAACTCTAATTTTACATATATACCAATAGGTTCTAATTTGACCGCTCCTTAGGGCAAGGTCATTTTCAGGTCTGTGAAAGTACCTGTTCGATGCTTGGTAACAGTCAAAAAGCAAAGCAAATATAAGGAATTCTTAGGAAAGGAGAGCAACACTATGCAGCTCTGTTGGCCACAGCCTGAATGCAGTATGTGATTCTATTTTAACCTTAAAATGGATATAGTAGAACCAGAACAAGTTAAAAGAAAGGCAGCAAGAATGATTAAAGGCAGAACAGGTTCCATGCTGGGAACAGGTAAGTGATCTAATAAATGCCAGCCTTTAAAAAGAGATGACAATGGGAAACATGAAAGATGTTTACAAAATCAAGTGAAACAGAAAGGGTAAGGGAGAATGATATTTTTCACAACTTCCCTTAGAACTACAATTATTAGGGAGCTTAAACCATCAAACGGAAGGGATGACACGTAATAGGACTTTGAAACACTTTGCTACATGAAGTTGTGGATACTAAAGGATTTACATGTGTCCAAAAAATAATTACACAAATTAATGCTAAAAGAAAAAGCTATTAACAGCTTTGAAACATCACCCCCAGGTTTAGAATGCCTTGAGCCAAACTTGCAGGCAGCTGGGAGAATATTCTGAGGACTATCACTATACATCTACCTTGCTATTTATAACCTTCCCTACAAATCTTTTATTGGCAACCATCAGAGACAGGACATTAAGCAGAACTGGGATGGCTATTCTTATTTGCCTATGTTGGGCTTCCTAGTAATTTTTTTTCTTCGGCTGTGTTTATTTTCTTGTTCTGGATGTTTCAGTTTTCATCTGACAACTTCTACGTTTCAGAAAGGCAAGAGGCACCACTAAGTAATCTAAATTGCTTCCTTAATAAAGTATTTCTCCTTTGGTTGCATGTATTATCAAATTCAGTTCAGATAAAATTTATGTCCAATTCTTTAATTCACTTCAGCACCAAGATTTACCACATTTGGCATTCATTTCTTTCCAGTGACGCGAAGCCTTACTGAGACACATGACTGAGAAAGTATGCAAGCAATAAGATTTTGCTATCAGTAACTCAACCTTAAGAATATTAAAATTTGGAAAAGTCATTAGAGTATATAAATTTTAAAATACCCACCTTTCTAGTCTTATTGATGATGTAGCTTGTCCAGATCCAATTGCGTTTTAGGTGCCCATAAAAGCTGGAATCTAGACCTGCAGCTCCTAACCCATCTCCAGGGATAGTTCCATCATCAACCACCTCTCGGCTGCCTCTAAGAGAAAGAATAACAAAATATACAGTAATTAGTTTGTAGGGAGTGCCTTCTCAGCTGCTCTTAAGTGATGTGTGTGTGCTATGTGCAGAACTCTCCCCTTGCCCTCCCAATTTAGACAGGGCTGGGAAAGAAGAGGAGAAAGAGATGCTTCTTCCCTTAATCCTGTTCCAGAAGCAGCATGACAACAATGCTTTTCCATTAAGTTTTAATCCCTGATATTTAATGACTGAGCTTTCAGTTTAAAGATTACACCCAGAGCAGCTTTGTTATTGTTAATTGAGTTCCAATGGCCATGTTAAACTCTGTTCTCAGCACTATTCCTGCCACAGAACAAGAGAAAATACCTGCTCAGATGAAAAAATTTCTCAGGACAAGTGTGGGGAAAATCTTCCACAGGAACTAAAGGCAATTGTATCTCTCTTTCACACTGACCATCAAGCAATGGTCTCTCCAGTTTTCTAACGAATATATTAAAGCTTGTTTAAATACACATAAAAGTCAGAAAAACAATGCACTGCAATTCTCTCCCTGGAAAGTGGATGAGACTAACAATGAGTAGCATATAATCGATGAACTGGTACCCTTCATGAATGAACTATTTAACTATTAGTGTGGTGTTACAGTGCAGAATGAAAAAAAAAAGATTTTTTTTCTTCTTTATAAATACAACACATTGCAAGAAATCATGGAGACAAACTTACTTCCTCAAAAAAAAAAAAAAAAAAAAAAATCAAAACTATGAGTGAACTTCCATATGCAGTAGACTGGACAGCTCTGACAATCCATTAATAACACCAAAGAACATTTCTGAAATCCTTTTCACATTATGAAAGATTTTTTGAAAGCTACTATGAAAAAATTATTTCAGTCATGCTTTCAACAGACAACTCTTTCATTATAAGATTACACCACCAATTAAATCCAAAAACTGTTTCTTGACCTTAAAGATGTTGCAGCCATCTCCAGCCTAACTGCAAGTAAACACCAGATACCCAATTTAAAAGATTTGTTACCATACAGTGGAGACCATATGTGAAAGCTGACAAGTGGACTGAACAGAATTTTTTCTATCAGCAAGGATCAGTGGAATTAGGTTCCCTCAACTCCATGAATTTTTTTAAGATAACTTGATATATCTACCTGTAACACTGAACTAACTGAAAATACTTTTAAACAGACTGTTTATTAAAACATAATAGAATATTGACAAAACTAAACCACAGTGCACAACAAAATATAAAAAGTATAATTGGCATTCTACATGGCTGTCACAGGTTGTAAGTACACAGTCCTCTCAAGTATCCTGGTTGTGATTAGGCAGAAGATGAAATGCTCCAGAGATCACTTCCAGATTTCACCAGTGTACACCAATACCATGTTAGAAATTAATCTGTAAACAATGTGCAGCAAAGTGCAACACAGAAGGACAGAATTCAGAACGTGACACTGGGGAGCTACTGAAGCTACAGCATACTTTAGATAGCATGATATAAGGCACAGGAATAGAGAATCTTTAAGTTTTTCCCTTGCATTAACTGTACTTAGGAAGCGCTCCTTCCTTCTCAACTTTGCTTTCCCCAAGACTCTTGCAACACACATCTGTACTACTTTGGGAAGAAACCCAAAGCAGTTTGCCATTCCTCTAGCATAAAAATCTGCTTGGTGGACAAGTTACTTGTAAATTTGATACACAACTACATATCTTTTTAATCGGATAGCCTCTGAATTACAAAGAAAACCACCACAACACCCAACTGAAATGGTAGAGTCTTAACTGCTTTTGCTACTGAGTAACATCCTCAAAACCAGAACAGTTCTTTTTGCTCGCTCTACTTAAGCAACAAAGCAAGGATGAAGATGACATACGTGGTATATTCCAACATTGCACACTTTCGTTCCAGATTGTGTTTATCCACTGCTGACTCTTGTTCCATTTCTACATCTACTGCAGTCTCCTCTCCTTGAAGATTACTTCTCTTTGAACGAGGACATCGGACAACTCCTAGACATACAAATGGTTTTGACTATCAGCATGAGAAGTAAGACTTCCACCCATTTTCAATCCACCCTGCTATGGCAAACTACTGCTCCCAAACAGTACTAACATTTTTACCACTTCTCGATAAAACATGCTACCATGTTACCTCTTACAGAGGCTAATGGTGTTCTAGTTAACTTCCAGTAGAAAGCACTAACTTGTCCAAAATTGTATTCAGGGCAGATATAATGGGAGGCTGGTACCCTTTACAAGGAAAAACAGCAGTTCAATGATATTCTAGACAGAGACAATACAGCAGGACTAGATCTCAGGCAGATATCTCATCTAGAGGCTCAATATAAATTTAAATCCAGCACAGAGCAATTTTCCCCTCAGGGATCAACATGGAAAACATTTAATTGGAATACAACAAAGCTTCCATAAACATGCAAACTGGTGAAGCAATATCACTCCCATATTTTGGGGGCTAAGAGTAATCATGGTCCGACTAGCCTGCAAAAACTGCAACAATCACAAACACGCTACCATTTGACATATGTGTAAGGAGCCTTTTGCACATAACTGCTTCAATGCAAAAGTAAGACAAAATTACGAATAGATCCTTTCATCTGACTGACTAAATTACAGAAATACAGACTAGTGCTGTCTAAGGTTTCAGGAGAAATCTCTTACCTCCAATTTCCTTCTTTTTTTTTTTGATAATGTATACTTGTAGCTGTACATCCTATGTAAAAACGTAAAAGGACCAAACACAAAAATAAACGCCAAAAAACTGGGGTGAATGAACTCCCTTAACTTCCACTTCTCGTCTAACTCAAGCTATCTATCAGAAAATTTAGCAATATTTTCCTAACAAAGAGGGATCTCTGTTTAAACTGGTAGAGAGCTATGGCAAAAATATTCTAGTAACTATTTTCAAAAAGGCTTTTTCATAGCTGGATTAAAATCTTACAGGGCTATTATCAAATTTGATACTTCTAACAGGACAGCAATGTTCTTCCTTTAACACGGCTCTGAAAATGTCAAGTGTCAAATGTCTCAACTTCATAGAATTATATGGACAGAAATTCTAGCATTTTGATGCATAAGGCATCAAAAGAGACAAGAGAACAAAACGTTGGAAGTGACAAAACAGAGACTGCCTCAAGTTTTAGGAAAGGAAGAGGAATTGCGGTATAAGAATGTACAAATTATACCATACCCAATGGTGTGTTAAGGCAGACACACTGCAAATCAAACCAGAAGTTCTCCACGTCCTGCATGGTATTCAGAACATACAGGCGTCTCTCAAATGGGCGGCTACTTTGAGCCAGGTTATAGTGGGGGTCACAGATAGTGGTATCAACAATCACAGCATTTCTCTTCATATACACAAAGACCTGTCAAATGCAGTATATTTCAGGCTGGTAGGTAAAAATAATTGAAATTGCCTAATTCACAGGACACACAATTTAATTTAGAAAATGCTAAGCAGTCCTAAACTAAGTCTTTGCTGTTTTGAGCCAGTACTCTGATACACACCCATCCCCACCCTATTGCATTGCATTCCCAAACTTCGCTGGCCAGCGATCCAGAAATTTCATTTCTAGATTTAGAACAGTTTCTTTTCCCCCTTGTGCACAGGATATTCCAAGTTTCCACAGAGAGTGACTATTTCCTACAAACTCTCATTTGGGATTTGAATAGATGTGTTTTGGGGCCTAATTATCTTTCTTATCCTCATAAAGTATATGTTGGGACTGCTTCCTCCTTTGCCTGTGCTCTCTATTTATAAAGAGATGTGTACGAATGTCAATTTTACTCTGATCAGTGACTTTATTCTGTGTCAGACATCCAATGCCTAACACCTTGACGGAAAAGATTGTGGCATGCTCATTCTTCATAAAGTGCTGCCAGTCTGGAACCTCCCAGATCATTATGGTGCACAACATTCAGCATTATACATTTGAGGAGTGTCTTCCCAGAGAAAGAGGTAAAAATTACCAGCTCAACTTGCAGTATGTTACTTGGATCTGGAGGTTTGCATATACATCTGAAACATCAGTATTTTACTTAACTATTTAAGGTAATTACCAACCCCAAATCTTGCATTTATTTCACTGGACAAAAGATATGATGAAAAATGTCTAAGTTTAAAAAAAAAAAATTACCTGGTCTTTGTCTTGAAACTTCTCTGTTGGGCCAAACTGTATCAGCCCCATATAACATAATCTTTGAAGGTTTTCTACCACTGAAAAGATGTATCTCCTGCAGTATTAGGAGTATTATAATTAGCACTCATGGAAACAGTAAAAATGATACCAGAAAACATTCCATTTTGATGCAGCAACCTGAATTTTCAGGAAGCCACTGCATTTTTGAAATACTGTTTTAGAATTTCTGAAGTGGTATTTGTGATTGAATTGTCAGCCTACGGAAAACATGTAATATCCCAAAGCTCCAAATTTCCTTTCCTCAAATCACAAACACAATATTTTAGGCAAATACTAACTGAAATTTTGCTAGCAAAAAGCAAAATTAGCCAGAAATACCATAGGTAAAAATAAATGAAACAAGGTCAGAACACCAGCAGATCTGCAAACAATTTTCTTCTGTGAAAAGAAGACGTGAGTAAGAAAACATGACTGTTAAATACGGGCTGGTAAGCCTTCACATGTGTACGTATAAAGAACTGGGCAACAATCCTTGTAGTTAAGGTTGTTTAGAATCACTGCTCCAAGAAACTGCTTTCAGTTGCTTATGGCTTTGCAGAGCAAAAAGTGCAATGTTTCCCATGCTGTATATCTATTTATATGGCAAAATTCTGGAAGCTGCAGGAAACTTCTGCAATACCTAGTTTCTGAGAGTTTGTCAAAAATTAGCTTTGCCTAACTTCAGTAGGATCACTAGTTAACTTCACTAGGATCTAAGTTTTTCTGTGCAGTTAAATGGGAATTGTATTTTGGCAGGAGCTTTCTCTAGGGCTCTGAAAGATCATTTGACAAGCCCAGAAATATTGAAGCAAATTTGGCTGAGTTAAAAGTTTTAGTGAATGGGGGCACAGAGACAACATGGTTATATATCACACTGTTTTGCATAAACCTATCAGACGACGCTTGCAGATTTCAGAAAACACCATAAATCCAGTTTCCTTGTTACTAAGACTTAGCCAGTAATAGGTTAGAAATTGCAAAACTGAGCTGACCATGAGTCTTGACAGCTGCTACTGCCTAGCACTATTCCCTCCCCAATGACATGTGTGCAGGTTTGCAGTTGTATAAACCTCCAACCATCCAAACCCATACTGCTAGCAATGACTTTCTGGGGAAACTAACATGGTGCTGTTGATTCTGCATATTCAAATCACTTTCCCTTAATGTTGCTTTCCCTTCCTACCTTCAGTCCAATCTCCATTTTTAGATCTCCTAGATGAGGAATGGCAAACAATGGCAGACATGCCACTGGGAGCACGAGTAGAAATTGAAAGGCATGTATGAGAGGCAGGAACTTGGAAATGTGGCATCTTCTGAAAGATTTATGAAGGACAACAACATTTACTCTATTAAATTCTGAATTTAGCAGCAGTCAGGAGTGCGTTTTATACAGAAGTAACATCCTGCTGATGAGTTATGAAGGACAGAACCTCTCAGCTCTCAAACACTGCCTGACAGCATGCACGAATATTGTTTATTAGTTTCTTATTACCTTCTATTTGGGAGAGAAAAATACAATTTGGCACGCTATCCTTAGAAGATTGATGATCCTTGTCCTAGGTAACAAAGTTCTCTTTGACACAAACAGGAAATAACTGAGAAACAGTCAACCACTGTTGTTTCCTCCCTAGAGCCATTTACTTTTACTCATCTGCTTACCTTTTGTAGAGAAGCTGCTGTCGGACTGACCTTGGAAGAAATCTGATCAGAGTGTGCTTTTTTAGCGGATCATTTAAAAAATCTTCCAGACCATCCACCTAGAAACATTTTAGAAGTTAATCAAAATGCAAAATATAACTATCATTTAAAGTATCAACCTTTGCCAACAGAACTGTCTACTGAAATATTTCCTAAGCAAATGTTACTGCTTTTGTAAATGGCTTAAACATTATTCTTGTTAATCAATGAGGCAGAAGATTCAGTGAGATTATAAAAAGCTCTTTGCAAAATATTAGCTTAAGAATTTGCAGTATTACAGGGCTATTCATTTTTTTCAGCGTGGCTGTAAAAGCAACTCACTTTTCTGCAAAAGACTACCAAGAACTAAAGTGTCTACCCTCTGATGGCTAGTTTTGTTAAAATAGACTAAGAGGATATTTGTTACTGCTTATAGGTACAGTTGGTATCATCAGACTTTAAAACAAATGTGAGACAAAAAAGCACCATACCTTGTAGCTGACTTGTACTATCTGAACAAAGAGCGAGAGAGGCAAGCAGAGAAGAATGTCACTAACAAGAGCCCATCCAAATCCAAACTCTCTGTGAACTGGGAGAGGAGGGACATAGCGCATCCATGACGTATCATCCACATACACTAGGAACAAGAAGACTGGCTTAGATTCAGATAGGACAAACCTAATAGTTATACTAATATAGTTTTACTGTGCGTGTTCAAGTAGAACACATTTCGCAGTTCATAGCCTGGAAATCTGAAAATCTAAAATGACCTGAAAATTATCTAAACCATTGATTTTCAATCTTTTTTGAAGTAGACTTTTACCTGTTTTTCAGTGTTGAACCATGGTAAAGCCTGTAGTAAAGTCAGGATGTGCCACTTCTTACCTGTTTGATTAGACAACTCTATTTCAGTCTCCTGTGCAGAGACTTCAGGATTCACCGCAGTTGTCATAATTTCTAAGGTCCCATCTGGTTGCGCTTCAAGCACAGCTGCATTCACATCCAGCCCCTGTTTGCTGCCTTTTTTCTCACCATCGCTACCTCCTTTTTGCTGCGTTCCATTTAAAGGGTGTCCGTAAATTAAGTACCAGAGGAACATGTGGACCATTCTTAAACGGGGCATTTTGGGAAGAAAGCCAAGAGAACGCCCAAGTCCTGGAACTGGGAGGAAAGATTAAGTAACAAACAGAAATAAAAAGAGGATCAGAACAGGAGAAACAGCTACCTCTGCAAACTGATGTGAAGAAAACTGGAAGGAAAGATGGGCAGTTGAAAGTAAATATAAGTTACAAATATTTAGTAAAGAAGTAGTAGTGAATACAAATACTCTAGTTCACAATTTAAAAAAAAACCAGCAGCTAAGAAAACATTGGATAGCGAGATTGCTTTAATATAAACCCAACTTTTCTTCTATAAAAGAATAAAAAACCCACTTTTATCTTAGAAAAGCCCAACATCTGAAAGTGATTATTAATGACAAATGGGAAAGATGACAGAAAAAACAAAGTTAGCTGTACCTGTAACAGGGTGATAGTTTTTTAGCTGTGTTATGCCCATTTTTTCATCAGTTTTTCTTGCCCGACTATTACTATCAGCTTTACATGAACCTTCTTGCATTTCTCCTGAATCAGGAGCTGCCTCTTGCCCCAAGTTTTCTTCCTCAGCATGGTCCTGGGATGTTGGTGTCTGGGGCACTTTAATCCTGTATTAAAACCACACAGCACTTCAGTAAAAATTAAGCAGAGTTCAATACCTCTTCTTTCCTGACTTCAGGAGTTATTCAGCATGTTGCTTCATCTTTGTGCTTCTATTTCTCTATTGCTAAAGGAGAGATTTTTCTTTGCTTTTGCTTACTTTGTGTTTATTTCCTCTGCATATTTTTGCACTCACTAGAGAAGCCAAGTTTCCCACAAGCCACCAAAACCATCACTGCAACTTGCCTGTTTGCTGTGCTCGAATTGGAGATTCGGAAACGCACCTGCTCAATGGCACTTTTTACAAGGGGATCATTAGGACTCACTGAAGGGTGCACAACAAACTCTACCTGTTCAGAGCAGCAGAAAACAAAAGATATTTGTGGAGATATTGGCTCTTAATCAGCTGCATGAATTATCAGAGATTAACAGACAGTGAATTAACAGTAGTCACAATGGATGAATCCTATGATGGTTTAATAATTCACAGAATATGAACACTTTTGGATCAAAACTCTTGTTGATAGTTTGTGTGAAGCAAGAGGCCAGACTGTGTGGTCTCTGTACCGATAAACAGTTAATGCCATTTCTACAAACCTCAGTTTTTTTGATTTTTAAAATCTGAAATATCTGGAGACAAGCACTTCAACTTGCAAATATTAGGCTGAAAGGGATAATCGAAAAGCCATACCTTGTAAGACCAAACTAATACATATTGTTGTTGAAAGTACACACACAATTCAGATTAGTAGGATTTCATAGGTCCTCTACAGTAAGTGTGCAGCAGGTAATTTTCAACAGATTCTCTCCCTGCTCATGAACATTTCACACTAGAGTTACAGTGACAAGTCACAGCTTTACAACTACAGACATTTTACTTCCATAAACCTCAATAACAGTGGATTTTTGTTTAAAAAATAAAGATCATGTTCTATAATTTTCAACTCAGAAGCTAACTTTGGATTTCTCATATACTCTTGGCTTTCAAAAGGGGATTAAATAGAATCGTTTTGCAGCCTGACAGTGCAGGGAGAGAACCATGAATTGCATCACTGATAAGCAGCAGAACCTCTCAGAAGGAAGATTCAGAGACTTTGATCTCTGGACTATTCCTTGGTCTCACAATTATCTGCAGCACAGTAATTGAAAGCACTAATCTGGTTTTCACAGTAGCTTAGTTTGCGACATGTAGCTTCTGGGCAGCTCGACTGCAGGTTCCGCTTCAAAAAATAAAGCCACCCATATATTTCAGTAAAAAGGCCCAAAACATTTTGACAAATCATAAGGTTGTGAGAAAAGCTGTTTCTGCTGCCAGGGTTTGTGCAGTCACCTTTTTACTAACGCCATCTTGAATGACTGTAGTACGATAGAGTCTGAGGAGTCCTTCTCGCGCAAGCTTCTGTACCAGTCGTATGATAGACTTTTTGCAGCATTTAGTGGAGACACCCTCTTGCTTCTCTTGATCCATGACCATTTTCTGGAGCCTAAAAGATGCAAAAAATACCTTGCATTTTAAGCCCAACGATGCTCCAAACTGCCTAAGCAGTTTGTTAGAGGATGTGGAATGAATAGATATTTCCCTACTTCTAGCAATTACTGCTCACTTTTCCCTTTTGCTGTAGATAACCGGTAACTTAGCTTTAAATTTCAGCTTTATTTTCCTTGTAATTAAGCTTATCTTTTTTACGTGAGGACTGCTGTTCTGATGGCAGCATATTCCCAATGCCAGATTTTTCGGTGTGTGGTTATAGTGCAGTTATGAATACAGCCTCCCTAATGTCAGGAAAACGTACAGCTTTCGTAAGTTGTGATTAAACATATAGAGCTTATATTTCTGCTTGTGAGCTCAGCTCAGCTTGGGGCAGAAAGAGTTTACTTAGTGGTGTTCAGAGCTCAGAAACTACACATGCATTCACAATATAGACAGACACATCCCATCCCTTGAAGCCAGCTCACTTCTTCCCTTGCAGCAGTCTGCAGGAGCGCACTCACACCCTACTCTCCTAATGCTTGTCTTCATGCATTTTTTCACAAATGCCCCAGGCCCTATTTCTGGCTCTTTTAATCCTGGAGAAGGATTGATTCTTTGATTGATTGATTGATTGGAAGGATTTCCATCTGGAAAAGATATGGAAGAGCATTCAGGGAATGAGGCAATAAGTGAATGTACACATGGACTTCAACTTTTTCAAAAGAATACCACATCCTGGTAACTAATGTAATTGGAGGGACAACACCAGCAAATTTCCTTGGCAGAGACTGGGGAGGGCCAGAACAGTGCTGAGGGAACCTGTAAGCTACTGAAGGGGACAGCTGAGACTTAAAATATCTTCTGAGCCTGCACTTGGATGTGACTAGAGCAATCAGTGATGAAGCTGGTGCCAGAAGACAGGGCTGTAGTTTCACAACACTCTGCAATTGAACTAGGTGACAGAAGGTTTCAAAATTCTCAAACCAGAGGAGAATGAGGCCATAATCTCTTACTAAATTCTTGTATAAAGCAGCCCTGTGTGTATTTACATGCCACGATCTTACGTGCTAACACAGAAGATGGATGGTGCAATCATACTTGCCACAACAAAGCCCTGCTAATTTGGAAGCCAGGACTCCAGGAAAGCATCAGAATTTCCATTTCTTTATGAAGGTGAATCTTAAAAGGCTGAAAGACGTTATAACATTCAGGGAAGTATCTTTAGTGCAGACAAAGCAAGTCATGAGATGACATAAAACCATCCTACAAAGTTGCAAAGAGACGTAAACTTCCAGCACCCTGCTAGAAGGCTAGTGACCAATGAGGACTGACATGAAGATAAGAGTCTCTACAACGGATGACAGAATAACACAGCAACTATTTTTGAAACCATACAGAAATAAAACTTATGCAGATGAAAGAATCCTTAAGCAGGGAAGTGCTGTATCTTACTGGCACATTGTGAAAGGAAGAAAGAAGTTATCTGATCTCTATTTATGGAACATATACCATATAAAAATTCACTTGCATAATTATCTGTACAGAACTATTATTGCCTCCAAACAGCTGATTGATTTTTAAGATCCAGTATAACTGCAACCCCTCCCCTTTCCACGTGCCAACTTTATAGCATATAGTGCCACCAGGGACAAGAACAGCCACCCATGGAATAAGCACACAGCATTGCTAAAGTAGTGCTTATGCTACC
The DNA here is from genome assembly GCA_031468815.1 of Morus bassanus. Taxonomy (NCBI): domain Eukaryota; kingdom Metazoa; phylum Chordata; class Aves; order Suliformes; family Sulidae; genus Morus; species Morus bassanus. The sequence goes on from CM062572.1 coordinate 50,518,059, forward strand.
AAAATGCATTGGGCCCCCAGTACACTGTTTGCAGACAGACTCACGTGAACAAGCTTTCAATTAGCCGGAGGTTTCGAACAGCTTCCACAATGAGATTTCGGCGCTTCAGCAGCCTGTATGTTTCGTGAGATCTCTCCACTGCTGTAGCTTTGGAACGCTTTTCCTTCTTTTGGCCACAAGTCTTCTAGGGCACAGTACGGACAAAATAAAAATTTTACATGAACTATTCAATGTCTTCAGCCTAACTCTGGGTTCTCACACAGTAGCAGCTGAGGAATTCAGAGTTTTGATGTATTTATTTGTAACAAACTAGTCAGATAGGGATCATCTTTTATATCCTCTTCACAGGCAGGGAACCAAGGCAGAAACTAAGATTTCCATGCAGTTAGATGCAGAGATTTATGCACTTTCTCTGCCCATCCCACGTTCTAAGCCACTTGGACTTGGGAGTTTTGGCATAGAAAGCTGGTAACTGCCTTAACATCGTGCTGAGTCCAAGCCAACATTTTCTGTCTCTCAGAAAGGCTTCTTGTCCCAGACTCAGTCCTGCAGCAGTGAGGCTACACAACTTTTGTGTCAAAACCCATTTATTCCTCCTGGTTTAGAGTAGACAGACCAAATGATATAGAGCACTTGTGTGCACAGACATTAAGTGATGACACACATTAAGACAACACAGGGAATTTGGAGAGCATCAGGGAACTAACCAAGAACTGTATTTTCAACACCTAGCTTCCCTATCTCTTGAAATAATTTTCACTTAGAACTGCAATGCAGCCAAAACATGAATGTACTTTGAAATCAAATTTAAAAAAACAAAACAATCCCATAAAGGAATACAAAAACTATAGCTTGAGGTCTTGCTGTAGAAGTACACAACTTAGCTCAGACAGCTGTACCAACAAGAAAATATTAAGAAGTGTGATCTTACCTTAGGATCTTCAAGTCTGACCTCCTCAACCACAGCCACGTCCCCATCTTCATCAGTGGAAGGAGCACAGGTGGAAAGACTGGACTCCTGCTTTAGAGTTTCCAAAGTAGAACTCTCCCCTGCAATGTTGTCTGGGAGCTCTTCGGGCTCCTCAATAATTTGAGGGGAAGCCAGCTTCTTTGCCTGAGACTTCACAGCTGTTGGCTTTGAGCCTGGTTTAAGAGCAAACAGCCTTGTAATTGTTCTGCTCTCACAGTCTCATGTAAATGTTCAGCTTCTCTCTCCATACAAGGCCTTCCCCCATCCACCCAGGCAACTGTACTTAAAAACATTATGCTACATTTTTCACATATTCTTCTACCCTGCTGGAAGCAGTGGTTTGATCACCAATGACTGCATTCAGCCTCTGAAAGTAAAGTTTAAAAAACTGAACTCCCTGTCATCAAATCATTCTCTCCATGCAGAAGTCATTTCACAGGCAGACTATGAAGGGCCAGGTTAGCTTATCCAGAAACAGCTGCCTGAAGAAAGGAGAGTTTCTGTCACAAAGATTGTCAAGTTCTGCCAGAAACCTGACTTCTCTGACTCAAAGCAGAATGAGTACAAGGATTTAGTATTACTCCAAAGACAATCTACATAAGAAATGGAGATCTGTTCTCTTCTCTTCCCTTGGAGTTTATCAGAGAAGTTGTAGGAACATTCAAATAGTTAAAATAAATAAAATAAAAAAATAAACCACCATATTCTCTTTAAAATATGTCCCCAAAAGGCTGGTAGCTTTCACATTAAGATGTCACAAATAACTAAAGAAAAAGTTGAAGTAATTAGCTTCAGAAGACAAGACATTTTTGTTACAATATGCTTCGGTGACTAAGGCTGTGGGTCAAGTCATCCCAAGCCTATTGCTGCTTGAAAGTAGTTAGTTACCATCTCATCTGGTCTCAGACGAGGAGTCAGTATTACCCTATTTAAAACCATCCCACTTGAAGGTTTGCATCAGTACATGAACAGATACATTTTGCACAGACTCTAAGGCTCAATACCAGACATTTCCAACTGAAAACAACCACTGCTAAAAGGGGAAGAATATTTATACGTTACAATTAAAAAGAAAAAAGTTAACTGGCTGGTCTGTCAGCTCCTGTGCTATTTCCTGCACCTAAGATGACATTTGCATATCCAATGGAACAAAACAGTGTGTTTTAATGAGAGGCACAGCTTGCCTTTTTCCTTAGTGAGGAAGAAACAAAATATTTCAAGAATACAAAGTGTGTTCAAATCCCTTCTGAAGTCTTCAAAGACTTTAAAAGCTAAAGCTCTACCAAGGTGATGCTCTCTGATGGGCACAGCGTGAGCTGTATGATATTTTGAAAAACAGAGTCAGAACATCCAAGGAAGATATAAAGTTTAGCCAAGGATGCTGTTTCTCTCAGCAGCTTAAGCCAAACTGACTGCTAGCTACCACGGTCCCCCCACTATGCTCATTTTTAGCCACACAGTCCTGCCTCCTCCTTGCAACAGTTTGGGAATTTGTCTGACCATCTGCAGTATCATTTCAGCTTTTCAAGCCACCAGAAAAATAACCGACTATCCAAGGAGCAAGGTGTGTGAGCCCATTTCATTTGCATGGGGAAAAAAGGAGAAATGACATAGGGCTAAGAAGAAGCAGATTATCCAAGTGACTGGTGATAGTCAGAAACTTTGTTTGGTGCACACAAACACCACAGCACACTTTAGCCCTAAGAATCTCCAGAGATTACCACACCTACAGTATTCCAGAACATAACACTTTAGGTAGAAAGAGAACATCAAAAAAGCATAGAAATAATCAAATAAGTGTAAAAATAAAGATATGATCAAAAACTTTAATGGAAGCTAATAGCATAGGATTTTTTTCTTTACTAAAAGGAATCATAAGAAAAATGCAAGATTCTTTCCAAATTTCAGAATCATGATCTACCTTTAGCTGGTGTTGACTGATGGGTATCATCTTGGAAACTTAATTTCAGCAGAGAACCAGAGTTGGCCTTCTGACCTTTTCCTCTCTTCTTGCCATCTTTCCCTTCTTCTTCATTGTCAGACTCTGAGACCAAGGTATCATCTTCTCCAGGAGACACATCTTCCACAGGCGGGGAATCTTCTGGCACTAGAGCCAAAGTAACTGTAGCTAACTGCTCACTCCTAGCCTTCTCTCTCTCAAACTGACGGTTTAAATCACTTTCCTCTGCAAAAATGTATGAAATATACTTTGTTGTCCTTTGCCGACCTTCATCCTCCATAAAACCCTAAGGAAACAGTTGGAACATTATTTTACCACCTTACTTCTCCATTCTTGCAGTCTATTCTCCAGCATCAACAGTGGGGAAATTTTCTAACTGTTCTCCATTCACATCAAAAGATATCATGTTATTCTTTTTTTCTAAATAACAAAAATGTTGACTAACCTTGACATAGAGAAATCAAAAGAAATACCATACTTGAAAAATAAATAAATCTGCATTACCTGCATACTAGAATGAAATGCCTACAGTATGTTGGATGTAGAAAAGGCTAAGGAAGAACAAACTATATGTATTCAGACTGGAAATAAATTTTTTTCAGAAAAATAACTGCAACATAGACGAGACCAGAGTGAATCAGCCTTAAGTGGAACTGCTGATGTCCTGTCTACTACAACAGGTGCTTTCAAGTATCTAGGGACTCAAACACTTAGCCTATCAATAAGGGAAGACTTCACCTTCACAATTGACTTAGGAAAAAGTATGTTTAGATAGTCCTATGGTTTATAGTTTGTTTGGTTTTAAGATCTTAGTAAAAAAAAAATCCTCTGTTGAGGAAAGACGGCAATTATCCTGCCTTTGTGGAAAGGGGTGGGTGGATGCATGTGAGAAATGACAGTTGAATTTGCTCCGCTTGTTGACATGAAAAAAAAAATATTGAAATAGCTGGAAATAAGGAGCTTAATCACCATAACCTCTACAAAAGTAACAGGTTTTTTTTTCCAGAATTTACTGGTATTTTCAAAAGTAGATTGATGATTTTAAATGTACAGAGGGTCTCTTACAAGATCCTGCAGTAGAGGATCTTGCAAAAGAGAAGTTGTCTTACAGTAAAAAATTAAGCAAAGCGGCTATTTTGAGTTGAGACACATTTATGCTCATCTTCATAAAGTACCAGCCCCCAGGGCACCTGGGTTACCACTGATTACAGTGAATGACTTAGGTAAGTAGTTGAGGCCAGGTGAAGCAGGGTTGAGGTTCATTTCTCTGCCCTGTCTCTTTTTGGGGGGCAGACCTGCTTCATGGTGCGGGGAACAGTATTTCTCCGGAATGCTGTGAAGCGCTGTCCGGCAGAATCCCACCTGCAGGTGTGGATCACCAGAACACGCACTCGATACAGACAGGAAATATGGGGCCATATGCATTTTTCCCCACAATCTTTATTACTGAAGCACCCAGTCACAAACCAACGTAAAATACTTGTGCATCTGGTCCAGCAAACTATTAAGTATCAAGGCAGCTAACCAGGAAACAATAAAGATATAACAGAAGAGCAGATATGTTACATTCCAACAACTAGGCCTTGTCTTCAGATTACAGTAAGTCAAAATTTTAATACTTTCTGAACGTTCTCTTATATACCTTTTCCTCAGTCATACTGTTTTCAGTCTTACCAAGACTCTTTCACTGTCAGTTCCCAAATCCCTGCCATTTCTATTGTCTGAGGTTAACAATGTTATAACATATTACCACGCTACCCACAATTGTATCTCCAGTTTGAATAAGTATCTAAATTATTTTATTTTAACCTTACCTTGACAACTTTGTACCTCTCCAGAAGACGACAGAGCATTCTCGCTTCTAGCTTCCCCACATTCATAGCCAAGCGAATTTCTGCCTGAGAAATACCTTTGGTTCCCCTACTTTCAACTGTTGCAGAAAGAGAAACCAGAAAATAGCTCAGGGAAATAATCTGACTGAATTATATATATGTACATTTGGATATACACTCATATCTGCTCTGAACAACTGTATATGCCAGAATATAAAGTTTAATATTCACCATTAGCAACTAGAGACATTTCCACAGACATACACAATATACAGTCAAATCCTGTCATAAACCATAATTTTATGGGAAGCAGTGCCCCAGCAGAATGAGGTTTGAAGATAGCTTCAGATTAAGAGCAGCGGTGAATTTTCCCCCCTGACAGCTTTCTGCAGTCAGATATTCATTTCTCCATTATGAAAGGAAAAGAGGTAGGAGAAGAAGAAGGAACACTGTTTTCTTCATCATCTTTTATCATCCCACCACAATGTCCTGTTTCTACCATGCTGTCTTATTTTGGTGGCAGTGAATAGTAGATAAGCTTCCAGGGACGGCGTAACAGGTGGCAGTACCAGCATATATATATATAGCTCCAGTCTAATCTGAACATAAAGCTCATCTTTTCCATGAAAAATTGACACTTTCTGATATATAGAAAGCAATCAGAACTTAAAAAATCCCACCACAATATATACCTTTCTTTTATACATACAAGGAGTAAGAAGGCAATGGGAAAAATTTTTAGCATGTCTTACTATGTCACCTACTTAGCTCATAAGCCTGGGTGAGCATATCCCTTTCACAAACAATATCCACAGGCTGAACAGCTTTTGTGATGATCTCTTCTTCATCATCATCATGATAATCTTCCATTTTCTTCCGGAATTCTTTCAGTAATTTAAGGCAACGGACCATGACATCAGTCCCTGTGAACATGAATGTTAGTAACAACTCCTAACAAAATGCAGGGCATGTGCGCATGTTTAAACCATTTTATTTCTTTCAGCAGCACAAAGTAGTAGTAGTGCAATGGGGAACACAAGAGACCAAAGACAACTGCTTATTTCTAGGAAAGGTTTGCAACAGCTTTTCCCTATATACGAGTCTGCGAAAATACTGACTAGGTGAATTTTTGAGGCGCTCCCAACCTTCACGTCTGTGGCAACATTAGGACTGCCCAATATGATTTATGAGTGGAGTGGAAAACACTGCAATAACAGGAAAAATTTCAATAGGACAAATAAATCAATGAAAGGAGTAAGTGCTGATCCACGGTATGACATCTTCAGAACATGTATCCAACTGCAAGATCACTCACTGGGTATAAAACCCCTCCTTTCTTTTACAGACTCAAAGTATTTTTTACTTCCTATAATGCAAGTCACATAATGAAAGAGAACCATACATTTGAAGATACAATAAGGTACATGGTCGCAAAACTGTTCCTTAACACAGGATTGCCTTTCCTCAGCAAGTGATCAAAGTGGACACCAGTTGGTAGGCCCTGTCAGGTGCTGCTGCCAATTCCCAATATTAAAAAAATCCCAGGACCTAAAAGAACTGCCAGTTTATCATTTGTCCTAGCATCTTCTGTATTTCTATGCATGCATGTTGGAGGAAGCATACACCAAGCAACTAGCATCCAGAAGAAAAGGATCAAATAGAAGAGTCCTACCCCATCCTGTAAGCTCTTAGAGCATAACTAAAATGTATAGTTATGTTATGCAGTTTGAACATCACTATGAGAAGGGGTTCTTCTCAGCCTTTGTCTGCCAATTCCACAACACATACTACCAGTTATATTATGGAAGCTCTACGTGCAACTGCAACCACGAGCAGCTAAGCTTCTGGATTTCTTGTCCAAAGTCCCAACCTACTCTCTGCACCGAGGGAACGGCTAGGTTTATTAACTATAATTACATGCAACGAAAATGGAGACACAAAATCTAAGATTGTTGTGATACCTGATACCACTTACAGTATCAGTTGTATACAAGGACAGAACACGCTGCTGCCCACCAGCCACAGGAATCTCATACACGATTCAATGCCACATCTTAACATGTTACTGTGCACTGGCTGTGCTATAGTAACTTTCCACCTACTTTACCGTTCTGGGATCTCACAGAAGAGTGGGGACAGATGACTTCAGGAGAGCTGTAGCGATCCTGCTCCCTGATATAAGGATGACCCACTATCATCAGTGTCATTCAGCTCCTGCTGAACAATTTAAGAGACCAGTGGTAAGCTAGAACTAGGTTACTGTACATTGCCAGCTTATAAAGTTGCAGTGATTCAGCAGCTGCTGCAGAAGTAGCCAATGTGTCCTGCAGCAGTGGGTGGGAACATCTACAGCCATCTCTACTCCTCTGGTACAGCCCTGCTGTGAAAAATGCCAGGTAAAAGCTTTAGTTGAAATAACTACGGTTTCAGTTAATAAATTTTATCTTATATATATATATGATCAGTTACTGAAGCCTAGCTGACATGAAGTTAATCCACAGTAACTTAATCATGTGACTGAGCTCCAGGCCAGAAGATTCCATTATTTTTCCTCAATCTGAATCCTTTCCCTGCCAGTTGTGTAAGATACTGCTTAGGATAGTAATTAAGTGCTGACATTTTGGTAGGGCTGCAGGCAGTTATCACATCTTCTGTATTTCTACAGCCTGTTAATTTTCACTTGAAGCATTATTTGGGGGAAAAAACCCCACCCAACCAATTATTTTTACTTTAGCTCCTGCTGCCCAATAATGTGCTTCCCACAGCAGATGCTCTGGCTTCATCCTTAGTGTGTCCCACATATTTCTATCTGCTTTCCTGTATAACACCAGAGATTAAACTATCTTGATCTCCAATGAAAATCAGCTATTACTAATTCATCCTAGTTTAATACCTAGTGTTTTTGAAGGCATTTATGTGGATTTTCAGCTTTTACGTCTGTAAAATGGAATTATCATTCAAAAGAAAGATTCCTAAGGTGGCATTTTGCATGACAAACTTAAGTAGTAAATGCAGCTGCCATTGTGCCAGTCTGTGACAAAACATGAAACATCTACTGCCACATGCATTGCCACCAAGTTTATAAACGGACTTGTATATTCTTGTCTTCTAAGTAAATACATTATTTGGAAGTTAGACCTTTTTACTACTGGTTATAAACTCTACCTTTTAGGAATGTTATCTAGTCTTTTGGGTTTTATTTGCAAATGTCTTCAGCTCATTAGAACAGTTCTGAAACTTAATTCAGTGTGAGGAAGTATAAAAAAATATAAGCTGGTGCAACACTACTCAAAGGCAGCATAAGAGAGAATCTAGTTTTTTGTCAATGACAGTGCTAAATGGTGCGACTAAAGATATCGCTGTCATACAAGCCACTGTGAGACACTTGCTCAACCCAGAAATACATTGAGTATGTACAATACGTGTTTTTCCCACATATTTTATTGTATACTGATCCATTCTAGAATATTTTTGAGGATCTCCACTGCCTTCTTGAAACTCTGAACATAATTGAGTTCTCCTGTGTAAAACTCCCTATGATATTCTTATGGGAAGGAGGTGGACCTGTATACTTCATGACAATGAACTCGCTCAATCACTGCCTTATTTAGTCAGTACAATGTGGGAGCTTTCTCTCTGAACCATGCTACATGCTGCACCTACTTTCAGCCACCGCTTCTCTTTGTTTGTAACACAATTTCCCTACAGAGAGATTTCCTTCCCTGAGACTTAAAAGATTTGAAGGAATTTGTTGTCTTATCAAGAGCCTTAATCCAACTTCATGTAACTGGCATTCGCTTTCGTCTTCTTGAAGTTCTCATGTTTTTATTAGCTCTTTCACTTTTTCCTTTATGATTACTCCTATTCACAAAGACTACATAATTTGCAATGTTTAGTTCATACCAGATTTTTTTTCCCCACAACCAGTTCACTACACCTCTGAAAAACACACTGTTCATCTTTAGAACTATTTTCTTTTTAACCCTGGCAAATCTGTCTCTTAGGATTTTCTGTGACTATAGACTTGGTTTAGAATTCCTTAAGCAACTGCATTAATTCCATTGGTGATACTATCCTTCCTCATACTTTCCATTATTACTTCTTGTAGTTTTTTTCCCCACACAAGTTTTATTTGCATCTTTTTCAGAGAGCAGCTGCTTTCTTTTGTTTCCTTTCTTCATGCGGTTCTGCTCTTCTTTGTCTTTCCACTACATCTTTGTAAGTTACCAGCAGTTCTTGCAAACCTGTTAACTTCAAATACAAAGGTGGTTATGCATGAAACTATCCCTCAGTAGACTATGGCTTTTTTGAATAGTCGTTGTTGGCTATCTTGCTTACTTAAAGAATTCCCTGGTAGTGCTGTAGAAGCTCACTTTCATAATTTGATATGAAACTTTGCATTCTGATGACATTCAGCAAAAGTCATAATTTCAGCAAAAGCTGTAACTAAGATGGTCTGTTTCTTTAGCTTCTTATTTCATAATGGTCTTTTTTGTTTTATATAACTTTTCATATATTTTTGTCAAGTTTATGGACTTGTCATTCAACTTCAACCTCAAAGGTCAGCAGACTGCTCTTTGTCCCTACTCTCTGTATTGGCTTAAGCAGTCTTACTGGGAGTCACAATCCACTGAAACAGCTTACACTGCCATACAACAAACTTGCCTTCATCCATTTCTTAAAGACCTGGAACAAATGCTTAATTCAAGTGGGATGCAGTGTTCTATCTATATTAATGCATTTCTCCACATAATTGCATAGACAGATTTTCTCTTATGTGTCTTTTAATTTAAGATTTGAAACATACAGATAGAATAGCATCAATATAATTACATAAAAAGAAAGCAAAAATATGGTTCTAGTTACCTTTCTTTGTCTTATAGGGTCCTCCATTTGGGTGTATATCTTGTAATGGGATGGATATTACTTTGGCTAGGCCAGCATTCATCATATATTGATAGAGACGTTTGAAAGTTCTCTCACAAAGACCCTAATGCAAAGAGAAATGGCAAAAGTCATTATAGCCCAAAAGTCTCACCTCTAGGTGATTAGTACCAAAGACATTGATACTGCCTGTTCTCAAAACACAGTATTTTGTGGTAGGATATCAAAGAAGGATCTTAAAAGCCTGCTAGTGCAGACACCAGGCAGAGCATGAGATGCTTCTGGGTTGCATTCTATCCCTCCAACTCTACCATCCAAACAAGCAGCAGCAACCAGCAGCAGCATCATGCAAGTAAGAATTACATGATGATATCCATTAACAAAATTTTTCTGGAACTGTGGATCGAATAGGACTCCTTCCTTATCACAAACAGCAACAGTAACTTGATCTAGTAGATTAAGATCCTTCTTTTGATACCCTACTCCAAAATATTGTGCAACTTTAAAAAACAGGCAGCATGAATGACTGCCTTTGATACTAATCATCTAGATCCTACATGAGTGAGAATTTGAAAGAGAGTAATGAATCTCACCAGTTCTTCCCTCAAGTTTCCTAATGTTTCCATCTGGTTTGAACGACCACTTAGCATACTCGAGAGCTTCTCCATCAGAATATCATATTTGCTCCTCCTAACCAAGAAAAGAAAATTATTTTACAGTTAAGCAAGCATATAATTTTATAAACATGAGTTGTACCTTTACAAAATGTAGGCTGAAGTGTTCTCATATTGTTTTAGGAATTACAGTTTTCTTTGAAATAGAATAGCATGTGAGAGAATTTGTCACTAAGAAGAGATCCCAACTGAGGGAACAGTGACTTAGCCCAGGCTGTTACTTCATTGGCAATCCACAAGTTCTAATCATAAACAAGACAGGAAAACAAAACTAAACAAAACTCTATCAGAAATGTGTTTGAAGTGAGAACACTCAAAATTAGCAGAATGATTAGTGCTACAATAAGAAGAGTTAGGCTTATGTAGGCAGGTGACAGGCACTAGAATACCCTATTGTTTACAGCTCCAAGACAAGCAAGCTTTAACTGTCCAGTGTCTGGAAGAGGAGTTAATAAAGAAATTGAGAGGGGTCAATTCCAGGAAACTTTGATGGTTCTGTGACAACAGAGCAAACTTTCATCATAAGAAAAGGTCACAGTCTACCCAGGAAATCTTTAAAACATCCGAGTGGCACATACCTATCAACATGAAAGCGAGTCAGAAGTAGAAGAATTGAGTGCTGCTGTGCTCCACTTGGTAGTCTTATGACATGGGACTGCATTGTTATGAGACCATTTCTGTCCAGTACTCTTCGGTGATAATGAATTTTTCCAGCATCCACTCTAAGGAAAAGATGGCAAGATATCTATAGGTATTGGAACTTCCGCAAATAAATTCTAATTATCCATTATCCCAAACCACTTCACCTAAATTACCTACGGTCTTAGCGACATATATTATGTTAATTTTCAAAGTGACAATCTCACAATTAGGAAGTGCCAAAATTAAGATAACCTGTGAAATTTATTTTCATAGTTAATCCAATTAGAGAGAAATACCTTTGATTTTAACTTACAGTCTCTACTCACAATCACAGTGTCATGACATGGTTTGATGAGACAGCTGAACCAATATTGTATCCCCATGCCCTCTTTTTCTTCACCTTCTCTTTCTCACTCCTGGCTACACTACAATCACTGCCCCCCTTGTAATAGCTCTGGTATTCATCCCACTCCTTGCTGAGCTGACTCAGGCCACTGAACTGACAGAAAAGTATCCACAAAAGATTTCCCCTCTGCCCCCATCATCTTGTTACCTAAAAGAGCCAGTGTGGTTTGCAAGCTATATAAGCTTCAATTCCTAAAAGCAGTGAACCCTATGCTAATATTTCCCAGCACTGCAATACAAACCCAGAAGTTCCCCAAGGGACTGTGTAATGCTCCTCCACCAACAAAATACATGGTCTAGTTTGGGAGCTGGTAACTCAGGCTCCCATTCGTGTCATATAGAGGAAGATGTCACACAGGGCAAATGCTGGGGACAAAAGGCGGGCATCCAAGAATCTCTTCAGAACTTGGGCAGGATGCTTACTCGCAGTTTAGAAAAGGAAATTAAAATCATCATTCCATCCCAAATTTAAAGAAAAAGTTATTCAGAGAAAGCAAGAACTTCCACAAATCAGAAACGTGTGTATTGACCCAACAGACAATCTCTGGTTCCGTGGGAAAATATCAGGAAGTATAATGAACTCAAGGAAGAGACCAGTATATTTCTAGCAATATAGGCTCCAAGAACCAAGTGCTCCCAGTAGTAAGGATGAGACACTACCTATACAGATAAGAGTTTAAATCAATGCACAGTAGTTCTTAAATGGACAGATCTTTATAAATAACTAGTGGAAACTTACTAGCTTTGATTTAATTCATGTAGGAAGATATAAACTTACTTGAAAGCCCCACTGTGAAGGTCCCTCTGAAGCTCTCCTTGCCACCTAGCACGACCTAAACGCTCCAATATACAGTAGGAGAAGTCAGGGAGTTTTAAGTCAGGGTCCCCCTCCCAGCCTATTAAAGCTCTGTAACGCTGGTCTTGGGAAGCAACAATGACTAGCTTCTCTCCCCATCTAAGAAACAGAGGGGAACGTAATAAATTATTGTTAGTTCCATAAAAACAGAGAAATCAATCACTTTCCCCCCCCAAACAGCATTCTTGATATAATCTGCACAAACTGAGTGAGAACTAAACTTTAAAACTTAAGTTAAAAATCTTTTAATGCCAGATATATGGATTTCACTCACTTTTCAACAGCTTCTATATAAGTATAACAAGGCTGCAAATCCTTCCTCCTTATTTGATCAGTGATATCTACTCTCTCCTTAAAATACTGGCAGGAACCTTGTATGCCATCTTTATTATCCAAAATCATGTGGACAGGGTAAATATCATCTGAAGGAACAGGATCTCTTTTGGTTTCCAGTATTCCTGTTTCAAGGTCTATTTCTTCATATCTGAAATAAAAGCAGAGAGTCAACATTTAACCAAGCAAGGGGAATTTGGAACTGGAATATAAGCTTGTCACAAACAATGCCGATACCTCTGTGAAATATCTTGGGGAAAATGAAACTCTTTTGAAACCTCAGAACTGGAAAAACTCAAAGAGCAGAGTTGCACTCCTTGAGTACGACCAAACCTTATCAGCCTGCAGAGTGCATGAGGCAGGAAGAGGGGGTTACATCATTTGATCTTCAAAAATTCAAGGACGTTAAAGCGGTGGGAATAAAGAAACATATACAGAAAAGGAAAACAACAGATACATCCACTCTGATGAACTGAGACATATAAATTCTGCTTGTAGCTAAGCGGCAAACAGTTATGAGGATGGAAATCTAGCCAGGGCTCCTACACAGGCCTCCTACAGAGCAGGCCTCGAAACTGCACTCCGCCTTGCCTGCCGGCGGCCAGCCGTTCTTTCTGCAAAACCCGAACGGCTCCGGAGAAGGAGGGGCGGCGGCGGGGGCAGCCAGCGGGGCGGGTGGGGAACCGGGTCCGGGCTATCCCGCGCGGAGGAGCGCGTCCGGCGGGAAGGAGAAGGGAGCGGGAGGGGGAAGGGAGCGGAGGCGGCTGCGAGCGGAGGCGCCGTCCCGCCGGAGCCACCCTCACCGATCGTGCAGGCGGAGCGGCGGGCGCGCCCGCGGCAGCAGGTAGAAGCTGATGTCGGGCTGGGCGCTGAGCGCGGCCCAGAGGAGCTGCTGCGTGACGGGCTCCAGCGGCAGCGGGAAGGGCGGCGTGCGGGCGGCCAGGCGGTGCCACAGGGCGCCCGGCGTGATGCCATCCAGACCCTCCAAGGCCACCTCGTCCAGCAGCGCCCACAGCGCTTCCATGGCCTCGCCGCCGCTTCCGGGTGCGGGCATGCGCGCCGGAAGTGAGGTCACCGCCGCGACGGTAACCAAGGAAACGCACAAACAGGGCCGGGGCGGGGCGGAGCGGCCTGGCCCGGCCGTTCCTCGCCTTTCTGCGGTGCCTGCTGAGCCGCGGCGGGGGCTCCGCTCTGCCCCTGGCTGTCCCCTGAGCCCGGCCGGTGCCGCAGGGGCACAGCGCGGGGGTCGGGCCCGAGGCCCTGCTCTCTGCTCCGGGAGAGCCGTCAGCTCAGCCCCAGCGCTGCGGTACCGCAGCCAGGGCGCGGGAAGGGGCGGTGTTTTGGCAGGGGCACTCTGCTGTCGGTAAGAGGCAAAATATGGGTCTCCTTTTTTTTTTTTTTTATTGTACAGAACTGAATTAAGTGTTTTGGTGGCAAGTTTAAACTTCTGAGTCTATAAGAGGGCACCCTACCACAACTTGCAGCAGCAACTCTGGGACACTTGGTGGGAATTGCTGGACAAGTTCATATTTCCTGAAAGGGAAGCAAGGTAAAACCTTTAATGAAACACTTTAAGTGCATATAGCTTCTGCAGCGAATAAGTTCTAGAACTAACTGAACTTAAGAGCAGTAGCAATTCAGGAGAGTCATCCCACAGCTGGGCTTTGGGCATGGCCCTTTCAGCCTGTGCCCCAGAATCGACTTGCCCGTCCCTTCTTGCATTATAAACTCATTATAGCATATGCCTTCCATTTTTAGTATTTTTAGGCTTTTCAGTAGATTGTGAAGGGTTCTGAAAAATAAGTAGAACAAGAAACATTTCCTCTGTTCTTCAGGAACTTTATTTGCTACATTGACAGTTTTATGCTTTGTTAAAGGAGGAACTTTTTTAAATTTATAGCATTCTTGTCTATGGAGGGTGCAAAACCGGTAGCACTCTATAATAAATCATTTCTATACTTCAGTGTGACAATTATATTCTCATTTCAGCTTTATATTAAGGACATGGTGACTGACTTTGATGAAAAACATGACGAGTACTTAATATCCCTTCAGCAGAGAAACCGGTAAGATACAGAATTGTGATCTCCGTTGAGTATGTAATATCAGTTGTGTACAGTCTGATGTAGTATCTAATATCAGCAATTGTGAATATTAGTTTAAAAACTTGGTTTTTAAACTTGTGAAGCAAAGTCTGACTTGCTGCATCTTAAAGCATTCAGGTGATTCTCTTTTCTTCCCTTTGTTTGCTAAGTACATTAAAGCTCTTATTTCTAGAGGAGATCACAATATTTTTTCAGCATACTTTAAAGTACAGATAAATCTATTAATAAAATAGTTATTGTTTCCATGGCTTACAGGGAAGATTTCTGTTTAGAGAGCAAGAGGTTCTAGGTTCAGAAGTAATTGGCAGCTCACACTGTGCGAGGATGTTGCTATGAGGCAAGATTTCTATGTTGTCAGAAATACAGAAAATTCCATCCAAAAGTTGCTAAAGTTAAATGTGCAAAGTCAGGTTCTGCTAAGGTGGGCGATAAGGACATCTAGGTTGCTTTTGCAAACTTCAGTATCTTTCAGATAAGTTTAAAACATTTCTTTTAATCCTTGTTCGTATGAACCTTCCTGTCATTGTACCCTAGACATATGAATTTCATAGGTTAATTCAGAAGGGTCTACAAAACTTTCTTGCTGGATTCCCTCCTTTACCACAAGCTGTAAGATTTTTTACTCAAATCCTATAACAAACGGAATTGTTCGGTGAAACGACCAAAAAAACTACAAAAGCCACAGTTGTGTTAGAATAACAGCCGTTACTTGTGAACACAGGTTTCTTTTATCTATAGTCTCCTAAAGCAGTTTTAGAAAAGGATAAAAACAAATTTTTAATGATTGAAACAACTCGCACCTTTATTATCACAGCTCTAATTCTGAATTTTGGTGGAGACATATGCTGCTGAATTACAACATGACAAGCAGGTGGCAACTGTACCTTTCAGAGGAGGCATCCTGAATACGTTCCTGTGTTGGACATACCCGGCAGTTTTGGATAGTGGGAGCTGCAGAGTACTGGGCTAGTCACAGCCAGTTCCTGCAGGATCCAAAATGAACAGAAACAGACCATCATGTACCAAAACCTCAGCCAGTCAGAGCAGCCTGGGGTGGATTTAGGAGAGTGGTGGCTGCAGGGGGCGGGGTGTTCCTGCAGAGGCATGCTGCTTAGAGGAGTGCTGGGGCCATGGATGGGGACATGCTCTGGGAAGAAGGTGGCTCATGTCAGAACAGACACAGCCCTGGGGGACTTTGGCCTGTGGATTGACCCACCCTGGAGTCAGAGGGAAACCAGGAAGCACTGTGCACTACCTCCTGGCCTGCACAGAAGGAATTAGGATGGACTGAGTATAACCCATGGCAAAAGGAGGGAAGATGAGACTTGGAAGAGGGAGGGTAGGTGTTTCACTGAACTTGAACCTGGGGAAGGGTGGTTTTTTAATATTATTTTAGCCAGACTTTAATTTTCTGGCATCTCTAACTGTACTATTGATTTGGGGCTTTCCCCCTCGAGTTTCAAAACACAATAATTTTTTTTTTCCTTGAGCAGAGCTCAACCATTATTAAGCTTTTTGAAATTCTAAGTAAAACTTCCAAAAATTCTCAAGAAGAAAGGTTAAATGTACTAAACACCAAATGGAAAAAAATAATGTGAAATGGGAAACAACATGGAAAAAAAAATGTCAGAAGGGAGAGGCTTGGTCAAACTTCCTGTGTCACAGCGTGTGGGTACTGATACAAACATTACAGAACAGGAACAGGTCCTGGAAACGATATTCTGAAACTGGTATTTGAACTATGAACATATTTTTCAGCCTTGTGACATGTGTTTTTGTATTTATTATTAATCTGACCATCTGTATTTGCACTGCGTAAGGATGAATTATTATCCTTTCTACTTCAGGCTGCTGAGACGTTTAAAAAGAAAGGATGCTATACAAATCAAACTGGAGCAGTTAGAACAAGGATTTTCTCTGTATCTGAATGGAGCTAATTCAGAGCTGAGAAATTACCGCAGAAAAATCAACTCACATGACTACCTTAAAAATAAGACAAAGACTGCGAGGACAAATGGTGAGTTACATGAGAGTTTTACAGAGATTGCAGTCTAGAACTATTTTAAACCTTTACTCATCAGGGCTGTAATTCAGTTGGTGAGCTTACTGGGTAGGCTGTGATAAAGAGACAGCAGCACTTGAGCTTGGTGGAATGAAATTCCATGGGACTTTTTCATCAGAGTACTTATGCTGGCTGTATGTAAGGAACGGTCTCTGCAACACCCTAACAATTTTTTTAAGATCTGGTCTGGTTATCTAAGTCTGGTTTCCTGTACACAAATGACATTTGATGGCATAAACTATAATCAAATTATATCCAGAAATGGCTGCATTAAGCTCATAAATTATGTTTAAGCTAAAATAGTTGTCTTAAAAAGACAGCTAATCTTTATTTAAATATTTGAAGTAAAGAAAATCTACCATTTTTTGCCAGTGATTAGCTGGCTTTATGTAAAACTGTGTATTTTATTTCTAATTCAAGTCTATCTGTCATAGAGAGCAATGTAGTGACAAGAATAATTTTGCATATATGAAGGTATAAAGTGTGAGCTTACTGGCCTTCTAATCTATTTAGTATAATGAAAATAAGGTTGATTTCACTAAATCCCTGTGTAAAGCAGTTTACCAACCTTAGTCTGTTATCCTCACGCTTGCTACAACCTGTCTGTCTTAGAGTGTATTCTTTTAATCTGTTGCTGTGTAGATAGTGTCTGCTTAAGCTTTATTTTCACTTAAAAATGAAGCCAATTTAAAAAGTTACTTAATATGATAATTTATTATGATTGAAAGTTTATTAATCTCAACAATACCAGAAACTAACTTTTCAGTAAGTGTTCTAAGTGTGACTCTAAGCTCGATCCCTTTTCCTTCATTTTCCTTGTACACTGGGTACATACTAGTTGTTTTCAAGTTTAAGTGTGTTCAGGCTTAGCTGTCTGCTATATAATTTCTTGCAGGTTATATGGGATGGTGATGGGGAATCAGCTAGTCACGTAGTTTCACTGTTCTATATGAAAGTAAAAATGATGTGTAATAATGCAAAAAAATTCATGTTCTGGAAATTGGAAAAAGAAGGAAATTGTGTACTCTCTCACACTGGGATGATACACCTTTAAGTAGATAAAGAGGGTGTAAAGCAACGTCTTTGACTTTTTGATCCTAAAATTGCACAGGGATATTGTGGCAGCAGCTATAATAGAACCTGGTCAAGAGAAATTTCCTCTTCAAGTTTTGCTGCGCAGCTGTTATCTCTAAACTTAACCAGAGTTGCTTATTTTTATGGTTACTTAATGCCATTTGATTCAGTTGAGGTAGAATACGTCAGCTTGTCTTGGAGACCCTTAAAGACTTCAGTTGCAGTCTCTGTTCCTTTCCTCAACTCCATCAACTTAGAGACAGTAGCATTCTCTCTGCATAAGAGAACCTCGTGTTTTGCTGTTTCTTAGCTATCCAATGTTATTTTAAACACGTGTAGCTACAGTGAAAGATACCAACTAAATCGTCACCCTGTCATTTTTCTTCTTCCATTAGATTTTACCGCTAGAGTCCAGAGCGGGAGTCATTGATGATCTGTGTAAACTTCTTGCCTGGGGGTAGTACCTTAGCAATTTTGTGGTCTGTTTCATTTCTAGGCATTTCTTCTCAATGATTGAATATGATTTTACTTACAGAAATGATTTCTAGCTGAGATACAGCACTGAATTTTCTTCCCTATCCATTTCCCATGAAAGTTATTGCATCATTTATTACTTCTAAAGCATCCATCTATAGGATTAGTCTTCACTGAAAAATTAGGAATGTGTGATACTTAATAACACAGAATGGGCACAAATCCCTCTTTCTGGTTCCTGAAAGTGTGATCATAAATCTATTTGTCTGGACTGTTTTCTTTGTCTGTGTTCCCTAGGAGTTATTAATGATAAACTTTTTACACTTAGGCTTGGTAAATGAATTAAAGTAAATCATGGGCTTATAAGGTAGTGAAGCTGGTCTCTAGGTATACTGTCATTTCTTTGGGTGTGTAACCCAGATGTAGTTTCACAACCATGTATGCACTTCCAGTGAATGTCGTTGTTGTCACAAAGACGTGGCTTAAGGGGAGCATGGGGTCTCCTTTGATTACGACTGATATTTTCATGATGTACTACTCAGTCTCCGGCTGCTAGAATAGGCACTGTCAGCTCAAGTCTCTAAGGGAATGACACCAGTGGACCTATTTTGTGTGCCAAAGCAGGTAGTGGTTGGTATTCACATTCCATCCATCCCGTGAGAAGGATGTTTTTGTTCCAACGTAATGTTTGTAGCACAGTCGAGTAGCTCAGCTGCATCAACTTCTGCCTGGGTTTTGAACTACTGCTTTTCCTGGTTTAGAGAGACCTGGTTGCATGAATCCATCACAAAATACTCAAACAATTCTGAGAACCAAATACTCAGCAGTGGTAGCATGAGTCCTACCCTGTCTCCTTTTCTTACTTACATTGATAGCATACATGAGTGGCCTTCCAGGCAGTTGCTTAGAAGAGGTGGATTGCTTAGGAAGTGAAAGTGAAAGATGCTTCCAATTCTGTCCCATAGCAGTGACTGAATCAGACCATGCTTCTAGCATTGTAGACAGTTCACCCTCAGTGCCAGAAGAGCCCTATAGTAATCAGCAGTAATACTAATGACGGCAAAGTATTTCTAGAGTTACTTAGGAGTAGCCTAGTGGAGTAGCAGGAGCTCTAGTTGGAAGGGTTGTTTTGTCAGACAAGATATTATATAGCTTTTTTCTTCCTTGGAGCAGTCTGTTCCTTTTCCCCTCTGTTCTTAGTCGTGTTTCAGGTCTAGGAGACAGATACTTTGTGCTGAAGCAATAGAGCAACTTCTTGTTCTTCTTGCTCTGTAATTTTATGATCACTCTAAATTGACATAAGGATACATGGTTCCCCCAGGAATGGTCCCACCCTATGCCTGTTCTCTCCTTCCTCCTTGTACCAGCATTTGTGCAATCTCGTGGTGAACCAGATGGCACAAATGACTACAATTAAAAGTAATTTTTCTTTTATGTTTTTCCTCAGTTAAAACTTGCCCATATCAATTTTCTGGACAGCTCACTGGACAGGTGTATGTAGCATTGTCCAACCCAAAAAAGAAAATGTTGTATTGAGAGTTGTAATGAGCGACTTGGTCTAATTTTGAAGTAAGCCCTGCTTTGAATAGAAAGGTGGAGTAGGTGACCTCCAGAGGTTCCTTCCAAACTAAATCTTTCTGTGATTCTATGACCTTTGTAGGACGACTGCTTCCTTTATTGGTACTGCCAGTTTCTGCTGGCTTAGGGTGACCATTAAATTACGGCTTAAAGAAAAAAGGTTTTGCATCAGCTATTTTTCTCCACTGAGAAGAAATGGAAGCTGTAAATCTGTCTTGGACATAGGAAGTGAGATGCCTTTATTTAGGATGCTATTGAGAGTGCTGGTGGTGTCCTTGCTCCACTGAGGATGCTGACGTGACCTGCAAGATGTTTGTCTCTTTGTCTCAAAGCATCTTCTCAAAAATCCATTGTCCCACTGTAAGTTGGGACCATTTCCAGCACAGGAACCCTTAGTTCTGCTTGACCGTACACAGAATTTTTGCAGAAGTTCTGTAACCAACTGTTCCTTGCCTTAGAAATGAAGCAAAATGATTGTTTGTCCTTCATTTATGACTTGTCCGTGAAGAATCTTTCTCTGCACAGTACGTTAAATACCTAATACATTCTGTTTAATCTGCCCATACCTTACGTTTCCTGAGTTTGAGAGTAAATGCACACAATTCCTTTGTAAACCCAGCATATCACCTGTTGATCACTGGGACCCTGTCTGTCAGTGTCTGCCTTCAGTAGTATAGGTTCTGGGCTCAGTTGGCTTCCTAAGACAGCTTACTGTCTACCCAGCTAGGAGTTAGAATGATGTGCACTCCTATTCTAGAACATATTTCTATACTTTCCTATCAATGAATGCAGGGCTTCACTTGCTGTTAAGCTAATGTATCTTTAAACAATTTATTCTCCTGAATACACATGATGATGAGTGTCCCTGAACAGGTTCAAAACTCCTGCTACTAATACACAACTAGCCAGTATCTGAAGTGGAATGCCTTTTCAGTTGTTGATACCATCCAGATGTCAAAGACTTACACTTCTGCCCTCATCTGGGAGGGGAAAAAAAAAAAAAAGAATGCAAACTAAGGTGTATATTGTCAAATACGATATTACTATTTTCTGTCTTCTAATTCTTGTCTCTACATTCTGAAAAAGCAGCACAGCTAGAAGAGAGTGAGTTGCGAGAGCACAGCACACAGACTGCACCAAGCAAAATACAACGCAGAAGTTGGCTTCAGGTAAGGAACAGTTTGAAAGAATGCATCTTTGAACTGAGTCTTAGATCTTAAATAATTTTAGGGGAAATTGATTGCAACTAGTAGATGGTGGGCGGTTGGGACTCTCATAGAATCTGAGTCTTGGTTTAGGCTGGATACTGAGTGATGAACAAATTAACAGAACAAATGTGAATTCTGAACAACTGAGATATGTCACCCAAATAATTACCCTGTTTGATTAGCAGTTGCTCTGGCTGGATGTCCAGTCCATGCTGGAGTGACTGGGGACCAGGGGTCCATGTCACTGCACATTGAGTGTTCATGTCATACAGGTTTCCTTTTCTTTCAGCAAATATTGCACATTCAAGTTTTAAGGCTGCATTACTTTATCTATCACCCTTACTGCTTAGTTGAATTAATTTTCTCAGCTGCTATTTCTCTCAGTAGATTACTGCTTACATACTGGCCTGTCAGAACTTGTTTGCTAAATTTGCCAAATGTGTGGCTAGTCATGACCTCTGTCATTCTAATCACAAGAGCCAAATGAAGGAGGTATCTCCTCTGACTGGATTGGAAAGTTATCCAAATATAGGTAGCTATACCAAAAACTAGCTACCACTTGAGACTAGCTTAGAATGATACTTTAAGTCTTTTATCTGATTGAATGGGAGGGTAGCGGAATTATAGTATCATAATGAACAACTGTAACTATTTAGCTGAGGAAACGTGCAACCATTGAGTAAGATGCAGGTTGTGCCAGACAGCAGTTTACTTTCTCAGTAGTTTTCCCTGTGGGTTTTTTTGGTAGCTAGAGGAGCTAGCAATTCATGCTCAAAACTCAAACGTAGGCAGTGCTAAGGTATGCTATGAGGCAGGAAGATAGACTTACTGAAAGAACACATTCTATCAAAAGCCAGGTTGCCTTAGGATCTTCTCTATTGGACATCTCTGGTCCTGGCACTTACAACATGGTAGAGGAGTGTATGAACACCAGATAACTAAGTTTAATGTCATTGCACAGACTTCTGCATCACATGTTACCTTTCATGAAACAGTCCTCTTCCCATCGTTCACTTATGAGACTTCCCCCTATGGAATATGTCTGCACAAGGGTTCAAAAGTGGGGAAAAAGTTACTTACAGATACCTTTGTTCCCTGAGAGAGGTATATGCACTTCCTGCTGTCTCTTGTGTCATGTTTTGGAGTACTGAAATGCTATTGTATAGAAAGACGAGTTTCTCAAATCTTCTACCCCTCTTAGCCATGCTTGAGTAACTGACAGTGTGCATACTTTGATTGCATCCTAATTATGAAGTAAAGCAAATTAATTTGAACCACTTTCACAGCCATGTCTGACATTTACAAAGGCAAAGAAATCTTTGTGCTTGAATGCTTATGGCATAACTTTTCCCCCTCATTATATTATACACAAGAGTAATATGTCTTCAAAAAATTGCAATTACTTCAAGTAGTCATTTTCATACATAGATATTACAGAATAACAGAATGATTGTACTGGGACCAGTACTGTTTAATATCTCCATCAATGACATAGCGGGATCAAGTGCACTCTCAGCAAGTTTGCAGATGACACCAAGCTGAGCGGTGCAGTTGACACGCTGGAAGGACGGGATGTCATCCAAACAGACCTAGACAAGCTGGAGAGGTGGGCCTGTGAGAACCTCATGAGGTTCAACAAGGCCAAGTGCAAGGCCCTGCATCTGGGTCGGGCCAACCCCTGATATCAATACAGGCTGGGGGATGAAGGGATTGAGAGCAGCCCTGCAGAGAAGGACTTGGGGGTACTGGTGGATGAAAAGCTGGACTTGAGCCAACAATGTGCGCTTGCAGCCCAGAAAGGCAACTGTATCCTGGGCTGCATCAAAAGAAGTGTGGCCAGCAGGTCAAGGGAGGTGATTCTGCCCCTCTACTCTGCTCTGGTGAGACCCCACCTGGAATGCTGCGTCCAGCTCTGGAACCCTCAACACAAGAAGGACATGGAACTGTTGGAGCGGGTCCAGAGGAGGGCCACAAAAATGATCCGAGGGATGGAGCACCTCTCCTACGAGGACAGGCTGAGAGAGTTGGGGTTGTTCAGCCTGGAGAAGAGAAGGCTGTGGGGAGACCTTATTGTGGCCTTCCGGTACTTAAAGGGGGACTATAGGAAGGACGGGGGCAATCTCTTTAGCAAGGCCTGTTGTGACAGGACAAGGGGTAATGGTTTTAAACTAAAGGAGGGTAGATTAGACTGGATATAAGGAAAAAATTTTTTACAATGAGGGTGGTGAAACACTGGCCCAGGTTGCCCAGAGAGGTTGTGGAGGCCCCATCCCTGGAAGTGTTCAAGGTCAGGTTGGACGGGGCTCTGAGCAACCTGGTCTAGTTGAAGATGTCCCTGCTCACTGCAGGGGGGTTGGACTAGATGACCTCTAAAGGCCCCTTCCAACCCAAACCATTCTATGATTCTGTGATTCTACTGTGATTGAAAGGGAACTTTTGAGACCATCTAGTTGTTGTTCCACCAGCACTTCTTTACATGCCTGTACTTTAAGTGATTGCACTTCAGCTGTTTGGTTGATTGCTGTGTCCCTGATCGTTTCTTCACTCGCCTGGTGAGGTGAGGGGGTGAACCCCAATGGGCACTCATTTTGGTGCCGAACGTGTGATGTGGCTGTGCCTGACCCACTCTTGGGATAGCAGCAGCAGGTGGGAAGTTTGACTACAGCAGTTGAACCATAATGCAGGGACTGAAAGGTGAGCTCAGAGAGGACAGAAACCTCCTCTGGAACAGAGGGGAAAAAGGTTGCTTGATCTAGATATTGTTATGTAAAATGTGATGGTTATTCTTTTTGTGCTGCTGATAGCACAAAAGATGCCTAATTTCTCTGAGTGCTTCTTTTAACAGAAAACTGTGGAGATTAAAACAGAAAGGGGGGCTAAACTCTGCATTAAACCTCCTCTTGAGTACTCTGAGGATTTTGAACCTTATGAAAGCTTGAGCATGGAGACAAATGGTGATGATCCCCTCCGTTACTCCCAGGTACAATTGGCAGTTGCCTTCTATTGTTCATGGTAGTGTCAATTGAAATGTGAACGGGCCCAGGTATCAGTCTTGACTAGAGCATGCAAAAAGTGCTTCTTTCGCTAGATGATTTCGCATTGATGAGATGTGACATAAAGAAGGAAAAAATGAAAAGTAAAACTACTTTGAAAATCTAATGTCAGTCAACAATGCTACAACATGTTAAGTCCTAATTTAAAGAGGTAGAATATTGTCTCTGTTGGATAGAATCAAGGTATTTCATGCAAGGAGACTCTTTCAGTTCACTTAACGGTTGTCCACATGAACATCACTCTTGGCTATCAGGTTAGGGAAAGGTTCTGGGTTTAGGTTAGTTTTTGAATAATAATGCTAGAATTGTTGGATGTCATTGTTTTACCTAACAGAAGTCAGAGTAAAGTTTTTAAAATATTATAATCAATACAGTTGCTTTCCATCAAGGGTTGTTACTGTATTGACTCCTTTGTTTGACAGTTCAGCCTTCCATTTGGTTACTAATTGCAGTTTGTTCTAAGAGAGTTCACAAATGTCCTGTCCTTGAAAAAAAATGAATAAATGAACAAAATTTTATGAATGTTTTTCTTCCTAAACAATTAATGACATCAATAAAGCTTTTCTGGGTAGTGGAGTAGCGTCTATATATGAAACTATCTACAGATCTTACCATTGACATCAGACAAACTTCCCAGGCATATTTTCCTAGCTTGCATCTTTCTACCTTTCCTGTATTGCTTTTGAGCTTATGATTTTTTTTTGCTCTACAAACCAGTAACTTGTTTACAGTGATGAATATTTATAATCATTTACGTGTAAGTAGTAAGCTAATAATTTTAAACCAAACCCCCACTTTTCTTTGTATTCCAGATGGAAATACTTTTGGTTTTCCTGAAGCTATAATATGTTTTCTTGAATGTCTCATTACAATGCAGATGTCATGAGGTTTCAAACTAAAAGAAAGCCTGTACAATTCCCTGTCAAATAGCTAGAAATATTAGTCTTGACTGTCATAAAGACATGCTCAATATCAAGCTTCAGGTTGCTTATAGACCCTCTTTTAAAGCTGAGTTTGCCTGCTCTTTGTAATACGTTTCTGTCAACATGGATTTCCTAACAAGTGTAATCTGTAGCAGAAGAGCAGCTTGAAGCTTTCACTGCAAACTGGACATACACCGTCACAGTTCATTTGTACCTAAGATAGCTTCAGGTTTTCATTTTACTCATACAGTTTGCTTACCTATACTTATCTCAAAACTCTAATACCAACGAAGTAGAGAAAAATGCATTTAAGATATGCAAGGTCTTTTCCTTTTTCATTCATAAAAACAAAAGGCTCTCCAGCATCATCTGTGCTGTTTGTGGCATATGCTGAGAGAGGCAGAGCAGTTTTTTCAACAGTAAAGTTTAAAATAGATTAATTTTTGCATAACATCCTGTTACAGAGTGTCAAATTAAAAAAAAATCTGTGCAAACTGGAAGCTTAGTCCATTAGACTACAAGTCTTTTCTACTGTTTTTTGAAGTACAGATGTGTACAAGGCAGGACTATTATCATCTATCCGATTTCTGATAAAGAAGTTGCTATTATATTAGCTTTGTAGTCTTGTGAAGGCATTTGGAAAATCTGGGTTGCAACTAGTCTTCAAATAGCAAACCAAAAGATAGGGTAATCTAGCTGTGTGAGACTGAAAAATATATGCCCTTGCTCTCTCCGTTACTTACCTCCTGTTTGTATCTTATTCCTAAAAATTGATTTTGCACATAAAAATTCCTTGGCCTACAGAATTTTCCTGCAAGGATTCTGATGAGAAGGAACAAAGGAGTTACAGGATGATTTTTCTTTACAAATCCTCATCAGAGGAGAGAAGACACAACATAGGAATGTGAATGGTTTTAGCTGCATCATGGCTCTGAGTTCATGAGAAGATTTTTCTTTCTCCTAGGCGAGGAAGAGGCAGCCACATTTGTTGTCCAAAAAGCAGATTCGTCATCCGGTGTGCAATGAGTCAATAATCACACACTCAGGAGAGACATTGCTTATTAATTTCAGGGTTGTGCAAGCCTGGGTGCTCAGTGGTTTTCCACAAATCAAGCACACTGAAGCCAGGTCCTTTGTTATATTTATACAACAAATTCATACATGTTCCGCCTATCTAATACATATTAATTCTAATCTACATAGGTTGTGTTACATAGGTGCATTAAGTCACTCCTCTTGGCTCCGCTTCAGATCCTTCTGCACATGTCTTCCTCTCTTCGGGGGTCCTCGGTGGTCTTTACGGGTGAAGTACCCTAACCGTTTTTATCCATATATGGTCATGTGTCACCTAAGGACAATTCAAGGCTATTTTCTCTTGCTAACTCTCCTTTATTTTCTTCCAAAAGGAACGTTTGTCCTTGATTAAATGAGTAACGCTGATGGCCAAGATATCCTGTCTCTAAGCTTAGGTTAAATATTTAACATCAAACGCTACATAAAAAATGCTTGATCAAAAAGGAGTCTAGCATTCGTGCTAATTAAATATACACAATGCCTATTCTTTCCAAGGGGGGTTGTTCTCTTACACATTGTTTTATTTTGAAATACATATTTAAGCTTTTCTGACAAATCTGTTTGAATTGTACTAGAAATTGAGAAGAAGCTTGCAACTCAGTATAGAAGAGAAAAGGATGGAAGAAGACTGTCTTAGTGATGATTATGACTCTGTTGAAGAGGATGTGTTTTCAGAACCATCTCCCACTGAGGAAACAATTACGAGCTTTGGAGGCCTTCAGTTGCATAGCGGTAGATCACTGCAGAAAGAAGCATCTGAACATCAGGATGCTGGGAGATGCTCTAGCCTTGATTCTGGTGCCCTTACTGTGTTGGAGTTCAACCAGGATCAAAGTAGTAAGTCTCTGTGTATTATGCACTACTACAGTACTGTAATAATTCTTCGAGAGCATTACTTTTAAGGGAAGCGCTGCTATTTCATCGTTAATGGTTACTTTGTGCTCTCATGAGTTTCCATGCTCATCAGCAAACCTGTTGTTTTAATCTCCTAATTTGGGAGACTTGCATCGTCTTACTATTACGTTAAGAATTTTATTGCAAAGACAAAGATAACCCACTTGCATCACCAGGCCTAGACATTTGAACTAAGATTGTCTCAGTCTGTCTGTGAGATTTCTCAAGAGATTATTATTTTTTTAATGTATTTTTTGCAGTAATCCAGGCAGCCAAATCTTCCCAGTCTCAACTTCCTCCATTTCACATCCTGGGTGCTGGATACCTGTCATCATAGCATGTGCTATTCATCCCTGATGAAAGATGTACTAATTTGAGAAAACAAATCTATCTGGCTATGAACTGCTTCTTTTTGTCAGGTCTTCTCCTTTGGAGACTTCACTGTCCACACCCAAAACCAGTCACTAGGTCTCAAAGGTGTTTAGCTTGTTAAAGGTAGAGAATTCAGGGAGAAACCAGACCTTGGCCTACATTCAGTATTTCTGAAAATTCTCTCCCCACTCATTTCAGGTACATTAATTGGTTTTGGGTTTTTTGTTTGGTTGGTTTTTTTTTTTCCCCTTTTTTTCTTATCCATAGTTAATTCCTTAAGAGGAGCAATCTTTGAACGAATTGAGTAAAGAAGTGTTCCTCTCATTATCATAGAGGTGAGTGGAGTGTGAACAGGGAGACGTGGCAGAAGAAGAGATAGGAACAAGGGGTTTTGCAGCAGTGAGAACAAGATCTTTGGGGAGAGTACATGATTTTTTTTCCAGAGAGGAGTTTCAAAGCTGTGATGCAAACAATGGAGGCATTAATAATTCTCAAATAAAAAAAGTGAAGAAGTACCCTTATGAACTACACTAGGCAACCCTCTCCCCCTTTGAAACTTCTAAATAAGACAATATTTTAGTCTGTATTTAAGAATGTATTTTGATATAACTATGTTAAGAAGTGACTGAGAACTTCTTTTCTGTTTTTGCTTTTCTTGACAGTAATGCAGGTAAATATCTGGTACAGATGAGATATATTGGTACCTTATAATGATACATTTTATTTTGTTTCACAAAGTCAGTGCAAGCCATGCATATGTACTTCTGCATCAATAGAACAGTATCAGTGAAAGGGAGGGAGGATGGAGGTTATCACTTTAACTATGCCAGCACAATTTAAGTGGCAAAATTTTAGCAGTTACAATCCAATAAGTTTTCACTGGCTGGCTCCTCCTGAATATCTCTGAAGTTGATTATTTCTATTCCATTATTATCTTGCAGAAGTGAAGCCACTACGAGTTCTCTCAGCAAAAAGAAAAGATAATGCTGAAATGTACATTCCTGTCAGACCAATTGCGGTAAAAAATAAAATCACTCGGCCCCTCTCTGCTGAGTTCTTGCAGCAGGAAAGACATGACGGAATTGGTTCTAGTAAGAAACAAAAATATATAATGTCAATAAGGAGAGTTTTCTTGCCTTTTTCCCCTCTGGCTCACATGTAATTTCAGCACACATCTGTCATGATGTGATTTTTCTTAGCTGTTGTTCTTTTTTTTTTTTTTGTGAGTTTTTTGTTGTTGTTTTTACCATCTCGAGTATTTTGACTTAAGCAAAATTGGGAGAGAGTCTAGAGCCTGTATACTTAGTATACTTTAGGCTTCTGCTACATCTTTACTACCTTCCTTCTCTTTTTGCTTCTACAGCATAAGACTTTTTCCGCTCCTTTTCAGTCCTTGTGCTTGCTCTCTGTTTCCCACTTTCCTCATGGAGATCTGTTCCCTATGGTTTTAACAGAAGCGTGTCTTCTCAAAATCAGCAATTGATACTTTGGTGGAAGATTTTAACACAATGTATTTATAGCAATAAAGGCATAGTTTTCCATGGCACAGCAAAACTAGCTCTGTTGCTGCTTGGGACTGTACTTGAATTACACCTTGAATGCTGCATATCAGCCTCCAGTGCTGGGTAGGTATGCTGGTATCTAATACCATACTGGAAAATGTTTTTCCTGGACTGGAGAACACCATTTTGAAAGCACTGCTGCTTATTCTAGAAATCTGCCTCTGCTAAGGTGTGGTCTTTACCTGGGCTAAAAAAAAAAAAAAAAAACCAAACCAAAACCCAAACCCTAAATCTAGGGGCTGAAATCATAGCTGCAGTTGTTATTTCAGCACAGTCCTTAATTGAACAAGTCTGATGAACTTGAGTTTTGAAAGGTCTGAAATAAAGTTTTCAGACTTACCATACTCTTATGGTTGATACGCTCTTTTCAAAAAAGCAGAATCCAGATGTGTCCCAAGAAAGCAATAAAGCTAACAGTTTAAAAAGTCAAAATATTAGTTTCTTAATTGGCAGAAAACCAAATTGAGGAAAAGAAACTAATTCTTTTTGGCTTCAGAATAAATCCTCTTTGTAGCTTCTGAGACCTTCACCCTCCATCTGTCTGAGCAGATGCTTGCTTTGACCATTTTCCAAAGATGTGTGTAGCATTTTCTCAGGTTATAATAGTGCTCGTTAGAACTGTTTCTGTCCAACTACCACTTTAAATCCTTAAATTAATTTCATTTCACAGGGATGGTATAGTACAGAAAAATAGAAAGGACTTTATTCTGACGCAGTGTTTGCAGAGATGACTAATGCCTGTTGAAAGTTTTTATGAGTGAAGGTGGCATAGGGCTTAGAGTGTGAATGCACACAAATCTCAATTCAGTTTTAACTTCCTGTCTTTTCAAGGTAGAATTCACATTACTAGCATCCACTGCCATTTTACTCTCCTGCTTAGTAAACCTCACTGCAGCATTATGAGCATGCTTTTGCATGTCAGCCTGTTCTTCAATATTTTCACTTGATCCTAATGTCTGTACAACTTCGGTCTCTTTTCTTCCCTTGACTTTTGAAGTCCTTGAATATAACTACTGTGCTTCTCTTTTAGTCCAATCTCAGATCCTCTATTAAATTTTATTTCCTTTCTTTTAAACCTGTTTATAGGCTGCAATGTTTCTATTTCTCCGTGATGTTTGGGAAGATTGAGATGCATATGGACATTTTGATGACTACTTAAGTGATAAGGTCTTTTATTTTGTCTTGCATATAACAACCTCTGACTCCCCTTGTTTTGCTAGAAGGCTCTGGGGATTCCTCCAAAATAGCTGAACATTGAAAAATTCTGGTGTGCTGAAATTACATGTACTTCTTTTTTCAATGAACTGTTATAACACATTTCCATCAAATACCTGAATAAAGCAAATACAAAAAAACTTAAAGCATAAAAATTATGTTTCTCATTTGTCAGTTTTCCTCCTCTTATGGTAGTGTTTCAGCTGTTGTCTAAAGTAGATGTGACCTGGAATCTTAATATAAAAACAAATTGGAGAAATTCAGCCTCGCTTGGGATGGTCACAGACTGCTAGCAAAGCCCTGTGTCAGTAACTGAACTGGATGTTTCAAATGTACACTGTTGCAAAGTTCCATACTTACATGTATGGACAAATGAATATTCCTTCCTTCTTTTGGCTGCAGGACCATTAAGTCGACCAGAAAGACCGCTTTCAGCAACTCGAAAGAATGTGTGTGAAAAGGATCCGGATCTCTCAGTTTCAGCTGTGGTTAAAGCAATGCAAATTGAAAATGAAGTCTTGCAGAGGGATCTGCAAAGGCAGACAGTTTCCACAAGCCCTCAGAAGGTATGGCAAAATACAGAAAAGGGCTTTTTGATCAAGTAGCAAAACCCCCATGAATTACAATCTCTTATACATTAAGATTATGTATGAATGAATGGTGCTGCCTCTTAAGTGTAATTGAATTTGTATTATTCTTCCAGAGGGTGGTTTTCTTTAATCTTCTTCCTCAGGATAGCATCCCACAGCTCCCTCTTGATTTCAGGGGTCACTGAGCAACTGATAGACCGGTGACATGATATGTCTATACAGTCAAATGCACAGCTGCAGGCCCAGTTGAGCCATTTTCATTCTGGAAGCTTCTTAAGCAAGATAATGTGTGCTTTCCATACCAATAAATCATACCTTCCTACTGGACTCATTAATATGGGCACTGTTCCCTGTTAATACCTGCTCTGATTTTGGATCAGAGCTGTCATGTGTGCTGCTGGCTCTTAGTGAGGAGGAACTAGTATGGGTTTTCTGCATCAGCGTGTGTACATCTCTTATCTCCAACAACCATGTTTAAAAGCAATTAAAACCTCTTATAAACAAGGAAATCAACAAAAATTCATTTATTCCCTTCTGATTCAGGTCAGGCCATTATTCCTTGTTAAGTTAAAGAATAAGGAGGTTTGTGTTGACAATCCTACCTAAACTTTGAGCATAACCCATAATTCAGTTCTCCTAACAGAAAGGAAGTACCTGAAGAAATTTGAGCATAAACTGAAATTTACAAAATTATTTTTTCTGGACAGTGTTCATGGATTCAAAGTCTGCTTCCAGTTTGGTGTTTATGAGACTCATTTTTATAAGAAGGAAAAGAGATATGCCTAGACATTCTTGGAGTTACTCATTTGAATTCTGAGAGTTTCCAAGACAGCTGACTACTTTAACCTAACTTATGCTCCCTGAAGTTGTGAGTTGATGCTATGATGAATATGTATCCACTGTCATCGCTGAGCTAATATTAGGTTTCTGGGGAGTTTTGGTTAGGAGCAAAAGTTAAAATGTTCTTTTACTACAGGTAAGTATTTTACATATGATTTCACCATCTAGGTCACCTTTTCAATCTTATTCCTCTTGGTTTTGAGATATTTATAGCTTTGTGATTGAGAGAACAACTTCCATTGAATATTCTCGCATAATGTATCTTCTTGCTAACATTAGGACTAATTTTAATGTTGTTGTGCTTAAATGAAAAATAATGAAATAATACTTAAAATAGACATGATTTTACCCTGACACTTGAGATGGAGTTTCAAAAACCTGCTGTGAGTTCTCAGTCTTAAAGCTGACCTAAATGATCTTCCAGAAGTAATTTAATTTTGCTTACACAGTTAAGGGATTGTGGAACTTCGCATTTGATATTTAAATGTATAACAATGCAGAATTTTTAATATTAAAAAAGTAGTTAACTTCTAAGCATTTTAAAGTTCTCTTACTCTTCAAAAATGATAGAAAGGAAGGTGACCTAAGAACAGAAGTACTGCCATTCCTCATCTGACTAGTTGTTCACTTTGCTGAGTATTCTGTCTCTGACAGAAGCTACCAACAAATTTTTAGGAAAAATAACAAAGGGAGTGGGGAATACTTACAAGGTGGAGTACAGCCGGAGAAAGAGCCCATAGTATTGTGAGAACTGCAGGACTTTTCCTCTGTTTTCTCTTAGATAGTCACTACTGATTGTTCTATATTTTTAAAAAAAATCAAGATTTTATTCTAATAAAACTGAGTTTTTTGGGGTTTAAAAGTCTTTATGATCCTTTTTTGGAGAAGGAGAAAGTCTGGGCAGACCTGTGCCAAAGCTTTGGCAACTGAGTCCTACCAAATATATACAGTGATTTCAGTCAGATATATATGTATTTTTAATAGTCATCAGAGAATGCTTTGATGTTACTTTTCTTCCGGATAGAAGATCAAGCTCGAAGCTCAGCTCTTGCATTGCAAATCAAGACCAAATCTGTTAAATGTGCTTTAACTTAGTATAGAGTTACAGATCAGCTAAGGTTAGCTGAGACCAGAGCTGGGCCCAAACTCTTATTTATTCCAGAGATGCAGACTGATACTCATTGGTATGTAGAGAACAATGTGAATGAAACATGTTCATCTGTTTCTTACTTAGAAGAAACTTTCTGTTTCATCTGCTGTTTCTCCAATGATTGAACCTCCAGAAAAAAGCCAGACAAGGACTGCAGTCACAAAAGCTGTTGAGAGAATGTGTCCTTTCAGAAGCAGGTATATATATATTTTCTTAAAGGCTAGCTTCCTTTTTTGAAGAGATATTTTTCAGTATACCACAGGGTGTAGTGTAGCACCACTACACCTGATAATCTTTAGATAGCTGTTGTGGTTTAGCCCCTGTCAGCAACTAAGCACCACACAGCTGCTCGCTCACTCCCCCCACCCCTGTGGGGGAGAGAATCTGAAGGGCCAAAGTAAGAAAACTCGTGGGTTGAGATAAGAACAGTTTAATAATTAAAATAAAACAGCAATAATACTAATATAATGAAAAGGAAAATAATGAGTGAGAGAGAGATGAAACACTGGAAGAAGAGGGGAAAAAAAAAACTAAACCCAAACAACAAGTGCTGCAACCGCTCACCACCCGCCGACCGATGCTGCCGGTCCCCGAGCTGCAATCGCTGCTTCCCCCGGCCAGCTCCCCCCAGTTAATATACGGGGCATGACGTCACATGATATGGAATACCCTTTGGCCAATTCAGATCAGCTCTCCTGGTTGTATCCCCTCCCCTCCCGGCTTCTTGTGCACCTGGCAGAGCATGGGAAGCTGGAAAAGTCCTGGACTAGTGTAAGCACTACCTAGCAACAACTAAAACATTAGTGTGTTATCAACATTATTTTCATACTAAGTCTAAAACACAGCACTATACTAGCTACAGTGAAGAAAATTAACTATCCCAGATAAAACCATGACAATAGCTGAGACATCATGCAAGCAGTAGCAAATCAGGGAGAAGGTTCCACCTTGGGCCTGTCTCTGTGGATCAGGAAACTGCAAACATCTCCCTCTGTTTGCTCTATTACCTATATATTACTTTCTCAGACTGCCTCAGAACCAGCTGAGAACCAGAGCCCAGACTTTTAACCAAACTCTGTGTATCTAAGGTGGGATGCTGCAACAGTTGTCATTCAGTGTGGGGGTACGTGGGATTCCTCCATCGGGTGTGTGGGTTCGTCCTATCATCTTTTCGCCTTTGCACCAACAAAACTATTTCTTAAAAATACAAGAATTACGAGGAAGTAACACATAAAAGAATATGTATTTTTCAGACAACAGAAGAAACTTCTGAAAGTCCTTCTGGAGCCCGAGAGCCATTCTGCCTGTGATAATGACATATGCCTATCTGATGACAGATC
The DNA here is from genome assembly GCA_031468815.1 of Morus bassanus. Classification (NCBI taxonomy): domain Eukaryota; kingdom Metazoa; phylum Chordata; class Aves; order Suliformes; family Sulidae; genus Morus; species Morus bassanus. The sequence continues at coordinate 50,552,129 of CM062572.1, forward strand.
TGAAGTAGATTCCATGTTGAGAGAGAAGGTTTGTGTATATATGCACCATAACTGATGCTTCCCAGTATTACTGAAATAAAAGTGCATTGAATGATCTGTATTCCACCGATTCTGCCCCACGTTAACTAATAAACCTATGGCAGGGTAAGAGAAGTGAATTTATCACTGTTCCTTTGTTCATCAGAATGACAAAGGAATTGGACAAAGAACAGAGACCTGTTTTCTCCTTAGGCTGTGTAAGAGGGTGATAAGTTCTCTTCTCTTGCCTTGCCAGAGATTTATGAGTAGATGTGGGGCAGAATTGGTGGAACCCAGAATGTTTGAATGTCATCCAGATAGCCTTGAGTTTGCAAGCTTTTTGCTTCTGACTCGTCAGTATTGTGGTCTTAACAGTCTTTATTTTGTTCCACATTTTGTTGTTTTGTTACTTACCTTTATACCTTATTTCATTTTGGTCCAGATGACAACCAGTGTGGAAGTACGTGATGCCTTTTATGTGACTATGGAACTTCTTTCTAACTGGGGAAATCCAGTAAATGTGGGCCTCAGCGAGGTGGAATTCTTTGATTTATACAATGAAAAGATATTTGTGTCTCCTCATGATGTGGACATTCGAAATGCTGACAACCCAGGGGATTTGTGTTGCTTGGTCAATAAGAACTTAAATGTAAGACAGCTTAGTCCTGGATGTGAAAATTTCTCGTTATAATATTTCTTTAATATTCTATCACTAGAATTTTTGTTTAGAAACATGATTGCCTTTTGAACCTGACTTGCGTAACAACTATCTGATAATTTTAAAAAATACAAATATTGCTTATTATTAACAAATTCAGTTTTCCTGTCCAAGATGTTTGTATTCATTTATAATTTTGTTTTAGAACAGAATTTGATTGATTTGCCTGACTTAAATGAGGAACTGGAAGGAGGCAGATTTAACTCTGCCTCCTTATATATTAACTCTGTGGTATTGTCTTGGATGAAAGAACACATTCAGTTTTTAAAGTATTGTAATGTAATCATAGTATCTGTAGAACAAGATCACAAAACTTTAAGGACAAGGAATTTCACATTTTTACAGTATGTCTGCTGATAAACTTAAGTAATTCTTGTGATCTGAAGGTATAGGAGCATCACTGCTAACTTCTTCCAGATGTTTAATATGAATTTAAGTAAACTTAAAAGGAAACATGCTTATTTTCTCCTGTCCCCTTGTTATCCTTTTACCTAGGGAAGAATCGCAGAAGAATAAGAATGTGTAGGTAGGTAGTTTGGAATAAGAGATTAAGAACAATGTGTGGCATGGTAAGAGTATTTCCTGGCTCTTCTGTGGAGTAGTTAGATGAGGAGACATGAGGTGGTTACATACTGAATTCAATGGACAGAAGACAATAACTGGTATGAAATTCTGGTGCTACTGAAGAGATTAGCAAATGTCCGTAGCCCCTCATACAGCCATAATTTATTTTGTGCTGCGCATTCACTGTGTGTCCTTTGCCTCCATGGGCCTTCAGAGCTAGGATTCTAGTAAAAATTAGTATGATTTTAGTGGATGAGGATACTAAATGACTTAGTCTTTTAAAAAATATAAATTCTAACTCATTTCATGCTAGTGCTACTTTTCTGCTTGCAGGGTGAATGAGAGTAGAAAGGACAAATATGCTGTATTTTGAAATTTAGTTGAAACTCAGTATGGAGTATTATTTCCAGACAAATATTTTTACTTTAAGCATTGTTCTTTCTGTCTCCTGAAAATCGTAGTTTGGGTGTCATAAATAATCATCCTCCTTTATAGGCCATGCTCTCTGGCAGATGACACTCAGTAGTAGTAGTACTGACTCCCAGACTTTCTAGATAATTATAAATTATGTAGTGATACATTCATTAATCCATTATAAACCTGTTATTCTCAGCATTTCTCATTTATTTATATATCCCATTATTCTTAAGTAATGAGGTTTTATATTTAATTGATTAATATATTCCTTTGATTTGTGGGACTGTAATCTTCTCTCTTGAAGCTGGAAAGGTATTGCATCAGAAAAGATGCAATCTGGACAGGGAATATGGTCTTAAAATGCGGATATGTGATAACTGAACTGCAGACTGCTTCAGAAGTCAAAGCAGCATTTCCAGTTTCTGTACATTTCAGATCATACAGGAAAACTTTTGGGTACATTTGAAAAAACAAGAAATTCATGAATCTTCAAGGAACTAATATTTTCAGCAGAATGAAAACTGACATAAAAACTTACTTTGTGGAAAAGTCACTTTACCATGGTTAAAACACTTCCGTCTTTGATCATTTAGGTGTACCTTTGTCTTTGAGAATAGGCGTACTCTTATTGGAGATCAGGGATTTTATCTTTTTATTAGTTTATTTATTACCCTTGCAGACTTTTAGGAACACTTAAATTGCCTCCTCCCTTGTATTTCTTGATATGCTGTAAAAGAAGAAAATGCCTGGCAGAACATCAGGTGCTCTCAACTAAGGAAATAGTGCCTGATGGGATATAATGCTTAATACGACATAGATTAGGCATTTCATTGAAATTGTTTTCCGTAAACCTTTTTGATTCTTATAGGCATGTGTAGGTCCTTTAAACCTCAGAATAACAAGGACAGGTAAATGTAATTCTAGAAGTATGTAACAAAGGTATTTCTTCAGAATGGTGAACTTTCAGACCCACGTCATTCCTCTTCACAGTGCTCAAGCCTTCCTTTACTCTCCATCAGGTATACCTTCAGTGCCCACACAAAGCAGTGTCAGTGCCAGTCTCCCACAAAACCTAAGGCCAAAGGTTCCCACTCTCACTTTTTTTCCTTGATCCAGTTCAAGTGTAATTCCTACTCCTGACATATCAGGTTCACCTGATGGTTCAGAGAACTTTTGGGCTAGATTTTTCAGTGCTAGTTGCAAAGACAGTAACTCCAGACTCAAGTACATCATGTGAAGGCAAAGACATCACCATCACTCTTAGTGATAAAACATGAGAGTCCTCCACAGTCTCCTGAATTTTGGCATGTATTCATCAAGGTGCCTTCAATTTCTGGTGTCAGATCTTTGATGTGCTGACAGAGACTGTAACACCTGTGAGTTTGTGTATTCTCAGTCCTAAGCAGTTAGTGCCACTGATAAACAAAATGATCGCTACAGCTGCCTCTCACTCAAGACACAATACTTGGCCTGGCACTGATATTGTTTGGAATGTCATGTGCAACTTTACAGACAAACTAGTAAGAAGCATGAACAGGTCTCTCGAGTCCATTTTGGTGCTGAATCTGGTGCCCTCCTGTGAAGGGACCTCTGGCACTATCCCAGTACACACCAGAACCTATTGATTTCTAGGGCATCAGCTCCTGACTTGAGAGATCTGGAGATGGATCGCTCATCAGATGTTGTCTGCTGTTAGGAAATGATTTTTTTAATCATTCTTCTTCATAGTATGACTTGAGTAACATGATCTAGCTTTGAAGTTGACCGTGGAACTGGATTCACACTGGTTTGAGGGCTATCCTTAATTTCTTTGATGTTAAGAGGCTGCTTCCTTTTTTTTATATAGAAAGGATGAAACTTGTCTGGTACTTACGGCTGTTTATGCCCAAAACTGACATTCAAAGCAACAACAGTCTCCCAAAGCTTTTTGAGAGGCCTCTGGGGCAGAGAGCCATCAGAGCTTTGAATATGTACATGGCCACTCTGAGAAGTGGATCTATTCATGATATCTTTGACTGGCAGAGCTCTGTCCTTACTGTCATTAGGCACACTTCTAAAGTACTCAGTAGGAAAGTTTTGTAGTTACTGCTTTCAGGAAAAACCGACAGACTCACTTCAAAGTGAAAGATGTAGAAAAATACTGACTTTGTGTACCTACTGTGTGACTGTATGTACCATGTAATACCTGAAAATAGAAAGGAAGCTAATTTATTTGCTAATCTCAGATCACTGAAATGTTGTCTGCATGTATATTTCTTTTGTGCCCTCGTTCATCTCTGTTTTGGGGTAACATTCAGCATCAAGTATGTTAATATTCAACATTTTGATTTTGAAACTCTTTACTCCTTGCTTCTTCCTGAGCTGCCACACATCCTTTCCTCCATTTCTGAACATGTAGAGGTAGCAGTTCTGAACAATGTCCAGAATTAGGCATTCTTCGGTACTTTAAAATGTCTTGATTGTCAGTTGTCTGTAAAATTCTTGTTGGAAGTTTATGTGGTATCTTAGAAAATTTCTTACAAAATTTCAAGTGTAGAGACCTATATATAGCTCTAAGGAATAGATCTGTAAGTGAAATTAGTTGTGTGCAAAGCCTGGTTAAAATAGAGGCAGCGAAATAAAATTCTATAAGATTCCCCTTTTTAGAGGGCAAAATAGAAGTGTAAGCAGTTTAAGAAATCATAAAATGTTTATACAGTGTCTGTTGTGCTCAATGATCACCTCTAGTGCCTGCAAAGCTGATTAATTTGATTAAAATAAACTGGGCTTGCTTTGACCCTGCAGTTACAAAGCATGGCAGACTGCCTGTCATTTGTGAGCATGCAGATGTCTTACTGGGACAGCAAGCAGCTGACCTTCATCTAATTGTCAGGTTGTTGCAAGCTGTCTTACAGGCAGGAGAGTTGGATTTACTGTTTGGAAATGGGGTTAAGGTTTTGCTCTTAACATAGTAGATTTTATTAAATGGTTACTTTTCTAATTGATGTATATTTTTCTGTGGGGTGGTGAGTTAAAATATGCTGCTTTAGGAGAAAGAGTATTAGTGACAGACTGCTTGTATGTGTTTTTAGACCACGAAGGAAAGCTGCCTTTGGATGTGCCCTTTCCATCCACCCATCCAACTTTACTTTGTTATCCGCAATCCCACCCGATCACATGACTTTGGTATATCCAAGATCAAGATTTGGAATTACAACACAACTGCCTGTGTAAGTAGTCTTTTCTCGACTCCTCTGTATGTATGCTCTACCTTGCCTAGGGAAACTTGGTTTGATCTTCTTTCCAAAAGTATGAAATAAAAGTAGATACCATTTTCTCTAATAAAATAGGGAGCTAGGAGGGGTCCATGTCTGCTGTGAAATTTACTTTTGTCTTAATTGTAAGTGGTAGCAATGTAAGTGTTCACATTTTCATAGGCACAATTGGCATTTTCTTTCAAAGCTATTAAAGATCTCTAAAGTCCTAATAAAAGGCTTGCATATTCTGTCAGTTAATCCTTTACTGTGGTAAGATACAAAGGTAAGTGCATCTTAATATTCAGGACTTTCAGTTGTTTTATCACAATATAAATAAATATGTATTTAAATATGTGTTTTCTCATGTATAAAGGTATAAATAGGCTGACTGTTGCTCCATTTTGGTTTTGTCACTTTAATTAAAAAGTATACTGTGTGTCCAAAACAAAACAAGTAATCTAGTGTTACAGGAGAGACATCTCACGGCAGATGGTCTCTTGTTTGTGTGTTTGAATGTCACCACGGAAATTATTCTTGTTTGTACACTGCAATGTTAAGAAAAATATCCCAGGTACAGGATCAAAGAGGATTTGGTGTCCTGGATTATAAATAAGAGGCTTTATCCCTCTGGTTTTGCTCTCATCCATGTTCTTATATAAGCACATACGGTAATTTGTACTATGGAAATGGCCAGGGAAGGGAAAGCCTAAACAAATTTACCATAACATGATTTATATTTTTTTTCTGGAATTTTAATAGGTCTTACGATTAAAATGTGGGCTACAGAATGTTCCATCATCATTAGAGAGTGCGAAAGGGACTGCTGTTTTTGGAGGTGATAGTATGATTTGTTACCAAACCTATTGAATATAATGCAGGAAATACATATAAATGTATTTCTGTGTTTCAAGGCACTATTTTTTTTAATAAACCGCTATGAGGCAAGCTGTAAAATCCATTAGGAATATAATCCCATGGATTATGGTGGCAGTGCAGCTGTTTACACTGACTAAAGAAATGTGTCATTATCCTTAAGATGAAAGAATAATACAAAGCAGTTCTGCCTAATTCTGTAATTTGTCATGAGGAAGCTTTGTCTGAGAAGTATAAAACCCAAAAATATAATTAGCTAACAATTTTCTTCCTGATAACGTAAATCCAGAGCGAGATTTCTGTGTCACTTTTTGGTAATCATTCTAATCTCCTTCTTTCCCTCAAAAACCACATAAGTGAGAGGTGCCCAAGTACTTCTTCAAAAAAACAGACAAAATATTAATTCAGGCCAGTACTTTTGGATTGTTGAAAATGTTTGAGTTTTAGAACTTAAGTCTGGAAGTAGAAAAAATACATCTGAAGGAAGGTGTAAAAGTCAGATTACATCATTGTCACAGATTCCTTGGTTCAATCTGTTACAAGGAAGGTCTCAGAGAATGCTTCATCTTGCCTTTATTTACTTCACATGGGATCTGCAAAAAAGGAGGTAATTTTTAGTCTGCAAGAACATATGAAGTGTAAGTGAGGGCACCCTGTTCTTTTCAAGTTTGTTTGAAATATTCAGGCATTTTATAAATACTTGTTACAGCCTTGAAATTGCATCATTACTTGATACTATTAAAACCCTTCTCATAAGATCCAATATGATGTCTATTTTATGTCTTCACAACTTTGAATGGAATTAATACTTAAAAGCATGAATGTCTTAGTTGCTCTCCAATTGGATCATTTTCTCCTTCAAGTGATTGCCGATATGCATGTTCCTCCTGTGTGTATGTCCATGTCCATTCTCTTGAGCTGGAGATTTTTTTCAGTGCTGGACTACCACTGGGGTGCATTGTCTGTAAGGATGCAGCAGCTTTGTTCCAGCAGAATTAGGTTTGTAGAAGAACTCAGTTCTTTTAGTTCTTGACTTCTTTTCTATTGCTCCTTCTTTTTCACTCTTCTGTGAGAAGTCAGGCAGAAGCAACTTCAAGTCCTCTGTCCAGGTGTAACTAGCAGAAAAAAGCCTCTGCACCTTCATGCACAAATATCATTGAAGTGGCCAGAAATACCATTCCTGTTGCTTCATTTGAAAGCACTCTCCCAGCAGGCACCCTGTGAGGGCTGAATGGGCAAGCTGGGAAGGAGCATCAAGAGAAACCATAGAATTATTTTCCCAAAATCTTTCATTTTTTTCTCTCTGACATTGATCATACCTACTTGCTTGTTCTGAGACATTGTGCTATTCTAATTACTCTTCTGGGAGGAAAAAGAACTTCTTTGGATGAAGTATTGACTGTTTGTTTACAGGGTGGCTTCTTGATGGAATTACTCATGAGGAAGGCATCTCTCCGATCTTGTGCTTGAGGAGAGTTAAGCTCAAGTACTAGGAGAAGCTAACCATTCTGTCAATCTTCCCCACCGCATCTGATCACTAAGCAACTGGAAGCTCAGAGGCGGGGTGGAAGGGAATGAAAAAGAGCAGTTCTTAGTCTTGTGTCTGCACGTTTGTTTTTGGAGTCCCTGAGACCTGTTCTTGTTTTTCCTGCCTGAGCTTCAGTCTGCTTGTCACCATACACAATTTTAGTGCAAGAGATTTTCATTAGCTCTTTTACTGGTTCTTCATGAATAGAGGGTTCTTCTGAGCTGTCAGGTGTTATTAATGCCTGCCCCAGTTCAGTCTGTCTCTATTGCCTTAGAAATATCTGTACCTTTGATTGGTTCATCTTGATACAGTCCAGACACTACTCTTGGGGAAGCTTCCTATGATACCTATACCAGACACCCCAAAATTTCAGAGAAAGGAAGTAGTTTCCCACTGACTGGAATAGTAATTTTGAAGTGACTGGCCCTTTTCTGTGCTTGACTGTCCCTCTTTCAAAGAGAATAAGCTCCACCATCTCATTTTGTAATGTTTTCTCTGTCTACCTGTCCTCCTCCAGTACTGGTGGGTGGAGTGGGATTCATTTAAAAACATTTTATTCTTAAGAGGTTGGTGATTTTAATTTAAAAAGATTAAATTGACAAATACTTTTCAAAATACACGTGTATATTTCTGTGGTTTCATGCAATTTATATCTGTTCCCAGGTAAAAACACAGAACTAAGGTTTGAGTATTCATAAGGGCAGTAAAAGCTAGGATATTATGTAGAAATGTTGTAGTTATTCCAAATTCAGCTGTGAATATCCAATATCTCTAGCATTTAAGGGAGACATTAACAGTACAGACATACAAAGATTCAAAAAATAACATTATTGAGGCATCCTGATAGTCTAGTCTTGCTCTTCCCCATCATAATTGCAGGCAAAGCCATGTAGTTAGTTTTTAATATATATAATTATTAAAGTGTTTTGATCCCCAGTTAGATTCATCTAGCAGTGTCCTTGTTCAAGAGGAAAAAATACCATATTTTATGGCCAAATGCATCAGTACAGACATATAGCACTTTATAATACTCTAGGAGTAACACAGGCAGCCATGACATAATGGCCAATTAAACTGGGTTTGTAGCTGTTCTCTGAGAAGTTAGTGAAGGTTATCTTTTTCTATCACAAATGTGTCTCGCATTCCTACCCCCACTTCCCTCCCTCAACCGTAGCTTTCTTGTTATGCCTGCATATTCTGCTTTTCCCTGTGCATAGGTCCATATTACATTTTTTGTATCATACATGTTATTATTTGGAAAGCAGTAGAATGGAAGCTATAAAGATTTGTAAACTGTAAAGAGTGCATGCAGGAGTGAAGAACTGGAGACACGTGTACTTGAATGTGAACAAGTAACAGGTTTAGGCTGGGAGCGGATGAAAATTTAAATCAATATTCAAAGAGAACTGACATCCAGGAGATGAGCAAGAGGAATGAAACTGAAGCTTCTCACTTTCATGAAAAGCTTCTCAGTTTCCATGAAAATAAGGAAAGAACAGAGAGTCTTTAAAGACTTTGTGATGGACGTGTTACCAAAATTTAGAGGGCAGAAAGGAGATGGATTTTATCTCATCTTCTATATTTTCTTTGAAGATACCAGTATTTTTGTTAAGAGGGAGGAAAGGTTAGATGGAAATAATGAGAATAGAAAGAACATTAGTTCCAACTTCAATGGAATGAAAAAATCAGCTTTTAGTGGCTGCCACAGAAAAGGAGAACATAGAGATAAAGTTGTGAGTGGCAGAGTTGTGTCTGAGATAAAGGCCTTCTATTTAAAAGGCTAGTTAAGTGTTGGAATAAGCCATCAAGGCAGATTATTTGAAAATTGTTAAAAACAGTTTTCTTCACAATGGTATAGGTTATTTTGCTTTCTTCAGTGGAAGGAGATGGACTGGATGATTATTTTAATGTCCTTTCCAGCCCTGTATTTCTATAACTCTTTATAACTCTTTTTAACTCTAGTGGCTTTGATCTGGGTGGTTGTTTGCTGTGGAACATGTCATGACAGTGGTGAATCTTAAAGATGCTGAAGCAAAATGTGCCTCTGGAATTTATATCCTGATCAAATGTAATTATACTTAATCTAGGCTTCTTCACTCAATCTTTTCTAAAGTCTTGTCAGCCAAAATGGTCCATAGTAGTGTCTAGCAAGGTTTTTAGTCCTTTTAAATAAAATCTTAGATATTCCACCGTATTTTTCAGTTGTTTGAGCTTTTGATTAAAAAGTAGTCAAAAGCATGTTACTGATACGGGGTTTTAATTGTTTTCATCTGTTTATTGATTAATGTCAGAGTTCCAGAACAGTGATATCTAATGCCTGAACAGGTTAATTGAACTCTGCATACTTTTATTTTTATAGGACCTTGATACTGGAGCAAAGAAAGTGAAGTTATATGTTGATGAGAACCTTGTATTTGATGGTGAATTAGAGAGAGCCTCTGCAGATCTCCTCACTGACCATAGCACTACAATTGACCTTACAGATCACAAGCAAGATATCTCTGCGTATTCTTCAAATGAAAGGAAGGAAGTAAATGCACCTGCAGTCACAGAGAAGAACGCAGACCTACATTTTAAATGCTTGCAGTCAAACAGTACTTCACTAAACTGGGAATCTCTGCCAGAAGAAAATCTACTTGAGTGTAAGATGAACTCAGTCAGCTTTGCAAAGAAAAATTTGTCTGAGTTAGAGGATGATCTAAAAGTGTTACCATCTCAAGTTTGTGTAAAAGATGCCAAAGAGAATGCAACAGTACAAGCAGTCATGGAGCATGTTCAATCTGATGATGAACTTACTCTGAGCGAGCAAATGGAAAAGCTAACAGGAAGAAAATTGTCTGATTCTACAGGTGCAATTCCTTCTTGGTTACAGTCATATTCCCAAGTAACAGAGAATAATCAAGTTACTTCCAGTAAGCAGAAGCCTCCCTGGCTCGCTAGAGAACATTGTTTAGGCTTGAGATTTCAAACACAGTCAGATGGAAACATGAAAAACTTTTCAGATCTGACTAATGAGGAAGTCAAATGTCAGAGAAATGAGCTGGGAAGACCCAGTAGTAGAAATGCAAATGGAGATGAGAGATCACAAATGCTAGCCAGAAAGGATGGTGGTGTGGGCTTGGACATTTCGGAGCAACTTTCTAACAGAAATTGCTGCAGCTTACAGTACCCTACAAGTGGAAGGAGAAGTGCCAGATATGTAAAAAAGGAGGGTTTAAGCACTATAAATCTTGGAGAAGATGATTCTGCACTGAAAGGTAAGAATTCACAATAGCAACCTTAGTGCAAGCGCTGACATGTTCTCCATTTTGCAGAAGCACAAAGTCATTTAGGTTGGAAGGGACTTCTTGAGATTCCTGGTGGTATAGACAGTGGGATTTTATTTGTGGTGTTTGCAGTATTCAGTTTTTCTCATTCGTACTATGAAAATGCTCAGAGTCTCTCTCCTTGTCCTACACCTGATGGGAAATGCTCTTTTTCTGAAGAATTTACATTCTGAGTTAGTGTTTTTAAATTTATTTGGAGAAGTCTGGAGACTAAATTTCAGTAAATTATATTCTAAAAATTGACAGCAAATGCTTGCTAATATCAATGAAAATCTGCAAAAAGGTAGAGAAGGGTGTGCCCTCAAGGTAGTGAGTAAATTTACAGAGTTTATTTGTGTAGTAGGTTTGTGTCTTTCTCAGTGACAATATATGCTGAATATATTTGTTCAGAGTGAATGGAACACTGCCCTGATTTTCCCTGCTCCTTTCATGACATTACATACCTCTTTCAAACCTCTCCCTCAGACATCTCTGCTCATTTATGAAGAGTTTTCTAGTAAACTTAGCTGTTACCTGGTCCATGCTTTTGATTATCCTTGTCATCCTTCTCCAAACCTTTTTTAGTTCGTGTGGATCCTGTTGGAGGTGAGGGATCCAGATTTGTATACTTGTGTTCTGCCTCTGGCAGTAGCCAACAGTGTGTCTCCAGGGAAGAGTATGAGAATTGGGCAAGTTCTGAAGTTCCTCTTTGGCATTCTGTAAATCTTCAGCATTCAAGAACTTGTCTCAAATGAAGGGAGTCTGCCAGAACGAGGACAACAAGGCCCAGAGAATTGGAAGAAGAGGTTACAAAAATACAAATTGAAATTTTGGGTGGGATTTAGTAAAATTAACCATCAGAACAATTTACATGAAAGTGTAGCTTGCTGTATATTACATTTGAGTGTTTACATTAAAGTTATGGTCATAAGGGACAGGAAGTATGCCTAGATGCAGGAATGCCAGTTCAAATTCTACAGCAGATATTGCATGAAGTTTTTGGACAAAGGTGAAGAAAGTGAGTCTTTCTAAACTTAGAATGTCTGAGTTTTTCCTTCTCTTCCCCTCTGTGGAGAAACAGCAATTTTTCCTTCTCTGCCCCTCTGTGGAGAAAACAGAAATTTTGTAAGTATATCTGAAATTATACCTCAAAGAAGAAAAAAGTACAGAAATAGCTGGAATAACTGCCATCTTCCCTTCACCCACCCACTCACCACAGCCCGTTTGCTGTTTCACACATTTTGCAGTATCTCTGTTAGGTTAAAAACTTGTCAACATTATGGAAACTGTAAATAAATCCCACCTTAGTAATTTATGTTCAGTTGTAAAAATGGTAACAATTTAGGAGTTTTAATGTAAACTATAAGATGAGAGTTATCATGATTCTAATTATACTGTCCTCTAATTTTGCTCAGAGCAGGTTTTGTCATCTGGTGCTTAAAACTCCCAATATGTGTTTGTCCCTGGGAAAATTGCGTGTCATGTATCAGCTTTTGTTCTCTTTGTACTGTACTGTGCAGGGTAAAGGCATCTTCAAAGTGGAGCTGAGTGAGCATTAACAACGGGGAAACAATTTTAAGTGTTTCCCTAAGAGCGGTGAATTTTAATTGGTACGGGGCTAGGGGAACTGCAGTTTCCCAATAGCAGTATGTGGCAAACGGGAGGCTGCACAAGCTCATATGCAATGTCACAGCACATCTTTGGTCATTAAATGAAGACTAATGAGAACAACAGAAATTAGAAATAGCATGTACATGCATACTTGGCTCGAGTTAATGTTGCTATAAAACATACAATTTTTCTTTGATAACTGGTTTAATGTGCAAAGGAAATGATGGAAGTATGCTGATAAAATTTGCAAGTAACATATAATTTGGGGTATTATGAGTTAAGAAAATTGAAGAACTGTGCAGAAAGGTGAACTTGAGGACTGGAGTAATGGCAATGGAATGCAATTCAATAGTACTGCTTGCAAGGTCATTTGAGGACTAGTGACAAAAAATTAAGTTGTAAAATGAGTAATCATCAATTGCAAATGACCAAGGAAGAGAAGGATCTTGGTTGAGTAGCTGATAACAGATTGACTGTGAAATGCTTGTGTGACGCAGGCGTGATTATAGCAATGCACTCTGAGGATGTATCAGCAGAGGCGTTTCTGTTAGTTAGGGAAATGTTAGTGTCTCAACAGAGGCACTTGTCAGTTGGAAAACTGCAGTTCTGATCATCAGTTTTCAGGAAAGCTGATTACAAAGTGGAACAGATACAGAAGAGAGCTTTTAGAATGATTTGAGAAATGAAGCATGTGATTGCAGCATGGAAAAATGATTGCTATTTATAACTGCAGGGAGTAAAAATGAGATTAGCACAAAAGAGGGAGAAGAAAGGTGGTTTTTTCAAGCTAGTGTTGCCCCAAAATGTAGTTTACTAAAGTTTTGAGAGGAATTGTATGGTGTGTGTTGCCAACAGAAGCAGGACAAGGGACTTGGCGATTCAAGACACCCCTCCTAAACCCAGGGGAGATGCACGTGTGAGGCTTCGTTACTTCTGGACTCTGGGACAGCATCCATCATACAATCCTCTCAGGCATGCAGAAGTCTGGGAATGCATCTGTAACATCTGCAAGTGGGATACTCTTTATCTACATGCAGAGTTTGTTGTTCACATGGCTACAATAAAAATAATAAATGCCAAACCCTGTAAGGCTTCAGCCATTGACCTCTGCTTTTGGGCTATTCTCGGCTTTCCTTTCGTAGCTCGGTTTCTCCTGTTGTCATTCCTTAATGTAGCTAACAAACCTGTTAACCTCCCAGTGAAAATTGCTCCTAATGAACTGCTGTAGAAGTGCTTAAGATGTGTAATCTCTGTACTGCTTGAAGTACTTAACATTAAAAAAAATGTATTAAAAAAAGGGAAAAAAACCTCCAAAACAAGGAAAACCAATGGATGTCAAATACTCTTCTGTACATGCTCATCCTGAAATTTTCAAGCTTTGACATTTTAAAGTGGTAAATATATATATAGTATCTTCTTCAGATAAATTGTGAGGCTCTGGGAAGTACTGTTTGGGATCACCCACCCCATGAGTATCCGTACGGACAATGGTTTGAACAAGAAAGTGACTTATTCATAACTGATGTTCCCTGAAATATGTACCTTTGCTTCCTATCTGTATTTCCCATGTGGGGTGGGGAGGAGTGTCCAGGCTGGTCTCCAGCCTTTCATTCTGGAAGACAACCCTCTTTCAGGTGGTTTCCCATCTGCTTTAAAATTCTTATTTTTATCTCACTTGTCCCCAGTGCAACTGATTATTGGCCATACGTAGATAAGGAACATTGCCTCTTTCCCAGTGTTTCCAAAAACAAAGTTAAAAGTCTTGAGCAGTCTTTTGGGAAAAGATTATTTTGCATTTTACCGCAATTGGCATTTATTCTTGATAACCATTTGTTTTAGTATCCACTCAAGGACATTGTACAGGAGTAAAATCTAGCCCATGGGCCTGTAATTGTTTAGTACACTAGTTGCTTTTCTTCATTTATTTGAAGAAAATACATAAGTGACAGCTTTATTGAAAATCTTCATTATTATCTGCTCTTAATTGTTTTGAGATGGAAATTAAGCAGCTCCTCAGTGCAGTCACAAGGAGAGCATGCTTTGCTCTCACTGTTCCCCTGTAATTTGTCGCCCCCACTGTGTTCCCATTAGATGCTTCTTTGTTATCCCCCTTCTACATCTCACACTTGCTGAAAAGTGAGAAAAATGTTTGGATGTTACCTGCATAGAATGCAATGCTCACCTCATCCTCCTGGTATGCTGAACCTACTTCTTTTCTCACCACTTTTCTTTTATATACACATGGCTGATTTTGACAGGAAGCACTAGGTTTTCTCTGTAATGCTTTAGAAACTTAACCAGTTAGCCACTTCCAACTGTATGAAAGATCATCTGCAGAAATGCAGACAGATGATTTAAACTATTGTGACAGCCACACAATAAGTATCACTGGGCAAAATCCCAATTTCTGTAAGTGTTGAGTCAAGATTTTGCAGTTTCAAACTTAGTTGCATTTTTGTATCTTGGCATGCGCTCTATTCTTCAGCATTTAAATGTGATAGTTTTTGTCTAAATGGGGAAGGGAAATTGGGGACATGTAGCCTTCCTAATAGAGAGGCAATATAAAAGTGCTGGTATAACAGAATTTCACTGTGAGGGAGGACAAATATGACCAGCATAATTCTGGAAAGTTGGTGTTGTAGTGGTTTGCTTCCAGTCCTGTTTATGCATTAAATGCCTATGTGATGTTGTTTTCAGATAAAGACTTTTCTATCAAGCACATAGCAACCTCTAGAGCAAAGTGGCACAATGAACAAGAACACACTCTGCAGGAGTCCTGGAATTCTTTGGTAAAGTTTAATTATTCCCATCGTGGCCGAATCTCTAACATGGATTTTCAAGGGGATATCTTTGATGAGTTTCTCCATCAACAGAAAATCAACCGGCCTGGAGAACATCAGCAAATGAGAAAACAGGAACTACAAACACTACCAAAAAAGCAAGAAGAAGAAAATTCTGTGGAGGCACATAATGGAAATGATTTTAAAATTCCAGTTTTACCTTATGGGCAGCACTTAGTGATAGACATTCAAACAACATGGGGAGACAGACATTATGTTGGTCTTAATGGAATTGAAATTTTCAGCTCTAAAGGAGAGCCTGTTCAGATTTCGAAAATAACAGCTGAACCACCTGATATAAATATTTTACCAGCTTACGGCAACGATCCCAGAATAATAACCAACCTAATTGATGGGGTAAATCGGACGCAGGATGATATGCATCTCTGGCTAGCACCATTTACCCCTGGAAAACCTCACTTTATCTTTATTGACTTTGTGAATTCCTGTCAAGTAGCTATGATTAGGATTTGGAATTATAATAAATCTCGCATACACTCTTTCAGAGGTGTGAAAGACATTATAATGGTGTTAGATGAACAATGCATCTTTAAAGGAGAAATTGCGAAAGCTTCAGGAACCTTGTCTGGAGGTATGCTATCACTTCTTATTTTCTTTGTGGAAATGGCAGTACAATACAAACAAATACATTTGGCTTGTTTGTTATCACTTTCCACTTCAAAGCAAGCTGGCAGTTTGTATAGTATTTAGTCCTCTTGATTTCAAAACGTAATGCAAAACCCACTAATGCATTCTTCACTGACATTGTGAATTTTAGTAGCATATAGAGCTAATCTCTATTCTTAACGATGTCTTAGCAACAAGACCATATTTCGATAACATCAGAAAGTCACTAGATATTTAAAAGTTGCAGATTTTTACTTGTTTTCACAGGCATGGTCTTTTGGAAAAGGTGATGGAGAAGCTTTTTTCCCATTTTCTTTTATATGTGTTTGGAATTTGACTGAGTTCTCTAGGCTTTTCTGCTGTGCAGTGTAAGTTTGAGAATGAGCATTCTAACTATATTAGTAGTCAGTATCAATTTACCATACGTTATCTCTAAACACTACTGCAAATTAAATGTAAAGAAGGACTGATAATAGTTTTTATCACTCTATATATTCTTTTGTATGGTTCCTCCATTTAATTCTGTATGTTGCCTTCAGCTCCAGAGCACTTTGGGGATACTATATTGTTCACTACCGACGATGATATTCTTGAAGCTATATACTGCTATGATGAGACATGTGATGGAGAAATGGAAAATGCCAGCTCCTTGAGATACGAGGAAGAGCTAAAAAGGCCAACAACTGCTGATAGGGAGGGAGATGAAAGACCTTTTACACAAGCGGGGTTAAGAACAGCGGATCAACAGGTAGGGGTCTCTATGTTCAGAACTCTCTATAAATGTCTTTCTGAAACATGACATGGAAGTAGGAGACACTGATTTCCATGACAGACTAAAGCTCTGTAGAAGAACTAATACAGCTATCTGTCTATTTTGAAGATTGTTTTTTTTTCACCAGCTCAATAATTTATGTGATTTTTTACAGCCCAAAAGCTCCTCCAAATTTTTGTTTCCCTGATTAATTGATAAGACTACAAGGAAGGCTACTGGATTGTATATACATTTTTTTCTTTAATTACTTGGATAGAGATTAGAGGGAGGTCTTTTTGATTTAGATACTCCCGAAGGTCTATGCCACTGTCGGTGATTTTTACCATACAGTTATTAATGTAATGAGTAGCTGTGCTCCCTGTGACTCCAAACCAAAGATTTTTCCATATTTTCCAGAGTATACTCTTGCTTGTTTCTTCCTCCACAAATTAGGTATCTTACATGAGAAGGATCTCCCTCTCTCAACCCTCCCCTTATTTTTTCCTCTTTCTTTTTGACTAGCATCTCCACAGGTCTCTGCACATTTTGCAGCATAAAAATGCCCCTTTACTATTCCATACAGTAGGTATTTTACTACTTGGAGGAAGGCTGTATTTTCAAGCACTGGAGTCTTGCCTCATACCACTCCAGCCCAACAGTCCAGTGTCTGAGCAAAGAACCTGCAAGATTTTCTGCTCAAGATGGTGTGAGGCAGTCTTTGACCTAATCTCCATCAAATCTTCCATCTACCTTCTTAGAGTCTTCATGAGCACGTACTGTTGCTTCAGTGAGGATGTCTTTTCTAGGGGACACACTCTTACAAGTAAGTCTGTGAGGAGATCCAATGCTGAATCAATCCAAATTCCAGCTGGTTCAGCTAAAGTGCTCCCAGTGATACACAGTTCCTAATGAGCACTGTGCTGTTGTCAAGCCTTCCTGTTCTGTCTTGTCCTCTTCTCCTGGTGGCTTGTAAGACAAAGGGAAATGTCATGAATTTGGAATTTGATCTCGCTGTTAATATCATGAGTCAGTGACTCTAATTCTTTGACTTCTCCGGTACTGGTTAACACTGGCAACAGTAATTTTGGTCGCATCTTTGCTTGTGGTTATCTTAAACTGCTTGAATACCTTATGCAGTGCAGGATTTCATGAACACAAATTGAAGTTCACCTTTCTTTTCTTGATCACTTGTTTACTGTGAGCATTCACTAGGATCTCCTCCATTGCAGAAGTCTAGGCCTGGACTGTCTGGTCCTTACTCAGAGCCTCTGCCTTTTACTTTGCAGTTCATCTGTGATGCTCTTCATGCTCCTTTTCTAACTCTGAAACATGCTGTATCAGCAATGGAATAACAAAAGCTATTGTGACTGAGCGATTGATCTCCCTGTCATTCTGTATTTGCTGGTACCATCAAGATTTTGTAGATGGATGCTTATGCTATCAGAATGATACAGATCTACTAGATGATTTGTCTTCCCCAGCATAACATTGTCATTCAGACTAGTATTGGGTTTCAACAGTCTCTACCTGTTGATCATTCACCCTTTTTTCCTGTAGCATGTTCAGTGGATGAAACAGTGTTATACTGCACTGACTCCAGAGCTTTTCAAAAACTCTTATGGAAGTGTCTTACTTTCTCATCAATATTATCCATGGCCATCTGTCTTTCCCATGAATTCAGTAATCCTTAACATGTCAACTTTTATAGCAGGTCAGACCTGTAACTACTGCACTTGACCCAACTCTGATGTGGCCAATATTGGATGCCTAGGGATAATGTAAGAATAGAGCAAACATGCAGTGGTGTTTCTCTGAAACACTCGTCCAGCCCTTAGAAATTTGTCTCACAAGGACTTTTTGACTTAACCTTTGTGTTTAGTATTCTGCCATGGATTTTTGTTGTGTTAATTCATCCACTAGCTTTTTGAACGCATGTGCACTTTTACAACTTAAAATGCTCAGTGGTAAGTTTCCCAGCTTAACTTGCATAGCACAAAGAACCAATTTCTGTTTGTCTCTAGGTTCACTTGATGTCCCCTAGTTTTTGTGTTGGAAGAAACTAAACAATTATTCCCTATTCCCTTCTTCAAGCCACTTGAGATTTATGGTCCTCTGTTACAATCTCTCCTAAATCTCTCTGTTACAGTCCTCTGTTAGTCCTACTTTAGTTATTCCTCACATGGTAGGTGCTATACAGTATGGTCAGGTGTAGGAGCATGGTAATACTTTCTGCTTTTTATTGCTTTTCCAATAACTCCTGTACTATGGTAGTATTTTGTTCTAGCTGTAAGGATCTAAGAACACAGGTAGGACAATGTTCACAAGCAGCAGTAGTTGAAATAGGAGAAAATTAGACCATATCTGAAAGAAAAGATAGTGGGCACCAGTGGAATGAAGGGAACTGAGTAGCCAAGAAAGGAGGAAAAGGGAGAAAAGAGGTGATAAGGTGGCTTGGCACAAATGGTTTATGGCCTGCAAGGGAAGGCATTATTCAGCATTCTATAAAACTAGTACCTTTATTGCGTCCATGGGTTTTGACATTCAGTAGAGTTGTAAATTTTAATTCCCAGGCTGGTCTTTTAAAGTTGTTCTGAGAAAGAGGCATCAGACAACAAAGACAGAGTCACTGTTATGTGAGAAAGGTACCCCCAATAGGAGGGGTTTTTTCCATCTTCTGTAGGTTATCTGTGTGTGTTTATTTCAGTGCACAGTTCTTGTTCAGTTTCACCTACTTAATTACCACAAGGACGTTTGCTACTACATGAAGTATATTGCAGTCTGGGAATATACACATATAAGATCGAGGATGTCAGTGGTTATACTGCAGAGATCTAATATAACAGTAGGACAAAAGTGTTAACAAACCTTTTATTTTTTTTAGGCACAATATATGTCCATTTGATGTATTCTGGATGACAGGAAGTCTACTTCTAATGATGAATGAAACTATAGAGAATGAGTCTGGACTTCTAATTTCCTGTTTGGCTTTTTGACTACTAATGAGGATTGAGCTGATGTTTTTGTACAACTGCTTATAATAATGCCACGATTTCATTTTACTCTGCTATTATTTTGTTTGGAGCCCAATACTGTATGTGTAAAGTTAGGATTGTTTTCCTCACATGTAGCATTTTTACATTTACCTACAGTGAACATAATTAGCCATTTTATCGTGCTCACTCAATGAAATGAGGTCTATCTTCAACCCTTTGCAGTTGTCCTTTGTCTTTACTACCCTAAATGCCCCAGTATGATCAGCAAATTTTATCATCTGTTTACTCACTTTCTAGTTTGCTATGTTGAATAGCATAGGCTATTATTAATTAGTATTGTCAAAGAACAAATGCAAGCTTTTGGACAAGTTTTCTTGTTTGTTCTGCCCTTTGATTCTTGAGAAGAAATTGTGGTGGCACTCTCTGAGGTCTTAACTTCCTTCCAGACTTCTTGTCTCTGCAACATATTTGCAACATGTTGCAAATACAGCATATAATCCTTAGCTAATGGCAGTCTGCAGGTAAATAAGAGTGACTTAAGAATTTCAGCCTCTTTGAGAATAGGTAGCCCACACTAGGGAGTCTCCCATTTCACACCCGATAATGCGCTAACAAAAAAAAATCTCTAATACTATTGACTTTCTAAGGACCCATATGATCATCTACATTTTGGGGCATGTTTTCCATTATTTGCAGGACGGCCTGGGTGGTGAGGCAAAGGGGAGATTGATATACAAAAGGCTGGACATAAAAAAACCAAAAAACCAAAAAAACAAAACAAAACAAACCCAAAACAACAACAACAAAAAAAACCACAAAACAAAGAAAGGAAACAGACAAAAAGCCCCACCAAAAAAACCCCACTTTATAAACAATAAGCCTGTAATGTATATATGAGATGCGTGTTCATTGTTGGTTTACTTTTTAGGTTCAAGAGCCAGACCCTCTCTCTGAAAGTATACCCAAGGAATCAGGAATATTTACTGGGAAATGTAAGTTCTTACATTTACTTCTTGCTTAACCACCCTCCCCCCTAACATGTTATCAGGGAGGATCTGATTTGTCAGAGCTGTACAGAACTTCATGACAGATGTCAGGTCTAGAATAAAGAAGAGTAATTGAATATTTAAGGCAGAAGCTTTGTTTACTATGGCATTTAGAATATTATATGGTAACAGTTGACTTTTAAGCTCAGAAAAATAACACTAGCTCTTAGTGTTATCCTGAATGGGATTTGTAATAGCTGTGTCCATTACCCAGTAATCCTCTCCCAATCCTATGTATTTATGTAGACTGACAATAGAAACTCTACAGCAAAGCTAGACCAGAATGTTACATATGGTCCTTAAAGTATCTGATTTCTTTATCCCGTACAAAAACAACTCTCTGTGGGCCTTTAAATTATTTTCCAGAGAGCTTCTGGATGGCCCAGAAGTTTCAGTATCAGCTCCTGGTCCTTTGACCAGCTCAAGAGAAATTGGGTTCTTGGGCCTGGCATAAAGTCTTTAGGAACCTGTGATGCGCCCTCTGAAAATACACGCAATGCTGTGGCTTATTCAGCCACATACATGAACTATACCTGTGATCTATAACCTGTGAACTATATCTAGATCTATGAACTTTATCTATAAGCATGTCTACGATCAGTTCATATCTGTGAACTTAAGATGCTTTTTCCTCCTCCCATTTCTCAAAGTGGGTGAAAAAGATAGTGAGGGTGTGGTTCAGAGCTCAGCAGATGCAGTCTCTCATACTGACAAGATATTGTTAATCAGCTGATGGGATAACTTGTCTCTATGAGACAAAGGTCCTGATTCCTATGAGTTCTTGCAGGAGAAGAGCTGGAGAAAGCTAGTTACATTTAAGGGAGGCTTTCCATTTCTTATGGAATGCAAATGAAACTCCAATTTAGTGTCTTACACAGGAAAAAATTGCCATTAATTGCTACAAGGGACTATCTTTGTAAATGACCTTGTACAAAAGCAAAAAGCCAATTAGAAGCTACAACCTGACTTTTGCCAATGATTTCTACATACCCTGGCCTACCTGTGTATATTGTTCCTTGTTCTCCTTATGCTGTGGGGTGTTCCCTTAGACTTGAAATGAGAGTCCTCTTGCTTCTTATTTTGGGAGATTACTGGGAATTGTGGAAAACTTAAGATCAGTACTGCTTTTTTCATCTGGGACTCCTGGTAATAAATTGTGCATAGAGTCACTGAGAATTTGTATCTTTGACCTGTTGTAGGTAGTTTTCATCTCTTTCATCCTGCTGCCAGTCATGTTGTCAAGGAGAAATAGTGCCTCAAAGTGTGATTATCACTGGTACAAACTCCAGCTAGTGGCTTGTTACTAGAGGTGTCCCTCAGGGATCAATACTATAGTCTACACTGATTAATATATTTTTTTAAAAGAACTTGGATGATGGGATCAAGTGCAATCTCAGCAAGGTTGTGGATGATACCAAACAGAGGGGAGTGGTTGATATGCTGGAGGGCAGGGCTGTTCTTCAGAGGGACCTCAGCAGGCTGAAGACATTATAACCTCATGATGTTACCTAATGTAACCTCATGAAGTTCAGAGCAAATGCAAAGGCCTGCATGTGGGATGTAATAACCCATGCCACAGGACAGGCTGGGGGCCAGCTGGCTAAGAAAGCCGCTTTGCACTGAAGGGCCTGAAGTCTCTGTAAGACCACAAGTTGAACAAGAGTCAGCAGTGCAGCCTTGCAGTAAAGGCGGCCTGCTGCCTCCTGGGATGTAAAAATAAGTGTGCAGCCAGCAGGGCAAGGAAGGAGATTCTTTCCCAGTATTCAACACTTGTGAGACTGTATTTGGCATACAGTCTTAAGTAAGGAGCTCCCTAGGACAAGAAGAAAATTGACATCCTGCTGTGAGTCCAGTGGAGGAGGGTGACCAAGATGGTCAGGCAGCTGGAGTACCTGATGTGTGAGAAAAGCATGAGAGAGCTGGCTTGGTTTGTTCATCCCGGAGAAGAGAAGGTGAAGGGGAGATCTTCTTGCTGTCTATAGCTATCAGGAGGGCATAAAGAGGACAGATCCAGGCTGTTCTCAGGGATGCACATAGGGATGGTTTGAGAGGCAGCAGAAAGAACAAGGTAGAAGACAGGAATTTCCAACTGGATATTAGGAAATCTTTTTCACCATGAGGGCAAACACTGGAACAGATGTTGAGAGAGGTTTTGAAATCTGGTAGCCTTGGAGACATTCAAACTTCCACTGGATAAGCTCCTGATAGACCTCATCTAATGGACACGCTCTGAGCTTGGAGTCGAACTAGAGACCTCCAGAGGTCCCTTCCACCCTGCATCATTCTGAGATTCTCTGAAGGCATTGGCATGGTAATGTGAATGTTAAACCTTGTGTGGATAGCTGCTTCACCCTATCTTTTCCCTTTTGTTTGAAAATATACTCAGGTTTTGCCTCAGAACTCTTGCGTGCCTGTACACTAAGCAAGTTTAGTCTTAGCAATGGCCTTGGGAATAGCATCTAATATCAATGTAGCCATAGCTCCAAACTTGTCAGGTAATAGAACTATTTATTTCTTAGTGTCCTTGCAAATACTAAAGAGTTCTTACACCCAAGTGAATTTATGTGTATATCAAGACTTAGTCTCGTGTAAATTGCTACAGCTATTTATAGGTAATTGGGCTGGATGGCTTAATAGCTTTAATGCTTGTTTGTTTTACAGGGCATCATGACTACTGGTGCTTCTTTAGACATTATGCAATCTGATTATTTCTGGGCTTCTGTAACGTGTGAAACGAAAAATATTTTTAATTTACAGTGATGGATTTTTATGGAACCTGACCTGATTGGAATATTACTTGTTATATCTATATATGCTATTTATATTATTTCAGTAAGGCATGAAACAGGTGGATCTGAAGATACACGTACAATTTTTTGTCTGCCCAATTTTTCTTTCCTATTTATTTTCTGGAGATGCAGGCTAATCAACATTGCTGCTTTTCACTAATGCTGTCCCTTTAAAGTACTTCCATGTGTGCAGTTCTGAAGTGAAGGTAGTAACTTAAACACATTAGTAAACCAAATTTGTTTTTTGGTTTAATTATGAGTTGGTGTTCTCTAACAATTTCTGGATTTATGAGAGACTGGATTTATATGAGTCTATATAGTCATTTAGCTGTCAAAAGATGACTTCAGACTAATAGGTCTTCTCTGTCTCTGCATAATCACAAAATCTGCCATGTAACTGCTTAAACATATCGTTGAATTATTGTCAGTCTATAACCTATGTAATGAGACATTTGATAACATACTTGATCAGGGGTTATACAGTTAAAGTGAACAAGATGTTGGTAGCCCACTAAAGGGGTCTAACACAGATTTACAGAAGGTACTGTGCTATTCCATGGAGGTAGGCCTGCAGACCAGGAAGTATCCAAATACAGGATATAAAGTTATTTAATCTAAACAAAATACACATACTGCTAATAGTTGGGGCTTGCATGCATGCTTATATTGGCTCCTTACTTTGAATGAGTAAGTATGTATATAGATATATTATACATATATTCTTTTATATAGGCCTCCAACTGAATTTTACCATGACCTGGGGAGACTCTCATTACCTTGGACTGACAGGACTTGAAGTGATAGGAAAGAATGGTCACGCATTAAAAATAAGTACAGAACAGATTTCTGCTTCACCCCAAGACTTAAACGATCTTCCAGAGTATACAGGAGATTCCAGAACATTAGAAAAGTAAGTAGCAAAGGAGTTGGATTGTGCAAGCATTTTCTGCAGGGCTCTTTTTTTTTTTTTTTTTTTCCCTTCATGCCTGTTGTTTCCGCCAACAGTTTTAGAGTTTATCAATTTTAGATGCATTTTACATCAAACTTTATAAAGTGACAGAATTATGTAAACTTTTATTATGTTAACACATGTTAATGTGAACATGATTTTCATACCATCACAGCTCATTCTTGGATTTCACAAGCTACCCAGGAACAGCTTGTTGTAGACACATGAATGAGATATTTCCAAAAGATGCTGTTTGAGTTAGGAGACGATAACATGCCTGGTTGGTATCTCTGCTAAGGACTTTCCAGGCAGAAATGTGGGTGTTCTGTGGCATCTGTCTATGCATATGCAGTGATACTTATGCAGGATTTCTGGATAATTTCAAGGAAAATTTTCAAGTTAGCAAAGGGTGAGGATGTATTAGGGTATTGCACAAATAGGTGCCATTCTTTTGGCAATTCTGCAGCTTTTTTTCTTTTGCAATTCCAATGAAGTTTTATTCATTGATAAGTATACTTCCTCAAATTAATTTGTGCTTCCTAAATGGTAGCATATAGAAATTACAGGCTCTAGGTCTGGAGAGGACTTGGCATTTGTTGTTATTGAAGCTGCATCCTATTGTTTCTGAATCATATCATAGAATCATAGAATGTCCTGAGTTGGAAGGGACCCGCAAGGATCATTGAGTCCAACTCCTGTCCCTGCATAGGACAACCCCAAAATTCACACCATGTGTCTGAGGGCATTGTCCAAATGCTTCCTGAATATTGTCAGGCTTGGTGCTGTGACTGCCTCCCTGGGGAGCCTGTTCCAGTGCTCCCCACCCTCTGGGTGAAGAACCTTTTCCTAATATCCAACCTAAACCTCCCCTGGCACATCTTCCTGCGATTCCCTTGGGTCCTATCATTGGTCACCAGAGAGAAGAGATCAGCACCTGTCCCTCCTCCTCCCCTGTGAGGAAGCTGTAGAACGCAGTGAGGTCTCCCCTCAGTCTCTTCTTCTCCAGGCTGAATAAACCAAGTGACTTTAGCCACTCCTCATATGGCTTCCCCTCTACACTCTTCACCAACTTCGTGGGCCTCCTCTGGACACTCTCCAGTAGCTTTGTATCCCTAATATACTGTGGCACCCAAAAGTGCACACAGTACTCAAGGTGAGGTCGCACCAGTGCAGAGTAGAGCGGGACAATCCCCTCCCTCGACCGGCTGCAATGCAGTGCTTGACGCAACCCAGGACATGGTTGGCTGCCAGGGCACATTGTTGGCTCATGTTCAACTTGCCATCAACCAGAACCCCCAGGTCCCTCTCTGTGGAGCTGCTCTCCAGCCTCTTGTTCCCCAGTCTGTATGTACATCCAAGGTTGCCATGCCCCAGGTGCAAAATCTGGCACTTCCCCTTGTTAAACTTCATACGTTTGGTGACTGCCCAGCTCTCCAGTCCGTCCAGATCTCTCTGCAGAGCCTCTCTGTCCTCGAGAGTGTCAACAACTCCTCCCAATTTTGTGTCATCAGCAAACTTAATTAGTAATCCTTCAAGTCCTGCATCCAAGTAATTTATGAAGACATTAGACGAGTACTGGCCCTAAGATGGATCCCTGCGGAACCTCGCTAGTAACTGGCCGCCAGCCTGATGTAACCCCATTTACTATGACCCTTTGAGCCCGACGCATCAGCCAATTGCTCACCCATTCCATTATGTATTTATCAAACTGTATGCTGGACATTTTGTCCAGGGGGATATCTTGATTTTAAAGAGTATTTTCAGTTGTAATCCTGTCCTCTGGCATGTTTATGGTCTTGTGAATAATTTTATGAATTGGACTTCTCTTTTCAAAGTCTTTGTTGAGTGTTCCTTAGAATCTTGTATTTATCTACATATACGCTAACCCTGTTCTTTGTAATTTCTGCTAATCTGACTAATATAGATATCAAGCGTACTTGTATATAATTCCCCAGTTCTTCTACCTATTTGTATGAAAATCTCTTCTGTAGGCATCAAGATCTAAGAAATATTCCCATGAGATCCCCTGTGATGATCTCTCCAGACTCCACCATGATGGACCCAGATGCAAAGAAGTCATTTAGCTTTTCTGTTGCTGTCTTATCTTGTCTGAATGCTCCTTTTACAGCCTAGTCATCTGTTGATCCTACAGAATTTCTGGCAGGCTTTCTGCTCCTGATGTATTTGAGGAATTTTATTTATGGTACCTTTTGCTTGCTAGCCTTCATACTCTTTTTTGGCCTGTGCATATGCATTTAGCCTTCTAGAGCATATGATCCTATCAATTTAGGGTTTTTTGATCATGACTTTTGTTGAAAGGTGGCTTGTAATAACTTTCTTTTGTCCTGTGACTGAGCCAGGCTGACTTTGATTTTTCAAGTCCTCCCTCTTTCTAATGTCTTTCTTAGTAAGCGGGACACATTTGTTCTGTGCTTCCAGTATGATATTCCATAATATTCTCTCTGCTGTGTGTAACGGTTTTATTTTGGTTTGCTGCTTCTTTTTTTTTTTTTCTAATGTACTTCATTTTTGCTTCAGAACCTTTTTGGGCACAAGAAATAGGGGCTTTTTTTTTTGCTTTTGATGTTTCTGCAAGCGTGTTGAATTTGAGTACACTACAGTACTCTTCAGCTCTAGCATTTGGAATAGGTCCTGTGTACTATTCAGGACGAAGTCAAGGATTATATCTTCTCTCATGGGCTCCTTAATCAGTTCCTCTGTGAAAAAGTCATTATATAAAGAAAATCTTTTTCTTTAAGGAATGGTCAAGCCTGGCACTCATTCTTCCATTAAACAAATAAATAGTAAGTACATAGGGCAGTGTACAAAAGTAATTACAGCGGGCAATTAATTCATATTCTTCTTTACTCCATCGTTGTATGCTATATTTTGTGGTAGAATAATATAAAGTCAGAATTCCAAAATGAGGAAATAGGGGAATTAACTTTATCTAGTCAGCCTGAAGTCTGCGCTCTTATGAAAAGACATTGTCGTGCTGGTAGAAAGCTTTTTTAAAAAGTAGGAATGTGCCTAACCGTGCGCGTGAAGAAGAATGTGAACAAACTCTGCTTCTTCTCTGGGTTATCCAGCTCCTTGTCAGATTCATTATAGTTGCATTGGCATAGTAACACACTGCAGAGTGCCAGGTACACTAGTTTAGGCATGGAACTACATTAAGAAGTTATACTGTGGCTGGGGCTTAGAGTTTTGCCTTTGGCCATTTTGGCACAAAGGTAGTTGAGCTTTCCTCTGCCTGCACCTGTTCACACAGGGAAAACCTAAGGGTTTTTCTGTTTTTCTCAAATGGACCCAACGGAAGCAAATACGTGTCCCCCGTGTCCGTCCCCCCCCCCCCCCCCCCCCTTTAATTCAACAATTTCATGTTATTTTTGATGTTTACTATGCTTTTTAATTGCATGCACATGGGCATGATAAGCCCTGGAGGCTGGAAGTGGCATCTAGAAAAATATTAACACCTAGTAAAGTGCCTGATTTTCACAAGAAAAGCAAGCTTTTCCTTTTTTGCAGCTAATGGATTTTTCTCTTTGTAGGCTAATAGATGGGACTAATATCACAGTAGAGGATGACCATATGTGGCTCATTCCCTTCTCTTTTGGAGAAGAACATCTGCTCACAATCCATTTTGATAAAATTGAAAGTATTGCAGGGCTTCGCTTTTGGAACTATAATAAATCTCCAGAGGATACCTTCAGAGGGGTAAGTAAAAGAAAAGGAGCATTGCCAGCAAAAATATACAGCAGTGCATTGGAAAATTGATACTGTGATGAATGAATATAGCTGCCTTAATGGATCACCATAAATCTTTCTAGATTGTCTGAGTCTGAATTTTGTGGCAGGTATAATGCATTTCTGTCTCCACAAACAGCAAATATTGAAAAAAAGCCGGAGATAGTTTAAAGAAATCTTCACAGCTGATTTTTCTAAGAGACACATACAATAGCACATATTATTTTCAAGATATATGATTCTGAAGTGGTATCCTCTCAGTATGTAGTATTTATTAGGCCTACCATATGATTCTTTATTTCCTGGAACACAGGGAATGGTAGAACAGGGGACACTTCTCCTACAGAAATTCTGTTTAGGTAAGTTACAGAAGGCCAGTCAATCAATACTACCTTTTCCAAGAAGCAGGAAGAGGCTCTAGAACTCTGATGTTTAGTAAGGAAAGTTGACATCTTCAAACAGTTTGGCTAAAGTAGTTTAGCTGAAATTGTATAACATATCTTCTGTCTTCTTTTTTCAAATTGCTTGTTTTATATTTTTTTCATATTGAATTCTTGGAATTGACTGGCAATTGACACTGTTGGAGATCATGTTACCTCTTGCTGGCACTCTAAGTTTGGCTGTCCCTCATTTCCCTGGTTTTTCTCAGAAGCTATACATGCACTTGTAATGATAATGAAGAAGTAGTTGCTGTTCATTGCACAGGAAGTTTATGAATCCATTTGTTCTCAGATCTTCCTCTTCACATATAACTTGCATTCTTGATGTGCAAACTCAGTCAATAGATAAGAAGAAAAATGTTGGTATGTGTTAAGCTAGAGAGACAGGACAAAAAGAATCAGCAAAGTTCTGGAAAAAGTTCTAGAATTGAAGTTGGAGGCATGGATCCTTCACAGGATTTGGCAAGATAGTGGCAAAAGTTGCAGATCTGCCTCTTTGTGTAAATTTACCTTCCAGGAATTGCTTTAATATGAACACTACATAAATGGGGTGTTCCCTTTCCACAACAGAGCCCTGGCATCTTTTAATATCAGCACGGGGTGCTGTTGAGTGCCAGAGACTGGTCAAAGACTCCCAGAGGGCCAGAGCGTAAGATCTTTCACATAAGCCACAACTGGTCTAGAGATTTTAACATATGGCATATGATTTTGTAATACATTGTATTAACCCAACATGTTTGACACATGGGAGGGTTCAGGAACATGTTGGGCTTACCAGATAAACATACCCCCTGTATAACAACTAGGGTTTTTTAGTAAAATCTGTTACTGAATTGATAGGATTCGGCATAAAGAAAGGACTCTTCCTTATGAGAGTCGTGCAGCTCTGGGACAGTATGCAGTGATGGGAGACTTTCAAAACTAATCTGACAAGGCCCAGAGGAACCTGATTTATCTTTGCAGGTTTCTCTGCTCTGAGCAGGAGCTGTGGCTGGAGACATGCAGAAGTCCCTTCCAACCTAAATCTTTCTGTGATTCTGTGTACAAAATGCAATATGAAGAATTGCCTTTAAGTGGTGATGTGGAATGTTTTTTACTACTGTTGTAAGCCCAAGCTTCTCCAAGCAAGAGCAGGGGCAGAAAAGTTTGAACATGAATTTTCATACCAAATCAACTCCCTGTATGTGTGTCTCAGTTATTAAAAGAGGAAAAGAATTAGCCAAATCCCTAAAATCTAACATGGAATTTGGCCTTTGGAGGCCAAACCAAGAAAGAAAGAAAGGTATATTTTCACAGTTTACTTTGCTAGGTGGAAAAAAAGAGGTGAGTCTGATAAAGTATGCATGCAGGTGGCACACCTGTAAGTCCCATAACAGTTAGTGGGTACAATTTAAATGAGGAGTTCATACCTGCAGTCCTCTAAAAGGATGAAATAAATTATTTGGAAAACTGAAGATGCAAGGTATCTGCTGGGCCACAGTAAAGAGGCTTTAGACTGTAAACCTAGGGCATCATGACATCTGCCTCTTGAAGTATTGCTGTTCCTTCTAAGAAACAGTCCCCGGGTATTAGATATAATGATTTGCTAGGCAGCTGTAGACTGGTGGGTTCTATTCACAGCTTTAGTACGAGAGGGTAATGGCAGAGAACTGTCAAAATGAAGGCTTGTGTACTATTTCTAGCTCTATGAAAAATTACCTTGTGAAAGCTTTGTTATGCGATTTGTAAAATGCTATATGTGACGGTTGAGTGCCTTCTCAGATGATGAAAATTACTTAGAAATGAGGGCTGTAAAGGGCACATAAATATAAGCAGCTGTGGTATAATAGGTAAGATTTAATCTCTTAAGTCTCTAGACTTCCCATTCAATATGTGTTTCCTAAACTAAGGTGTGTTTCAGTGGATTCTTCACTTCCTCTCCTTAGCCTGGCAGACTGATTCAGCTGAAAAGTAGCATGCAGAAGAGTTTCTTATATGAAAAGGATATTTCCTTTCTTTGCTCACAAGCTTATTAAAGATGAAACCAGAAATCATTGTTTCTCCATACTTGGTGCTCATACAAACATTCCCTCCTAATTAATCTTCATGCTGTTTGGAAATGAACTGAGCACCTTCTCTAGTGTAGTACAATACCCAACGTTTTCAAATCAAGAAATGTTTGTGTAAAAAAAAAAAAAGTCTTCCTGAAAATTACCTGCTTTTAGTATATTGCATGTGTAACTTAGTGAAATTGTAATTGAATAAAAAAATCATTTACAAATGGAAAAAATATGAAAACCGTTATGAATATCAGGTCACTGATAATATACGGGGTTTGCAGAAAACGGAATGTTTTTAATTTCTTCTCAGACACCTAAAATGGGAATTTTAACTATAAATACTGCATATTTATTTTTAATAGAAATCCTAATAATGAAAATTAAATATTTGCATACACAAGTTAACCTCAAATTATCATATATACATCAGTCAGTATAAAATCCAAAGATTAGAAAACTGACTCACATTACCTTTAGACTAAATTAAGTCTTTTGTTAACTATATAAATATATTTTGGTTCAATCCATTAATCAGCAAATTTTCATCATTGTGCCAGTTACATGGCCATCTTGTTATATTTTGCAGGTATTATTCCTTCCTTAATGACTAGTTAGTGAAAGACTCAGTGCAATAAATGCTGGTTGTGATTAATGTTAAGTTGTATTTAACATATTTCAGGGCAAGATGCAGTGAAAATTGTTTCTGCATGATTGAATTGTTGTGGCTAGGATCATGCATACAACACCAAATGGTGCTAATGGGGGAGGGTGAAGGGGCCAGGACTCCTGCATCATCTGAATAAGTATGCTTGAATTATTTAGTTTAATCTTTGGAGATTGTATAAGACATGCATGCATCTGTGATGTGGACAAAGCTCAATTCTTTCTGCCTGGTAGGGTACCTCTTATTTATTCATATGCCCTTAGGTTACATACAGCACTGCTTGGTAGATGAGTTTGCATGATCCTGGAAAAGTCCCAGAACCACCTGCCACAAAGATAAATAGAACTGGTGAAATACAGGCTTTCTATAAATGCAACAGAGACACAAAAGAGTCTGCTCTTGAGAGAGCACCAGGTTATGTGATTTCTTAAAGGCTAGCTTCAGCCAGTGCTGACCAATCAGGCCCGATCTAGCAGTGCATTCAGGTGCATGATGACTCTGTCTCCTCAAATCACCTTTGTGACCTATCAGAATCATAGAATGGTTTGGGTTGGAAGGGCCCTTAAAGATCATCTAGCTCCAACCCCCTTGCCATGGGCGGGGACACCTTCCATTAGACCCGGTTGCTCAAAGCCCCATCCAACCTGGCCTTGAACACTTCCAGGGACGGGGCATCCACAACTTCTCTGAGCAACCTGTTCCAGTGCCTCACCACCCTCATAGTGAAGAATTTCTTCCTTATGTCTAATCTAAATCTACCCTCTTTCAGTTTAAAGCCATTACCCTTTGTCCTATCACTACATGCCCTTGTAAAAAGTCCCTCTCCAGCTTTCTTGTAGGCCTCCTTCAGGTACTGGAAGGCTGCTATAATGTCTCCCCAGAGCCTTCTCTTCTTCAGGCTGAACAACCCCAACTATCTCAGCCTGTCTTCGTAGGAGAGGTGCTCCAGGTTCGTGGCCTTCCTCTGGACTCACTCCGACAGGTCCATGTCCTTCTTCTGTTGGGGGCCCCAGAGCTGAATGCAGTACTCCTGGTGGGGTCTCACAAGAGCGGAGCAGAGGGGCAGAATCGCCTCCCTCAACCTGCTGGTCATGCTTCTTTTGATGCAGCCCAGGATACAGTTGCCTTTCTGGGCTGCAAGCTCACATTGCTGGGTCATGTTGAGCTTCTCATCCACCAACACCCCCAAGCCCTTCTCCTCAGGGCTGCTCTCAATGCATTCTCTGCCCAGCCTGTATTTGTGCTTGGGATTGCCCCGACCCATGTACAAGATCTTGCACTTGGCCTTATTGAACTTCATGAAGTTCACATGGGCCCACTTCTCAAGGATCAAGGTCCCTCTGGATGGCATCCCTTCCCTCCAGCATGTTGACCCCAACACATACCTTGGTGTCAACAAACTTGCTGAGGGTGTACTCAATCCCACTGTCCATGTCGCTGACAAAGATGTTAAACAGCACCGGTCCCAATACTGGCCCCTGAGGAACGCCACTTGTCACTGGTCTCCACTTGGACATCGAGCCCTTGACCGCAACTATTTGAGTGCAACCATCTAGCCAATTCCTTATCCACTGAGTGGTCCATCTGTCAAATCCACATCTCTCCAGTTTAGAGACAAGGATGTTGTGCGGGACAGTGTCAAGTGCTTTGCACAAGTCCAGGTAGATGACGTCAGTTGCTCTTCCCTTCTCCATCAACGCTGTAACCCTGTCGAGGAAGACCACCAAATTTGTCGGGCATGATTTGCCCTTAGTGAAGCCATGTTGGCTGTCACCAATCACCTTCTTATTTTCCATGTGCCTTAGCATAGTTTCCAGGAGGATCTGCTCCATGATCTTGCCACACACAGAGGTGAGACTGACTGGCCTGTAGTTCCCCAGGTCTTCCTTTTTTTCCTTTTTAAAAATGGGGGTTATGTTTCCCCTTTTCTAGTCAGTGGGAACTTCACTGGACTGCCATGACTTCTCAAATATGATGGATAGAGGCTTAGCAACTTCATCTGCCACTTCCCTCAGGACCTGTGGATGCATCTCATCAGGTCCCATGGACTTGTGCACCTTCAGGTTCCTTAGATGGTCTCAGACCTGATCTTCTTCTACAGTGGGCGGTTCTTCATTCTCCCAGTCCCTGCCTTTGCCTTCTGTGACTTGGGCAGTGTGGCTTGAGCACTTGCCAGTGAAGATAGAGGCAAAAAAGTTGTTGAGTACCTCATCCTTCTCCGTATTCTGGGTAACCAGGTCTCCTGTTTTCTTCTGGAGGGGGCCTACATTTTCCCTAGCCTTTCTATTATCACCGACGTACCTATAGAAGCTTTTCTTGTTGCTGTTGACATCCCTGGCCAGATTTAATTCTGTCAGGGCTTTAGCTTTCCTAACCTGATTCCTGGCTGCTTGGACAATTTCTCTGTATTCCTCCCAGGCTACCTGTCCTTGCTTCCACCCTTTGTAGGCTTCCTTTTTGTGTTTGAGTTTGTCCAGGAGCTCCTTCTTCATCCATGCAGGCCTCCTGGCATTTTTGCCTGACTTCCTCTTTTTTGGGATGCATCGCTCCTGAGCTTGGAGGAGGTGATCCTTGAATATTAACCGGTTTTCTTGGGCCCCTCTTCCCTCCAGGCCTTTATCCCATGATACTCTACCAAGCAGATCCCTGAAGAGGCCAAAGTCTGCTCTCCTGAAGTCCAGGGTAGTGAGCTTGCTGTGCACCCTCCTCGCTGCCCTAAGGATCTTGAACTCCACTATTTCATGGTCACTGCAGCCAAGGCTGCTCTTGAGCTTCACATTCCTCACCAATCCCTCCTTGTTGGTGAGAACCAGCTCCAGCATAGCATCTCTCCTCCGCTTGGTCTTCCTGGTCAGGTGGCCTGTAGCAGACCCCCACTATAATGTCACCTGTCCCTGTCCTCCCTTTAATCCTGACCCATAAGCTCTTGGTCGGCTCCTCATCCATCCCAGGTGGAGCTCCGTGAACTCCAGCTGGTCATTGACATAGAGGGCGACACCCCCTCCTCATCTTCGCTGCCTATCCTTCCATTCCAACACTCCAGTCATAGGAGCCATCCCACCATGTCTCCGTGATGCCAGTAAGATCATACCCCTGCAGGCATGTGCATGTCTCCCAACTCCTCTTCTTTATTCTCCATGCTACCTGTGTTTGCATAGAGGCATTTAAGTTGGGCCCCCGATGAAGCTGACTTACCAGCTGGAGTGCCTGGAATTCTTTTGTGCTGCTCTTCAGGTGCTCTCTGCTGGCCTGTGATCCTTCTCCGGGCTCTGGGCATCTGTTGCTGGCACTGGCATCAAACTGGTAGGATTGGGATGGATTGAGGTTCCCCTCCCCCAGTAACTTTAGTTTAAAGCTCTCTTCACCAGCTTGGCAAGCCTGTGATGGAAGATGCTCTTCTCCTTCTCTGAAATATGGACCACATCAGTCCCCAGTAGACCAGGTTTCTCAAAGCAAGTCCCGTGGTCTAAGTAGCTAACCCCCTGGCTGACTTGAAAGCCAAGTCTCTCCATTCTGTTGATGTGTGTATGTATTGCTGCATGCTTGGGAATCACAGAATGATTTAGGTTGGAAAAGACCTTTAAGATCATTGAGTCCAACTGTAAACCTAACACTGCCAAGTCCACCACTAAACCATGTCCCTAAGCACCACATCTACACATCTTTAAATACCTCCAGGGATGGTGACTCAACCATTTCCCTGGGCAGCCTGTTCCAATGCTTGATAACCCTTTCAGTGAAGAAAGGAAGCTTCAGTTTGCTGAGATCTAGTGAGGTGCAGTAATTGAAGGATCTCTTCAGTAGAGGTTTTTTTCTTTTTTTCCTCCAAATCCTCACCTCTCCCATCCTCACCAATGTCAGCTATGATGCTCTGAATTGCACACTATGGATTGCAACTGGTATCTGCTGGTTTAGGCTTTCTTTTGCCAAAGGAACTCATACTATAGAAGAATTAAATAATTATAACAAAATTATTGAGATTGTTTCAGTCTCTGAAGTGAATGCAATTGTTTTGGATCTATTTTATTTTATGTAATGTAATGTCATGCCATGTAATGTTATGTCACGTTATTTTAAACAAGGCTAAGGTAGTCCATGTGTTGCTGGATGGTCACAGCATCTCCCCACCAGAAGGCTTTCTTATCCGCAAGGGACCAGGCAACTGCCATTTTGACTTTGCCCAAGAAATTCTCTTTCTTGACTATCTGCAGCCCCAGCTGACTAATAAAGTACAAAGGAGGTAAAGTAGGATGTTTTTGCTATCTGAACCACACAGCTTCTCCTAACTGTTTAGTATTCTTTCATATTCTCTGTTGAAGCCAATTGTATGAGTCACCCAGATGAAAATATGAAGCACTTAGAGCAAAATGTTTCATTGGGTTTTAACTATATACTGTTAACCAGATTTTATTGAGATCAGAGCACACTCTAGTCCATAATCGCAGGGGGAGGGGGGCTGGGGGGTGGTGTTTGTGGAGGCTTAGTTTTTTGGTTTTGTTCTCTTCTTTTCTGAATGAGCCAAGGGTACATAAAGAAACTATTTTGTCTTGGTTTTTTTGGCAGGACTGGTTCAAAGAGGACAGAACTACCTAGTATGGACTATGAAGCGCCATTAATGCCATGTGGTTGTATCCTTCTTTGTCATTTTCTTACTTGTCATATAGAATATTTTAGAGTTATATACTATGGTTATGGGTCCTGACCTTTTTGAATCCAGTAATTTCTGGTGCTTTAAGAAATTAACAGGGTACCAAGAATACGAGAAAGGCTTCCATTAAGTATGAATTAAGAATAAATAAATGGAACGTTATATATGAATGTGTGACCTGCCTTCAGATACTCTGGTAGCTTTTTCTCCTGCCTTTTTTATAATCCATCCAAACTGGAGCTAGAGGTCCCTTAGCACAGTGCCCAGCCAGGCTATCAAAGCTAGAAGTAGTTTTCGTATTGTTGCATATCTTTGAATGTTTGTCTCATTTTATATCTTTATTAAGGTTGACCAGAACTGTGTAATATTTTTGCCATTTTTCTTAATGTTTGTGGCTTTTTAAGCTTAAGTTTTCCTAGATAAGCACTGTCTTTTGTGATAATACTTACTATCGTGCCATCCATCTATTTGATGGGCCTTTTAAATCCATTAGGCTATTCTAACCAAGTTTGGAGACAATGAGGTCTCAGCAATACTAAGTTCCTGCCAGTTTCATGAAAATCACTGTCTGGGTAGAGTGAAGAGATGCAAATGAGCATTCCATTAGAGAAATGGGCAGCACAGACTCTATCATTACATTTTCTGCCATTCAGTTTAGGGGCATATTTGCTGGCATATCACTGGTATAATTCAAGACTGGGCAAAGGCGTATTCAGGAAACATAGTGAGGCAGTTAAGGCTCCAAATAGGAGCTGTGGTGTTAATAAGTTGCAGTGTACAAGAAGGTAAGACACACGCTAGAAAAATTCAGTAGTTCTTCATCTGATGGAGGAACGTACATATATGTGAATGTGTATATATGTAAGCATATATAGATAGACTTTTGCATAGTTGTGCCACCAGCAGATATTCATTTGTGTGTGTATTATCAGTGATAGAAAAGGTAGACTTCTTGCCTTAAAAGAAAATAGTTTATTCAGAGAGGTTTAAGACATAGTGAAGTCAGAAGTGAAAAACAGATTTTTTTTTTCACTCTCCTAAACTGCAAATAAGAGTGTCTGATATCAAGATGTGGGCTGCACAATAATTTTTGAAACTGCAAATTAAATAGTCTGTTAGGACAAAGTATCAGTACTAAAATTTTCCTTAATAACTTTTTGCTTTTTAGTTGTTTTCCAGTTTCAGCTTCTGACAAGTTGGGGTGATCCATACTACATTGGTTTGAATGGACTTGAGTTGTTTGATGAATATGGAGACCCAATCTTGCTAAGTGAAAACAGTATCCTTCTACAGAGCAAGCGCCTCTATCCCTTTCAGATACACAGTTTGCTCCCTGGAAAATTATCATATGGCATCACTTAATAGTTCTTCCAAATTGCCAGGTCATCCCATGCAATTACTCTGCTTGTATTTCTCTATATTTGCGTGATGATACTTGTTTCCATATGTTTTAATGTATTATGTATACTTTCAGAACGTTTCTTCTCTGAATGGGATGCACCAACAAAGCAGGAAAAGGTTAGAGAAGGGAAGGCTTAAGAAGGATATGGTATTTTTTGCTATCGACGTTTATTTCTTCTATGGTATGGAAGGACCAGAAAGTTTGATGAGGTATAAATTCATAAGAAGAGGTTGAGCTCAGTTCTTTGTTATGGAATCTTTCACTGTGCCACAAGAAAGAAATTTTTCATAACTTTTGTTCTGAAGCTTTAGGCTATTCTAGACACCCCATCCAGTCGTGAAGATAAGGACTGAGACTTTGAATTTGATTCAGTGTTCCCTGGGTTGGTTAACAGAGGTATTGAAGGACATGTCTGAAAGATTCATAGTCATCAAGGTTACACTTCAGTGCTCTGTATCCACTAAAGTCTCTTAAGAGCTAAAAGCTTCATACCCCCACATATAATTCATGTAGTTCAGTCACATGGAAGAAACAATTTTGTAGCCAACTAGAAAGGATAAAAAGCATGGATGCTGCATGAATTGTATGTCTCTAAGGATCCTCATTGCCTAGTAAATAGAGGATACAATGAAAAAGGTAGTAAAGGCCTTTTCCTGAATGCTGTTTTTGTTTGTATCTTGTATGATACTTGAATAACTTGAAACATCTGTAATGGGGAAGAAGCATTTTGAAATTGAAAAGTGGTAACAAATAATTTTTAAGAACAGGGGATCTTTAACTTAGCTTTTAAATGGTATGTCTTTACAGTACAATACAATGCCAGGTAAAGATACCTCAGCTCGCTTTGAATGATCGCCTGTTTCTGCCTGTACAGTAGTGTTGCTTGGATATATTAGGATCCCAAAAAGAGCACATTTGTCTTAGTGCAGTACTAAATGTGATAATTCAGTAAGCTTTTCTTAAACATTTGAGGCATTGCTGTGTTATTCCTTAAATTCTTAATAAATACTTACAGACTCAGGCGTTTTAGAAAGCAGGATGAGGGGAAATTAATGTCCTGGGTTGCTAGGGATTTCTAATTCTGAAGACAGTGCCATCCATCCACATTTCTTTGCATGTCTTTAACATACATATGTTTTTAATATAAATATTCTTTTATGGAGAAAATCTGGTTACCTAGAAGGGCTGTTCAATGGAAGGTTTAATCTTTCCCTCTCAAAGAACTGAAAGAAGGCCTAATTAGACAGCTACTGATTTTCATCACAAACCTTGAGGAACTCAAGCAAAACCTAGTCTGACTGATGACTACCTCCTGCAAGGATACTTTTCTTGAGATATGTTTCATATGAGGAGTTTTCACAAGTTCATGCTAAAAAAATAGGAATTTGCACAAAAAAGCTGGGAAGTGCCTACTCCTGATAAGGGTACTTTTATCAATGAAGTTATAAATATGTATTTGAAAATAATTTAAATGCAGTTGAATTTATTCCTATTTTTAAAATAATTTTAAGTGCTGGAATCTGTAAGAGTTGTCCTGCTTTTAAAAATGTGCCCTCAAGTTCCTCAGCTGCCTATGTAAAGTACTCAGAATATTTTTAAGTTTTACTGCTGTAGTGGTGAATACTCGCTCATGGAATCTGGAAGAGCAAGCATGAAGTTTTAACTATGGTATTTCTGAAATTTACTTTTTAGTTATTTGCACTTAAAGTTTTTTTCAGATATTGCTGCTTTTCCAGATAGTGTCAACATTTTAGAAGATGTATCTGGAGACATGCGAACTCCGGACAAACTAATTGACACAGTAAATGATACAACCGATGGCAGACATATGTGGCTTGCACCAGTTCTTCCTGGTTTGGTACATTTTCCCTTTTCATTTCATTTTAGCAATGTGCATAGCTGTAGCTAGAAGCATAAAGAAAAGGGAAAGCTTGCATAACCTTTAGGTAAATTTGATATTAGTAAATGATGCTAAATCACTGCCTTTTGGAAACAGTTCTTTTTATTCCAGTTTCTCTTCCTTGCACAGATAGCAGCAGTATAGATTTCCCAGGTTTGTAATCTCCTTCTGTCTCCATGGTGCAACAGCAGAAGAATTTCCAAGGCTAGCGTAGATGCTTTTTCAGTTACTATGATAAAGATACTGACAAAGGAGTTTAATATGCATGTTTTGTGCAATAAACACCTTTCAAATGGGAGTGGACCAGGATCTGAAATTCGTTTTTACAAAAAACAATGAATGTTGTTCCAGCAGTGAGAATTTTTTTAATCTTGTTGTCTTTGTTGAATTCAAATTCTTAAATTCGAGATGACAGACTTAGTGTTTCATGTCCTAAGGGCACAAGTGATTCAGCCCTTTTAGAAGCCCCATGTTTAAAATATGGAGTATCAAATATCTAAACAGGAAAAGTAGATAAACTCATCTGAGTTCTGACTTTGTTTTGGGAGAGGACATTTTTTATGGGCCTGTTGTGGACATCATTAAGATGTATTCATTTCTTAGAAGAGGACGAATTTCAAAAGTAACAAAATGTAAACCTGATGTGATATGTTTTAGCTTAACTGTGTTGGAAAAATCCTTACTCCATATGTTACAGTTATTAATTAGAATATTAAAAGCAAAGAATTAAGTCAATTTTGAAAATACTTCATATATGTTGTAATGCAGCAGGTATAATTAAGATAAAGCTTTTAGGTATACTTGGGAATACGGACCACTTGCGTTTCTTAGGAAAATGGAAGGTCTGTGTAATGCTTGAGGCTCCTACTGTGTAGATTCCGCATCTTGAATCCTGGTAATTAATGTGGTGGGATGCTCAGATAACATCATGAACGATTGATTTGACAACCATCTGAGTTTGATCATGTCCTTATAAAAGTCATGCTTGCAGAGGCTATTTCATTTTGGCAAAAGGAAAATAACAGTACCTGGAGTTCTAGCACAGATGCATACGCTGTTTTGTGTTGTTACGTCTGACACCAAAGTACTGTAGAAGAACATAAGATATCAGTATTAAAAGGGTAAATTGATAAAGTGTGATATGCGGGAAGGAAGATGAAGCAATTTAATGGCGCTTTCTGTCCTTAAACTGTAGCAAATTATACCTTTTCAAGATCCACATAGTACTTTTCTCTCTTCCATCTTCCATGGCATGGTTGTACAGCCAGGAAGTGCAAATGGATTAAGCAATCAGTCTATTCATGATCATCCTCTGTAGTTCTGATGCTGAACCAAAGCTTGTGTATACTTACATCCTCATTGCTAGGCTCCTTTGAAATGTGCTGGTTGCCTAGAAGGCTGAATTAACTCTTTGCTATATTGGAAGGCTTGAAAACTTTAAGGAAATTTTATATTATAGCCTTTCCTTTCCTTTCCAAATGTCTTTTCCTTTCTAATTCTAAAAGTGTTTTTGTCTTTTGCATATTTATTACTAATATAAGTACAATTTGAATTCTTTGTTCCCCTGTTACTGATTGTCTTTTTATTTATTTGTTTGAATGTATTTTCCACCAAATTTCTCATTTGCTGTGAGACTAACAATTGCTATTGGAAACTATGCCCAAATTGTCTTCTGGAAAATCACAGATATAAACATTTCTATTGACCACATCTACCTTTCTCTCTTCACTAAAAAAAAAAAGCATAATGATTTAATAAAACTAACAGTATCTTCTCCAGTGCATCAAAAGATTAAAACCTCAGAGGATGCTAGAGATGAAGCTTAAGATATGTTGGCCCAAAGTTGATACAGTTGCTCATAAAATGAATAGCATAGAATTAACTGTAACAGGCAAGATTGGTTTCCTACAGCCTAATCTTTGGTCTTAACATCTTGACATTAATGTCACTGAAAGTAAAATGAACAATACCTCAAGCAATAATTGTTTAGCAAGCATCTGGAGAATTGTCTCTACATTCCTATTAGTGTACCTCACACAAAAATTGCAAAATTTCTGTAAGAGTTTTCAAAATCAGGGGATACAGTGGAAATTTTAGTCTCGCAAATAGAAAGGTGGATTCCATTTATATTTGGAAGGAAAGGAAAGGAAAGGGGAAAAGGGAAAGGGGAAAAGGAAAGGAATAGGAAAGGAAAAGGAAAGTAATAGAATAGGCATCAGCTTGTCTTATCCTGAAGCACGTGTCTGTATTTGGTTGATGAAATACTCATTAAAAGTGTCTCCCTCC
This sequence comes from Morus bassanus, assembly GCA_031468815.1. Lineage (NCBI taxonomy): Eukaryota > Metazoa > Chordata > Aves > Suliformes > Sulidae > Morus > Morus bassanus. Next base: position 50,593,520 of record CM062572.1, read on the forward strand.
TCCAATTGACTAGCAGTCCAGGATGGCAGGGTCAGGTGTAGATGTCATCTTCTGATGAGTTATATGTACATTTGAGAGGGCAGCTCTGGGGTAGAGACAACATCCGTGAATTATGAACAGAGATGATAGCTGAACTTAAATCCTTAGCATCAGTTATCTGTCGTCTAGCTATATCTCTTTAAATACAGACCTCTTTTCATGGAACATGGATGAGAGTTTCATTTCTCTGGGGAATTTGTGCTGTTAAATATAAATTAATTCTCTTTTACAGGTGAATAGAGTATATGTAATTTTTGATGTACCTACTACTGTGTCAATGATCAAGTTATGGAATTATGCCAAAACACCTCAGAGAGGTGTGAAAGAATTTGGTGTAAGTAATTTTTGTATGCATTTTATATGTTCTGGTGAGTCAGCTTGCTTGATTTCTGTACTTATTTTCACAGTTTACTGAAGTGTGATTCCATATAATCTCAAAGGATAGGATTCATCTAATTTAACTCTGCATTTAGTGTTAAAATGACTAATCTATGCCAGTCATCTGTCCTCCCTTTCTTGTCCGGGGAAGGAAAACTTTATCTGATTTTTTTCTTAGATAATTGTCTTAAGATAGGATAATGCTTTCCTTTTTCCACTGATTATAGAGCAGGCCTGGAAGACTAGTTTAAACTACAAACCCAAGTTTTAGACAGCTGAAGTGAGGTGAGCTTCATTAATTCCTAGATTTAAGAGTGATTCACTCCAGTTAATAGAAAGGCAATTATGTAAAACATGAAATACATTTTTAATTACCTACTTGAAAGCTGCATTAGAAACATCAGTGAGAAGACAAAAACTTGAAAAAAAAAATCAAAACTCAGCAGTGAATAGAGAGAAATGGAAGTTTTAAGGAACAAAAGCTAAACTAATGACCAGACTTGTGAAACAAATAGCGCAAAATGATTTCTAGTTAACTGATAGAGACAACTGCTGAAAGCAATGCCTGATTTCTAGGTGTGTTTGTTTGTTTCTTAAATATCTTTAGCTTCTGGTGGATGACTTGCTTGTGTACAATGGGATTCTGGATATGGTGAACCATGTAGTATCAGGCATCCTACCAACCTGTGATCCAGTGGTCCCGTATCATACCATTCTCTTTACAGATGATGAGAAGATTTGCCAGCAGGAGAAGAGAACTGTTATTAGGTATGTGAGTGGACCTTGACTGGAAGAAGGAATCTCATTTTCGAAGAATGTTTTTATGTGACTAGTGTCAGCAATATGTATATTGGTATGGAAAATTCCCTTCCCAAGTATACTCAGCCTCACTTAACGGGAAATAACCAATAGGTTTTTAGGTACTAGGACCAAATCATCAGCTTTATTTGTTAGCATTTTTTAGCACTTACAGGGGTTCATGATTCATATTTACACATGTTTTCATGGAAGCCTATACTAATAAACACAAAAGAAAGAAGTTAGGCTTCCTTAGAGAAGAAATAATAAATCCCAATGATATTACATGGAGAAAAAAAAAATAGAAAGTTAATGAAAAAGAACCAAACATCAAAAGTAAAGAAAAGAAAGTCCTCTTATTTGGCACAAATACTAATTAAGAAACCAGAATTCTACTATTTTATAAACATTCTAAGATAATGAACTTCTTAAATGAGAAATGAATTGCATTCGGAGGAATGACACTTTGAAACCACTAAGTTGGCAATCTCACAGAAAATATGATGAAATGCAGTGAAAAATGCACTTATACTTAGAAGGTCAGGATTGATAGGGTCTAAAAAGCAGTCCCTAGCAAGGAAAATAAAGATTGAAAGAATAATTTATTTTAAATGAGATTGAAAAGTGAAAACCTGAAAGCTTAGAGAAACACTTTCTTATACATTGCACAGCTAACAAATAGAATGTCTTGCACATATATCACATAGAAAAAAAGGTGACAGTTTTGCATTAAAAATGGCGCATGATTCATTCAGAAGAATATTCAAATATTTAGAAATAACTGGAAGGAAGGTAAGCTGTCCTGATTAAGAACAGAAGTTCACATTTCCCTACAGGGTTTGTTTTCCTGTGGTTCTCTAAAGCATTGGCTGCTGGCCACTGGTACTGTCAGATGTCAAAATAAATTATTATTGTTTGGATGTATTGTGTTAGACTCGTGTTCTTGTACAAGTGGCTGTATTGTCATGGTAGAAGTTGGAGGTGAACAATTTTTCAAGTGAAAAAGTTACTGAAATGAAAATGTCTGGAGGAAATACAAGTTTTGAGAAAATTTTCAGTGAGATATAGAAAGGAGGAGGAGAAATGAACCTTTACTTGCTTCAGCTTAACATCTTTCTATGAGTAAAGTCATTTTATTGAAAGCAGAGAAGCACCAGCTGTAATCATAGATCTTTTTCGTAAAGCTTCCTTTGCACATAAGACATATATCCTTTGATTTAGTATTAAGAGGGGTATACTTTTTGGGTCATGCAAACTGCATGATCTGTTTTTCAGTCAAGAACATGCTGAGTTTCTTCTATTCTAGATTTCCTGTGCAGGAGCTTTCTTGGTCTTTCTTCTTAGCCTGTTTTGCAACCTTCTATTCCCTTTTTCCACCTGCTACCCGACTAAAATATAGGGTACTTCAGCAATAGAAGACAAATCTCTTACAACATGCTGGATAATATCCCTCCATTTAAAAAATGCTCTTGAGCTTTTATATATTGTTACTTCTGATTTTGGCCTATTCTCTTTGACATGTCACTGTTCAGTATTTTATGAACCCTGAACTTGAGTCTGATATTATCATCAATACCTTAAGTTCTGATTTACTTCAGTATTGGTTCCCCTGTTTCACTCTGACAGTTTGAGAGACATTACATTTTTCTCCAAAAATAGAAACCTATGTTGTGCAGTATTTGTAGAGAAAAGAAAAATACACTTCTTTTTTTCCAAAGGCATGGTTGAGTTTTTTTGTCTGCATGAAAGGGAGATGTTATTATTGCTGTTTTCTTTAACGTTCAATTCAGCTCTTTTTTTTTCTATAATTTGTTTAATTTAACTTTGAAGTTGTTACTTCTTTCCCAAAAAGAAATTGTTAAAATTTTGTGGCAGCCTGCAAACGAAACTTGTCACAGTAAATTAATTTTGTTTAGTTCAGAAAATTTTCAAATAATGCTATATCAACATTACAAAACAGCGTTAAGTTCCATATAAGGATTTTTATACCCTCTTTGTAAGCACTGATTTAAAATCTCACTTTGGTTAATGTGGTTCAAGCTGTGTAGGCAGGCAAGAAAATTGTAGAGTGAATATGATATTTATATTTGAATGTGTGCCTGAATGAATGCCACTAATTAAAACTGGCAAGAAATCCTTCAGGTGGATGCAGAGAGAATCCTTCTCCTTTCTGAATGGTCTCATATAAAGTGGCTGTACTTCATAGCTTTGCTTAGCCTCCAGGACCTATATAACTTATTTGGTAACCTTTTCCATGACTCTCATAACTTTTCAGTGTCGATTATTTTGGTTATTGTACTGATTTTAATCTTTTCAGCAATCATGTGGGAGATCAGGATGTACGAATGATGAATGAAAATGAAGTTGTCACAAACAGCAAAAAGAAGCAGGCTGTGGCTGATCCAGGTTAGTTCTGTCTTCTGCAGTTTTTTTCTGCTCACTTTCTACAGAGACAGTATGGGTAATGGACATTGTTGTAGCCCTAAACTGAGAAAACTGGGGAGACATACACCTCTTTTATATATTTAGCTCTACTTTTTCTGCCATAGAAAGGCAAACCAGGAATGTCATGGTGGATTTTTATTCTATATCTGAATCTAAAAGCAGGTGATATAAATCAGACATGTGTGGCATGTAGTCATAGCTTATACCAACACATACACAGAAGTCCTCAGGAAAGAAACTGATTGAAGATAAACTGAAAACTGGTGTTAATTTTACAGGTTCCTAGGTAGCTTTCGGAATAATAGGCTCATTGCATCCCCACTGGCCTTTTAAGCAGCTTTAGAGATGATGCATATGTGTCTCAGAATTAGCTGCTTGTTGCTCCTCAAGCAAATCCAAAATCACGATAAGTGTAACAAGGGGGAAAACATGTTGACGTTATTCCTCCCACTGTCTTTCTGGTTGGTCTTTTCTCTTACAAAGTGATAATTAAAAAGACAACCTCTTTTTTTTCCCAAGGAGAAAGAGTAGATTGTATTTATAGTCTGAAGAGTCCCAGTCATTCATTGTAAATTACTCAGAATAGCTCCCTAAATACATTACAAATTCTCAGCCAAGCTGGTATATTCATGATTGTTTTTTTTCTCCTGAGCATGACACTTTCTCCAATTAGTTTCTCTAGAAAGTGTTACAGAAATTATTTGATGGCTTTTAATAACAGTTCTGTAGGAGAAGGATTTGAAATGCCATTGCCTGTACAAATACAGCTTCAAAGTTATTCATATATTAACACTAGCTGTGTCAAAAGTATTTTTAACATCTCTGTGTCTGTTGTAATGATATCCTGGTTTCCAGTGCAGACATACCCTATGTCCAGTAAAGAATAGTTGTCATTGCCATGTCCATCACATCTATTGTCCAAGCATTAAGGACACAGAATGCCTGTGAAGTCATCAGTTGAGGATTGCCTCTTGCCATCTGCCCCATGTCTCCTCTGTAGTACTTACTGGTATCAGCTGCAGTGGTTGATAACATAGATTTGTAGAATGATTTGGGTTGGAGGACACTTCAGGGGGTCCCCTCCTGAGGGAGGGTCCAGCCTCCTACTCAGAACAGGGTCAATGTTGAATTTAGACCAGATTCCATAGGCAAGTGATTCCATGGGACTGTTAAAAAATTGTCAATGTAAGAAACATTACTGAAAAGAGTAGCTTAGCTTTCATTCTGGGTTGGAAAGAGAAATGGGCATGTTTCTTCCTCATTTTAGTCTGTGGCTTCACTGTTAATACAGATATGGTCTTAAAACAACACTCAATTTTACTTAACAGCTTTGCGTCCAAAAACCTGCATATGTGAAAAAGGACTGCAGAGGAGGAAAAGATAACAAGGGATTGTGATTGGAAAGTCGTGAATACACCCAGCCCAAAATACCTGCAGTCTAGCTCTTCAAGATGTGTGTCATCCAAATAGAAGGTTTTCCGTGTCTGCTGCTGCTATGAGAGGAAGTTTTATTCACTACAGGAAATTTTCTTCAGTAATGAAATTTAAAGCATGAATTCAGTTTTCTGTTTTTTTAAATTGTCATTATCCGTCTCATTTCCCCCCCCACCCCCGCCCCCTTAATTGAAGATCCAGGGAGGAAGGAAGGTAAAGGAGTGAGTGAGAACCTTATTGCTAACTGACAGCTGTCCCTGCCAAGTACCAAGAGCTTGAGTGAGGCAGGATGGTCATAACAAGAAGCTTTCAGAGTATTTCTCAAGCTTTAATTCCTAAATCCTAGCTGGATCATCACGAAGCTCCTCACTAGAAGGAGGCGTCTGCTTTGTTTCTGTTGTCTGTAAACAGTTCTTTGGGAAATGCACTTATTAGAGGAAATATTCTCTACCTCTGTTTCTAGGCTTCCACTGTATGTTTTGATGCCATGGCTCTCTGTAGGGGCTGACACTGTTTCTGACATCTGGAGAGGTTCCACTGGGTACGGAGAAGTGTGATGAATGCTTTTAGAAAATGGAGATCAGGAAGTAGGTTTAGGTTTATCAAGTTTAATAAGTAAGTTTCAGCTATCACTTCTCTCATCTTTTGCAGTGAAGTAATGATTTCTTTCATTATTTCACTACCATAAAAAAAGCCAAATAGGTGTTTTGTCTGAAGTGCCATTGGCAGGTGCACTATGCATTCTTCAGAGTCCTCCTACTACAAAGCAATGATCTTTTCTCCTGCATTTCGTTATGTGAACAAGGAGGCCATACCTCCGTGCTACACCAACCAGATCTGTTGCCAGCAACATATGATCACTGTTGAGAAATGGTAAATGGATTTTAATTGGAAGAAGGTAAGGAGTGAACTGCATTTTTAAACACAAAATACCCTGCATATGTAGTCATTTAAACAAAGATTCTAACCAAATAATTATGCTGTAGGATTTGTAGCTATGCAAATGTACTTTTCACTGAAAAATTGTCAGTAATGACAACTTGTAAGTCTCTTCCATAGAAGATTCTTCCTTTCTCGTTTAGAACTCGCTCATTGTTTCCAGAGAGAACTGAATGCTCTGAAGTCAGTATATGCTTTTAGACATGAAACAGAGATGTACTATTGCAGATCCTGATACAGAATCAAAATGTACTGCTTCCCTTTCTGTACTAAGTCAGGAGCGCAATATCTTGTATATTTGCTTATAAAAAGTATACTTCTTAGCTATTGTTGGCTAAACTGAGAAGACTCAAGGTAGCAATGCATTTCCCAGATTTCTGTGTACTGATGGAGCAACAAAATGTATTTTGTACTAAATACAAAACACTTCTAAATGTAAAATAGTGTATGTGAGTGTGCTGTACTTTGTTTAAAGGCTCTTCCCAAACTACACTGATGAACCCTTCTGTTGTTCTGAGAACTGTCTCCCCTCATGTGTTTAGCAGTGTGTAGCTCTACCAAGAAGCAAGTTTTAATTTTTGCTCCAAATCAGATAACCGTTACTTGCGACTCAAAATGAAAATGAGGAGGAGCTGAAAGGAGGGCTGTTGGGTAGGACTGAGAACAGATATAAATCTATGTGTTTGGAAGAGGAGAGGCTATAGCAAGGTTTTTAAGACTTAAGGCACAATCACAAGTTTGTTGTATAGGCAATTTCTAGATGAGATGAGGCCTGTCGCATTGTCTGGTCTTCTGAGAAAATTCCATTGAATGTGAAGAGAAATTAAACCCATCGTGTTTCCTGGCATAGAATAGTATCCTTCTTATTGATCAGAAAAGGTAGGAGGGGGAGAGGACTTTCTATGCTCATCTGTCTTCTCTGTATCTGCCTGGAGCACCTCAAGTCCTGTGCGATGGACTTATGACTTTTCAACCCTAATCATTTGAGATCCTCCCTGCAGTGTCTCTGTCTGAAAGAAGGGTTTGCCAGCCTGCTGTCTGCTCGGGGATGGCATATGCCACCAAGGCAAGGCTTAATGAAGTCCTTGATTCTAGTTAGTCATATATAGAAAGTAGCGTAATGTTTAGAAAATACTTCATTAATCTCTGTGAGGTGGAGATGTCAGCATTTGCCCTCCTAATTGGAGCTGAGATGTAATGATCCTTTATATAACCAAAGATAATTAAGTGTCCTAGTGAGCCCTATATACTCAAACATAGATACTCAACTTGTTTCCGCAATTAATCAAGGGAGAAAAAAGGTTTTATTCAATTTTTCACCTTTTCTTAACTAGTCACAAGTACATTCATGTCAGACTAGCGTTTACAGGAGGGGAAAGAGGAAGAGTAAACATGCAATCAAGAAAATCCCCACAGAGCACTTCGGTCAATGTCAGGCACAGTTTCAGCAAGAGTCATCCAGCAAGAATGTGCACAGTAACACATCATTCAACATTGTCAAAAGCATAACCAAGGAAAAGGAAGGATTAATATGAATTGTTGCTGAAGCCTTTGATGTATATTATTAAACTTTAGCCCAGTACCAATTTCTGAGCCACTCAAAAACCTTAATGTCATAGTTGCTCACCTTTACTTCTAATGATTTGTTTAAAGGGGTTGGATGAATATAACAGAAATTAGTTTGTTTGCCCCACAGTGACACTGAGAAGGGCAGAGGATAAAGAAATAATCTGTGAGCAAGTACGTGGCACGCTGCCTACTTTTTGATCTTTAAAAAGATACTTTTATCTGTCTTCACAGTGTAATCTGAAAACCAGGATGCCTGGGAAGGCCTGCAACTTCTGTTTTCGATGTCTGCCTTTTTGTGGTTTAATCCACTAGAATTTAAACAGCAGTGGGAAGCACCTGTGTGTGGACAAGGAAGCAAGGAGTGATGCAGGCAGTGTAAAAGGCAACATAGAAGCCATAGAAGCCAGGAAAACTGAGCCCTTCTGATGGCTTAGGCTGGACCTGGACATAAAATTGCACTGCAGCATTCTGCTTAGGTGATGCTGTTCTCTGTAAGGTTTCCTGGTCCTGCTGGGCTTTTACCATGTTCCTGGTGTGTTGCTCATTCCCCATAGTGATGTTCAGTCCTGTCATTTCAGGGATGTATGCCAGACTGGTAACACCTGCAAGAGCCTGACAGTGCCAATGAGTGACTGGGTGTTGTGAGATTGGACGGAGATCTTGTATATCAGGTAACACACTGGAATGACCAGAGATAGGACTCACTGGCAGTGATGATGTGAGAATGAGAGCAATGGGTGAGGGAGGTTGAATGTTGAGTCTTTAACCCTTCTATGTTACCAGGGAAAGCTCGCTGCTCAGCCTAAGTCAGGTAGAGCAAATGTAAAGTGCTGTATTGACATCTGAATTCTGGCTCATGCAGGAGGTGAAGTTTGCTTTCCCTCTGATTCAGTTAATGGCTTTTACTCCGTAAGACAGAAGCGTTTCCCATTCCCTCCTGCTATCTGCTTCAACAATCCTCGCTGTTGGGTGTACCTCTATACTGGCCTGGGGATTAGAGTCCAAACCAGCACTGGTGTGAGCAGACACATTTTATAGCGATGCCTTAGGCTGGCCTCCATGTTCTGGGGCTGCTGATCCAGGAGGCTGAGCTCTCCTGGTAAGAGTCACTGAAGTAGCCAGATCTCTTCCAATATTCTTCAAAAAATGTGGACTCCAGAACACACTGTCTAGTAATGGCTTCACCAGTACTATAGATACTGTAATGATGCACCCTACAGCATTTGATGCACCTTCCTGTATTTTAGCTTTTTTTCAACGTGTCTTTTAGCTGTATCATTATGCGTAGAAGGTCACTCCTTTTGTCATCCAAAACAGTCCTGAAGGTCCTGATCAGAACCATTATCTTGCAGGTGTGACCAACCTGTTTGCTCTTCAAGTGCATGTGCTCAGATGTATTACAACATTAGTTTAACTTCATCTGGTTTCCCATACGTTGGCCGTTTGCTATATGTGAGCTGTGGTGTCACCAACTCCTATGATCACAGCACAGCGGCTCCTGTTTGCAAGGGGCTCTCATTTCCAGGGGTGCCGGTGCTGCATATCTGCCTGCTTGATTATTGTCCGTTCAAAAATGCTGCAGAGATGAATGTTCATTTTGGAGATATGCACTGACGTGTCTTCTCTGAAGAGCAGAGAGGGAAGCAGAGAGGAGTATAACATACTGGAAGAGTGTTTGCTTCCATTTGAGTGCCGAGGTCCTGGTATTCAGAGCACAAGAATGAGGGTTCCTGGCTCAGTGGTCTCTTTGCCCATTTCTGTGACTATTTCCTTGTTTGCTGAGAAATGACTTACAGCCCATGTGAGGCACAAACATCCCTTTATCACGCAGCTTGTATCACGCTAATGGAATTCTGTCAGCTGAGGATAAAATGTGGACTAAGAAAGCAATTATAGAGTGAATCTCCTAGCTGCAGGAAGAGCTGAGGGATGGGGACAGAGTGCCCAGCTGGAGTAATTTCCTGTCCGACTGGCTTCTAAATCTTGCTAGGAAGAGATCAATTTTCCACTCTTGTCTAATAGCATCAGCTCCAGTCACCCTGGCTTAGGACCCTGTGAAGTGCTGTAGTGTTGAGATCTAGGCATAAAAGGAAACATTTGCAATTTGTGACTTCTTTCTTACTGACCTAGAAATTACTGGAAAAGGAGAAAACAAGGCTACAGACCTTCTGTCTGATGGCTCTCTAGTGTTTCCTTTCTTAGCTCCTGGTTGAAAGAGAGGACTGACCATCCCAATGATCAGCAGGGTAGGAGTTTCCCAGCCTGGACTATTGCTTCCAACACTGCACAGTCCTCCACCCACAGCTCACTACTTTGGCTTTAATTAGGAGAGGAGAACCACCACCTCATCATCTGCTAGCAGCCTTCCCCAGGTATGCTGTTTATTTCTGGAAGGTCCCAGTTATGCAGTTGAGATCACAGTGAAATCCTGCAGTCAAAATCAGTCACTGAATCACACATTTTATGACCTCATGCTTACCCTTTTGTACTGTTAATAATAATATCCCTGCATAATGTGAAAGCTTTCTGCAAAACAAGTCCACCAGCCCTTCTGGTTTATGACTTACAATATAGAATAATTAGTTTGAGGCAACTGTCAACATCTTTATATTAATTATCGGCATCATCTGGACTGAAATCTGAGTCACAAGGGTTTGGGTGGTACCTTAATTACCATTAATCCCTTCTCCATTCTTCCTACATAAATGCCTGTTTCTCATTATGAGTTCTCTATACATTTATATACCTACTTTCTCTTGCACACTTCAATACAACTTGACTTTAGTAATTTTCACATTAAATCTACAATCTTTGTTTCCCAAGGTGAAGCTGCCTCTGGAGACCCCTTTCCATTTCTTATACCCATATGCTTCTCTAGGTGGTTACTTTTTCACTATGAGCTGGACCCCTCCCCTGTGGACCTCTCCTCCCCTTGGAGTCTGACAGGCAAACAAATGTCCAACAAGTCATCCTGTGACCCTTATTCTCAAACCACAAGCAGATGACAAAGGTGCAGATCTCCCTAGGGCCTTAATGTTACTCCCCCAGGAAAAAGAGTGACACTGGGGGATTCCAAAGAACTTCAGACAGAATATACAAGGTCAGAACATGCACTGATCTACCCAAATACCGTACTGAGAAATGCAGATCTTAGCTTCTTGCAGATTTATTGAGAAGAGTACATTTTCTCAATGCCCCAGAGAGAATGATTAAAATACATATCAATGTCTTGCTGGGTCAGTGGGTTTTGATCAGATCTCCCATTTTGTGTTAATATTCAGATACGTTACCATCCAGAGAGATGAATAATAGGAGCTATTTCATTTCTCTGACAATATTAAACATAATGAAAAGTCTTACTATCATCCCACATCCTTCTCCATGAATTCTGGCCACAGACAGATCTCCTGTTGGTAATGGAAATGTCAGTTTGATTCATCTGTTCACCAACTAATCCTTACCAAACAATTTCCAATATATAGCAAGCCATCCAAAAACATTCCTTTGGAAACATGCCAGAACCAACATTCATTGCAGATTAGTTTTCACCACTGTTTAAGCTTATACCATTTCAGGTAGCTTTGTTACTTACTCTATTTTCAGCTGTTCCTCCAGCAGACCAGGAAAGAGGCAGATCATAAGACTTCTGCTAATCTGCAAATCTGAAATTATAGTTGGGAGACGAAATTTATTATTATACAGCTAGATGATGACAGCAGAGATGACCTTTCTGCAATGCCAGGAGTCTTATCCATGCTGATCTAGGCCTTTAATCAGTGGGGGAAAGTACAGATTATTATGTGTCAAAGGAAAAACTTTTTCCCTGTTAGAACAGTCAAGTATTAAAACAGATTGCCCAAAGAGGTTGTGCAGCCTCCATCCCTAGAGGTTTTCCAGGCCAAACTGGATGAAGCCCTGTGTAACCTGCTCTGACTTTTGTAAGGTAAAAAAAAGGTATGTAATTGCGGAAAGCAGCCAGGAAAATCTTTGATGAATGCCCATTATTCGTGGCACAGAGCCACGAATAATGGGCAGGAACAGCACCATCAGTGTTTTACAATTGCTAATCCACACTTCTAAGGAAGTGGGGCTGACAGTCCTCAGTGTCTCAGCTCAGTTTGCTGTGCTGGCTGGCTCATTTTCCTGCCAACCACTCTGTACGCTCAGTAAAGCTGCTGTGCCAGTGCTGCCTCAGTCCTCGCCTTTTGATGAAAGATGAAAGCTCTTTCTTGCTCAAGATGAAGGTTCTTTCCCCAGCTTGTTACAGACAAACGTCTATTCTGGCAGCCACCTTATGATGGCATCAGGCAGAAGAGAAATCTTAGTGAAAAAGATAAAAGGACTTAACTGCTCCCAGTTCATTATCTTTACAGGGACCATCTCTTCTCCCAACTACAAGGCTCCCCTTGGGGGAAGAGGGGAGAAACCTTTTTTTTTTTTTTTTCCTGAGAAACCTTCACAGCCATAGCAGCTTCTTCTGTATGCCCCTACCCTTGTGCCTATCACACTTGCTTTCCATCTGAGCCTTTGACCAACATCTGTTTCAGCTCCACCTGTACTGATTGGGATACAGTTTGGAGATCAGTTTAGTCCATAATACTCAGCTGGGCTCACACTCTCAGGAGGCAGCAGGCTCCTCCTGACCCTTAACAATGGCTCTGAAATCCTGTGTCCAGATCTAAAACTTCTCTTTAGCACTCCACCCACCCCCTGCCTCCTCTAGAGCCAGAAGACTTTCAGGTAGCAACCAGCTTCTTTGCTGAGAAGATGGAGACATGGCTATTTCTGAGTTACTTTAGCATTCTCTGACATTCACCTCCACATGCTTAGTCCAGCATGCTGAATTTTAAAAAAACACCCTGAACCTCCTTTTCCAGTTAGATCCAGATAAGCTAAGGAACATAAGCAACTAAGTTCTGAAACAACAGATTACATATGATTAAGAGGAAAAAGTTGAGCACAAGTTAACTCTATCTGTCTGAGATCTCTCCTTAGCTTTATGGTTCCTCAGAATGCCCATCCTCTCGGGAAAACTGCACAAAATCTGTGCATGCTGACATTTTTGGAAGTCCCATGAGCAATAGAGCAGAGACGCACACTAAGAATTTGTGAATCAAGTTGATTTTAGTCACACCAAAGAGACCTTGAGATATCAATGAGAAGTCTGAAAAATGGACACTGCATGTAGATCTAACCATAGTAAAGGGCCCTCTAAAACAGCACTTACAGACACTTTGCCATTTATCTTTATCCACTGATGCAGATGTAAATTAAGTTTCTACAGACTGATTAGCCTGTGGAGAGCTCCTCTCTAGATGATCTCCCAGCACAGTGCTTCTGGGAGAAGAAAACTCCTCAGATTTTCCCATGGTGGATCTGATCTGCAAGTGATTCCAGTGCAGGTTGGTTGTATGGCTTCTCTCCTTTTTTTCTTTTTTTTCTTTTTCCTTTTTGGTTGTTGTCAGGTGTTCATCCTATTGCAACGGTTTAGTTTTTGCAGCACAGATTTTATTATTTGGTTTCTTTTACTAGAATACTCTCTGGTCAGAGGGGTTGGACGAGTTGCCCTCCAGAGGCTCTTCCCAGCCTAAATTATTCTGTGATTCTGTCACCAGTTTGGATCAGGACCCTCTGTTTAACATAACTTATCTGCTGTAGAATCTGTTCTGCCAACTGAAGCCTACTGAGCCGCAGCATGGTGAATATTAATAGGTTGCTTATTTAACGCAATCAATCAGTACAAACTACAGATCGCCTGAGGCTGGAAAAAGTATTCATGTCCTCACACTTCTGACTAGACATCTGGTCCTAGAGATGACACAGGGAAAGACAACCTGTGCTGTGGCTTTTAGGTCCTTAGGTTATGTGCAGGGCTGAATACGTAACATACAGTGCATGTTACTTGAATAAGTGTAATGCTAATGAATCTCTGGATCTGGGTGTGACTGTAGAATAGCAAATGTAATACCTAGAGTTATGAAAGGAAAGAAAAAATCATTTGATCCGGTATTAGGTCTTCAGAATTGAAAGTACATGCTCAAGGAAAAAATTAGAGTTACATAGTTTAATGGAGAATAGATGGAATGCAACACGGATTTATAGACTAATTTTTCACTATGTGTCTGATTGCCTTCTCTGTCTTTCTCTATACAAGTGAAGGTGATAACATTTTGGAGAGAAAGCTTATTTAGGCTAAGGAGCAATGTCGGCACAGTGCAAATCAGTATGAATTGTCCAAGAAGAACAATGGCTGAATCTTTTTAACTGTCAGAATAATGGGACCTCAAGTCTTAAGACAGAGCATGCTTGTCACAGGGCACATTTCTGGCAAGCATAGGATGCTAAAAGTGAAAGCAAAAAATTGCTTTCAAACCCATGTGTTTAAGATACTGCTGTCTTACTTCTATTATGCTGACTCAGTTTTCTTACCCTCTAAGGAGAAGGACTCTTTCTGCAGGTGTAGGCGTTCAGCCCTCACCCTTCTGTTGTGTTAGGAGTGGGTGACTATAGAAAAAATAGCCTGGACACAGAAAAGCTCTTCAGAATTGTGGGAAGACAGCTGTGTTTCTCTCCCCAGCAAACTTAGGTAAGGAAGGCTAGCAAGGAAAGCTAAGGCTTATAAAAGGATGAAAGGACTTGGTAATGCACAGGAGCATGAACAACAGGAAGTGCTCAGGAAAATTAGTAGAAAATGAGTAGATTTTTCTGCCTGTAGAAAAATCAGGGAAGGTGGCTCAAGTACCGGAGATGGTCACAAAGGTGCAGATAACGTAGCAAATGGAGAACAAGCCATCCTCACAGAGGCAGAGCTGCCTTCAAGGCACAAAGGCAACAGAGGAAAAGAAGAAAGCAAGGAGCCTGTGAAGGACAAATGTAGTGGGTATGTCCTGTTGCTTTTTTCACAGGTTTCCTACAGCTGATCACTTGGGCTGCTGTGGCAGGTAAGGCACTGGGGACAGACTCTAGGACTCAGAAGTTGCATATACCTAATTATAATGTGTGGGAGATCTGGCAAGAGTGGCGAACTCTAGTTGGATGCAATTAACCTGGAAGCTCCACTGGAATAACTAAAAGCCATGAATCTCAGGGAACACCGAATGCACGTCTGTAAAACGGGCAGTAGTGATTCATACCAGAACAGATCCAGAAGAAGGAGGACTGAAACCTGAAAGGGATCCAGAACTGACAATATCTGAGAGAACCATCCTTGATGATGCAAAGCTAATAAAAATAATTCATCAGTCTGTGCTGGACCTTGTTACTAGTAGGCATGTGGAGAACAAAGCTAAAAAACATAATGTGAGCATATTGTCTGGCCGCATGAACATGAGAAGCCACAAAGCCTGTTCTTATAGGGTTGACTGTATTAAGATTTTACAGGCAGAGAGGGCCTGCAATACAACATATGAAGACTGATATTGCTAATGCCTACATTACACTTTCCTCAGTTCTGTGTCCACTGGAGATTATGGAAAGATCTGAAGAGAGACTTCTGAGAGAGTTGGGGGTCTGGGCTGTCGCAGAAAACCAAGTCTGGAGCAGTGCCTACCTGAGTTCTGCGAGAGGAGGGCCAGCCTATTCCCACCCATCTGAACCAAAGGGACACATTTTCCTACATTTCCTACAAAAGAGCCATGACAGCAGAACACAAATGCTTGCAGGACAGCATGCTTGCGCGAGACACAAACATCCTCTCTATGATGCATGGAGCCTTCCAGATTTGTCATAATTTGCTGCGGTGCCCACAGGGGTGTGTGATTTGCTCTGAGGGGACACTGCATCTCCAGCAGCTCCATCCATCCTACACTCACCTCTGCACCCACCTGTGAAGGGAGCTGGCTGTGTCGGGGGAGGCATCCTTTTGCCAGTCCCTTGCTTTGGTGCTGTGACTGCCCTGAGGACACACACTGTGCACAACCCTCTGTATTGCGTAGCTACCTGGTAATTTGCCGGGTGGGGCTGTAGATCTCGGCTGTAGTGTGGTACAAAGAGGCTACATGGGCAAAGTGCTGTGCCTGTGTCTGCACATTGGCTTGTAAGTAAAATAAATTGCTAATAACAAGGGGCTTTAAAAAATGTATTCATAAGCCCAGCAGAGAACAGTATAGATATATCATGCTGAAAGACAAGTAGGATCTCTCATACAAATGTCAGAACATCCCCAGTATCCTTATGCAGAAGAGCCCAGAAGATACAGACCGTGTCCTTCGAGCGTACTGCCCTCTCCCATCCTCCAAAGGTGTCTAGAGCTGCGGTGACATGAGGAATGATCTGCTTTTATTTATTCTTTTTTTAATTTTATTTTTCCCCTCTTCCTCCCTGTTGTTTTTGGAATAACCTTAAGAAGTGGATTATATCCCAGTGCAGGGGAAGGTAGGCTGAACTTACAGGTTACCTTTTGCTCTTCTTGCCATCCTCAGTGGCCTGGCAGGGAGCAGCAGCAGTGTGCAGGACAGACATGTTCTGGGTTTTGATGTATTTGTCACACTGAGACCAGGGAAATGCCAAAGATTCTGAAATGGGGCGGGGGAACCAATAGTGTAGGGAAGCAGTATCATCCATCCATACTGAGCAAAATGGCACAAGGACATCCTTCTACCCTCACCAGATCTTTGCAAAACTGGCTACAAGGCCAGCCCTGTGAGCAGAACCTGATGGACAAACTGTTGTTCATCCATTGCACTTTGCTGGGTCCCAGATGGGGAGGAAGGAGCTCCAGGGCCATTTTCCTCTGTGTTCTCCATGACAGCAGCCTCCTTTCCTCAGGGCAGGCTCCATAGCAGCAATCACCTTTGTGGGGCCTTTGCAAGGGGCCGGTCTTTCAGCATCATTGTCATGGGAAGGCAAAGCACTGTTAACACGAGCAGTTCTGTCAGTTCAATTATCACAGGTTAGGAGAGATGGAGGTCATAGTCCTTTACCTGATTCACTGGTGAGTTGATGATTTAGGGGCATATCACACACTTATGCCCTGGCCCCCAGTTAGCTACAGTGGAGACCTGCTTGGGTGCACTGCAGCTGTTGTGCCCTCATTTTCTTCCCATGTAACCCAGGGTGCAGATGGGCAGGGAGGGGAGGGTGGTTTGCTGCATGCCCAGGTCTTATCCCGGTGTGTACTCAAGTTATGATTGTTGATTGATTTGATGTGCAAAGCATTTTTAGACAAAAAAATAAATAAATAAAAAGAACAGGCACAGTTTTCTAACAAGTAATGTCATTTAATGAATGATATACTCTAGAAAATAGAAACTACCCAGATGCTGGTTGGTTGGTTGGTCTGTTTGGGGCTGGGGGAAGGCCCTTGCTTGGATGCACAATACCTTCTCTGGATTCTTTTTTCAGCATTTGTAGTTGCTGGAAACAAGGAAACATATATATCTTGAAAGAGACACTAAGGAGGCAATTTTTTTCTAAATTGTGGAAAGTATGCAGAATGACTTCCCATCCTGTCTTATTGGGCAAGTGGCATGGAGGGCTCAGAGCTCACCAATATCAGATGATTCATACCTAAAAGGGGTAGACTCAACCAACGGTACGTACCCACAGTTCAGTCCTCTAAAATCATTGGAGACTTCTTACTTTGCAAAACATGTTGTGGGCTCTGGTGTTATTGCACTTCTTTCTGGGTGCTTTTCTGCACATGTTGTGTCTCTTCCCTCAAGGTCTGGCTGCTAATTCCAGGGAATATGCTTTTCAGAATGTCACAGTACACCATGTACAGCTCTGGGTCTATTTTGGGCTTGGGCAGAGGTCGGGAGTTGCAGGCCTGTTCAGTGACTGAGTGCTGTAGCAAGTAGACATCACTGAAGAGTGCAGTTAGGATCTTGTGTGCAGCCTTGTAAGGGTCATCTTCGAACTGCACCATTGCCTTGAGCTCTGTCAGGGTATAGCCATTGTAACGCTTGCTGTCTTCGGCCAGGGGTTGCACAGTCTCACCAATGTGTCTCACTTTCCACTTCAGGCATTTCAGTTCTTCTTTTATATCCTCTAGTTCTTTCTCCATGGCTTGGAATTCCTTTGCAGTTACAAATCTCCTGCCAAGGAAAGAAGTGGCAGACACAGTGTAGAGTTCAGAGGCTCAGAGGGGTGAAATCAGCCCAGGTTGCCTGGGGTTGGACCACAGAGCCTGAGGTTTGGGAAGGGAGATACCAACCATGTCACTGAATACCATCCCCAGCTCTTATCTGTGAGGCTTCGTAGTATCAGCAGGGTTTCTCTCTGCTAGTATAGGGAGACGTGCTTTCTCATTTGAAAGGAAATGAGGCACTTTGAAACTGTGCCCTGTTGGAGGAGCTGAGGTTGACAACCTGGCCCAGGGATGGTCCTGTAATTGGGTCTGGAGAGCTAAATGAGTATATGGAAAATATGGTATTTTGGTTCTTGGATAACGGGGTTTAGGGGGAGCATAGGGTAGTTACTGGAAAGCAAATGCTGGGAACATTTGAATCATAAAAGATTTTCAAATTTTTTTTTATGAGGGGCTCTTAATGACCCTACACCAAGTTGAGTCATTTGAGGACTTAAACATGTGTATGGTCTGGATACATACCTTTCATGATCAGGATCTTCCAGATCTGATTCAAAACCCTTTCCTGTATTCTTTAATCCAGTTTTAGAATAGCCAGGAGACTGGGAACTATCTTCAGGAGTCATTGTTGCTGGAGGCCTTGTGCTTTTTCTGGTTGGGGTCAGTGTGTGATCTGATGCTGAAGCTTGTACGTTTTGTGCTGTGTGAGGACAAAAGGTATAGAAGGAAGTTGCATTGATCCCTGGACTGACTGGAGAGGAGTCAGAGTATTGCTGTGGCTTGGTTGAGCTGCATGTTAGACTGAGCCTGGGGCTGGCTGGGCAAGATGCTGGAATAGTCCTTGCTCCGAATGGGCTGGAACATGATATTGCTAAATTTTTATCTCTTTGCTCAGATGGTTGAGGGCTTGGTGATTCTCCTGGGGCCAATATAGTGATGGAGGCAATGTCCAGCAGGGTTTGATCCTGAACCATGGAGATCTGGCTGGTTGGTTCTGATGAAAGTGGAGAGCTGCTTGATGTGTCGCTGGAAGAGCTTGACATAGTGAATGGGGGTATTTTCTGAGCGTTATGGTCACTCCTGTTCCTCTGCGTGCTAGTGACATTTAGAGCTGGGTGTTGTGAAGCCCTAAAGAAAGACAAACACACACTTTTTCCTCTGGACTGGGCTAAAGGCTTATAAGACAATTTTAGGCCTATTTTGGGATGATTTTAAGCCTGTTTCCCAAAACTGCATTTCCCCATAGGCTGATTTGCTTCTCAGGTCTGTATAAAACCCTCTGCTTCTCATGACCAAGAACAAAGTGTTTGAGAATAAGGCACATAAATTCAGGACCAGTTCCCCCCTGGTGCCAACTAAGCATTTGTCAGCTATCATCAGTGTGATAATCACTGTCACGTCAGTGTTCTCCTTACCAAAAGTCATACAGCTCTGTGAGAACCAAGTTTTTGGTACTGGGGAAGGACAGGAAGGGAAGAAAGCTATTGGCATATCAACTGTGACAAATTCCAGTAAGAACATGAAAGCATAAAACCTGGCTTGCAGGTTGCCACAGCACCCGCCCTTGATCATCCCTGCAAAGTTTGAAGACCTGCCTCCACCTTGGACCCACACGCTTTAGTCTCCTGGTAGCTCTGCACGGTTACCCAGTGAATTAGGGGATGAATAAACAGGCAAGATAAAAACAGAAAGGCAGCACAGAACGACATCATTGTTCCTGTGGTGCCATTACAGGACATTTCTATTATACAGCTCAGTGTGTTAGGGACTTTTCTTTCCCCCCTAAGCTGTAGACTATGTTCAGGGCTGACCAGCTATTTTAGGGGGCTGGAAATGTCAACTGCGTGGGATGCCAGGCTACCTCTCCTGAATATTGTTTCCTGTACTTTTCTCTGGCTGCTGCCAGGCAGGAGAGATCCCAATGCTTTTTTTTCTATGGCTAAATTTTACTTAGTTTGGCAAGACTAATGGCAAGAGAGGAAGATGTACTCCTGTAGATTGGAATTGTCCTGATGGGTAACGAATGCAGCTAGAAATGCCTTGACCTTGAAGGGGAACACAAACATACCCACTGTGCAGGTCATGATTCAGGATTTCTAACAGGCAAAGGACACGACAAACTTTTGTAGCATTACCAGTGACCAACTGAGTCTTCTTGTGCATCTGGTATATTCATATTCCTCTTGTGGTGGAAGACAGAAGAAAATCCTGGTCTGGATGGATTATACGAGATCTAGTGCATGAAGTCCTGTCCTGTTAGTACCAGTGGCTTGAATTAGCTACATATTCCACACTTCTCCACCTCCCTGCACCTTTGTGAGTGTTGGATGCAACTAAACACCAAATTTTTGAGGTCCTAAAGAGCCTGCCTCACACCTATTGGCTTCAATAAGGTTAATGAAGGCCTTTGCTAGATCACAGCATAATTATCAGGTTTAAATCAAAGAGTTTTTATAATTGGAAAAGCAGACAGTAACAGAGCTACTGCATAAAAACAGAGCCAAAAAGAAGCATAAAATGAGTTATATAAAAGGCAGGAGAGAAAACAAGAGCACGCATGTCAGAGGGAGTACCCTTCCCCAGAAGTGCCTTGCTTTCATAAACTGGCTGAAAAGGGTGGGAGAGAAGAATTGCCAATTAGATATAACGAAAAGCTTTTTCACCCTGAGGGTGTTCAAACAATGGGACAGAGGCCAAGAGAGGTATTGGTATCTCCATCCTTGGAGGTATTTGGAACTCAACTGGATAAGGAACTAAGCAGCCTGATCCAGTCTGGTGTAATGGACATGCTGTGAGCAAGGGACTGGACTAGAGACCTCCAGAGGCCCTGTCCACCCTGTGTTATTCTGTGATTCAGTGATTCTGCCTAACTATGAAAATAACTTATTTCCCCCCCAGTTTCCCTTTTTCCTTTCACTTTTCTCCTCTCTAAGTCCCATCTCACCATCCTGCCCTTCCATTGGAGGCTCTGGGCTGTCCCCTTCCATACTGACTTTGTAGTCCCTGCTGCAGAAAAGTCCCTCATAAGTAAAACCTTTTCAAAGGAAAACCAGTGTTACTTGCAGCCCTCTGGCTCAGTTGGATTGCTTCCCCTTCCATAAGTCAGAGTCGGTAGCTCAGGCCTTTGGAAGAGTGGGCTGTGGGAGCGAAGGTAGCCTGGAGCTGGGTATCTTTGTTGTGTTGCCTTTGTAAATTGAGTTGCTGTTTCTCAGTCTCTCCTGAAAGCAAGGAATGATGGCTTGTAGCACATTTGGTCATGCTGTGGAGGTGTTCAGAAAGTTGGAATTTGGCACAGGTGAAGCAGATTGTTCATTTCTCGCCAGAGAGACTCAGAAACCTGTTAAATTTGTGAGGACCTAGAGCCAGAGCTTCTGGCTGAAGGAGGGCATCCCCATGCCCCACAGAGCAGGCATATGGGGAGAGAGCTGTCTATTGGTTCATGGGCTGCTCTGGGATCAAGAGGAGGAGTGGAAAAGGGTGATCTTCTGGTATGAGGAACACAAATCAAAATTACTGGTTATTTAAATTAGAGCTGAATCTCAGGCATTCCTTAATCTTCATTACAAAACCCCACATTCAGTAAATAGGTTTTGCCATAGCAAGTTAAAAAAACCCTTATTCTGACAAGAGCAAAACCCATTTTAAGGCAATGAAAATAAAAATGCAAGTTGTAACTTTTTTTGTTAAAAATATACGTATTTGTCCTCAAATATCTTACAGTGTAAAACTACTTGAACATTAAGTGAGCAACATTCCCTACCTACATTCTGAGGGAAATATAATATGCACAGTAACTGAAAGACTGTTTGGGTGCATATACAATCTGAAATACTTCATTTCACCTCTTCAGCAATGTTGGACAGGGTTGGGGTTTCTGTGTTGTAGGTTTGGGGGTTTTTTTTGCATAAATCCAGGATTAGCTGTAGGAGATGGAACATTTATTGAAAGACACAATTTAAAAGAGTGACAGAAAACATGTTTCAGAACTAATCTCACTGAAATTTATATAAGAAATATCTCTGATTCACCTGTGCACTGGAGGAAACAAAAAAGTATTATAAACTATCACTTTCTTTTGCTTTCCTTCTCCACCCTTTATTTTTCGCTGGCTGCAGTGCTAAACCTGGGACTGAATTTACTCTTAACATCATGCTTATCTCAGAAGCAGAGATGCTGGTTGCCTAAGAAGCAATCTGAAGCTTGTTAAAGCAAAATGTCAGTCTGGATTTTAGCAGAGGTAAATGAGGACAGAACTGAGACCTGTATCTTTGGAGTTTCCTAGTGGACAAGGGTTTGCCTGAAGACAGGAATGAAATCCCCATTGCTTTCAATATAGCAAGGCTGGATCTTAGATCTGTAACCATGGTGCTTTATCAAGGGGGATTTTTTTTCCACCTGTTTTTATGTAGTGAATCACTATGAACTGAATAAATTACAGGAAGAATTGCAAGACCTGGAGTTGAACTCAATGCTGACATGAAATAGGAAGGTGACTGCAGCTGTCAGGTATCTCCACAAGCAGAAACCTTGACTCAACTTTGAGCGACACTTCAAATGCATCAAGCCCTTGTTGTCTGCCTCCTCCAGCCCTGTGCTGCTCAGCATATAAAGCATGTTCCCCGTTGTCAGAGTGACCTTGTCTGCCGTCTGTGCCTTGCCCTCTCCAACTGAGCTTGTGCAGTAGACTTTTTGTAGTACTGAATTTGGAGACATTTGAAAGTTGCCTGCAAATCCAGCACCACTTTCCTTCTGTGGCACTTGCGACCAAGAAAAAACAGTGGATATTCATTTTTTTATGAATAATTTTCAGCATGTTTTAAATCTAGAGTTCTTCTGATGATCTTGTTTGAATGGGAAAAAATGACAATATGCTTTACAGTAAAGCACTGAGGGGCTGGTTGCATATATCTTACTATAGACAGCCAGGGGTGGGAGGATGGTGGAAGAGCTGTGGGATGGACCCAGGGGAAATGCCTGCAAGGTGATGATATGAGAATATAATTATTTTTTTCAAGGCCTCCTCTTTGTCAGGTAACCCTCCTAAAATGCCCACTGCCAAAACAGTGACTATATTATTTTTTTAATGCTGAATTAATTTTGAATACTCTTGCAGTTCTATGAGAAAAGCTGGTATCCTGGACCCTGGGTTTATCTGTCCCAAATAACAACTGAGGCTTTTAGCCACAGACAATAAGAATATGCTATTTACTGCTCAGCTGTTGACTCTTCAGAACTACCTGTCTCCTCTTTGGCTTTGTTACCATACCTGTACCTCCTTGTCCTTTGTGACATTTCTTCCACCTCTCTCTTACCCCTTGTTCTACATCTATCATCCATACTGCTCCCATCTGCCCTGTGGGTCCCAGGCACATTAATCTAAGCAGGAGGCTCACCGTATTAATGCCTAGTGGTGGGAGAAGACTGGAGGAGAGGGTGGAGGTGGCATGGACATACAGATGTCTGAAATCAGGTACAATTGCTGTGTGGAGCCTATTAACAGTGAGCATTTCTTGGTAATAAATAAGTGTGCAACAACAAAAACATATCCTGTGAAACTTCTCCTTCTGTTGTTTTTGTGTAGGGACTGTGAACAACTGGTGCATTGAGATCTCCCAGCCCTGCACATCTGAAAGAAAAAGTTGAGACCTCCAAGGTCAAAAATGACAGCAAATAGACTATTAAGAAAGTTTAGAGCTTTGCAATGGAAATGCTAATTTTGGTATGAACAAAACATGACTGGGAATATTAGGTGTATAGGGGCCAGCACCATATGTTTGCACAGGAAGGCAGCTTGGTGAGAGCAGAGGATGCCAATTAATAGCTAGAGCTCACTGATACTGTTCTTAGCCCAGCTCAGGCAAGTTTAAATCCTGTTAAAGGAAAATTATAATTTAGTGATGGACATTAAATGGTTTAATATTGAATTATCAAGACTGAATATTGCATTGCCCCAGTCAAGACTCCTCTGGAATCAAGATTCTGATGAAATCTAAAATTTAAGGCCACTTCTTAAAACAGATAGCTTAGTCTCACCAACAGAGGAACCTGAGATCCTACCCTGGTCCTGGCCTGGCATAAGGCCCTTCGTGCTACCTGCACTCTCCAGTGCTCCTGGGCTGCTTGCATACCTTTAATAGTCTCTCTTCTAAAATCACCTGGCCAGCTGGTGTTTGTCTTCTACAATTGCTTGTTCTTTTATTTACAGTTTTTACTGTTTCACTCTACAGTGGCACTCCCCAAAAATCCCTGCCTTGCAACAAGGACGAGATGCCCTGTTTTGTCTTTGTGGAAGGACAGAAAAAAGCATGATGTCTGAGGATGAGTGAATATCCCTTATATGCTGTTTGGTTCAAATTAGAACAGCCTCAGAGCATTTCTAAGTGAGGTCAGCTGACAAGTCCTCCAGGGAATGAAATGCTGGTTGATGTGAGCAGCAGGAGTAACTTCTGGTGATATGTCCTTGTGTCCTACTGGTAGAGGACCACCTCTGTGTGAAGAGTTCAAAAAGAGCTCAAAATGATCTGCTGGCATTTACTCTGCCAGTGGAATGCAGGTGGTCAGTTGACCAAGCAATGGCAAGGACTTGATCTGTTTTAGGTTAAGTGCCCTCTTCTTTCATACAAGCAGGCCCCTGGATAACCAAAGAGCCAGCATAACCTTTGTGGCTGCTCTGACTTTAGCAAAGCACTTCTCATGTTGTTCTCTTGCCATTAACAATTCTCTGCTGGCTGTGAGCCCATTGCATGGGTAATGCGACAAAGAAGAGTGGGAATGTATGAAGCTAGAAACAACGTTAAGGAGAATCCTCAGATCAGGTACAGGCTAGTTATGGTTTGATGGGGCTTGTTCCAGGAAAGACACTTTCATCTGCAGGTTGTGAGGCTTTGTGCCATCCTAAGCAGCAGTAACTAATATTTTTTCCTCCCTAATAAGCACGAATAATGAAGATTCTGAAGCTTAAGTTGGGTTCGTAAGTAAACTGTGAATGGAGAGCAGCATTTCACTCATATCACTTTATTAATATTGATCTGATTTCATTACAGTAGGTAACTGGTGTGAAGCTGAAACTGAGGTAATATTGAAGAATGGCCACTGTTCTTTAACCTGATACTGGACTTCTTGTTTGCAGTTTGTTTTTACAGCACTGTCAGCACACCTGTGGAGGTAAGCAATGTGTCCTTTAAATTGAAGTACTGGGGCAGGGCTGGGTGTAGGACCAATAGCGCCTTCCTTGGAACAGCTAATGTCAAGTATTGTTATTTGTTCTTTTAAACAAAGACCTTTGGACAGTCTTCATAATGAAATAAGCATGTTTAAGTAGTAGCTTGGCAGGTAGGGAATTTTCTTCAGAAATATGAGCCAGATCAATTTTGTACTGAGACATTTTCGGGCCTGAGAGAAGGATGTGGATCTGCCTGTGGAGAGGTCCATAACTGACATGACATTTTCAAGGAGCAGGAGTTACCAAGTGAGCTGACGACAAACCAAGCTGGAGAGCAGTGCTAGCACTATCATGCCTGTGGGGACACCACCTGCAGTGACATGGGACTGGAGAGCTGTTCCAGCAGTTCTGATGAAAGATCAGGACCCTCAGTTATTAGGGTTGTGGACACCAAGCTTCCATGGGTATGTGGCTGAGATGTGCATCTCAGCAAGACAGAGGCAGCAAAATGCTATGAGGTTTCAAAATTTTAATAGCACCTGCAATATTGCTCCGTACATTGAACCACTGATTCCCATAGCTTAAAGTAAGAATTTTTGTAAATGTTGAATAAAAGCATAGCAATTTTCTGAGTAAGTGCAAGAAATGGCATTAATTATACTAATGTTATTGTCCACCAAAGCTGCTTTCAATCATTTTTATATTCAATAGCATGCATCATCATGAATTGGTGATGAATATAGATGAAAAAAGGTAGTGATAATGAAAGTTATACAGGTGTAAATTAGAGCATAGTTTTAAAATACTATGAAGTCACAGCTTCTTGAGATAACATAAAATTATAGGATATGTGCACATCCTAAATTGAATCCTTGAGAGTTTTGTACTGTTCAACCAGTTCATATGCTGGTTGATTATCGTTTGGGCAATGCTGTCTGAGAAAGTTACAAAACTCTATTTCCATAGCTTCCTACTCCAGACCTTATTCTTAACCCCGAGGAGCCAGTGTGGGGATGGTACAAGCCATCGTGTACTGGACATATTTGAGCCATGGTCACTTACTATTTGGGGAGCAGCTATGGAGGCACTGTAACCTCAGGTCCCCAGCCTCAGCCCTCTCCTCCTCAGTCCTGGAAAAGAGAATATAGAAGTAGCACCTTTAACAGAAACAAAGGCTGATCCCAAATGTACAGAAATGGAAGGGTCAAAATCAATAAGAGTACAACATACCTGGGCTCCTCCATCTATAGCCAGCCAGGCCCATTATGGAGATCGTAACAGTCTCAGGAAGGACTTGGTTCCATTGGCTTTGCCCCTCTTGGGGGAAAGCTCATGTAAAGAGGCCATGGGGAATAGAAATGAGGGGCTCAGGGCTGGGTCCCTGCCACTCTTTCACTCTTCAGGATGAATTTAAACGTCGGGGACTAACAGCATTGTACAGTACGTGTATGTTGGAAAAGGGTATGTTGCTAGTGCTACGCCATTTAAGTGCCAGTCCGTGTAATTTTCCAGAAGGAACAGCTCTGCAGATAAACCTTCCTGTGTTGCAGAATAAAGTACAGAATAAATCCAAGGCAGAATGTTACACTCATCCCTGTGTGGTAATGAAAGGTGAATAGTCAGATTGGAAATTCCTACTGATGTCCATATGAAAAGATACTGACTTTGTAAATGGGAGGTACGGTAGGTCATTAGCTTAAAACTTGTTCAGATATCTAGGTGACCAAGGAGGAAATCAGAGCAAAAGGTTGGCATGTCTTTGGAAAGCATTGATATGATCTGCATAACATCTTATATGAGTACAATGGAGTTAGAGAAAACAAGCTGTGAGTGAGATACATTAGAGAAATGTAAAAAAAAAAAAAATAGTGGATGTGAATGATGATTTGAAAAGTTCTGATTCTCATAGTGCTGGGAATAGTCCTGATTTATTATCTCTGCAATAGCTTTGGTCCTGCCGTCCATTTCGAACTGCTCCTAGCACTTCAAAACTACATTTTCTATCCTTGCAGAGACATTTTGTCTGCACTGGTATCAATGGAAGTTTGAACTCCGTTCACTCTAGAATTTCACCAGTAGCATCTGCCTGGTGTTGGGGTGGTTTTGCGGATCAGAGTAAGGGCTCAGTCAGCAAGGAGAATGTTGTGAAATCAGCTGCAATGCCACAATGGGTGTTGATGGAGAGCTGCAAGTTGGCAAATGCTGTGCTATGGATGAGTGAACTGTGGAAGGCTGAATCTTCCAGATTTACTTGCTAAATTTGTATGTTGGTTTAATAGCACCTAATAAGTGAGATTTGCTTCACAGGGACCAAAAGGCTGGATATCAGACTGGAGACAGGGCTATGCTGATCTCTAGGGTCCCCTCTCCCACTGGTGCCAGGGTGAGCTAACGTCCTTACCCTTCTCTGCAGTGGCTTCAGTTCCAATGGGACTCAACAGCCTTGGTCTCATGCAGCCTGACCAGGCATGGATGTATTTCCAAAAGCTGCTACTCTTTCTCCTCTTGTCAATAGTAAAAGAGGGCAATGGGTAATTAAAGTTTTCTCGTACCACTTCACTAACTTTTTATTCTTTGCTCAAGGCAGTGACTATCTCTCCATGAGGAGCTTACCTGGATTTGACTTCCACCCTTGCAGGCCCCCTATCCCTCACCCCAGGCTTGAATCCTCACATACTCTCACCCCAAGCCTCTGCATTCCCTTGCCCCAGATCTTCCTCCCCGTAGCTACAACCATCCTTGTTCCAGCAGCTGTGACTATTGCCCCAGGGTCTCCATCCACCATACCAAAGAAGCAGAGAGGAAAGTCTTCATTCTCTACCTGAAAGCAAAGTCCACCAGAGTTCTGGGAGCGGGGAAAGGTGGCAGGGAGTGGCTGAAAGGGAACTTTTTAATATATGAAAAAAGGAAGGCAAGAAACTGGGGACAAACTTGGGAAAGACATTCAATGTGAATAAGCTAGCTGGACTGTCCCTTGCCTGACTGGATGTGACGATAGTGTCAGTATAGCCAATTGGTCTAAATGAGTGCAATTCTTGTGAATGTGTCCTTATTATTATACAGCCATATGGGCAAAGCTGCTAAAACTGCTACATCTACTACTGATTTCCATCTTGCCTTCCTCTAACTGCCTTTTTAGAACACCCAAACTAGATGTTTACACATTTATTAGATGTTACACTAAGAAAACTGAAGATTTGATAGTCTGGGGTGCACTGAAGTTAGTGCTGCACTGGAAGGGTAACCCCAGTCCCCTGCTTGTGGGCCTTACTTCTTCATGGCCTTACAAGTACACTTGTGCAGGGTAGGGAGGAGAGTGTGGGATGTCATGGCATGACCCCACTGTGGAGCAGCTACATCTCTGTGGCAGCAGGCAGTGGCAAATGGACAGCGGTCCTGGAACCACTATCTGTGTGCTGCAGGACGTTACAGAAGCCAAATAGCTGGGCAGTGGAAGAGGAGAAGGTCCTGGCACATTGAGATTCCTTCAGCTGACTGTCACAGATAGCTTATCAGACTATATAGGAGAGAATAAAGAATCCCTGTCCCTTTGACTTCTCTGAAAGGATCCTTAGAGCAAAGGAAGCAGAAAGGTATGTGGAAGGTTCCTTCTCTGCTAGCTGGGGTGAACTGTAAACAATGGACCATGCTTAAGATCATATAGGGCAAGAGTACTCCTACAAAACAGTGCAGAAAGAGAAATTGAGAGGGAAGAAAGAGAGATACCTATTATGAACTGACACATAATAAACTAAAAAATTGAAAAAGATGAGCAAAAATTATAGACAAATATTCAGTTAAAAGGAAAACCAGAGAAAAAGGGAGGCCAACCAATAATAGGACAGAGACTGAAAGCTGATGTTGCAGATAATTCTACTGACAATTTTATAGAACACAATACATGAATAATATCTCCAAGCCTGTATCATTTACTTGTTCTGCTTAGAATTACTCTGAGGGCTATCAGATAATTTATATCTCAAGAGCTATAATACCTTTTAATTTTATGGTGTGAACTACAGGGTCTATTTTGTCTGGACTTTTCAAAGTATCTCAGACCTGGGAAGGAAATAATTGTTGACTATAACACCATGAATCTTTGATTTCTCAGCAGTTGTTTAAATGTTTTCCCAGTGATAGAAACAGTAAGATGCTTAGCTGTTGAGAGACAAAGTCTGTGTCTTTGCGGTTGCAGGTAGTCAGAGAATTTGGCTGTCTCTATGTAAGCTGCCTCTGTTTGCAACTTGGTGTGCTTATGTGTGGACTTAGGGCTGGATGACTATATGTGCTGTTTAAGGTGGAGTCAAACCAGGCTGTAGAGCAGCATTCAGGGTGTACACATATATTCATGCGATTTTAAAGGTCTTTCCTATGTTCTTCACATAGGACAAACTGTCTCACAGCTGAGGCAGTTCTTAGGATGTGGAGACTGAAGTTACCAAGCAGCACTAATGCAGACTGTGTGAGGCTGACATGCTAGGGGAGGGAATGGGGTGAGCTGATGGAGAAGGAGGGGGTCAGGACAGCAAGCCATGCATTGATGTGGCTCATCCCCTGCATCTCCTTCACTGGGGGGGGTGAACATGGTGCACACTTGTTGAATTGGGAGCTCTCAAGGGAGCATTTCAGCTCTTTCATTTAATAAATTTCTAGTAAATCTTCTGTTGTTATATGCAGTTACATGAGATTAAAATCAAGTGAAATACAATGCTAGCATGTTTGACATAATATTGGAGAGCTAATGAAGATGATCGGGGACAGGAGCTTCTCTCTTACGAGGAAAAGCTGAGACACCTGGGTTTGTTCAGCCTGAAGAAGAGAAGACTGAGGGGGAATCTTATCAATATTTATAAATATCTAAAGGGTGGGTGTCCAGAGGATGGAGCCAGACTCTTTCCAGTGGTGCCCAACGACAGGACAAGGGGCACTGGGCACAACTTGGAACAACAGGAAGTTCCACCTGAATATGAGGAAAAACTTCTTTACTGTGAGTGTGACAGAGCAGTGGAACAGGCTGCCCAGAGAGGTTGTGGAGTCTCCTTCCCTGGAGATGCTCAAATCCTGCCTGGACAGGGTCCTGTGCACCCTGCTCAAGCAGGAGGGTTGGACAAGATGATCTCCAGAGGTCCCTTCCAACCCCTTCCATTCTGTGATTCTGTGACAAAGTACTTGCAAGATTAGCAGTATTTTACTGTTGGTATTTTTCATAAAGCAAATTTCTTCTCTGGGAACAGGGGGCCTGTAGAAGAATATTCCAACAAAAAGCTTTTATCAGGCAAAATGGGGCTAACGCTTTTCTTCCCTGTCTCCCAGAAGATAAACTGCAGCTGTTGGGAATAATGATAAAGCTTCAACTTTCACTAGAAATATATTCTCTTAGAAAACTGCTTATTGCACAAAGTCTATTTAAAACAGAGGTTAGATGTATGTGTACAGTGGGTGCTGGATGTGTACTGAGGCAAAGGAACATGCAAAGAGGTTAGTGATATGTTCAAAGTAACTGGAAGGAAGAAAGGCTGGGGGGGTTTATTTATGAGATATGAAAAGGAACATGGAGGTGTAGGAGTAGGAGGGAATGTGAAGTATCCCTGGGTATATGCACAGGAAAGAAAGAGAAATTATTTTCTATTTGTGCAAAGGAAGATCAGAGCTAAGGGAAGTTTTGTGCTTGCTGGGACTGCTGGCACCCACAGCATGCAGCAACACTGTGTTGCTAATTGATGATCCCTGGACACCCTGCAGTCTCAGAGTATTCCCAGGTCACAGTAGTTGAAGCTGATCATGAATATGCTAACTTAAAAAAAAATTGATTAATACTGCACAGCTTTAAATCTCTTGAATGATCCCATGGTAACAGTGTCTCTGGGCTTCTTATTATGTATTCAGTTACAACAATTAAAATAATGTGATATAAAAAAAAGAAAGTCATAATCATGAAGTTTGGGAACACCACATGCTTGAGCTATGTTTGCCAAGTGTGTGTGGAGGGGCTTGGAGGATGTGACCAAAAAGTGAATCGTTCACACAAATTCAAAATGAGCAAGGAAGCTGGAAGGACAGAACAAAATATCTGGTCCAGTCATAAAACAAGTGGTAGAGACAAAGCATTGTCTCTGTATACCGGTCAGGGTGGCTCTGACCGGTATACAGAGCAGTCACAAGGAACAGGCTGTTCTGCATGCATGTTGCCTAGTATGGAGCTTGTTTTGAATGATACATGTATAAAATAAGAGTTAAAAACTACATGGGTTTGTACTGCCCAAGGTGGGACTTGTCACTTTTTTGGGGCATATGTGTGTTAAATACCCTGCTAGTTGTGTAGGTAAGATCAAACCTTCCTTCCAAGAGACCTGAAAAAGCCTTGATGCTGCATTCAGTTTGTTGCCATTCTTTGGGGCCCTTCACCTGTTTATCTAGCGTGTTGGGGTGAAGGTGTCTCAGATTACAACTAGTCTAACATGAATTTGATTGTAAAGTGTTATGTGGTATTGGTTTACATGTATGTAAAAATGGGGGGGGGTGTCTGTGTGATATGGTGAGTGCAAGAGGAATCAAAATCAAACTACACAATACCTATGTAAGATAAAAAGGGTTATTTTCCTCTATGTCATTAATGGTTTTTGCTATTTACTGGTCCAGAAAGGGCAGTAGTGGTACTGTATCACGTTTCCTTAGCATTTCCCAATGTAACTCAGCATATTCTGTTGCTTACAATTCTGCTGGTCTCTTATCTGCAATTCTCACTTCAAAAATTCACCTGTTTTCCTTTGGCTGACTTTTCCCTCACTGAGTGTTGATTTCTCCTGAGGCACATGCTGATCACTCCCTCTTCACTGTGTTTGGGGTTTTTCTCTCACACAGAGAATTTTTTAAAATTCACTGTCATCTCTAAATGCAAAATTAGGAAAATCATGGTTGTTTGAGTAATTTCTCTCATCCTTCCAGACTGTCTGAAAGGTAGAGTGAAAACTTGGAAGCTGGCAGAGGAATAACTGTAACAACAGAGACTATCAGTTAAGGTTGGGTAACCAAAAATAACAAAATAAAATAAACCAAAAATAACACAAAATAATAAATGTGGAAGTTCTCTAGTTCTTCCTACTCAGGAAAGCTCCTCACTCTCAGCTCCTCACTACCGAAATGTCTGATCATTTCAAATCTTGTGTCTCCTCAGAGCTTCCCAACCACACTCTTTTACCACTGAGAAACTGGCACATTGGTCAGAATAACAAGAAAGAATCCTCCTTATGTTTTCTGTCCCAAAAATATCTTTACATTACTTCCAACAATAGGCTTTCAGTGAGGATTCTCTGTACTTGTCAGCTCCTCATTCCACGAAGGTACACCTATGGTGTCCATCACACCTTCCCTCCTGTGTGAGGTCAATATTTGTGAGTTCTTCACATTCTGCAATTTTAAGCAAAGCCTTAACCTCCTCATGAAAGAATGAGGGCAGCAAGTATCCCAGTGCAGCCCCTTGGGCCAACTAAGAGTGCAAGGGGTCAGCAGTGCAGCGGGTGGGCAGTGTGGGGTGGCGGGCAGAGTAAAGGAGTGTCTCTGGGCCTTCAGAGCTCAGACAGGACTTACAGTCCATCTAAGGCCCTGGTAGCAGTGTGGGTGGCACTGTGTGGATGTTTCTGCAGTGCAATATGATGTATGCACTCTATTTGTGTGGAGGAGCTCAGGAGGATAGGTTGAATGGAGGAGCCTAGGATGGGTTGTAGGCATGTGACTATGGAAGATGGCAACTCCAAAGTGGCGTAGTGGTGGCTGGAAAACATCTCAGCAGCCATTAAGATTATTGGGAGGTGCCTATTACACGTGCTGAGAAAGGATGGCTGTAATGTTTTTTATATCCCCACAATTTTAACTTTCCAGAGAGGGAAAATTGGCTTGCATTGTCAGCATATCTTCTTATGAATTCCTATGAATCAGATACGTACTGTAAGGACTTGTCAGTCTTGTGTTTTAATGAGTATATAAGAAAAGGCAGGCACTGGGACATCACAAAATTTAAGAAAAAACAACTCAAGGAGGATCTTTTGTGTTTGTCTTTAACATACATCTTCTCCAAGTATCTCAGAGACTTCACCCACATGTGCTGAAATGGGTGAAAGCCTGGATTTTCTGAGACTAGCAGAGTCCATGGAAACCTCCACTGATTGAGTGACTGACTGCACTGACCTTTCTCTGAAGTACTTGATGGCTTCCTGGTCTAGGAAGTTCTGCTCTTCTCGAAAGCCCTGCTCAAAGATTTTGCGCTTGTGTCTGAACTCAATGACAGTCTTAGTGTAAGAGTTCAAGGTAGTAACGGAGGCCGCCATGCAGCAGGTGAAAGAGCCCCATGCCAGACTGTGGAGAGAGAAACCAGCAGACAGAGCTGGGTTAAGACAGCAGCTCATGTTATAATTCTGACGCCAAGAGACACACACACAGAGGATGCGACTAGGCAGGTAAGTCAGTGGTGACAAACCCGTTCTCCTCATCTTACCTCAAATGACCTGTAGCACGTGCTCAGGCATGCAGGCAGGATGCTGGGCTAGGGGCTGGACACAACTTTTATGCCATGGAGAGCCGTGTGGCAGAGTGCTAACGTGAACACTTGGTGTACTCTGACAGAAGAGTCAAATACCTCTTGATTTCCCTTTGAAATGTTTCAGAGCCTTGCAGAGAAGTGCTAAAATATATAGAGCAGTAATGAACTCCTGGAAGGAGTAATGCCCCAGAAAGCATGTCTTTTGGACCAGTGGAAGTTCACCAGCATCCATTGAAGACTGACTCTGCACAACCCTACTGCAGGGTTGGGTTCTATTCCATTTTTTTATGCCTTCATCAGACTACTGTATTTCCTTCTTTCCTGGTTCATGGATATTTCTAGCATTCCTGGCTTATATCTGGTCTCTGAAAGCCTGACCCAAATAGAAAACAGCACTTCTATTTTGTGGAGAGATCCAGTCTGAGGGCAGGGCCCCAGGTGTGCAGGCAGTGCTGGCCAATCTTGGTCAGCCAGTGGCAGGACACATGCAAGTACCGACCAGGAGCACAGGGAGACAGAGGGAGAAGGAGAGTGGAAGAAAAAAAGCAATTGCCCCAATGCCAGGCTGGAACAGCAGCAAGTGTTGTCCTGGGTCTTCTGGCAGGGAGAGTTCAGCTGGGAGCTGCTCTGCTCCCTGCTTGTAGTCTGGGTTTTCCCCCTGGGTGCCTTCTGCCCTCCCTGCACACCTCTCCTCCAGCCTTTACCTTCCTGATCTCAAGTTCAGATGTGGCTGGGGGGAACTCATGGCCCCAAGGAGATTAGATGCTTTTTGAGCATGAAATGGGGCTACAAAAAAGGCACTGAATTCCTCCTTTTGTCTGCAGAGCTTATCTGCATTCAGGCTCCCCTTGACTTCACATTCAGCCCATCAGCTCTAGCTACATATAGTTCACAGTGGTTTCCTAACTAACTTGGATTAACTTAATCATCTGTGTCAGCTTCATACTTTACCTGATCTTTGCTTTCACCTTTTCTATAACCAAATTGAACACTGATATAAATTATGCAGAACAGAAAGAATACAGCCACAGTAGCACTATCTTATAAATAGGCATTACCAACAGAGCCGTCAGCATGAGCTGTTTTCCCATTCTGCAAAGGATCTGCAGACAAGGAAACAGTTTCTCATTTCAAATTAGACAAAACCTCAAAAAGAACACATATTCATGAACTGAAAAATCTGGGGAAAAAATGGTTCAGATAAACAGAAATGGCTCATTTCAGTGGTTTCAAAATTCAGTGCATAACAAGTCCTTTAGGGACTCCCATGGCAATGAAGTGTGTGGAGGCAGTCCTTTCCTAGTCATTTTTGAACCAGTTTGCCAGATGCAATCAAATGAGAAGGAAATGTAGTGAACCCTGGGGTGATGAAGTTCCCTTAGGTTTCCCACAGTTGGATGGAGAAGTAGAAAGGAAACTTGTGCTCTGTGCGAGTGTCCAGGCACAGGGAAGCCTGGCAAGTATCTTCCTCCTACATGGAGTGTGTGGAAAAGCTCCAACAGCTCCAAACATTTCCAGCTGGGCTTCTAAACAATATCAAGGAAGAAGCCAGCTGAAACCACATGCTTCACTATGCCTGGTTGGTGCCTGGGGAATGACATAAGGAGAAAAATTTCTCTTGAAAATTTCTGATCATTTCTAGTTGTTAACTAAGAAGTGCTGAAAGGTTCAGAGAAGGAAATACAGAATGAAGACTCTCAATGGGACCTCAGGTCTGGCATTTGGTAAATCATAATAATGAGACAATTATGATTGATAGGTTTTAGTTTTTAGGGACCTTGGTTAAATGTTACTTATTGTTAAGTGTAAAAGTGGTTCTCCTACCTCTAAGGGTTATGTCCTATCTTAGGTGAAGACCTCTTTAACAGCAATGCCCCTCCATGTCAGCTGTGCCCCAGATGTGGTGAGACTGTACCTATAGTGCCTCTGGTAGCTGAGCTCAGGGCTGTGCTCGCAAGTTCCTCTGTGGCTCAAACAGCTCAGAGTTTGGTATTTGTTTTCTTTCTAGAGGTGCCAAGCTTGAACTTCCACTGATCCTCAGAGCCACTGAAACCCCCTGCCTGGCCCACTCCTGGCTTCTGCCAGAGCACAGGCTTTGCCAATGGCTTGGGAATGGGGTAAGATAACAGGGGCTAAGCGGTGTGTTTTCAACCCTGGGACATCGAGGCAGATCACAAGCAGCCCTTCCTCATTTTGAGGAGAGGTGTTTTTATCATTCCCTTTCGATAGAGGGAAAATAGAGTCATAGAAAAAATAGTTTTCTCATTAGCACTTGGGAAACAAATGGCAGTCTAGATCTCCACTCATGCTCTTTGGCTCTTGGCCATGGGGAGGCTGTTCCCTGGCCCCACTCTTCAGTGGTGTTACAATTCTCTGTGCTCTGACAGGTTGTCTAGTAGGATGCTGCAGTGGTACTTTTTACAGAAGGCTGTATATAATGTTGATGTTTGCACTACTGGTTCAGGGATATTTAAAGCTCATGCTTCAGGCCGTCACCTGAACCCAGATGGAGCAGAAAGACATTCCTACATGTGCAGAGTTTCCAAACTCCACCAGTCTGGGTGGGCATTTGTTTTTAACCCATCTTAAAGAAGGTGTTCAAGTCTGGGTGATGCCAGGGGAGGCTGTATCTCTCTAGTCCGTACAGCAGTGGTGGTTCAGTGTTAGCTGGAAGGAAGAAGCCTTGGTTTTGCTGCATTTGACTTTCAGACTTCCCTTTGCTACGTCTGCTACCAGTCACTGGCACAGCATGAGGAACCCCATGGCCTTCCTCAGGCTGCTGAGCACCACTGTAGGCTAAAAATGCTGCTGCTGTTCACATCTGTTGCAGGGGAGCTGTGACTGAGCTGATGTTTGCACCTTGCCCAGTGTCCTGCATAGGCAAATATGTTGCCTTGGAAGGTATTAGGGGAGGGAGATTACCAAATCTGAGAAGCTGCTTTGTGAGAGCAATAGCTTGAGTGGAGCTCAGCTTTAACTAGGGTGAACCAACAGTCACTGTATGGAGTGAAGCTGAGGTCCCACTTCAGGAATATGGGAAGAGCTGAGATTGCTCCCACATATTTGCCTGCTTGTGTGTATCTCCAGCGTCCTCCACAGTGAGGCCTAACGCAGGCTCAGTCCTGGTCTTTAAACCAAAGCCTGCTGTGCCCTGGCTTTGGCTGCCTGTGGAGAGCTGCAGGCAGGGGGTGCAACGTCTGCTCTGGGACAAAGCTGTAGTTAGACAGCAAACAGCGCTGTGAGCTACCATAGCAGGATGGGGTGCTGGGCTCTGAACAGCTCCCTTGGAGCATGGGTTGGATCAGTGGAACCGGGGAGGGTTTGTAAAGCTCTGCGGGACCTGCGAGCCACTGATGCCTGTTCTGAGACATGGGGCTTCTTGTCTTGCACAAGGTCAAGGAGAATAATCTCATGAGCGCTTTATCATGCTAGACATTTAACAACATTCTGAATTTTGAATATTGCAGTAAATTATAAAACAGATTACTGAGTACAAATGAATAGAGAATATGCCTTATTATTTAAATATATTAATAATTATACCATTATAATCACAGAATTGTTATAAATACTTGTATAAATATAAATGAGTGCAGTATAAGTTAATCATCCTATGCAATAGATATTCATTATTGATACACAAAATAAGCTGTATTTTAAATATAATGCGATTTATATTTTGTAACATGTTACTATAATATTAGTAACTACTCCCATGAAACACAGTATAGTGAGGGGAGAAGGAAAGACTAATAATTCCCTGCAGCACTGTGCATAAGAAGTATTTGTATTTATTTATTGGTGTTAGCAAAGGTTGTTGTGTCTGCTTTGAGAAGGAATGAAAATAATATGCTATATTTAGAAATGAGAAAAGAAAGTATTTTCCCTAGCCATCCAAAGACGCTGATGCCTCTAGAAGGAGATGAATGTTGTTTGCAGGTATATCTATTCTCCACAGTCTCCTAGTCTTGTTAAGTTTCTTATAAACTTGCAAGCAATATAACACAGTTGACGTATCTTGGCCTAATTATTGTTATGTGATTTTTAGAAGATAAATGAGAAAGGTGAAAAAAAAAAAAAAAAAAAAAAAGCCAGGAGCACTATGCCTTCCTCTGTGGTTGTGTTCAAAGTTGCACTGTAAGGTTCAACTGAGACATTAATTAAAAACAAAAAACCAAAACAAAAAACAAAAAAAAAAAAAAAAAAAAAAAAAAAGAAAAAAAAGAAAAAAAGAAAAAAAAAGAAAAAAAAAGAAAAAAAGCTAAAAGTCTCTGAAATGCCATGACAATTATGTACCTAAATTGAACTTTAATGAGAGTGCTCAATCTGTGTTGGTAATTGTGGCTGCTGTTTATTTACAAATGCTATGTACCTGCTGATATGCACAGCTCCTGCTGCACAGTCACTGATAGCTGTCCTCTAACACCTCAACAATTGTATGGCCATGGTGGTTTTTTGCTCCTAGCATTTTGGCAGCTGGAAATTCACATGCGTGTTCCTGGAAATTTGAGACGATATGTACAATCTTCCAATAGACTGATGGAACAACTCAAAAATGAAAAGATATTAACTGGTGGTGACACTTACCAGAAGGACCATCCATAATCCCATGAATGTGGTCGCCAGTCCTCTGGCCCAAGGCTGACTGTCACTTGGAAAACTTGAGTATACATCATGTGTGCCACCATCCCCAAGAGACCTGAGAAGCAGGGATTATATTAGGAATTTTTGTGCTAATGTGTTTTGTAATCCTTGAGACAACTAGTGCTGGAAGTGCTTTGAAAGCTCAAAAAAAGTCTTTGTTGTACTTTTATACCTCCTATTCTACTGTGGAGGAGGGAGCTGCATGGGCAGAGGAAAGGTGTGACTGAGAGCTCATTATTTTACATCATACTGAATTCTCAATTAAGAGAAGAGTTAAAGAAAGAAAATCGTTGAAGAAAATGTTGCACAATTAGCATCACCACCAGCCTTGTTGCAGCAAAACAGGGGTATGCCACCCACAAGTTATCTCACTTAGCCCACCACAGACAGGCCTCAGGTAAGAGAATAAGGAGAGAGGCTTCTGTTGGCAATGCGAGATTGAATGTGTTAACGCCAAACAACGATATTTTATCTGAACAGTTGCTAAGATTTATAAATCTGACCACTTATAAAACACTTAGAAGTTACACAAGGGAGTTAAGTGAACTCAATATCCTGATGTTGTGTGGTGAGAAGACACCGTAGGAATACTTTTGAAGATTCAATGTTGATGATGCTTGCTTTTGTGACACCATTATATTTTGCTGAGATAACTACAACTGGGTGAAGATTAGACAGTGTATTAGACACTCAACTCACTGTGATGCTAAAGAACAGAGTTGCAGTTAGATCACTGAGTTTGCTCTCCCGCTCAGCTGGCCAGCCCATATTTTTACATTTAGACATCTCTCTGAGGAAAATCAAACCCCACTTTTCAAGAAGTGGTGGCCAGTAGCAGCTCTGATGCTTGGAGAATTTTCTAGCTACAGTAATTTGGGATGTGTCTGCTTTAGTACCTAGGCAGTGCAGAACAACGCTCCCAGCTGAGCTCACGAAAAGCATGGGTTCAGGCAGTTAGGTAAACTGTGGGGCAGGATCACAATTTCCCAAATACACCTTGGACCTACAGATGCCAAAAGCCCCTTGTGCTGCAAGGACAGTTCAAGATACTTTGAAATACTGATGTTCTGCCATGGTGGGGTACAATGCAGTCCCATATGTTACACTTTGGTCCTTAACCAAAGTTGTCATTTACTGTTATCTCTGACCATCTACTTTTTTCCACAGTTGCCCATCCTCCATGTGGAAGATCCTGATTTTCCCTTCCCAGACCCAAATTTCGGCTCTTCTCTCCTGCTTACTTTCAGAGTCGAAAGCACTTCATTAGTCTCACCAGACATGTGGATGATTCAGGGCAATTCTGGGGGAGGGAAGTCGGGAATGTCATGTTTGTGTTGTGGGTATGTTAAGCAGGACCTTCATCAAGACAAATGTCATATTTGATACAAACAACTGCAGAGGCTAAAAGAAGATATTTTATAACAAGAAGCTCCGTTGATTTGCTCAGCTGCTTCATGTCGGTGTGACACACTGGAAGGTTAGGAGGTGGAAAGAGCAATTCGCATCGGAAGAAATGATATTTCGGCAGGGTGGGTGGCCTAATGGGAGCACAGCAAACTGGTACACACCTTGCTTGTTTCTGGCTATATTTAATATCGAGAATTCACTGGAAGCTTGCTGTACTTTTTAAATCAGTGGATTTCTCTCCAGATGACAGTTATGGAGTTGATCTTAAAGTTTGGGGTTTGCTGTTCCTATACCTACTGTCAGTAATTTTTTAACCTTAATAAAATATTACAGGCTGCTCTGAGACATGTCATAGTCACTCAGAGCCATCACGAGGTTTGACACAGCCAGGACTAGCTTCACCAAGGCAGATCTGTTCTGTTCTGTCATGCAAAACCTTAATGGGTTTTCAGCAATGTTCAGACCTTTCGCTGTGTGGGAGGCCAGGATGACAGTCCAGTGATACAGGTGAGTAGGAGATCATCAGCAAGTCTTGCTGTAACACAGGGACCACAGTGAAAACGTGGCATTTATTGCTTTATCTGCGTAATGGCAGGGAGGGCTGGGGGCGGACATGTACCTGGCTGTGCTGTCAGTGGCATTATGCCATGTATGAGCTATAGCAAAATGAGTCTTTCATTGTGCTGCTTCGTGCACTTTTGGTTTGGTTTGTTCCTGATGCCACCCATAGATTTGGTCTATTTTAGACATGCTTTGCCATGTTCTCCATGGGGATATCCTATGGTACTCTTTGTTGTACATTTAATGGTCACATTCTGGATAAAATGACCTGCCTGTTACATAAATCAACAAACGCTGTATTTACAAGATCATCTTTTCCTCCAGCTGGCTGCTTAAGGCTGGACAAAGAGGACAAAATGCCTGTATGCCCACCCACCTGGGGTCCAGGGCCACAGATGCTTGCAGGTGGAAAATCCTGATAATACTGTGGACTGGCATGACTGGAGTGGATGGGAGTGCAGAAACACTGACCATTTATATTGGCTTGAGATCATCAGCCTTGCAGGACCAGAGCTGTTTCTAGGTGTCAGTAGTGGGAGAGCTTAAAGAAATACATTTGGAAAAGACAATATATTTTAAAGCATTTTCAGATATCTTTACTACAAATATTATTTATGGAATATATCACATTAGTTAAAATACTTTATTATAAATATTACATGAGGGATATATGTAAGTTTTTTAATTTGTGTAAGATTAAGAGGGA
Source organism: Morus bassanus (assembly GCA_031468815.1). Classification (NCBI taxonomy): domain Eukaryota; kingdom Metazoa; phylum Chordata; class Aves; order Suliformes; family Sulidae; genus Morus; species Morus bassanus. The sequence continues at coordinate 50,634,165 of CM062572.1, forward strand.
TACCAAAATCATGATGTTGTGGGGTTTTTTTAATGACTCATAAGAGGTTAAGAAGCAGCAGTAAGTGGCGACACTGTTAGGATAATTTTTCCTAACCTTTAGATGTTGAGCTATGAGAATATGAAGATCCCATTACACTTTTAGGAGGGAACTCTAGCATGAATTTAATGAGAGGTGTGTTGCTCCAAGGCAAAGTCCTCTTTGTTACCTAATATCCATTAAGCTATGTCATATGAAATATGCTAAGCTAAAAAAAATATGCTTTTCTTCCTTCTTCTGATATCTCTGTCACTGAAAATAACAGCTAGCAGTGTTTTGGGGTTGGTGTTATTTTTTTTTTTTTGTTTCTTCCTATTTTTCTATCCTTTTTCCCTCTACAGTTTTGAAGTTTATATTTGGAACATCATGGCAACTTCATAATTCTTAAAAAACATTAAAACTGCAGTTAATGGTGAAGAGAAAGAGAAACAGCACGGAAATAATTGTTCGAATGCTGAAGAATTCCACATAGTTTGATTTTGAAAATTGAACTGAATTTTTTTTTAAATCCAAATTACATCCAAAGCTGAAAAATATGTTTTGGCGGTTTTTACCAGATTTTCTTCTGTCTTCTCAGCTCTACTTCAAATCTAAGTTTTATACCACTAACTGTATTTCACAGTTTGAAGCTATCCCTGAAGATACAAACTCCTTCACAGAAATGTACACTGCCTGTTATAATCTCTTTCAGCTTGAAATACAGCAGAATAAAATGCACTTTTATTACAGAAGTTCTTTCTGCCAGAGTGGTCCATGTAGGAGTGCTCACAAAAGCCAGCTGTGCCTGGTTGCTTGTATAAATCCTGGGAAGGGGCACTTAATTGCATGGTTAGATTTGATAACTTCTTTAGAGAAGTGAATTCCTCAATTTCATTCACTGAAGGGCTCCAAGTACAGACCGAGCATGAAAATAGCCAGAAACAGTTGTTCTGAGAGATGTACATGTCCCCAAATTACTCGTGGGGTTGCTCCTAATTGAGATAACTGGAACTCTTTTCATTCTCAATTTTGCTAATGAACAAGATGGGCTTCTTTCTTTGGTTTGAAGCATCAAGCCTTCATCTACCCTTACGATTAACACAGAAAAAAGAATTTTCAACACTATATGTTTTTCATTTTCTATTGGATTATCAGTGTGATGGTGCTGAAAATGGAGACTCAGGCTATGGCTATGGTAATGGCTGTGCAGGCTGGGGGGAGGCTAATTACTGCAATGCTGTTATGAAATCAGAACTATGTATTTTCACTTCTCCCTGACAAGAGGCAAATTTATCATGTGGTCCTTGTTCCAAAAGAACAAAAAGTTGTAGCAAAAAATGTGACAGCAAAATGGGAATAAAAGAGTCTTGTAGCCCCCAGTTTTTATTCTTTCAAAGTTTTAGAATTTTGTTTTGTTGTGGCTCCTCAGACAAAAGAGAAAGGGAAGGTTCATACCTGAAAGCACAGTGAAGACAGCAGCAAAGGCATTTAACTTGAGCCCATCTATCACACTGCTCGAATGAAAGAGCTCGAGGCACATAAGGCTGAATCCGACGACTAACAGCATGATGTATAACACCTCAGATACTACTGATAACCACAGGACACCTGCAATGCACAAGAGCAGCCACCAGTCACTTACTTGGTAAATACTTCCAAGAGGTTAACTTTGGTAAAAAATAATTAGGAAATTAGGAATATCTAGGAATAATTGTGTATTCAGAAAATTTAAATTTAGGAAACTACCACCCAAACTCTGAAAAATGGGAAAAGTGGTGAATGAAGATGTGAAGAGCGGCAGGGTGCTAAAGATATTGCAGAAAGAACAGGCTGTTTCATAAGATCTCAGCTTGGCTAAAGAACATCTTCGGGTATACCTAGAACATCTTGGCTCCTCTGACCCAAACCATAGGACACAGAATCCATTTCCTCTCCCTGCTTCATGATTTAGATGAGCAGAATCTAGCACACATGGTGGTGACGACACATAATACCTTACAGTGTATGGTCTGGTGGGAGGTGAACAGGCTTGGATACCTCTTTCGACAAGACTGTTCAAAGAAAATGTTTTCAGTTCAGGTTTTAAAATGCTTATCATAGAATAGTGTTGGACCTGTTATTAGAAACTGGTGTCCTGCAGAATGACTGTTCTGACCTGGGGTATTTGGAACCACTGCACAAATCTCCACTGCTGGGACATACGAAAACTGCCAGAATACTAGTGGGGTGGAGCCAGTTATTTATAACATACTCGGTTGAAGAGCTGCAGATACAAAATTTGGTCTGCCTTCTGTTTTCTCAGCCCCCAGGTATAATCCCTCAGATGAAGGGCAGAGTTGATGTACCCTGTTTGATCCACACGTTCTGCAGGACTTTGGGATTGTGCACAGGTAAATGGGTCTGGCAGCATTTGGTAGTGGCCGACTGAGACCAATTCATCCGCTGTAGATGTTACATTTGGAGATTTCAGCACAAAGCCTCTAGCAGGATCTGCTGAGTTTTTTAAAGTCACCAAGCCATGGGGTAAATTTGAGAGGATGGTAACAGATGATAATGTTGAGTCCCTGCCAGATTTCCAAACGCTGTTTCAACACGAGAATCTGCTAGAATTCCTCAGTACATTTGCTAACCGGATTGCTAGAGAATTCACCTGGAAACAATAAGCAGTGATGGAAAATTTCAGCTTAAACAGTTGAAACATGGAAAGTTAAGCATCTGAAGACAATGGCTTATATTAGAAAATGTTAGCTGTAACCATAGAGACTGCTACAGGCTTCACTTATATTAATACATTCTCTCCTCACTGTAACAACATATGTGTGATAATGCCTATAGTTGAGCTTATCAAACCAGATATGCAGTCCCACTTTTATCAAATATTTGAGTGTCCTCTTAGTGACCAGGATGATCCCAGCTCACATTTTGTCTGGGAACTTGTCTTTATAATTACATCTAATTAATATGTGCTATTCATTGTTGCCATCGTATCTGACCTTTTAAGTTTTTAAACAATGCTAGAGAGATAGTAATAAATAAACCTTTTAATTTCTCACAGTGCCTGTATGTGTAATATTGCATCTACCAACAGTAAACAGCTGTTTATCTCACTCATATTAGTCAACTTGGTATCAGGGCAGCTGGCACGCTTTTCCAAAAAGAAATATGAGTGAGAGACAGCAAGGGTAGTGTTCTGCAATAGAGCAGGATTAAGGAGGGATTTTGCCTCATTTTCTCACAAATAGAAGTTTCTATGACAAGAGAATGATGAAACTGTTTGAGTTGGAAAGAATTAGATTATGTAAACCTGACTACAAACTGAGGCAGAAGAGAGCCCTAACTATATGAGTTCTAATTCATAAATGTCTCAGCCCAAACTTGGAGAGTAATATGCAGCATATCTGCCCAGATGTTTATTGCCCTGTTTCAACTCTTGAAGATACTCACTGCTGGTATCTACACACAAAAGGAGTGCTGTAGTAGTGACTGCAGTTCAAGGCTGTGGTGTGGCTCTGTCCTCTACTTCCTTGGGTGAACACCTGGCTGAAGGGTCTGGCTCAAAGAGCTGTAGTCAATGGGGTAACATCAGGCTGGTGGCCAGTCACTAGTGGTGTTCCCCAGGGCTCAATTTTAGGGCCAGTGCTCTTCAATGTTTTTATCAATGACCTGGACACGGGAGTTGAGTTTATCCTGCTGGTGAAGCAGAAAGGCACAGGAGGAAGGAACACCTTACTCTGTGGCTGGTGTCACAGAGAGTGCTTTCACTTCTCTAACCACAGGGCTCTCTTTGAGGAACAAGGGCTGCTGAGAGGAATGGGTTCCACCTGGTCAAATGGGGCATGAGTGGTTTTGCCAACATGATAACCTTGCAAGGAGATCTTCAAACCAGATAAGCTGGAGAAGGCTTGTCATAATTTGAAGAGCTGTAAGGGCATGGGAGACAGTGAGGAAGTGTAGGGGGCTGGAGCACATGACATACCAGGTAAGGCAGAGAGAGCTTCACCTTCTCATCCTGTAGAAGAGAAGGCAAAGGTCTTGCTGTCTACAGCTACTGAATGGAAGGATATAGAGGACAGAGCCAGACTTTTAGAGCTGAACAAGGGTAGGATAAGACAAAATTTGCAACATCAGAAACTCCAGACTGAGCTAAGCAAAAAGGTGGTCAAACACTGGAAGAGGAGCCCAGTGAGGCTGTGGGATCTCTGTCCTTGGAGACATTCAAATCTCCACTGAACATGGCCCTGAGCAGCTGGATCTAATGGACATGCTTTCAGCAGGGGCTTGGACTAACAGCTCCAGAGGCCTCTTCCACCCTAAATCATTCTGTGCTTTTTCAATTGCACAGTTGCTAGGCCTAACATGCGGGGGGAGCTGCTGGAGGGAGGAAGTTAGCTGGGGTAGGGATAAGTGGAGTAGAAACAGAGTTGAACTATGGCTCTGATCAACAACTCAATGAGACATGAGTTTTGCTGTTCTGTGAAACCTCTCAACCCAATGAGACACAAAGCCTGGGTGAGTTTCCTGTGTAAAGGAAACTCACCTTTCCTTACCATGGAAGGCATAGGCAATTCTTCCTTCTTTTTTGGGCCCTGTTCCTACCTGGAAATGTACTCTATGTCTAACTCCCATGTCTTATTTCATGGTGTACACTGAATATCTGTTCTGTTCCTTTTTTTAAATGCATTTAATGTGGGGAAAGGTAAGTAAGTCACACATGCAGTGTTTGCATAGTTCTGAGTATGTCCTGTCCTGCCTGCTTTGAATTTGAATTTCATCTGAAATAATAACATCCAGAAAATGCAAGCTATATCTGGATTTTGCATCTTCCTGTGGCTGCCAGAAGCAGAACAGTTGATTCAGGTTATTAATTCAGGAGACAGTGTCTTTCTGTTCTGTGCTGATGGTGAAGTGATCTCCCACTGCTCTTCTTTCAACATGAGATTCATGAGGCACTCACTTGGCATCACTCACTTCCACTTGCAACCTCTTACAGTCTCCTTCCTGCAAAGTAGAGAGCTCCTTCTCCTGAGGAGACCTCAGTCATTCCAGGTGTCAGGGAAGAAGATCTCCAGAGGATTTTTCTATTTCCCTCTCTTCTGTGCTGTCACCTTTTCTGTCTGTCTTAGTTTCCACCAGCCTGTGTCCTCTGTTCCAGGGGTTTGTCTGGCCTAACTCAGCTTTTGTGAAAAAAAAATCTCTCCGTCAGAAGAGCCAGCACTTGACTCATTTGGAGACTTCCACCTGGATGGCATGTTTCTGAGGGTGTGTATTCTTATAATTCACCAGCTTTGTCTCATTCTTTGGTTTTTGTCCTGTTTATGCTTTTTCCTTGCCCGTTCATCAAACTGACTGTTACATGTGCAAAGAAAGTGCTGTGGGTTTGTGTACAGAGCTCAGTTGGGATGCACCTGTTATGCCAAGGACATTGTTTGTTACTGCAGAAAGATTCCAGGTTCTGACCTACCTCCTTCTCACTATGTGCAGCATTTGTCAGACAGTGTGTAACCCCTGCTCACCTTGTAGGAAAAAATGCTGTGACAATGTGGCAGCAATGTGAGACCTCCTAGGAAAGGAGAGTCTGTTACTTTAAAACAAAACTAAATCAAAACTGATTTTACTTCACTCCCGTACACATTCTCACAAACACGAGTATGTGCAAGGAGTCCATCCAGCATGCAAGCATCAAGGCACATATATTTAGTCAATCTTTCCAGGATTCCCTGAAATAGCATAGAGGATGCCAGCTGTCGAGTCCTCCTCGTGTCTTTTGGGCTTTTTGTAGGTTAGCAAAAATGTGCTAGGTTTGCATGTTCATTTTTGTCCTGGCTAGGAGCTGACAGTGATCTGTCTTGCTGTTCTGTCACGTCTCTGTTACACATCATGATTTACTCGTTGTCCTGCATCTCCCAACCTGGTGTCTTAGAAGCTGCACTAGAATCTTGATCACCCACTAATCTCTGTACCATCAACACCTGCTATTCTAACATGCCTTATCCTGCTGTTTTTTATTCTGGTGCTTCTACAACAACCAGTCTATCACCTCCTCGACAGTGTTCCTGACAATGGTAGAGTTACTTTTGAATACGGTGGACCACTTTGGACCTTTGCTCCGGCCCCACAGATGTTATGCTGTATGTCACAGGTGAAATTGTTCTGAATTTGAACACCACAGACTGTGGAGCTGTTCCTGAAGGTAATGGGGTCACCATCTTCAGGACAATCTCCTTGCGAAGCAAAAGCACTGGAAGTACAGGACCTAGGCTGAGCTGCTTTCCTGGAACTTGAGATGGCAAAACTGGGACTCACTGAAAAATTTCATGTAAGTCAACTTACATCATAGGACTCCTACTTCAGAAGAAATCATACCACCTTCATATCATCTGATCTCAAGACAGGTTGCACTCTGTATGATCACCAGCTTTGCCTAAAACGTGAAAACATAGCCCTGCTGAAAGCACATTTTTCATCTGTGCTTCTGTTGTTGTCCAGAGATTCTGATTTTGCCAGAAGATCCGTAAACTATCTGGGGACATTACTGAACTTCTTTGTGTCTCTGAGCTATTGTTATTTCCTCAACGATGTGTTAACAGATTATCTTCTCTGTGGATTTCATGGTGAAAAGCATCGGTGCCACCTTCTCATGGACTTAGCCACTGAATGAGTATTGTTACATGCCAAGGAAATTAATTTTCCAGCAACCCCAAATGAAGTGAACATGCTCTTCATTGTGACTGAAAAGATGACTGTTACCCACATGATCGCTGAAATTTTAGGAACTCAGGTACATCATGAACCATCTGACAAGATCAGTCCCTTGCATTTTTATCAGACGGTGGAGGGCAGCATCAACATTTTGAAAGAAGATTCATAGATACTGAGTGCATTTCTGCAAAGCTGGTGAACATGTTAAGTGCATCTGCCAGAGACAATGTGTTAACAAAAAGCTGTTGGAGACAATTCTGAATGAAAGAATCAAACTGGATATTTTCTGACAGTGAGGTAAAGAAGCTTTACATCAGCCTGCAGTGAGTCTCAGGGCTCAAAAGTTCTTCACAAAACTTGAATTTATTCCAAGTCAGCCCTGATCACGAGGGAAGGCACTATAAATGAACACGCTATGACCTCTCACCAAGGAGCACTCTGAGTCAGGAATCTCCAGTGTTGACTTTCCTTTGAAATAGAAATTCTGAAAAAAGTCATAGAAATTCTGCTTAGAAGAACTTGAGGCATCATACCACATTTCAGTGAATTCCTGATTAAGGAATCAAAAGAACAGTGTGATTAATGAATTCCAGGATTTCTGAGCTGATTTTGACTGTTTGGTATCCAAGTTAAGAAGTATAAATGTCAAACTGGGGTAACTGCTGTTGTTGTCATAGGTTATTCTGTTGGTTTGCATCTGGCCTTTTTCCTCTGGAGTGGGAAAAACTAAGGACCATTCACAATATCCTGAGCGAAAATACGTATCAAAACATCAAGTATTTTTTGTTCAAATCCACTGCAATTTCCTGTCACAAAAAAGCAACAGTTGCTGACTCCAATATTTCTGTGAGAGAGCTCTGGTTAAACTGACCTCAAGAATGTCAAGAAATTACTGACACACTCTTTTGTGCTCTTTCCCCAAAACATGCAAAGATGATTCTTAGTTGTCTTCTGCTGCATTATTAAAGTCATTCTTAGATTCGTTAGCAATTCAGACTGAAAGAACTTGGATACCATCTGAATGAGGTTATGTGGAGGATGATAAAGAGGCATTTGCTGCTGTTTCTGGAACCACACTTTCCATAAGTTCCATAATTTCATTTACTGTTGTGCTTCTGAGACTAATACAGCCAACAAACCAATTCTAGGGAGTTGGAATACACATCTATACCTCCTACCACCTACATTCACATGCAGCCATGGAGTTTTATGCTAAATGTGTATGATTGTAAATTTGTCAGCAAATTGGAAAAGTTGATTTTTGGTGCCAGCTCAGTATGCCAACAGTTTCTGATGCCAGATTGTGAGGTCCTATCTCCAGATGAAATAATGATATTGAAAACCCCTTCTGGCTGCTTCTCCGGGCTGGTCATATCATGAAAATGACTGTCAAAGATCCAATATTAGTACATGTTCTTAAGGCAACACTGAAGAGGTGGCCAACAGAGAAATAGCTGTTAGAGTTCAAAGGATTTTTAATCCATAAACAGGAGCTGCTTGCTCATAAAGGATCTCTTCTGGGAAAATCATATTGCTATTCCTGAAGGAGGTTGCTGAGTCATGTTAACTATGTTATATGCAACATAAGCAGGAATTGTGTGGTTGAAAATATTAGTCATGCATTTTGGCTAGTGGCTTGGAAATTATGCCAGCATAAAAAAAAAAACCAAAACCATAAATGAATGTATTACCTGCCAAGCTATGTGACACTGTCTGCTGAAAGCCCCAGTGTTCCCAGAGCAATGCCCAAAAAGCAATAGTCCAGAGCCTGTATTGATTTCTAAGCACCCTTTCAGAAAGAAGATTTGCTTCCTAACTGGGGTAAATTCATATTCAGAATGCCTCAGTGTGTTTTCATCCTCCTTAGAAACACCTACTGCCTCAGCCTCTGCTCCCTGCTGAAGAAGATCTGTGGTTGCTCCTTACCAGCCCTTCTAATAGCAGAACTGCCCTCCTGGCTGATGAGGTCAAGGATCTGACCAAAGCAGCCTCATTTGAACTGTGACAGTGTGCCATGCTGTCCCTGAGCAAGTAATCAGACTGGACAATGGTGCAGACAGCCAAGGAGATCTTGAAAAGGTTTGTACTTGCCACGTTCCTCATAACTTAGTGTTACACATCTGCTCTACTAGTCAGAGTCTGTCTGAGCTACGATGAGACATCATCTCAAGTCCCTCCTCTGACAATTCAGCCTTGATCTGGCTGAGAAATTCTGATACAAGCAAGTAGAGGCTTTGGGGTTTTTTTCTACATCACAATTCATCAGATGACAGAAAGCCTCTATATGCTAGAAACAGTGGAGCTGAGAAATGTGTGCTCCTAAATAACTATTGAGATTATTGTACCTGACTGAGATGAAACCCAGAGCACTGCACTCAAAGGACAAGCCAGGTGCTGCATTGTTGAGCAGCTGAAGAGACATCAGAGTCCAAACAACACTGTCCTGGAGAGTGTGCATCCTTCTTACCTCCTCATTGGCATTGCTGCTAATCCCAAAACACTGATGCTGTTACTTGAGGAAGAAAGTGCTCCTGTTAGCCCATGGTTCACAGTCACTCTCCCGAAGATCCCTGAACTGCTGAACAACACAGGGGAACCACAAGAGTCTGTGACAGTCAACTAGACAGATGCCATCCAACGTAGGAGGAAAAGAACCATGTATGAGGGCAAAACTTTGTTGTGGGTGGTGTGAATTTGCATGGAGGAAGCCATGGTGCAGGTGTTGTTCCTTCTTTGTGCAAAAATATTTCATTATTCTTCTTGCTCTCCACACATGCTGCAGTAGCCAGGGAGATGAGGGAGTTGTCACCCTTGTTCATGTTACCAGCAACAAAAAGTAATGCTCACTTGCCTTTCAGCCTCAGGTCTGTATGTCCTGCTTTATGAACATAACACTTGCATTGGAGATGGGGTGTGGAGAGCACCTGTTTACTAGATAGGAATGATTCCTTCTCTTTGGTTTGTTTTTTTGATGATGAAACTCTAAGTCCGCTCTGTAAGGTACTGTGTTAGACCTAAACAGTGTGTGAGGGACCCATAACATATCTTCTTAGTGACTGAAAGGCAGGCCCTTGTCACCCTCCTGGGAAAGGCAGCAGAGATTGCCATGGAAAGAGTGACCCTAACGGTCCTCTTGCACTTCCCTATTCCTATTGAGATCTAGTTCTCAGAAAGATGATGTCCATCCATAGCCTGCGGCACCCACAATGGTCTGCAACATCAAGGAAAAATCTAGTTATTTCTTTAATACTCAATTCCAGAGCTAGTAGTGTGGTGCTGCAAGCATACTGGCAGCTCCAAAACATGTAGTAGGTGCCAGTTTTTATGGTGAGTGCTCCCTAGACCTAATGGATGTTAGGTTTTCTTGCACTACTGACTTTTAAGATGTTCTGTTTACCTACATAGAATGGCATTTTCTCTGCATTTTTGGCCCCATCTGCTTTGTTCTTTCTGGTCTATATTTGCCATCCCTATGCTTCTTGTCTCTGGCTGTCATTGCTCTGCTTTTCCAGACTTATCCACTATGTTGGAACTGACACCTGGATCTCACTTTAATCTCTCCTCTTCACATTCAGTGCAAGAGAAAAGAGAGGAAAAATATACAGTGGGTACACATTGAGAAATGTTGTGCATCTTGTGTGGGAAAAGCATTAAAGTAAGCTTAAAAGGGTCATGTAAATCTCACGCTTTCTCTTCAAGTTGCATTCTGACGATTTTAATCATTTGCTCATCTCTGCTGCTCCAATACCAGGAATTACAAGCCAGAAATATCGGAGTGATCAATAAAAAATGGAGAAAGGAATAAACATTGAGCATGCTGTTGTGGCTGGCATAGGGACTCAGCTCTGAGCAGTCAGCCCATCTGTTGGTTAATGCGGTCTCATAATATCAGACCATCTGCCTACTCCTCTTGTGCTGCAGTGTAAAAAACTGGGAGAAGTAGACCACCAACCTATGAGAGACATTCCTCCAAAACAAAGTAAGCTTCATGATCCTAAAAGCCATCAGAGATACCTAAAACTATGTGTTATCATAAAACAACTAAGACAGTCAAGATAGAAAAAGGGAATTTAATCCTGTGTATGGCACTGGGCAGACTGTGGAATATCTTTGTGCCTATATTCTTTTTTTCCTGGTGTGAAAACAGTAGAATAATATAGTGGAAAAGTCCATGAAAAACACTCTAAAGCAGGACTATCCCATATGCCTTAATAAATATACTTGGCTAAATGGAGCTCCAGTGCAGGGTCTGTGGTGTACTTCCATCCTCATCACTGGGCTGAGAAATGAGTATGTTCAGACCTTGTGGCTAGTGTTCCCCACAGCAGATGATCAGTGTTCTCCATGCCCTTGGCATCACCAGCATGAAAAGCAAGACTGTTGCTTCCTTTTAGGAATTAGGAATTTGGCTTGAATTTTGCTATTAATCATGGATTCATCCTCGTATATCTAATTAGCTATTTAAAAATAACTTCAATGATTCATAGTAGATGTGTAAGAAAACACAGCTAAAATGTTAGTAACACATTTTTTTCCTGCATACTTAATCATAACTCTCCTAATACAAGTGCACAGGTACTTGTCTCTGTGGGTATGTATATACCCTATTGCAGATATATTAATAAAGTAAGCAGAATACGAAATGTTCAAGAAGACAATGGGCCTGGAAAGCGTACAATTCTTGTGGAAGACCTGGTTACATTTTTTTTCGCTGGATGTACATCTCTAAGTGGTCCTTTTAGAAAATCTATCCTCTTTTTTTCTTCTCAGGAACAGCTACCCAGTATACAAAAAAGGAGGTTTGTTTTTTAATTTGGCTGTTATGAGTTTAATTTTTCTCTTTTCCAGCCTGAAATCTGTTCTGTGTTGCCCTTATACAAAAAAGTATTCCCTATATACAAAAAAGTATTCCCTATCTTTGACCATAACTGTCAAACCCTCCTCTCTATCTCTTTAAATTTTATCATAACTTTTTGAGCTGGGACTGGCAGGGAAGGGATGAGAGGTGCACACAGAGTGCTGCTGGTGGGCACATCATGAATACAGGTGGTGGCATGGTGACTTTTTTGTTTTGTTCTTTATTTCCTACAATGATCCTAATATTTCTTTTCATCTTTTCTTAATCTCTGCAGAGCAGTGAATTAATGTTTTCACAGAAGTGTCTGTCATGACTCCAAGAACTCTATCCTGAGGGGTAAAAGCTAATTCAGAACCTATCACTGTATATGTAAAGGTAGGATTACTCTTCATGTTCACCACTTTGCATTTATCAACACTGAATATTATCTGCCATTTTCAGACACTCAGTGACTGAGAAAGAAAGATTTGTGAATAGTTTAGATGCCTGTAGTATGTCTGGTATCTTTAAAGTTTTTGCACTCCATTTGTTCTTTTAGCTGAACCTTTTAATTTTTTTTAATCAGCTCTTGTTTTTCTTGCGTCCCCTTCTTCACAACTTTTTTTTAACTTCCATTGCTTCTGCAATGATGCTGAATTTGTCTATGTCACAAATACAAGGTATCTCCTACTAACATTTTGGACCAAGTTCCCCACACCACTCAGGAATAAGTCAAAAGTTACAAGTTTCCCAACTAATTTCTCCATGCTCATAAAGTTTATTCACATTTTAGTCTGTACATCATACTGAGCGTGACATTTTCTCAGTCTATGCATGGGGTTTTGAAGCCTACGTCTACTGTTCTGTTTTCTGTCCTTATATCTTCTCTGATATTGGGTTTAACCCTGCTACTTACTGTAAGCTGCGCCCCAATGGGTGATCACTAATATAATTTGGTATTTTTTATCTGAGCATGGATCCATCCATAGAGATTATGTTGCTCATTAATGACATTACCTTGTTATTCTGATTCAGCTTTAGTACATGACATCCGTCTTGTCTTTCAGTGTAATCAGCATCAAGACATTATTGTCCCACTAATTATGTTTCTACCATCAAATTTCTGGCACACCTATTATGTCAGCATCCATTAAAATCAGGCACCTACTTTCTCTTCTCATTAACTGCTGTTGTAGCGCTGGCTCAGAAGTATGTATATATTTGACTTAGCTTTCCCTTGTTTCCGTGCTGTGTTTAGGTGAGACTTTATTTGTTTATTTGCTGTTTGACATGTGCTATCCTAGTTTTGCCAGCTACTTTTTAGACAATACAGATTTTTTATTGCTTCATTTCTACAGGATGCAACATCATGAGCTGTGTAGAGGACATGCAGAAAACATCTCCTACCTCTGCCAGTACAGTCTCTAATTTAAAAAGTCTCCTGCAACATTTTGGACTGTTAAATGCTCACTAGCAATGAGCATTTTTTCTTCTGCAAAGATTTGCCTTGCCTCAACCTCCATGGTCTCTAAAACATCTTGTTTATTTTATACATGTGAATTTCCCTATAAATAAGTAGAAAGCAATGCAATATAGGCAGTTGCTGATGACCTGCTGCTTTGCCATTCATTGTGAGTATTATTCCATAGATATCACAGCTGAAGCAAGTGGGGTCCTACAGAGCACTAGAGTAACTTAGATCAGATTGTACCATACCTGTAAGGAGTTTGTCCTGTGAGCCCTGTCCTATGTTGTTGTGGCCATGTCTAAATTTTGAGCCAACGCTGACCTTTTAGCCTGTTCCTGAAGCAACTTCCCAACAGGAGTCCTCAGTCCAGAGCACCTCATTTCAGTATGTGCTGCAGGCACTGCAGGTGTTTGGAAAGTGTCTGAGCTACAGCCCCAGTGAACACCATCCCAAAAACTCTTGGGAGCGCCACATTTCCTCCAAGCCCTCGCTCTTCCCCAGCAAAGTTGTCCTAGCACAAATGCTGCTTCCAACTGATTTCCACTGTATATATTCCAGCCTTCACTTACACAAGGAGTTCAGGTGGTCATGACCCAAATCCTCCAGCTCTCTGTGTCACTGTGGTTGATAGCTGACAATGCATTTACAGAAGAATGCGGGAGTTCAAATACTCACACAGTTCTAAGCAGGGGGAGGAGCAGACCTGTCTATGTATATAGCTGTGGTGTTATGCTAGTCAGTTAAGTAATTTATCAGATCTTTTAATGGGACATATTGCTACGTTTTGCTTTCCATTGTGGTGCCACGGTCTCCAGACATAATACTTGGCCTTGGTTTCTTCCTTTTGAATGTATCCTCCAAGGCCTCTTGGAAGTCCTCTTGGGCACAGATTTGAAGCAATGGGAAAGGGGAGCTAGAAGGTGCACCCAAAAGGTGTGATGAGAGGAGGAGGAGTGATTCCCAGCCAGAGTGTTCTGGATGGGCACTGCATCAGGGAGCTTGACAGAAAGCTGATTTAGCAAGGTTTTCAGCAGCCCAAAGGGAGAGGAAAGGCTGCAAGCTGCATTCAAAAATGAACTAAGTAGCTGAAAACCGAGCGTACTTTGCGGTGTAATACATCAGTGTTCCTCACTAAACAGGTTACCCTTTTCTTCTTCAGACATCAAAATACTCAGCAGGAACAAAACTTGGATTAAGTTTGTGGAGAAGGTCCCAAGAGCAATTCAGAACTGAAAGATCAGGCCCAGCCTACTGTGGCAGTTTCCTTCCAACCCCAACAACATCTGCTCTGTGAGAGCCCATTAAAAGTCCTGGCCAATGTAACCAGCTATTGCCCTATCACCCTTTATCGATGGTGAATGGAAACTGTCATAAGAAATATTTGTGGACACAGAAAATGTTTTTTTTTCTAGTTAATATCTACCATCACCAAGCTGATTTTGTTAAGCAGATTTGGCACTAACAACCAGCAATAGCTAATAAATTCAATGTTAGGCTTACAAGGTTCTGACAGATTGTTGGCAGCTGCCTTAAATGCAGGGAAGAGCTCTCCTAGTGTGGGTTGGAAATGCTTATTTATACCATACTGTGGGTCTGTTTGCCCCAAATTTTGCTGCCTCCTTTTAGTAGATGTCATTGGTGTCATATATGGAAAGGGTATAATAGCTGATCAGAAATAGAGTATCCAGCTACACTGGAGATCAGCACGAACGGATTAAAGATAGGAAACTCAGGCTTAAGTTATTACTTTTTTACAGTAAGAATAAGAAACATTTTAATTTATGAATGCAATATTTGTGGTAAGAATGTAGCTAGGCCTTATGATAAGATGGTTTATTTTACTGTGAATGTTTCGGTGATTAGCTTCTCTATGCTAAGAAAGTTTTAAATGTTATGCGGAGTTTTTATACTGACTTGCTTGTTAATTGGTGAGGGACTCTAGAAGAGACTGGCTACACAACTAGACTAAGTTTGTTCCGAGGCTTCCTTTTAGGATGCCTTAAAAGTGGAACATGATGTGCTCAGAGGTATTTCAACAGCCTGCATTTAGCTTAGAAGTTGGTTAGGTAGAGGTCTCTTTGGTTCAGGGAAAACCAACAGAAAAGAAACCTTTAGAAAGCCTGAGTGCTCAGCTGCAGAAACAGAGCATGTACACATGGAGACGTTTTAGATAACCAAAACCTTGAAAAACTACGTTTTAGTGGTAAGTGATGCTAAGAATGTGTACAGAAACTGAATAAGCTGGTCTCATTGCACAGATAAGTTTAGTCCAAAAATTCCCAGTTAGACAATAGACTGTGAAAACCACAATATATTTGTATAACTGAGCTCCACTTTTTATATTCAATGCATTTTATCCTATCTCGTTTACTTGGAAGAAGAATCAAGAATCTGCCCCAGCACTGGGTGCAGCTGAGTAGTTGACAAGCCTATGACCATTAAAGTCAATGCTGAGTGAGGGGATGAAGAAATTAAAGGAGTAGGAAGTTTTTTCTGTCTGGAAAAGAGAAGAAAAGAAGTTAAGAAGTTGAATTCTGCAGTGAAAGTAAGTTGGGCATCCTTGACACACACTTTTCTCTTCACGTGTGATGAAAGTATCTCTGGACAGTACAAGACTGACGGTGTAAAAATCAGATTAACTATGTTGCGGTGTCCAACTTGATCTACAGTTGTTTATGAGTCAGATGGTCAGCACTTTCCATCTCTGACTGAGCATTCCCCTCTCTTTCTGCCAATATGCCTTACAACCCCATGGCAAGACTTCAGAAATGGTTATAAGTTTCTTTATACCACTACACCAAAAGAGCCTTCCTTCCTCAAAACGGAAAAATAAAATAGTCTAGAAATATACACTGACATTGTGCAGCAACTCTAAAATTCAATTAAAAAAAATTGCTGTCAGTGTTTCAAGAAATACTTGAAGTAAAGCACTAAATGATGCTTTGGAGAGTGTGTGGGTGATGCAACCAAACATTATGCACCATAATGCACTTTCACAGAAAATAGATGAAGCACAAAAACATCCCATTGCCTTTATAACAGACACATTTTGCTTGTTTTGAGTCTGTCTCCTGAAGGTGTCATGCAATGCCCACTAGTCCTTGTACTGGGAAAGGCAGTGAACTACCATTCCCCAGGTTGCCTTTTCAGTTCCTTTTATGTCTTTGTCAATGTCCATATCTCCTCTCACATGTCTCTCCTTTGGGCTGAAGAGTCTTGGTCTCATCCTTGTACAGAACCTTCCAGAACTCTGATTATCCTTGCTGCTGTTCTGTGAGCTGGACTAAAAAGGACAAACTACCACACTATATTTTATATAAGTCGAAGCGCTTAGATGTATGCAGTCCTCATGCAACAGGATAGTGTCAGCTCTGTTCTCAAGTCCTTTCCTAATGCCTTCTAACAGCTGGTTTGCTTTTTGACTGCTGCTGAATATTGAGCTAGTGGTTTCATAAGAATGGTTATGCCCCAAGGTCCTATTTGTGTGTGTGATTCAGCTCAGAGCCCATTAGCAGCAGTAATCCCAGTATTGTTCTTTCCTTATGTTCATAATTTATTTAGGTTTACTTACAATGAATTTCACAGAGACTGTCTCTGTTAGTATTGCTCTTATTGAAATACCCCACTGCTTTATTAATGGTAATTGCCCTTATCTTTCAAGTTGTCCAGCTGATCAACAATTCAGACAAACTAAGAACAATTGTCCCTTACACCGCTTACTGCCTCTCTGTCAGACCTGAGGAAGGTACCGTATGCCCAAAAGGTTTTGTGATTTTCTCAAGTGATCTAACAAAATATATCACTTCTTTGTACAAACATGAATTTTCATCTGTCCTTTGGGTTCTCCAGAAGCCCATTGTTAGTGTGAAGGACACTGCGGGGCTCATGCACCTCTTCAGCTGTGGGCAGAGTGCTCTGTCTTGAGCAGGGAGCAGGATGGGCTCAGCTGCCTAGTTTGTTAATTGAACTCTACCCATTTTTTCCAGACAAATATTATTTTGAAATATGGGTTAAATTGCTATTGAGAATTTACAACTCCAGTATCAGGGTAAGAAAACCTTTGCAGCCTGCCTCTTTCTGTGCACTTGAATATATTTTTTTTCAAGGGTAAATCAAACAAAAAAAGCATCTACATGATTACCTCTCACAAAGAGACTTTTGGTACTGTGACTGCAGTTTTCTGACCATAAATGTCTTCATGGCCTGAGGAAACTGTGTAGCATGTCCTTCTTCACTAGAGGAAGAAGGAAAATGTCTGTATGACAATGTAACTCTATTTTCTTGAAAAAATTCAGCTGAATGAAGAGACAATACATCAGAGAAATGACAGATCTGCATAAACTGAGTAATCTGCTCTATTAAACCCTTGGCATTTGTTTCACCTGCATCTATGTAATCTGGATGACATGTAGGTCCTTGTGTGATTAGGAAGTAACGTTTCCCCTAGCACTGAAGTGTGACAAGAAACAATACTGATGCAATTTGTAAAATGGGCAGAAGCCTTGACTGTATTGTCTTACCTTTTTCAGAAGCCGGGGCAAGGTCAATAAAACTTCGACATTTTTCACCTTTAAAAGAAAAGGATTATTTTAGGAGACAGAAGTTGATTGATTTTCCTCTGCCTCCTCTTTCTGACTGGTGCTTCTACTATCGCTCCCACCTGAGACTCTACAGAACCACTAGGTTGTCTCACACAGAGAGCAGATATTTACCTGCGCCTCCAGCCTGGACCAAAAATGCTGTGCTCACAAAGCTGGGCTCTCCCTTAGGATTACAGTCCCTTGATCAGGAGTATGAATTACAGTTAGTGAAAAAAATTGTTTTCTCTGATGGTTGGATCCCTGCTGGGTCAGTGATGCTCTTTTCCAAAGCCAGGAACAGTGTTGCATGCCAGGTGGAGTAGCACCGGGAGGGCACAGGCCTCTTTCACCAACAGTTTTGCCCTCCTTCTTCCCATTGTCAGAACAATGCCTGTGCCCCACCAGGGTCTGACCGAACCTCCCAGTGCCAGGAAGCATTGCCATGGGCACAGATATCCCAATAGATAGGTAAGACACATGTGACTAGGACAGACAAAACCTGTAGCATAAAGCAAGGTAAGCAATTGCATAGCACTTTTAAAAAATTGTTAAAAAAGCAGGCAAATGCCTTGCTATGACCATTACAGCCCTGTGCCACTCTCTCTGCTTTGTGGCTGCTGCATCCATTTATCACTGTAAATTAAATTTTCTCCGTTTAGGAGAAAACCTCTGTTTTTGCAGGCATTCTTGAGAAGCATTCCTGAGCAGGAAATGTATCTTAAGGGTGGGTGTTTTGACCTTTCTTTTTACTTCTTCAGACAATCAGAGATTGTAAAAGAATTCCTCTGCTCTAGGTGCATCCATCCGCCAAGCGTATGTGTTTCCTTCAATATGCTGTATTCCAAGGTGACCAAGAGCCTGCCTGCCTCAAGGAATCGGGGCACAACCTGCCTGCCAGAGGTAATGGAGAAGACTCCGTTTTGCCCTTTAAGACTTGAATTGACACAAAGACATCTTCAGGAGAAGGTTTTTTTTATTACTTTTGCTCAATTTTAATTGCACAGTCAAAAGACTGATTTAGGAAATGTAAGCCATTAAAAAAGAATAAACAGTGAAATGCTGCAGTGATGTTGAAGTCACTGTGTAATTTTTTCTTAGTTGTAATTAATTATGTGTACAAACCAATATAAAATGTTAATCTTTCTGGTGTCTTTGTTGGCAGGATTGAGTTAAACATAAACATTCAAATGGTGGCGGTGCTGAAATAACAATCTATTATTATAATGCTATTATTACCACATTTATTTGTTTTTTGCAGTTTTAAACCTGTGCTAAATATTCTAAAAAGTGTTGTGTACATAGTTTTCAGTCTGTTTGTCTATGTATAAGTTGCTATAAAAGAAAAGGTTCACCTGACATTGAAATGAACATTTCAGAAGCTCCATGGCATAGGGAAGGACTTCTACTCTGTGAATCCAGGCAGTCAGGAAAAGGAAGTGACACTTGACTTATCAAAGTACCATCTCTGTTTCCAAAGAGGTAGGTAGGGCACTCCATATCTGGGCAGAAGGAATGTCAGGTGAGTAAGTTATTAAGTTTTGGGGCAGACAGACTGAAAGATACCTGGTGGATCACAGAAATCACAGCATCCCAGAAGTGTTGTGTTGTCAGGACCCTGCAGGTCTGTTGTCCAGCCTCCTGTTCAGAGCAGGACTATCACTAATGCATGATCAGGCCAGCTATGACTTTGCACAGCCAAATCTTGAAATACTTCAAGGATGATGGTACTCATTCTTTAGTGACTCCAAGGATGGAGTTTCTCTCCCACTCTGGTCCCAGGGCTGCACCACCCTTCTGGAGAAGTGTTTCCTTATGCCTAACCTGAACTTCTCTAGCTGCAATGTCATCTTTGTAGTCATCCTTCCTCTATTTGTAGGGACATGAACAAGCCCATCTCCCTCAGCTTCTTTTCACGCACAGTGTACTTTAGGACCCTCACCAAGAAATCAAGATAAATAGGTGGACTATAAAAGATACTTGCTGTAAGTAGGAATCATTCTCATCCAGAGTCTCTGAGTTTTAGGGCATGAGGTGTGTCAGGAATGTATTGACATAAAATCAAGGGAATATAGGGACAATGACCCCTAAATTTGAACTTGATATAAGCAGATTAAGCAGGTTTTTTTATTCTAGCCATATGGATCTGTGGTTTGGGTTTGGGTTTTGTGGGCTTTTTTTTCAGATGTAAGCTATTACCTTTATTGCAGTTTTATCTTAACCTGACCTCAACCTAACTGGCTAGCAGTGAGTCATCTCTCACCTGTGGTTGCAGTGAATCTGAAGCCATATTAATGGAAACCTTTAACAAATACCTGACTTTCTAGCATGTTATCCCAAGACAGCCAAAGGGCAATGGCATTCACTATTACAGAAATCGCACAGGCTGTTCTGAGGGCTGGAGATATATGGTCCTTTTCAGATACATGGTAAGGTACAAAGCCTTTCTGAAATGTGTGGGTACTGAGGAAGCAAATGGTACCATAGTGTTTGGCTGTAGGTGCCTTGTCTGCAGGACAGATATAGAGAGTGGGATCACAGGTTATTTGGCGTTGTCCTGGTTTTGGCTGGGATAGAGTTAATTTCCTTCATAGTAGCTAGCATGGGGCTATGTTTTGGATTTGTGCTGAAAACAGTGTTGATAATGCGGAGATGTTTTAGTTGTTGCTAAGTGGTGCTTACACTAGTCAAGGACTTTTTCAGCTTCCCATGCTCTGCCAGGTGCACAAGAAGCTGGGAGGTGACACAGCTGGAACAGTTGACCCCAACTGACCAAAGGATATCCCACACCATGTGACATCATGCTCAGCATATAAAGCTGGGGGAAGAAGAAGGAAGGAAGGGGGGGGCGGGATGGGGAACATTTGGAGTTATGGCATTTGTCTTCCCAAGTAACTGTTATGCAGGATGGAGCCCTGCTTTCTTGAACACCTGCCTGCCCATGGGATGTAGTGAATGAATTCCTTGTTTTGCTTTGCCGCCATGCATGACTTTTGCTTTACCTGTTAAACTGTCTTTATTTCAACTCACAAGTTTTCCCACTTTTACTCTTCTGATTCTCTCCCCCATCCCACCAGGGGGGAGTGAGCAAGCAGCTGTGTGGTGCTTAGTTGCTGATTGCGGCTAAACCATGACAGGAGTAATGTGCATCCTTGTCCTCCCTCAAATCAGCTTGCCCAAAACACCATCTCTCCCAGGAGACCTGGCTGTGGCTGAGCCCTCTAGTTTAAATAATATGGACAGAAAATGCTTGAGTGTCCAGAAAAAGGCCTTTTGCAGCCATAGCACAAAGAATGATTGTAGGTTGGAGGCAGAGAAAAGCCTGGAGGGACATCACTTCACTTTCAACAGCTAATATCTGGATTGTGCCTGGCTAAAGGTTGTGGTAGGAACTGCACAAGCAGATCCTGATAAACACTTCCCTTTGTTGTCCCTGTTGCTGGAGCACTGGAAACCCCCCCTCCATTTTCAGTGGTGACCACTGGTGGTATTTATAGACCACATTCATACTTCAAGATGCAGACACGCATCTCACTGAGATCTGAAGATGTCAGCAGTGCTTTCACTGTTCCTCTTAGGATTTATTCTAAGTTATTTTTGGGTATCTTGTATAACTGATCTCTTAAGCCCTCTTAAGTTTAATTTTAGACTTGGCAGAGTTTATCCTGCTGTGCTGTCCTTTTCCAGATGCATCTTCTCCTCATAACCAGGCTCCTGGAGAGTCTTTAGAGAATACAGAAAAGGCTGTTTAGAGATGCAACAATAACAGTGTCTGGGATTCATCCTCCTGATACTCCTGCCTTCACCCAGTTGCAGCAGTGATTCTGACAGAGGAGAAAGCCAAGAAGTGATCTCTCCTACACATGACTCGCATAGAAAGAAGAGGTGTGACCTGGCTTGAATGCTCTCTGCTTCCATGCAGGAACAGTGGCCATGTGATGCTCTCTGGAGCTCAGCAATGTCAGGGAGCTGCTGGAGGCTGAGGAGAGAGGACTGATCGACCACCTAAAGATCAATAAGAGCAAAGCACTTGGTACTGGCTTCTTCTATGGCTTTCCAAGGGTGAGGTAGAAACATCATCTATGCAAGCCCTTGCAGATGTATTCCTGCATAACCAGGCTGGCTCTGCATGGGCTCAGTTGTGTCTCTGCTGGGCTTCCTGAGAAGAGGGCATGGGTCATAGGGGCTGTAGGTGTGGATATCAGTAACTGGAAAGCCCAAAATTTGTGTATGTTTTTCTTTAATTATTCCTAATTAATTAATCTAATCCTGCATATGTGCATATGTGTGTGTGTATTTGTAATTCACTAGGGAACTTCAAACTGAACCAGCCAGAGGGTGGGAGACATATCTGGAAAGACCCAAGGTCTGAGCTGGTGGCTAGGTAAAGGTCTTGAGGTTTTGGTATGGATAATAGGCTTAGAGCCCATGATATCTGAGGGACCATTAGTGTGATGTGCTTGTGCATCTACAGAGGGAAGGGGTGTGCATGTTTCACTAGTGATCTTCAAACCTGCTTTGCCAGAGAGGAGGAATAGGAGCAAGCTTTCTGATGGGAGTTATATTGTTGTTTCTGTGGGTGCTGGTAAAGGAAGAGCTCTCTGCAGATTGGTCTGTGTGGCCAGCCACATTGGTGTCATGCATGCTTGCACATGTGTGTGTGTGCGTGCGTACACACATACGTGCACCTGCATCTTGAACACATGCCTAGCCTGAACTGGGAAGGACACCAACAGCAAACAAGCAAGGGAGGAGACATTTCCTGGGTCTTAAATTCCCCAGGGGTCAACTTCCCAGGAGCATGCACAGCGTTTCCTCAGACAGGCTCATTGAGACTTTACCCATTTCATGGCTCTGCAGCTGTGGAAGCTCCTGCAGCACTGTAGGTCAAATGTTTTCCAGCTCCTCAGTAGTTTCTACTGAAGAAAGCTCAGCTTTGGGCTTCTGTGTGTTCTTATCAAACAGTGTACTGGAAGATGTGGATTTTATCAGTGCGTTGGTCCCCGGGAATGAGAAAGTTGTGGCAGCATAAGGAGATGATCTCTCTGTCTTGCTTCCAGCATGAGGCCCATGCTCTTTCTTCTCCTTCTGCTGCTCACAATGTGGTGGGAAGTCCTGAGCTTCCAGCACTTCTAAGTCTGTGGCACGTACTTGTCACGAAAATTGTCTCATGTCTGCAGAATCAAATCATTTCAGGAAAAAGTAGAAGGCTGTGTGAAAAGCAGGCACTATGCTGGGAGAGCTGCATTCTGGAGAAAGTAAAAGAGCTGGTAAAGAAAGACTGCTGCAGGGATGGGAAGGAGGCATTGCAGGACACCACTGACAAGCAGCGGCACATGGTGGAAGGGTCACCCATGTGTCCTGTCACAGGCCAGTCCCCCAGATACCTCCCTTGCCCTAGTACATGGAGGTAGTGGTGCTGCTCTCTTACCTTCTTCACTGAAGATTCCTACTTCAGAGTATCACACACACTTTGGACAGCTGGGACTCTGTGTTGCTTGTTCCTCTTACCTTCCTCAAGCAGAGTTCAGACACATCTCTACCTGCCTAGCCTGAACAATAATTTGAAAGCAAAAGCTAAGAAAGAGAAGTGGCTTTTCTAAGTCCCTCAAATTCAATCTTGCCAGAAAATTAAGACAAATGAGTCCCATAGAACCATCAGGTCTGGTCTGCATGGTATACTGGCTCCAGGGCTCTGGGCTACTTTCCCCATTATGCTCTGCACACCTTGTTGTGTGCACAGTGCAACTGCATTGCAACAGATCCAATGTGCCTAGTTGCAGCTTCCAAAGTGGATGCAGACTGACATTTCTCTATGGGTCTATGGAAAACACTAGGGAGCAATTAGAGAGCTATACAGGGTAGTTGGAAAGGCAGGTCTAGGTGCACATAGATTGGGTCTAAACTATAGCACACAGATGTACTTTCAAGCTCAATGTTCACACTGGAATCACTCTGACTTTAAGCCTTTGGGAGACCCACATGTATTCTACTGTTTCTTCCACCAGTTGCATAAAATGTATGGTTTGTTTGCTCCTGTCTTCAGGACCCCACACTGCACAACAGTGGTTGGATTTGTCCAGAGTATACCTCAGTAAACTGGTGGTTTAGACTGGAAATCGGGAAGAGGACAGAAAACACACCAAAAAAGCATAGGCTTTAAGACAATGTTCTAAGTACTCAAATTCTTATGGAGCAGATAATCTTGAGTGCCATCGCACAGCATTTACAGGACAACCAGGCGATCAGGCCCAGTCAGCATGGGTTTAGGAAAGGCAGGTCCTGCTTGACTAACCTGATCTCCTTCTGTGACAAGGTGACCCACTCAATGGATGAGGGAGAGGCTGTGGGTTTTGTTTACCTGGACTTCAGTAAAGCTTTTGACACCATTTTCCACATCATTCTCCTGGAGAAACTCGCTGCTTATGGCTTGGATGGGCGTACTCCTCACTGGGTAAAAAAACTGGCTGGGTGGCTGGGCCTAAAGAGCTGTGGTGAATGGAGTTATGTACAGTTGGCGGCCAGTTACAAGTGGTGTTCCCCAGGGCCCAATGTTGGGGCCAGTTCTGCTTAAGATCTTTATCAATGATCTGGATGAGGGGATCGAGTGCACCCTCAGTAAGTTTGCAGATGACACCAAATTGGGTGGGAGTGTCGATCTGTTCAAGGGCAGGAAGGTTCTACAGAGGGATCTGGACAGGCTGGATCAATGGGCCGAGGCCAATTGTATGAGGTTCAAAAAGGCTCAGTGCCAGGTCCTGCACTTTGGTCACAACAACCCCATGCAATGCTACAGGCTTGGGGAAGAGTGGCTGGAAAGCTGCCCAGCAGAGAAAGACCTGGGGGTGCTGGCTGACAGCTGGCTGAACATGAGCCAGCAGTGTGCCCAGGTGGCCAAGAGGGCCAACAACATCCTGGCTTGTATCAGGAATAGTGTGGCCAGCAGGAGTAGGGCAGTGATTGTGCCCCTGTACTCGACACTGGTGAGGCCGCACCTCGAATCCTGTGTTCAGTTTTGGGCCCCTCAGGACAAGAAGGACATTGAGGTGCTGGAGTGTTTCCACAGAAGGGTAACAAAGCTGGTGAAGGGCCTAGAGCACCAGTCTTATAAGGAGCAGCTGAAGGGACTGGGGTGGTTTAGCCTGGAAAAAAGGAAACTCAGGGGAGACCTTATTGCTCTCTACAACTACCTGAAAGGAGGTTGTGGCGAGGTGGGGTCTTTTCCCAAGTAGCAAGTGATAGGATGACAGGAAACAGCCTCAAGTTGCACCAGGGAGGTTTAGACTGGATATTAGGAAAAATATTTTCACTGAAAGGGTTGACAAACACTGGAACAATCTGCCCGGGGAAGTGGTTGGGTCACCATCCCTGGAGGTATTTAAAAGACATGTAGATGTGGTGGTGAGGGACGTGGTTTAGTGGTGGACTCGGCAGTGTTAGGTTAACAGTTGGACTCGATGATCTTAAAGGTCTTTTCCAACCTAAACGATTCTATGATTCTATTCTAAGTTTATAACATGGTTATTGCAATAGCAAGGACCAGAAGCTGATGTCCTAGATCATACTTATTGGTCCAATGTTCCCAAGTTTTTTCCTCTCTGAGCCAGTGATAAATGCCTCATTAATAACCAGGGCAGCAAAAAAAAAAAACACCCTCTGAAAAATCCTAGTTTGTATGTCTTCCAACCACATGGTTTCAAAATATTCTAGTTAATTTGACTTAAAAGAAATCCGGTAGTTCTGACTGAAAGAAGGATCTCTGTTACAACTCTGCTTTTCATCTTGCAAAAAAAAAAAGAAAATGCTGACTGTATTCACTTACTTTGTATAAAATTTTATGAGTTCAAAAGTACAGTTCTGATGGAAATTTAAATGATTAAATTTCATTTAAACAGCATTCCCTTTTAGTAACACTCTGGCTCCCAGCCTACAAAAGACAAGGTCCCCTTTTTTCCCAATAGGCCCTAACAAATCTTTATCTATCCAATTATATCTGGAGTCCTGTGATTCTGATGAGATTCCACATCATCTACTGAGAGTAAAATCATTGTATTTGTCTAAAAAGAGATATAATATAACCCTCAAGGGTTCCCAGCCTAGACAAGGCTGAGGACTGCAACACAACTTCAGTGAAATTATGTACTACAGTAGGGAAAATACAGGTTAATGAGCTCACTCAAACTGAGTTCTATCAGGTTAATTAACAAGTGAAATATTCCACTTTTGATTAAACTGATCCCAGACAGAGTATTTAATTGAAACTTTTCTGATGAAAAATCAAATATTAATCTGCAAAATCAACATTTTCCAGTTGAAAAACATGAAACCATGTTGATTTTGCTGGACTGATATTTTTTTCTGGAAAATAAACAAGTTCACACAGAATTACACTAAAATATGTCTTGAACTATGAAAACAGTTGCTTTCTTTCACTCTGACAGCTGTCATTCATAGCTGCTGCCCATCAACATTTCTCTTACTTCCAAGTAACATGAGAATTTGCTCAATCTCTCAACCTCTGCTGAGGTAACTCACAATCTTTTTCCCTTTTGGGGTTGTTTTTAAATCTGAATGCTATACTACTGTTCTCTTTCAGCAAACTCAAACTCAAAACTTTCTACCTTTTAAAGTGGAAAATCTTAAAGCTTTCCATTTTTTCATTTCAGGCATGCATTTTTCCTCAATTCACATATTCACAAAGAAATGGTAATAATTTTATCAGAGAGGTATCATCCACACTCTGGAGTTTCCCCTTCATTTTGTTGGAGCAGTAAATAGCTGTGCAGGGGGCAAAGGGTGTGGGCAGAGCAGGGAATAGCCCAGCACGTTTGTGCTAACTGGGAATATGTGCCATGGCAACTGCATTTTCTGCACTGAAACTCTCCTTGATGTGAAAAATCTTGCACAGTATCTGAAAGCAAACATCTCCACAGGCTGCTTTCAAATCATGTCTAATTGAAATACATCCAAGTCACAAGACTCATCTGATTTATCTTGGTAAGACCTGACAGATGTGTACACACATCTATCATTTGGAGAGCTGGAAAATAGCTCAGATGGGAAGAGGAGGGTTTTCACCGTTCATCCACAGGTGACCATCTGCCACGCTGTACTTACTCTGTGCTAATGTAAATATGCCAAAATAAACTAGTAATTGGGGGTCCAGTATCTGTGGGACTATCGGGTCTCCCCAGAAAGCTGCAAAAGACTAGAAACAATGCTCTTCATAGAAGATGTAGCTGAAATATATACCTCATTGTATGAAGTCTGACATGCCTTCTACAATCTCCCATGTGACTGCATTAGCAGTTCCATTCAGGCTGGTGATTAACAAGGATCAAAGGAGTAAGTAACCAATAAGACCCTAAAGCCCTGGTTGTAGAAGAAATGTGGTTCAATAGCTCCCACTCTTTCCAATTACTAGCTGTGGATCAATGTGGATTATCTTTTAACCATGCCAGTGCTTGTCTCCAGATAACGCCCAGCCCAAGTATTTGCATTGGATCTGTGCCCTAGCTGGGGAGTTACATAAGCAGGGCAGGGAGAGATGAAAGTCATTGACAGCAAAGAAGGAAACTCCTTTACACAGATGGGATTACTCCAGAAAATGAAAACATCAAAAGCTGACATGTGCCAAAATGGAGGGAAAGACAGATTCAGGACAGAGCATTACTATGATGGCATGAACACGAATTCTGAGGCTGCAGAAACATGTGCAAGTGACTGTAGGTAAGAGGCAAAGGGATTGCTGGAGGGGAGGGGACCTTGAATGTCAGAGCCTGTACCATGTCAACCTGTACTTCTTCTCCACAGTTAGCACCATAAGAGTATTTCTTCCCTGGCTTGCCATCTGTCCGCTCTCTGTTCCTCTTAGCCATTGCAATTTAGGCTGCCTGCTTCAAAGTGAATTCCAGGAACTTCTCCCACCTTCCCTACTGAAAGATGCTTATTTGTTTTTTGGGTTGAGGCATCCTGTTTTTTCCAGGCAGGCACACCTTACTTAGAGTATGGAAACTGAGATAACCTTAACCTTTCAGCCACAGACTTCTAAAGGAAGTTAACAAGATAGGCAATAAGACATTCACACACAGTACACTGCAAATGAATATGCAGTTTTTGAAATCAAGTGAAAAATGTTGTGCTTGCATTTCTTCTTGTAACTTTATTTTCAAATTTTTACTTAATATCTTTGCAGCAAAGTCTCATATAGTGGTTTTTGTCTGGCCAGGTGATGCAAAGTGGAACCAGACTGAATGACAGTATGATGTGTTTTTTGGTCTTTTCAAATCTAGTGAGTCTAGACATGGTGGAGTGACTCTCCTTCCCAGGTTGTAAGCATAGTTTGTGTCCTTTTCGCTGCCCAAATCCAGCCAAATATAAGGTGGAACACCTTAAAGTGAATTTTTTTGTTTGCCTGAGACTATTCTACAAGCCATGTCATTCCATCGAAATAACACCTGCTTGTCATTATTTACTGCTTTCTGTAGTCCTTGTATCATTTGTAAGCTAGATCAGCAAAGATTTATATTACCATTTTGTTTACCAACAAGAACACTGAATAACATTACACCATTTCATGATTAACAGAGGGTCCTGCTAGAAGCAGCCTCATTCCCTGGTAAGTCTCCATTTTGAGATCTGTCAGTAAGCTAGTTCTGTTAATTCCATGTAAGGAAAGTTTTAAAGTCAGGATTGAGTCTGGTGTAATTTAAAAAACATGGGGATACCATGAAGATTTATATTCCATCCTGTATTTATTTCTGTAGCCCTGAATGCATCTGTTCATATTTTGCACTAACTGGCAGCAGGGTAAGCACCTCAGTTCTCTTTGAAATATGGGACCCGTGTGTTAGTCTTCCAGTACTCTGATGTTTATTCCATTTACAAGGAACTATCAGATACCTCCTTTAAGACTACTGGGTTAAATTGTTGAGGACAGACACAGCCAAAGAGAAAGCAACACAGCTTTTGCTCATGAGATAGAGAGTAACTTATCAAATAAGGAGCAGTTCACTGCCCAGTCCTTTACTTTAGTCTGTTATGAGTCTCAGCCTGTAGGGATTTTATTTCCACATTTTATGTATGATAGATGTTCATACAGCTAGTCTGTCCAGCAGGTCCAGGAGGGCCTAAAATCCAAAATTCCCAGACACAAAATATCCCCATCATCCTATAAAAAACTGAAGGTCTGTAATAAAGCAATCACCACCACAGAAACCACAGCTATCATGTACCATAGGAAGAGAGCAAGAGTCATTGTGAGGAACGTGAACAGATCTGAAGACTCTTATCATATAGATTAAATTCCTATGGCCTGTCCTATATTATCCTGCAAGCAAAAAAATCAAGAATTTGTTAGGAGGAGTTCACAAGTGTTTTTCTGAAATGGATCCTTCCCCATGTTGTAAAGGAAGGCAAAAAATTGTTACTATCCCTGTAATCTAGCCTGAGGGAAATTTCTCTTCTGATCCCAAATTAGATCATCAGTTTAATGTTCAGTGCATGAGCAGACATACCAATTAGATACTGAGAAGCTGTAATAATGTCAACGGCAGCAAAGCAACATCCTCACACGCTGTCTCCACCTGTAGCCAATTTCTGGTGCTTTAGAGAAGGCATAAAACCCTCAAGAAAACGTGATATGCATCAAATCAGCAACTATTTTTTTCTTGGCTCCCACTGGTGACCAGTGGCAACCCTGAAGCACGGATGTCATGCAAAAGAATATAGACATGGTGTGAGCAAGGCAGTCAAACCATTATGGCTCCTTTCAGACCTCCTTAAGATACCAACAAACCAGCTATGCAGGACTCACTCCAAGCTTCCTCAGGCCAGAAACATTCCTCTTCCCTCATACAGTTCTTTCTGTGATTTTAAGAAGTATCCATTTCAGCCTGTGGATTTCCTTTGCTCACACTGCCCTCTGTGGAGGTGAAGTCCAGATGCACTTTCTGGACTCCCAACCCCTCCTTGGAGTTTCACTTTTTTTCTCAATGACATGTTACTTAAGTAATATTCTTTTCTTGATATTTATCCACCTATATATAAGGTACCATCACATCCCATCTAGATATTTGATTTGTTATACTAAAAAGCACCAGTTTTTCTCTCTTTTCTTGAAGGACATTTTCTTTTCCTTAACTACCTTGGAAATCCCACTTTGCATCTATTTCTTTTTCTTACTATACCTGTGCACGATGGCATTAACAAAATGCACTGGTGTTACCTGTGCCTTGCACAGTGGTGTTGATTCTTCCCTAGAATAACGCTTTTCCTTTATATCGCAGCACTTTGCAGCTCACAGTCACCCCATAGTCAAATACTAGCCCACAACTTGTTTCTTATCTTTTGCTCGCAGTTGATAACTACCTGTGACCTTACAGAATCTTATGCGTTACTGTTTGGTGCTTTTAATATTTTTTTTTTGTTTTAATTATCTTAATACTATTCTTACAACTCTATCAGACCAGCTCACAGTTTTAGTTATGCAGAAAAATCTCTCCTCTGTAATGCAATATTCCCAAACTTTGTGTCACAGCATATGTAAGGAATGCATTTAAAGTAGGATTATTCTCTTCAAATTAAACCTTCTGTGTTAGAAATGGCAACTTCTTAGACAGATTCCTTTTTGGCCAATGAGGAAAACACATAATTCCAGGGCTCAATTCATTCTATATGAAGAGGAATTTAATCTCCCCAAGAAGTACTCACAATTCTCTACTGACAGTAATGATGATGTTGATCAGTTTAGGGACAGATATCTACATTTGCTGATGTCCATGTTTGCTGTGGGATTCACCTTGTTTTTTTTTTTTTGTTTGTTTTTTTTTTTAATGAATTAGGTGACATGACTTGTATCCCTAGTTCTTTTTCCTAGATCGCTAATCTCAGCAATAACAGAATCAGTCCCAAAACCAAATTTGAGGACAACTAGAAATATCTGATCTCCACTGTGATAATTTCCCGTTTTATATTACTTGCCACAGCCTCCTTGTAAGACTGTTCTTTAATCAGTTACAATCTCTTTATTCATCCCCATCATAATAAATAATATAAAGTAAATAATATAAATATATTATAAATTATATAAATATATACATAAATTATATAAATAATATAAAATCTGCACCACAGACTCAAGTGAAAGATCTACCTCCTTTACTATCTTTGTATCGTCATCCAATGATAGATATTTAGGGAAGAACAAAAGGGTGGATATAGGGTGATTCTGCTCACATACCCCCCTTGTGATATTAGTACTGCATCAGTAGTTTGGGGACTTCCTGGTCAGAGGTTGCTCTCCAATCATCCTGTTAGTAACGTGAATGGATGTTTTCTTCCTGGATCTTTGCAGTCCCCAGTTTTGGCCTTCACAACATTCCCTGGCAGAGAGCTCTGTAGGAAGGAGAATTTCTTTTTGTCTGTTATGCCTTATTGTTCTCAAATAATGGAAGCAGTCAAGAATATTTCTTGTCTGATCTCTGTCATTCCCTGTTGATCCCCACCCATATCATAGTTCTCTGTAGAGTGTGCCTTCATTCCAGTCTGAAGAGGCTCAGGCTGTTTTGCATTCCCCAGTGTGGAAGCATGTCTACATCTATCACTACGTTGTTACTGTTCTCTCTGCTCTCTGTAGTTCTTTAAAGAATTTTCAGTGGGACATTCCATCAAATGCTTTTTAGTAAATCCATAGAGACTGGGTCTAATGCATTACCCTTGTCTAAGACGTGATTAATTTTGTTAAAAGATTTACCTTTAAGAAAACCCTACCTTTGATAAAACCCATTTGTTGCATGTACTGAGTGCTTTCCCTGAAAACTGTCCTAAGGTTGCTGGATCAAGTGTCCTGTATCATTTTTTTCAAGTCTTCATTGAATACAGCAATGTACAGATTCTTACTACGAAACCTGCATTTTCATGTGCCAATTGTTTCAACATCCTCAGATGGAGATTATCCAGGCCCCCTGGATTTGGTTCCTCTATTGCTGGAAATCTTATCTTTAATACAGGACTCTAGCTCCTCAATTTCTTTTACCACTCTTTCCTTCCTAAACACTTTATAACTAGCAATTTATTACTAGCAATAAACTCACCAGGTTTCAGTCATGCCAATTATATTTCTCACAATCTAGCAAGAATTCCCAATTCCTCTTGCTTTTAATTATATACTCACAAGGTGCTTCTCCCCGGTCCCTCTCTCTGGACAGCCGCCTATGGTGAAACACATACGCTTATTATCACATGGTGACAGGGGAGAAGGGTGATGCAGTACTGCTCTGGATCTGTGAAAGTGTATGGCAAGTCCATGTCTTTATATGTTACAGATTTATTAATTTCTGCAGGGTACACCTCTCTCATTCTCTGTCTCCTTCTCAAATGTGCATTTAATGTCCATATTTATGGCCCATTTTGATGCATCCTTACATACCATGTAAGTTCCACTCTGCCATACACTCCTTAGAGAGTGTTAAGGAATATGTACTACAGAACATTCAAAAAGCTATGACCCCTTGCCCTCAAAATATAATTCCAAGAATACAAAACAAGCCTATACACACCTGTTCTTAATCTCCCTGACTTCTATGGATCATGGTGAGCAACATGGAAAGGCTCATTGTTTTTTTAATGGGACAGTAATCTTAAAAGGCACCTAGGCAGCTGAATGTAGATGTTATTACTGAGACTGTCTGTTCATTAGCAACTAAAATAAGATCTGAGTTCATGTTTTTTTCTAGTAAAATCAAAGCAAACACACTGTTGAGCAAAATCAGCTAACTTGTTATGGCTTCCCAGCTCTCAAACTCCTCTACCTGTTAGAATAAGGTATGCCACCTTACCCACTTCATCTGTTAATTTTTTCATGGCATGTATGTTCTTGAGTCACAGAATCTACCAGCTAGTTTACCACTGCTGCTATTAGCACATCACTTGTCTGGTATCTTGTGAGGTGTCCAGTACTGACACAAGCACAGACCTAGACTGCAGGTGTGAAAAGATATGCACTCAAAGTCATATTCAAAAAGAAATGAAATGATAGAAAGCTCGGCTCTGAGATGTCTGTCCATAGCCAAGGAATTCATGGCCCAGGTGGAGGCAATACGTGCCCTGTGCAGCATGTGAGTGCAGAACAGGACTCATGACCAGCATGAGTATGGAGCTCATAGGCTGTGCTTTAGCTTCATCCCCTTCTGGAGATTAGGAGCATTGCTCTTACAGAAGGTACCTCCACCCATGTGGGATCCAAAGCATTAAATCCACTCTGAAAAAGAAAGCCTTCATCCTTTTTTTGGTAGACTGGGATTCAGCATACTTTTGAGTCAGAAATTGTGCTAAATAATTACAGGACTCACCCAGCAATGAAATACATATGTTCAAGTCCCTCTATTCCCAGAGGGGATTCACAATTCTATTTCTCAGGTCCTAAATGCTTTTCAGATTCTTTAGCCATCCTCGACATGCTGGATAAAAATAAACTCTAGATTCACAAATTATTTCAGAAATAATCACAGCATTCAATCTCTGTTAGAGATGTCAGTGAAAACTAGAAACCTGCAAGAAGATGAAGGCCTGCTTCACTAATCTCTCTGCAGAGGATGTATGGCACACTTTTTGCACCTCTACCTCTGGAATCTAAATGGACATTTCAGATAAACAGTAGGAGGAGAAGACACTCAAAAATTTTGTTTTATTGCAGCCTAAATGTCATTTTAAGGTGTGACTGAGTCCCAGCCCCTCCAGCCAACTGGAAGCCCTGCAATCCTGTCCCTTGCAGTATCAGCCTTCTGGGAACTGGTCCTGTTGTGTCTGCACTACAAGATCTGCTGTGTTGCAGGTGCACCAGTGCAGAGAGCAGAAAATTTTGACAGTGCCATGACTGTAGAGAGAGAGAAATCAAAAGCCTGGTGGCTAGATGAAGAATGTGGCTCACAGCTGGGAATGTTAGGAGTTTTTGGAATGTTTTGACAGCATCACAACCACAGAGAGTGTTACCGGCATTCATGTGTTCCTGGTGGGATTCATGTTGCTTAGCTTCAGACGTTGGCAGTGAGGAATCAGGGACAGGTCAGGAGCTGTAGGAATGGTGCTGACCGTAGGCTGTGGCCATATGTTCTGCTGAAAGAGGTGTGAGGCTATGGAGTCGCACCTGAAAGGACTTTGCCTGGAGGAAGTTTGTTGTTGCAGTCATTTTCAGTATGCTATTAATAAGGATTTAAGAAAGGTGTTACTGGAAGTATGGAGTGCATTCAAGCTAATGTTTTGACTAATTTAATACACTACTGTCTGTGTGCTTGGTGCTATTTTCTTGACATTCTCCTGGCATCCTAGGCTGTTTATTAACAACATGGTGACTGTATGACTTGTGATGCCTACAGGACTGTGGTCAGTAGGTGTGCTGTGGACAGTGTGATGAGCCTAAGGGATGGATTACTCACAGATATATTGAGTGTTGTGGGTGTATGTACAAGCATGATCACAGTGCTGCTGGATTGGTGCTGGCTGGTGCCTCTCTGCCCTGGAGCTCAGACAAAATGATGACCAGTCAGGCTGCAAAAGACCATGACAATGTACGGACAGTCTGGTATTCCAAACCAGTAAGTCTGAATGAAGACCTTTCATGGTTATTTTATGCTGACACTCTTAGGGACAAATTTAGACCAGTGTCTATTACACCATTCCTGTCCTTACAAGAACAAACTATAGTAAATCCTGAACTAGGTAGCTGTCTGCCTAAGCCAATATATCCCTGTAACAGCTGGATTCTTTCTAAAGGTTGGTCACTCCTGGTCTGCTAACTGAAGAGTACTTTTCACCAAGTTAATGTTTCAAATAAGAGGAAACACACATGTGGCTGCTGTGGCTGTGTGGGGAGGTGAGAAACAACCCTCTCTCTCCTGCTTTCACCATAACTTCCCAAAGCTGGCTTCCAGCTATCTCCTGAAATCACCCACTACAGCACAGCTTTGTTTACCCAGTATGGAATAGATCACTGTATTTTTCTTCTCCCACAGATAACTTAGTTTTCTGAGTGGGCTAGAGTCACACAGTTACAAGTTATCTCACACATAAATCTTGGCTTGGAAAGCTTTCAGTATCTGCCAGAAATGTGGGCATGCTTGTTCATCCCAATCCCAGCTAAGACGCTCAAAAAGTCAGAGAGTCTTAAGCTGCTCACTCAGGCTGCTGTGGCCTAAATTATTTCCAAATCAGTAAGACAAATAATCTTTTTTCTATATTTTTTTCTAATGTCCAGAGGGTTACTTAGGTGCACTCATTTCAGCATGGAGCTATTTATTGACAGTCCCAAGGCTGGAGTTCATGAACTTTCCTTTTCATACATTAAACTGAGTTTTAATGACCAACTAGTTCTGGAAGTACTATCCTTGAAAATACCAGTGAGTATGCGCAGCACCTTGGGATGAAATGGTGAGCTGCTCTACAGGTTTGTCCCACTTTATAGTACATTCTTACAGAGCAGTTTTATCATAGACTTCCCATTATTGGGGAAGTTGTGTCCTCAGAGACACAATATATAGAATGATTAACTGTTCCTCTCTTCCAGCAGTGGTGAAGGACCAACTCCCCAGGATAGCATGGGAAACAGCCCAGCAAGCAGGAACCAGCATCCATGAGCCGTTGTTGTCCCTCTTACACTGTGTCACATTTGTAAACTTTATTTTCCAGTCACATAATCTAGGAAAAAGCTCTTTCAAAAGCAGTTTGGATGTTAGCTCTAGCAGACAGCTTTGGGAGAAGGGACTGTCAGTTTGCATCTGTTGAGACCTAAATCAGTCCCATGGCTGCTACCTACCATCCACCCTTCAGTGTCTTATTTCTTGGTAAGTGCCAGGGTACAGCAGAGGAAACAAATGCACTGATAAGCTGGAGAGATGTCTTCTTGAGTGGTTCTCAGCAAGTAAATGGCTAAGCAGGGAACAGAAATGAGCTTTTTGTGCCCAGTTGTGCCCTTTAACTGCCATTTCTCTACTCCACTTCTATAAACATACAATCCAG
Source organism: Morus bassanus (assembly GCA_031468815.1). NCBI lineage: Eukaryota > Metazoa > Chordata > Aves > Suliformes > Sulidae > Morus > Morus bassanus. The sequence continues at coordinate 50,669,776 of CM062572.1, forward strand.
CCACCAGGAAGGGTTTGTGGGTGGTCATTTACTTGAGGGATGCCAGAAAAGAGGAAGTGTAGGCCACAGCCTGATAAAAAATTGTAACCTTTGTGCTTTCCCGGTCATTCAGACCGCTGTCCTAGGGGTTATTTCAGGGGCAATTACAACTGGATGTCAGAACCTCCTTAACAACTACCAGCCGCTGTCTTTTGTGAGCTCCATGGAGCAGCTCCCAGAAGGGAAGCACTGACCAGTCTGTGGCTGCAGTGCCCATGAGGGTAGCATATATTGCTTATCAGAGGTTCAGCTGGCTTTAGAGCAGAGATCCTGCATCAGCTAGCAGGTAAACAAGGAAATCCTTGCCCTCGCTGGAAACAGGTTGCTTTTCAACAAAGAACTGTTAAAATGCTGCCTCTCTCTGCAGGGTGAATCTGCTTTAAGATACAGCACAGAACAGCTTGCCTGTGTGTTTATCACACTGAGCCAAACACAAAGCAACACAAGCTGGAAGGAAGTTATTTTATACTTACCAGCAGCATTGATATTTTCCTCACAGGAGTACCAGATCCCAGTGTGGAAATACCTGAAAAGGAAGCGGTCATCTCCGGTCTCCCAGCTGTAATGAACCACATTCTGGTTTGTCTCATTTGCAGTCTCATTCCCACTGTAGTTGAGGCAGTTTGTCTTCTTCTCTTTCCCACAGCTCGGCTTGGGGACCCTCTGTGTGCCCTCACACCAGTAGGTCGTGATAAAAGCTGTTGTAGAGAAGAGGAGAGCCATCAGATTCAGACTCACTGCTAGCAGGGCTCTGCATCTTCGATTTGTCTTCATGGTAAATCCTCCCTCCCTCCCCCTCCTGCTGAGAGAAGTAGTCAAAGGGTTTTGTTTTATTTGGGAGGAGGGGGGTTCAAAGCCTCTCACGATTCAGAATCTAGTTTTCCAGGCATCAAAACTCTCAGCTTCTTCCAATCTGTTGTTGTAGCAGTGAAGGAAACGCTGCAGCCAGACTCCCATTCTTCTCTTCACATGAAATCCTGTCTTTGTACGTTAAAGGAGCAGCTGCAGGCGCGGGAGTGCGGCCGTCCTCTTGTAGTTGGTATGCTTCAGCGCGCTGACAGGATCGGAGAGGGTCTGTCTCACAAAGAGCACCAAGAGCAAGTGAACATCTGCTCGGGTATCACACATGATCCCAAGGGGCTCCGCAGCCTCCTCCGCTGGGAGACACCTGCAGGCTGCGGGACTCGCTGTCCTCTGCTCCCGTAGGATGAAGCAGGAGAAACTCAGCAGGAGGCAGGCAGCAGGGACAGCTGCTGCCTGCTACCACCGTCCTCGGCAGACCTCAGGGACCACTGCATCGCTCTGACAGCTGAGTTGGACTGGGGGGAGGCGTCACATCTTAGTCCCAAAAAGAATCATTATTTGGAGCTGCGAAATACATTTTTTTATATACCAGAGGTTAGAGATTTGTCCAGGAGGAGGAGGGATGGAGGAATACTTTAGTTTTTCTGCTCTGAGCTAGTGAGTAGTAGTAAATCAGGTGTTTGATTCTGCTACCAGCATACCGGTGCAATTCTCTGTCTTCAGGGGCTTGCTCTGGAAGTCAGAAAAGCCCCAGAAGAATTTAGATTTGAAAGTGTAAAACCTATGTCTTTCACAATACCAAGTGGAACCCCTTTCTCAGGCTTTCATTTCCAGGCACAGCCCACGCAGATGTTCAGTTTGAAGTGGTTCTGTAGGACATTTTGTAGGTCCTGGTTTATGCAGACGGAGAGAACTAATTAGAGCAAACCCTGGCCTTTACTCACCAGATGGCAATGCTGTGAGAGCAGGGAGCACTGCATAATATCCCAATTCCAAAGAGAAGTGTGTTGTCCTGTCTTGTTGGTTGGCTGACTTGTAGAGTTTATGACCTCTTTTCACATTGCTCAGAGACATCTGGTGAATACTGAGTGCTGTGAGGAGACCAGGGCACCTGATGTTGGTGCTGGTACAATCTGTACGACCTTGTATCCAAGCACTGAGGTTGGCCACATTTGTCACACAGCAGTTCTGTGTCTTTAGCAGATTAATGTGATTTTCTGTGGTGAAGAAGTTGCACATATCTCCCGGGCTTTGGACTGAGTGAGTTTTCCTTCCAGCCTTGTTTGGACTCCCTGCAAGGGCCATGGGGATGCTTGTGGCCTCTCAGAGCAGTCCAGCAGTGGGTTTCCAGCAAGCCCTGCAAAAAACCATGCAGCAAGACAGGCTTATACTAATACATGGGACAATGCTCTCATCTCACACCCTGTAATCTGTCAAGTCAGCACATTGACTCAACATGCAAAGCTCATCCTATGCCTGCAGACATGAAATGCGGTGGTAGTTTCTCCAGCTCCTTGAATAAAGCCAGGAAAGACCAAGTGGAGTTTCTCCTTAGCAAGCCACCACACAAGACTTCAGTGACCCATTCCTGCCTCCCTGATGCCCCCCTCAGAGGTAACCATCCGGCTCTGTGTTATGCCTCTTTTTGGTGCTTGTCCTGCATGTCTGGTTCCAACTGCTTGTGGCATTTTCACTATTTATACAGAATCACTTGACTTTAGCCATTTTGTTTTATAAATAAACTAGCAAGTTACTAGAAAATGCTGCTCTGTGAGAACAACTGTGATGGCAACTTTGCAAAGTTAGTGAAATAGCTTTGTACTGCAGACACTTCCCTGCCTAAGTGGCCTTCATTTTGCCCGCTCCTGCCAGTACATGATGACTACTACCTCCTCAGTGCCAGATTTTTCCTGTGGCCCGTGCTAGCGGAGTGCCTCTGTGCACAGTCTTGTCCTGTTAGAATTGCACCACACCTCCCCATGTTCCAGTCCTTTCAGCATTTCATCCTGCAGCCAAATAATCAGCATTATTTGGTTGGTTTTAACTGCATGCAAGAAATACAGATTACAGCTATTTAGAGGAGCACAGCATTATTATTTCAATTATTTTTATGTTGCAGGACATTCCACTTAGAAATGCATTTGGTTGTTCCTGTGTTTCTCAGGCTTATCTGCCTGCTTAGAGGAATAGACAATGCAATTTAAACTATGACAGAATGCCTTCACAAGAAAGCTAACATTTTCTTCGGGATTATCTTTCAAGTGGCTGTCAGTATCTGAATTGTCACACTTTTGCAAGTGTGAAAACAGGTCTTTACAGGTATTTTCTCACAAATCTTCTCTGTCCACTGCTCTGTGGTTTGTGTTTTCTGGTCCCAGCACCAACTTCTGCAAACTCTGTTTCTCCTGGTGCCCATCTCCCTGAGGGATGGGCATCCAAGGGTTTGGTTATCTGTGATAATTTTGTCCTAAATACTTTTGAGGTTTTGTTTTTATTCCTAATCCTGACAGATATTTCTATTTCTGTTCCTCCTTATCTTTCTTATTCTTGTTTTTTTGGCTGACTGGGCTGTTGAGAACTGAGATTGTGCAGTATTTAAAAAAAAAAAAAAAAGCAAAGTAAAGCATTCTGGTTTCTTTTGTGATACAGAGCTTTTAGAATCTTAAGCATTTAAAAACAGTCAGCACAAAGTAAAGTATGCTCAAAGGCAGGGAAATTTTTTAACGTGAATTGTTTTCTTTTTCCTAAGAGAAGTATTTTTTTTCTAATTATTAGACTCCTCTGGCTATATATGTTGGGATTACTTGAAAAGAAGGAAACTAGTCTGTGCTATACTCATGCTGTAATGCTCCAACCATTTCTCTTTATATAATCCCTGTTTATCAGGTTTGCTGTGTATAAAAATGGAAAGATCTTACATATGTTGCAGAATGCAGTTCAGATGCCTGGATTAAGTTGTATTTATGTGGTATTATCTTTAATAGTAAAGCAGCAGGGTTTGAATGCTATAGAGAAGTAGTTTTCATATTGTGGCTACAAGGATCTTTAAAATCCTTTTTAGGCAGCAATAGCTTTTCTCTGATGTTGTGACAAAAACTACTTTCATGAGTTATACCTAAAACCCTTTTCCTTTATTATTTCTTACTATTTCTTATAGGATCAGTGTAAATTGTTATTACTCAGTATTTACTCAAGTACAAAAAGAATTTGATTTAAAATAATGATAGCATTTGCAAAGGAACCCTTTCAATAAGGCTGTGTTTTCCACTAGTGGGAAACAGAAGCAACATTCACTAAAATGAGAAGAAGCCCTACTTTTGGGTCCTCTGGTGATGATGGGGGGCATGGTAGGCTTAGTCTGGTTGTTTGATACCAGCAGTGTCAACTGCATGGGATTATATGCTCTTTTTAAATCAACATTTTAAAAATCCTATAGCTTTTCTTTAAGTTCTCATTTCTTACAGGTTTGTCCTCCTGGGCTTCCTCATGTGTTTATATTGTCTTTTTCAGCTGTCACTGGACCGGGCTTCTTGGTTCCTCCTTCCACCTTGGGTTGGACCCCTCCTGGTAGCTCATCTTTGCTTTTTCTCTGCATCGCAGAGCCACAGAATCCACTTGTTCAATGCATTCGTCTTGCAAATGGTTCAAAAGCTCCTTTTCTGGTAAGAATTTTCCTCCTTTGACAGAGAGATCTTCATAGCTTATCTTTTTCTTCTTCTCTTACAGTGGCAAATATGAATTGTAGGTGTGCCCCCAATATAATTCCCCCATCCCCACTCTTGTCCAGGAAAATGACAACTTTTTCCTTACCTCAGTCACTCAATAGGATTGACTTTTATATTTGGAGAAGAGGGTTAGGATGGACATGCTCTACATGCTTCCCCCAGATCACTACCATGTATGTTAGACAACTATGTGTAGTTTGCCTTCTTTCCATTCCATATCTAGGTTACCTTTTGCTGTTTTCACCTAATTTTTTATTTTTTTTCTCAGACCTCTGACCCAAAGTAGTCTGCATTCAGCAGCGATGCTTAGCACTCTGAGCTGATGTGCTGAGCTGTACAATCCTGTTCATCTAAGTTGCTGCTGAGAGACATTACTGATTTTTTTACACAGATTAAGCCTTCAGCAAATGGACAGTCCTAGTAGGGTATATTTGAAGGTGGGCTGAATATTGATACCACATGAAATCTTGGTCTTCAGTTTAACTTTTGACTTGAAGTGTCTTTCATGCACTTTGTTTGTGGGCATTGAGCCAAGCACAAGAAGATTGCTCAGGAAATTCTTCCTGTTCCCAAACTGACCAGGCAAAAAATGGTTTTTGACAGTACTGTAGCAAAGATGTTTAGCAGTCTTGACAAAAAGGAAAGCAGTAAAACAAACTGTTAATTCTCCTGTATGTTTTTCCCATTGCAATTTCCTTGGCCTGGTGTCACTGGTCAGTAGACAAGACATTCCTAACTACCCTCTTCAGAGTAACTGGTTTGGATATTTTAATCAGTTGTCAGTGTTGCTCATCCTTGCTTGGACACCAGGACTGTGCCATTCAATGACTATAGGCACTCCTTCTCCCGATAACAAATGGGGTCTCTGCAGCCTCTCTGATTTGGAGTCTGCCCCAAACAGATTTAGATTAATCATTCAGCACAGCTCTTTGTGAAAAAACTGTGTGGTCCATATATTTGAAATAGAACTTGGATGCTAACAAGTTTGTACTTATCTGGTATCTGCACTTAATTCTTCCAGCAGCTGGTGGAGAAGAAGGGAGAGGAAAAGAAGCAACAGGCCTGAGTCATCTTACACATCGTGTCTAGGAGAGTTGACTGGATAAATTGCCTGAAAGGCAGTCCAAAAGGTCATGGCTGAGCAAGTAAGATATTCCTGGGACCATTCCCGATAGGCCATTTACATGTGTCCACCTATTCTGGGAGTGAATAAAATGTAATAGTATCCTACTTTTGACCTGGAATTAGAAATCTTTCTGCCTTGGAGTTACAAGAATTATTTCCTTACAATCAAGATGCATGCTGTTGGACTGGATTAAGATGAAAGTTGAATTAATATTCATAACTTTATTTAAAGTTAACTTTGCTCAGATATGCTATTATAAGAAGGTACAGGCTCACTTAAGAACTCTAGACACAGAATTCACGTTCTTTATTGCTACAATTAAAGAAGCATTCTTGCACATCAAAGCCTTCCTGGCAGCTTGTGAGCCATTTTATATTCCTGACTCCTTGGCCTGGCAAAATAGTAGCCTCAAAACAAAACAAAGGTAGCCACAATAAACATAGCAGTGCTGAGAAATGTCAAAGGGCCCATTACACAAACATGCTTTTTTATAACCCGGACATCTGATTTCCACATTCATATAAAGTTATATATGTTTATATCCCACTGTGCCTTTGGATGTAACTAATCTGCTAACTACAGATGAATTAGTTTGTATCACTTCCATTTTTTGAATCATTGCTAGAGTTACACTGATGCTACAATAGTTGATTAAAATCTTTTGAAACTATATAGATCTCAGAAACATTGCATCCTAGACCTTGTGGCAAAGCAACCAAATTTGAGACAGATTTAATGAAAATTTGACTTCTTCCCTAGAATCAACTCAAACTCTGAAAGAGCATTTTAACTCCTCTCAGGTATCACCTTGCCCTTCTTATTTTTTAAGACATTTTCCCCTTCTATTATCAATATATTTTTAGGGACAGAAGCTAGAATCTTTAAATGACTGTAGTTTTCAGTTTATGCCTGGCAAAGGAGTAAACTCTGTACCTCTGGTGTAATTTATCAGAAGAATAATGTTGATAATTTGTATGTCCATATATTTTATTCCCATAATGAGGATTCATCCATATGCCTAGGCATTGTAAGTGGTATGATTTGGCAAAGAGATTTTAGTTCAAAAAGGGGTGGTCAGGAAGATTTGTTTGAGCAAGGTCTGTATCCTGGTGTTCATATTTCTGTATATTCTCTGCAGAAATTGTACCCTGTACAAAATGCATTTGGGAAAGTCAACTTTACCAGAGCAGAGCAGGAGAGGCTACTTATGTAGAGGGATGGCTTTTTGATATTGCCAGTATGACTTGCAGAGAATGAGCATACATTCTGTCACTGAAGGCATATTCCAACCCAATGGAACAAGAGCCCCTAGGCTGTGCTCATGATCCCTAGTAGTGTTGCTGGCTTGGAGACAAATGGAAGCAGGGTAGTGATCCTGAAGGTGAGCGCAAAGTTTGGCAACCACAGGAAGGCAGGACAATCAGGTTGGCTCTAGAAGTTGAAGCTGAATTTTACAAAATACCACACTCAGTCTACATTGAGAAGCTACAGAACATAGCAAATTTATACATACAGCAAGCAGATTTTAAACATTTTGGTGCCAAGTCTCAATTTGAGCAGAAGTCTTTACCCCTGGGAAGATGGTAGAAGACAAAGTAACAAAAGTAAAAATCAATTATAAAAGCAAAACAAAGAGGAAAAGATATCTCTTCATGCAAAGCTAGGTAATTGCATAACTGTTCCAAGTTAAAGAGAAAAGGTCAACAGGCGGAAGACAGGCTGGTGCACAGAAAGCTTGTGCCTAGCAGGGGACAATATTTCACAGTGCATTGGAGGAAAAATGAACTATTATGCAGAATTGACTAAGAAAATGCCAAACTGTAAAGACAATAAGAGAAGCTGAGAAGGTCTGTGTAAGACTATCCCATAATGACACACAGTGATGGTGAGAGACATCCGCTAAACTGCAGGACGTTTGAGGTAGCACCAGACTCAGCAGAGTGATGGGAACAATGTCAAAATTAACAATGAAGTTGTACCAGATGGCAGAAGAGGGTGTGAAGGCTGGGACTTGGCAAAGAGAGGGAAAATGTTACCTATCAGCCTGTCTGGATAGCAGCAGGAGGGATGAAATATATGAGCAACCTGGAGGATGAACAGGACACTACTGAACAGAATGAAAGCACAGCAGTGAACAGATGGGGATTACACATCTAAAAAGTGGGTAGTAAGTTTGAAGACCACAATATATTAAAAAGTATAGAGCTGCAGCTGGTTTGTATCGAAGACCACTTTCACAGGAGTATGTGAACTCTCTGGCCTCAGCAGGGGGGCAAAACAAAAGAGAAGCTGTTCAAAGGAAAAATGCAATAAATCTTCTGGGAACGTAAATGGGAATGAAGTTGCAGGAGGGAGAAAGTTCAGCAGTAGCATAAGGACTGCCTGCTCAGCTTGGGAACCTGGGGTTATATTTCCAGGCTCACAGCTGATCATGAATATTTACTCTTTCCAACCCCTTCCTTGACCAAGTTTCGAATGGTGAGAAGTCCTTTCTATTCTCAGTTTCCCGCAAGGTCTCAACAAGTTAACCTCTCTGCTTGGCCTCTAAGGTTGTATGCATCTTTGAAGAGATCTCCATTTTCTCCACCATATGCCCTACTGGTAGTCTCCAAACATTCAGGTTTCACAGAAGTTTATTATTCTGCATATGTTGATGTAACACCCATAACACAAAATGGACTGCATAATTTGATACAGATATAGAGCACTCAGTTAAAATAGTTGTCAAACGTGAATTGTAGAATATTTGTGGTTGAAAGGGCTGTCTGGAGGTCTTTTGATCCAACCCCCCATTCCAAGCTAACTTCAAACCTAGATCAAAACTACTGGAGGTCTTGACAAGTTCAGTATTATGCCCAGTATAATGCAAGACTGCTTCTCTCCAGACTTAAGGAGGCATTTTTTCAGTATAAGGAAAGACAAGAAGGTGAACAGGTTGCTGAGAGGGGTTGTGCTGTTTCCAGTTTTGGAGATTTCCAAGCCCAGACTGGATGAAGCCCTGAGGAGCCTGGTCTGACACGAGAGCTGACCCTGCCCTGAGCAGGAGGTTGGACTAGAGACCTCCCGAGGTCTCTTCTAACCTGAATTATCCTGGGACCATATGAAGAGCTATGCATGACAGCTAGTATTCAAATCTCCCACACACATGCAGGATCTCTGGTCTGAATATTGGAGTAATTTATCCATTTTGCCTCTAATGAACAAACATTCCAAGCACATCCGCTTGTGAAAGATAATCCTATGTTTTCATAAAGATTCAGCATGGGAACCTTCATAAAATCCTTCACAGTAAGCAAAATTGTTACAAATACAGTTTGTTTTTCTGCCACTGCTCTAAATTCTCTGAAAGCTCCTTTGATACTCTGTCACCTGTTGGCCCTGTAGACTCCCTGGCAAGCATCCCATTTCTAGGATCTATTATTAGTTTAGAAGTTTGTAGGAAGTTGTATCTCAAATTCTTTTTGTCCTGATTTATTGTGTATTTACATTTAATCAGACAGAAATTGTGATCCCTCATTTTTTTCTCATTTGCACATGACTTCAGGTTTTTGAAGGATGCCTTATTGCTTTTACTATCATCCCTCACCTTGTTATTTCACCATACCAACATTTTTCTGCTCCTCCTAAAATCTTTTTTGGCAGGTGGAATGCATTTACTTTAAGCCTCTGCTGTGTCTTTAAATAGGCCTCATGCTCTTGATTCAGATGTCCGATAAAAAGATAAAGGATAATGTAAAAATTTTAAAAAAATTCAAATGCTGTTCATGTCCCAGGGGTAAATGAAGACACAGGTCCTTCAGCTTGCTTGCAGAGGAGGTTGATAAACCCTCTGGCATCAGTGGCTGGAGGCCCTGTGTCCAAGGCCAGCTCTGATATGGTGCACCCATGTCACCTGGGATCAGGCTGCTGTGCGAGAGGAGCGTGAAAATCCTTACCAGGACCTCCCTTCTGTCGGGAACTGCCTTTAAGCTCAAGCCCTGGCTCTTGATCATTGCCAGAGCCATGCTGTAGCTCTGTCTGTGCCTGGCCATATTTGATGCTCCAGTCCTGACCCACCAACCTCATCACTGCAGACTTGCCCAGTGATTGAGCCTGATGCCAGTCATTGCCCCCAGACCTTCTTGTGTGGGGACTGGGGCAGCTGTGCCTTGCTGGGAGATGACAACCCTTCCCACCTTGCTGCCCACAGCCAGCTCACCTCACCTTGCAGAGCCACCACTCTCCTGCTGGGTCTGTGTTGAGGAATGACAGACTCTGGGGCAGCACAGCAGACCCTGGTGTGGGCAAAGTTAGCCATTAACATCATTAAACACAGATGCATCAGGGAAGTTCAGGCTGGCAGTTTCCTCATTTCCCTTTTTTATTCCAGCACTGAAGGTCTGTAAAGCAAGTGCAAGCTCCTGTCAAACCTCGCTCTGGGACTGAGGGCTGTAGGGGTGAACAGGATGTCTTTGGGGTAGCATCACTGCCTGCTGGCCTGCACCGTGAGAGCATGTCCTTGGCTGTTAACAAAGGTTTGAGTTTGATCCTGAGCAAATCACAGACATTAAACTCCTCAGAAGTAGCCATTTCTGTAATAATAGTAAAATTATAGCCCATACGCTGAATAAAACCAAATTAGGGCTCCATGTGCAGTATTTATTTGGGCAATTTCACTTAACCTTGCCATCTTTTAATTCCTTTTATGTCTTGATTTAATAATTTCTGAAATTTTTTATAGTTATGTTTATTGAGAAGACCACAAAAGACCTGAACTGAGTAATTTTCTGTTTCTGCAGTTTTGTACATTAATAGCAACAGAATCATCTGTATATAAACTCGTTAAACAATAAACATCTTTATCTGCAGTGGTTTAGATGTTTATTAACTTTGTAGCACTTCATTTGCAGAACACAGTTCCATTGAATTGATTTGTAGTCAAAGTAGTGATTTTGGTTACTTTTTGATTTTGTAAGAAAAAAAGGTAAAGTTTAAAGAGACAAAACATACAGTAATAATGCAGAAAATACTTAAAAAGGTAATTTATCAAGTTAAAGATCTCAGTTTGATTGGACAATGAAATGCTGGACTGTGTATTAATATCAGCCCTTAAAAATTACAAACAGTAATATACTTCTAAGGAAATACACTTCACAGGAAAAATTAGGTTATATTCCAGCCAGTTAGTGTCACGGAACAGATAATTGAATTCCCTGCTTTCTTGTCAACCCAGTAATATCATGTAACTCTTTTTAAATGTTCATGTAAGTAATAGTCTTTATGCTGGTCCGCATTTACTAGACTGAACCATTTTTGTTTGAAAACCAGTGTTATCAGCATTTTTTCTGTTCTTCTGTTCTTACAAAGTCTTCAGGAAAAAGTTGGTTACATGCAGCATGAAGAAAACTCACTAAAAAGGTGATGCAGGTTTGTGCTTTATTTTCATGCAACAGTTTTAGAGGAAAGTAAAAAAGAAGCATATTGTGAAGAAAATGGAGCCACTTACTACCACATCAATGGAAAGAAGCAGAGCAAAGTTCATCAGTGCACATTGCTCTTCACTGTGGTTACTTGTCTGGTCCTTCTTTGAAATGTAGTATCATGGTTGTGGGAGCAAAATCAGCTATGAAAGGCAGCCGTTGCCATGACTGCTAAGGCACAATTAACTCTTGAGATGCACAGAAATGAACTAAAGGAAATGACTGATGGCAGCTGCCTATGCCAATGCCAGTGTGCTACTCTGGATGTGGATTGCAAAGGTATTGCTCTTGTTCTATAACATGATTTTCAGGCTTAACAAAATGCAGCACATACTTCAAAGTGAGAAGCTTTCCAGGGACTTTTAATCAGCATCTCAAATTTGGCTTCAAGTCTCCACAGACACAAACTGGAATGTCCTGATGCAACTTGAATGTGGTCTTGATAAGATAGCAGCAGCACCTAAACAATTCCCTTCCATCCCTATTGTAAGAGTTTTTTTCAGGTGTTTCTTTTGTTTAACATTATCAGTGCAGTTTTGTACAACTGTTTAACTGCTTTATTGGCAATGAGGAAGGGCATAAAATCTGTTATTGCAAGTGAGAAAGAAACATATGCTCTATGCTTAATATGCAGCTGGAAAACATGCATTAAAATAATTTTTAAAAGCCCTTCACATTCAAGGGCCTTTTCTTTTGCTGCTTTTCTCTGTATCCCTAAACAATTGCTTGACTGCCAAAATGCAGCAATGTCAGGGGGGAAGAGAGAGGAGGGACTGCTAAGGCTTTGCAGACCTATAGCCATGGAATAGACAAGCAGCAGGATGTTTTCCTGTAGGGGACACCCCCGTGGGGCACACTAGAAACGAAGACACTGAACTCATCTAAATCAATGGGAAATAAAATACAGATAAATGCAAGACACAGGAGCTCTTTAAACCAGCTTTACTACCAAGGCCTCTGTAACAGGGACCTACACCTTGAAAATTCAAGCACTGGGCAAAGCTGTTTAAGGGGATGTTTGACAAAGCCCATAGCCCTGCAAGGGAGTGCACTTCCATGCTGTCCTCCTCAACAAAATCATTGCTCTTCACTGCCTGCTGCCAGAATCAGCCAGTCACTGGTTGCCTCCCACTGCTACCCCTCTCTGTTCAGGGAGGGCACGAGACCTGCTGGGCCTCTCAGCACTTGTCATGTTGGCCCATGCGCATGCCTTTCTTCTCTTTGCTCCCAAATCTCCTTGTCTGGGCCCAACATTGTATAGGTATTTGCAGCTAGGCATTTCCCCAAGTCCTCAGTGCTCAGACTTGCACAGAATTTCTCACCTTGTGATTCGCTATATATTCAGCAGTACCAGTCTCACTATTTAACACCTAAGTACTATATCCTAACAGTGTCCAGAGAGAAGCTAGAGAGACAGGAATAAAACAAGCAACTGGGCTGCAACACGAAAGTGAACTGCTAGCCCGGAACCAGGTCATGAACTGCCTTGACAGAACACAGAAGTAGGAATAGTCCTGAGTCACTTCTACTTTTTTCGTGGTGCTTTGTTGCCACCTGATGGCCTGATGCAAGATTGCAAGAGTGAAATTTAAAAAGGGATATTCTTTAAGAGATGTCTTGCATTTCATTAGATCCCCTGATAGCTTTCAAAAAAAACTTTTCAGCTCAAAGTCTTTTCATGCCCTGCTAACACAAGTCTCTGCCTCACAGGAAATAAATTACTTTTCTTCGAAGTGACAGCCATAATTGCAATATATGCAACAACTATATTTTATTTATATTTAGAAGGAATTTCTTTTTGTCTTTTGCAATTTCCTTCCTTAAGAGGACAAGATATCTGGAAGATAACAATGTCCTCAAGCCTGGAATAGCCACTAACATGGTAATGCTGTGATGCTTGATCCATACATCCTGATATTCCTCCGCCAGCCAAGAGAAGTACTCCAGTTGCCCCTCACCCTGGCTCTCCTGACCACAGAAAGAAGTTTGCCTTGTGTGACATTGTCAATGTCCTGCTTCAGGTGTGGAGTTGAACCACAGGGATGCCCAGCAGGCACCCTGGACAATCCTGACCACATGATTTGCATGTTTTTGTCCCTTTTCCCATTTCTTTTCCCATTTCTGAGCCTACCTTTCTCTATCCTTTCCTTACCTTTCTCCACTCCAATCCCTATCTTTTAAACAATTGACCCCTAATTATCTTTTTCCTAAAGATCCTAGTTTTCCTTCATGCATATCCAGCTTTCGTGGTTTTGATACCCTGCCTAGGTGATCTTGGACCTATATAGTGTTAGCAATGCTGCTGGTCTTGCAAAGCTCTTCTCCCCCAAAGGTTCTGAATGCTCCCTCCAAGCGTCTTTGGAGTCTGTCATATGACCCCCCCATCCCCAAGTACTGGTGAAACCCAGCCATCCCTCATGGCGCTTTCTCTAAGTTTTGTTGGCACCATACATTGTTATCTGTCACATGCAGTAAACTATTATGTTGTGGCCAGTCACTGTCAACATCCTTTTCAATGAGTGTAAGCACAGGTCAGAGCCTGCAGCCCTAAAAGCAATTTTTTTTCCCTGCTCATTCCAGCTGGTTTAGCCATGTAAGAAGCTCATACTGGCTGCTTAATTCCTTTTAAAAATACTGAGGCAAAAATCTGAGGCTGAAATGGTTTGGAACTATGGGACTGGGCTCTACATTTATTGCTCTGGTGAAATCCCAGTGGCTGAAGGGTGGGCTCTGCCTTGGGACCATCAGTGTGGCTGACAGAGGTAAAGGGAACATGAGTTAACTCGTGTCTGGATATGGGTATGGATATGAAGGGAAAGTACAGAAACCGGCAGTTGTCACCTGTGACCTTTACTTGCTTTTTATTTGGGGGGATGAAGATGCTACAAAGAGGACCAGAGCAGGCCCCGTGCTCATCATGCACAACACCTTTGGTTTACAGCAGCTTTTAGACACAAAGACAACAATGTTACTTATTGGCACTCTGAGGAAAGCGGCTGGGGCACAATCTGCCAGCTCTGCTTAGAAGATCTGTTTACACAGGCTGTTTTTTTCTGGGGTGCTCTAAAGTGTTTCTTGAATCCACAGTCGGAGAACTTCTTCTGAGGGCATCACATGCACCATCAGGTCACAGTGCTCAGCTTCTTCACTGCCACACAGTATCAGCTGGGCGGGGGGCTCTGACACTTTCTGTAAAACAAATGCATTCACTCAAACACCCTCAGGCTGATGAGCTACTCTGTCTGTCTTCTACTTTTCCCCACAAACCGATCCTCTCATCCTTCACACCACAACTGCCCAGAGACCCAGCGCACAGGAACCCACAGCCACAAAAGCTGCTGCCTGCGTTCTCATTTGAACTGGACAGCCCATTCAAGCTACTGACTTAAACATACTCCTCCTGAGTGAGCGAGAAGAGAGGCTGCTTTTGATGATTGGTTTCTCCTCAGCAAGGAGTTGAGAAGCTCAGTGCTGGTACCAGGGGACATGGGCAGTGTTGCCAATGACACAGCTGTTTTGTTCAGGGAGCAGCTGGTCAGGCAGGGTCAGTCCATGCCTACCAAGCTGCTTCCCCACAAGCACCAGGAGCATCTTCCCTGTTCAGAGCTCTAGGCCGAAGACAGTGACAGCTGTGCAGCCAACTCATGTGGGCTGCTTGACCCCTGTGGCTCAGCTCATGACACTGGAACAAGCAAGGCTTCCTATGCGTCCACTTTTTCTGCCTGCCCCATGCATGGTGAATACCCAGCACTCTAAAAAACGATAAAGCACAGTAAAAAAAGTTACCAGTGTTTCTGGCAGGACAGCAACAGGGCAGCAGAAATACTGAAAGATTTTGCTTGTTTTCCAGGTAAGGAAAGGCAGGGTCAAAGCAGCCACAGCAAAGCCAGCAGAGGAGATGAGGGCAGTAACCAGCCACATGGATCTGCCACCTAGAAACAACAGAAGCAGCAAAACTTCTCAGAGAGACTGTGAGGATAAACCACTCAATGCAGTCAGTGTGCACCCTCTGCAGCTGCTCTTCCCACCCACCCTGGTGAGATCTTTTGTTGGCACACTCCAGGGAAGCATACCAGTGCCAGTGTAGGCAGCTGCACTCCTGAGTCTTCCTTTTTTTACCTCCCCCAAGGAACAAATGGGCAGCACATTTGCAAACAAGACAGGAGATATTGGGTGGGAAGAAAAAGAAGAGCTGTGGGCTATCCTTCTTGGTCATGACTACATGGGAGGAGTAGGAAGGAAGGCTGGCTGTTACCTTGTGCTCTCACACACTGTGTCTGGCTGAAGCTGCTGCTTCTGTTGATGGCCTCAACGTATGTCTGAGCTTTTACACAATAATCAGGTCCTGCCTCCATGGTGTCCAGGTGAACCACGGAGCTAACCTCTTTCACCACCTTCTGTTGCATCTGCCACAGGCCAAGGAGAGAGAATATCAGAACATAGGGCAAGGACCTAACTGAGAACAGGAGTCTGAATATGATGCTAGCTCAGAATTCACTAGGAGAAAAGGAAGGAAAATAATAGGAACAGGAGGTGCCAGACAGGACTGTGTGAATAAGAGGAGAGGGAGAAAAGCAGCAGACAAGGAAGCACAGTAGAGTGCAGAATGAGACCACACATTTCTGGAAGAGTAGGAAGGTATGGAAAGAAAGAGCTGTGAGTCAAAGAGGCATAATGATGATCCTGGGCCACAACACTAGACCATGACCTACTCCCCTGGTGTAAGGGCTTGATGACTGAGTAAGGTCTTGACTCATCTGAGTTTTTGCTGGGATGCCAAAATAATGCCTGTGCTAGTGTGATATGATAGGAGTGCCAGAACCATGGTGTGATAGGGGTGTGAGGGCTGGGCCACGACTCTGGACCCCAGAGAGGACTGGGCTAGTGAGGAGCAAGTGGATTTGGTGTGTGCAACTGTAACACACTTCAGCAATTCAGCAACCCTTAAACAGCATATGAACACCAACACATTATTTTCTTGCAGTAAGTAGGACTCCATTAACTGCTAGCAAAATGAAGTTGGTATTTTCAGTCTCCCCAGTCATGAGAGGACAGGTAACAATTAGCTAGTTGATCCTAATTCTTGCCATGTTGCACATGCAAAGCCTGCACCGACAGCAGACCTGATCAGCCTCCAACATCATGCACATATGGACACCTCCAAGTCAGTAGGGCTCTCCTGGCAGGGCAAGTCCTTCTCTCCATCAAAATATCCTTCTCCACAGAAACCTGATCTTGAGGGCCATTAGTTTGAAAAGATTTCAAGGACAAGATCATGTCAGTGACTACCTGGGGTGTGTAACCTCTTGCAAAAACCTCAAATCAGATATGTCAAGTGTGACAATTATTAAAAAAAATTAAAAGAGTCCCAGCGGAGAACTGGACATGTACTGGCCAGCAAACCTGATGCTTGTGACAGTCCAGTTGGTAGAAACTATTCTGAAATTTGGAATTAATATTTAGGTGATTAATATAATATAATGAAGAAGAGTTAACATTTCATTCGTAAAAGGAAATCAGACACAAACATGTATTATTCTTTCTGAGGTGTCAGAAAGCTCGTGGACAAAGTTGATCTCATTTACTTGGATTTACAAAAGGTAGTCAAGAAGATCTATTTCAAAAGCTTATTAAGCTAACAGCCATGGAATAAAAGGCATCACAGCTCTGAGTGCACTACTCAGGCTGCAATGGCCCTGACCAGCCCTGCTTGTCTCCCCCATCTTCCTGCTCCTGTCCATGGCCCAGGAGCCCCATTTAAGCTCAACCCAGGACCTTCAGTTCCTGTCTGAGCTATGCTGGATGTGTGCCTGTCTCCAGACCTGTCTCCAGGATGGACCTTGGACCTATGTTGTGCATAGGTTGTCTCCTGGATGGACCCTGTTATAAGTACCTGGTTCTGCCCTTCTGTGGTCAAACCCTGTGGGACTGTGCCTCACTGGGGATGGTACTGTTTGCACCGGGTTCGCTCTCAGGTCCTGGCTTGCCTGCTCATTGTGAGCAGCCTGCTCCTGCTGCTTCCTGATAGAAGAAAGACTTTTGTATTGTTAAATTGCTAATCCTTCCTCAGAGTGGAAGGAAGTCATGGTGGAGACCGTGTAGATCTGTGCTCACCACTGTATTACTACAGATGATCTGGAAGAAAAATGAAAACTGATACATGCTGATAATACTAAAAAACCACTTCAGAATAGTAAAGATGACAGCCAACTGTGAAGAACTGCAGGAGGTCCTTGTCATAAAATGACAAATGAAATTCAACACAGATAAGTGTGAAATGATACTCATGAGAATTTTTCCCCTTCATTTTTACTCAGTCAGTGACTCGACCTTAAGTTGAGCATCCCCCATCAGAAACAGCAACTTGGGGTTCAGGTTTCAAGGAATAGTCAGCTCTGTGGTAGTCACACATGTTAACAATCGCTGGGAAAAGAAAAGAGTGCAAAGATGTGTTTTGTTCTATGGTGCTAAGCAATAGTGCTTCTGCATCTTGAACTGTGAAGGTTTACTCCCTGACCACCTCAGTAAAGACAAAAAGAGCTGGAAGGGCTTCCACAGGGAACAACTAAGTAGGCTGGGAGTCCTTGGCCTGGAAAGAGACACACAATATAAAACTATTAGAGTGGGGGGAAAGTGAATAGGGAATAACTGTTCTCTCTCTCCTAAACCAAGATTTAGACTGCAAAACAGTTAAGCTGCAGAACTCCTGACTATAGGAAGTTGTACATGCTAAAGTTTACATGGCTTGAACAAAAATTCATCAAGGGCTATTAATGATACCTGTTCTAGCTCAGGAATTTCCTGCAGCCGTGTCTCTGAAATCTCAGAAAACAATCTAAGTGTAATTACACATAGGCCCTCTCCTTATCTTCCTTGGTCATCTCCATTGCCCACTGGCAGAGAGAATATACTGGGTTTGATGGTCCCATGGTCTGACTTGAGATGGCTGCTTTCACGCTTTAATGTTCTTAGGTGCTATGGAAGCACCAAGTTACCAGGAGGAAAAAATAAAAATTATGTCTAGTGAAAACAGAAGGACCTGAATAGAACACAAATTGTCACTGCTTCAGTACTATCCAGGTGTAAGCAGTGCCCTTAGCTAAGCAAGTTACAGCTCACCGTCACAGGCAAGCTGTTTTACAAAAAACTCCTGAGAGAACTTTGTCAGCACCTCAGTATGACATGTTAATCTTGGTCTGAGTAAACCAAATGATGTTCAGAGGAGAAGGTCAGCATAAACATCTTCAGTTCCTGACTTCTGGTTTCTTTCAATAGTTGAGGTCCCTGAGGGGATTCCTCTGATTCCTGTTCCTGGAGAAGGAAATGTGGAAAGAACAGACAAGCTTCTCCATGGGGGTAAGAGAAACTGTATGTGCGGAGGAACATGGCACATTCACTCCAGGCAGCTCCCTCAGCCTCACGGCAGGAGCTTGGACTGTCAAACAGGCCCTGGGCAATGTCTGTATGCTTTCATTCTAAGTATGTGGGCTCTCTGTCATTGCCCAAAACCCGAGGGTAAAACTCACCCTACTCTCCTGGCCCTTCTTCCAATAGAGGACACAGAACTGAAAGGCAGGCCCCATGTCTTCCAGCTCCACTAGTAAATGATACCCATCTGCTATGACCTTCATCAGAGGTGGGGTCAGGGAAGCTGCCAACACAGAGAGAGCACCATTATCACATCAGAGGCAACCCTTAAAAACCATCTTCCCTTTCCCAGCTAGGAGAGGAGGAGAAGCTGTCATCATGAGCACAGTAACATTAATCTGGAATAACAGCTGGTTAATTTGGTGGGGCGGAAACTTCTCTCTGCCCTACCTCCCTGTATGTCTACATATTGTAGCAGCCTTTGAGCAGAAGGAGGACCATGATTGGCATTGCAAACAGGAGTTTGGCAATAGCTGAGTTGCACAGAACTTGAAAGGTTTTGAATTATCTCCAGTGGAGAAAGTGTCTGGCCTGAGGGTCCCGTGTGATCAACAGCAGCAGAACCAGCTGGGCAACCAGAAGTTGAGACACCAGATCAGGCCAGTTCTTCTGCTCCTGGGCATTAGCTTAGCACTAACATACAGAACAGGAGTTGTGAAATCACTGCTTCTTCATGGGAATTTTGGCAGCTATTCAAAGGTGAAGGAAAAAGTAATACAAGCCTCAGGATAACTCTAGCAATTCACATGAATCCTGATTTTCTTTTAGTATCTACATGGTTTTAGATACACTTGGGCTGATGACCTGCTGTGACTTAAGTTTTTGTAAATGTATGCAAGTAAATCTGTAGGTGATCTGCTTCATGCTTACTTTGATATGCAAAGCTAGGCTCAGTCTGAGGAATATTAGTGAAAAAATCAGAATCAATTAAGCATGGATGAAACTACACACTGTACATTTGTGAACTGGGAATCAAGGCAGCACAGAGATCATATTTGCACTACTTATCTATGCCATTCTTTACCATTCTGTCGTAGCTGAAAAGGGTTTCAACTTTCTTGCTTTCAGGAAAGAAAGGAGAGCAATGCATAGGAACATACAGAACAGGTGTACTTAATAGAATTTGGTCTTGCAGCCAGTGAATTGCCATGAATACTGACCAATATGAAAACACAAAATCCAAATATGTTCATGATGAGTGTGCCACAAATGGGAGGCCTGGAAAACTACTTTACACTTCTATATTAAAAGCTGAGAATCTGCTTAACATGATGTCTCAAAATAAAAAAAAAAAAGTGATAACAACATTTGGAGATTAAAACCAAATATTGGGCTAATGTATTAACAAATGGACATTGCAAGATGTAACTACTAAACAAATAGGAGCATTTACATTTATCTCTGTGCTGGTACACTGGATACCAACTAACTATCTGAATTTTGATAAATGAAGAAGTAAGACTTGCTCAATCATTAGTTTTAGGAAGATCTTTTAAAAGTGTTTTCCATGTGTTATCATACTTTATGTGTATCTACACCTAAGGCTTTGACACTGGAGTTTTTTAATCTAGAAGTACTGTGCACTGTGCTGATGCCTTGGCTGTCTACAAACCACATACGGAACCTGTGAGCTGTGCTCTGAATTTCTTAGTTCCTCTCAGACTCAGTGCCAGGATTCCTAAGAGATGCAAAGGCAGAGATGAGGGAAAGTGAGCAGTAAAAATGCGTAAGTACAAGAACTTAAAGTGACTTTTTCTTCTCCTTTAAACATTTGTCCATATATGCATATTCACATTGCAGCCTGTTGCATCCTCTGAACTTTCACAGCTTAGCCAGAGGATTGTATTGAGGTCTCTAAGACACAGGATGAAGCTGTCAAATACTTCACTGTACCATGAGAAAGTTGCTGCTTTTCTTCATGAAGAGGGTCAAGCTAAGGAATAGCCTTTCCCTATCTCTGCCTGACAGTGTGGTCTGTGGCTTAACTCTGCCACCATAGCTGCTGAAAAAAGAAAGGGTTTTTCATGGCTCAACTCTGTGCCACTATACCGCCTGGAAAAGGGAAGGATTTTTCATCTAAAGCACTATCTAGAAAACTCTTCCACACCAAGGGACACACTCACAACTTACATGGCAGTTCTGATGGTGTTGCTTTGACTGAGTGAGGACTGCTTACTAATGAAGTAGTAGGTAACTTTCAATGACTGATGAAGTTTTAAGATAGGGTCGACTCTGGCCTTGGACAGGCAATTTCTTCCCTGGCTAAAACTGATGACTGCTGCCTGTCCCAGACTGAGAGTTACACCTAATAGTGACCTCAACAGAGGTTTTCCACCCCAGTTTTAATTGCTGAAAGCAGTTGGCTACATGGCAGAGAACAGGTAATGATTCCAGAGGAACACTGGAAATAGTATGCTAATTTTAGGCTGCAACATGATCCTTAGGTTGAGCTGGGCCACAAGCTTTGTAGGAACTGGAAGGATATGGAGAAAATACCCTGCACTGCTAGGACTGCAGCAATGCTAGTTTCCATTTGTCTTTTCTCTTCTGAGGTTACTTCATATATCTGACAACATGGGAGGAGGGAATCATGTCTGGAAGCGAGCGGGATTTCCAGGACAGCAGGAGGCAGATAGAGGGTGACATGGCTGTTTTCTAGAGTAAGTGCTTCCACAGGATCAGGTTCTGAACCCTTAGAAGTGACTAGATGACATGGATTTAGATGGAGCATTGACAGCAACTCTGATTTATCTGAACTCTTTGAAATCAGGGGCAAGAGTGGCCAACTTGCCAAAAGAAATGCCTGGAGTCTTCTTACCTATCTTTGAAGCCCTTGAAATTCAAACCCTGGTAAGTTCAGCCCTGCCTCAGGAGGAACTCATGTCCAAGAACACAGCATGGCTGTCTAAGAGTGAAACATCCCAACCCAGCATGAGAGGAGCTGTGCGTTTATGGGCTTTGTGTGACATGCAGAGTACATAAACATGCACATGAGCAATCCCTCAACACCGAACTCAGAAATTAACATGACTGATGTAGCTTAAGCCAAATAGCAGGACTCACTTGTGATGCGATTGAAGAAACCTTTCAGGGTGCCCCACTCTGATCTTCTAGCACCAACATCTGCCCTTACACGCAGATTATAGGCCACAGTGGCTGAGATATCCTCTGTGATGTTACACACTGTGGCTGTGATGAGTGAACATTCACAGATGGGAATCCAGCTCTCATTGGCGTACTCTCGTTCATACTCCCTGAGGAGAAGAAAAGAAAGCAGACAGGCAACAGTGTGATAAGAGGTATATCTGTAACATGGGCTAAGGCTGCTTGCTAGTTCTTTACAGGTAAAACCAGTACTGGGATACGTTGGGGCTGGAATACCAGGAGTGTATGAAACTAGTATGGGTGTGGTTTAGATCTTATCTAGAGAAAATCTCCCAGAGCCAGCTTGTTCATGTGCCAAATGCAGCATGACATTGTAGGAGGTGGGGATAGCCAACACAGTGTTGATGCATCAAATCCTGCCTACTCACTTGACTTGATCATCTCTGCTGAAACAGAATTCCAAAGCCATACTGTAAAACAAGTCATAGCTCAAGCTGTATTAGAAACCTCCTGTAATGTGTGTTAAATATTTAAAAGATTGACACTGAATAAATCTCAAATGTTTTCTTTTTCCTCTTCTAAATAAACTGTTGTTAATCTTCTGAACTTTTGCATTCTTTGGACAGAGGCAGTTTTCATATGTGGGCTTAATGCACACCTTAGATTACTCAGATATCTATTAACCTGTAAACAGGCTCAGAATCAGAGCAAAATAATTTTTTTTTCCCCCACTTGTGATCAACAGTGCTGGAGTATCAAGCTTCTCTTATGCTTGTGAACTGAATAGTGCTCAAGACATCCAAACAGTGCAGGATTTTAATTCTAAGTAAACAGTGTTCAAAGAGCAAAGAAGAAGTAAAAAATCAGAAGTTACCCCTGAAACTCCACAGAGTATCTCACAGTTTCTCCCTGAACAATCACAGGACTCCAAGTTAAGAAGTGTTTCATGTTGGTAGAAAGAATAGAGATATTCTGAGGTGCTGGCAACAAAGCATCTTCACCTAAAATTCCCAGCAAAAGAAAAAAAAGAAAGAAAAAAGGTATATGAATGTACTAGAAAAAAAGCTTAGAAGAATTGTGTTTTGCATCAGAAATGCACACACTTCATTTCATTACTGTCACTTCAGTGTTTGAAAGAATTTTACAGAGAAGAAGAAAAGCCAACCAAAGACCAAATGGCAGAGCAGTTAGGCTGGCACTGCTTACAGAAAGGCAAAGCATGCCTTTTCATTATTTCAGAGTTTTTCATTTTATCAGTAAAACAATGAGAAAAGGTCAAGCTTTTAGAAAGCCATCCAATTCAGTTTAATGAAGTCAAGTAACAGATACTCTATTGCACTCTATAGACTGTTCCAATGGGTGTCATGGCTAGAAATGTGTTCTTTCTTTCCAGGCTTGACTAGGCTGGACACTAGAAGATCCTAGCTGTGGTACAGCTTTTTTCATGTTGCAGGATTCTAATAATGTGAGTGCTTGTAGGCTGTAATCAAAGTACCTCTTAATAGAATAAACTTATTTGGTGGACTATAAATGAAATTATTATATTACTCTGAGATCATCAAAGCATAAGTATGGGATGGTACCTACAGTGTAGTTAATTTTATCCTATGGCATCTTAATGTAAAATCCTTAGGAGTGTTTGACCAGAGCACAGAAGGCAGGATTCCCCATGGGCACAACCTGCACTACACTATGGAAACAGACTTATCTCTGTTCTGCTACTTTCCAGTCCCAAGAAAATTATGTTCTCTCTGCTCAGCAGGGAATGGTTCCCAAGGAACCATTGGAAGGGAGGAATGGATGGAGTGGTTTCAACCAACCCAGTGTAGCACTGGTCATTTCAACATTCTCCCAGAAACAAGGTAGCTGTTCTATCACGATATATCTATGTTACCTAAAGATTATTTCCTATTTTTTTTAATTACATCTATTTAACTTAACAAGGCCTATCTTCCATTAGTCTTTAACTGTCATCAAAAGAGGGTGTCTTCTTTTAAGCTGTGTTTACAAAGTTAACCAGCTAATGTCAATTGTTCTACCCAGGATCAAAATTAGGTTGACAAGTCCATGAGCAATGTTTTCATGATGATTATTCTTTTAAAGCATTGGAACAACATTGATCTTCTTTCTGCTCTCAGAATATTCCCTGTATTCATATCTTTATAAAATCACTAATGATGTGGAAAGCCTTGATGCCAACTCTTTTATGATTCTTTGGTTTAAGTTATATGGATCTCTTGACAGAATGCTCAGCCATTCTTTAAACTAAAAGTCAGATATCTATGGGATGAGAAGCTTTCTTCCTTGCCGTTTAGACAGTGGAAGAGTCACTGTCTGCCATATCAGCAGTTCTATTGCTTCTGTCCAGTTGGGGGTCCATACTACTGTCAAGGCACTTTTTACCTTTAAAAAAAAAAAAAAATCTTTACTGACCTTCACTCTGCAGCTTAGCCGCCCATTTGGTCTCTTGTATTCTCCATGCTTCTCAACATTTAGATTGTTTGCTACTACTTTTCCTTGTACTCTTGGTTCCCATGTTAATTTTGCAAGTTGGCATACCTAAGTGTTTTAATTATGTAACAAACTTCAGTTACATGATCAAACTCTAGTTTTTCTACATTACTCATGCACACAATGATGTTCCAGTTCTGAACAGGGGTGAACTGCACTGTAGTGTTTCCTAATTTTTTAAGTCATTGACTTTAGGACTTTTTTGATATTTTTTTTTTGTATTCAACAGTACTGAACCATATCTTCTTAAACTGTCTAGAAACCAATTTTAAAAGAAGAAGATAGTTCTAAATTGGACTATCTACCTTTTAATGGCCCAAAGATTATTTTGTATCTGGTTGAGACCAAGCTTCATTTCCTGGCTATTCTTAGATTAGTACACTGTTTTCCTGGTTTGCTGGCAAAACCAGTGACTCTTCTATTGGCACAGTGAGACCTGTCACCTCGCTTCAGGTGAACTACAAAAGTTCATATACAGAGACTAAGGTTTCTTTCTTCCTTTCATTAGGAAAAATTCTGGGCCTAATGACAGTGCATGTGTCTTTAAAAAAAAAAGCGTTCGTTGATTTAAGTTTCTTTTTGGTATTAATAGATTTGGGATGGGCACAAATTCTGATACTCGTAAGAACTCTTCTTCAAGAAAAATAAGATATATAAAAACCTAATACTCATGTGTGTTATCTGCAGAGCATATTTGCTGATTTTTACAGGGCTACATACCTTCCTTGGCAAAGCCATAGCACACAACAGCCATTCAGTTGGCACAGCACTCCATTCAATGCCATGGAGTGTTTGCATTTTAGTGTCAGAAAAGTAAGTCTCCAGCACTGCAGGTAAGACAGTGGTGGTGGGGTATAGTGTAATAGACATATAGTTCACATGATTGGTTCACTAGTTAGGACATCTGCTTTCAGATGAAGGGAACTGCATCCCTAGAGAAAGATATTCTTTACTTTTCATAATCAAAGAATATAGAAACAGATATCTGTGTGGGCATAAGCATAAATATATCTCTGTGTGTGTGCGCGTAGCTGTTACATGTAAAAATTATAAGATTTTGTGCTTGTAAGGTTAAATAATTAAATAACAAATACACTAAAGTGAAACTTATGATTCAGCCTTAGTGTATCTCACTGGATTGTACGTACAGAGATGTTTGTAACTGCATAACCATGCCCTACTGCAAATGCAATGGACAGCCCTCAGGACTGAATCAAAAAGGTGTAAAGCTAAAACTTGAGATTTTTTTCATCTGGTACACAAATTAAATGGGGTCCCTGAGCAATAAAATCAATGATGCACTTCCCTGCTTTCTGCCTGGGACCCAGCGCCATGCCAAAAGCTGTAGTTTGGAAGAGAGGTTCATGCTCTTCCAAAATACTGTTGATCTAGACATAATGTATCCTGTGTCACATCTAAACAAATTATATTCATGGTTTCTCCAATCCATCTGTTGCAACAGCCCACCAAACAATTGTAAGCAAATACATGTTTAACACTGGGAGAAGAGACAATTCTAGGTTATATAAATAGGGAGAGCACCGAGTATAAACAGTGAAGTATGTTGTTTCAGTACTAAAATACTCCATTAACTCTGGTCTATGCATTTTGAAGGGAAAAAAAACAACAATCATACAAAGTGCAGGAGACAACTGGACAGAGACAGCAGGCAGGACCCAGAAGGCTGTTAGCCCGGGGTTGTGTACCACTTCCGTTTGACTTTGGATTTGCAAGCAATATGTAAATAGCCTCACAGGAAAAGCCAAACTACAGTCTTTCAGGCCAGGGTACTGACTCTTACCCGAACATCTCCAGTCATGCCAAAGAAAAGACATGTCCAGAATTTCTCTGTAAATAGCATTTTTGCCTCCTACGCTATCAGCAGTATATTCCATTTCATTTGTTATACAAAGAATGGATTTCCATTTAGGATGGTGATGACTTCTCTTGTTTAACATTTTTCTCCTCTTTGTGTTAAACTTAAAGAATCTACAATTAAAAAAAAAAAAAAAATTTCATGAGCAAGTCCAGTGCATTTGTCTGTCTTACTTTTCAGTTTAAAATGCCTTGAATAAACCTTGATAAAATTTCATTGTTCTGGCATAGATTAGGATACCCTTCTTTCTCTGTGAATATAGAACACATTTTGTCACTGCTACTTCATCATTACTTGCTGTTACTTCATCGCTACTATCACCACTACTTAGTGTCAAATGTAAGTGAACACTGCAAAAATATTAATAAAATTACCTCTTTATTCATAATAGCCTCTCCTTTCAGGGGCTCAACAAACACAAGAAGAAACAGTAACTCCAGAATCAGTGTTGCATAGTGTTCAGAGGTGCTTTCTGTCATCTGTGCTTTTTCTGGAATGCCCCTTAACATTTTGTATACAGGGCTGAGAAATCCTTCCTTACTACTCTGCTAATAAGCATTGTCTTTTAAATTCCAAGCATTGTACCATTTAATCTCCTTTTCCTAATCTGAAGGACAATGTCACCAGCTTTTTGTATCTTCAGGCATAGTCTGCTTCTCTGCGTTTGAGGAAATTTCAGTGAAGGGGAATCTGACAAGGGAATTCTGATCTCTAAATACAGGTGACAAGAAAATAGAGTAATATCTGTAACAACCCAAAAAAACTAAAGGAATTTGTAAGCTAAATGGTGAAAATGAAAGCCATATGTCTTTAACTCCTAGAAACATAACATTTCAGACAACAATAATAAATTATGTTAAACAATCTGTTTGGCTATAACTCTAAACTGAAGGCTGTGGGAACATCTCCTCCCTCATTTGCCAATTGCACAAAATGACTGCAAAAGGCAAGTCCCTAGTACCTACCCCCTTGCCTGTTTTTCTCCCCAGCACCAGGGATACAAAGCCTGGACTCCTGGGCTAGATGGGAACCACACTGTCTTCTAACCTGGTGTCTGCTCTACGCAACCACAGGGGCAGATTTAGACATAAACATTCAATCAGAAAATGTTCTTTGTTTAAAAGGAGACTAGGACACAAGTTTTTGTATTTGAGGTCAAGGCCAAGAGAATGGGGGACACAGTGTAAGTTATTATCCCACCTTTCTCTCTTACTGCCTGTCACAGTGTAGAAGACAAAATTGGATGAGTATGCAGCTGAGCAAGGCTGGCAGTCACCACATACAGAGGCAACATGGCTCCTGCACGGAAACATCACACAACTAGCCAGGCCTTAAACAAAAATACAGTAAAAATAAAATCAAATTTCTTTAAAGAATAGTTGCCCTGCTTTGCCATCTTTTAAAAAACATTTGTCATAATCTTCCCTATTCCACAGAATAAACTTTCAGAGCATATGCAACTTGATGCTGAGTCAGTCGTTTCCGTACCTAGCAACTAAAAACTATAAATAACAATCCAAAGTGTTTTGCTGGCCAAGGAATCTATAAAATTATTTTTTTCTGAGGCAGAGAACAAAATGGAGCAAGACACAACTTGAACTGGGGAGCTAAGACGGCACATTGAGGAAGGCAAGCCATGTTTGCTTTCTAGAGGACTGACCATTGCAAAAACACTGAAATGTAGTCAGGAGACCTGAGGCCAAACTCCTTCTAGGAGATGTGTTTGGAGCCTAGCATTCACTTGGAGAAGCAGATTACAAATTGCACAACCTCCTTCCAGGGTAAAGGAGACCCTCAGTGAACATTTTTGAGCTATTAATTAACACTTTATACCCTTCCTCTCTGACCCTGCATCCACTCCACAGGCAGGGCAGACCTGTGCTCAAAGAGATCAGTATTAAAAGAGGACTTGAAAGTTCAGCTTCTCACAGAACAGCAAGAGAGCAGAGACAAATACAGTATTAGTAAGTTAATTTCCTTCAAACCGAAACTCCCCTTTAGATTTCAGAATTGACTTGCAGAACACAGAATTTATGGATTGCCTTTTTCATTTGCTTATTCCAGTATTAATTTTAGACAAAGAATTAAAATTCAAGATCACCTGACCTCATACTATTTGGCTTAAGTTTCGTAGAGGTATGTTTAACAAAAAGACAAAAGACTTTTTGTTTTTCACAACCCCTTTGTCTTCTGACTTAAGTCAACTGAAGATATTTAGCTATTTACCTGTGAGATTTGGTGCAATCAGAGCGCAGAGGAAGAAGTGGATGAGCTTTAGTGACATTTTGCTCACTCTTGTCGCCTTTTCCCACGCTCATACCATGTTGTGCAGCTCAGAAATTTCCCTTCCTAGACGGAGAACCCTATCTGAGCCAGCCATGATGCGAGAGAAGTGGAGACTCTAGGAGAATACTGCAAACACCAATTCTCTGCCTGTCTGCACCAATGCCAAAGACGTATGTACATTGTTTGTAAGGGTGTAGTTACAAGGAGTGCCCGGGTAATCTGATGCCAGCATTTCTTACAGGTCTGTGCAACTGCTTGGCTAGATGGCATAACTTTGTTTCACTTAGTTAGCAATTACAGGTATTAAACAAAGACATTATAAGGAGAAAACAAGATTCATTGGATATTTCCATGTAGTTTATAGAGCTGTAAATGCTCATTTTTCTGCTCAGCCCCCAAACTAGATAAATCCTGATTCTTCCAAGCACCAGGAAAGTTCCCCAGTATTACTAAGGCATGCTTGTAAGCACAGACCTTGCACAAATGGCTGGTGAAGAACTGTGCATCTCTAGGCTGGCAGAAGGGAGTTATGTGCTCCAATTTATCTGCAAATACTATTTTTATGGCAGCTGTGTTGGGTGTGTACAGAGAAGGACATTCTGTTTTCAGATCTGGTTTGGTGCAGGCACATAGATCCCAAGGTTTTCCCATCTTCCAAGGTCCATTGCTCTCCATTTCCCCTGTTGAGCAAAGGCAGGCTCTTCAGCTGGATGCAGCTCTGAGAACTTCTTAGAAACCCAAACTGCCTGCTGGCTCCAAGGCTGCAGCAGCTGCTACATTTATGCTTGTGAGGCTGGTTTCCTCAGTGGCCAAGGGAAAGACAAACTTTAGGTGGAAGCTTTTTATATTCTGCAAAAGGCCATTTAAATTAAATCAAATTCTGACTGTACAGATAATGGGGGAAAAAAGCCAAATCCTACCAAATACATTTAGCTCTGATGAGAGTATTAGAAACCTCTCCTGTAAAACCTTTTCCTCCTCTTTACAGTTTGTCACCTTAGAAAGGGCTTTTATTTCTTTAAAAAATTATTTCCTTTCTGATCCTTTTAATAACAAAGACATCCCTACTGTTTTCAGTGGTGAATTAAAGGGTTCTGTCAAAGCATGTTTAGTCTATATGTTCTGAGGAAAGAAAGGATCTTTTTAAAATTATTTATGAAAGAATAAAACTAGTATTCAGTTAATCACAGGTCTCCAGATTCTTAGACATGCAGGAACAGCACAAGCAGCTACACCCAAAGTTTGCTTTTTCCTTCAGTCCTCTCTATTTCTTCCCTCTTCCCTTCACTTCTTCCTTCCTTTCTTCTTTTCTTCATTTTTTCCTTCCTTTGCTTTCTCTGCCTTCCCTTTCCTCCTTCCTTCCTTTCTTTGTTCTTTCTTTCCCTTTCCCTTCCATTCTTCCTTCAATTCCCTTCTTCCTCCATTCCTACCTACCTTCCTTCCTTCGTCCCTTCCATCCTTCCTTTTCCTCCTTCCCTCCATCCTTGGGACACACTGAATGACACATTCTTCTGTATGTTTTCCAAACATGGGAATGTTTTCCTTCAATGGTAGAAGGATGTTTTCTGAAAGTATTTCATAGCTTTCAGGTAGACTTTTATCTTCTTGCTCTTCCTTATCCCAGTCTCCTACTATTTTTATCAAATGTCTGTACTGAGAACCAAAAGAGGGGTATTGTGGTGTCCAAGAGGAAAACATGGATGTGTTTAACAGTATTAGCAACAAGATACTATGCTTTTGCTGGGAAGCAAAATAAGTGTTTGCAGAAGAAAGCAAAATTTAATTGTCAGTTAAAAAAATTCTGTTCTCTTCTTGTACCAAGAGGTATAAATAAAGCAATCTTGAGTTTTGAGCTATCATTCAGTTAGACCTGGGTAGTGTATCTGATTCTTCACTGGTTTATGTCTTGTGGTGCCATAAACATGTGGATGTATACATTCTGATTAAATATTTAGACATGGGTTGAGAAGTATCTCAAAACCAACGTGATCTGTAGCAAATTATGCCTTCTACCATTCACTTTATTACTGACACAGACGGACAGAAAAGAGTTTACATACAGGTTGCAAGAACGTTATTGGGATCAGGGACATAGCTAGATGTTTTCCTTTCCAAAGATTTCTTGCTGTCTGTGAGCCAGTCAGCCTCCTTTTCAAAGGTGGGGAAAATGAATGCAGCCCCATATCAGAGTTAATCAGTTGATTAATATGGAGCACTAAAAAAGGTAGAGTGAGTCTGCCGTAATAGTAAGGATTGCAACTGCCCTGAGTTATCAGCAAGACTCTAAAATGAAAATTATAATATTATACTATATTTCCTTCCTTGATTATAGCCACCTAAGGCACAACATAAGTGTAGAAATGGATTTGTGGGGCATCTGAAGAAAACTTGAGATAGAAGTTGAAGGTAGTACATATACAGGGCTAAGTTGTGCAACACAGGAGGCTTGGCATAGAAGTGATTATTCAGATTACAGCAACAATAGAATAAAAGTGACAAAATACCTTCAGAGATTTTCCCTTATGGTGAAATGCTGTATGGAAATATTTGGCTTGAAAGAGATAGAAGTAGTCTTTCAATTTTACTGTTTTACTTTCAGATTTTTATCATTTTTACAAGTCATTTTGAATTTGATGAAACAAAGGTTTTGATAACTTTTCCTTCACAATTATGGTTACATTAATGTTTCTGTGAAATATTTTTATGTTATTAAGCATGTATTTCTAAAGATAAACCTCTGTCTGATCAACTCTGGTTTTTAATGCTTGCCTTATATTTCCAGTAATTCAGGCCAGTAGTTATGCCAGTAAGCCTGGATGTAGAGATCCAATTCTGTTCTTTTCTCACTTGCAGACTTGTGATGTTGGATAAGCAAACAGATTTTTCATCAGAAAACAGAGCACTGGACTTAGTTAAAACAACAACTTAAGGAGCTAAGAAAAAACACTGAGAAAAAGATTAAAAATTCGCAGATCAGCAGAACTGGAACTGGGTAAGTAAGAAGCTAGGGGTAATTTCCAGCAGTTACCTACTTTGGAGGTATTCTGGATTGCTTTTATTCATACAAATCAATGCAAAATGTTGCAAAAATATTTGGATGGTCAGTTTAGCAGTTTACCATCAGCATCACAATCATTGGCTCAGGAGATGGACAGAAATGGGATTCTGTTGCATCAAATTTGACTAATATAAGTTTGATGATACTAAAAATCTACATCCAGGAAAAAAGAGACTGTACAGCCCTTGGCATGCTGTTTCAAGTCAGTCACCAGCTTCATCTTGCCAGGAAATAGTGGAGAGCTGGACAGAAGAGCAATTGGCAGAATATGTGAACAGAGTTGAGCTTTTGGTGTGTTTGATACAAATGAGGATTCCTAAAATAAATTGGCAATAAATTGATCTATTAATACTTGGGTAGACTTGGTTTTGCAAGTGAAGATCAGCAAAAGAAAGACAAAGACATACTGAGGAACTGTGGGATTTGCCATAGAGTTTTAACAATTTTTGCAGCAGCCCGTGAGGAAAAAAAGCTGCCAGTACCAGGAAAAGGAAAAATTGACTGCCCTACAGCCTGTGAGTATAGTTCTGATTCTAATATGTGTGATTGAACAGGGGAATTCTAAAATAGACCATGACATTTGCCAAACATATTTACAACAATGATCTTTCTGTTTGTAAAACAGAGGAAATCAGCAGTAACACAAAACGTAAGAACAGTTTGATTATTTGCTACTATTCTGAAAAAAAAATATTGCTCAAAACTCAGAAGGACACTTACAAACATAAGGCTTGCTGATAGATATGTCAACATTTCCTAAGGAAATACCCAATTTAGAAGGATATCAAAGCAAAATATGTAAATCTGATTGGTTTGTTTACATTCTTAGTAAATCACAGCAAGTTTGGGTGTGTGGCTAGCTATTATTTGTAACAGATTTGCTAGGTGAGTGGAAATCACAGAACTGGTTAAGAAGTCTTGAGAAAAAACAGGTGTGCTGGGGAAGAAGTAGTTACCAAGTTGAGCTATGCAAATAGTTGCAGGAAGAGATAATATATATGAAATAGGCACTTACTCAGAAATGGTCTTGAAATGTGCGCTGCTAGAACTTGAGCTACTGATAGCCAAAGAGGTAACTGCTAAGAATACTTACTTGGTTTTCCTTATGATAACAAACATATACAAAGGCCCAGTTGGTATCTTATAAATTCTTTCTGAGGAAAATCCATTTAAAGGTATGAATCAGGTGAAAGAAGAAGTTGAGAGAGTTTTCAGTGATGAATGGTCCTGCATCTGGGGACAGACTTCTGGGACAATTGCCACTGTGGTAGCCAAGAATAGAGTTCCAGCAAAAGATAGAGAGGGATAGCTTGCATATAACTTGGAGTCTCAGGCAAAACTTTTCTGTATCTAAAGCAATGATGACAGAGACCTGTTCTCTTTGCTTGGCTTTTTGGATAAGATGCAAACAGTAAAAAGGCTTAGTTGCAAAAGGTGAACTGGAGAGCCTTGTTCAAACTTGCCAAACAAAATAAGTTTAAGGGAAAAACGGATGAACATGTGCTTCCAGAGTGCCTTCTGGGTTTGTTGTGACATGGAACTGAAAACGCAAGTTGTTGTAATGTAAGGAAGCAGAGTGGTCTGGCTAGGAATCTGTTCTCCTTTAGAGAACACGTCACACTGCTCTGGCGAAGTGTGTTATTGATATTGTAGGAAACCAGATTATTAAGTTGCCTCCTCACCATTTATCAGTAGAAAAGAGAGAAGAGTTTTGACAGGTAACAGAAAATGCATGAAGAAATACATGAACGACTGCCGCCTTAGTTCTGGAACGTAGATTTAGGCAAAAAATACATAGCTACACTGGTTCTCATGTGAATTATAGAGAATGATCTGAAATTAATTCATGGCTCTTAGCACTTACTGCAAATAAGCAATACTGTGGAAACCATACCTAATTCAATTTGGGTTGTTCACATGTGGTTATTTGCAAGGAAAATTGATTGAAGGAACAAAAAAGAGAAAACCCAGGTGACAATTTGAAAAGAAAGCCTTCAGCTTTCAGTCATATTTGAAAAGCAAGTGGACAGGGTTTTATGTAACTACCTATCATAGCCTCTTTGTTATACTTAGATATCCTGGAAGATGCTAAAACATTTGAATAACAGATTTATTTACATATGTTTTGTGAGAAACTTAAGCTGCCAATCTGTAGCAGAATATAAATAAATGTGAATAGTTTAGAATGAGGTAATTTATCTGGACCCAGTCACTGAGGAAGAAATTCCCTCTGATTAGGAGAAGACTAGAAGCCTTGCAAAACTGACCGATATGTTTGTAGACTGTTTTCTGTAGACTTCTGCAGAAATTTGTTGTTATTGCAGAACATTTGTTTAAGAATTTATAAACATTACAAAAGCATTACATGGGATAGGAGGGAGAGGAAAACCATATTTTGGGAAGCAGTGTGTGGGTATCTTTTGCAGGATTGGAAACATTTCTAGCAACTGCTCTTATTCCAGCTTCCTCATAGTTCAAAGTCTGTTTCGTATTGGAGACATGGGACTGTCTACAATGCTGTTGAAAAGTAGCTTAAGAGTTAGCTGAGCTGGTTGTGAATACAGTAATTCTGATCCTGCAACTATTTGTTGGGCAACATAAAGCTCAGTGTGGACTAACATAGCCGAGCATCAGGATAAATAAGCTGCTGAGCTTCCTGCTGCTGGTAAATGAGCTATGTTGATCTGGCTAAATCAGGCATCTCTACACTGCGCTTCAGTGGCATACCAACTACTGCTGTTGTTTATGAGTTGGGAACAAGGCTGACAGAAGAAAACAAATTACTAGAGGGAGCAGTACTATATTAAAGCACAATTTTAAGTTCTTCAAAGAGGAATTATAGCACTACCTGAAGGAAACTCCTAGCTGTGGTTAAATCTACAAAACGTTTTCAAAGCTTTTTATAGGGAAGAAGTTTGGTCAGGACAGACAATACATCCCTGAAATTGCCCTTTAAATTCAGGAGTCTTGAAGGATAACTTTAGTTCCTGGCTGGAAAAACTGCAGTGCCGTGCTTTCACAGCTGCTTATGGGCTTCAGCATACAGGTAATATGAAGTTTTCTCTAAACTGGGACACTAATTGTAAATATTGCCTGAAGTGGGAAAACAAGGAATTAAGTGCTCAGGAAGAGATAGTCATGTCCTGTTCTCCCATAATTAGTCAAATAGCAAATCTGTTTTATCCACCCAACTGTCTCCCAAGACTCTCCCTTCTACTCTTTCAATGCTTTCAATTATGTAGGTACTAATTTACTCCTTCCATTGAATGGCAGTGTATAATACAGACAAGATGAGTACAGGAGCTGCTGCTGTGGTACTCAAAATGACATTAGCTGAATGCCTGATTTTCTCCTTCAGTCTTTCAATGAGCATTTTCTCTTTGAGTATTAGAGACCCAGTATGGGACACAGGATGGACTCTCAGGAGTTTACACATCAGTAGATATGTGGATCCTGTCAATGGACTAAGCTAAATAATTCTGTTTAAGAACAGGGCCAAAAGCTCTAAATATAATTTTTATGTTCATATGATCATTATCAAATGCCTGATCTCCTTTGTTAAAATATATGGAATCCCTGAAATCAGGGCAAAATAAAACAGAACAATCACTCCTATTTATTTAATGCTTGTAATCCCAAAGGAACTCATCGGCTTAATTTCCCATGCATTTCTATTGACCCTTCACTGAAGCTGCTTCTATATATGTAGGAAGTCTAGCTGGCATCTAATAATGTATAGAAATGTACACACAAGCATATATGAGGGAGTGAAACTTTAAGTGGATGCTGAATTTGGAAAGGTTGTAACTTCCGTAAGAAATGTGAGGAAGAGTATGTAGGTTCAAGAATGTACTTCGGTGTTCTGGTATTGAAATGTGAGGCCTCACACACTCAGTGTTGACCATTTCTCCTCTTGGTGCTCTGCAGAAGTTTTCCTAAAACCTACATCAGAATGAACATATGTCCATTTTAAAACAGAATAGCTTTGAACTATTGTACTGGCTATTCGACCTGGTTGTTCACTCTGTGCTGATATACAGACCGTGGCTTGGATTGTGTTGCAGAATAAGTAAGTGATGCCTTATGTTCCTGAGCCTGGGGCTTCTAAGGTCAGGAATGGAGCGGCTTGTGGTGTTGCAGCATGCCAGCTAGGAGAGCTTTAGCTCTGCTCCTCTTCCATTTTAGTTTGCAGAGTTCCACAGACATAATTTAAAATTGTATCAATAGGGGTACAGAGATCTGGGAAAAGGGACTTGCTATGCAATGAAGTAGGAAACAGGGACATTGACAGAGCAAATACCTCTTGCTCAGAGTTCAAAGCAAAACCACAAATAAACGATCTGAGCTTAATACCAGAATGTTGATATAACTGAGTGAAAAATTAAGTGAAATAATGGTTCTAGCTAATCCTTGATTTGTGCAATGCACTGCTTTGGTCTGATTCTCAAACAAGTTGAATTTATATAATTATTATTAAGTGTTTTGTCATGATATGCAGAAGAGCTCACTTTCAAGGAAAACCCTCAAAACAAAAATCTATCTTGTTAAAATATCTGTGGTAATCTATTTTAAAAAATAGCTTTTTACCCCTTTACAAATACTACATTACAATATACAAAAGGATGGGGATAGAAGGAGGGGAAATTAACTGAATCACACAGAGGGAGACAGTGAATACCAAATGTTCCCGGGGTCAACAAGACAATAAAGGGTCAACAGAATTTAGGAATTGCTTCAGTGGCCACTAAATGTCACTGTTGCTCCACAAAATGGCTGTAGGCACCTTATTTTGTCAAAGATAACTTGACTGTTGAAGGCAAAAACCTTCGGAAGCTATAATAAACACGTGAATGTATTTCTGTTACTTCTGGATGAGACCCATCCCCAACTAATCCAGCTGAGAAAGAATATTAATTTTAGAAAAAAAGGCACTTTTTTAACCCTCTCCACAAGATTAAAAAAAAAAGGGAGCCTTTTTTTTCTTAAAAACCCTTGATTTCTGGTGTGTTTTCTAGAATAATAAATAAGGCAAACCTAGTGTATTAATTTTTTTTCCAAAATTAAGTAGAAGTAAGAGAAGCAAAATAAGGCACCTTTATATAAGAAAAAATTGGTAGCATGTATTATGGAAATATGGAAATCTCTAAGAGATACTTCCAGCAATTCAGTGCCAAAAGATAATCTGGGAGTCTTGAATTCGGGAACAAACCTAATGTATATTCTAGTGAGGATGAATATTTTCCTGTTTTAAAAAAGTATCTTTGGGTTGGATGAATGTTTGAATAATTCAAATTGGTCCAAGAATCCCAAGCACAGTAAACAAGAGTCTTGCAAAAGACACAACAGAGCTACAGTTAACAAAGAAGATACCTTCTTTCTATAGGGTGAGACATTTTTTAGAGTTTTGCTATGTATATAGCAGTTGATTTTCATGAATTCCATCTCAGGTTTTCCAGAAGTAAGGAAAGAAGAAAAGAGAGTGTGGGTTAGAAGAAATAAAATATAGAAGGATTTTAAGAAAAATTGAGTCACAGGAAAGAAGTAAGCATGTTTGAAATATTTATGCAGGTGTAGAGGCCAAATTGCAGTATTAAAACCCTCCTGGAGTTCTGAAAATATATGTAAGCATTCAGCTAAGGGACAACTCTTATTATTATAAATCATGTTTCTTTTCTTCCTTATCTCTTTTTTCTAATCTGGTTATTTCTTGGGGCGCTACCATGGCAATTGCATATTTGTTTTTCTGAAGTTCATCTCCTCCGAATACTATCATTTTCTAAAGCATGACCTTACATTCTCTGTTTCTTTACAAACTAAGCCAAATTCAGTGAAGCTGCAGTAGAGTCAGTCTGGAGAGAACTTTCTCCACATATGTAGTTACAGCCTGTGGCTGAAGAAATCATTGTGAGATCATTAATACCAAATTTTGATTCTCAAGTCCCCTTTTCTATGCAGCACTATGGCACTTGAATGCCTTCTGTAACTGCAAAATGTGCTCATAAAGACAGGTTTACTTCTCTGATTTTCAGAACCCAAAAATGGTATACATTTCAAGATTATATACAATGTATGATATATACTGGGACTCCATGGGTGAGAACAGATTGCTATTTTATAGACAAATTTAAAAATAAAGACTCCAAATATATCTCTGTATGGTCCCAGTAATTGCCTATAGAAGTTTGTAATATCATCCATACAGAATACTCTGGGCAGATGCAGGAGTGTGCATATGGATGTCTGACTTGACTTAATGTTTGTAGGTTTATGTGAGAGACCGCCCATTATTGTTGTCAAAATTCCATGTTTGGCCTGATGGTCAGATATTGGCAGATGAATATGTAAGTAAACTCAGCAAACACTTCCCACTTAGCCTGCCATCGGGACAAGGATGAGAATATAAGTATTTTTAAAGATGAGAATCTTGTTTGTGCTGAAGATATCTTCGGGAATAAAAATGAAGAGGGAAAAAAAAAGTACGTCAACATAGCTGTGACCAGTAAGAATAATCCATGTGGTATTCAAAAATTATATTCTAGACAGTTTAAAAGATGTGCTTAAAAGTAAGCCCATTAATTCTACCAAATCAGCTCAGATTTACATTTCCTATTTTAGTCTGTTACATAGGTTCACATATTTCTCTTCTGATCATCACAGGCTGTCTAGCTCATGAAGTGTTTCCCTTAGGAGAGTTTCTATTCCATAACATGGTGCTACTGCTACTGAGGCAGTTGTCTCCTAGTCCCCCAGTCTCTAATACTTGTTGCTCAAAAAATACTGGCTACTGGCTTGGATTTTCTGCTGTTGCTATTCTTTATTGACTTCAACTACCGATGCTCCACAATTCCTGGAATGCCATTTTGCTACACACCATGTGAAGTTTGAGAAGATCAGAAGGATTCTCTGAACTCTGCCTGACATTAGTAGCTTGGACAAAGCTATCTGGCATGTGGTAATAGCTGAAGTTCAGCCCACTTGATGCCTCTTATTCTTGTAAAGTAGGTGAGCTTCTGATCCAGTTATACAGGTTCGCCACCACCTGCTGACACCTGTCTGCAGTCTTGACTTAAGGAGAGGCACCACACATTAAATACATGAGTGCAGAAGTAGAAGGGCAAGGCTAAGAGAGATAAGGTGCCTATAGGGACAAGGTGCCTTATCCTCTGTTAGAACCCTATGCACATCTTTGGAAACAGATAATATAATGTTAGCATAAACTTAATGATTTTTTATTATTACATGTCAGTATGAGGAAGTGAATAAGCATAGGCAATATACATTGAATTATTATGTTCAAGTTAGCGGAACTGACCTTACTAAAATTTAAAATATAGTTCTGTCTCATGCTTCTGTTCAAGGAGCCTGCTAATTTTCTTGACATTTGCATGGAAGAAAAGTTAAGGCAACCTTAACTTAACTTTGAGCAAAGCCTGAATTTCTAAGGGCCAAAGTGTCCGTTTTCACAGATCATTGATCTATTTCAAAATAGCCTTAGCCACTTTGAACCACTAATGAAAGGATCACATTTTCTTTGCTGAAGGTACAGGAACAGTGCTGGCACAGAGAAATGTTTTGACATCCTCTCAATAAATTTACACTAGATACAGACTCTAAAGTTTTATGATTTCTCTGGTCATCTTACGCTTAACATATCTCACAAGTTCTGAACTACTGCCTTTGATTGTGCCACACCTCTTTCCTATGGTTCAAAATGGAAAGAACCAGAAAGGGGACTCTTACGAATCTCCCTCTAGGTAGCTTCAGCTTTTGTCCCAACAGAAGATATTTTATATGCAGCCAGATTCTCATCTCAGGTAATAATTCCATTCCATTTGATAGTCCAAAAGTGAAATCTCTTCTCATTTTTACTGTTCTGAGTGACAGCAGGACTTGGTTCTGTGAAACTCCAATGTGAAAATGCAGACCTGAAACCACCATAGTGTTTTATTTCCCTTTTAAAATTAGGCTAATAACATGAATTAAAAAAAAATTTAATCCCGCTCATTATGACTAATCATGTCTCTACAGATTACAGTGACTTCCAAACAGAATTTATATCTGTCTGATGAAAGGTCTCAGGTGATATTTAAGTGAACCTGCTAAGACAATATATAAATTTCGTGATCTTTCTTTATCAAAAAGTGCATTATTTTAAGGACTTGGACAAACTATAGACCTTCAAAGTGCTTTTACTTGGAAAATTTCTTTTTGCAGCTTAAGATGTCTGAAGTGCCAGGACTTCTAGAAATGCAGTAAAAGACACAGACCAAAGTGTATCCTTCCAATGTCTTCCACTGTAATCTGTTATCCAAGGCCTTCATGCATACTACCTCATCAGAGCAATGCTCTTCGATGACTATGGAGTTCTTTTATAAATTATTCATATGTCTTTTTATATTACCTACTGTAGCATCAGCCAGGAACAAACAAATATTACAAACATGGCACCAATAAAAAAAGAATGCTTATTCCATCTCTAAAAATACTTTATACTTGCCAAGTCCTGCACATCGCTGTAGAATACTTACAACCACTGGATCCCTCTAGTTTGAAGGTCCCCTTCTACAAAAAACATGTTGCTAAATACTATTTGACAAACTGCAGCCCATTTTCTACTTTCATAGATGTGATTGATTCCTTCTGAACATGAATTTTCTTTTTTTTTTTAATTTTAATATTAGATTTTTAAATCTTATGACAGTTTAATTCTTTTGTAACTGATGAATAATAGAAACTTTGAAACACAGGTGGAACAGTAAAGCACACAAAAGCTTGAATGAAACACATACACCTATGCTGATGCCATTACTACTGCATTGAATGGGTGAATGAATTAAGATAGAGAAATGTGGATTTGTGGATATTGTGAAAAAGTACTCCAGTATGTTGATACTACTTTATTAGTACAGATTCCATTCTGTATTTCTTTCATCAGAAGGATGGATACTCAAACAGCCTTGGTTCTGTACTGTCTTTTCATTCCTGATCTACATGCTGGAACCTAGATATCAGAAGAAACGTTCAGCAAAGCCACAAAGATTTTGGAGAGCAGTTTAGAACTATCTTGAATATTGGAGAAATGGTCTAAAAAATGATAAAATGAAGCAGGGGTGAGTACAAGATAAAGGGCACTATTAGGTTAGTCAGTTGCACAGCTAGAAGATGGAAAAAATTGATTACTTCGCAACTCCCCACTAGATCTACAGCATCAGTCACCAAAGTGCAAGCAATAATCCTTGACTTGGGGCAACCACAGGAAAGCAAGTTCAGGAATGACACAATTAACAAGGGTCACACAGAAACAATTAGGGACTCCATAGATGTCCTGTCCTGCAGCTACTGAGTCATCTTCACATCCCACTACAATTTCTGACCACAACTGTAGCCATTGTGCGTGTAACAAGCACAAATTCACTGTTCTGGATGTCAACAACATGAGGAGGATTTTCAGAACAGGTCAATGAAAAAGGAAGAGTCAGGGAATGAAAAATGGTACAAGGCAGGAAACAAAACAGTGTTTCCCATGTTTTGTTTAGAAGGGGTTAATGCCCAGTTCTCATCCCTTTATTACGCCATTGCTGAAGAAGTCTCTTTTCTGGCACCATCTGAGGTAATGAGCACAGTAGATCTGATGACATAGACAGCAGTTTAGACTTAACCTTCCTGTGGTAAACACATTTGTTTGAAAATTGTTCTTCCTTCTTTACATTTTGAAAATGTAGTGCTTTTCTGACTCAAGAGATGGGAATGGATGCTTTCCATCTGACTCTATAATCTAGCATATTCTGTTCCTCATTAAGGATTGAGCAGTAAAGTATAGAGATAGAATGTAGACTCACTCATTTGTTCCCCTACTGAAGTAACATATGTGTTATCATTTGTAGTTCCTATAACCTTCACTTAGTAGTAATAATTTCTTGTGCTTTACCTTCATTCTTTTAATTAGCACAACCTAAGAATTCCCTTGGGATTCATAACCTTTTTCCTATTGCCGCACCGAAGATATAAAGTTGTTATCAGTAACCCAGAATGTAAATGATTCAACTTTTTTTTTTTTTTTAATGAAATTAAACTCTGCAGTCTCAAACAGCAAAGAAACGAGGCTTGTGAGGAGAACAGAACTGGAGATAAGAGCAAACAAGACTGCAAGGACAGCTTTGATCAGCTCTAAAGCTCTTCTGTAATTGCTGTTCCCCTAGGGTCCCTGCACAACTTTTACAGGAGTGTTAGAATAGGTTTGACTGTGTTTGGCTACTGTACTGCAGCAGTGGCAAAAAACACTGTCTCTATCACCAGTGTAACCAAATTCACCAACCTTCCTCCAAGGGTGAAGGGATGTTCGGCTCTGCCATAGATAGGTATGCCAGAGACCACTGGGGTACCCTCCAATTTCCAAACTGAACTGTTAGTATCCTGCAGATCCTAGGGCTTTTATTATCTTCCAAGGGCATGGTATTTTTTAACATTTAATTCAAACAAAAAAAGGTTGTCTGCCTCATTTTTTTTTTCCCTATTAAATAATGTTTTCTTTTAGTTCCTGTTGCTGCTTTGTCTTTATGAAATATTTCATTTTTCCTTTGATTCATATGTAATGATGTATAAGCTTGGCTGTTCTTCTTAGCTATTCTTCAGTCAATGAAGCCTAAATAAAATGGTGCCAAACCATTAAAACAGTTTGAATTTACGAGGTGAGGCACCCCTCTAAATGACGAATGGTTGAGATTTTGATTTATTACCTTTCTTTTCCATATAAAATGATGACTCCATGAATAAATGAGAGGAGTTTCCTTAAAGCTGAAATGCTGCCAGTATACTACAGTCATAAAATCCAGGGAGATTTCTGTAGCAGAGTTTTGTGTCACCAAAGCAGATGGTTGTTCTTTCTAAAACCATGAAGTCTATAAAAGCCCAAGATAGAAATAATTAAAAAATAGTGCAGATACAAGTGTTAGGAGTCACATCTCTGTTTACAAACATCAGATTTTAGATGTTTTGGTAGGTCTTAAAAGAAAAACCTGATAGCTGTGCTGTACTTAACTGAAGTTATAAGGTAACCCTGTATGGAAATTAGAACAGGTCTGGTGGAAGCTAAAATGAATAAATAACCCTGTTAATTTTTGTTTTCTTTACTATTAACTTTTTATCTTTCTTTTGTTTCTGGTAAAGATGAATGTTCTTGCAGTCACAAAAGACCTACTTGTATGTAATTCAGATCTGAGCACCTCCAAGAGGAGGGAAGAAACCATGAGCTCCAAACGTCAAGCCTTATTAGTGTCATGTGTAATCCTTACTCTGGACATAATGGGCTCAGGGCCTTGTTGCATTCAGTGTAATTATCTATGAAGAGAAGGATGTCAGAAAGTAGAATGAGGAAAAATTGTACAGAACATAACTGAGATTTTTATTTTCCTTTAATTGCATAACTTTGTAAATATTCATTCTCTAAAAAGGCAGCTAACATTGCCAAGTGATCTAGGTTGATCTATACATTACATTATCCCTAACATCAAGCATAAATGGGTAAAAAAATAGGTAGTGTGTAATCTCATTACTGCTGCTGTGAAGATGACATAAATTAATTCCTTTAACACTTTATTCAACTGTGAAATACAACTGTAGGGAATATACTTAAACTGAAATAAAGCATATATTAGAAAAGATTCTGTTGGCGGCATTGTCTCTGACTAATAAGTCTAAGAAAAGAAGAGTCTAGAAAAGAGGAAAGGAAAGCTAGCTTTCCAACTATTATCTTCTCCACAGAGTTGACATACACAGGCTCATTATTGCATTATGTTTTATTCAACAAAATCACTTTAATGTTGCAGCTTAAATTGAATTCACTAAAGCATCTTCATCTCTTGCCTAATGTGTCTCAAGTGTCTGCTTGCTGTTTGCATTTTCTTCAGAATTATGGCAGGGAATCTTTGGAAACAGCGAAATTATATGCAATCCACAAAACAATGGGGCTGTAATGGGGTAATCGGCCTTCAGCGTAATTAAAGAAACATTCCCTCATCAAAGTAATTCTGCAAGAGACCTAGAGGCTGTATTGTACAAATCATCCACTTAGTAAAATTCTTTATCTGATTTGCATTTAAAACCTAGTTATGCAAATAAGTTTGCTCAGTGGATCGCAAGAAATGTAATAACTTAAAAAGATCACAGTAATTAAACAAACCTGCTTCTTCTCCATAAATCATGGTGTGTAATTCCCTTTTATTCACCTATAAATATTTCAATTAGTCTGTTATATAAGGTCTTCTGGAAGAGAGGAATTCCTTTGATGCATACACATAGTCAAGTATCCACTCTGGACATGACAATTCTACTTCTCTGAAGTAAAATCATTCCAAAACACGGGAAAAGGCAAATGCCTTTTCCTTATCTAAAGATCTGTTTCAGACCAGATGAATTACATTTACCATTTCGATCTAAAAGCTTGATTCCCAGTTTAAACTAAAGCAAATGGCAGTGAAAGGTGACATGTCAGTGAGAATTAGTAATGCACTGTGGAAAAGACTCATCCTAACAAGGTTCAAGTTCACTGGTAGCAGATCGTGAAGTTTCATTTCTTACACTGGCTTTAGCCTTGAGTACCAATGCTGGTATAAGTCTCTCAAATCAGGACATAAGGTTTGCAAGTTGTATTTGTGTTTTGCTACTATTCGATAACTACTGATGTTTCAATTCACATGACCTTTTGTCAAAATATATTTTTTGTTTCTTTCATTGTTCGTAGTATCTATAGAAACACAGTACTCCTATAGTACTTTTATAATAGCAGGGACAGACCAAACTTGAAGGGGTGA
Source organism: Morus bassanus (assembly GCA_031468815.1). Taxonomy (NCBI): domain Eukaryota; kingdom Metazoa; phylum Chordata; class Aves; order Suliformes; family Sulidae; genus Morus; species Morus bassanus. Next base: position 50,714,002 of record CM062572.1, read on the forward strand.
CTCCACTATCACTTTCTCCAAGCAGTAAGCATTGAGATCAATAAACCAACCTGTGCCAGGATTACCAGTATGGGTGAAGTCTCGATTACACCACAGATGTTCCTGAGAGAAAAATCCAAAATCCTATCGTGCACTTTTTAACTACAGGTTACTTATGGGTTTTTTTTTTGTTTTGGGATCAGTGTTTTTCAGGATCTCATTCTAATTCCAAATTATTTCTTTATTGAATTCAATGTATTCTATTTTTTAATGCAGTTATTGAGTGACAAGTAGGTACAAGTAGGTACTAGAAGTACACTTACCTCAGAGCAATTAAATATTTTTCTTTTAAATTCAGAGTTGAAATGCTTTTGCCTATGTATCTTCAAATATGGGTGCCACAACATTTTCTTTTTCTAAAAAACACCACAGATAGAATACATGGTGAAGTGCGCTCATGCAAAAGGATTTTATACTTCCAGAGAAACTGCAGGAACTCAAACTATTAAACCCTTTTGGTAGACAAATCAGTCTGCCACTTTTCCCTTGTCCTTACCATGTAACATCAATTCAAAGAAACAAAGAAACAAGGGAGTTTTTCTTGTTTATTTCATGTTCTTTGATGTGAAATATGTTCTCTGTTACCTTAAAAATGTTTCCTGAATGTATTAGAGCAATATATAATTCAAAGGTGAACACATGTAAGTGAGGTGACAATGGAGCAAATAGCACCATGTTGCAACATCTGATTTGTTTTGGAATGACTGGTAGCACTACTGGCATAAGCAAAAGGAATAAAAATAATATTTTCCAACCCCTGATTTTGCTTCCCTTTCTTGTCTCAAGATTTCAAGAGATCACGGCACAGAAGTAGCCATGTCTGCTTCCACATTAACAAAATGTTTGTATTCTGTGGGGATGATATTACACAGGACATATCTTTCAAGTACATACAAGAGAACTGGAAAAGGCCCTCTGAAAAAGGATAACATTTCTTTGAAGGGCTAGCTAAGCTGGGCAAAAGAACATCTGTTGGGAATTAGTCATAGTACTGCCGGTTTGTAGAGGAAGGAAGCCAGACTTGGCTTGAGATATTGTCAATAGTCCAGAACAGATTGAAAGGGCTATATGCTACATATAATTCATTATCCTACATACAGTTAAAAAGAAAAAACAAACAAGAAACCCCTCAACCCAACTGCCCCCCCCCCCCCCCCCCCCCCAAATTAAATTCAAGTACCAAGCAGAGCTTAGATTTGAAATGGTATACCTTAATGAGATGTACAAAATCTCTGAAGAATACTGGTGGGTCATTTCTGGGCTATAAATAGGACATATTTCAGATTTGCCTTTACACTTGTTACAATCTAAACGTTTGTTTACAGTGAAGAATGGTCTGAGCAATCTGGAAATGTAGCAGCTCACTCCACGTGAACTGAGCAGGCTGGACTGGCAAGGAGGCAGGACAGAAGTACTAGCTAGCTATGCCATCAGCAGCTCTTCTGGCTTTCACTGAAAACTTTGATGAGTTTTTGCAGAATACATAGATTCCACTGATTTCTCATGGGGAAATACATGGTTAGAGGTAACATGTGAACAGTCCTAGCCTTTGCTTTTATTCCTTTATTTTCTTACTCAGGTGTGACCGTTCTTCAAATTGGATTATAAACTGCAGGGTGCAGAGGACATTTGTATTTGAATTACAAGCATTCCTGAGGCTTAGCTGGACATGAGACACCTAATGGGGTAGGTGGCATATGCAAGCCTAACATGCCTAGGGAACTTGCAGTTTAATTGCATATTTTGTACTGGCTTATGTTAACACAATAAAAATAACAGGTTCTATCCCCACATCTGCTAGCTCCACATTGGTATATGTAATAATTATTTTCTTTAGCTTGAAAAAAAGATATATAAATCAAGAAAGTTGCAAAAATATCTTAATAGGATGAAGGCATTCTGCTGTTGGCAAGTTCACATAACTGGCTGTATTGTACTTGGATGTCAAATGCAGTAAAAAATAGAAAAGTCTTAAACTTCTGTGTCTTTAAGATGTAAAGAGCAGCTCATGAGTCACTCTTAAAACTCCCTATTTTTGCAGTGTGCTTCATGTGAAGGAATCCCATTGAGTACAGCAGAGCAACTTAAGCACTGACTGTTCATGTGAAATAGAGGCTAGTCAGTGCCCTTAGGTTACTGGGCCCTAAGAACAAAATGAGTTACCACATTCAGCAATGGCCTGTGAAACTCCTGAAGAGGTAAGGAATGTGTGATGATACCTGCTTTGAACTGGGCATAGGAAAGAAGAGAAATGAGAAATGAATGGCTCCAGTTACAAGTCTACTACACAAGTCTACTAAGAGCCTACTACAAGAAGAAAGGATTCACAGCAGATTTTCTTACCTCTGTTGTCTGTCCTGGTTGTGTAACGGTGAAGTGTTACTTTGATTCATAAAGTCCCTGCCATACCCATGTGGCGTTCTGTAGGAAATCTAGGAATAGGATTGCACTGAGCTGGATATAGGTTTACACATTGGCAAAGGTTTTTTCCTTTTTTTTTCCCTTTTGTGTGTGGTTTTTTTTTTTTTTGTTTGTTTGTTGTTTTTTTTTTTACAGTTATGTGTCTACTTTTTGTAGGCTTGCCAAGCCTTGTACAAGTTTGTAATGCCCTCCTATGGCCAGTCTTGATATACCCAGCAATGATCTGTTTTTCAAACAGTTCATTGTAATTCAACATTAATAAAAAGTTTTTTGTGGGTTTTTTGTTGTTGTTGTTGTGGAGTTTTTGTTTTTTGTCCCTGAAACAAAAGGCAGCCTCCTAAAATGTGATAGATGACTTGCTTCCTATTGAACTAGTTTTCTTTCTTCCAATATACATATACCTGGAACAGGGAACATAGAATGCTAGATATGAGCTAATCTAGTATGTAGAAATTGCCACCTCTTTTTAATTAACTATTGATTTGGGGAATTTGTGTACTGAGTTTAATCGAGTGTGATGAGAATACATAATTTTACTTAGTTTGTCTGAATTTACGGTATATAAATCTGATGCAGGCATCTATATATTAGGAGTGGAAGTTCCTGCTAGGAGCAATCAATATCTTCCCTGGAGCTAGGAATTCAAACTGCAACTCCATTTTACTGGAGTCTCTCAGTTACAAAGTTTTATGTGGCAACAAAGATTTTGATCTTAAAAAAGTCAGTTTAGCATTACAATCACTATACATAACAATATGTTCTGGAAATGATGCAGTGTCATGGTTTTAGCCGGGATAGTTAATTTTCTTCACTGTAGCTAGTATAGTGCTGTGTTTTAGACTTAGTATGAAAATAATGTTGATAACACACTAATGTTTTAGTTGTTGCTAGGTAGTGCTTACACTAGTCCAGGACTTTTCCAGCTTCCCATGCTCTGCCAGGTGCACAAGAAGCCGGGAGGGGAGGGGATACAACCAGGAGAGCTGATCTGAATTGGCCAAAGGGTATTCCATATCATGTGATGTCATGCCCAGTATATTAACTGGGGGGAGTTGGCTGGGGGAGGCAGCGATCGTGGCTCGGGGACCGGCAGCGTCGGTCGGCAGGTGGTGAGCGGTTGCAGCACTTGTTGTTTAGTTTTGGTTTTTTCCTTCTTCCAAGGTTTCATCTCTCTCTCGCTCATTATTTTCCTTTTCATTATATTATTATTATTATTATTATTATTATTGCTGTTTTATTTTAATTATTAAACTGTTCTTATCTCAACCCACGAATTTTCTTACTTTGGCCCTTCCGATTCTCCCCCCCTATCCCACAAGTGTGGGGGAGTGGCTGTGTGGTGCTTAGTTGCTGACTGGGGCTAAACCACAACATGCAGACACTACTTTTCATTGAGAAATGAAAGATGATACTGCCAGTGTTAGCTGAAGCCTGAGGTTTAGCTGTTGAGTGGGGGGAAATTACAGCTACCTTTAAAGGTGGGAGTTTCTTTGCCTACAGACTATGAACTAGAGAGAGGAAAATATTCTGCTGAAGAAGTAGTTTCCTATAGAAAGATTGGGAGAAAAATCTTCTCTTACTTTCATTTGAAAGTCTCACCAATTATTTCAAATTAATTATTCTAAAAATTTTAAAAGAATCCAGTAAGAGACTTCAATAGGTCTATTTATAAATGATGCCACAAAAAATCTTTAAGGTCTCATTGCTTTTCTCCACAGTCTCACTGTGAGTACTTTGTCTATATGGTATTAATAAATTGCCTCTTTGCTCCGCTGATACCCATTATTCCATGGCCTAATAGGTTACACTCTTAAAGTTTCTGATATTCTAAATTTTAATCCTATTAGCTTAGTCCCTGAAGAGTCATCTTCCTCCTTGGTGTGTTCATCCTCCATGTATTTCAAGAAGGTTATTGTTCCCCTCTCTGATTATTTAGTCAAGGTATTACACATTAAGTCTTTAATTGTTTCTTCTGAAGAAATCCCTTTAGCCCAATTTGTGGCTTAAGTATTTGTGCTTATTGACCAAAGTGCATCTTCAGTACAAATGGATGCTGTTACTGCTAGGTAAACAAGCTTTAAATCAACAGGCTAGCTTTCAAGTGCTTATGCTAAGCTTTTTCTTAGCCCTAGAGTTGGCTAGGTTCAGCAACTACCTGATGGTCTTTAAAATTTTTTGCTTGTTTTTGCATGGTAGAAATCTCAGCTGCTAGCGCTGTGCTCTATGAGTAGTACCACTGACTACTTTTCAGTTATTCTTATAATGTGAAAAGATAAGCCATGGAAAAGGACTGCAAGACGATGATTTACAGCCACTAGCTGAAAGAAAAGTAAGCTAATGCTTTTCATAGTGAAAGGATTTGGACTTTTGGATAGTCATTTTCCAGTATAGTACTCTCTCTTTTTTCTACCAAAAAACTGAGTATCCAATGTAGTTGACAGTCTGGCCCTCAGCTACTCCTCAAAGTAATAACCAAGTCCATGATATACAGCCAGGGTTAATTGTTAAGGAGTAACTTTCCTCCTTCAGATTTTGAAGCACAAAATGCATTTCGCACTAGCTAGTACAGCTATCAGGACTAACTAGCCTGACTTGGTCTGTGGTACTGGTAAAGTGCTTTTAGACTAAGAGCATCTGATGTGTCTGGTATCAAGCTATGACTATTGAAGTCTCTACTAGCTTAATCCGGCAGAACAGGTACAAGGGAGAAATGCTGCCTTATGCAAGGGAGCAATAGGCAAGTTTTTAAGTGATGTGTAGAGGGGTTAGGAATGTCACAGTCATTCAGGGTCTATTGGTATCTCACCCTTTAAATAAAGAGCCATAACTTAACATATTGGTGTCACAAATGGCTGCAGAACATGTATGGGGCAATTTTTTACATGAATGAGAATTAGGCAAATATCTCTTGAAAGCTGAGGGGTCATTTCTTCCTCTTACTCAATCTGTCAGAAATAGATAGTTTCCAGAGCTGGTCTATGCAGAGCATGCAGCTGTGAATCTGCTTTTATGAGAGAAACAAGAATAAAGGACCTCAATTCCCACTCAAATAATGCTTCTTCCTTACATTAATATCATTGAATTTGTATAACGTATAAAACCAAATAGGAATAGACTGCTGAGCTGAAAAGAAGCATCAGCTTAAGCAATGGTTGAGAATTAGCAATGTGACCTACATTGGCAATTATTCATGCTGTGTTACACAGCTAGTATTTGAAATGGTTTAAACCTCTTACTGGTTAGGGTGCCTCACGGCTAGGGGCAGATTTGCAACAGGAGAAGGAATACCCAGTTGCATTACAAAACTTTGGGCTTTAGAAATCTCTTTTCATGAGGGGGTGATATGATATACTGCTTGAAATAGCTCTTCTTCAAGTAAGAGATGGGATTAGGTGACCCCAAAGGCTCCTTTTCAACAAACTTTTCTGTGTTTTTTTTATCAAAATATCTTAAACTGATAGCATTCAAGACTGTAATAATTTTGCATATCTATAATAAAATAATGTTTAAAGACAGGGGAAAAGTAGCAGACCTATGAAAACACTTGTTAGGGAGATAAAATTTAGTATTTATTTAATATAACCCCACATAGCATTTTGTTGCTTATGTAGAAAACTGTTTTTTTGAGACTTAGATTCTGTTCTTTGCTTTGGTATTTGTCTGGAGTGACTAGCAGGTCTGTCCCTTAATTTATGCCTCAGTTTCTCTATGTACAAATATCCAGAATAATTTCAGATGGGTTTCAAGAGTCCATGTGTTTCTATTGATACAGGAAAACAGGCACTGAAAACGTTAGAAGCAAAGAATAATATGTAAGAGTGTAAGAAAACAATAGATAAAATAGAAGCAGATATTCACAAAAACTATCCAGAGGTGAATGCATTGAAGTATAATTTGGTGGTCTGTATTTGTACACAACTGTAATATTAAGAGATGGATTTCTTTGAATTGAATCACCAGCATATGATGTTGAAATATTTTCATCTGGTCTTGGCAGATCTGCTGGGCCATATCTTCAACAGCACTGAAGGTAGACTGAAGTTATAGTGGCTATAAACATCTACAGTGTCTCAGAACAGATGATCTTTGAGGAAAATCATGCAAGGAGGTGCTATTTAGTAAGAGCAAGTATGGTGGGGTCTGTCTCTTTAAGCACGTAAACATTATAGTTGTATTAAATACTTTAATGAAAAAAAACCCATTTAATTGTAAAAGCAGAAGTGTGGAGCGTTCTTTCTCCATTAAAAGATTTTGAGTAATAGCTTTCAACTTGATACCTAAACTTCATGGTTTGTCTAGGTAGTACAGAAATGATCAATCAAAACATAATAACTAATGCTGCACATGTGTTATTCTAGCTGCTGTAGAAGCCAGCATTATTATTAAATTTAATGGCTTCTCTTCAAGTCTTCAAATGCTATGGCATGTAATTACTTCCTTGTGTGGTTTGCACCACAAAGGTACAGCTGTTTAAACACTTGATAAAAAAAGGAGACCTTTAAAACTGTGAGAAGCAGAGGCTATATCTCAATTTTAAACAGATTGTTCAGGTCTGATTAAAATGCAATAAATAAAACTGCCTTTATAGTAGAGTGTGCTGGCACATGCCAGCAAAGCATCCTTCTGCATTGTGAAATCTGGACACTGGTGTCGGTGCTCAGAGCACAGCTACAGCTCCCTCAGGCCAGGCAGGATTTGGGGGAGAGGTTTTTGGAGGGTTGGAGGGCATTTGTCACTACTCTAGTAGGTGTGCTCATCTACCCTATTGCTTGTGAGTACACAGGTGTGATGGCTTTGGACTCCACCACCCAGGTTTGTTAGTTTAAAGCATGATTTGCCCAGTCAGCCAATCTGCTAGCAAAGATTCTCCTTCTTCTAGATAGGTGGATCCTATCTATCATCCTAGAATCCAAAGCCCTGGCAATGACACCAGCCATGAAGCCAGGCTTTGATCTGCATGACGCCTCAACCTGGACCCCTATCTCTTATTGGCAAGCCAGAGGAGATCCCTTGGGCTACTTTCCCCTTCAGTTGTGCTCCCAGGGCTCTGAAGTCCTGTTTGATCTTGCCCACCTAATGCCTTACAGTGCCATCGGTGCCCCTCCACACACTAACTGCCATGGTGCTCCCCTCAAATGGCTGCCGCTCCCTGGGGGATGCTTACACACAGCCTCCAGAGGGTTGAACAGCTTCAGGGGCTGGCGGCACTGGCCTGCTCCCCAAAGACCTGCTGGCTGGTCCCTCCACGGCTGCCAGCCAAGGGTAGAAACTCCCTTACATGCCACAGGCCCCTCATGGCCATGGCAGGCTGCAGCTGCTGTTTGTAGTGTCGGCTTCTCCACGGTTTGGAGAATCAAGGTGAGTGATAACAGTTATATGTCCAATGGGCTTCTGTCAGTCATAAGGGTAGTTAGTAGTTTTAATATCACTGCTTTCTTTGAATTGTAGTGTATTCTTGCTTTTCTGCCCTAGAGAACATCTTTCTCACAGCCTTCCTTGTTTACCTATCACCTGGGTTTATAGATGTCCCTAAGGTAAAATCAGGATAGCCCCAGTGACTTAACCTGAACTATGTAAAGACTACCATAATCTAGTCCTTTAATATTTATAATTTCTTGGTCTCTTACCTCCCATGACAGATTTCTTTAACTTCTTGTAGGACCCATATACCACCAGTAGCTTATCTGACTTCTTGCCATTGCTCTGTAGAGTACCATGTGCAGCTTGCTCTACTTGGGGCCTAACTGTGAATTAAATATACTTCCTTTACTGTAGCTGCTACTTCTGCAGAGGTACAGCAGGGTTTTTGTCCTCTTTCACTTTCTAAGGAGAATAAATAAGGCGCTCCTTCCCTTGGTCCTGTTTTGTAGAGGATGTTAGACTGATTTATTTCCATAAAGGTGAACATAAAAGATTATAATTCTGTTGCTTAGAAAAATACATTCTGAAAGATTAAGGCATTAGTTAAATGAAGGCTAATGATTACACAGCATCAATACTTGAATGAGGGAGAGGAAAGGAGTGTAAGATATGAAATGTCTTTGCGTTCCAGGTTTGGTTTCTTCCCCTGACCTTTCCACTTTCAACTTCAATGTGTCTTTACAAATATTTATTTCACCATAGCTACATTCTGAGCATAACACCTCAATGAAATAAGTGATACTAAGAATGAACAATGGGCACTTAAGGGGGTTAGGAGTCTTTTACCTGAAATACTAGACTCATTTTGAGGCTGATATGAGCAGATATACATTAATCTTTTCTGTTGCCCTCAGGCAGACTTATAACTATTAACCCACAGCCTGCTTTACCTAATAGCAGGTAGTCAGACATTAGTCATGGCTCCAAAACCTGTGTTTTATTCCTTGGATTAGAGACTGGCTGTAGTACTTCCTTGAAATTTCTGCTCTCTCTAATATAAATTGCTTGTACAGCACTTAGGCACTTGAGATAATGCATGTATAAATGAAACTAGATAGCAGCCTTACCTTTGCCATTTGATATCAGGAACAGAAGGAGGCAAATAACCTAGCTAGGTTTGTTAGATACTGAATGGCTTTCTATAATTGTGTCATAAAAGGCATTGATGGATCAGGACATACCTTTCAATCCCATGTAAAGCTGAACCCTCATCAATCATGAGACACTCTCACAAAAGGCAGAGAGAACTTCTTTCTGATAATAACTTACTTGCATTTAAGGCAGTAAGGTTCACCTCCTGCTTTGGATCTTGGTCTTTTTTGTGGTTCAGGTAATAACAGACATCCAGAATTACAAGTTTATTTTCTTCCTTTAGCTATGATGTGAAGATTGTATCCTATTTTATGGAGGAATGTTGTGGCTCAGTTATTTCTACTGCTGTTGCTTCCAGGTTGATGTAAACTGATGATCTTTCTTTCAGACTGTACTAACTATTCACTTGGTTAACTGGTTGTCTGACGTTAACAAGTGTGGGTTTGACCTGACTTCCTCTTTACTCCTGCACTATAGAAAAAGAATATTGCTTTTGACTGATACAGTCCATTTATTGTATATGTGGATTATGGTGGCATCTATTGGCCCTGGTTATGATCAAGGTTCTAGTGCATTAAGCTTTTTAAAGCATGAAGCATGACACCACTCTTTTGGAAAGATATGAGGGGGACAAAGACAAGGGATGTGATATACAAGCAAAGCAATAGCTACAAAGTGTGAGCGGGAAACAAAGTTTTTAAAGGAGGGTTTGCATGAGGCTATGCTGAAGGGAGAGAGGTAAGGAAGAAATGTTGAAGGCAGCAGAGGCTGTAAGATGAAGATGCTAGGTGGGCTGGAAGAATATTCAGATGACAGTCACCATGCCTGAATGATGGCTGAACATTACAGCAGTTCCTTTATCTCTCCCAGCCATCTAATTTGTGCCTTTGTGTCTTCTCCTGCTCCTTCAGTAAGTAATAGCATTTCCAGTATTATGATGATAATGTTAACTTTTGAGCTGACTGTCTATGAAATCACTCATAACATTTCTCTTGACTTCACTGATCAAGATCTTACTGTAAACTGGAATAGTACGGGGAAAGAGGAACAATAAAACCCCACGAGTTTAGTAAGAGCCAATTGTTGCATTTTTCAAGCTCCTTGTTTTGATTTGTCAGTTACTTCCTTGCAGTCCTTTGCTTTATCATTGTTCACAGATGTGCCAGTGAATTTGGGAGTTATGCAAGAGTTGCAAAGTGAATTTTTGTTCAAAGATGGAGGAGAAGAGAGCAAAAGGCAACTTTATAAGTCTGAGCTCATTCAGACACGTGCCTTGGTAATACAAATAAGTTTATTTCAATGCATGACAGCTGTTGCTGCCAAAACTCTGAAGTCTGTTCCTAGCATGAAATCTAATGATGAATAAAATTAAGGCTTTGGAACTGCCAATACATTATTAGGCCACAGACACAGATGGTGGGATAGAAAACACTACAAACCAGAAATCCTTAAGGAAAAAAGAGCTTGTGGAAAATAGTTTTCTTTGTGGTACTGTTGTCCCTAAACCAGGGTTCTTCTCCCAGTGTGCAAAACATCAATCAACACACTAAGTCGAGATATTTGTCTTTACTGCCAATCTGCAGACTGGGGTGCCGGGCACTTAACATCAGCCAGCACACCATTTGGAAACACATGGGGTCTTTTATACAAAATGGTAACAAAAAGAAGTTACATTAAAATATCTGATTGGTTACTGGTCATGAAACTGGTCTCTGCTGGTCCATATTTCTGCATGTTCCTACTTATACTGCTTATTCAAAACTTTACAAGGATGCTCAAATGGAAGGTAAGAGCAAATACAACTACCTTTCAGTATTTTCTTTCCTCTTTCCTAGTTTGTACTTGCCTGGTTGGTGTAGGGGACAGTTAGTAAGAAGCCAGTTCGAAACAAGTGAGGCAAGGTGTTGTGGTGGAGAAAGTAAATGCTGCTTCACTGGAAATGGCACCTGTATTAAAACACAGCAAGGGAGGAGAAAAAGGTGAAGAAAGCAAAACCTAGTTGTCCTCTTGCCTGAGGCTTAGTCATGTGGTAAGACAAGCAGATATGTAATATCAACTACACCATTTACTTGAGTAGAAGGCATATATTTATTTTATGACCAAGGATGCTGAAGAACCTAATCACTTCCTGTACTGGTTATATTATAAAAAAACAAAGTAATAGACTTTATAGAAACAGATGTAAATACATCCTTGTCCTTCTTTCTCCCATCCTTTTCTATCAATCTGTTTTGCCTCCAGCATGGAATCATCAGGGCCCTGAGAGCAGTAATGACCTTAATTACACAGAGCAGCCTCAGCTGGCCTCCTCCCACCCACTAGGTGGTGTACAGGGTATTCTGAGGAAGTCTCAATAATTTATCAAGGTGATAGATTCCAGAAATTTTCCAATCACAAAAGCTTGCTAGTTCCCTATAATGTTTAGAGAACATTTAGCTTAATACTTCATTTTTAAGAGAGAGTATTTGAAAGTAATAAGCTTTCTGACTGACATCTCCTATTACTTAGCATTCTTTGGCTGAGGTATCTTTTGCCTAGTTTCTAGACTCCAAAAGATATTCTGGGTGATGTCTCCAGGGACGTGAATCTTTGAGGTGGCTGTTATGAAGGACTTGCATTGCAAAGAGTGCTCAGTTTGTCAGCTGGCATTGAGATAAGCGTGAAATCTGCTGTAGAGATGTTGTGCCAAGAAGCTTTGTAGCATGACAGTCAGTGCCTGAACTGTTACATGTAGAAAATCAGGTCTGGTTTCCCTGAATTGGGTTTGGGTGTTTTTTGTGGTAACTTCATTTTCCTAGAAGCAGCAACTCGCTGAAGAAAAGTGTAAACCAGCTTCAAGCTTTTAATTGGGATTCAAAATGCAAGCTGTATGGGTCTTCAAGTTTGTGAGCCAGCCTGAGATCTGCTGAAAACACTTTCTCTAACAGAAGCTCCTACTCCAAATATTAAATTTAAAATATGTTAAACTAAAAATTAACCCTTTTAGGAGGGCTTAAGGTCTTGTAAAATATAAATAAATGCACTGCTAAGCCTCTGAGTATATCAAAAGGGTTGTAAATTACTTTAAAATTTTATTCCTTTTGTATATAATGAGGTAACACACACTACATGTTTTGAAATATTTTAATGCCATGAACTAGTCTTGTGCAGCAGTGAAAACAGTATTTTTCGCTAATCACCTTGAGTAGTTGGTATGTCATCAACATACTAAGTTCTTCATCTTGTTGCGTTTAACTTAGTCTTGACAATGGCTGGCAGTTGACTTAACCTGAGCACCCTTCAGAATACCTAGCGCATGGCCTCTGCTCCCCTCAAGGACTAAAACAGGTTGAAAATGCTTTGAATACCTTTGGCTGATCTGCACAAAAACTATGAAACCCACCCTCAGCAAATGTGTTGTTATAGCTGCAATATGAAGATTACTTTGAAACTTGTATTACACTGCTGTCATTCTGATATATCCAAGTCCAAACTCCTTTCAAATTAGGAAGTCTTTATCAAACCATGAATGGCATATTTTGTGCCCTTGCCCAATCTTAATGACATAACAAAAGTACAGGACTAGCCAACACAAATGGCTAATAAGTGAGAATGCTGAGACACTTCTCACGTTCTTACTGTATATTTGTTCTATCTTTGTTTTCAAATGAGTAATCTAAATACTTCAAAATACTTCTTTCATGAGGGAGATGTTACGCTTTAAGGGCATTTAAACTGAAAATTAACTTTGTGCTTAGGTATGTTTAATGTGACCACGTGCACAATATTCCGACACAGTCAGAGTCCTTTCAGTAAGCTGACATCAAAGCACTTAGGCTGGTGGAAATGACTAAGAAAAGCTTTCCTCTGGAGGACTTAAAACAGCATGAGAGAAAACATAAGCTGTTTATTATCTGCTTAGGAGTTTTCTATTTGTGTATAGGTTCAAATCAGTTAGGGGCAGTGTTTTCAGGCTTTATGTCTGTAGCCTCATCCTGTGGATTGGGTAGGCCTTTGCTGAGAGGGAGAAAACAATGCTGTTCATGCATGCTGCACCAACATCTGTACAGTGCGGTGCAATCCTGCCTGTCAGTCTGTCACTTAGGAGACTATAAATCCGTGCAGTGGGTTTACAGGGTATAGTTGTGCCAAAATGGGTTCTGACCTTCTGGTCTGTGTAAGTCTGGTATGCCATTTGAATATGGCTTTGTCCTGTCAGCTATACTATTTTGTTCACCAGTATATAATTTCTCGCCTGACTTCTATGATCCTGAGATTTTGAAAAAATAAGTAAGTGTAACCATTTTTTTAAACCTTTCTTCTATACAACAATTTTTTCAGAAGGAAAGACCTTTTTCAGGAGAATGTGTGGTTGGTGGTGTTTGTTTTGGTTTTTTTTTTTTTTGGTGTGTGTTTTTGTTGTGGTTTGTGCTCCCACCCCCCCACCCCCACCCCCAATACTTGCAGTCTTTCAGTAGTGGTTTGTTACTTTCTGGCCATTTAAGATTCTCTTTAAAGGAAAGATAGGAAAGACCTTTTGATGCTTTCTATATGATTTTCAGTGTGATAGGCTGTGTTTATAAAGCCTGTAGTAATAGGCTGTCATTAGTAGGTTCTCTTTATAAACTTATTTTTTTTTGTGAGGGTTACAGAGATGGAAAGTGATGGTAAGGAGGGTAATGCTGATAATGGCATCATCTACTTTGTACTCAGCAGGTATGAATCCAGAGTAGCTCTTCTGATGCAACTAGGTAATTTGAGATGGGTTCTTGTAAAAAATGAAATGCTGTTTTCTGGCCTGTGTTTTAATATGAGCCACTTAAGTGACCATGCTATTATTTTACTCTCCAAAAAGAGTGACTGTTCATTGCAGCAGCTTGAGAACTGGATGTTCAAATTCCTCAAAACATTTTAGGTGTCATTATCCATTAAATGGAAGACTGAAATTTGATCTGATAAACTCAGGCAAGGCAGTAGGTGACATGTATATTTCCTACCAATAACTGCTCAGTTTACTGGATGTTTGAAAAGCTTATTGAAAGGGTAAATAGGATCAGGTGTGCTGAGACTAATGTGAGGGATGGAGATGGATCACACAATACATCTCATATGCTAAATGTAGGCCACAGAAAACAGCAATTGTTTTGGTTAAAAATTAATCCCATTGTTCAATTTACTACTATATTCTGTCCTACATTAGTGACACTAAAACAAACCAGATCATCCAGTTAAACATTTACATTCTCTACTCTGATTCAACATTATTAAGGCTCAATATTATCAATAATGGGACTCTCAGGGCTTGGATGTTAAACACTGTTTAATCAGAAGTCCATAGTGCTGGTGGTAGGCAAGATTTTTAGTTAAGAAGGATTTAAGTGTTACAGAAAATTATGTGGGAATAATCTGCTTTCTTGTGAGGGTTTTCTTGTCTGCTGTCTACAGTTGGAGTTCATGGAATGGTAAGGATAATGGAGAAAGAACTCCCACCCATACAGTGGTTTTGGTAGCAAGAAAAGTACTGTGTCATCAAAGTGAAGAACTGTGTATATAAATGTATTTAATAATAAATAAAATTTCTTGTTGTGGTTTAAATTTGTTGAATTTTAGATTTGAAAGTGTCTTTGTTTCTAATCCCTTGATTTAAGAAAGGAGATTTGGAAAGTGGATTAAAAATGTACATGTATATCTCAGCCATAGTTGTGTATGTCTTACGTCATGATCTGCAAAGTGGGATATTGTTCTCTCATCAACCAGGTGTGGTGGCAGCTGGAATGGAGATCAGTATGTTAACCTTTACAGAATGTAACTTGCGGCTTTGGAGAGAAACTTGAGGGCATAAACATTGGGCTGTTTTGGACCCTCCAGGGCAGATGGTAGAAACAAACCATACCATTTGATCCCAGATTGGAGAAGTAAGTCCTTCCATGGACTGTGGGCAACCACGGATCTTTAGTGCTTACTGAAGTCCTGCCACACTTCTGGTAAAGTTTCATGGGGATATTTTGATGTCTGATTGGTTGGTTCAGAAGGATTTAATGATCCTTTTATTATTATAGATCTCTATATATTTTTATTTATATATTATAAAACTCGCCACAGCGAGTGATATTGTTGTACAAGAGATACTCGGCAAACGATCCTATTTTTTTTTTTGTCTGGTCGTCAAAGCAGATGTAACTGTTGCATCCAAGAGTTCTTCCTAAGCTGCAGTCCTCCTGTTAGGTGCACATAGCATGCAGGGAAAATGTATCACAATGCTGTTATTGGGAAGGAGGATTTCTGTAGTTCTGTGTTTTGCCAAATCTTGTTTATTACATGGCACCTGCAAGGGGCTATTTTGAAGCTGCCATATGATGTCACAAATCTAGTTCCAAAATGCTCGTGAAAGCTACAGAGGCCTTTGCAAATACCTACAGCCTGTTCCAGGACCTTTTGAAGAACTTCATGAAGGTTTGGGATCATACCCCTAGAAACCCAAATGTCTCAACAGATCTAGACAAAAATATCATTTTGGTTTATATGATGACATGTTGCTTGTAATTATATTATGACATATAGGTAATATGGAAGCCACCATGTAAAAAGGTTATTTCTCTCTGCTCCTAGTACAGAGCAAATTAAGTTTATAGGGAAACCTGAAGCTATAAATGATAAGCCTCCAATGTTTGTTAGTGAACATAAAACAATAATAAAGAATAATGAAATATGTATAAGCTTTTAGAAGTAATTACAATGATGAGATGCAGAGTTTAATTTGAAAGCAATAGCAAAATAAATGAAAAATTAATTTTCCATACTTATTGGTTCATTTTCAGACTTATTAAAACATCATTTGTCCTCCTTGTAGCAATCAGATGTGCCAAATTACCTGATTAACGTAAACTTACAATTCTGTTCTTCTCCCATTAAAGTAATTTTGCAAGTGGGTAAGTTGTCTGTTCATTTTCTTTTTATCAGAGCACGTATGAAAAGAGATCTGAGCTTTTACTGCTGTTTATATTGCCTTTCATTGGCAGGGCTGGCATTTTACGTTGTCTTGCAACACGAATAGACTTACAGAGCCTGTGCTTTCACTGTGAAGGAGGAATACATTCGAGGGCTTTAAATCAAGAAGCTTAGTCTCACATTGGCTTGCAAACTAAGGTGAGCTAAGGGAATGCAACAAGTATTCCATTAAATTAAACATCATAGTGCTTTGAGATAAATGTCATTCTGAGGTAATTCCCATCATTTTGCTCATTAATACACTAAAATCTATGAATATACCAAAATTCTATATTATGGTGGTTGTAAACTGGTTGAGCTGAATTGCAAAATCACTTGGGAATGGTCTAATCTGACTTAGACTGAACCTGCCTGCTTTCCATGGTAGCACAGTTAAATAACAATATAGTCTCTTGGCCGATCTGTCCTTGAAACTTAAAATTCGCTATGAGTCTTGTTTTCCTAGAAGAGCCTAATGAAGGGATCATTGCCAAGTTCAAACTCTGAGAGATTAAGTAGGATGCAAATAATGCATAGGCACCATCCTGGCATTCTTCAGGAGATGAAGCTCGCCCCCTGAACTGAAACAACTGTCCTTGATATTTCAGTTGATTATTTGTAAAACAGATACAATAAAATAAACCTTCTTTAGAGCTGAGTGTTATAACACTCAGTCAGCAGGGTTTTTTTTCTCCTTTCAACCTCTGCCCCTGTCTACTCCCTGGTTCCTTGCATCCAAATCCCATGGTTCTCAGGTGGCTCTCGGTGGAGTCCAGGCTTCCCAGCAGGAGACAGCACGGTTCCCATCATCAATCCAACTGCCTCATGGCTCAGTGTATTTTGCTGTTGCACAACAGGTGGAAATGGAGAAGTGCAAGTTTCTTTGCCTAGATCGTAGGCCACACAAACACATGCACAGGTATCCAGAGCATACATAAACAGAGGTGTAGCTGCTGTCCCCCCTGTTCCTCCCAGCTACTGCTCCCTGTTTGGTTCCATGTGAGTATTGATGTTTTTTCTTCACTGTTAGAGAGGACACCTCTGTGAGAAGGGAGAGAAGGGAGAGACAAAGATCAGAGGAAATTCTGTTGTGTGTTTTTTTTTTTTTTTTGTAACCCCTATCCCAGGATGTGTTTGTATCTCTCACTCTGTTTGAGCACTGGTGTCTCAGAAATGTGCCCTAGGATGCTCAATGTGCCTATTGTATTACACTTAGCATACCTTACATTCCAAGAGGACATGCTGCCTAGAGTTGGACTGACTGCTGAGAATAATATTGCATATGATACCTGTGGAAGTCTGGCTGTTCTGTTTTGTTGTTGATATTATTGTATACTTTAACAAGGATTCCAAGCAGAAATGTCTTTAAAGCAGGTTTTGTGAGAATTCCCAAGGGCTCAGAGCACTTTGTTACTCAGTTTGTCATACCTTCCTGGTTAATAGCCTCTTAGATTTTAGTGAGTTGTGCTAATTGCTCAAGCTGGCTCATGATCAGAAGGCTTCTGTGAGGAACCAACATGGGACTTGAAATCTAAAAATACTCATTAGGTATAAAGTGACTTCTGTCAAAAAAAGGGAAAGGAGTGAATATGGCCAAGATGCTAGTTGTTAAGGTAACTATCTAGTCAAGTCAGAAGGTGAAACAGTAAATCAGGCTGACATTAAGCAAGGGATGTAGCAATACAGAATAATGAAGGCAGCTAGATACCTCTGTAGCACTGACTCTTCTCCCAGGTTGATCACTTTATCCTCTTCTGAAATTTTAATGATCTGAAAGATTTGGACCCTGTTTCTGAAGCGAGCCCCATGCATAAAGCCTGGTGCTCCAACTTAAACTTATAGCGTAGGCTAATGTCTTGGAGAACTGCCTGATATCAGGGATCCTTTTAGTGCAACATGCTGTAGAAACATGAAACATAATGACTAACTATTCTTGCCATATGGTATTTGCACACTAAGTAACAGGAAGCAAAGGCCTGACCAACCTACTCTCTCTGAATACCATCAGAGAATTTATTTGTTGTCTTGCCATTTCTCCTTTTCTTTGCATGAAAATGTTGACATTTCGAAAATGTTTGTTTTTGACTAGAAACAAATACGGTATCTGTCTATTTAAGCTTTCATTTCTTCAAAAGCAGCAGCTATGCTTCAAAAACAAGGATCTGGATGTTTTATTTTTTAATTTGGAAGAAGCAGACTGCCTATGATCAAGACAGCCTGGAGACACAAGTATGGAAGGAGCTAGGCAGCAGCCTGGCAAGCACGCTGGCAGGAATGTGGCTGGACTGGTCATTGAGGCAGCCTGTGTAGCTGCCTGGTTCCACTTCAAACACGAATAAAATACTGGTAGAACTGGCAAGTTCTTGCAAAGCACTTGGATTCTATGAAATCAAAGCTTTTGGATGGAGAACTGTTCCAACCAACATTGGTGCAGTTTACTGTACAAATATGCTATCTGCCTGATCAGTATGATAGTTAAAACAAAATTTTAGTTTCAGAATTATTTCTGTCCTTTAGTATTTAGGAGTATTGGGGAGTGTATAGAAAGAATAAGCAGAAATAGAAAATGGGTTTAAAAGACATGGTGGGACAGGTGTGATGGAAAAAGCAGGTATGAGTGGTGAATGAACACTAGAAAAAAGAAAGCTTCAGGCTTTTGCGGTCTGACTGCTCTTACGGTGTAGATCTGCACCTTCCAGTATAGGGGAGATGACCTGAACAGATGCAGAACTCTTTCAAGAGCTCCAAGCCAGAGGGAAAGGTTAGAGAGAAGGGCTTGGGGAAGTGTTGGATCACGTTGATAACAAGCAGGGAAAGAGGGTGAAGGATTTTTGTAAGTCAACAGTTCTGCTGAGGGGATGTAACTTTTGTACAAAATCCAAGTTGTTGCTCTCTACTGCTGCTGTTGATGAGGATACTGAGCAGTGTTTTAAAGCTTTCCTTTTCTTCTGTGTGTAGGAACTCATGGATCTGAAAAGTGGGGCATGAGCGCTCATCTAGAGTGAAACTTTCTGCAGTAGCTGCCTGGCTATGCTCTTGCTGACCATCTCCTATTTATTGAAGAGAATCGAAATTATCAGCCAAGGAGGTTACTTCTGTAGATGGTTAATCACAAGTAGACACGATTCAAAAGCGAAGGCCAAGCTGTGGAACTAGACCACTGCAGGTTACAGGACATGTGTTTAGCACCATTTTAAAAGCCTAGCAGTTTTATTTTTCCTCCACTGAGCCCACTTGGCTTGTGTTCATCCAGCTCTGAAAGTGTTTTCAGCTGCAAGTCAGACTGAGGCAAATGCCCACACCTTTATGACAAGAAGTTTTATTAATAGATGTTTAATGGCTCTAGTTCTTGGTGTGCAGACTTGCACATCTTGGGTCTAACTATTAGAAATATTCCCTTACACTTCTGCAGGTCTGGTTGGGGTATCTGGAGTGACTGATACCTGTTAAGATTATTTCCCTCTGTGTTCATTCTTGAATAATTAACTTAATGTTACTTGCTCAAACTAAAGCCTACTCCATAACATCAGTGAAACCAATGTTGGGACACAGATTAACTGCCTCTGTCAGATTCTTGGAAGACATACCTTGTTGAACACTGGAAATACTGGACAGTTTGATTAGATGCATTCATCCACAACTGACTGTTTGGTTACAACTTCTGAAATTTAGTCCCTAAGACCCTGACTAGAATGTCTCTAGATAATTACAGAGGGCTTCTTAGGGATTTACTTCACTCTGTGAGATGTAAGGAACCTCACTTAAATCTACAAGCACTTAAGCAGGAGAAAACAGAACTTGGATTATGTTTTTGTTTGTTTTTTTTTTTAACTCTAGTTCCTGTTGCCTTCTGTATTGGAAGAATAAGGTGAAGCAGCATATTGTAGCCTATATGTGAAAACACTAGGTTACTTTTACTTTTATTTTTAAAAAAGTCCATCTATTGCACCAATCCTTTGATTATATGTGTTGGTGTTTTTCGTAATCTGGCTGACAGAGCAACAAGGATCTCTAAACTGTCATATTGGGTTGTCCTAATCTCATTTTAATCTCATTCCTACAGCTGTAGGACCAGAACACATTGTGCAAAATTGATGTGACAATGTGGAATATGAATTTAGAAGATACAAAGGTAATTTAGAAAGTAAAAAAACACTCTTAAAAAAAAACACTCTTAAAAAAAAACACTCTTAAAAAAAAACACTCTTAAAAAAAAAAACCAAACAAAAACCTATAATGAAATAATTTTGAAAAAGACTGTTTGGAATTAAAGCAATATTTACCTTTCAATGGGTAATCATTCTTAGCATCAATAACAGTATAGAACCAAAAGCATTATGTCCCTTGGGGACAGAGGTAAATTTGGATTTAAAGAAGGTGCAGCAAATAGTTTGTACTTTAAAGAAAGGCAATTACTCTGGACCAGGTAGAACAGAAGTACAAAGGTTTTGGCAATGGAAGCAGCAGAATTGTGCATACAATCAATATAGGGAAGGTTATTACTTTTTATTAGGTGCAGGGGGTGGAATATAGAAAAAAGCTTTTGAGTAGCATGCACTGGAAGCTGTCCTCGGGCACAGTGCTGCCCAGTGATCAGGAGAGGGCGGCAGAGAAACAGAAGTGCTGTGTGCAATTCCTGCAACGGCTTCGAAACACCACTTCCAAATTTAAGAGGAGCGAGAGCACATCGAGCTCTCAGAAGCTAAATCCCCACCAAAAAGGCAGCTTCACCAGTCTTTGAGAAAAGTCCATAACACTTTAAAAATGTCAAATTCCTGTGGCAGCCCAGAAGATGTGGTGAAGCAGCGAGGCAGAGATGGCAAGATGAGGAGGGAGGATGTGGATGATTCTCAACCTGAGGGGAAGAGGTTGAAGCTGGAGGATGAAGGAGGAAACATTGGGAAGGACAGAGGAGCAGCAGCAGCAGAAATAATGCCTTTTTTAGGAAGAAAAGAGCCCATGTCTGACGGAGGTGATGAAGGCAAAAGTGTAAGTGAGGATGTTTAGTGGCTCTGAGCTGGGAAAAGGGAAGGGCTGTGAGGTTACCTTCGAAATTATTTGTCATCCTGAAGTTGGTAATTGGGCATCAAGTAGTGTAGGACGAATGTGATCAAGTGTCCCATCTCACTGAGATTATAAGAACGTTACTCTTTAGTTTCTTATCTTGGCTATGTGTTTTTTAGTGCAGGACTGTGTATTTTATTCTGGCTCTCACTGTTAGCTGCTTGCAAAATGTGTATGTCAGAGAAGTGATTTTTTGGGGAGCATGAGGGGAGAAGGAATATCAGCTGCTAAAGCTTGTTTTTCAGCTCCCTGTATCTATTTAGAAATTGGGAAACAGTTAGTACATTGAATTGGATATCTTGGGTTGTTTATCAGTTTGTCTGTTCAGATTTTCAACTGCATTTTTGTTGTGGAATACTACTTTAAACCTGGGGGTGAGGGTACAGCCTCCAAGCGATGAGGAGAGTCGGTGGTTAGAGAGCTCATCTGGTGAGAGAGCAAATGTCATCTGTTGAGATTTTGCAAAAAAGAGCTGCTGAACAGTTGTCTATATAAATATCACCATTATCAGATCTTTATATGAGGTTAACTTTGTCAGTGTCTTCTGATGGGTTATTTAGCTCAGCTGCTGTGCCAGACAGCAGGTTTCTGAGGTGGAGCAGAAAACTGGGGGAAGTGGGGGCGAACATATGGATTTCCAGCCAGCTGAAGCTTTTCCTCTCATGGTGCAATTTGGGCCAGGTACTTTTCCTCCTGGACACATACTAGCTGCTTCCCTCAATCAGAAGGCGGGGGGGAGGGGGAGGACGAGGGGGAGGAGGAACAACAATGTCTTGGGAGTAGGTGTTTCCTGTTGAAGTCCATCATATGCTGAGAGTATAGCTTCTATAATTCATTTAACAGCTGCTGAAAACTGTAGTGTACAGGTTTTATCTAGTTTTCTGAAATGTATTTTTTTTCTCTCCTGTGATTGATTTCCTGAATTAAGATATTCCTCTTCAAATGAAGAGTCAAGTAGATGTTCCACATTTCGGTAGGATTTACCTTTTTAAATAATTTGAAAGGTGGTTTACTCAGTTCGTTCTGGTGGAAGGTCATCTCTAAGTGTAACAGTCTTCCTGACTCACGGAAGTACTTAAAATGTGTCTAGAGTGCCAGCTTATAGAAGTAAAAGTCTCTTTTATCAGTCCATGTAACTGCATATAGTTACACTTCAGTATAAGTCTTTGGGGTTTCCAACGATTATGAAGGCATGCTCTTTTTAACTCTTAGATATAAAAGTAGCACTCTTGTTCTGACACCAGTTCTGGTAGAGAGATATCCCCCCCCCCCCCCCCCCCCCCCCCCCGAAGATATACAATATACGAGCAAGTTAATTGGTCAAATCCTAAGTCTTGTTTTTATCTGTTTTTTTTTCTGAAAGTAAAGGCTTTAAATCCATTCCATTTCATAAGTATTTATAACTGACTACCACTATGGGTTGGAGTAAAAGTCTTTTTGATAGTATATCTTACTATAATATTTAATTAGGAAGTTATTGAAAAACAAGCCTTAATTGCATAAGTTTTACTTTGTCTTTTGGGGGATCAGTTTTAGAATGTAAAATACACTAGAATGATGCATAGCTAAATCACTGGCTCTGCCCCGTTTGTGAGGCTTGGTTTACTCCCTTATTAATGTTCTACCACTACAGGAAAGTTCTGTGGTAATGGATACCTGTCCTTTTTTTTGTCCTTTCAAGGACCTGTGTATATCTGCTCCAACACTATATTATGACTTTTCATCAGGGGGTGCTAAAAATATTCACAAAACAAATGCAGAAATGAGCAATTATTTTACAGTTTGTCTCTCCCCAAAAACTATTTGTAAATAGCTTTTATAATAAAATAATAGTCTTTATAATAAATCCTTAAACTGAGTTTGATTCAAAAATTCATCAAAGCTCACTGAAGCTATCCTTTCCACTCACTTCAGTGGACTCTTGCTTGGGATGTTACACTACTTTTTTTTTTATAAAGTTCCAGTATTTTTTTCCCCCTTCCCATTTGGAGCAGTGTGTCTGAGTTGGAGACATTATTAGAAATAAATGTTGTGTAACATTTGAAATTCTGTTAACATAAAACAAAAATAATAAAATTGTTCTAAAAACAATAAAAACTTGTTCAACAATCACTGTAAATGTCTGTTACATTGTAGAGAGCAAGCTGCTGGAAAAGATGGACTGCGTGCCCTTAGGAAACACTGGAATGACTTCATTTCTGTGCTGAGAAGAATCTTTATTTTAATAGGCATAGTGGTATGGGTAATCAATGCATGCATTGGAGGAATGTTTCCTAGTAGTCCATTATGTCTTCTATTTTGAAGAAGGACATTAAAAATATTATAGGCTTTGACTCATTTTTAGACTAGTAATAAAAAAAATCAGCACAATAAGTGTGCTATTTCTTTATTCCACTGCTATTTGCCTGATTCAACATCCATTCTTAGGTTTAGAAGAAAGAAACCCTCCTAGGTCATCTACTCTGACTCATTACTCCACTTATTATGAAATTTTGTATTATGAGAGAATGCAAACACCATCTATATTTTATGCTTGTGAAATGGTGCATAATACTTCTGGGCATTTACTTGGCATTGTGTATTTATAACAGTAGCTGCTGCTGTGCAGAAGTTGATTGCAGAAGGACATTTCTGCCACTAGCTTCACTGGACAGAGCTGTTTTGTCTGCCATGGCAACGAAGGGCTGCATTTGTCAACAACAGGTTTGTCCTGGTATCTGGAATGATTCCTTCACTTAGTACAAGTAGCTAGTTAATGTAGTAACCTGGGGTAAAACTGTAATTGTTAATTTAGACATTTACTAAAAGAATTTGCTTCTTGCTTTCTCTTTTTATTACTTTCATTTATAGTGAGGAAACTGCTCACAGCAGGTGTGAATCACATAGACTAAGGCCATGTAATTTTTTTCCTCTGTAATGTTTCTTTTTTGCATAGCATCAGAATGAAGTATTTGGTTCGAACCAAATGGAATGCAATCTTTGTAGTAAGGTTCAACTTAAAAATTTCTCATTTGGTATAGATGGTGGGGAATTAGCATTTGGAAGAACTGGTGAATCACCCTTTTCATCAAAAGTTTTGGTAGAAATATTTAACCAGGCTCTCGGTAGAATTCAGCCTACCTCTTGTGTGCCTGGAGGACGACAATAACTGTCAGCTACAGCATGTCTTATGGTTCATTGTCACCTTACCCATGCTCCAGCACATACTGGAAATTATTACTTTGGTGTAAAATAGTATTTGCTGAAATAGAAAGCATGTGAAGAAGTAAGCATTCAAATTTCTTTTTTTGTAGGCTGACAGACATGTTCTCTCCTTGAATAGCTTGTACAAATTATGAGTTATCCATGAGTTATCATCATTAAGAGTGTGTATCCTTGTAATCCATGTATCCTTGTACTTAAAGGATACAGTCTTGTCTGATGTCTTTAACCAACTGTTAGTCCATATGGCCTGGTGAAGGTTGTTTGGATTCTGGTGCAAAGATATTTCTGTATTCATAATGCCTGCTTTGTTATAAACCAAACTTTTTTTCTCCTAAACATTTGTGCAAAATTTATAGAACAAGACCAAATTCCTGGGTTTGGTTTGACTTCTCTAATGTTCATATACCATCCAGCAGGTTTAACTGTGTTTTCATCTGTAATGTCACCTATGCAGGAATTTGTAGGAGAGAGCTTGAACTTTCATCACTTCAAACAACTTTCAGAAAGACTTAATGCATTTGGGAATTAAAGCGCTGTTTCAAATTTTTACAAAAATTGCCTTTGCCTTTGTGAAGACTTGGAAAAGAGCACAGTGTAGAAGTAGAGTGAAGAAAAATTGCAACTTTTCCTTGTTAACCTCAAAAGTAGTATCTTTATTGCAGTTTTGGGACTGTCATATTGTAAAAGATGATCTGAGAAAATATATGAAAACTTGTTCTTTAAAACTTTTGTAGGAGAAAACTGCTTTTGCTGATCACCTCTGAAGACTTGACTGCATTAAACTTGTAGCATGTGACAAATTCAGCCTTCTAAATCTCAGATGTTAATAGATAATTTAAATACAGCTTAGATGGCAAGATGTGGCATGCTATGTGATGTCCTCATCTTTGTATACAGAACAAATTGAACCTTGTCATTGCTTCTTTGAAAAGTGTTGAGAGATTCACTCCTTAAAAATACTTAATCTTTAAAGGCAGATAATAATTTGTTGGAAACTTTCGGTCAGTTGAATATGGGGAAACTACCTTTCATGTCAAATTAAATTTTCAGTGTGCTTTTCCCTGCCCTCGTCATTGCCAGCATGAGACATTTGGAATGAAGATTCACTCCACTCCCTGTGGTCTTTCTTTCTGTTGTCCACAGTGGCACTATCATGTGATACCCAGATCCTGGATGCCTGGTCTGACCAGGCTATGGTTAAAGATAGGAGAAGCCTTCCCTCTTTCATTGCTCCCTAACATCTGACTGCTGCTTCATGTTAAACTTGTACTGGGCCCATTTGATAGAAACACTCTGCTTCAGCTCTTTGCTGGTGTACTAGTATTCCCAGACTGTAGAAGAACACCCCTTGGAAAGCTGATCATTTGAAAGGTTATTTCTCAGGAGGAGAGGAAGGATTTTCTAGGAAAAAGGCCTAATGTTCAGTTCAAGATAAAATTCCCGCATGTGAGGGACAGGTCTGGATTCACAGTATCAAATTAAAAGCTCTGTAAATACCAGGTGAGGATATAGGAACCGACCTCTGCATCTGGATTTACCAGAGAACCTTTAGTACATGCCTTTAGCTGTACGAGCTGCTGTCATGCAAGTACTTGAGGTAAATAGCAAAGATAGAAGGAGGCATTGAATATGAGAATGGTGTTAATCTAGACAAATGAAATGTACATTTATTATATTTTATGTTTAGCTCAGGTTGTATGAAAAGTAGTTTCTGGCTCAATAACTCAAGTCTTTTTCATGAAATATATGCATCAGCATAGAGTCAAATCTAAGAAGTGGATCTGAATTCTGACATTTGACCTTTCTATGCATTGCCACACAACTTTACACTGTGTTAATGTGGTTTCTCATATAGATTTTTCATTTTAGAAATTTTTTTTTGCTCCTTAGAGTTGGTTTATTAAGAACATTTGTTTGTATGTGGCTTTCTGCTCTTGATCATACTTATGAATATTACTTTGAAGGGGGAATCATGTTTAGAGAGGGAGAACCTGGGATGGTGGGTCCATACAGGATTGAGAGTCCAGTTTATAGTGCTGATTTTTGACTTTCAGGGTCTAAACAGATTGAAGCACTCTGTCAGGGCTGTTGTTTAGTTATTTTCCCCTCCTCCTTATAATATTGTTTAAACCTATTGAGATTCTTTTGTCCTCAGAAGTTATGGAAGGGAATGGACCTCCTCTAGGATGACACCATAGACTTGAAACATTCTGAATAGCATGACGTTTAGAACATGGTATATAAAGCATTCTACCTCTGCCATTCCTCTCTTGCCTATTTTTGGGTCTGGTTACCTAATTTAGAGGATAACTTAAGGATTTAGTCAAACTGTGTTTTTTAGTTAGGCAAACTGTGATATATGCTGGAATTAACTTTTTTGTTGTTTTGATTTGGAACACAATCAAATTCTGTGATCCAGGACAGAGGCATAATTATTTGTCTTTAGAAATGGAAAGAAAGGAGATAATCATTCTTTAGAAGAAGTGAGAGATGGTATTGATATAAGCTGTTGGAGTTACTTCCACTAGAATATTTGCTAAATGCTAGTAAGGGAGCCTTTTGTAGAAAGGTGTGGATAAATGATCTTCAAAAATTGGTTTGGACTTGATTCCAAGAACAAGTCGATGGAAAATGTTCTCCCTGAAACTGATTCATCCTCCTGTTAACCTTCTGCTGGTTAATGTCCATGTCCATAAACAGTGTCACTGTGACTTGAGCCAGAATAACCGCGGTAAGGAATTGGCTAAGACAACTAAAGGCAGCAGAAATGAACCCTTATGGAGGACCTCATTTTACCATTTTTACTGTAGTTATTAGGACAGATCACTAGATGGCAGGGGGTAAGTGTACAAAACTAAAGACTTAATATGGACTGCCTGATTGTTTTGACATGGGGAAATTTCATTTTATTCAGTGAATGACTGCCTGTTTTTAACATGCATTTGCAGCCAAGAGTAGCATAAGCCCTTTGTATTTACCAGTTGGAAGTTTAATTTCACTGATAGGGAACATTCATGGAGCATTTCTGTCTCAATTTGAATAACCAATTACCTAATATTATAATTTTTGTAGACTAACTGTAATATTACTTTTGATTGAAATTACAACCAAAATGCATTAAAATCTTCTTAAGTGCAAAAGAAGATATTTTTGGTCTATAGAGTTGAATTAATGGAGATATAAAATTAAGGTATTTATGCATTGCTGTTATTTGCTACTGTCTTTTTCCTTCAGTAACCCAGTATATGTTAGTGTGCATTGAATAATTCCCCAGTCATTATGAAAAATATTTTTATTTCAAGCCTTTATGATTTAGAGTTTAATAAAATTATTTACTTTATGGGTGTTTTAGGTTTTTTTTTTAATGTTTGCAGTCTTGGTCATTAGCCTGGATTGAAGTAATGGGAAATATGCCATAGAAGCTATGCAAAAATTGAAAATGGAAGCAGGCTGCTGCTTCACCAGCTTTCCCTTTCCTGTGGAGTACTCAATGTTCAGACTCATTTGTAAGTGCGTTATTACTAAAGAGTTGTCTGTTTTGTTCCATTCAGTTAGACTGTAGTATCTGATGCAGATGCACTGCCACCCATGTAATTTCTCCCTAGAGAATGCACTTAATGTGTTCTAATGATTTGTCCACTGTGCAGTTCTTAAACAGCCCAAGGAATTATACATAGT
Source organism: Morus bassanus (assembly GCA_031468815.1). NCBI lineage: Eukaryota > Metazoa > Chordata > Aves > Suliformes > Sulidae > Morus > Morus bassanus. The sequence goes on from CM062572.1 coordinate 50,741,887, forward strand.
CTTCTCTAAACTAGTAAGAAACTTATCCTTTAAATTAAGAATACAGACCATTTACTTTTGATAGTTGCCTTGTGTCCTGAACTCTTTCCTTCTGGCATCCTAAGCTATTATTAAAATGGACTTCACTTTTTCAACAGTTGTGAAACAAGCTGGTTACTAACAGGAATCTTCTAATAGCGTGTTGTAGGAAAATAAAAGAGTTGAGTAACTTAACCTAATGTCATTGACAGTGAGTGGTAGATAATGAAGTATTTTTCAATTAGTTGTACTGAGATTTAATTAATAAAGGTCCATCTAAGATTCACAAATCAATGGGAAGTGGCAGGAGAGGACATGTTAGCAGCTGCAGTCCTTGTAAAGGTTACTTACATTCTAGTCCTAAAAGCAAAACTTGTTTAAAGAGAAAAGGTTTCCTAAGCACAATAGTTGTTATAAATCTTTCTTTTACCTGCTATTTTCTTTCTGCATGCTTACAATATAATGCATTTCAGCCATATTACACAAGCCACTACAAGGAGTTGTGTCTGATGATAATGCTACAGGATGCTAATGTTTCCGTTCTGCTGTCTCAGGTACTTGCAAGGAAGTGTAGACTGTGTTGTGGATCATTGTGCTTCCAGTGTTAATGTGTATTACAGGATACTAAGATATTCCTAGGATCCCTGGGAAATAACACAACTCTGGTCCTTCACTTTATAAAAAGAATTATTCTTTAACTAGTGATAACTAGACAGATAAGTCAAAAGGTGAAGGGAAAGAGAAGCATGTACTTGTCCAAGACTATATAGCAAGTCATTATCTGGAATGTTCTAGCTGTTCAGGCTCCAGGCCTCAGCTGTTAAGACCAGTGATCCCCATCCTGTGACTCAGAGATAATGTGTGAAATCTTAAGTTATTCTTCATCATTATAAGAAAGTAGAGGCTGCTAAAGGAGAACAAAGTTGAGTATCTGTGGTGTATTACTTGCTCAGTGTTGTTGCCTGAAGGCTAGCAAGAATTGTGCAGGGTCATTAATGGCCTTTAATAGTTGGCAGGGACACCATAGAATCAGCCATCACTGGCATAATTTAAAGGGCTCTATGTTTTCCCAAGGTCATAATGACGTTGAATAGTTGAACAAAGATAGCATAGGGTCAGTCATTAATGGCATACACTTAAAAGGCTCTATATTTCCCCAGCTCCTGTAATTATTTTGGTGGTATTGGTTATGGTTGATAGTAAGGAGATAATGAAAAGTCTTAAAGTTTTCACAAAGTTTCTATTATTGCTAATGTCCATGAATAGGTGGTAAATTCCTGTTTTAGAGAAGCAGTGGTATCTATTCAATCTCCTTGTTCTGAACTTAATGATTGGGGGGTTTAGTAAGATGGTGTTTGCAAGGTTTCTTTAAGATGAGGCTTTCAAATAACATGTGTAAGCTCATAGCCATTTAGATTTCTTATTTCTGCATTTGCTATAAGTCAGAATGACTGCAGATGTTGTAAGGCTGCATAGCCAGCCCTGTTTAGAGGCCTGGCAAGAGTTAAGAGCTGTTCGGCAGTTTCTGGTAAGGTACAAAACCTGTATTTTTGTGGTTGGTCAGTACACAAAGTTGTCTTAGAGCTGAGTAAAGAATATACTTACAGGAAGAACAACTGCACCTGTACACTGACAGGCTTTTCGCTAGCACAGGGTTAGAACGATGGGGGAGAAATAGGTCCCAACTGAGGTACACTGGAAGAAGGGTGGAAGAAAGAGACAGTGAGACAGGCTGCATAGCCTTATCTTGCATTTAAATCTGTCAGTCTCACTTAAGTGTACATCCCAGTTCCACTTACACTATGCAAGTTTTGGCAACCTTTTCGTTTACTTACATATGTACTTTAAAAAGGTATTTTTTTGAATTGAATTGAATTGATGTAAGGTATATATAATATATATATTATATTATTATATATAATATATATAATATATTTTCTGTCATAGCATGAATGTTTGTTTTACTAGTTGAGACATACTGTGTATTCAACACAATATTTTCAGTGAATATTATTTTCCAAAAACTGAAGGCTAATAACAAAAAATAAAAATGGGTTTAGTATGTAAAATTCCAAACTGTCACCACACTGAGATTATGTTAGTTCCTTCAGTTGGGCCATAACTAAATGGAAAGTAAGCATTCTCATCAATAATACATTGGTGAAGTAACCTCTATTCTGAGATGCCAAGAGGTTTTTTCTTTAACTAAAATATATATTTTCACTAAAAAACCTAATCTTTTTCCTGTCTCTAGAGGGCAAAATCATTGACTGTTATGTTTAGAAACTGCCTGTGAATTAAGAGAGTCTATATAAGATGGAAAGAATGCTGCTTGAGCAATTAATCACTTTTTACTTAATTTAAAATAAATTATGACATTGTAGAAAGCTGTTGCATTAGATTTTTAAAAAAGACTGATTCTTGGAAAAGCAGCAGAGCAAAATTTCTTCCTTTCACTACAGCTTGGTGTCCAAATCTTGCAGGCACAATAATTTTTAGTTATGTGACAATATTTTCTTCTAATGTCTCTTTGTAAGTACACGTTACACAAAGGCATGATGCTCTTGGCCACTAATATATAGACTTTTCTTAGATTTCAAGGCTAGAATTGACTGTTGGACCCTGGCTTCTGTTAAAAGTTAGTACTAACTCCATAACTTCTGTTTAAGCTAGAACACATAATTTTAAAAAAACCACCCTTGTCGATTAAAGGCTTCCAGCCACGCACAATTCATCAAATCCCCAGGTAAATTTCTTGCAGTAGCTAATTATTCTCACTGTAAAAAAAAAAATATGCTTTCCTGTAGTTGAAATTTGCCCAACTGCACATCCCATTCTATACAGACTTGTACCAGATCTGCCTCCCACGATGGGAATAAAGTTATCACCTTCTCTTGGATAAACTAAGTAACTGTATCCATGTACTTTGTTTTCCATCTTGAAGGTCTGTGTTCCCCATCTGAAGCAATTCACCTCTACCCTCTCTGGCTCTTTGCAAGTTCAAGATTTTTGGAGAAAGCTGATTCTGCTGTACGGTCCCCTGTTAATATTTCAATGATTTAGGTACTGCTCCGCCTTGAATTTCAACAACTGCAAATGAGATAGTGAATGTGTTGGTACATTGCTGCTGAGCAGAAATATACCCTCATCCTGCTTTTGTTACAAATGATTCTGTATTTGTCCATATGGAAGTGCATTTCTGTCAGACAAGCCCAGAATTTATCACTGCTATCTAATTTAAGTTGTCCAAAAATTACCAGTGACTTGATTTATACCTACCCACTTTCCCCAAGTCATTGAAAAAAAGCACCAAATAATATTAATGGAAGAACAGATCCTTGTGGGACATAACTGTAAAGGTATCTTAACTGTAATGACCCTGCTCCTTTTTTTGTTTTTTTTTTTTTCCCGTGTGATCGGTTTTAATTCATTTTAAAGTGTGCGGTGTAGCTGTGCAGTTACAGCAATCTGGATATGTATGTTAGTACTCCAGAGTGGTTGATGTATATTACAAATAATTATTTTTATAAATGGAACTCCAAAACTTCAATCACAAATCACTTCAAGTTGGACCATTCTTATTTTCCATAACCCACCATCAGTTGTCAGTAGTCATTCTATTACATAGTCCTGACCTGTATTCTAATTTCCCTAATTGTCCTAGATCAGTGCAACATTAGGCAGCCACCTCCTACCCTTACAATATGCTGAATGGTGTGGGTTTGTTTTTTTTTAAAATATTTTGTTATATAATAGACCCAAGAAGTCTAAACTGAATTCATATCTTGTTGTTATCTCTTGACAGATGAATTTTGCCTGAAAGATTACTTTCCAAGATTCTTAATCTTCCTAGTTGATGGGTCAGTTTGGACAAAAAGGCCAAATATATTTGTGATGTGAACTACGCTTTGGTGTCTCAGGACTTAATGTCTGTAACCTGTACATAAGGTAGCTGCTAAAGCTGTTCCCTTGGGGATATGTACAGTGTGGATTGTTCTTAACAGGGAATCTTTTAACAAAACCAAAACAAACAAACAAAAACCAGAAAAAAAACCCCCAACTGTGTGGCTGAAATACATTATGGGCCAATGTGGTCTTCAACTTCTTGGTGGAAGCAGGACTGTGTGTTGCTGCTGGAAGGTGATCAGCCTGTTAGGCTTGTTAGGTTAGAAAAACCTGAGTGACCGGTTTACTGAAGATACATAACTGCTATCTAAATCCCAAATAAGAGAAATCTCACCTCAAGAGGTGGTTGGAATCATCACTGGATGCTCTGAACAAGGCAAAGGGAAAGCAGGGAGGGACTGTCAGCAAACAGAAGAGTTGAGTTCACTTGGGAGCTGTATATACAGGTTTGACTATTGATACCTTTTAAGAGGTTGAAGTACAGTGTTATTAGAGAGTGGCGGCAGTTTGGCTATGAGGCCTAGCAACTTCTTAGTTTTCTCCTGTGCCATAATAATGTTCTTTTAGCAGTGTCTGTGCAACATACAGTATTGCCTCTGTTGATTGAGCTATACTATAACATTAAAGGTTCACATGCACTGGGAAGTTCATTTTGTGGAACAGTTATACAGTTATTGCACAAGGTTAGGGAAGTGGGATGCCTGGTAATGCTGAGAGGACAGATGCATGAGTGTGGTTTTTTGTGTGTGTGTGGTTGTGGTTTTTTTTTTTTTGTTTGTTTTTTGGTTTTTTGTTTGTTTTTTTTCCACTAGGGAAAAAACATAATCCCACAGAGCAATATCTTTACTCAAACCACCTAGTAAAGAAAAAATAAAAATAGACAGCCACTAATGGTATCTCATAGGAATTTGTCTGTTTTCTCAGTATTTGGCAATTTTCCTTGGGATTCCACATATGCAAATGATAGCATCCTATTATCTGTTTACTTTCTTAAAGCTTGTTTTCATAAAATGAGCATTTACTTAAATTGCTGAGGTCGATTTTTTTTTTACACCAGCTGCATAATTGCTAAACATTTTGCTCCTAAATCTGTTTGCTAAAGGGGGCTTTTTCACATGCTAATCCTCAGCCCTTCATCTGCAGGTTCTAAAGAAGTAGCTGTTATAGGTTACTAAATTAGTATTGAGATTTGAACACTGTACCAATTCACAGAGGCTGCAGAATTGAATTAGTTATGTATGTATTATGTGATTGTGCAAATGTGTGTACATCCTTGCTGCTACTGTAGTCTTACATCAGTTTTCATAACTGCCAGGACTGTTTTCTTTCTGAGCCCAAAGTTCAAAATACCCTACTTCATTCCTGTGTAATTTTGGCATGCTGACTTAAGCAATCCTGGAAATGAAATGTGCTATTTGGCCTACAAACAAAAGCTTTCAGCTTTTTAAATTACTGACCTTACTCCTTGGGCTAAAGAATTGTTGTCTGAAGAAAATAATGACTTTCAAGATGTAAGATCTGTTTCCTGTCATCTCAAGGAAGTGTATGCTGTCTAGAGGACTTTGAAAATTCACTCATCTTTTCTTTCCACTCCTTTTTAGTTTGAACTTTTGAAATTGATTCCTTATGCTCTTCCACTGGGAGCAGGAGAACAGATACTTCTGGGGATGTAGAGCATGGTTCCTGATGGCAGATGGTAGAGAGACCATTTAGCCGAAGTCCGTTGCAGGAGATGTTGTTAGCACAGTCTCCATTTAGAGTAGTCAGCAGTAGGACCAAGAAAATTTTCAAAGAAATGGACATTTGGGTAACCCTTACTGTAAATCTTAAATCAGTGAGGTTTGCTGTCTGTTAGTAGTAGCTGTCTCAGATGACACTGAAATTGGCAGCAGTCAGTATCTAGACCATTCTCCTCACAAAAACAAGCAATCAAAACATCACATAAACATGCACTTACTACATAGTACCTTTTAGCCAAGTAATTCCAAAGGCTTCTATTGTGAAGTGCTTCAGGTGTCAAAAAAGTGTCCAACAGCTTCAAGTGTCAAAAGCTTCAAGTTTCATCTGTAATAACAAATTATGTACAATCATCTGAACAGTCTTCCTTATGAAGACATTTTATTATTTACAGAGACTTTAAAGGAGATTTGGAGGCAGGATAATGGAATTTCATTGCTTTTACCTGGCAAAGAAATTGTATTTTAGTGAAGTAAAGCCTTTCAGTTGGAGAGATGAAGTTGATTGGTTGCAGATATGGATAAAATATGAGAGAATAAACAGTGGAAACAATCTGCTTCTCTCAAAGGTGTGAAGAAGAGAGGGAACATGCAAGGAATTGTTGTAAAGCTCCCAAGGTACTTCACTGTTCTTGAGACTTCTTCCTCAAAATCTAGAGGTAGTGTTCGTGCTCCCTTCGAAAACCAAAGAAATCAGTCACTAAAGTCATAGCAACAGAAGATGAGACCTGTTAAGAGCGCGCTTCAAGGAGCTGGATGTCAGGTTCTATTTAAACAGCTTTTCTTTGTCTTTGACAATGTTCAAATTATTTGGTACTCATCACAATGTTTAACCTGTGACATTCATTGTGTCTAGAGCTTAGTGGTTTTACCTTGTTGACACTGGATGTTGTCCTATAGATGGATGGTGGAAGCCAACGCTTTAGTGTCTAATGTCCCAAGATCCATTTTTCCTTAGGGAGCCAAGAAAAAGAATGCAGCTGTGTATCTGACTAATGTTTTGTTTTCTCCCTTTTCATGGTAATTTTCCTCCTACATCTTTAACTTAGAAAGAAGTTAAAATTTTCTTGCTTTTAGCTGTACTTATATTAGTGCAGTCAAGGTCCCCTGGCTCCCAGAGTGGCTTTCTTAGCACAATTTACCAAGAATTAGTTGAATCAGATAAAGCAAGTAGTTGAAGTTCTCATATTCTAGGATTATCCATTTTATAAATGGCAACACTAACACTTTAACATGCATGCCTCCATTAGGTTCAACTAAAACTTAATTAAAAGTTTGAAAAGCATCATGAGTTTCTCTGATGAAAGGCCTTATGTAAATTTGGGAATGTGTTTATTATTGCTGATAATAAAAGCCAGGTTTCTTCCAAAGGGCTTACATGTTAAGCTATAGCTTGAAGGTGACTTGGGGGTCATATTCAGTATCATCTTTGTCTGCATTCAGTGCCAGAAAGGCCTCCAAAGGCCAGGCAGACTCCCCCACCTTCAGAATTAATTTTTCAATATGACTGCAGCAGAGTTTGACTTGCAAACACAGTAACTAAATTCTGTTAGTTTAGACCTAAGGGAGATGGTTGCTTTCTGTGTAACACTTACTAGACATATTCTGATTTCATTTAAACTGGTGAAGATGCAGAAAACTCCATAGATGACATTGGGATCTTCCTAAGTCTCCTAAAATCTGAGCCAGAATCTGTTTTTTATGTATGCCCCAAACCTAAACTCTAAGCCATCTAAGTAAAGCCCTTGAGTAAAAGTACACTTGTATTAAAAGAGCCTTGGTACCTCCTGCAGAACTGACACAAACGTTTCATTAAAGTGTGATGTTTGTTTTCTTGCATTTAGTTTTTTTTTTGTTCTTTATTGTATGGGGTATTTGCATGAAAATGGAATCTTGAAGAGTTCATCTGTTCCTGCTGCTCATGCCTCACCTGGAGGCACAATCTTTGCTCTGATTTGCAATTAGTTACTGTGTAAATGATTGCAGTGTCAGAGTTGGTATTATCCTTTTGGGTGGAGAGGGAGCAGCAGGAGCTGATGAATACTTAAAACCACTGAAGTTTTATGTAAAGATCTTTGCAAAATTACACACACAGGGGAGAAAGATGAAATTGAGAAGCCACACAGACTGAGTGGAATGGTCCTTAAAACACTATTTGAAATGACCTGTCTATCATCAAGCCAGTATCAAATTAAGAACCAGTTGTAGCTGTGCAGGAGCAGGAAAAAAGTTTGATGAAACCTACAGGGAGGTGTCAACATCTGTTCTCAGACTTTTTTATTTGATTAGGGTACCTCTGGTTGGAGCAGGATTTCTGTTATCTGTGGGAGGAAATCATCACTTCAAGATATGAAACAGGAGTTCATTCCATCATAGGACTGGTGGCTTGAACCAGGCACCAAACCCACCTCCCAGACAGGGAGCAACACAGATCTGCATTAACATTGTTTAGAATCCTAGAAAACTATTATTTCAGAGAGAAAGCAAAACAGATCTGAATTGAGGCAACTGCATCTTCTGGGAAAGTGATGTTTTGTAATTCAAGTTGTTGTGCCAGGGAGGGCGACTGGCCCCTTGGTTCTAGCTCTGTCCTTCTAGAAAGATGTAGCAGATGGTTCTGATAAAGTATGAAGCTGAATTCCTCTTCTGAGACTGAGATGAGAGAGCTAAACTGCCTTTGCAGTACTCTAAAGATGTTCCTCCTTTACCAAACTAGTTTTCTTAATAACATGATTCATTTTTGTACTTCCTAGCTGTTAGATGATCAAGCGCATTTGAGTTATACAGATGTTCTAGGAATGTCTTTGGGAAAGTTACCAATGGGCAGTCATGCATGTTATGTTTGGTACCAAATACAGGCACAGGATTTTAAGTGTGTGTGGAAGGTAGTGTTAAAGAGGGAATGCAACATTCAGATAAAAATATTTGTGTAACTTTGCACGTCATTCCCAAATTCATTTTGAAGCCAATGAGTTTCTCCTGTGAATTTCTTCAGTTTAGAGATGGGGAGCAGGATTGGGGGAGATTTCTTCACAATTTTCATGGGGATGAAATAGCCAACATAAAGTAAAGCCATGTCCTTTCCTCATTACAGCATATCAGGTGCCTTGTAAAATATGGTCAGAAGCTATACTACATAAGGGGTGACCTGAAGCCGGATATGATGAGATGTTTCCAAGGAAACATTTCCCAACAAGTGCAAAAGATAGGTAGGATAAAAAAATTGTTCCTGGAAAATTTATCTAGTTGTAATGATAACTTGGAGTGCTGGAGACAACTAAATTGTTATTGCTGACTTTGATACATATCTATGTGTGTAAGCTCCGCTCACATGGCAGGTTTTCATTGCAAATTAGCGTATTGTCTTAGGGGGAAAAAACCCTACGTCTGTGTCCCAATATCTTATAACTACTAAATGGGGTAAGATAATTAGAATTGGTGCTTTTTTTTTTTTTCTTTTAAATACAGGTACTTCAGAATGTCTCATTGTTTTGTTCTGATTAAATTCTGGATGCTGTTGGGGAGTACTGGCCTGAGAGGTTGACAGCAACACTGTGGTCTGTGAGAGCTAGTGAAAGATGTCTTACTGTGCATGTGCATAGATGGGTCATATCCCAAAATAGCATGAGGAACTCTGAAACCCAAACGAAGTGCTGAGGCCGTTATCACATTACCTTCAATTAGGGGACAAATCAATGTTTCAGCCTGGCTGTCCTTTCTGAAGTTGTTTTTAGAATCCTGGTATTTAGGAATCCCCTATGACTAGGTCTTATTTCCTGCTTGCCTCTTTCAGCATTGCTCCTGTCCTTTTGTCTCCCTGTTTAGCAGGGCATATATGGTTTACAGTAGCCAGCACAGTTCTCCAGGGTTTTGGCTTTCACCTCTGAGACATCGGTAGCTGGAAGAAAAAGCTTCTGTTTAGACAACTGACTTGCTTACCTCAGTGGCCTAGTCACCTGCAGATGTGTATGTTTTCATCTCCTTGAGTGATTAAGGAGTCTGAATTTAGAACTTGCTTTTATTATATTGTTAGTGTCAGTGTCAGTTAGCTTTCTTCTACTTTGCTTTATTTTCATAAATACTAGATAGCCATTTTAACTTTCCAGTCTAAATGCTGAAAAGCTGCAGTAGGAAAGAAAAGTATCCAGCACTACTTACTTTGAAGAATAAAGAAATTAAATTCTGTTTAAAGGCTATTATTCCTATCATTTATCATGTTCTGTGGGCTACACATTTTGGGGGTGTGTGGAATTAGTTTCCGTAGGAATAAGGACAGTCCTATCTGTGGGGACTGAACTACCAAATGTCACCTTAAGCACTGTAACAAATGCCAACAGCTTAATGTTAAGAAATGCAAGAAATTATACAATTAGTATGAGAAAAGTGTGTGTATATGTTTATGGAAAACTGTCTAAATCTTCCGACAAATACGTAGGATTTATCATAAAGCTACTCTTGGATTACCAGATCCAAGTATTAAAAACTAAGTAAAGCTCTCTTCTCAAATCATGAATCTGCCTTCAGTCATGATATTTTAAAATTAGTAATTTTAGATTCAGTTTTTCTGTTACCTTCTACATTTTAAGCTGTTTGGGTGATACTTTAGTGAACAGATTTATCAGTAAGACCACAAACAGGAATGTAAGCTGCTACACAAGAATGTAAATTAAAAGATGAATTTTTAGTAAAGCTGAGTCTCTGAAATAATTCTATCACTTCACTGGTATGGAATTTCAAGAATAAACCAAAATGTTATGAGAGTCTTGATTTAAGAACTGGAAATTTAGAAACATTGATACTTGCTAGAAAGAAAATTATTTTAAATCAATGGAAGTTTTAAATGGATTGCCAGATCAAGCTTTACTGTGAGAGATGACTTTGTGTATCCTCTTCATTAATAACCTTTTGAGTTCTGGCTTGCCAGGCAGATGAGCTGACAGCACTGTAGTCTCACCTCCTATTTCAGCAAAATGCAGGATGCTCAGCTGCTGGCAGTAAGTGTGGGTCATTTAGTTTCTTTCACTAGTCTTCCATAATAATTTTAGGAACTTGTGGAACACTTGAGGCAGGATGAATTGGAACACTTTCCAGGAATTTGACTTCATTCTTTTTTTTTTTTTTTTTTTTGAGAAGGTGTTGAGGACAAGTGCTAAAACATTATTGTCATTATTCTGAACGTTCTTTGAAGACAAATTTTAATTCTTACTGAGATGAAGATTGAATGACCATTTTGCACAAATTCTTCATTCTCTTCTTCGATTCTTCTTTATAAAAGATTTAGATAGTTTGAAAAGCCTGATTAAATACTTGGAACTATCATAGCAAGACAATTTTGACATAACTCATTCAACAGCAAATTACTGTTTTGTGCCTGATCTTGTAGACGGCACTCTGTGTGTGCTATCATTAATGGATTCATTATATGGAGACCTCAACTTAATAAAAAAAGGCTCCACCCATCTGTGAAGTGATGCAATCAGCATTTTTAAAAATAATTCACAGTAATAGCACTTTTTTGAGGAACAAAATGGATAACCTCTTTATATATTTTTAGAGGAATCTGCTACGCAAGTGCAACATTGCCATTTTTCAAAGGAAGAAAGAATATCCTGTACAAATAAAAGCAAAATCCTTTGAAAAATCAATTCTTGGAATAAAATATAGGTGGAAGCACTTAATAATAAAAAAAATGGGATAAATTGGATAAAACCAAGAAAAACAGCTCCTTAGGGCATGGTTGCCCAACTTCTTCAATCAAGTTGGTCATACAGTCTGTTATAGTGACAGGTCAAAGCTGTGTGCTGTGGTCCCTCTCCTGCAGGATGCCTCCCATGGGGTGTGTAGTTGTTCTCTCCAGGGGCAGTAGTTCTAATATGCTGTTCTTTCAGAATAGCACTTCATTTACAGAAAATGCCCTACCCCATTCTGAAAATGTATGTGCTTATGAAGTACTAAATGATAATATATTTAAAACACCCCCACCCCCCACCCCCCCCACCCCCCAGTCATTACCAGGGGCTCTGAAATTTTTATTTTAAACTGTAAATTCCTATGGTCATTCCTGTTGGTGCTAGTTTCTGTGTACTGTCTGCTTCTGTGCTATTTACAGTAACATAAAGACATTTCTAAGTTGTTCTTTCTTGCTTTTTTTTCCTCCACATGGTCATGCAGCTTAATTTTGCTCTCCATAACTACTGAGGACATATTTGTAAGGTCATGAACTGCTCCAGCATGGTTCCCTTCCATGGGGTGCAGTTCTTCAGGAACAGACTGCTCCAGCGTGGGTTCCCCCTGTGGCAGGGTCACAAGTCCTGCCAGCAAACCTGCTCCAGCGTGGGCTCCTCTTTCCACAGGGCCACAGGTCCAGCCAGGAGCCTGCTCCAGCACGGGCTTCCCACAGGGTCACAGCTTCCTTCGGGCATCCACCTGCTCCAGCATGGGGCCCTCCAGGGGCTGCTCCACCGCTAACCTCCATGGGCTATGAGGGAACAGCCTGCCTCACCATGGTCTTCACCACAGGCTGCAGGGGAATCTCTGCTCCAGTGCCTGGAGCACCTCCTCCCCTCCTTCTTCACTGACCTTGGTGTCTGCAGGGTTGTTTCTCTCACATATTCTCAATGCTCTCTCTGGCTGCAGCTGCGTATGTTTTTTCCCCCCTTCTTTAACACATTATCACCTAGGCACTGCCACTGTTGCTGATGGGCTCGGCCTTGGCCAGCGGCAGGTCTGTCTTGGAGCCAGCCAGCATTGGCTTTGTCGGACATAGGGGAAGCTTCCAGCAGCTTCTCACAGAAGCCACCCCTGTGCCCCCTCCCCCCCCAACCTTGCTACACAAACCCAATATATTTGATTTCTTTGTTACATTTAGAGTAGAGACAAAATAAACTGTCCTTCCACAGTGCCATCAAGAAATATCTTGTGTCCAAGACCATGATTGCTTCAGGTTTAGTGTTCATCTCCTAGCAGGTTAAAATTAATCTGCAGTAACTGAGTCAGTTAACACAACCAAATGCTCTCCTGTTAAAACTTATTTGACTATATGAGGTGAATACTGAGTGGAATTCGGTCACACAAGAACAGGAATCACTGGATGATCTATTAGATGATCATAGAAATACCACCTCATTTCGATATTTGCTGATCTATGAAGCCATTTTATTACTCAGGTGTCTAGCAATATACAGATATGTGTAATAATGGTTTCTGTGTCATACTGAAATGCCAAATTTAGAATTTTGCACTTTATAGAGTCTGTAGAATCTAATTTGCAAACTGTGCTGTTGGAAAACAAGACTGCAAATCAGTTACTTCATGCTTGACACTGTTTGGATGTGTTTGCTTTGCTTTGCCAAGATCCTTGTTTCAGCAGACACTGCAAAAGTGAACATGCTCGTGAGTTTGACCTATTATTCAAAGATAACTGCAGACTAATAATAACTTTGATCATTGAGAAAGCTATTCTTTTTTGACCTACAAGACAGCATAAATGGCACAGTTTGTAAACTGAAATTTATAGGCTTATCAGATCTGACATTCAAGCCTTTCTAATCTGGAAAATTAAGGCCAATCCTACAGGCAGCACAATAGGCATTTTCATCAAAAACCTGTCCCTTACTGTAGTTTACTCTTTAAGGAGGCAAAATGCAGTAGGGCTGATTTCTGGAAAGCAACTGCAACATTCTTAGCAGAAGTAATTTATCAAAATATTACTTTGAAAAATGGCATGCGTTTAATGGTGCTGAAACTTCCTTGCAGTCCATAAAAATAAAACAAAGATCAAATCTGATTTTGTTAGTGTGGTCCAGATGCTCTTTCCAAATTCTCAAAGCAGACTTCAGTCTTGCAGATATTGTGCCTTCCTTGTATGTTGAGATCATCTGCTGCTAAGTGGAAGGCGGATGGCCACACAATTAGGCTGTTGTCCTGGTTTTGGCTGGGATAGAGTTAATTTTCTTTGTAGTAGCTAGTACAGTGTTGTGTTTTGGATTTAGTATGACAATAATGTTGATAGTACACCCATGTTTTAGCTGTTGCAAAGTTGTGCTTATGCTAGTTAAGGACTTTTTCAGCTTCCCATGCTCTGATAGGGGCACAAGAAGCTGGGAGGGGGCACAGATGGGACAGCTGACCCCAACTGGCCAAAGGGATATTCCAGACTGTATGATGTCATGCTCAGTATATAAAGCTGGGGGGACTTGGCCGGGGGGCAGTGATCGCTGCTCACGGACTGGCTGGGCGTCAGTTGGCAGGTAGTAAGCAGTTGCATCATTTGTTTTTCCTGGGTTTTGTTTCTCTCTCTCTTGCTCTTGTTGTTGTCATAACTATTACTACTGCTACTATTCGTTATTCTTATTCATTATTCTTAAACTGTTCGTATCTCAACCCACAAGTTTTCTTACTTTTGCTCTTCAGATTCTCTCCCCCATCCCACCAGAGGGGAGGGGAGAGTGAGCAAGCGGCTGTGTTGTGCTTGGTTGCTGACTGAGGCTAAACCATGACAGCTGTGTACAATGTTTCTAGAGTTGCCATATGGTAAGTCAGCTTTGCTTTTAGAATTTTTGTTTTTCAACTTGTGTAGTTTTATCACAGAGTAATAATGGTTAGAGATTTACTGTTTATTTTCTCAGGTTTGATATTGCAGCAGAAATCTTTAGCTGACATTCACCACGTTATTAAGCAAATGTTCCAGAACGAAGCACGATTTCTTTTTTATTTGAGTGACATGACTATACTTCCTTTTAAAACTCAGTGCAAATAAAATCTCTGGATCTAATATTCTTTGGGTTTTTTTCTGCTCTTGAGTAGGGAAGTCAGTTTAAGTCCTTGTTTAATATTCATTTAGGGGCGGTATCTGAAAAATTCCCTCCTTAGAAATTAAATTTGACTCTCATGATAACAGGCACTTTGGATTTAATGCAAAATCAGAAGAAGTCAGTAGTGAGATTCCTGTTGCTTCTGTACATCCATTGTTGATCATTTGAGTCAAAATTTAAAAGTAGCATTCTTTATCTTCTCAGAATTGGGCTTTTCTCAATATAAGCATTTATTTGTATTATACTTATTATTGCCTCTTCTTTGCAGTGACCTGAAGAGATCCTGATATGAACACGTCTTCATGGAGTTAAAGATTCTAGAATTTTTATGTATGGTATGAAACTGGGAACATCTGATGACTTAATGTTAGTTTCTGAATATCATAGGCCTTTAACTTCTGCTCACCACTTTACTGAATCTGGTCAGATGACTCTGACAGAACTCTGTTTCTTCCAGGCTGAAGACTCTCAGTGTTTATCTTTGTGCCAGGAAACTCAGACTGGATAAAGAGGATCCCTCACTTTTTTGGGATGCTTTTCTCATGATGCATCACCCTGACTATTCAAAAATATGTGTATAGTATGCCTGTTTTTTTCCTGGTTTTATTTCCCTTCAGATTCTGGGTGTTGGTTCTTGTTTCATTTTTTCTGTACAAAATTAGGCATGTTTTTAATACCTAGTATTTTTTCAGTTACAGATCATTATAAATTATGATCAATGCTGAATTTGTTGAATTTGGAGATTGAATTAAGGGTATTTTTGGGGCATGGGACTACATATACTGAAACATTTACACTTATTTCTGTTTAGTTAAGTGCTGCAAAAGCCTGACTCCTATATTTCTAGTATGTAAGAACTGGAAAATATGCATATGGAAATATATTTTCATCATCATAAATCTTGCTTCAACTCATTGGTATGCAACTACCAAGTAATTAAATGTAATTTTAGTGCTGTGCCAGAGGATCTAAAAGTAATTGCTGCTCATGTAATGCTCTGTAGTGTGATCTAGAACTTGAACTTAATTGTGTATTTGACCTGCACAGAATGAATAGCAACTACCATATTATTATACTACACCTGCATTTTAAATGCTACTTAATTAGTCAATATTAAACTAATAATGAAGCAGCAATAGGCTCTACTGACTATATTATTTAAGTGAATATTAAGTTGTATTGAATGTGCGTCATACCACCATACTATAGAGAGGCAAACCATTTTCTCATCTTGTTTTATAACCAAGAGCATTCAAGGTTTCCATATGTGTTCTTTCAATGACGTGAAACATCTCTGAGTTTAGTTTTTCTGTGGAAATGCTGCTGCATTTAACTAAATAATCTTCTGTAAGTAACTGAGGAGCTCTATATCTGTGTATTTCTTGTGGTTTACACTTGTTAAGACTGTCTCAGACTAAGTTTGTTAATTCACTAAATCAGTCATTCTTGCTTGTGCTGCATTTGAGCCTAAATAAGAAGAAGGAAAATCCTGTTCTGCTGCAGTGAGTCCTAGACTGATTAGAAATAGAGAAAACGTATTTTCTTTGTTTATGCCTTCATTAGCAAATAGCGAGGCCCGGTTAGGGTGTCTCTTTAGAGCAAAACTGTTAATGCTAATGACCCACCGATATCACAGACTTCCCTTAGAAACACTGAAGCACTTAGGTACCTTTTGGAGTTGCATTCAACTTATGCTATTCAGTGTTTTCCTTGGATGAAAATAGTTTTTCATTCCAAAGTATGGCAGGAGCAAGAGCTGTCTGTAGTCATCATGCTCTTGTCAATGGGCATGTATATGAAAACAGAAAAAAATGATAGTCAGGATCATTTGCCAGTCCATATCACAGAGTTCACAGCATTCTAATCAGTAGGCTATTTTCAGAGTTTTTAGCTTGAGAAGGGGAGAGAAGGAAAATCTTGTGTCCAGATGAAGACTTGAGACAAAATAACATTCTGAAGAGTTTTGCTGAAGCAGTCTTAACCAGACAGAAGTGGTTACTTGCCTAATCAGCAGGCCATAGGCAAGGTTATGATTTGGTTGAGGAGGGTATGAGTGAACATCATCTCCCCTGGTTTAATCTTCATGGCTTTGCAGCAAAGAAATGAGAAAGGAAAGGACATAAGGTGAAAGGAAACAAGATACAGCATGATTTTTCTCTTGGCTAATTGTGGGTAATGGGAATAGAGAATAGACTTGAATTATGATCCCTATTTCATGAATTACTGCTTTAAGCAGTAACCACTTGTTTCCAGCATGGAGTGTGCTTCAATGGGTGTCTGTTTCATTTTAGAGATGACTCCCTGCAACTTGTTGTAAAAGGAATCCAAAGATATGGTGGCTTGAAAAGGATTTAATTACAGGAAGTCACAAATGGTTCATTACCTCATGGAAATGAAAGGTGTAATTGCAAATCTAATCTGTTCATGCCTGAAACTTCAGCAACCTTACTGTCTGGAATGGATATTGCATGAACTCCCATTTTAAAGGTAGTCTGGTTGATGCTTATTTGCTTGATTGATATCCTCCTCTTGGCCACATATCTGGCACTGAGCAAATACTTATGATAATGTTGAATTAGTTGAAATAATGAGCTCTATGTTGCATTGCTCTGAGAAATTAGGTGATTCTAATGATGACTCTTAAATATATGGAAAGAAAAATATCAAGTCTTGACCTCAGAACTTTTTCCTGACCTATAAATACTGGAACTTCAGCTGTATTGTAGCTGTAATCCAAATAACACTGCCAGAATTAGTATATCCAGAGGACATATTTGTAGTTACAAATATATGTGACAGAGTGGCTTTTGAATACAGTTGCTAAAAAAGGCGTGGGTTTTACTTGGATCTATCGCAATGGATAAATTGCCTTTTAAAGCAAACTAATACTTCTTGTGTTGGAAAAGTGTGCTTTAAAGTTTGTTGTGCTATTTAAAGAAAAATATTTTTTCTGTGTTGTTACCTTTTCCTGCTGTGATGGTTTTAAGTGTATTCTGCTGCTTCTCTTTTCCCAAAATACATGGGCACTACATTGACAAGATCTGTCAGTGTAAATCTTGAGATCTTAAAACAAGTTTGGAGTGGTGATCAAAAGAGCTAGCATATACTTCCAAGCCATTCCTGATTATATATGCTAGAGTGTCTACTGATTTCTGAATGTCAAATTTGACATTAAAGATAGATGGGAAATGGGTTTCTGTTCTGGGGGAGGGGGGAAATTTCCTTGAAGTCTGCTTGAACTTAAACTGAGGTGATGGTGCTGAGTGCTGTAGCCATGAGGCTGCTGTGTGACATAACTTGTCCCACTCTGTCATTGAAAATTTACTGCAGAATCTTTAGTTATTCCAATGAAAAACTCCATCATGTGAAAATAATCAGTGTCTGCTTCCATCCCAGTTCCCCCAAGCCTTCTAATTTAAGGCTGTAGGGATCCTAGAAATTTGGGTTGGCTAGAATACAGTGGTTAATAAATGCTAAGTTTCCAGATTTGTTTTATGTTTGTTGTAACATGGTAGAATGTTATTTCTAGTATTCCTCCTAAATAAAATCCAGACAGAGATAGATGTGCTTCAGAGTAGTCAGTAACTTGAACTTGCATTTGGAGTGTAGGAAGTCCAAGTTTGGTGTGTGCTTCATTTGATTCCTATTGGGTACTGGAATATATCTCTATGCCAAGCAATGCCACAAGTTAGCTATTGCAAATCAATTCTTGCTTGTGCTGGAATTGTCATGCATCATATAAACCACTGAACTTGTGGCAGGATGGAAAAAGGTCTGAATCTGGTTCTCCCCTATCCTGGACAATAAAGAGACACTGGAAGCTCTTATTTATTCTTGAAATTCCATTTTCAGCCCAAGACACTGCTCTTAAGCAGCACTTCTTTGGCTCTTCTGTTATAAGTTGCTTACTTCTTCGGAGCAATGTAATTAGCACAAGCTTGAACACTGTGATAATAGCTTGAGTTTATCACCTCCCAATTAGCTCAGCAGAGAGAGAGGTAGTATTTCCCTCTGGCAGTCTTGTTTTATTAAGATGTATTCAGTCATCACCAAGCTAAAGGCTCAGAAAGCAGCACACCTGCATACTCATCCAGAAGTCAAAACTCTGTCAGAAGACTGGGCGTCCTAAGACAAGAATTAATGTCCCTTTTAATTTTCCTAGTGCTGCACGCTGCTTCTTGTTATTCCCTCCTGAATTACAGTATCTGAAACTGCTTTTTGGTCTGCATGGTACTGGAAAAATTCAAGTAGAATGGAATCAAGGGGTAGGCATGAAACACAAGCACTGTGCTGTGACTTACCTTGTCACAGATAGCCTGTGTTGTCCTTGGTGGATCATTTCTCTGAAAAAGCCAAAGAAACTCATGCCTCAGAAGAAAAGAAAAGACTAAAAGCAGAATGAAATGATGACTAAATGTCATGAATGACTACTGAAGATTTTAAGTTATGTCCTTTTACTGAAGGGTCAGAGTTATCACTGTAGGACTTCTCTGTTAGACATCCATGGGTGAGGCTGATGTGAGCAAAAGCAGCATTTGCATAGGTATGTGATCCTGTACTGCATAATATTTTCATAAACTGCCACTTATACAAGCTGAAGCAAATACTTATTATGCTGAGAAAAGAGTGTGTGAGAGTAGTGCTCTGCACAAACTTCTCAAATATAAAGGTTTGGAAATGTGTTTTTCTGCTTTCAGTTCAGCTGCAGGGAGGCTACAGACTCTCTCTCCTCCTCATCTACCCTTTGCTGTTATGGAGGCCAGCATCGATTTCCTGCCCGCCCCCGCCCCCCTCCGCCCCACTTCTTTCTATAGATCTCTGCTTACTGCTGCCCCTAAGGCTCATTTACCCACGCTAGCTTTTGAGAGAGGAGTCTTCCTACTTTCCACAGACACTTCTTCAAAAGTGTGAGCCATACTCATGTAATTTTTTCTTAAAGAAGAGAAATTAAAGTACCTCACTTCCAAATTGGGAGTGGGGAAGCCCACATGCCAAGGCTGTGAACATCTGATAGTCACTCCTTGGCCTTCTTGCTTTTATTCCATAACCTGGGGCTCTCTTTGTTGTACATATTGGGGAAAAAAAAAAGCAATTTGGAGTCAGCATAGAACTTGGATGACCTTATGGACAAAATTTCTGAAATACTGCAATGGAGTGGCACTGTAGTGAGATGAAGCAAAAATGTCTATAGAGGGCAACTGCAGAAGTTTTTTGTAGCCACCAGAGCCCAGTTAATACAACAAAGTCCAGGACAGTGCAAGAGAGTAGGGATGGTGTTACAGGCTGTACCATCCTTATGGGGAGGGCTTTTTTCCCTGAGGTGAACTTCTCT
Source organism: Morus bassanus (assembly GCA_031468815.1). Taxonomy (NCBI): domain Eukaryota; kingdom Metazoa; phylum Chordata; class Aves; order Suliformes; family Sulidae; genus Morus; species Morus bassanus. The sequence goes on from CM062572.1 coordinate 50,761,692, forward strand.
AAACTTCAATAACCGTTCAGTTAAAGACGGTTCCCTATTTCATGCTTCCCAGGTACTTAGTCAGTATGGTGTCATAGTGGAGAAGACTCAAAAAAAATTTTAGTTGGGAAGTGGTCAAAAAGCTGTCAATAACATTTTTTTTTTTCTTCTTTTCTTTTAGAAAATGTTGATGTAGAAGAAATAGGACGAACTTTTTTTTTGCCTTTTTTATAAATTCCTACCACAACCTTTTTTCAGTGCTGTTTGCCACACATGGCAGCAGAAATTGAACCTCTTTTTAGGGGAGAGCTCGTTACTATAAAATTTGATTACATATTATTTGTAGCAGAAACATTTTATGAGTCAGCAAGAAAAAGCCCAATTATAACAACTTTCCTCTACAGAGCATGGAAGGGTTGCATTGTTTCATCAGATAGAAGATGACACAAGTAGTTGTAAGCCATTCAGTTATCTCCATAAATTAGACCCTCTATAAAAGCAGTACTTACAACCAGTGTATTTTTTGTGTATTTGGGGAGAGGAGATTAAATGGTTGGTTTTAAAGCTGACTGTTAATAATAATGTATTCTGTGTTTCACTTACAGAATAAACACATCAAATATAAATGATTAATAAACTTCAGCCATCTTTTAAAAAGTGATCTTGATATGTAAGGTTTTAAATCTCAGTGGAAGCTGATTTGATACTCCCAAGTCAATTTGCTCCAGATCTTCAAATGTATTTGAGTGCCTTATTGCTGTTGACAGTAAGACAAGACTTTTATTTCTAATTAGGTAATAATCTTTCCATGAAACTCTTACCTGGAGACAAGATAAGTTAAAGTCTAGATTAAAAAGAAAAAAAAATTAGACTATATGTTGTAAAAACTGACTTCCTAGT